>JAWNMR010000491.1:13358750-14715625 GCA_035043845.1 Drosophila picticornis
TGTTAAATACACACTCATAGGGGATGGCATTGGCAACGCACTAATTGGGTGAAAGTGACAAATCAGTGCAAGTGAGTTAAAAACTTGGCGTGTTGGCTCGTGTAGGCGCGGTCGCATAAGGAACAAAAAGCAATATATGTGTTTGTGTGCGTGTGTGTTTGTATGTGCACGGGTCTTGTGTGTGTGTGTGTGTGTGTGTGTGTGTGTATTGGCTGTTTTGGTTTTTTTTTTTCCTAGAAGTTGAAGCCGCCTTCGGGCGCCTTGGGCTGTGCGGCATTAAACTCGAGTGCACCATTAACCTCCTGCGGCGCTAGCTGCTGCTCAGCCTCGTCGTCGCCAGTGCTGAAGTAGGTATCTATTATGGTAAATGCCTTCTTGTAGACCTCCTCGTTTTCATGCTGTTGTAGCGCCTCCAGCTTATCGAGCCCACCCAGCTCCTCGACCATCAGACATAAATTCTCAGTGCCACCGAGCTTCTCGGCAAGTGTGAATAGATTGCATAGACCCGTTTGCACAACTTTGATGGTGCGCGGATCCTTCGCATCCAGCAAATCGATGAACGGCTTTAATATCTTATGCTTCTCAATAAGATCGACAATCTGCTCGGAACTGCCCGAGGTGGTTGCATTGGTCACCGCCCATGCAGCCTCCTTTTGTGCCTTGAAATCGCCCTTCTCAAGCACATGGCGTATCGGCTGAAATAGCCCAGCATCTATGACGGCCTGAATCTGTGTCTGATTGCCGGCCGTAATGTTGCTCACAGTCCATGCAGCCTCCTTCACAATGTTGCCCTTGGGGTGATGCAGCAAAAGGCCAAGCTTTGGCAACCCACCAGCGGCAATAACCACATCGGTCTGCAAACGAGAATAGGTTAACTTAACAGGCGATACTTAAATTATTAAACACCATCAAACCTGTTGATCCGTGCCAGTAACAATATTGCCAACACTGCGCAATGCCGGCACAATAATGCTCGGCTCATCGGTCTGCAGTAGGTTTACGAGGCGTGGCACTGCTTCCGTCTCCACAACGGCCTGGATTTTGTGATTGTCATCGTCCGTCACGTAGGACAACGCCCAGCACGCATCGGCCAGCACCTGTATGTCCTGGGTGAGCAGTAACTGGGATAGCACAGGCAGCAGACGCTTCACCTGCTCAAAAGGTGGCGATGGATTCTTGTTGCGGCACAAGTTCGACATTAGCCACACAATGTTGCGCAGAAACGACAAAGGCGTATCATTGTTAATCAGACGCAAAATGCCATCAATGACATTGTTCTGGATAACAATGTCCCGTGCCGCGGCTCCATCGCCGGCAATGTTGCCCAGCGCCCAAACGGCCTGTTCGGCCAAATTGATGTGCTTGGACTGCAGGAGGGCTATAAAATGTGGCACTGCATTTCCATCGATGACGCAGCGCGTCTGCTCCGATGTGCCTGAAGCAATGTTGGTCAAAGCCCACGCGGCCTCGAACTGAAGCATATCGCTAATACGGACACAAACTGTTAAAAGGGAACTAGGATTGGGGATTAGCATCAATTTACTTGCTGGTGTTTTGAAGGAAGCGTATGCATATGGGCACAATGCCATGGCCAATCATCACATCAATGGGTGGATTACGTTCGCGACTAAGCATTTTGCGTGCCTGCTGCATGCCGACAAACTGACGCTCCGCATCCTCGCTATTCATGGCAGCCACAATCTCATCGACGGACAACTGCACCGGCGACTGTCCATTGAGTTCCTTGAGCGGTGATGTTAGATCGTCATCGTTGATGTTGCGACGCTTGAACATCTGATCCTCCTTCTTCGATTTGCGCAGCTCGATGGTCACCTCATGGCGACGCATGCGCGAATCCTAGACGCCAAAAAAATATAATTTTGAGGTTAAGTGCGAAAGAGGGAAAAAAGAGAAGCTGTGACTTGCCAGCGTATTCAGTGTGTTAGCCTTGTAGTGGCCCTGGCGTGCGCTTGCCTCCGACTTGCTCATCCTGGAACGTTTTTCGATCTATTCTTCACTGAACAGCTGTAGTAAATCAATTAGGAGAAAAAAAATATTGGACTGGTTTGATTGCCTCTCACACACATACACATTCACACACACACATGCAAAAGTGCGTGTGTGCGAGCACTTATTGCATTTCATTTGTGCCTGGAAATTCTCATTTTTTCGTGCGCGCAAAGCCGGCTTTACAAGGCCAAAGCAAAAGCAGCAACAACAACAAAGCAACAGCTGCGGCTGCGTTTAACTGCGTTCCGCCATTTGCTTCGCTTCTGCACACCGCACATTTTTTTTAAGCATCACTTACCTGCTTTATATGTATTTGTATTTCAATATGTTTTGACTGAATTATGGTGTGCTAATTATTTTCTTTAATAATTTTGAACAATTTTTACACTTTATTTGAAATCAAAAAATTTGGAACACAAAATTTTCGGACGTGTTAACACTGTTAAAATCGGATCAAGACTGTGAGAGTTTTTAAAGTGTAATACACAATATAGCTGTGAATTTGATCACTATGCCTGCTTTACGCTAAAACAAAATCCGTTTAATTTGAACAAGATGCTTGTCTTCAAATGCTTCACTTGTATCGATACTATCGGAAAACCAAACGTCTACGATATTTACTCATTAAAGCAAAGAGACAATCACGATATGATTCCAAATTGATGAATGTTGCAAATTAAATCAGTATTTTTCTAGCAGTAAAATAATAACTACTTTATTAATAAATAAAATTATTATTATTTTATTTCGTTGAGAGCAAACCAAGCCATGCTTATTTCGAATATATCAGCTGGCGACATTGTGCGATCATGCGGTAGATGGCGCTTTCTAATACTTAACATTTTTACATTATTTTATGATATCTACAATTCAAGTTAATATAGTAAAACATTTGTATGTGCATTATATATATAACAAAGATATGTTCTATATATTAGCAAATTTAAGTTTGAGTTTAAGCGGCCAGTTTGAAATACAATCCACACGTTTGCAGCGCAAGCACTTAGCATCCAAATGAGCGGAATCTGCAAAGCCAGCCAATCAATTCGAAATGCTTAATTTAATGATGATGCGCTTTAAATAACTATCGCTATTGCTGGCAATTCTCGACAATGCATTTGCAACTTGAAAATCGTTTAAAGTATGTAATAAAAATATACTTGCACGTATAAATCATAATTTATTCAATATGAAGCACATTTTATTTTATGAATATTTTGCTGTTTGCTTGCTGTTTGTATGGGGAAAAATACAAATTTTATATACAAAAATAGCACTTCTGCTTTTATATTGGATTGTATATGATATTTGCAAAAATCGTACTCAATCGGAATAAGACAAATAAGCCATAGCAATAAATATTTGTATTCTATTGAGCAAAAAATATTTCTGAAACCCAGCATAAATTTTGACGTTAAATAAAACACACTTCATTCATGGAATATAAGCATAAAAGTTTTTTAATCTCAACAAAATGCGGGCAATAATCAAAAGTTTGCAATGGATCACAATTTAGGCAGACTTCTTGTCCTGCTCCATGTTTTCCTCGTTAACAGCAGCTGGAGGTGCTGCTGTGGTACTGCTCGACTCCTGGGCGGAGCGTGCCTCAACCACATCGGAGTCCGAGTCGTCGACAGGTCCAGGTGAAGCCGCTGGATAAGGCGGGAACTGCTGATCCTGTGGGTAAACCTGTTGTTGCTGCTGCTGTTGCTGCTGCTGTTGTTGCTGCTGCTCTTGTTGCTGTTGCTGCTCAGAGTAATCAATGGACGCTGGCTCCTGGTCGGGCTGCTGTGGAGCCTCCACAACTTCGCTCTCCTGGTTGCCGTTAATCGGCTGCTGCTGTTGTGGCTGGAACAGTTGCTGCTGTGGCTGGAACAGTTGCTGTTGTGGATAGTAGATGGGTGCGGGTAGACTGGCAACTGGAGCAACTTGAGCAACTTGAGCAACGGGAGCTACGGGAGCAACAGCAGTAACGGGAGCAACTGCAGCAACGGCAGCACGGGCTGCCAGAACCGGTTCGCGATGCACGACCGCATTGAAACCGTTAATGTCATCGGCGGTGTAGGTAACGGTGCGCTTATAGCCATCAGCATCGAGAACACTGTAGGAGCCAACCACGTTGCCGCCGTCACGGCTCTCAATCTGGCTCTTAACGTCGCCAGTGATGGAGTCGTGCACACCATAGGAGAACTCATAGCGGGGAGCAGATTCCAGCTCCAACTGCTTAACAACTGGAGTCACAGGTGCGGCGGCGATGGTTTTCACAACGGGTGCAACAGCCACAGCTGCGGGCGCTGCATAGGTTCGCACAACGGGAGCAATGGGAGCAACTGGAGCCACGTGCTGAACCAGGGGCTGAGCATAGGTCTTGGTGTAAACTGGAGCAGCAACCGCCGCCTGGTGATAAACCGCAGCCGGCGCCGCATGGTAAACAGTCGGAGCTGCATGGTAAGTGGCATAGCCGGGCTGGAAGCCGGAGTAGGTGGCAGCGAAGCCGCCCAAACAGCAGCCGATGAGCGCCATCAGCGCGAGAGCAGTCAAAAACTAGGAACAAAAAATTTTAAGTTTTTAATAACTGATAAAAATACAAATCTATTCTTGATAAGAGATCAAATAATAAAAAATATAAATTCTAATAACATTTCTGATATTACCTAGTAAAAATAAACAGGATGGTAAATATGATAACTGATAGCATTTAATAGTTTTGTTGGTAAGCCAAACTTTGATGCTGCGTGCTTTGATTTTATAATTTAATTTAAATTTAATTCTGTAAAAACATTAAATAAATTTAATACGAAACTGGGAAGAACAAGATGATGTGTGATAAATTTAAAAATCACTAAGAACTACACATCTAATTAAAGGATCACTGACATAAAGGATCATAATTAAGTCTACAAGTCTGTAAGAGCTGCGTGTCAAATTGAAGGATCACATACAGATCCTCAGCTAACCAGCAACTTGATATTGAGTTAGACATCAAATCAGACTGGATGGATTTAAATATAATAAAAAACAGTTTTATCATTTGTTGACACATGGATCTTATTTTATATACTTTGTCTAATGAGAATAGGTCTTTTTATATCCTTTTTGCAGCAGCCTCTGCCCGCAACTCTGACTCTGAGTTGCTATTTACTTACTTTACTGGCCATTTTGTAGTTAACTTGACTGTTTTGCTTTTCACGACACGACACAAACACAGATTCAGATGCACACACACACTCGGAGAGAATGGTATTTAAGCCCGTCGCGTTTTATTTGGGTATTTATCCTTCGTCCGTTGACTTCGGCAGTTGGCGCTGTGAGCGACGCTGGCTTAATGATGTGGTTTGAGCGGCGCGCATGCCACTTTATATGGAGCAGACTTGTGTCTAGAATCGACAGTCGGCCCATCGACGACAGACGAAGTTGTCCAGTTGCACCCACACACGCCGACAATAACCCAAAACCGGTAATAGGTACAGCGGTACAGCGGTACACAAAAGATACAAACGTATCTCACAGATGCCAGTTGACAATTTGACAATTTGACAATTTGACAATTGCAAACCAAACTGGTTTCGGTTTTGCCAGAGAGTTTGCTTTGATTTAGTTTTTTTCAAGTTCAACGCTTTCGGCGCTTCCTTGTAGGCTTATTGACTAGCATTATTTAATTAAGCCGATAATAATAACAATGCTAACTGCGGTTTACAGAGCCTCCCTCCCCGTCTACCCGTCTCCCCGTGCTAATTTACCATTCAATCATCCTTCATTCAGCCCGCTTGGCTTACATCATATTTTCATCAGTATTTCGTTTGCTTTTTTTGCACTTGAAATTCCAAATTTACGGCATTTTTGGCTGTCAGACCATTGTCTACCGTTGAGGAACTGCGTAGCCCAACAGACACCAACCCCGCCCTCCTCCAACTCACAGCCGACAGTTGCCTTGCCCCTCGACTTGCCTCGACTTGCCTCGACTTGCTCTTGCCGTTAGGTGATTTGTCACCATGTGCTTCCTCTGTCAACACCTTCAGCTCTTTTTTTCGCCCCCGTTTGTATGTCAGCGACATTTGCTTCATTTGCTGCATGAGTTTCAGTTTCGGTTTCGGTTTCGGTTTCGGTTTCGTTGTCAGTTTTAGTTTGTTTTTTTAGGGAATGTATTTGTTCCATTTTGGTTTTGTGTCCATGCTCCACATGTCCGCAATTTGTTTACTTAATTGTTAATTGTTGCATTGTCTGAGTCTTCATTTTGAACATGCCAAACGTGGTGCAATCGAAGCCATAAATATCTTTAAGTCAGTTCAAGTTTAATCCAAACTTGTAATTGCACAGGCTTAAGGCATTATACGAATAACTGCACAATGACTGATTTGTATTATGAATAAAATATTTTTCAATACCAACGCTCTGCAGATTTTTCAGAGCTCAAGTTTTTGGTGTGGTGTTGTACAATATTATTTTAATTAATTTTAATAGCATTAATTGATTGTGATTGTATCTAATCAAATAGTTGTTATATAATGGTGTGGCTATATTAAAATATAGTTCGGTATATTGTATTCTTCCAATTGTAAAGAGCAAATCAACTCATAGTTTTATTCCACTTTTTCAAGGAATTTGAGCACGCGAACAGTTTATCTTTTGATATTTAGAACTGCAGACTATCTTCCATGGACAGCGGATGTTGCCTTCGTTTGGGCTTAACAATTATCGAACAGTTTTCGAACCTAATTGAGTGCAATGTTCATTAAAACTCGAATTCACCCAACACAAAAGATTGAAGGCTGACCACAAAAAGGTTTCTTTAGCCACGAGTAAATTCAAAAAGGGCACACACACAAAAAAAAAATTAAAAAAAATTGTCAACTCATTTCTTGGGTTAAATTAATGTACTTATAGGGCAACAAAAATTCAAGGAATTTTCGAGCCTATTATTCTATCGAGCTGTGCTTTTCCATTCAACTTAAAAATTAAAAGTGCGTAAAGCGTTTATAAGTGAATTTCATGTTCAACACCGGAGGTTAACGCATTCTATTTTGCACGAGCATTAAACGCCAATTACGGCGCCCAGACACGTAGCTCCCAATGCCCATAAAGATGCGTAGGCAGGCGGATTCAGCACTGCGTGCAAAAATATGTGAGAGTAAATGGTATAAGATGGATGGCATACAATCATATACATATGTGCATGCGGTACCGTTGAAGGCTTGAACTTGAACTCAACTTACGAGTGATGAAAAGTCTTGAATTGCTTAAGAAAAATGGTCTAAAAGATTTTACAAACGAATTTTGAAATTTTAAATTCCAATCCTGCACAATCGATCGTCTTATAAATAATAGCCAAATTATTGAAGACTTGCCAATATTAAAAACCACAAGGCTTTCCTTCATTTTTGACAGCTCCGTCGCTATATATTCAATAGAAGCAATAAAGTCAATCATTTAAATGTATCTTTTCGATGTTTAAGGCTAGTTTGTATTTACTGTAATTATGATAATGTTGCTTATAATAGTCGAATTCACTTTTGATATATTTTAGACCAGTCAAAATGTTAAATGTATCTATTTATGTATTTTTTAGTTGGAGCAAAATATGGTAAATTGTATCTCACTTAAATTACCCATATTAAATTTTTCTCAATTTCAGTTAGATCGTAAGCATTTCTTACACTTTTATTTACTTAAGTAAAATTGAAGTTTCCATTAACGACTTCTACCAGGCATTTGCATTGAACGGCAGCAGATGGAAGCGGAAATTGCGGTAACGGAAATACAACGAATCATCGAGTAATGTGAAGAGAGCACTGCCAATCTACTCCACGGAGTAGCAAGGCAGACACTTTGACATTTGACAAATACTAAATACTATTTGCCTGGGTTAATAAGCTCGTTTTCGTTGACTTTGACTACCCGTCCCAACTGGGGAGAAGTGCAATGGAAATTGAAAAAAGCGCAAGCAAGGACTACAGGAGAAGGGAGTGCTGGGTGGTGTGGGAATGCTGCTGGGGTAGTATGTGCAATGTGTGAGACTGTAAAAATAGCCGAGATACGAGGATGGCAGCAATGATTGATTGCACACTAAAGCTCGAGAGCATCACATCATTTCCTTTTCACAGTTGATAGGAAATGCATTTTTAGCCAGCGAAATGAGCAACGTGTCTGTGCCAAAAGACCCAACGGGACAGAGACAGAGACAGAGGCAGAGACGAAGAAAGAGTGCGAGAAATGCAGATTGTTTGAAATCAGCGAGATATAGAAAATCCCAGCAGGTGGCGTGAAAAAGGTAAAATGTGGGTGGCAGTTGCTCAAAAAAATAACACACACACTTACATGCATACATACATACATACATACAAAGGCAGTTCGGCAGACAATTTACACAACAAAAAACCCCACACACACAGAAACACCAGATTGTGTGTGTGTTTGGCAAAGCGTTGAGAGGGAAATGCTGTCAAGGCTGTAAGCTTTTAAACTTGCCTTTAAGCTTAAGCTGCATGCCATCAAACAGGAACTGTGCCAATTTTTGATGTTTGGTCATTTAAGCCAATTAGATGTGAGGCGTGGATAACCCGCTCAGATATCGATCAATATTTTCCATTCACAAGTAAATCAAAGCCCATAAACACCTTTCCGCATTCGCATTGTATGAAGTATTTATAGTACGACAACAGAGCGGCATAATTGCCAGTCAGCCAGTCAGTTGGCTTAGACAAACGAGCTGAGACGAATCGCATAAATGGCAAACATTCTGTATAATGAATGAGTTGACGTACCTGCCAACCCCCAACCCCCGTACATATGTGTTTGTCGCCAATATGCCGGTGGAAATAATCCATCAAAATTGTAGTTGAATCAACACGTGTGGGAGGGAAAGAGCGAATGAGTTTGGGTTTGAGATCGGGGCTGTGATTGTGTTAAGAAACAACATAGTTACTCATACAGCCTCTGGCTACGCAGCTAAGCACTTAAGTCAGGAAAATAGAAAACACACAGCACAACTTCCGAAATGCTGCTGAATGGACGGAAAGCAGAAGGATTCTGGACTTGAGAGGTTTCATGAACTCAATTTCTTTTTGGGAACCATTACGAACATCAATTGCAGAAGAACTTAAGCAGTTTGTCAAAGCTTAGATACCCTTTTATGCACATTCACTAAGCAGAATTAATTACTTATCACCTGAAATCGTGTACATAATTGGACTGACTTGAGAGCAATAAAACCCAATGTTAAATGCCAAATCAAATCAATTTACATGCCAACTATGCACGACAGCAATCATGCTATCAAAAGTATTCAAATGATATGAAAAAACGAGCTTAATAAACTAGATAAAAATGTCCATAGCAATATAAGCTTTTCATTTAATTTATTTTATTACATTAGGCATCAGGCACGGATTGATTTTGTTGTAGTTCTTTCAAAAGAAAACTACCGTGAATAAATTGTAGCTTTATTGGTTTTATTTATCTTATGTTGGAACACGCAGTTTGTTATATAAACAATTACTAAACATAAATAAAGAGCAAAAATCATAAACAGAACCCATTGTTTGTTCCATCTGTCCAAATATCAGAATAAATCAACGAAAATGCAAACGAAGCAATTTTACAATATGTCTGCAAAAACCATATGCTTAAAAACAATTTGTATTTGCTTTGTGCTACAAAAAGTGATTAAAATTTACTCAGTATTTTTTTCGCTAAAGCATTATCAGGAAAGTCCTTGTAAACAGTTTCATACATTTATGTAAAATTCGGTTTAATTTAAATATAACAAATATTTTTAGAAAAAAAATAGAAATAAATTAAGTACTGGTATATTGTTTAAAAAATAAATACATATTTACATTTATCTCTGCTTTTGCGGCTACAAATTCTATTGCGATCTAAAAGCTATCAGTAATTTTGGTAGACCCAAACAATGAAATTAATAAATTTTCGAATAATGAAGCGATTAGAATCAAATGGCGTCAACGAAGTGGACCCACAAAATTCGACATTGAGTGCGCCAAACGGTTTTGGCAGAATTAGTTCAATTGATCCAGATACCTCTGCATGTATGATGTATGTATATATGTACGTATGTATGTGCTTATGTCGCTATAGCTATGGGTATATGTAGGTATTTGTCGCCTGCCAAAGCCGACTAAGCCTTTAAGATTATGCAATCAAAACGAGACCAAAAAACGAAAAAAACAAACACAGAATTGTGATGTCGACTATCGATGACGATGACGAGTGACTTTGGTTGTGAGTATGAATCTAACTGGCACCCACACTCAACGAGGGCTAATTATAGGGTTGCTAAGCGGATTTCGTATTCAATTCCATCTGGCTCACCATAGAATGGTAATTGTTACTATTGAACTTGAAATTGATACCAATTGGTAGACAACTAAATTGCCACAGTTGAGATAAGAAGCTTAACAAAGTACATCCCAAAAAATAAAATAAACCAATATTGTAACGAATATTACATCTACTCTACACTTTAGTCTCAATAAAAGAAAAGACAGCTCAAATAATATTTATATTCAAAAGGTTAAATTTATTTAGACCTAAAATTTATTATGACTAAGTTTCACAGCAAATTAAAAAGTTGTTCATTGAAGAATTCATCTCAACTGAATCGATATTTATTTGAGGTCCTAGCAAACTGCCTCAATGCGTTGCAAGCTGCACATCAAATTTAGAATACCCTCTGCAAGGGGTATAAAACCGTTTAAGCTGTTTAAGAATAAATATACTTCGCATATACTTGGATACGCTGCCTTTCACTCGTTGTCTTTACTCCTGCTGCTGTTGAGCTGCCAAGATATAGGGTGTTGATCTTTCTGCACCAAGCATTTTAATTAAAAGCCATTTTTACAATGTCAAACAAAGTCAACGCGCAACGCATAAAATATTTTGCATAGCCATAAAATAGCGGGGCGGCTTGAACTCCCTTGATATGCCCCAATCCTTCATATCCCGTATCACGTAGCCGTTAGCCGTAGCTGTTAAAATGTCAACAAGTTGATGATGGTAGGTGTAGTTGGCAAGCTGCTTGGATGCCAGAACAACAGCAGCAGCAGCAGCAGCAGCAGCCGGTCCAGAATTAAATCCTTAAATTCAGTCGGTATGAACGCCAAAAACAAAACCCAATCAATATGCAGAGTAGTCAATATTTGAAAATTCAAAAGTGCAGTGATTTCCACTCGACTGACAGTCGATTGGGTGTCTGTCCTAAACTGCTATTGTTTAACGATTTGCCTGTAAAAGGGTCCCTGGTGTTGGCGTTGGTGCAGCTGCAGCACAGGATGTCGACGCCGGCCCTCGAGTGGCATCCAGGTTCAAGAGCTCAACACATTTTTAGGCATTAGCAAGAAGTGTGGTGTAGTCCTACACCCCCAGCCACCCCACCGGCCTCGATTCTCATCTATGTACTTGGAATATCAACGGCATTGTTAAAATGCGACTCTTCAGCTCAACGTTGGCGTTAGCCTGGGCGTGGATGTTGTCTGCCAGAGGCAAATACAATCAATGCTCCCTTCATGTTGCCTGCATATTGAATTTGATGTGACTTTCGTTGTTGTTGTTCTTGCTGTTGTTGTTGTTGACGTTAAAAACAATAAGGGGAAGTCAAAACAGCATGCATGATGTGTCAGACGACGCGTTTTTCACTTTTTGCCAGCACTTAGACGCCCTTAAATATGCAACGTTGTCAAGTGAAGTCGCAGCAAGACAAGTTGCAGGTGCCATTTTGTCAACGAGTTGGAGCACGGATTTCACTTCACCAATATACATATGTAGATTTGTATGCATTAAGCGGCTAAACAAACCAACTGATGCTCAACTTGACGGAAGTGGAGAAAGTCAAATCAACTTCAAGTGGCGCCCATATCCTCAACGCACTCTCTGCTTCACAACTCGAGCCTCGAATTCTACTTTTTGATTGCATTTGAAATTCAGAAGCAAATATATATATGGAAGAGCTTTGTTCTCAAAATCACTTCTACATGATAGTTAAAAATGTCGTTGTATGGTGTCTTAACCTTTGCTTTAAATTTAAATGCATAATAAGAAGCTAGATACAAAATGTGTGCGTTTTCATACCAATATCTAAAGATGACTAATCAATATTTGCAAACACAGAAAAAGCGATTGCGTGAGCTTCAAATGATATTATGATATTATACGAATAAGTGTTTATTCAGCTGGTAGAAAATTAATTCGTAGCCCCACAAATATATTTTTGGCTTCATTTAAATGTATATTGGATAAGCGTTGCTAGACTATACAACAATAAACCACACCCTTTTCCACAATTTAAACATGGCATTCAAAACACTGCTTTTCACCACAAGCCTATCGATTAATTTCAAATGGCATTATGGTTAATTTACATAAATACACATTAATACATATTAAGAATACTTATTAAGAATGTGCCTTTATTCAATATCATCGAGAATAATTATTCTCGGAAATGTTTTATCTGCAAAATCAATTCACAGCTCAACAGACGTAAATCACTAGAATCAACGTAATTTGAGTGATGACTTCCCAGATTAGCTATTATTAAATTTTCTCCACAAGCCACACAAAAATTAGCTGATTTGTTTTAAGTGAATTATTTAGCTCTTTGTGCAATATTCAAAACTCTTGCATAATTAATAGCTTCGCTAGCAAATGCGGCAAAATTTTGGAATGCTTCCCATTGTCTAAAAAAAAAATAAATAAATAAAAAATTCATTTTTCATGTAGGAAAGAACTTTAGAACGTGTTGAATTCATTTCAAATTTAAACAAACACTATACAAAAATACAAAATGTTTTCAATTTGGTCAAATATAATCCAATACATAAAAATTTTACTCTAGCGCTTTGCTCTACCTTTGGGCGACCAAAACATTATTGATGCCTTTTATTCAGAATTATTTTCGAATCTAATCTAAACATCATATTCCAAGAGACGCGCATGAAAAATACAGTATTAAATTATTCAAAAATTAGCAATATATCAATGCGGTCTATATTATGATAATGTTCACAGCGCTAAGCACAACTACATAAGCAAAAGGGTTGAGATCGCCCAATCCTCACGACAAACGGTTCCGAATGCTAATTGCGTGGAAAATGAGTTCTGTTTCTGCGGTATTCATATTTGCAGTGACAAAACACAGCAGAGTTAATTGTGTTGGTGCATTATGACCCAAGGGCAATAATAACATGAAAATTATGAACATGACGGACAATGAAAAACGACAGACCCCACAACAACCGCACAAAAACCAGAGAATTAGATAGCTTTAATGTTAAAACAGGCGGGATACCCTGTACAATTTTTAATATACTTTTATTGAAATTTGTTGAAGGCAACACAGTATTAAGCTTCAATAAAAAAAAAATATCATCAATTTAAGGACTCTGTCTTTTCAGTCCAAATATAATGAGTAACCAGACTATTTACGTGTAAAATATGTATCTTAATCAAAATAATAGAACACACAGAAAAATTAACTCTTAAATATTTTTGTTTGAAATGATTAGTAAGCAATTGTCATTTATACATAATTTACAGCATTTGACAGGCAACAAGTATTACGAGTTATTTTAAAGGTTCAATCACTCGTTAGAGTGCAGGGTGTAATGAAAACAAGGCACTTAAAGCAAATTGCGAAACCGACAACACAATAGCAACTACTGCAGTATTCAGAGATGCCTGCTAGTGGAATTCGGCCTGGCACAAAAACAAGAAAATAATTTTCATACGACAACAACAAATTTTAGTGATTTTTGACCAAAGACCCAAAGGGGTTTCCACACAAAATAAGGAGTAGCTTGCCGTTTGTTTGGGGGCCAATGAGAATATCGTATATGGCCACAGCTGTCCGAAAATTGCGACACAGCGGTGCATTTTAGATCTGGGCAAGCGTTGACAGAGGGGAATTCCTGATTCTGGTCCTGGTCCAGGTTCGGGTTCGAATGCTGGCACAGACTTGGGTTGGGTTGTCCACTGCCTACTTGCATTGCATATTTTGCGACGCTTGGAGAACGAAAACAATGCCGAACCGAGAACAAAAAATAATAACAAACCTCTGCTGCAATTTTATATATGGCCCCATGATTTATGCCATCATCATAATAAATTTATGTGATTTATCTAAGGCGAGCAAGCATCGAGCAACTAATTTCTGCTGCGGTAACTGTACCACTGCAAGTTGCCTGCACTTTAATTGTAATGCAATTGGCTTAGACTTGGTGTTAGTGTGTATCTGTGTGTATCTGTGTGTGAACCATGCCAAATGCATTACTTTTGGACAGTTTTAGGTTGGCATTTTGTTCACCCTTTGAATTATGCAAAAACCAAAATTTTGACATTAGCCAAGCATTTCTTTAACTCATAAAGCTTCCAAAGTTTAAAAAATATACAATTAAATACTACGTTATTTAATGTGGAGTTAAGTTTTAACTTAGCATGTAAGAAAATTAAATTTGTTAAATAATATATTTACATTAATCGAATAACTCAATTATGCAAAGTCCTTTTATAGCCCAGGCGATTCTTTTATGTTTAAATGTTGGTAAAAATGCATTTTGACCATTGCAAAAATTGCAAATTTGGATATGTTTACAAGACAAACAAACATTTGTATGTTTAAAAAAATAACTGAAATTTAATGACATTTTAAATTTCTTTTGTATTCATAGCAGTTCAACAATCATGATAACCTTTCAGTGAATAACAAACATGAGCATTTAAGCAAATTAAAACAAAATGTTCAAGCTATGCACTTGTAATAAATTTCAACTTAAATTGAAATTCAAATAAAACTGCACAGGCTGAACTTTTAACTCGTCTGCCATTCAATCAAAACATGTCCAGGGCGCCAGAACTTTGGCAACGAAGTGGCTGTGAAAATGATTCAAACGTATTTCAAGTCCAACTGTTGCCTATTTTGCGCTTATGAATATGCAAATTGAGCGCATGGCGAGGAGATGCGTCAGGTGTGACAACGCTGGAGCCAGTTTATTAAACTTGGGCAGCCTGAAAGTGTGCAGCACTTAATTAGCTGGCAGTATTTGTAGCCCTGACAAAAGTTTAATGAACTTGCTGAAGAAATTGTGGGTGTGCAAATAGCTAAAATCAAAGCGTTGGGTGCAAGGACACCGCCTCAAGGCGTCTGCACAAATTAGTTACAGAAGCAAAGGAGCCAAAAAGGATATACGCAAGTGGTCAACAATTACGAAAGGCAGGGGCTGATGCCGAGACTGGGGTAGAATCCGTGGCAAAGAAACACAGGAAGCAGATGCTGCGCAGCATAGGCGCGCCTGGCATAGACGGCAAAAGGACCTCAATGAATGACATTTAATTATTTCATCAAGAAAGCAAGTAGCCCAAGGAGCAAACAATCAACTTTTGTTCAGCATAAGGCATTGGCATATTCTTTTCTTGAATTTTTTCTTGTTTTTTCTTTTGCTTGTACTCTTGTTTTTGGGGGCGTGCCCACATTACGCAGTAAGTAGACATAACCAGCAGCAGCATCATGTTTAACAATGTCTACATTTGGGTTAAGCTACGATTCTTAACATCCCAGACCATGTAACTCACGAAATTATAAGCAATCAGCTAAAAGCGGCATAGAGAATATAATATAAAATAGAATATAACACGTCCATGTACACATTTATCCCTCAAGTGTTTTCTAGAAAATTATGATTAATGTATCCTAAAAATAATAACTGGAAGATTCCACCAATTCCACCATGTGATATTTTTTTCGGATAAAAATTATTCTCACACTTCTCGGATTCCTTAAAAAAATAGTACCGGAAAAAAGTCAGCGTCTTTGGTATAAATATATATGTATATATATTATGAAGACAAAATTATGTATATGAGATTAGAGGAGAATTTGTAAATATTAATAGTAGATGAGACAGTAGATGAGTGCATTATCAACGAAACACTATTTATAATACAGCTCTTTTAGTATGATAGATTGAGCGACTTCTTTGAGCTACGTGTGACCCAATCTTTGACAGGTATTATGGTCCTTTCTTATCCTCAAAACAAACGAAGAGTTACACACGGTTATGGATGTAATTCTGAAATATAAACTGCACATCACATAAAATTAGTGTGACTGTTGTAGTTCTACGCAGTTTACTTCAATGTTCTGCTGCAAGCACTTACCAAATGCTTAACTTTTGTATCATGCTGAACTGAAGTCATCCCCCACTTTGGTCATCCTCATCAATTAGTCAACTCACGCTAGCAAACTAATTACGTAATATGATAAATAAGATTACAAAAAGAAAAGTCAAGTTAGAATGCTGTAGTCGAGTGAGCTCGACTACCATATACCCTCTATCCAGCTGCTAAATACATTTAAATTTGCTTTTAAAAGTTTTTCGAAATCAAATGTGAGCAGGTCTGCAAGTCTTAAGTCACTGTTATGAGAAATCTGTACATCGTTATTCGAGAAACGGATGCAATAATCGATCAAGTGAAGCAAACTTTTTCTGTTATTATTCGCCAAATATTATTTTCTAGTCTATTGCTCTGATGGTCATACAGATGGATGGAGGGACAGGGTTGAATCGACTCTGCTGTTGATCCTGATCCATGATATAGATGATGTGCCTAAAACCATTATACTATATTTGCCCACACAAAGGAAATGCGTCGCCATTTAAGAGGTAGCCTAGTGATGCTTTATAAGGACTCAGGACCAGTTGAGGGCAGGCAACTATTTAAACTGCGTGGCTGTTGTCTGTGACAATTACGCAAATTGTTGTTGTCATTTTGTAAACACTTGTTTGTGTCAAATTGGACATTTAATACGAGCACCAAGAGGCTTTTCCGCTATATCTCTCTCTCTCTCTTTCTCTCGCTCTCTATATATATCTCTACTCTTTCTCTGTGTGAGCTTTCTCGGTCCTGTTTTCAGTGTGCAAACAAGAGTTGGCTCAATTTTCGTGTTTCTTTCGTGACATGGTCGTGATCTTAGGCCAATTTGGTGAATCAATAAAATGTATCTTTTAGTATTAAAATTAAACTTAAGAAAAAATAAATAACATGTTTTATAAGAGTATTTATTGCGAGTTCTTATCATTGTTGGTTCGATTAAGCATAGATCTCAATTGAATATGTTGCTTGAGCTAATAGTTAATATATAAAATAAATATCAATATACAAAATATTTATGTAACATGTTGTGAATTGGGCCTAATAGGCTTTCTCAATTGGATAAGTAGTATAATGGTAATAAGAAAAATCGTAAAATTAATATTGTTTTGGTTATTTGTGGCATGGTGCACGGACACGCGCTCAACTCTAGTCCAGGCAGGCAGCGACTTGGGAAGAAGGGAATGCCCCGGCGTAATCTGCCAGGTGACAGGTGTGCTCGGACATGTCCATGTTACAGTTGATTAAGTAGGCGCTGAGTTCGACGAAATGCCTTTTAGATGGCACCGCAGCAGCAGGTGCTCTGGCGTGAACGAGGAAATGGATGGGGCGCCAATGTTGAGCGTGTCACAGGTCGTGCCAAATTATTGACAGCATGACGCCAGTTTGTTCAGTATGGCGACTGCTGGCTGCCAGAATGACTTGATTAATTAGAAGCCTACGGGCTAACAGGTTGCCCTGACCCCTTGTGCTGGACGTGGCCGTGCGCCAGTAACGGCGTCATAAGTCGCCATTGGGTGGAGTCATCTCAACTTGAGTTGAGTAGAGTTGAGTTGAGTTGAATTGAGTTGTTGATTAACCCCAAACAAAGATACAAAACACGCTCTGCTTTGCTTGAAGTCTTTATCCATGGTTGGACAATAGCACGCTCTGATGCTTGGGTTAAATTTGTTTGGTTTGTACGTGGGTAAATATATAAAGTTAGGTATTAAGTGAAGCGGCTGATTGTGTTGGTATATACACATTGTTAATGAGGCATAGTGGGGTAATAAAACAGTACAAGCCATCTTTCAAAAACTGCGAACTTACAAAGCTTATTGAGGTGTCGGCTTTCGTTGATTTCTTTTCAAAAATAATTTTGTTTACTATTTTCTAAGTTAGTTTACTTGTCTAGCATAGCAATGTCTCTGGAAATAAAAAGGAGCCAAGTAACAATGCTCGGTGAGTTATTTAAAAGCAATGTGAAAAATATACATTGGACTCAAGGATTAATATACCTGTTTGTACTCGCTTTATTTAAGTTCTGGCAGAATATTTTGAATAGACACAAACTCCGTTCTGCAAATATCACATCCAATTTCAATCCGAACTTCGAGGAGGTACTCAATTTGTCCCCATATTAATCAAAGCTCACTCGTGCAATTAAATGCTAAACAGTTCTTACTGATGTGAATATGTCCACAACAAGCCCAAATTCAAATGCGTAAATAATTCACCAAGTAAAGGTCTCTCTTTGTGCTTATGCAGATAATAGATTGCCCATAAAGTTGTTTTGTTGAAATCCCAAAGTGTTCAACTGGTTACTTTGATCGAATTAGCTCAAATTCAATATGCTTTTATTGACATCAATTTATCCTCTTACCAATGCCAATTGTCTTTCCATGCAATGCGTAAACAAATGCCCCGGCTTAAGCCAAGTGAAATATCTTATCGTTGTCGGAGATTTTACGTTGCCACTTAAGCATTGCAGTTTACGAGCACACCTACGTCTCCTCCCGCTCCACAACGATAAACAGCCTCGCACCCTGCTCTTATGCGTCCTGGTAATGGCTACTGTAAATCTCATCTCTCAACTGCTCACAATTTTCACAATGCAATTTCGATACGGTTTATCGAATGTTTCTTATCTGCCAAACGTCATACACATGTCCAAAACTTTATAGTGTCTGTGTGTATGTGTGTCTGTGTGTGTGTGTGTGTGTGTGTGAGTGTGTGTGTGAGTGTGAGTGTCGAGCTGTTGCTAGTCTGTTTTATACTTTTGTGCATGCTCAACGGCAAATTGAATTATGCGCGAAAGAGATGGATAGAAATATATGCATTGATTTTGTTTTGAAAAAGTATGGCAAGTAAAGGGGGAAATCCCTTTTGAATGGAATTCTCCATGATGTCGTCTGGATGCGCATTTAAATTATGTTATTCTGGCAGCAGCTAGTATTGTGTTCAAAGAATCTGAACGCATTAGGGCTTCGTGTTGTTGACCCAAACGTTGGCAGGGAAGGAAACAGATTGAAACATATTTCTTGGCATTGTTGCTTAGCACATAAATAAATACTCAGTTAAACAGTTGAATGCAGAAAATTAGAAAGTACTTTGAACATATGCAGAAAAGGAGTTTAACAATAAAATGTTGGCTTGGAAAGTATGCAGAAAAGGTCTGTTTATTCGTAATCAGGAATGACAAACTTACAACTAAACAGTCGACACTTTGGCCAGCTACTCCACCTGCTACTCCTCCTCGGGCTCCTCCTCTTTGACCACCTTCGACTGAGGCCTACGTCTGGAGGCGCCACGCACTCGTGCTGGCCTTTTGGTGGTCGTTGACTTTGGCTTAGGATTCTCCAGATCATACAGCTCGGCATCGCTAAAGCGATCCTTATACCAGTCAGCACTGAACAAATTAAAAATACCAATTTCAACATGTTGTTTTTGCCTTTTGTGCGCTTATCAAACTTACCAATCAGGCACAAAGCGTGCCCAATTGCACATTTTATTCTCATCGTCGAACACCTGGCCAAGTTTACACCCATTGCGACGGGGCAGATCGCCATTTACGCACACATAGAAGAACTGACAGTCGTCGGGATCCGCGTAACGCGGATGTGTGACGGCAATGCTCTCGTTCACCTTGGGGCACTCAAACTCGAAGATGTCCTCCGATTTGCAGCCAGTGACACCAACCTCATCGGGCCACGTACAGATACCCGTTTTGGGATTGAAGACCAGGCCACCAGGACACGTTATCATATTGAATTGTCCATCGACGCAGAAATAAAACTTGTCGCAAATACCGGGCTTCTCATGGCCAAAGTAACCGTTCTTCCGTGGACAGTGCTGCGATGGTTGTGGAGTTTCTGTGGAAATTTTATTTCAATGTAGTGAATTTAATAATTAAATGAATTGCAATATGCAATAAAATATTTCTTAGCCTAGTCAGCAGTTAGTTTAGGGAGCTCGGGTCTTAAATTGAAGAGTAGCCTACATTCTATATTCAGAATTTTACTTTGGCATAAATATAAATAAATAAATATTTATGTATATATATATTTAAATATAAATTATTTATAAAAATGAGACCTATAATATTCATTTACCTAGTTAGTTGTTGTATTTACTAACACATTTCAGTGGCATTTATTTTGTTGTACATTTTAAACACTTTTAACGAACTTAAATTTATAAAAATCAGTAAGGTGGGCTTGGCTCATAAATTCATAAGTGTCTTTCTTTCCATATTCAGAATATAACTCTTGAATTAATTAACAAGACTATGCAAATCTCCAACAAACTTAGAATTAACAAGACTATGCAAATCTCGCACAAACTTAGATCAGAAAAACTGCATAAAATGTGTTTCAATGCTACGAATGAATAACAAAAATAAAACAGGAATTTTTTTTTTTGTGATACAGTTGAGACAGGGACAATTTTTATTTTGAATTCCTGAATTTCATACCCAAAATTGAAACCTTTTTTGTTTAAAATGCCCATTTATTTGCAGTAGTTGCAATGTGGTTTATTTCAAAACTACTGCAATTTCTACAAGACCTCGTTTGGAGTTTACTTCTTAGTCCAGTTTGCAGTGTCCCAGGCACATTCCATGCCAAGACTTTTTTATGCTCTAGAGGAGAAGTTTACAGCCACAACAGTTTGGCAACAATGCAAAGCACTATAAAACGGCCAACAGAGTGCATATATGTGCATAGAAGCATCTTAGAACTGCGAGGCTGGACACTTGGTTAGACTAAAATAGATTATTTAGAGTGCCTGGCACAAAAAAGAAAGAATATCAACGAGGCACAAGGACAATAAAGATGGCTAATTGGAAAAGGGACCCAGTTTTAATTGGACCAAATATAACGGCAAGTAATATTTGCATATTTGATGCGAATGTAATGGAGTTCAAGGAATGGTTCACTACTGGTACAATTGGGAATTGAAAGCTGTAAATGCAGCAACATTTAAGCCTCTTTACTTTGATTGCAATACGATGCCAATTAGCATTAGGACTGACGTCAGTTTTTCATCTGTCCTGCGGAAAAGAGCAGAGCACTTGAAGACCACGTGTCGGGTCCACATAAAGTCATACGGAGCGTGACAAAATAAAATAATAAAATCACAAATAAAACAAGTCTGCCAGGAGATAGATAAAATAAAACGGAAGCACCAAAACAAAGCCCAGCTCTAACTCCAACCAAGACCACAAAGACCTATTGACGACAACAATTTGGGTTAACCACCTCCGAGGCAATGCCGTTTGCATATTAAATAACTCTGGTTTTCATGTGTTTTCTGGTTTTCTTGAATTTTTAAAGCAAATTTACGAGTAACGAGCAAATAAGTGCGTGCACGGATCGCGTTTATTGGGCTGAATTTGGCCAGGTTTAAATGCGGCACAAAGCGTGGGATTCCTCATCGCGTTTGCCGCTGAATAACACGCTCTGCATACTGAAAACAATTTTGAAAAAAAAAAGAAGAAAAAAAGAAACAAAAAAAAACCACAACTTTGGTTTCATACTCACGCAGCTTGGAGCGCTTGGTGCAATCAATATTGTATGGCAAATCACATTTCTCCTCAATGGGTGTGTAATCATTGAAGACCATTCCGTCCGCACACAGCCGTTCCGTCGGCACACCATCCCTGTAATTAAATAAACCAATCAAGTTATAGCCAGTGAGCCAAAAACAAACTAACCAAATAAAAATGCAAAAATACTTTTATAAGGTAACCCAGCAACAGAGTTATCCATGTTTACAATATTTAAGCCAGTGAATGTACTCATTTGATTTGAATATCCCAAAAGTGTTAACACGTCAACTGGATTCAGTCACATTTTAACACTTTCGTAGAACAGCTGAATTATTGATTACGCTCACTTTGGGGCCCAATGGTGCGAAAGATAAGCACAGCGCATTTATACGCATCATTGGCCACAGGAAGCAAGTCGAATCCCCCAGGTGTTCTCAACTGGATGTTCAAATCGGCTGCCTGCTGCCAAGGATAAATAGCTATTTGCTTGTGTATAAATAAATCTATATACATTATTTGATGAAGACGTGATTTAATAAATCGAACTTGTCCCACATAAACATCAAATATTCCAATTTAATAGTCATGCATGCAATAGGCTATGCAACTTACAGGCACGCATAGTATTTGTCGCACTGCTTGGTATCCGGATAGAAGCCATTTGGTTCCGGGCACTCCTCGGTGGCTTCGTACGCCGCTGCTGCCTGCGCCTGTTTCCGCTTGGGTTCGACTGCCGCCTCCTGGACAGGATCGCGCGTCCTTGGTGGCAAGTGGCGCTGGGATGGCGGATGACCAGCACCAACACGGAAATTACTGCGCTGTGCAAGCGTTGTCCCTATGCAAAAAGAAAGAAGAGAAGAGAAATGTTAAGTATGAAATTTTTAAAGTAAATAAATACTCCCAACCTATACTAAAATAGTACTAAAAACTAATTCAAATCAAATCTCAACTCAGTTTTGCCTGTAAATTTCAATAAACGAATGTTTAAATAATATATAATATTATATCTAACGTGAATAATTGCAGTATGATAATGATAAGTTTCATTGTTCACAATATTTACATTTAAAAGTTTTTCTTATATTTTTATTTTATTTTTTTTTGCAATGAATTGAGTTTTTTGCTTTTGCTCTTTAATGTTTAATCTGCGTCAATTAATTTAACACAACGAAAAGGTATTAATAGAGCTTATCCACAAAAATATGTAAATATTTTATGTACCCTCAATATTTACACTTTTTAGTAATTTAAATCTGTTAAAGTTAAAATCACTAAAGGTTTTTTTTTGTTTTTTATTTTTTTTAATGCCGGCCGGTTACTACTACCATAATTTTGTTAAGTGTATGCGTTAATTATTTATATTAAATTCATTTTCAGACTGTGCTTGAAACCAGTTATACCAACTTAATATATGTCGATTGAGTATGTCTTATGGACTGACTGGATTGCGGCATAGGCAAATTGGCTGTGCGACCTTAAAAGTGAAAGTTGCGTTGATCACCTCAGCATGTGTAATCAATGTTCACAAAAACAGCTGTTTCCCAAGTGACATCAGCTGTTTTTCCACCATAAACAGATACAAAGCCAAGGCAAGCACTGTCCATGGGTGCGACTGGTTCGCACAGTTCAATCAACAGCGATGCAGAGTCAGTCATGCACTTCCGACACAGAATGAGCAACAATATGCACTTCAAGGTAAACCACTTCAATCAGCAACATGGCGAAAAAAAAAACAACACACGACCAAGGCAAACAATTGCAAGAAATGGCGAATTCAATTCAATTTGAAGTCGACACACAACATACAGCACACAATAATGTCGACAAGTGGCTTTCTGCTGGAAGGGGCCGAGTGTGAATGCGGCTGTCTGACATTCGATTAAACGTTAATAAAGAAACAATTCCACCGAGCAATTAGTGCGTAAAGTGTCAGGCAACTAGAAACAAGTTGTTGTTGCTGTTGCTGCTTTTGCTGTTGCGGCTTGTCATTGAAACACGTTTCGTAGACGACTTGGTCAAAACAAAAAAAAAAAACAAAAAAGAAAAGAGAAATAAAACAAAATAAGCAGAAAAGTCGCTACGACTTTCGTAGTTGATTTTGGATATACTCTGGCTGCGCAGTTCAGATGTCATTAAATTTGTCAGCAACTCGGCGACATCTTTTTAGCTTTTTTTCGGCTGGATACTTTCAGCCTCCAGTTTGCTCTTCAAACGTAGCTGTGCATTTGCGTTTTTGCGTTTTTTTCCCCCCCATTAATGGAGAGTCGCTTAGTTGTCGGCTTTGCGGTTTGAGTTTTTTACGTGATACAAGCGTCGATCTGACAGTTTGTCAACAAGTTTGGCATAGAATACCGCTTTCCGACCACTGTCGCCTCGGTCCCGGCCCCTTTGACTCTTGGCTGCCAGTCCGGTTAAACTAGATTAATTGAGTGCCTTTGCCTGTCACCGTGTTGAAATTTCACAAAAAAAAATACCAACGTTTTTTTATGCTTTCGTCGAAATGAATTCGAGTCAGCAAGTTTTTGTGGGTGTTGTGGCTGTCATCGGAGAAATAAATGTGCGTGAAACATGCGTGTTAAGTTCATTGAACATTAACAAGATTAAAAATAAACAAGTTGCAAGCACTTTTTCAAGTCGCTCATTCAACTGTTAGGCAAATTAATGGAGCGCATTGAAATTGTCTAGACTGCTCTCAAAAGGTCTATTTTAATTATCAAATTTATACAAGTAATACAAATATGTAAAAATGTTAATCAAAATGTTCAAATGCATAGACGCCTAATAAAAATTGTATTTATTTGTATTACATTTTTATTCTTTTCTATTATTATTGGCACGTTATTCTTTTCCATTCTGCACACAAAACTTGACAACAAAATATTTGCACATTTAACTTGGGAGGGGCTCAAACCATTGTCAATAATGTTCATGGTTAGTTTGACATAATTACCAAATATGTTTAACACCCACATATGCAACAGTTGCTTGCATATCAATTAAACAAGACAATTAACAAAATATAATTTTAAATGTGTGTTGCTGCTGAAAAGGTCATGTTTGGCCATTGTGGGCGGCAACCAATATTTAATGAGCTGCCACACCAGGCATATGGTGACTAAAATGCCTGAATTTCCGTCTGTAAAAACTGTTAAACAGCAACAGCAAAAGCAAAAGCGACATTAGTCAGATATGAATTAAAATAAAGTAAATGTGTTGTAACTTATTCATTTATTTGCTATCCACATATGTCCGTCCAATTAAGCATATTACACGTAAATGAACACAAACATGAAAGCCAATCATATTGCTGAAATTCTGTTGTCGACAGTTGAATTTTGCAGTTGAATTATGAGTTAAAATATATTCACGGCTATTAATATGCATTTGCCGCTGTACAGTTTCATCTGGTACTCAATTTAAGGCACCGAATATTTGAATAAAATTGTGCATTATGTTGATGTCCGATACCATTTCACTAATTGGCAAATGCAATTAAGTGTTTTTCACTTACCCACAAGCAGCGCAAATATGCAAATTTTCATAGCCGCCATTTTGTAATTATTATCAGTTGTACCTGCGGGCAAAGAGGAGTTTTTCAATATTAAATTCACGAGTATGTTAAAAGAATTCACTCAAATAAAATGCCACTTTTCGCTTGTATCAATTTTACAATATTTAATCATATTTTCACATTGCCTGGCACTTAACACCGTTTCAATTCCGCTTGTTTCACTTCAAAGCTGCACTATTTACCGTTCCGTTTTCCGTTGTGCGCACGCGTCACCGTCTTGAAGCCAACTGTTCGCTTTGAGCTTGTGGAAAATACTTTTTAAATGTGCTGCGCCGATCGACCAGTTTGTGTTGTTGTCATTGCCTTTTTGTTGCCCCATCATATCCAACGAGGCAAATTGTGTTAAAAACTTTATGCAAAGTGCAACATGACATCTTACCAAAACCGGCTTTGATCAACGACAAAGCAACAACAATGTCAAAAATGTAAAAAGCTTTAAGCTTTCAGCGCATACAGCAAAAGCTCATTGCTTAAATTTTTTTTTTTCTTTCAAGTGTCCGATAGTTTTTCGTCGACTGATGAGTTCAAAATATTTCTGATTTTATAGGTGAAATAGGTAACAATATAATTCTGTTAAATCAAATTCTAATTATAGTATACAAATAAATAATTAATATTTATATTTCATATATTAAAGATGAGCTGACTGTGAGGTGTTTATTATTAATAATCTTTAGAATTACCCTTATCAGATAAATCTGATTTTATTAAATAACAGAAGGGACAGCAAAATTCCAATTCTTCGGCTAAGAGTGGTTGGTTAAGGAACCGTACTTTTGAGCACCTTTGACACCAATATCGATTGCAGAACTTTAATCAAGACCATCTTGAAACTATTGCTACATTTCCCACATCCTGACAAACATCAATGAGGGAACAACACTTAATAAAACTGTGAAAAACATGTTCACTCAACTCCAAAAGGCTAAAACGGAACTATGCATGCTCATGGCCGAAAAACAAAGCACCAATAACTTTTCTGCAAGCCAACCAAAGAGAAAACTTGTCCGTAAGCATTAAGGACCACAATGGAAGCCCCGTGGCAACAATTTGAATATGCTAGCAGAAACAAAATGGAAATTCTACACGAAACGGCCCATGAAATATTGCATAGTTTTAACGAGCGTGCACCCAATGAGCAATGACGCCAAAATTTGTCAAAAAGCTGACACTCGACCAAACCAGGACCGGGACCAAAATGCACAAGAACAAAAGCCAGCACTGAGTGTGAGCCGGTTGGCTGGCATCGATGATTTGCATTTTTGAAATTAACTAAAAATTATGACAAAATGTGGCAGAACAACGTTTTCTGGCAACTCCAGGTGTCCTTTCCTATCCTGCACATCTACATATACACACAAAAATATATATATACATATTTAGAGCATGTTTGCTGCATCATTGTGCATGGTCACTAACATCGTTAGACTTGTCAGAACAGAAACCTCACCCCCAAATCCCCATTTAGTAGGCCCTGGAGCTGTCTTGGCTTGTTTTCCAGCTGCTTGGTTTTCAAATGTCTTTCATTTTGTGTGCGTAATAATTGTGATTGTGACAAATTGCCTTTTTGTGCAAAATGTACTTGCTGCTGGTACAGAAAAAGCCGTTCCGGGAACAATAACATTTATGGCGCACTTCTGGCCACCCACTTACAAAAATATATATGCAAATTGCTGACTCAAATGGCAATGGTAATATTATGTAAATAGTTACAAATATATGTTTTGAGAACTGATTATGGTCAAAGAGGAAATCGTTGTACCAAATTGAATGTGCAAAATATATCCTAAATTTCTACCACAGAAATTGTTGTTACTGTTTTTTTGAAGACATACGTACAAATTATATTTAAAACCTTATTGTTGCGGTCAAAATAATAAAAGTTCTTGTGGCAAAATTAAAATTTTAAGAAGTTGTTAGCATTAAACTGGCAACAAATTTAGACGAACATATTTAAATAAAGAAGGTCCGCAATAAATGCAATTTTTCAAATATTCTTAAATTGAATTTAATGTTTTCGAATTGCACTAAAGATGCCCTTGAAACCGGCGAACAGACGAAACATGACTTTATGACTTTTTTTTGCACAGATTGACGCAGCCAACAACTTGTTAGCCAAAAAGCTGCTGCATTCAAAAGAGAAAATTATCATAATTTTGGGTCGCATTATGAAGCGATAACACAAAGCAGCCCACACAATGAGCTGTGGACCATTCGACTGAAGAGTGAAATGCAAACGTTGCAGAATTTAGACTCCATTGTTACGAAGTAAGTACGTTGCATGCTGCATGCTGCATGCCGCATGCTTTGACTTGTTCCCGCTCGAATAGCAATGGTGCCGCAAAGTGTGTAGTGTGGCAGCTCTCAAGTGGCTGCTGACTGCGTCGAAAACTTTACCAAAACCTAATCATAATTTCTCGCCGATAGTTGGTGGCACACTCGCCCCTCGTTCTCTCCCTTTGTCTACCATTGTGGATCTTTCAGTTATGCACGCGGCACAGGAGCTTTAGTTCAGCTTTGGCTTGCAGTTTTTATCAGCAGCAGCTTTATTTTTATATTCAATTTTTCGTGGACCGCAGCGCCATAAGCGCCACGTTATTGTCATGTAATTGAATTTAATGGCAATACGAATGGATCCGCATCCGGGGGCGGTCATTCATTGTATTAGCTGGCGATTATCTGGCATTTTTGTGCTGCGCTTGCAACACTGGCAACAATGCGCGCGCCTGGGGATATGCTAGGGTGCCCCTTTTTTATTATTATTTTGAAGTTAACCAAATGTTGACAATGCACCCAAAAAGTTTTGGCTATCATTAGTCGAGCTCTAAAACGGGCGTTTCGTACACATACAAAACAAAAAAGAAAATAGGAAAAGAAAAACATTGAAATGAATATTAAATTTTGTTGGTTTTGAAAACCATTTAATCGACTTTTTCAACACTGTGCACAATTATGTAGCGCAGGAATGCGAGCGAGGCGAGCCTCGTGCATGGAGTTGCCATAGAGTCGGAAATGATTTATATAAGGCTGTAAGCATAATCCTGTCATACGCTTTAGTGATTTAATGCATAAGCTTCGGCTAGGGGCTGTTTGGGTTGGCCAATCAGCGGCATCTGCGGCAATCGCTGTCAGTCGGCGCTGAAAGTGCTCAATATCGTGTCAGAGCCATTTCACGCACGTGTCTCGTGTGTGGGGCATTGTCATGAGGCAGCCGCAATAACATTGCAACAGCTTGTTCTTGTTGTTGTTACCCAATTTTAAATTAATGAGTAACGGCAGTGTGTGACACAAACCTTTCACATGTCATCGATGCTACCTCGGCGCTATCCTCTTTTTCGTCCTTTCATTTATCCTTACAGCCACACACAGAGGTAAATGAACGCTTTGACGCTAAGCGGCTTTTTAATCATGTTTTGTCCATTTCGCATTAGGCCTTAAGCTGGCCGCACACCTGAATTTGTAATCAGTTCAGACTGTTTGGTTTCGATTTGTCGGAAAATCAGTTTTACACCATTACACTACATTTTTAATTTTTAAGTAGCTTATAGTTTACAGAATATAATTATATATTGTCCATAAAATGCAAATTATAATAATAATAAACATAAAATGTAAATTATGTTCTAATTATGTGTATATATCAACAAAGCAGAACAACAAGTCATGGAATAATTTTCATTTTTGATACCATTAACAAATGAATAATACATCAAATATCGAGCAAGCCTTCTGTTTATCAAATAACAACATATTTTGTCAAATTTTTTTCATTATTTTCTGAAAATTTCTATTTCATATGAAAAAATATTCGTTAGTGAAATATCAAAACTCAAATATTTTAAATGTTAGTAAATAGATTTTGTTTGCTGTTTGCTGAAATTCGTGGAATGCTTGTTTTGGTTTTTGGCTTAATTCGAGTTTACTGAATTCCGCATGCATGCAGCATATTAAATACAATACACAAATTTGGCAGATACAGCAAACAAATGCCAATTAGGAATTAGCTGAAATTATAAGACCAGGCGGACAGATTCCAAAGCATTTGCATTTGCAAATGGAACCTAATACAATTACGCAACTAAACTGGCCACAGCGTCGAATGAAAAGCTGTTGTACTGTGCCATGATTCGAGGATATCACTTGCTGTAGTTGTTGCATTTGTGCGTTGTTATTGTTTGTGCTTAAAAACTCATCAGACAAACGACAATGCGGCAATGCCACAAGACAACAGAGCATTTGCAATTGCAATCGCCACCAGACGGCTGTTAAGAGGACCCTTTTACCAACAGCTGGAAAATACAACAAGCAAGAATGCTGTACTCGAGCTAGCTCGACTACGAGAGACCCTGAACCATGGTTTATTGCAGAAAATGCTTGCACCGACTGATAGTAATGAGATCAATATAAGATGACATTTGGGGCAATGCTCTTGTGTTCGCAGTGGATCAATAATAATTGCAAAGTTACTCCCTTAAAATTGTGGCTTTTATTGCTATCGAATCTCGATTCATATCGATATTCCCGAAACAGTTATCGCGACATGAAAAACCCTTTTATCTACACTCGTAAGCAAGCACATTTATTAGAATTTCCACAATATTATCATACCCATTTTAAATTGCCATTTTTAATTGGCTCAGGGTATAAATATACGAGTTTTGTGAAATTGTGGTTCCCTAACTGCCTGCCCAGAGTTGCAATTCATTTCAAGTTGATTGCGTGGCAAGAGCAAGTTTCCTAGTTTTTAGTTAGTTAGTTCTTACTGTGCATAAGCTAACCGCGCCCACTAAATTGCCATCCTCAAACTGCACTCATTAAGTGTCACTTAAGAACCACTGACAAAAGTATTTAATCAACGCACACATCTCAGGCTAGAACGCCACACTCCCTGAAGGCAATTTGTATATGATTGTTGTATGAAGCTAAAGTCACAAAAAATACAGTCTGCATATAAATTAGGCGACGGCGGAAGAAAACAAAATAAAATAAAAATTGTCGCACAAGTTTCCTAATGTGCTTGATGAAGTGAAGTCCACTGTGCAGCAGCCCTTGCGACAAGCAAATTATGTATTTGCATTTTTAATGGTGCCTAAAACAGGCTACCCATAAATTAAATGTTCTCCCAGCTGCGTTAAGTTGTAATTTACAGGGTCGTATAACACCCAGTAAATATTTTAACTTTTTATGATTACTTGTTGCATTTACAACAACAGAAGCAACGGGAACATTTTAACAGCTAAGCATTAACAACAGCTTAACACTTTATTAAGACTTTTCAATCATGCAATTAGGAAATATTTCTAAACATTATTTAAATTATAATCGAATTGAATTTTAAATTTATACGCTACACAACACTGCCAATGACCTCGTAAAAATTCAAATTTCATAAAATAAAAATAATAATATTCATAAGTGGTCAAATTAGCCTACTAATTTAGTACAGAACGCCGCTCAGAGGCGCCTTCTCTACTTGCTCAGAACTGTTACCAAGCAGCCAACTGCAGGAGACAGCTGCAGAGCAACCAACTAAGGCACAGGCAACGAGGCCCGGAGCCAGGCTTTGAACTTAATTAGCTGCGCATTAGCGAATTTTTACTGCATGGTAGATGGTAAAAGGTAGCAGATAGTGGGTTATGGGTAGGAAGTGCTGGATGGGTAGATTGAGAGAAGTGGTTGTGTTGGAACTTGCGACTGCAGCCAGGTAGTTACTTGCCACATCCTTTGGCCATTTTACTGCACGGATAATTTTTGTTTTCGACAACGGCAAAGGGCTGTCGCAGTCCAAGGGGACAACTCGTTCTGGCTGCTAGTTGGTCGCTGGCCACTGGAAGGAAATGTCGTACCACAGGCTCCCAGCCAAAAAGGAAATGTTGCCGAGATTAAATGCCCGACAGGGAGGAAAGTTGGAGTGCGGGGTGAGCAAACTGTCAGCACGGACAGGTGAGCTAGTCTCGGTCTGGGTGTGATTACGGTGTGCAGCCGCAGTCAGGCTTTGTCTTTGGTGTCGACGCCAACGCCACCAACATTGCCTCTGCGTGTTGTAATAAACGAAATTATTTTACATTGCACAACATTTTTATTTTCAGCAGCATAACATTTTCATATTTTCATTTGAATTTTTCTTATTTCATGTTATTTCACTTCAGCTTTAATTATGCTAAATAGTTGAGCACTTATTTAAGGTAATCAGCAAATACTCACGTTTAAATTTATCTCCTAGTTTTGTCAAGCAGTAAGTTTACAGCAGACATTTCTTAAATTCTTTTTAGATGGCAAAAGTTGTTGCACATGATTTATGGTGCTTAAGATTGAGCAGTTGCCAGTATATAATAACTAGATCAAAGGATCCATTACACGTGGGAGCTGCGCATAAAAAAACATACACAAGACGATAAGCACTTTGCCTTTGGGTTGCCACAACAGCCCATAATGCAAGCTAAAATGTGTTGAAAAACGTTCAACTTGCAGTGGCCGTTTGGTAAATATTGACCGATGTTGGCAAAGACTCTTAAAGGTAGTTGCCAGTGCTGTCAGACTGGAAGGTGTTCACAACTAAACCTAAGCTGCATTTTTGTTGACTTTTGTGAAAAATGCTGTTACACAATTTAAAACACAATAACAAAGAATATCAAATTACTGGAAGGTAAAATAATAGTTTTTTGAGTAAAATCTACGGAGAAATATTCGATATTCGAATCAACTTTTTATATCTCGCTTCTGCTCTAAAAATTTCATTTAAAATACAATACTGAAAGTAATAAACCAAAAAGGAAATTCACATTTTTGCAATAGTCAACTCAACAACAATATGGACGTTTTTGTTATTTATGTTATATACTCAAAACTATTTAAATATCTTCTTTCAATAGTTGTTAAGCATTTATTAGTAGAAAATTTAGTCAAATTTGTTTGCTCAACAGAAAAAGTACGTTTTGTTTTAAGGTACCTCAATCATAGGACATTTTCACCTTCGATTTATTTGATACTTTGAATATTGACTTAATTTAAAGTTATATACACAAATCATACTAATACATTTTTAAAAAAATGCCTTTTGTTAACATTTTAGCACGCAAAATCATAGACCAGATCCACTGTGCATTCAGGCACCGACAATTGCGAACAGATGCTCAGATCCAATCCCCCTGCTTTATTATGAGAAATCACCAACTCAGCCTGCGTCCCTGATGGCAAGGAGCAACAGCAACTACAACAACTAACAACGAATGGCCCAAAAATGGCATACAAGAATGCAGCTTAGGATGAACAAAAAAAATAACACACTCTATTTGAAGTCAGCATATCCGTTTAGGAAGTCAACAACTTCCTGGTACACAAGTAGTGGTAAGCATATGCAAACACCGACGCACACACAAAGGAAATAAACTAGTGCCTGGTTAGAATTGAAGTCAAGCAAAGGACGCATGCCTTTTTGCAATGCCTTGACTTGCCATTTGGCAGAAGTCAAAAGGGCGTTCATGGACGTTAATCCAAATCTGTAGCTCTCCTTTTGGGTACTGCGTCCTGCCAGGCACTTTCATAACAAATAAGCACGGTCCGATACGCTGAGTAGCCAAAAGTTAAACTAATTTCAAGGCAGGCAGTCAGATAGAATGCAAACGGCTCTTGCTTTACAAACTTAGTGAAGAAAGAAAATTGCGTATACGCCGCATAGTTCAATGCCAATCTGCCGCGTAGCTCCTAGCTGCACATTTTTTTTACCACATCATAAGCAGCGCTTTACGTGCAATAAATAATGGGAAACTGTTTTTTTCGCAAAGGCAGCGAACTTTTTATACATATACCTCATACACACACAAAAAGCAGCCTTTGAGCCACTGGCATTGAAAGACTTTTTAAAAGTGAGCTGAAAAAAATCGTATTACTCTTTTTCCTTGATATTTACTTTCATCCTTTTGATTAAAGTATTTATAGTTGCTCGTATTATGAGTGTTCAACTACTAAAGATATTTTAATTATTTTTCTTGGCTAAATTAAAAATGGGAAACTTTGGCGAGCTAAGTCCATGAAGAAAACATACCTTAAAAAAATACACACAAAGCGGCTAGCTAACGAAGGGTCATAACTCAAGAATGCGAAAAGTACACGAACTTTCTTTAAAGTTCAGGTACGTAAAATTCCAATTTACAATATTCTGACATTACTTTTATGTACCTCTACAAAATTTATAATAATATACTATTTGCTACAAAACTATCCTAGTTAATAAATGTCAACATTTCGATATCCACAAAATATAAAAAATAACATTTAAATATTGTTTACTGTTCGGTGACCTTTTTTTGTAATTTAAATGTGTATTTCGTTGGTAGCAGGTATTTTTTATTTTTTTGCTCCAAATAGAAAATATTCGACAAATGTGTGCAAAAAACATGCAACGTTGTGTTTGATATACAAATTAATATATTTTTTATTCAATTCAATTAGGTAAATCCAATTATTAAATTTGAGGTAATTATATTTTAAGTCAAGTGTAAATAATTTTTCCTCCAAATGTCACAGATCTGTGTGCAAACTATGGAGAGAACTAAAGTGTGTGAAAATATGCAGGAACAAACCTTATGAAATGCAAAGCACGCCGGTTCTTGTTAAAATTTTCGCACTTAGGCCAAGGAGAAGTTTCCGTTAAGTTGCTTGTGAGTCGCACGCAGTTATCTGAGAAGTATTTCACACACATATTCCTTTTGACACTGACTCTAATATTTATGGCCTAATGTGCATAGGATTTCAGTGGGAGTTGTTGTTGTCAGACATTTCGCACATGTTCAGTCGACTCCCAGAGCTAAAGGCACATTGCAGCCACCTCTTAAAATACACACGGCCAGACTCCCTGCTGTTTTTCTGTTTTGTTTTGTGCAATTTAACAGCTTTTGGCTAAAATAACAAGCCACACAACAAACTCAAAATTTCAGGCACAGCCAACAAAAAGTCAAGCTCAACATTGTGCAAGTGAGCATTCTAAATGGGAAGGGAGGGGAACGATGCGACTCTATACAGGGTGTGCACAGTACACAGGGCATGTAGTAGATCAGGTTGCTGGGGCAAAGTGCCTCTGCATATTTTTGCAACACAAAATAAACCGCAACAGCAGCAAATTTTGCCGGTTAGTTTGGGAGAACTGCAGCAATATACATGAATACATACACACATGACTAGGCACACTGGGTATGCCTGTGTAAGTGTGTGTGTGTGTGTGTACCGGTGTCTGTTTGAGAATGTGCTTGTTGGGGGTGAGTAACTGTGCAGCAGTGCGCCATAATAAAATGAAATATATTTTTAAACAATTACCTTTAGAGGCACTTTTATGAAAACGGAAGTTGCCGGCCAACCAACAAAGCCTCAGCACTTGAATGGCAAACCAGCAAACCAGCAAACCATCGGCCCATAAAAGAGCCAAAACAGCATTAAGCGAGCTTTGTGTGCAATCACGACGCCTTTGTATAATATTCACTCCACAGGAAAATGAAGTAATGAACATTAGATCGAAACGTCTAAATTCAAATTTTAAATTTAATTTAATTTTAGAGCACCACAAAATTAATAATCTTATTTGCTCAAAAATGTCGTAAAAGCTGTTTTTGGCTTTCTCTAACATTAGTGAAATATTTACTACTTATAAATAATATGTTAGCGCATATTATATATCAATTTGAAAGCTTTACTTATTTATGATTATTATTATTATTTACGATAATTATTTTAAATTTAGCTTATATATTCTATGAGATCTGTTTGTTCACACAGGCGTGCGGCAAGTCAGATTAAAATGGTTAACTTGATGCAGCTGTTGTTCCTGGTGAAGAATGTGTCTACTTTATTAGCTCGGAAACTCACTCTTCTTTTGCACCAAACCATTATATTCTTTTGAATAATTCCTAATGGATTCAGGGCATGGAAAGCATATAATGATGATCTTCGACCCATATTATCATATTAGGACTACCTGAAGCCTTTTCCAAAGAGGACAAACTATGAGAAATGACATTCATCGAAAAATCAGCTACATAATTATGAAAGAAGGACAAATGCAAAAACTCTTTTGTTTGCATCGAGCTAAGTGTATGTGTGTATGTGGGAATGTGGCATTGTTTGTTGAGTGCTTTTCAAGGTTGTCACATTACATAAGAGTCTCGAGTCAGAGCCGGTGTACCTTTTCAATACATCTGACAACAATTTCCACTTAACGTAACAAACTTCGAATGACATCCGGAGCCACAGCGAACTGCAGAGGCTGCATATAAAATTCTATTAAAGAAGAAACGTTCAAAACACATACAACCGCCCCAGGGCGTGACGGCTACGCATGCGTGTCAGCAACATTCGGTGCCACAACAACACAGCAACTTTTCCCTCAATGCCGCTCGCAGGTAGCATCTTGAATTATGAAATGTACAAATAGTGTTAAATAAGTAAACAGTTGGTGCGTTGCACATTCTGCACAGGTGATTTCTGATGCATGCGCCACATGCCCAGACACACACAAACAAAAAAAAACACACACATATACAAGTCACGTGGCAGGATTGAGCTGGAGCAAACTTTTATATTGTATGGCGCTTCAGCCAGCTAGCCAGGCAGAAAAAAAGTGCTAGGCCAACCCCCTATCCCTGCGGGGTTGCCAAAATAAATACAAGATTTGTACACTTAAAAAACACTTTTCTGTTAATTATTGCAAAATTATTTGCAAAAGTATTTTATTTTGTTTCTACTTTTTATTTCACATAAGTTAAAAAACTGTGATAGAAATGGGAAAATTATACTATATAAAATTAATGTAAGTAAATATGTTAATTTATTGTAATTGTAATTTTAATTGTTTATTTTCACTTTCATATGTATTATTTGTTAGCAGAAAGCTAATTTTTCTGAGTGTATTTACTTGAATAAAACGCTAAACCACAGCGGAAATTGTTTTTGATAAAAATGGCGAAAGTTTTTAATTTCAATTAAAATTCAGTCTAATCCTTAGAATGTGCATCCAAAGCTGTCTGAACTGATTGTGGAAACTAGCGAATACAAAGCGTCTTTTAGCCAATTCTTTGCCATTCAATATAAAGCAAATCTATCCCGCAAAAGAAATGCAACTTCAACCGATATCTTTTAAAGTGCTTTAACCATTTGTTGATTGACTTTGCATTTTCAGGAAAATTCATTGCCAGACCAAGACCACGCCTCTTTTATGTGTGTGCGTGCAACCAATTGCTGGCACACATTAAATTACTGCTGCCCATTTGCGTTTTAAATGCTGGTCAAACGCAATAAAAGCCAAGTAAAAGTAACAACAACAAGTAAAGCGAAAAGCCACCAACCAAAACAAAAAATCGTTAATAAATAAAAGCACAGTAAAGGAAACGTACTGAAGAATGCAAGGGCGAAGTAAAAATTGCTGCAGAGGAACGCTAAAAGTATTTCTGTGAAAATACATTAAAATACCAGCGCCAGCAACAAAATTATTTTGCTGCAACCACTTCCCCCTCTCCAGCAATACCAGTAGCTACACCAATTCCAATATATATATATATATATACATTTTAAAACAGTGCACGATTAGGCGCCAATATGATAGGCTCATAGGCGGTCCACAACTAATATGACCCATACATATATTATATTAAGAAAAGAGTATTTTTATGGGCAATAACTCGCATAAATCCTGAAAAGCTGACTTGCAATTCAAAATGAACGCACGAACGTGCACAGTGGTCGTATAACGACTTGGATTTATAATTTATAGTTATGCTTGATTTGGGTACAGACTTGGATTCGTATATAAATTCGGCATCGGACGCTCGAAAGTATGCAACGCCTTTTGCTCTCCAATGAGCCGGAAATGCACAACAACATTTCGCACAATGTTGGAGGCCAATGCGCTTTTAATGCGTTCTTTGACTTCCTACGTGCTCCAAGTCAAAGGAAGGACTTTGAAACCAGGCGGACTATCAGAGAATTAACCAGCGAAATATTGCAATTGCATATAAAGAGTATTTGCTGCATGAATTGCATCGATCACGCAAATTTATTAAAGATTTAAGATTATTGTCCGAACTAATTTAAAACAAAATAATTTTTAGACTGTGGATAAAAGCTAATGGACAAAGAATTCCACTTGATTAATGACAATAATAGAATAGACTGTACCCAAAATTCGAAGTTGAGCCTTAAATCTAATTGCTGGTGCTCATAATTAGATCATTTATTGTAATATTATTTCTAAATAAATATTCCAGATTCATTTTTTAATATTTATCATCTAATATCATTCACCTTAACTAGGAATTCATAATGTGCACTCCGTTTTCAACTTGTGAAATAAATACGTGTCTAACATGACAAAACACTTAGGTACACATGCAACTGGTTTATACATGTGTATATCTACATATATATGTGGGTGCATTTGTGTGTGCTTAGCACAGTTAAGCAGTCAATAAAAATCAGTGCAACCAAAAATGTCGGCGGTTTAACAAGTTTGTGTCCCGAGAAATAAACGTTAAGATTTTGAATTAAACGACACAAAAATAAATTAAACTTAAAAAATCTGCGCTCTTACAGCAAGAAAGACCCATCAAAGTAAAGGAAAAATCCAGTTTTTGCAACTCTAAAGCTTCAATTAACATATCTGAAGTAGATATAAGTTATTTGTATTCATCAAACGGTGATCATAACTTAAAATATAGGAATATTTTAAAGCTTTCAGATGCTTTAAGAAAATTTATTGCGTTTTCATAGTTTTTCAAAAAGGGGAAATCATTGTTAACTTGAGCTTTCTTTGTTGTTCACATATCAACATAACTAAATAAACATTCTAAAACACTTGTTTTGCTACGCTGGACTCCATTTTCGTGTTTGCATGGGCAACACAGTTTGCTTTGTATTTGAAAAAAAAAAAAAGCAAAAAAATATTCTCAAAACAAAACACAGTAAACTGTTTGAATCGATACCTGCTCGTTTTCGAATACAGCTAGCAGTCATTTAATTTCGGTAGTTTTCGCAACGCACCGAAATAAAATAAAATCCTCAAATCGTTTCCGATTGCTCGCAAATGTTTCGCTTCTACGAACTCTACTCGCTTTACCTGAAGAAAATGTCACGTTTCGGAACAACGCCGACGTGGTGTCTCTGCGAGAAACTGCCGCGCTCAATTTTGCACATTGCTCCGACTCCAGATCTTTGGTGCGAGGTGTGCGGACGACGTCGTCGACCACGCACCTCCGCCAGCTCCTCCAGCGATGAGGGGGAGAAAGCAGCGAACCGACGTCGCGCAGAGGAGGAAAAGGCGCAGCCGGGCTTAGTGCGGGCGAAGAAGCCACAACTCAAGTCAGTGGCAAAACTCAGATACAGCAACAATAAAGTTAATGTGGGTCGCATTGGACATTATCGCAAGCCGCAGAGGATGCATTGCAAAGACAAGGTTGGGGATGATCCAGCCAAAGGGAATCTGCAAGAAGTTGAGGCAGAGGCGAAGGCATCAACACCGCCGCCATTGACACCAACTCGGAGAATCACCGAATCCTTGTGGCATCTACCCAGCTCTGATATGCCCAACCTTGAGCCAATTGCACACGATGTATTCAATCGACCGCTGCATCTGCGCCAGCGTCAGCCCGTCCAACACGAACAGATCTTTTACAGCGGCTTTATACCACTGAACCATCCCATTACGAATGCGGAAGGTGGCGCCATTTCCAAGCGGCAACGAAACGTCTTTGGACCACCTTTGCCTCGACACTGCAGCCGTCCGCTGCCACCGCTCTCCGAGATTCTAACCCAGCAGCAAATGGTGCGAGCCAAAGGCGGTGGCTTGGCGTCTAAAGATTTTCATGTCACTGATGCAGTCAGTCAGTTCGAACCGTTTGACAGCTACGATGGACCCTCGGAGGATGCGCTGGTTGTGGACAGCGCCTGGCTTGTGCTGCATCAGTCCAACACATCGCAGATGGCGCAGCGAGTGTATTTGCCAACCACACAACACTCCAACTTCGAGTTGGAACCAAGCAGCAGCAGCAACTCCACATCGTCACCCTTTGAAGAGCCCACGGCAGATGCTCAGGCCGCTACTGTGATCGCTCCACTGCAGCCGGTGGCACAATCGAGTATTTCGGACAGCAGTGCATCCAGCAGCAATTCGAGTAACAGCAGCAGCAGCCCTAAATGCTCCAATCCCCGACCAGAATCGGCCTGCAGTCGTGGCGCAGAGGTGCCCGCCTACGACGATCTGCTGGCCATTGAGGGTACGGATAAAGTTTTGTGGAACACACCAACGAATCCAATAATTAAGCAAGAAATGAATGAGCTTACCCTAATGACCGAACAGAGCAAACCCGCTGAAAGCCATCAATCAGCCTCCGTTCAAGTAATTACCGAAGCCGGCAACAGGCAAGACAAGACTCCAACGAAAAACGTTGAAGAAGAGCCAAGGATTATTGTCGACACTCCTTTGTCAGATCCAAATCATTCCAATGACATGTCAAATGAATTGCCTTTAAATTCGTCAAATAAATCAGCAGGTGATGCAAAGTATTTCAAGCGTTTTCCTAAAGACGGAAACAATTCCAAAGTATGCCGCAAACTTCGTGCTCAGCGGAAAAGGGGGGATGTAGTCGAATCGGCAGGGCACATGCCAAGCAGGCAGTCAATGTGGTCTATAATCAGTGATTTATTCGTACCAGTCTCGGAAAAAACAATTCCATCGGACGATGAACTAAAGCCATTGAAAGGTGTACAGAAATTAGACTATGGCACCATGGAGCCATCGGGTCCAATGCCAAATATCAGCAATCAGTGCTGCCCAAAATGTGGCTTGAGTAAACGAAATTTGAACAACTTGCCAATAAATCGGAATAGAATCCATAAGCCCAGCTGTATCTACCATACATCGGCAGATACCAATTTTAATAATTCTAAAACTAGAAACACAAAGAACTTGGACTTAAAAGCTAAAGTTAGTCAAAATTCAGAATATAAGCAAAAAATATCAACTATTAACATCATCAAATCGGATGAGCTTAGAAATAAAGTTGAAACAATTGTCAAAATTGAACGGACACCATCATCTACTAGTTCCACAAATTTCGAATCATGTTTCGGAAATACAACTCCGAAAGTTAAATTTTCCAAAGAAACTGTAGAGGTGCAGCCTCCAAAGAATACAAACAGTTTAGATGAGCAGAAGCAACTTGGATGTCAGAAAACAAAATCCTTTGAACAAGTTCAATATGCATGCAGTGAGTTAATTCTACCCAAAATGGTGTCTTTCACCAAAAACGTGACTTGCAATGGACAGATTATAAGACATTTTGTAAACCCTGCTATTACAAAGAAACCTTTGGACATCTTTGAGTTTCGAACTCCAGATATACAAGCAAATGAAATGTTTGACTTTCTAAAGGTTAAGGATCATCACAGCGCCGAGTCTGACAACTGCGAATCATATGTTGCACAGTACGCAACTTCACAGCTAACTGAAGAATCCTCTGAAATTGGTATACTCATAGAAAAGAAAAGGCGTAAGCCGAAAATATCAGATAATCCTGTTTGGCCAGCTCATTTATTCAAGCACAGAAAGCGGCATATTAAAAACAAGCCACTGCAAATCAGCGATGAAAATATGATTATTGAAAGCAATCCACAAGGATGCAATGCTAAGCAGAAAAAGACCCTAAGGAATCGTAAAAGTGGCAAGAACAATGACTTGTGGATAGCAAATGATTTGGTGCAACAGAAAATCAATGAAATGATGACGAAGCCTATTAGGCTGCTAAACTTTAATTAGTCAACGTTATCATCCTCAAAAACATACATTGAAGTAATATTCTAACCCACAATTAAGAAATGTTTAGGTACGTGAATTAGAGAAAGATACTCTTTACAAGTGTAAATTAGGAGCTATGATTAATCAACGATGGAACTACGAAACATTTGTTTTAAAAATACTTAATACAACTAATACTGACTTTGGAAAAATACGACCTACCTAAAAAGTATATAAAGTATAAAAGTAAATTGCCGTATTATAAAAGAACGTTCCGTAAATGCCCATCTTAAAAAAAATAAGAATTTCAAATAGTTAATTTTGTACCACACATTTATTTTTTTAAATGCATTTAGAAAATTAACATGAGTTTCAGATAATTTAAGTAGTCTGCCAATTAAAGTACCAAATTAATTTTAGAAATCGGTCAGAGCATAATCAAAAAAAATTAGAAGATTTCTTTGTTGTATGATAAATTAATTATGTAATTTTTATGAAAGTAATTATTTCATTAATTTTCCAGAAAATGTGCACACCAGTGAACTTAAGGCAATTGGCAGGACCACCTCAAGTGCATTATCGAAATCCTGCAGCTGCCTTGCTAAGTGGCTGCGCCAGCATAACCTTTTGGCTGATATATTGGATGGCATATTGTCTGATTTTGGTGAGTGTAGTTTTGATATTATATGTTTGTTATTAAACTGTTTTTTGCAATTTACCAGTTAGCCGGTGTCGTTGTCGTATTTGGTTTGGTCCTCCCACGATATGCCTGGTATTTGTTGAATTACTTGCTAGGCCAATATCATATCGAGCGGCAGTTTAAAGACGAGTTATAGGCAGTAAATATATATTTTCTATCTTAATGTTATTTATAACGAAATAAAGTCGATTGTAATTGAAACGAGCAGTGTGTTTATGATTTCTCACATCAGAATTGCCTAGCTTTATTTAATTTAATAATTAGGTGTTTACACTACTAATTTCAATGCTATTTTTGCTTTAATTACATTTAAAGTAAATGATCGTACATTAAATATATTGTATGTGTATATATTTATTCATAAGTATTTTTATATATGTATAATCATAATCATGCACATCATAAACATTATTATCAATAGCAATCGTTGCTTGCACTCAATCAAAAAAAAACAAACACTGAGCTGCACGCAAGTTTCTATAAATCGTATAATATTTAAGTTAAAAACAATTGAGAACTCATTTGCCTTTACTTAGCAGTAAACAAATATAGCAAAACAAATGTTAAAAAAAAAAAAAACACAAAATCAACTGCAGCTGCATTTAGCGAAATGCTTCGCATAATATTTTCTATTTCAATATATGCATAATGGTAGGAAATGTCGTGTATTCAGGCACAAAATCTCAAAAAATTAAAACCATTTACAGATTCAAAATACAAATAAATCTGAATTTCTATTTGTGGACTTTTGCATAATGTGCGGAAAAGCCCGACACATAATTCATCTGTTTGGAATCAACATGAATTGTTGTTGTTCTTGTCAGTTTGTCTTATCAATTAGCTCGAAATGGATGTTGTGTTTATTTAAATACAGTAAGCTTCGAATTTATTTGAATTGCTGTTGTTTTTCCTCTTTTTTTTTTTTTTTTTGTATTTTATTTCGCGTCTCAGTTGCCAGCAACGTTTTGCACTTCACTTGAACTAATTATTTCGTAATCTTTGCTGGAGCTCTCCGAATCCGATTCCGAGTTGCGTGGCGTGCTGCAAAAAGAGATCGTTTTTAGATTTACTACAACATTTAACAGTCTCATAATTAAAACAGATCATAATATAAACAACGCAAATGTTATATAAAAAAAATATTAAAAAAGAAAACTTTTAGCCAAACATTGTGAAAGATTTTTAAAGTGTGTGCGTATGTGTGTGTGTGTGCGCGTGTATGTAAGTGTGTGAAAAATTAAACTTATAAAACTTACTCAGTTAATGGGTTAATCTTGATATTTGATATCCACACTCTACGAAGAAGCTCAAACTCAAGGAATCAGAACAGACTGTAATCGAACTGCTTGAATGAGTTTCAATGGCAAATGGAATGGATATGATACATGGAATTGGTAGTAAATGTTGTGAGCCAATTCCAAAATGCTCTGCATGCGATATGATTTCAATATACATAAATACAACTATGTACAGGTTGACACAAAGTCATTTTACTCAGTTTTCTTAATTCATTAACTAATCATTTTATTCCTATAGTTTAAAATATTAAACATTGTCTGCTCAAAACTAATCAATTTCATTTCTCCATCTGGAAATCCCTTTGAGCACATTGTTATGTATCTTTTTCCTAGTTCTATTCATTTAGGCTTACATTAACTGGCTACAAAAATGGCTGCAATTAAAAGTAGTTGTTATAAAGTAGTTATTTTTCTTTGCCCTGTTGCTTTTTAATATATTCCTGTTACCATACCAAGTTTCATAATGATATTAACCCTAACTTAAGCAAAAGTTGGCCAACCACTTTTGTACACAAGCTTGAGAGCCAACTACCAATTGAGTGAGTTATGAGTGAATGACATGCTTTAAAAGAATCAAATGAGAAACAAAAACATAACAAAAAATTCGCAAAACGAACTTATGAGTAATAAAACTTAATACATATTGAAATCATACAATATATAATTTATTAAGGAACAGAAATGTACACAGGTAACATCTAAAGTTAAGCTGGCTTGAATTGCGTGTTAACAACAAGCTCAAGTCCAATAATATATCATACGTTCAAATTCGAGCAAATGCTTTGAGAAAAGAGATTCGTTCGCTTCAAAAATCAAATAAGCGTCCTGCTTACCCAGCTTTGGTATCCTTGGCTTGCGCCATTGTATCCGCTTGCGGCGGCGAGGTCTCCGCTGCCTCACCATCAGCCGCCTCATCATCATCCTCGTCGTACTCATCGGCGCCAACTTGGCGACGCTTGCGCACCTCCATATCGGCATCGTGCTCTTTGATTAGCTCAATTTTCTCGGGTTCCAGTGGCAACGAATCCGCGTCTGCATCACCATCAGCGTCACCATCTGCATCGACAGCCGTATCCTCCTCACCATCACTGTCCTTGTCCTTTTTCTTTGATTTTGATTTTGATTTCTTGTCGGATTTAGAGCCAGATGTGGATGCGGTTGCATCAGTAACATAATTGCTCTATAGAATTAAGTTAATTAGTTGAGTTATTTGAAGACGTATTTCGTAGACTTACCTCATAGAGTGGCCAGAAGGAGGCAAAGAAGCCCACATCCTCAGTCAGATTCGGAAAGATCCAGAAATGCAGTTTGCCGCCAGTCAAGGCCCAAACGATAGTGAACACAATCAGACGAATGATGGTCAGTGTCAATATAAAGACGAGGAAGCCCGCTGCTGCAATGGACAAATAGTAAACGCCTTGGCGCAACTGTGGCGGCCACAACGGGAACAGGCAAATGCCAATGGCGCCGAGCAGCAATGTGAAGCCTATGATCCAATAGTGCAGTGGAATGGGATCATAGATCCACACGTATGCCTCGGACCCGTCAACGAATATTTGCTCGGGATGCATGTCCAGTCGAATTCTACGTTTCTTCTTCTCCTTCTTGTCAACGGCGGAGGCACTGCCGGCTTGTGCTGCATCGCCATCTGCTTCCAAATCGGTATCCTTTTTGTCCGACGATGAAGACGCCTTCACATTTCCCTTGCCGCTTGCGTCCGTTTTGTCCTTTTCCTTGTCGAGCACTTTGCTCGACTCGGACTTCTTCTCGAGCTTGCCACGCACCTCGTCCAGCGTAACGGGCACCTTTTTGGCGCGATGGAAAAACTTATGCTCCAACATAATGTCCAAGAACTCGATGACCTGCTCGCGTGTGCTGAACAATGCATTATCGCCCTCGGCGAATTTGGACTTCAGCAGAGCATCGATCGCTTTGCTCGAGGTGAAGTACTCGACAACGTGACTCAGAAACTTTGTCTTCTTTGTCTTCACATTCTTTTTCAGCCATTTAGCAACACTCTTCTCATCCTTCGATGGCTTCTCAACCTTCTGCTCTCCGGGCTCGGTGTATTCCTAAAATAAACAAGCGAATCTTTATAGTTATATTATTTAAAATAAAAAATTAATCAAATAATATAAATATATTATTTATTTTAATTTTGTATACTAGACTTTTTAACATGTATACTGATTTTTTTACATAAATAGAAAAAGGTCTTCGAAGACTGGAAACAAATAAAAGCTTGAAGCAACTTTTACTTTTAGCTTTACTTTCTGACAACGGATTTAGGCCACGACATCAATTCGTATTTCATCACACTGTCGATCGCTTAACATATGCACACGTTCACATATATTCATCAGTAATAAGAATAATCATTATTATAATAATTATACCGTGCCGTCATCGAAGATTTCCTGTTCTTCTTCCGCCTCAATCTCAGCTTGTTCCCTCTCAGAATGTTGCTCGTCCTCTCTCATTTTTGCGGAAAACGTTGCACTTGCAAAGTGTGTAGTGTATTTAGGAAAATAGAACGCATAAGCAATGCCAAAAATAAGAGCAGCAGGTTTATTTTTTTTTTTCTTTTGTTTAGGGTTTTTTCCGAGCTGTGACGTGTTGCAATCGCTAAGCGAGTCTAGAAAGTATTAAATATGAGCAGTAACAGTAAAGACGCAGCTGGCATCTGTCTGGTCAAACGAGTGCCGACCCGATCCACACATGGCTCACGATCTACGCACACATCAATCTCTATACTTGTGTATGTGTATATGTATATATTACTTGGTACTTTTTTCGTTAAAACTTTCTCCAACAACAGCAATAACATTGAGCCAAGCGCAAAAGCACAAGCCTCAACAGAATACAAACGAAACCGCTGATAACTAGGTGCACCTGAGAACAAGCAAGAAAAAGAGAGGGAGAGAGAGAGCAAGCGAGCGGGCAAACGATCACAGTCTTACAACAGACGGCTGCAGATTGTGCAGAGCTTTACAGAGAGCGCGCTAACAAAACTGCTGCCGCTCACGCATACATGCAAATATTTGCTCACCTTAAGCAACACTGGGTGCTTCAAAGCAAACTTTTCACTTGATACACTACGTTGCCAGACCTGCTCAAAAATTACAAGCTCTTACAGCAAGCACAGCTGTTTGATTATGCGATCTACGACTTGGAAGGGGGTAAGTGGAATACACATCAACTATAAGTTAATAATAGCCACGGGGTGCATGCATGTAGGGGGGCAGCAGACAGTGCATGCATACACACACATAAATACACACATACATACATAAGGAATCACAACATGTAAATGCAAACAGGCCGCATGGCAGCACATAATACATTAAATTTAATGTGCAAGCGTTTGGAAAACAACTCAAATGACCTTATTTCAGTTCACATTAATAGTTTTCTACGATTTGTCTGATTTTTTGGTCCATCGAACGCAGCAAAATGAAAACAAACACGCCAATTGGACTGTGCAAAACGCACACACACACACACACACACACACATCTAATTTTGTTATTGCGACGCACTCTGAATATTTTGAGGGCTCATCGTGGCAGGAACTTACATCTTTACGGCGACGTGTTCGTTTCTTTTCCGACATTTTCCTGTCAAGTCGAACGCAATTTGAGGATAGTTTATTAATTGATTACAAGTATTTTTATTTTATCTGCCACACACGCACAAGCTCACAAGAGCACGGTAAGAGCAAGACTCAAATTGTACAAAGTAAATATAAAATGCACCAAAAAATACCAACAAAAGATACGATTTTCGAGCATGTGCATTTTTTATTAGACTAGTAAGCAGCACACATTGCTAGTCTGATAATAACTATTGGTAGCAATCAGCAAATGCTCGATTTAAAATATATTTTTAGCGTATGTTTAGCGTTTTACGCTATTAAAATGCATTTTATAAAAAATACTTTCGTTTACTAATTATAACATAATTAAATTTATACCGATAGAAATATAAAGATTTCTTACTGTTTTTATTTGAAATTTGATTTTTAATTCAATGTGGTTTATTGACTTTAGTTGACATTAAATAACATAAAATAGTCAGTACGTTATGCAAATCGAAAAAAGGCTTCATCACGAAATTTTGATTTAATTGTCAATTAGAAAACATATAAATTAAAATAAGCTTAACACAATACACACAAAAAATGAATACAAAGTTTGAAAATTACAATTTAGCTTAACAAAAAACGGAATATTAAAAATGATTATTGTCTAAATTTACATTTCCTGAGAATAACGTGCTCGAGCAGAAAGTGAACGAAATTGGTAAGCACACAGCTCAAGATGAACATGAGGACCAAGTCGTAGTAATCCACCAGCGTCTTGCGATCCTCGTAGACAGTGTTGGGCGTAGTGCGTCCCAAGCAGCAGGCACAGATGCAATATGTGACCATTATTTTGGTCACAAAGATGGAAACGCGCTCGGCACGCGTCAGATTGTCGTGGACGGCACTTTCCCTCCACTTGCCCGTCAGCGGCTGCCACAGGCCCCAGTTGATCCACTGCCGCTCATATTCGGAGGATAAGCGTCGCCGCCAACTCTCCACGGCATTCTCATCGCCCACACGAATCAACACCGCCGAGCTGAGAAATATGATCTTCTGACGCACCCAGCGATGCACGATAAAGACCTGAGTGACCTCCGTCTGCAGATCCATAAGCTCAATGCGTCGCAGGAACCAGGTCGGATAGCGTCCCCCACTGTCGTGGGAGACGGCGATGCGGGTGGGAATGCGTATGTCACGGGTGCGCAGCCACAGGATATAGGTGGAGTTGCGCGTCAGCTTGGGATGTTCAGGGTCCTGCATCAGCGTGAACTGCAACTCCGTTCGCTGCGTTGTCTGGAAGATGATGCGAACTGTGGCTGTTGTCAACGCATTAATGCGTCCCCCAGTCTTGATGAACACCAACAGATCGTGCACATCCCGATGGGCATTGTCCTCCAAACCGGTCATATCGCAGACGACCGTCTGGCAGGGCCGCCCATTGCGACAGATATACAGTGCGAGCAGCCACACAAGCAAGAGGAGTATCGCCAGGACAAATATGGCAACAAATGGCCAATTGATGCTGATGGCCATATTATAGTTGGTAGGCACAACAATGGCGGGTACGTGGAACACATAGCTGGTGTAGGTGCCCAGCACTGTGCATGTGCAGTACATCGAATCCTTACGCGGAAACTCCAGTCCGGGCAGGCAATGGGTGTGCGACCAGCGCTCCTTCTCCTCGCCAAGCGAATACATCCAATAGTCACAGCTGCGCAACTGAATGGCAAACGAGTAGAGAGCCGGTCCACCGGGTATTGGCGTTGAACCATAGTCCTCATGGATGTATTCACTGTCGATCTGCACCGCTAGATAAACACGATGCCAACTGAAGCAATTGTTGCGGAACAGCAGCGTTGAGTTTCTTGAATCGGCCGGCACAACGCAGCCATACTTCCTAATCGCCTCACTGATCTTCAGCGGCGTCTCATCCAAAATGAGCAGCGCTCGCAGACGATGGGTTGTGTGCTGGAAGCGCACTACCAACATGGAATGATCATCCAGATTGGTTCGATAAACGCGCACATCCTGCATCATCTGGAGCTGCTCGTGCTTCCGAAAATTTACATATTTGCCAGTTTCACCAACAGAATCACTCTCATCATCCTCGTCGTCATCGTCAAACCAGATTCGTCCTTGGCTGTGAGCATTCGCTGCGATCCAAAATAATAATAATAATTTACATATTAATATTTATAAACATCGGGGATATTGTCTTTGCTTACTCGAGACCTCCGGATAATCCTGGGCGGGCCTGTACTTGCTAACGACAGTATTGAAGCTCACTTTGCTGCCAGACAAATGAATCTCTTGCTTAAACTTGTCTTCTTGGAAATAGATGTGCACCGAGAGGAGCACAGCGCTGGGCTGTTTTTCTTCCGGATACCACCAGCCCAGCTCACGTATGGTCGAGACGACCTTGATGCAAACCGAATCAGTGTACGGTTCCATTACCTCGTAGAGCAATTCGGGCCGCGTATACACGGTATGCATCTTATCCCTGGTCTTGGTCACATACGTGCGACCGTACTCCACTTTGAAACAACGGATATCGAGGGCAACGCCAAAATCCAAGCCATTCGGCTCATCGGGTTGAATGCCATGTTTGCGGGCCAGGAATAGGAAGCGATAGAGTCGCTCCGTTTGCCACATTGAGTTCAGCCAGTTGAGCGAACGCTGCTTGCAGTCCTCATTTGTGTATTTATAGATCCGTTGCAGGAGTAGATCGACTAAATTCTGATCCAGGTTTTCAAAATAGATGGCATCATTGTAATTATCATAGATCTCTTGCGGTGGCCGTGGTAGCTGCTTGCTCAAGCTCGTCATCATGTCGTAGACGATGACGCAGGAAATTGTAACATTCATATACGGCTCCTCGACGAGTGATCTTTGCATTTCGTTTGCGTAAATGTTCGCAAATACCTCGTTCAGTTTGCTCAGCGAACGTACCAAGACTTGTTGACCCTGTGCACCGATGGGCGTCAACTGGACAGCCAATGTTTTCGTTAAAGTGGCCAATTTGCCCAGTGAAGCAATCGTATATGGATGTGCATCCTCCAAGGCGCGCATCAAAACATTGCCCTTCTCGGGGCTATCGATGTGTCTGGCCACGGACTGAATGTACGCCAGCAGGCGCTTCATGTGACCGGCGGTCGCCAGCTGAAGGACATTGTGCGGTGCCGTTGTTAGATACTCCCAGATCGCTTCCGGTGTGCTCAGCGTCAAATTGGCGAGTGGGGTTACCGTAACCGGCACAAGCTTCTTGCTGCACGTGAGCGAATGATCGCAGATGAAGACCCTAACGCAACGCAAATCTTTTGGCAGATGGATGGTGCACGCACAATTATGGCATTCACCCAACAGCATTCGACGTGCATAGAAGAAATACACAAGTGGAGCGTTGTACGTCTTAAAATGCTTGCAGCATATGGAGAACTGTGTTTGTGCCTCCACACCTTCGATCGGTTTAATTGAACATCTGCCGTATTTGGGTGCAACATTTTGCCAAAGCGTCATCAGCTCACTACCGATGCGTCCATCGGTTGAGCGCACATCCAGCCGGATGGTCGCCACCGATTTCGCTGTGTGTATGTGTGTGGACAAGGTCTTTGTGTTGAGCGTGAGCGCATCCATCACATACCACGAGTAGCTGATATCGTGCAGAGAGTGACAGTCGAAGCACTTGGCCAGCAGCAGCACCTTCTTGTTCTCATTGTACTGGCCCAAGGCGCAGTTGGACAAGCATTTCATATCAATATTCAAGGTGCCGTAGCTTACAATGGAGAGGGTCTGGAATGCAACAGAGGTTTTATTTGGATCATCGTCGGCTGTCAGAGTCAGCATGAATACATATGTTGAGTGAAGGTCGAAATAATGGCCTGGTATTGTGAATTTCGGAGCTGAAAATAAGTAAGAGAAATGTCAAAAATATTGTAACTCTAATTGAATAATAATAAATATATTTGGTGTATTAGTTTGTTAGTTCCGCCTACCTTTGGAAATGACGCCATTTTGGCAAACTGAATTCGGTTTGCCGTCCTGCGGGAAACACTTCCAATCGTAAGTCCTAAATTGCTTTTCTCTTCGTTGCTTGGAGTAATCGCGACTTTCCGTCCCATCCATGATTACATCAGACATGTATTGCAAATTTTTTTCAACGCCTCCACTAATCACTGCCTGTAGAAACTCCGGATGCACCTTCAGATAGCAGCGTGCCGCATATTTAAAGCCATTGAACTCTCCATCAACTCGAATCATGTACAGATTCCGCCACATCTCGAATTTCGTTGTAAAACGTATTTCGTAGCGCTTCAAAGGGAATAACTTCCGTTGGTCCGTATAGGTTTTCAGCACAGCTGGAACACAAACATTGATCAAACTGATGAAAACTGAACTGATGTACACCATAACTAAAACTCACTCTTCTCCATCAAATCCATAATTGTCCAAGTTAGAATCGTCTTATCCATTTCGCAAGAATTTAACAGGTGCGCACTTAAAATGATCGTTCGCCTCACGCTCACAACTAGTGGATTGTTGGGATTTGAGCAGAGCTTGGTCACTATTAGTGGCACACAATACGGCGACGCTCTGACGACTAATTTGACGAATTCGTTAACGGGTTTAATGCCACTTTTGCTGGGCGCACTGCCTACCAGAGTCAGCTTGGTGTAGCCTATCTCCCAGAATGTTGCCATTATCACCACATAGAAACCGCTTTCGTAGGCCACCGCTCCTTTTTGAACTATATTGTGGCGCTGCAGTTCGTCGCTGATTCGCTCGCTATTTTTAAATGTGTGCGTCATCGGTGTAGATCCTATGCCGATTTCCTGATACATCAGCAAATAATTTAAAGTGCTGAGATGCAGCACAATTGGATGTCTTGGATATTTGGCCAAAGTGACCATCACTGCTATCTCCGTTCCGTATGTGATCTTCGTGTTGCAATAGATCTTCACATTTGCCAGCAAGAGCTCATTCTCTTCCTGTCCACTGGCTATCCAAGCGTGCCGCAACAGCACCAACAATAGCAGAATCTTTATGAGCTGCATGATTGTGCTGCGGCGGCTGCCTGCTGAAATTCTTGAAATTCAAATTTATTTCACTTGCTCGGAAAATCGCTACGGAATCGCTTCTCTTCCACCTGGAAATAACTTAGCATATTTTTGATAAACAAAAGCACCGCCTTCTCAGTTCAATAACATTTATCTAAATAATACAATAAACGACTGAAAAGGAAGATATTTCCAATAATTAAGTTACTGTCGATTATAGTTAAGAATTAAGATTTTTTATTATTCTTTGTTTTACAACAAAATACAGACTAAATAATAAGTAAAATATATTTATTTATTTATATATATATATATAAATATATATAAATACATATATGTATACATATACATACATACACATATATATACTTATTCTTATTATTATTAATATAGATCCCTCGAAACTCTCTTGGCTCTAAAAGTTTACACTAATTTTTTTTGTGTGTGTTTTTTTTTATATTTATTTTCCGTAAATTTCTTATTTCGGTTTCAGTTGTGTGTCTTGTTGTTTGTTTGTTTCAATGATGTCGAACAATGAAAACTACTAAATGGTGGTTGGTATTGCAGTTCTTGCATAGGGCAGTAGGCGTACTAGATTTTATGTGCGATTTAGAAAACTAACTGTATAATAATGTAAGAATTATTTTCTTCCTTTTTTCATTGAAATCAAATCAAAGGCGCAGCGCAGCCAGCAGGAGTCGCGAACGTAGCAAGCAAATTGCTCTCCTCGAAATGAAAAGTTTGTCAAATGTTGCAATTGTTTCACAATCTGTGTATTTATATTTGTTTTGTACAATTTATTTGCATGCTCTCTCGTTAAATACATGTGCATGAATGTATGTTGTATGTATATTTGATACACTTATATTGGGGAAGCAACATCATCTCGAGTGAGAAAAGTAGTCGTTCTTTTTTCCATTTGATTTTAATAAAATTACAAACTTTTATTTACGACATGCTCTCTTCTTGCAATTGAACTGAACTCTTCGTGGGAACCGGGAAGGTGGGGCGGGGGGCGGCTATTACTGGCTTGACGTCAGCTAATAATTATGCCAAATATAAACGAAAACAATAATTATAAAAGAAATTGAAAACAATATTCATCAAATGGGATTATTCTTTGCACGCACAAGGAGTAATGAAAGCGGTCCGCTTTTTGCACACTTCTTTCTTCTCAATCAGCATTGGCTCTGTATATACATATATATATATATATATATATATTTATAAATATACATATATTTATATTGTATTTTGTATGCGCCCCTTTTTTGATCACGTATCTCTGCTTTCTGCTCGTCAATACTCATCAATCGAGTTCTCTCCTCAAGTTTTCTGTGCTCTCTTCACATACACTTCCTCCTCTCTCCTCTCTCACTTATTCACTCACATCTCTCTCTCTCTCTCTCATCCTAAGCGCTGGCCCAGCGTGTCCGCCTCAAGCATGGCGACGGCGTTTCCGAACGCGACAAGCGATCCGTCGACAAGTTCACCAATATCTTGACGGGCTTGAAGTTTGGCCTTAGATCTGCATAGAAGTTAGCCTAGTTTTGTGTGCGATTGCGGTTAAAGAAGGGGGAGTGGGCAGGTGGGTGGGTGTTGGGGAGAGAGTAGTAGAAGGTATTTGGGGGAGGATGGGGTAGAGATATGAATGGATTAGAATTCGTGTTGCAATAACAATAACAACAAAAATGTGTCCGGCATACGATTCTATTAACTCTCGTTTGCTTACGAGAACTGATACAATCCATTGCCTACATGTGTATTGTGGTTATTGCCGTCAACGCGTCTCGATGTGTGTCTGTCAGTTTTGCTTTTAAATGTATATGTGTGTTTCTCTGTGTGTGTGTGTGTGTATGTGTGTACGGTTTAAACTAAATGATAAAGTTAGTTTAAATGGTAGCTGTGTTAACTAAATGTTAAAATCTGGATCTTACGAATACAGCACTCGAATCGTGCTCGCTGTACCCCAAGCGTTTTGTATGCTTGAACACCTCGTTTGTGATGCTCGTCACCGGCATCGACTGATCCAAATTCTCAGCCATGTTGAGCACCAAACGCAAATCCCTCTGCATATGACTTAACGGTTGCTGCGGATTAAAATCGCCCTTGGCCATTTCTGCGAAGAAGCATAATACAATTGTTCATTAGAAATATATCAAAAATATTCAAAAGTTGGTAGAAAGTTGAAAACTATCTGTTAATTAAAGCACGTAATATTTTATGAGTACCAAGTAGAAGACACCTTGCATAAAGAGCATACTTATTATACACATCAAATTTAATAAGTTTAGCTAAATATATAAATACATATTCTGGTGCACGCAAACATTCTACACTCGCTAAAAACATCTATATTTAACTTCTTTATCATATTAATCTTTATCTATTAAGCTATCTACACAGATACGCCACAGTTTTTATACTGGGATTTGGAATTTTTAGACTTACCTTTGCCTTTGGCCAGCAGCATAGGTGATTTCATAGAAGTTAAATCGAATATATCTATGATATCATTTAACGAAATGGAAAAACGATCAGCTGTAAGCAAATCATTGAAATTAACACTGGAGTTTAGAATTATTTTATAAACGAGTTAGGAGTGCATACCCAAAGCTAACGCCTCTGCCAGACCGACCAGACTGACGCCCAGAATAGTTTGCAAAATGAGGTTCACTTTACAGGCGTTGCCAATATCTGCTGGATACGAATGAAAGAAAATTTAGTATACGATGAGAAAGGAAATAATTGCAATTTATTGACAGTCTCAACTTACTGCCCAGAAAGAAGGTGTTCTTTGCAATAGTCTTGAAGCAGGAATGACACTCCTCAAAGACTGACCGATCACCGCCGGCCAATAGAATTAGCATGCCTTCGGCTGCCTCTTGTCGTGTGCCGTGGATCTGTGCCTCCAAATAGCGACCATTACACTGCTTGATGGCCAATCCAATATCCAGCGATGATTCTGGATCAACTGTCGACATTTCCACATATGCCTTGTTCCGCAAATCCTTCAGCTGCAGGACGCCACAGTTGCCAAAGACGAGCTGCACACAAAACGAGCGTATTAAATAGAAGACAAGAATACTTCAGAATCTCCAACTCATCCTCATCAAGAGCATCAAGCTTGACGGAGTGAGAGAAGCCTCTATCAATGTAATTAAAACATACGTCTTTGGCACCCTTGGGATCTGATACACAGCAGAATATTATGTCTGCTGCTTCCACCACGTCCATAGGCGTGTCCTTAACCTCAGCGCCCGCCTCCACAAAAGGTTGACACTACACACAGAAGAGATGGAAAAACATTTAAATTACAATGCAATTTTAAATAACAATTAAATTAAGTCACCTTATCAATGGTGCGGTTCCAGACCACAATCTTGTGTCCCGTATAAATAAGGTCCTTGACAATGGTCGAACCCATCATGCCGAGACCGAGAAAACCAAATGTCAGATCGGACGGCTCAATGGCCCGGTCGACCAGTGTGTTCGTACGTGACTTCATGTCAATGGCCTTTGTCTCTGGCCGTGTGACAACTGGTCGATCCAGCAGCGCAATTGCGTTGGGCGTACGCTTCGACAGCGGGCTCAAAAAGGTATCTGGATCAATTCGCGTCCGGGCAGCGAACGAGGACGAGCTGGCACCATCGTAATCCCCCCCGACTGGACTGTCATAGCGCATCATATCGCCCGAGGCAGCGCGTCGGCCGCGCTTAGCGCTTGAACCACCAGTGGGCGTCTGGTGTGCCGAGATGCGTCGCTTCTGGGCGGCTGCCGATTTCGCCGATGCCGCTTTGTGCGCCTGTTTGCTGCTAACAGCAACAGCAGCGCTGGATTTTGCTTTGGGTGTGCGTTTCGTCTGACTCTTTGCCGTTGGTGTTGTCGCCGTCGCCGCCGTCGTCGTTGCAGCCGGTGACTTTGTGGACTTCGTATTGTTTTCAACAACAGCGTGCGGCATATCGGACTCATCCGGGCTGCCAACTACGTGGGGCACGAGGCCATTATTGCCATCAGCTGTCGCCTCATCGCTATCGAGGCCATCGCGAATCTTGTCAAAGTCTGCCTCGGTGGCATGATTCGCCATGCCGCAGCTCTCATCGATTTGACTATCAATCTCTGCAGGATTATCCACATATTTCTCAATATCAGCCATCGCATGCCTAAACGCAGCCGGTTTGCTAACTTTCGCCATCTCATCCTTCCACGGACCCTCAAACGGCTTAATGTTGGGCTCCTCAATCCAAGCGCTGCACACATATAAATATATATATATATATACATATATTCTCTTTTTTATAACTTGTATCTCAGCTACTTACAAATTGCGCGAGCCAAAGAAGAAGACGCACTTCGTGTTGGCGCGTCGCTGCTGGCTGAGCAGGTCGAGCGGTGGATCCACAATCTGAAAACGACATGTACAACAATTATAAACACATGCTGCTCCCATCCAACAGATATGCTTGCTCACAACACAGCACAGGGTATGTCTTATACCCTTATAGCAACAACACATTCTTTCATACAAATTTCAACGTTCAGACACAATTTTGATATCGCTCTCTTATTCGTTCGGCTGTACACATAAAAGAAAGCTGCACTTTTCAGAGGTAACATCCGAAAGTTCTCTTTGTTGATAGCAACGCTACAGCAACAACAACAGCAGCAACACACACACACAAATATCCAAGAAGCGTACAAGTGCGTTATGACGTCGACGGCAACAGAGGCCGCAGCGCACGTTCAACGCCGCTGCTCTGCTCTGCTTCTGTTGCTCGGCTGCATGAAAAAGTACAGTCGAAAACAAACACGGCAGCGGCAGCGGCGTCGCTGTCGGCGGCAGCAGCAGCAACACAAACAGATACACAAGCATTTTGCTTACCATTCCTGGCCACGGTGTAAAGCCCTTCATTTTGGCCCTGAAATATAATAAATTATTGCCGTTTTTAGCTATACTTTATGCATTTACTTAGTTTATATTATCTTAGAAAACTATGATTTTGGGCGCGCGCGCGAAAAAAAGCGCCAACGCAACGACGGCGACGTCGACGCCGCGACAAACAACGAAAACAAAGTCGCTCATAGAACATAAATGTATTCATAGTTTTTTTTTATGTATTTCTTAATGTGCACCAATTGATTAAATGCAATTTTTATTTCTTTATTTTTTATGTAGATTAACTTGTCGCTTGCCCAACGGAGCGACAATTGAGGTTATGTATGTTTGCATTTAATTTTTCGTGTCACACACTGTAATTCAAGATGCATGAGCAGCGTTTGCTGCTTATTGGTAGTTTGAGGCACTGTACATTATGTGTTTTTGGGTGAGATAGCAGCAAGCAATCTTACCATATTAAATCCTTTGGCTTGTAGATAAATTTTTCTGTCGGGTCGCTCGATAGCGACAATTTTTTATTTTTCGACATGATGTTATCAAGGCGTATGTTGAACTTAGTTATTTTGCTGCAGTTATTTGGACGACGCACACGAAAGACTGGTTTATTTGCTCTATAACAAACTCGTCGTATGAGCGCTGAATAAATTTTCTTAAATTTTCTAACGCAGCCTGATTATTTTTCTTTTTTGACTCTATGTGTGGGATGCGCTTTGTGTATGTCGATACAAAATATAATGTTATCGAAAACTAAAATGGCGACCGACATGTGATGCATGTGTATATCGATTATTTAGGCACAAGTTGGCATTTCTGAAGTAAGTTGGCATTCAGTAAAAAAGAAAATTAGAAATTGTGCGCCGCCATTAGTAAATTTAAATTTGTCCATTTATCATATAATGCTGCGAAGATGGACATAAATACTATTTATTGCTTATACTGCTTGTATATTATAATAACAAGTTGCAATAGGGTAACTGGTAGCTTGGTAACGTTTTTAAATAAATCTGCAGTTCCTGTCTTCTCTAAATTCTCTAAAAATTAATGCCGCTCATATAAGAATTTTTGCAAACCGCTTCAAAAATGATTATACAATAGTAGTGGACTATCGCAAAATGTTCAAGCTGAGCCATTTATTTGTTTTTGACTATCGATAACATATAAACAGGAATATCGAATGCTTGACAACGTACATTAAAATTGAAAACAAGAGACCAAGTGGGGAAATTTTATTTAAATTTTGCATGAGTTGATATATTTAAAAATGGCTTTACTGAAAGAAAATTCAATTTGTGTTCTTAACTTAATGCAAGTTATAATTTAAGACTAAAGGGTAACTAGCCTATTTTGTCACAAAATCACCAAACATTTTGTAAAATTATTTGTTAATATTTATTAATATGGTATATAAAATTATTCCCGGCGATTTTTAAAGCGAACAAATTTTACAAATATTTATTCAGAGCACCGTGTGAGTTTGCCAAAAAAGATATAAAAAATCTAACGTTCCATTTTGCAAAAGACCATTCACAGATTTGCAAAATAAACAAAAATGCGTGCCAAGTCAACGCACATATTCACCCCCCCCCCCCCGACCTCCTTCCCCTAACCCCACCCATCAGATTACAACCCCTTTTGATTTCAATGGCTTTTAACCCGGCGGCGGCCTGATTTGTTTAAATAAACGTTTGGCAAACGCAAAGCGCATCGCAAATGCCACAATTCAATTGAGTCAGTTAGGAGCTGAACTCTGAGCACTTGCCCTCTGCCCTCTGCTCCCTCTGCACTGACCTCTCATCCACACAATTGCTGTGTTTATCTTTGGCGTGCGATCTTCCTGCTCCTTCACAGATTTCGCAAACAATGCGAAGTAGAACTTTCACTTAGGCCCAAGCTGAAGCATCTATCACAACAGCAACAAAAAAGGAGTCCTTAACCGTAAAATAAATTACCACACGTAGCAGCCACTTGGCAAGACAGCGGACGCATTCAGCACTAAACCATAATCCTCATAAATATGAAACAATCAAATAGAAAAAAAGGAGTAAAAGCCACACAAGGATATAAGGGGGTTGCCCACGTCGACCCAGTGTCAAACATTTTTTTGATAGGACTCGCAAAAATAAACGAAATCAGTAGCACAAAAATAAAAGTAAACAGGAAATAAAAAAACGGAAGAGTGAAAGTTGCTGGCGGGTGGGTAAAAAAGGGTGAAAATGTGCAGTTTTCTGCCGCAAAAGTCGTAACTTTTTTGAGGGAAAATAAATTGTTCGTACTTTGAGTTGAAATTAGCCAGCCAAAGGGGTTGGGAGGGAGATGCGTGCAGGCTCAGATTGCAATGATTTATAGGGTTAAACATGTACATGAAATGTACCTATGCGTTTAATTGGCCTGAGGTGAGCAGTTTATACTGATAGAATTTATATTTACATCATACAGTTCTGTAAATGTACCACAAAAAAGATTCTTGATTTACTTATTTAAAACAATAAAGGGCTAAATAAATATGAAAATATATAAGATATGTAAATGGTGCTTGTAGTGCTTAGGATCAATCTTTCAAAGTTGTTAAATAAATAAATATTGTATGGTTTATTTAAAAGATTATTTAAATTAGAAAATGATTATTTAAATGTATCATTATAATATATGACTTCCCATTCAAAATACTAGATATGGTGGGTGTTGGAAAATAATAGTAGAATTAAAACATTCGCGAATGAGAAATTAAACACTGTTTACTTAGCAGCATTAAATTTTTCCTTAATTTTGTCGTATCGCGATTAAATGAGTCATATTTTTATTAAGTTCTTTGAGAAGCATCACTATTATTGTGATCGAAACTGTGTGTACATAGATATGTATGTATCTGTGTTGGAAACGGTTCTTAAAAGAAATACGAGTGGACACATGCACATGAGCACACAAACACACTTACTAGATGCATGTCTATTTGCATATGTATGCATGCACATGTACACATGCCTGCTCGGCTGTGCGTGTGTGTGTGTTGTGTTTGAATGTGTTTTGGCGCTCAAGTAAGCACATCGCTTAAGTCAGTTGATCGCAGTTGCGCTCTTGGCTCGGATCGGTTGTTTATGCATATTGTGCTCTGACCGGTTGTTAATTTAAATAAAATAAAATATGTTCCTCTAATATTTTATAATTTATATGTATGTATGTGTTTTTTAATTTTTTTTTATTGCCAATCGATGCTTTGATGAGTGCTGCTTAATATAAAAATCTATTTTACATTCGAAACTTCTAATCTGTTGTGCCATAAGTAGAGGTTGTGCACACATACATGTGCACAAATATTCATCCAACTCTCACATACAACATACATATACGCTGTGCTTCTCTGAAAATACGCTGATAGTCATTTTTAGGTAGCCGTTATAAGTTTTGTTTACAATTTTTGCGTCTCTCAATTTCAGAAGTCAGTTCTACTAGAGATGAGCGCGTAAGCAATATTTTCACGCACACTTTGACACACGTCAGTTTTTTGACCTAACCCTCCCCACCCACCTGCCATTCTGTGTCTCGCCATTTTGGAAATAGGTGTTCAGCCTATGTACAGATTGAAATTCGTTAAATATTAATTAAAGATTTTTCTACTTAAAGCTCTTTATCAACTTAACGGAAATTCGCGCCAGTGTAGCTAAAGATGTCAGCCTGCAACAGCGACAAATGCAGCCAAAGTAAGCAGACACATTTTCATTGCTTTCGGTAGTAATTTCAATTTAAGCCAATTAGTTTTGGTTTATGTGCTTGAATAGCCAACATTTGATTGATCTGCCATCCCCTTATATTGTCAACATATAAGGGAGCGACTTTAAGTTGGCTTATTTGCATATTTTATTGTGCTACTGCACAGTTTAGTGGTATTTTAACGATTTTTTATGTGATAAACTATGCGTTTTTTATATTCTCCTGCTGTGAATGGCCTTTGCTCTCAGCAGCTTATCGCGATTATCTGAGAGTCTGTGTAGAATTCGTCAGCTGACACGGCGACTGAGCAACAAGAAGAGAGCGCCGATATGCACAGAGAGTGAAAAAGAGAGACAGAGAGACAGATCTTTGTTTTACTCCCTCTCCGTCTCTCTTTCTCATTCGTAGAGAATCTCGTCTCGTTTGTTTTGATTATGATTCTTTGTTGTTTCGCATATTTAATGGTCTAATAAGGCCTTGAGTCTGAGCCTGGGTAGCAATGGATTAAGTGTTGCCATTTTGCCAAACGGCTAACGGCAGCAAAAGTGTTAATTCAACAACAATTTTTGTTTGCCAACTGTCGATGAGGGTTTTGCATCAGTTCAAAGAGCAGCAGAAATAAGCACAAGGACCTCAACTAGATGCGCCAGTTGCGGTTTTTAGCTTGGCACTTCAGCCAAGAGCAGCAACAACAGTTGCACAACGAATTGTTATTGTGCAAAAGTTGAACAAATTAAAGCTGGCACGGTCTCAAACTGAACTTGCCCCATTTATGTTCTTTTTATATTTTACTTTATTTTGCGTTTGCGACAAAAGTTTGTCGTGCGTGGAAATCAGAGAAATTTCCACACGAATGATTCCCACTGGCGCTCTGGAAAATGATGTGAACTTTAAGCTTCTGGCCATTAATATGTCTTTATTTACAAAGGTTATCATATTAAATTTATTTGCTTACTTACTTATAGACCAACTGGAGAATAAAAACCATCCGCTGGCCATTAACCCGGAGGAGGGAATCGTGATAACGCACTATGTGAATCCGCATCTGTTCTGCTACACAACATGGCTGCAACTGGCGGCTGGCGGTGTCAGGGTTAACCGCATGGAGTCCCAACTGTCGCCGCATTGTCACGTCGACAACCAGCGGGAGTTCTACGTCCCGGATCAGCATGTCATCGTGAGGAGGTGCAAACTTTTGCGTGGCCTCGTTATTGTTGACAAGCATGCCGGGTATCTCGTATGGGCATTGGACTATGGCTTCATTATCAAATGCCAGCCCAAAGATATGTGGCTGCTGCCGCCAAGCCTGTGCCGGATGCACATCCACTTCCAGTGGGGTGGCGTGGCCCATGTGGCGCCCAACAGCGGCACTGAATGGTCCAAGAGGGCAATTCGCTTGCTTGACCAGCGGCTGCTGAAGGCCCAGTTGCTGGTGTACAAGAGTCTTTACCAAAATGAGGAGCATCACAACAATGGTCAACTGTTGATCAAGTCTGCGCAGCATGGTGGCTATTTTGTGGATGCGGCCAGCTATCTGATAGAGTCCGAATGTGGACGCAGCTAAACTCAGAAGGAGTCTATGACAAAAATCTTTTGGAGTTTAATGATTCAGATATGGAGCCTAGTTGTTGCTCTACGATTTTTATGGAACTCGTGGAAAGGCTGTTCTCCAACATGCCGAAGCTTAGTCCGCATTTGTTAGACGTAGGACCCGACTCCGGAGCAGCGCCAAAAATACCAGAATCCGCAAAGCGTTTGGCCAAGGTGAAAAGCTGCCACGATGGCGTTGTGGAGACGGCGCTCATAGGAGACTCAAGGAAATCAACCAGTGGCTCAAACAGCAACAGCAGCAACTATCCCTTGGATAGTTGCGATGCTTCAGATTATCCAACGCAAGCAAAACCAGCAACGGCAATAAAAATCAAAGGACACAATTTGGAGATGTTTAGGCAGCCAAGAAGAAATGAAAGAAGAAAAGTACACTAAGCTGAAGGATAATCTTTGTGTGCTGAACTTAATTGAAGAAGACCCAAAACAGGTGAAGAGCGATTGCCAACCTTCAGCTACTCTTCAAGAATCATTGGAGAAGCATAAGATTATTCAATCTGAGACCAATAACCAGGTGGAATCACATAAGAAACTGCAGGTTAAACTAGAAGAGAAATTCAATCAATTTGGTACTTCAACTGGTGCTTCAACAAGCTTGATGATTTGTATTGTGGCGTGATCGCTGGGAATGCTGTGCGGCCCAAGGTCCGTTGGCATCAGACTCTGCTGCAGATTGAGCTGATTTTTGAGCAGCAAGTGCCGCAATATCAACTCCTGCATCAGGGCAATGTGCTGATATATCAAGTCAAGGAGACAACACCAACCCAACGCTGCATTCTTAATCTGCTGGGCGAGGTGCGGATTTTGTCGGAGCTTCAGCATGGTTACCAATTGCACGTGAAACTGGCCAAGCAGGGCCTCAACGTGTATTGGCCCAGTTTACTCAACTCATTGTATGCGCAGCAGCATAGCCACTGGCTGGTCTATGATACGGAGCGAGCCCAGCCACCCCAGAAAACTATGGCACACTTCCATTGGAAGCGCTATCAGCGTTATCAGTATCAGGAGAAAGACGGCGACGACGATGGCATCTTCTATTCGTCGGATGAGCAGAACGAGCTATCGGATGAAGATTGGATGGAAAGCGATAATGCTTGATGTTTTTTTTTAATTATTTAAGTGGGTTGCTCTTTCATTCTTTTGGTATGCAAAGGAAAAGATTCGATTGTTGATTATTTGTAGCTTAATGCAATAATTTATACCATTTCCTAACTAATATTTCTATTTTTATCTTTTTCTAATTTGAAGAAAGGGTTTTTGATGTTTAAATTTATTTTTTATTAAATTCTTTTTACAATTATTTCTGACAATTTAAAAAAAAACATTTGAATTTAATAAATTTTTTGTAAATAATTTTTTTAAAACTGTATTTCTGTTGTATTTTAAATCAAGAATGCGGAATCAAACAATCTACATTTTTTAACTTAATTTGGCTTTACAAATAAAGTCTTGTCATTTAAATAGTTTTGACTGCATTTACAAAAAATATACTGACTTGAGATATAAAACCAAATGTGACTCGAATAATAATTGCAATTTTTTAATAAAAAACATAAAGGTCAAGATCTCAAAGATGAAATACTTGTGAGCTTTTTACTTTCACTTACTATAGTTGGTGAGATGAGATTCAATGGTCTGTAAGTATTTGTTATAACCGAGAAATCATTCACGAGCAGACAACAATTTCATGCAGGCCAGAACAAGTGGTGCCAAAAACTGCTCTAAATCACACATGAGATCGGAGTAAGATTTCAAGGTAGCTTTCTTAGAAGTGGGTATCAGCAGGCCGTTAATCTCGAAGGGTCCACGCTTATCGGGTAGGGCGCAGGACACCCAAATGTTCCGTCCTTGATAATAGGTGCGCTGTATGCGCAAAGTGCGGCTTGCGTATGCCTGGCACATACTGTCCATGGGCAGGACACAGATCAGAATGGTCGAATTGACACTGACCCACTCACGATAGTTGGTGCAGAAAATCTGCATCTCAAACTGATTTAGGCGGGCCAGCTCACATATTGAGGCGGAGATCAGTCGCCAGGGCGAATCGATTTCTAGCAGCATTTTAGTCGGACTTGCGTTTCCTCCAAGATGACGACACGCATCAAATAAATTGTACTTAAAGAAATTTAACAGTTGCAAGGCATCGTAATCCGACAATTGATATCGTTCCTTGGCTGTATGCAGAAACCCAGCCAGCTGAAGTCCAACACCGTTTTCCGATTGAATCTTGTTGGTGGAGTAATATCCATTGATATTACTAACTACCCCATTAAATGGACACAATGTCTGTGTAAGATTTTGATTCCACGTGCCTTCCTTATGTGTCAAAGATACGACTCGAAAGCGTTTGTTTATTGTTGTTGGCGTTGGCGATGCAACACTGATTTTGGTGCACATTCCTTTTGGGGACAATGCGTTATTCTCTTTCCTGTAGTAAACGCACCTTTGCATTATACAATAATTATCTCGGTGTACCTCTGTTAGAAGATACAAAAACACGCGCTTTAGTAGTGCTTGAAGCTACCCGCATATCACTTAATACGCCATTTCTCAGCACTTATTTTGCACTTTGCATAATTGCACAGCACTGCAGCACGGGACTCGATGGCAAATATTATGCCTATTTAGCTTTGCCGGCCATGCAGCACATCCTCTCGTGGGTCACAGCTTCATGAAGTTGAGACTGCCAGGAGACATTTTAACTTTTCCAAAATTGCAACATTTGCTACTGCGAATAAGCAGGCTCAAAAATATCAACCCTTACATTTTTTTAAAACATGTTTTTTTCTAGGTTATTGAACAATTTTTGTATTTGATAAATCTTTGTTTTTTTTTTTTGCAATGCTTTAAATACACATTGTATTGCCTACAATTAATACAAAGCATTCAATGATTACATATGAATATATTATTATATTATATCTATAGTTTTTAATTTTATGTTTAATAGCCTAACATTTACATAAATATTGTTACATTTCCGCATCAGTTATTCGAATAACATTTAAACTACGTAATTATTCGCATGTATTTACACATTTATCTTATATTAGTTTTATTTTAATACAAATAAAAAGTGTGAAGACGATTAATGACAAATAGGAGCAACTAAAATATTGAACATATGTCAAACTAATTATAATATAGCTTGGTATAAATAAATCAGTTACAGTCTTCATTTTACTTATAACTGTCTTCGCTGAATTGAAATAAAGTTGCAAAAATAAATCTGATAAAAGACTTGGTTTAAAAATTATAATCTCAAAAATATGTACTTCAAAAATTCCCAACGGAAGGGATAACAAACTAAAAAAAAAATGAAAAAACAACAAAAATACTACAAATTCGAAACTGCATAGATATTTTTGATTTTTGATATATCGTAGGATTTGATTTAATTTTGAGTTATTTTGTTTTTTACGTATTTATGAATTTGTATTTTTTGCAATCGTTGAAATCACTGAACTTTGATTATGTAGAAAGTAAATCTTATGGAAGGATTGGGGGATATATATGTAAGTTCCTAGTGTGACTTATGGTTATCGTTGTGTCTTAGTGTTGTCTGCTGCTAGGTGTGAGTTCCAACTTACTTCTCGCATATTAATAATACATTGTGGCTATGTTTCGTCAGTTATCTCTAGGCTAGCATACATTTATATAAATATACTTGAATGAATGCGTTTTTGATAGCTTGAATATAGAAATGAAAACGGCATTTAACTGTGAGTGTGAGTGTGTGTGTGTGTGTGTGTGTGTGTGTGTGCGTACTTGTGATAGGTTCAACTAAATGCTAGGATGCTTTGGATGGCCCACTACTGACTACACTAAAATAAACTGCTCTGCTTGGCTAGGCTGCAGCTGTGCAGGGTCATGGTGCCCGTTGGATGGATGGCGAGGGCAGCGTGTATTGTTGGCGGCGGCGTCGTTACGGGGCCCCAAGAGAGCCGCTTTCAGTTGGGTCGCAACGGCAGCATGGCATAATGTTGCTGATGTGCCTGAGCCTGCTGCTGCTGTTGCTGCATCATCATCTGCTGCTGCTGTTGCTGCTGCTGTTGTTGTTGCTGCTGTTGTTGTTGTTGCTGTTGCTGTGTTGCTGTTGTGACCGTTGTGGGCACCTGGGATGTGGTGTAGGTGACGGCACAGGCAGCCGGCTGTGAGACAACAACGGGCGCACTTACCTTACGCTCGGATTGCGTCCGAATGGGTTGTGGATGTGCCGCATTTGGTTGCGGTGGTGGTGCATACATCAGCATTGGTGGTGGCGGCGGCGATGGCTCCACACCGGGATGACGTGCCGGCGGCGTGACTGCCGAGCCATGATACGACCCATACGAACTATCATCGGACTGGGCAGACTGGCCGCGATTCCTTGTTGGTCCAGTCATTCCATAGAGTTGATCGCGTCGCTCGAACTTGTGATTGCCGTCGAGTGGTGTGGGATTGTTGCGTGATCCATAGACTGGCTGGAAGCCCTGTGGTTGCGACTGTGGCTCCGACAAAAGCTGCGGTGCTGCCTGCAATTGTTGCTGTTGCATTGTTACCGTTGCCTGTTGCTGCTGTTGTTGCTGTTGCTGCTGCAGTGGTTGCTGCTGGCCGCGAATTGAGCCACGCATCCCATAAATGCTTTCAGAGCGCTGCTGCATTTGATTTTGCACATTTTGATTTTGTAAATGCGAAGATTGGGCTGCTGTGACTGCCTGTTGCTGTTGTTGTTGCTGCTGCTGCTGTTGCTGTTGCTGATGTTGTTGCTGCTGCTGCTGCTGGTGTTGCTGTTGTGTGCGCATGGGGTAAAGACTCTGTGCGGGCACCAATGGACCCGGACGTGGCACAATGTCACGATTAATGGCCGTGTTGCTCTTCGCGTAAACAGACTGCGAGCGATTCAAACTGCTCCGAGTCAATGTTGGGGAACGGCAATAAAGTGAACGAGTGCCGCCATAGAGCGGTTCCTGCTGCTGCTGCTGCTGGTCGTACTTGGAGGAGAGTGGCGGTGCAGTGTACAGATTCTGGCAGTAGTTGCCCGCCCCAGCACCCACAACACCCATCTGGGCCATGTTGGCGGCGTTGGCATGTTGAGCTGCTGTTGCAGCGCTTCCATTCGATTGGCCACGCGGATATGTGCCTTGTGATTGTTGATACTTGTTCGGCTTCTCCATGTCCATGTCGTAGTTGAGCTCATCCTCGGAGTGGATGGAGCTCGAGTCGTTGTCAATGCTACTCTTTGCGTGTCGCACGCTGCGCCTTGAGCTGAATATGTACTCGTAAACCAGGCCAGAAGCCATGCCACCAACGAGCGGCCCGAACCAGTATACCCAATGATTATCCCATTTGTTAAGCACAAACGATGGACCCAAAGAGCGAGCTGGATTCAAATAGGGCATCTGCAATGGATCAAATGCAAAAACATGAAATTGTAAAAGAAAATATTGGTGATATATACATATATATATAGACATACATATGCATAATATATTCAGTTGGTACTCATTTAAAATTCAAAGGTCTTCGTTCAATGAAAAAGCACTGATTTTGTAAATTCTATTTTATATACAAATATTTATCTTTTTCGTACATTTAAATTTGGATTGGCAATCCATCTTTCTTTCTCACGATCTGAATTAAATGTTGTACGAATTTCATATTACAAATGCTCAATTTAATCAATAAATTGCCTTAAATTGTTCTTTTGATTGCTAATGTTCGAAAATTATCGTACGACTGAAATCGCAAAGCCAATCCATATAAATTGCTTTTTTATTGTCCGACTAAACAAACTGGCTAAATATTTGCTTTTAATTTCTCGACTGGCCCTGGGGACGGGGCACTGTTGTAAACATGGCACGGCGGCCATGACTTGTGCTAAATTAATTATCTCTCCGCCAATTTCTGGGTCCCTTTGTTGGCTACCTGAGACGGCTTAACGTTAACCAGCGCTTGTCACGCTGCGATTTTTGCACCATACACAAATGCGCAAACGGCAGGTGCATTTTTTCTTTTCTTTTCGATTTTGTATTTATTTTTATTTTTTTCTTATTTAGTTTTAAGTCTTGGGACTCGGGTCTTGAGATTTTGCGTTGAAGCATTCCTGAAGCATCATTATCAATGTCAAACTTACCGACACAAAGCAACAGGCGCTGTATGCCGCACCGATGGCGAACGCCGAATTGCCCATGAACTTCTTAATGGCATCGGTCGATACGAAATAGCAGAGCACCACAACGAATGTCAGTATGAATTCCACGCCGAACCGTTCCCAGGCGGCTAGCGCGGCGCTGTGCGAGATTGCCGCTTGCAGATTGCCCTGATAGCCCGGCACGGTGACACTATATGAAAAACGAGACAGAGACAGAGAGAAAGAGAGAGAGAGAGAAAGAGGGAGAAATAAATTTCCATTGATTAATGTATAGCAGATTGTGACAAAAGTTTTGCACTCATTTGCAATTTATGCTACCACTTTTCATAAACAAAACCCATCATCAGCAACTCATGAACGGAAAGTTACTGCCACTCTAAATAAGTAGATGTCTCTTCATACGTGGGTAAAGGAAGTAAGAAAACATAATTTAGACTGCCAAAAGTTTCAATTGCCTAGCGACAAAGACTGTTGCCTATTTCCAGGCATCATCCGTTGTACAAGTTTTTCAACTGCTTTATGATTTATGCAGCTTTTGAACTTGAATGTGATAAGGCTAATGAGTTTACTGGCTTCCAGTTGGTGTCAATTAAGCTCAGTTGAGTGCAGACAATTGAAGACAAGTGAAATTAAACCAACATTTTTGGTCACGTTTACTATGACCAGCTTAATAAGCTGCTGTTAACGAGGTTTATTGAAAGCAATATGAAAAACAATCCGATAAACCAACCGCTTTTATACACTTTTCAGTACACAGAGATGTTCGTACATCTATTTGCTTCCTCACATATGAGTGCTGTTGGGTAAATATTTGGTAAGCTCTCAATAAACGAGCAACTGACGCACACCGTGACGCCAATTGCACATCAACACCGAAACATGGAAACATTGAAAATCTGCGAAAATCCGAAAATAAATGCTTTTGCAATGCACTTGAAGGTACTTGAACAAATACAGCTACAGCGAGTGCTCACTCAATGTGAGTGAGGGAATGAGTGACAAGGACAAACTAGAAGTTGTTGCCACCATCAGGTGCACAAGCTGGAGCAATATCCTTGCCAGCTTAACGGCAATAAGCAGCAGCTTTGCCCGCAAATAGCAGTTGTGCCAATAAAGTAGACTATGGAAAATGTGAAAAGCTCAAGTATTTCAAAGAGAAAATGCGTTTGTATGCTGAACTATTTTACACCTCTACACTCAAAAAAAAAATCATTCTATATCTGCATATGGATTTAGAAACTATTTAAAATGGTTTTATGTAAGAAATCTTAAAATACTAATTTTTAAAAAACCAACTCGAAATTGGAAGAAATCCTTCCGATTTGGAATTATACCTTCTGAATAATTAGATGAGTTACAATTGAAGATTTTTTCTGAGTGTATTAGTATGTGTGCTGCTTGGCAAATATAGTGCCACATATTTTTGCTGACCCAAACAATTTTTCAGTTCATTGCACGCTGATTAAATTTTTATGCGCTTAGTAAAGCATTCGGCTCCACTTATTATTTTGTGGATATTTTTTCAGTTTGATTTCGGCCTTGGTTTGTTTGCCCATAAGTGCATATGGTGTTAATTTTCCCGAGCAGCTAAAAAAAAAAAACAAAACACTCACAAATATCTACTTTCAGCTTAGCAGCGGGAAATAGCAAAATGTTGGCAGAACTTAATGTGCCTTTAATCTTTGCAGCTTCCAATCCTTGCCAAAATTGTTCGTGCACGATAAGGGCAAGCATAAAGAAAATTACAACACAAAAAAGAGGAAAATGGAATGAAAGAATAACACATTGCAACAAACAGCCAACTTGAACTGTAGCAAGTTAGCGTGTTTGAGAGTGCGCGGTTTAAACTGAGAGGCAACATACATTTCCTTGCCCATTTGTTGCCGCCACATCCGCACGGAAACTGCGGCGATATGTGCTATGTGCAACACGCTCGGCTGCCTTGTGGTCTTTTGGGTTTTGGTTTGTTTTTTTTGGTCATAGGATGCGTGTGAATTGGTCGGGACAACTGGGAATGTTGCCATTGACACCGAAACTCTGTTATATATATTTTTGTTTATGATTGCACACAGTCGAAATGGCATTTTATTCTATATGGAACTAAGCGAATTTCAGCTGAAATGAATTTCATTTATTTGGTGTGCAATTTAATGAAATCAAATAAAATTACAGCTTCTTTTTCTATACAACTTCAAGCAGGAAACAAACACATTAAAATCATGCAGTGTAGCAATTAAAATGCCTAATTTATATTCAAATGGCAGACACAATTTATTATTGACTGTGCCACAAGGCAATTAATTATAAAATTCACACAAATAGTTGGCCTGAAATTCCAATTTCAAAATGTCCATTGCCAAATATTTCGTTACTTGTGGCAGGTTTAGGAATTAAACAAGCTGCTACAATGTTTTGCTCTCGAGGTGAGTGTGTCAGGTACACACACACACACACACACACGCACACACACATTCACACATACATACTCATATAAGTGGACCAGCTGTGCAACGCTCAGTTTGAGGAGTTGGAGGTAGAAAGACCAACGACCGGAAGCGCCAACAGGATGCCATTTTCATGTTGCAAGCGATAAGCCTGGAAGCGACATCAAACGAAATCAACGCAACTGTGCATCGATTCCCTAATTCAATTGCCTATGTGACACGAATTGATTTCGATTTCGATTTCGATTTGGATTTGTATTTGGATTTCGTGCCTCGCTTTGTGCTCCTTGCAACTGTCCAATGCAAATACAGGAAATGCATTGCCATGCTAGATACAAATCAACTTCGAGGTGAAACCAACTGAATGCAAGGCATCAGCCGCGATTTGAACCTCCCTCCTCTGTTGCCCTTTCGGTGTATTACTTCTTCTTCTTTTTTTGTCATTTAAAATTCAAATTTTCAACTCGAAAATCCTGTTTTCGTATGTATCTCTTGCTGTGTGCTGTGGCACTACTGTAATTTTGGGCGGCAGGTGCGTATTGCCTGCTGACCTGGGCTCGTTTATGTTCGTTCCGTTGCTTATTGCAGCTGCCTCTGCTGGCTGACCAACCAGATCGAAGAGCAGCGCCGGCGACACGTGTTTGATTTCAAGTTTCCGACGCATCCTGCGCAGGCGCAACGACGACGAAGACGACGACGTCGTCGACGACAAAAGACGCCAGAAACGGAGTTGAACAAAGCAGAAGAACCAATGCCAATGTTAATTATGCGCTTTGGCTTTCGGTCTCTACCTGATTTTTATCTTTCATCATTTAAAAAAGAAGTAAAAATAAAGGCTGCTCTGGCATTTTTGTGGAACGTGCTTGGCGCACGTTCGACGGCCACCGGCCAGAAAGTGTACTGAATCCTCATTGAAAATCGACAGAACTCAACTGGCATAACAATAACGAAGCAAACGGGAATCTTAAAATATCGCATCGCCGGATATCGATACTTAAAATATGCTGCGGGCCTGTCATACCATTTTTGAAGCAAAACACCACAAAAAAAAATATATCAAATTAAAAATAATAAAGCGAACAGGGCGTTTTTTAACTTGGCAACGTTCCCGGGGCACATGCGACACATGGGCCTGGCAATTAGAGTAGCGACAATTGAAATATGACAGTTTGAAGTGCGTGTGTGCGGGGGATGACTGTACAAGCAGTACAAGAGTACTTGTGTATATATATGCATATGTGTATGTGTGGAAAAAATGCAATTTGGTTTACTCTATATGAGTATCAAGGACTTGTTTCAATTCATAATGCAGAGGATTAGCTCAAATGTAAGCAACTTCTCCTGTAGGAGCGCTGTAGATATCAAAAAGCCAGAGAGGAGAAACAGTACAGAAGTATAGAAGTAAACGCATAAATGTGTAAAGAATTCTGAAAGCCCATCAGAGCAGATTATATTGGCTTAGCCAAGAAAATATGGAGTATTCTAGTGCAACATATTCAAAGCTCGGAGCACATAGAAAGAAAGAAAGCATAGAAAGCATCAATCTAACAAGGATTCTCACGTTCTTACAGTAATTACAGTTGATGGGAACAGTATTATAACATTAGTGTTCAAATTAAAGTTTCAATATTATATTACGTTTCATTAAGTCTGGCATCAATCTGGCTGAGCGTTCGTCAAACTGACTGTCGAACTCAAATCTAATAACCAGCCGAAACCACAAAATCTTAACCAATTAATCAACAGCCACACACACACTTACACACACGCACACTTAAACGGCGCAGAGACTTTTGGAAACATATGTTTCAAGCTAAAACACAATTTGAACTCGTTGGGACCCTTTAAAGATGCTAAACAAAAAAAAAAAAAAGATACGAACCTGATCGGAGTGGCAGCTGAAACATGTTTCGGTTGCAGCGGCTACTCGGATTGCTCCGACTGTCGACTGTAGAAAGTAAAGATGCCAACGCACTTAAAACAAAAAAAATATCATAAAAAGGAGCCAGGGGTAAAAATCAACAGCAAAACAGATGTTGAACAGACAGACCGGGAGAGTGAGAGAGAGAGAGAGAGAGGGAGAGAGAGAAAGAGGGAGAGACAGTGGCAAGCTGCACAGGCGCATTATCTTTCCAAAAAGGAGAAAAATTGGAGCGAAATTTTTGGTTTGAGAAATGCTGCGCAGTCGCCGAAGGAGCAGGAGCCGAGGCAGGGGCACAAAGTAGACATTTTGCTTCATTGTTTTGTATTTGTATTTGTTTTTTTTCTGGTTTTTTCTCGTATCCCCTACAGAAAAGTATGTCGAAGACAAAGAGTGATATTCCACACGCATATCCTGCGTCGAGTTTGCGCTGTTATCTAGGCATAAAAGACGCTGACAGGCTCGAAGAAAGATCTGTGCCTATCCTCGCACAATTATGTATACGCATTTGTGTGTGTATCTAGGCAGCACATGGCGATGGCCTCGACAAAGGAATCCGGTCTTGGCAGCAGCGCGTTTTCAGAAAGAAAAATTGGAAATCACGTTGCCAGTGGCAGATGTTTTCTCTAGCTTATAAACGTGGGTAGACGTGGTAAAAACTCCTAGCTGTGCAAAGATATCTACCTGCGTCCTATGCAGGTGCTTGTGCGTAATGCCTTGTGCGTGTGTGCGTGTGTGTTTGTGTGCGTGTGTGTTTGCGTGTGTGCAGAGGACACAACGTCTACCTGCATATCCTATTTATACATTTCTCTAGTTCGCTTCCCTGCTTTTTGCACATGAACTTTGTGTTTCCTGTAAATGGTTTTTGGGCAAAGTGTCCTTGTACAGTCATCGCATCAGTCGTTAGTGGTTTGAGTGACATTGAGCACCTTGTTGGAATTTAATTCAAATGTTGTTTGGCCCGCCAGCAACGGGAAGTGTTAACACAAAACCCAATTCTCTGACCATGTAAATTGCCCTCAGCAAATTTGCCCAGTCAACGATATTTAAGAGTTGCATCTAAATCGAAATGCATTCTGCGCTCAATTCAATTCCAATTCGTAGAATTAAAGCTGCTTAAGGAGAAGTCTTTGTTGCACCCACTTTCCGGTCATTAAAAATACTTGGAAGCTGCACTGATTTTCATTGTAACAATAACATTGCAATGCAAAGACAGCTCAGCAAACTTACAGATGTGCAGCAGTAGCATTTTAGCTGATAAATCCTAAATTACAAATGGACCAATCGATTTGAAGTACTCTGAACAGATGACTAACTAAGGTGGCAACTAAATACTTGAAATGGTATCCAAGAACCTAAGAATATAACTCTTAACTTGACATCAAATATAGAAGTAACATCGATGGTATATGAAAAATGTGGATTTCTTGCTAAAACCTTTCCTAAGTTGAACGAAATAATCATTGCTGCTGTAAATGCTTATTTCTCAGCGTAAAACTGACAATTATTTATATTTAGTTTAAAAGAAAATATAAAAAAAAAAATATATAGTTCTTCACTTAAGAGACAAAAGCCTGCAATGAGAGTTATTCAAGCTGTGTGAAAGTTAGTCAACTCAGATTTCCTATGCCTTTCAACTTAAGCATATTCTTGATAAATTTAATTAAAATGATGCAAACTCTGATTTGTTGAACCTTTCAGTTCTACCCACTGTAAATATATCAATTAATCAGCTTATGACTCAGATTAATGAATATCCACATAATTACTTAAGTGTGTATGCATTGACTTACCCGTAGAGCAGGGCGGCGCCAGCGATGCCTCCGCCACACTGGGCGGTCATGTACATGGCGGCCCGGATTGGGGAGATGCTGCGCACCACACAACAGGCCAAGGTAACGGCGGGATTGATGTGTGCGCCTGTGGAGCGAAAGAAAAATGCAGATAAGTGGATTAATCATTAAATATTTAACACGCCGAACAGTTGAGCCAGTTGACTAGGTTAACAAGATGTTTTTAAACTGTCAGAGAATGTAAATGTTAACAAGCTGAAGTTTATCAAGGAGCTATAAATTAACTTAACTTTTTAGCTATGATAACAACACTTTATAAGTAAACACACATCTCTCAGAAGAGTAGCAGATGTGTTGACAGAAATAATTTGTTATACTCGTGTTACACCTCAATTGTGCCCACTGTATAATTAATGTACTCGAATCGCTGCTTGGAAACCGTTAAATAACATTTTGACACTTTCGTGGAAACAGTTCGTGTTTTGGGAGGAGGGAGAACTGGGTGAGTTAACATCATAACTTAATGCTCAGCCAATTGGCTGTGAAAAAGAGCAGATAAAAAGAATAACGAAACTTTAAGGCAAATCAAGAACACATGTTCTCAAGGGGAGGACTCTGCCCCAACATATACACACACACACACACACACACACACACACACATCATGTTTTTGTGGAAACATTTAATTGCCTTGAATGTCAACGCAGATGAACAAATACACAAGGAAGTTTGTACGGAACACGGAAAAATAAAATAACAGACAGGGGCCAGAGTCGACGCCACTACAAGTGCGGCCCGTTAAGATAAGAGGAGGAAAAATACGAGTGCCACATGAAGGGAGCGGGGTGGTTGTAGGGGGAGACGTACTGAGAGTGGGAGTAGGAGCTGGAGGAGCAGGAGTCGGACTCTGAGTCGGGAGTGCGTTGGCTTTTTGAAAATTATTTAAAAAAAAAAGAAGAAGAAAAAGACGAAACGAAAAATATATGTGTGGCATGTGAAATGGGGTTCTTGTGCCGACTGCTGGCTCTGATGCTGCTGCTGCTGCTGCGGCTGCTGCTTGGTGGCAGCGAAATTCCCACGCGCGTGAAGCTTGTGTCGCCAACAACAACATCAACAACGCAGCCGCAACAAAAAAAAAACATGCAACACTTGTCGCCTGTCTGTTTGTTTTCATTTGTTTTTCGTTTCTTTTTTATATGTTTTTTTTATTTCGACTTACCCGATATATGCAGAAAGCACTGCGTTAGCGTTGCCATTGCCAGGCCGGAGGCAAGAGACGTGGCCAGCAGCACGGAGGAGACACTGGCACCCACACCGGCGCCCGCTGCAGCGCCACAAACGATGAACACATACAGGAACGAGGCTAAGCACTCGCTGATGATGGATCTGCAAAGAGAGAAGACATAGATGTTGGTTGAGATGACGTGTGGGGCTGCTGCAGGGATGCATACTTCAGTTTGGGGCATGTCATTCCATATGATTAAAGTAAATATATGCCAGAAATTATGTTGGGCTTACAAATTGCACACAATGTCAGCCTTGTTCAGTGCCTTTGCTGCATGACAATTAAGCACACACAGAGGCAACAGGGAGGGAAGAACACAGAAAGAACCCACAGTCACAGATACCAGCCCAAAGGGGCAGCAGCTGCTGACTTTGGAGTGCCGATTGCATGAGGTCGTCGTCGCTGGACAGCAACAACAATAGCAACAACAACAACAACAGCAGCAGACAGTAAAACATAAAATGTAAAACGGACTCCGCCCTTGCCGCTTTTTAGCGATAACGAAAAATCAAACAAAACTGCAACTGAAGACAAACAACATCGGCGTCTGAGGGCCAGCTGCAATTTGGTTGCTTTGCCCCCAACTTTGCATTTATGAATTTCCACACAATTCCTTGTTCAACTTCTGTATTCTGATGGCGCTTAATTGGTACAAACTACTATTCCCAAACTCATCCAAGTGCTTATTTTATTTTATGCTCGGACATTATGTGCTGCTGCATTGGACACACAGGTCATTAAAGGCAAACTTTTGTTTTGCATTTCAAATACGAAAACACAATGCTGCTGGACAAGAACTTAGTTAAACTGCGTTCGACATCATTTTAATGAGATCCACAGATTCAATTTGTTAAAATTAACTTTTAACATGTTGTTAATTTTCCAACAAAGAAGTCTGTTCCCGTAAATTTCATAAAATAAACTATTCGCCCTTGCATATTTTATTGTGAAATGGTTTGGGAGAATTTATGTTAACGCTGCAAGTTTAAATTATATGTGTGTAGCCAACAAATATTAGTTGGCTTTTAAGAACATGTAAGAGCACTTTCAAATCTTCCATCATTCTAAACTTAAATCAAAAATGTAAAAAAAAAACATATACAAAAAATAAAGAAGGAATAAAAGCTTGATATATTTAATTACATAAAATTCAAATTCTAATAATTCTTTTATATCAAGTCATAATTCGAAATTCTCGGAAACTGCTCAATTCTACGAGTGACTATGGAGATATATCTCTGTTTGATCCTACTCAAATGACTAATCCAATAAATAATGACACAGTTTTCAATCAAATAACAACAGAAAATCATTTGTAATTAAATGCAAGAAACAAATCTAAATATAGTTTTATGGTGCACATCACTTTTTATATCTTTTATATTATATACTTCTAAATATATATCTTCTATTGTGAGAACGTTAAAAATTAAATATTCTGGAAATAATTAAGTGGTTTATTGAATTTTCAATAATGAATTAGAAATATTATTTTTTTAAATTAATATTATTATTAATTATAATCGACTGGTTCGTCTGCTGTGCTGTGGCAATTAAAATGTTGCCCCACGTTTTGAATAAGTAATTGCGAACTCAACGAGAAGTCCTCCAAGTATCTGGCAAAGACAAACACAAACCACTTAAATTTCACTTAGTTAAGCATTATTCAAGCGGCCGTGTCTACATAACGCACAGAGACACAAAAGTTAAATACAGCTACCGACTAGAACTGGCATAAAAAAAGAACAAAAAACAATAAACAAGCTTAACAAAGAGCAAGTCTGAGATAATAACAACGACTATGACTATGGAGTAGTATGACTAGTAGTGGAACGGGGAACAAATTCTAATGTGTAGACGCTGTAGAAGCTATTTGCCCACCTCCAAAACTCCAGGGTCCGTATCTCGGCCTGCATGCTGCGCTTGGGCACCTGCAGGGTGCTGGAGAGCCGATTGTTGATGGCATTGCCGTGTGAATCTTTGCGCATCGCCTCCAAGCGCTCGAACAATGTGACAATGTGATAGTCTATATTGTGCTCCAGTGGCATTGTGTGCAGACTCTCGTCGGCCATAGTTAAGCGCCTTTGTTTATGTTTTCGATTAGAGTTGATGGAAGAAGCGACTTGGATTATGGTGCTGATTACACGAACGAAAAACACTTGGGGACACACGCGACAAATTAATTAACGAAATTGTCTTAGGCAAACATTTTGTTTAGCTCGCTGGATAAACTTTGCACTCGCAAATTGCAATCAATTGATTTCAATTGCAACTGGCAACTGACAACGGACAACTGACGACTGTGACGACGTATGTTTATTTGAACTCTTAACCGTTTTGCAGATTTGTATTACTTTGGATTCGACGCGTAAACACGACCGTTCACAAGTGCGAATTGCGACCGAATGCCGAACAAGTTGAAGCTAAAAACTCAACTCAACATGAAACACCATCTCCACCACTACAACTACCACCACCAACACACCACTACCATCACCACCAGCTGCTTTGGCAACTGCCCACACCACCAACGCAAAATTGTCTGTGTTGAGTAAGCAACCCTCAACAGTGCGGTGAAGTTGAATACGGAAGCCGAAGCAGGCAACCTGTTGGTCAACACAACACAAATTTTATTCCTGCTGATGATGATGATGATGGTTGTGTAGATGATGATGTTGCTGATGATCTCGAGCATACTTGTGATTGTTGGTGGTGGATGCTTTTTCGGCAACTGGCAACATAATGAAAAGCGTCGGTAACTTGATTATGCAGCTATGATCAATAACACTGATTTCACGGGCAAGCAGGCAGGCAAGCTGGCAACAAAAACCCGACCTGGACACAAACTTAAAACTCCCAGGCTGCTCAAGCATCTGCTGGATGCTGCTTTTTGTTGAGTTGAGTGCGTCTCAGTTTTCATTGAATACAATTATTATGGTCTTTGATTTTGCGGTACATTAATAAAATTATTATAATATTTATATTAATCAATGGAAAGAGCAAGTCAAGCTTAGGGCGATTCAAACAAGTGCTTTATCGAGACATAAGAACCAAATTTAAAATATGTTAACAATATATATATAATTGTAATTTTAAATTTAAGAAATGCTACAAATTCAAATATAGATATAAGTTACATTAAATGTTTCCTTTATGCTAAATAATTTAGGGAAAGAACACGGCCAAAATATAAAAGAAAAGTAAAAAATCAAGAAATAATTTTTGTTGTTATTAATAATATGGAAACTTAATCCTTCGCTTGAGTACCCCTAGTCAATTACAATTTACGCACCACTAAATACTACAATTATGAGCGTTCAACACTTGATACCTGTCGATTTTCAAGCAGTCTTTAGGCCACTCCATGTATGTACATGTATATGGATATGTCGATGTGTGTGTGAATGCATGTCTGGAAATGGCAACGTGTGAGCGACATTGCGAGCCCAATGAGCTGTGAAAGTCAAGAAATGATGCGCAAGAGCCATGACCAAAATCCCAAAGTGAAATCAATCACAAAACTTCTGGGCCCTACCTAGAAGGCAAAAAATAATAACCAGAACTTTTGTTTGAGGGCGTTGCAAGAAAGGCACAGACGCATTTTTTTTTTTTTTTTTGGCACTCAGTTCAGTTTTTGCACAATCTTCGGATGGGGCGGTAAGGACGTTTCCCAGATTGCGCCTTATATGGGGACGAACGACAACAACGTCGACAAAAGGCAGCCTCTGAGCGTGGGAATTTGCTTTTACACGCTCTTTTTGTTGTTGTTGTTGATGTTGGTTTTGTTTTTGTTTTTGCTTGTTGTGTCCAGTGTCAGAGAGTGGTCCATGTCCCAGGTCCACATCGAGGTCGCACGGGGTCGTTCTTTTTGCCGGTCGGTCGGCCGTTCGTAGGTAATAATAAGATGTTTTGTTTCAATCACATCGTCGCATCATCATCAGCATCCTCATCGCCGTCTCGTATGCATATGTCTGCCCTGGACGAAGGTGAAGGCGATCGTCGTGCTCGAGTAGTTGGGATTCCTTTACCTTTACCAATATGTGCTGCTCTTGTTGTTGTTGTGCTTTGCTCTTTTTTTTAACACTGACGTGCTTTTCTCGTAGTTGTTGTTGTTGTTGTCGCTCTTGCACTTGTCGGCGTCCAAAAGATCTTCTTTATTGTAGGTTGCGGTTGTTATTGCTTTGGCTCTTGTTGTTGCTTGTGTTGCTTGGCAGATTGTGTAATGAGAAAGCCACAACTGCCGTGAAGAAGACGAAGTAGACGAATGCTAGCAGCGGCTTGTCTAACTAGTTAATTGAATGTTATTAATGTACACAGATTAACACATATCCCTGTTAATTTTAACAAATGGTTACAATATATATTTTACTCATTTGCCTATTGCCAACATTATTTCAATTAGACAGACACTTTTTAAACATAAATTTGGGATAAATTTGAAATGTTTAACAGAAGCAACTTAAAACTGCAAACACAACAGACTTTTCTTTTTTGTTTGCAATGAACAACAGACTTTTCTAAAAAGCATTTATTTTGTTATATCTTCAAATTCTCATATTTCAAATTTGCGTAATCCAAAACTAACTTCCAACTTGCTTTCTTGACAGTGCCGGCTAATTTGGAACTCCTCCTTCGCTTCACACACATTTCAACTTTTGAGTGGATACAAAACGACGGCGTGACTTATGAGTGCATTAAATGTGGATACCTGTCCGCTGCATCGCGATTCTCGATGCTGGATGGTGGATGCTCGGTGCCGGCACTGCCCATTGATCACCTACAAAACTGAGGTAGGTAAATGCCTTGTCGACGCTCGGCAATGTGAGCTGGCCATAAAACAATGCTGGGAATATCTCAGACTCCTTCGGGTTTCTCCCTTTTTTTCTTGTTGTTTTTGTTTTTGGTTGTTTTTGCCGGTATTTGTGCAAAACTTAACAAGGTCAAATTTGTTGTGGCTTAATTTGCCGTCTCTGTGTGTGGGAAAAAACCGACCAGAACCGAACACGATTGTAGGAGGCGTTAAACATATGATAAGCTGAAATTTTGAGGCAGAACAAAGTTAATAGAATAGATTTCCCCGTAAGGAGAACTTATGTCAGTTGATTTATTAGTTTAGTTTTGAAACAAATAAAATACAAAAGCTAACATGTTATGGAATTGGTTGGCTTTTAGACCCATATAGTTAATGGAGTTATAGAAACACGAGACTTACATAAAGACACAAAAAATGGCCATGGAACTAAAGCTGAAATCACTTTACACATTCTCAGCACTCAAACTTATTTTGGCACTCATTCGGCTGTCAACCCTTTTGACCCAGCCAAACCGCAACACACAAATGGCTAAAAACAAATTTTCCATATCCATGGCTTACTAATCGCTGAGAACAACAGCATATGCAAACACCGAAAAAATAAAAGACTACAAAAAAATGAGTAACCACATGACCGTGATGAGGTCGCAGGTTCGAATTTAGTTTTTAGAGTGCAGTCCAAAAATGTTTCGGTCGGCGCTCGACACGTGCTCCACACTCAGCAACCGCAACCCTTTCAAATGTGCACTGCACTTGCACTGAATCTGAATCTAAATCTGAGTCTCATTCTGATTTTGATTTTGATGCCGATTCAGATTCTGATTCTGATTTTGTTTCGGATACTGCACGCACTAATGATGCGGCATTATTTGCATATGCCATTGCTCTCGTTCCCGACACTGTCCAGAAAGGGTTAAGGGTTCCCTCGCCAAAGGGGTGCTGGCCGTTAATGAAGTGAAATATGTATGTGCGACTGTTACAGTTACGATAATTTATGCATGTTATACAACCATTGACTTGTCCCGTTGTCATTGCCACGTTCCGGTTTTTTTTTTTTTTTTTTTTTGCTATCGAGCTGGCAAATGTTTTTCTTTAATGATATCCCAAAAAAAAATGGAGGCGAAAAGGGTTAACACAACTTACACTTAATCATGCACATCAGTTTTAGAGTTTTTTAAAAGTAAATACTCGTACCGCAAATGGGGTGGATTTCAGATTCGCAGAACTGATGGGCGGAACTCTGTTTGCGGTTTGTTCATCATCGAGCACAGGTGTAGAAGTGTTGATTGTTGCGGTTTGCTCTTCAAAAGAGCTGCACTTTAAGCAATTCGTGGGAACTGTTCAATTTCGGGGCTTTCAAAGCTGCTCCTTTTCATTTTATTCATTGAGCGTAAATCCGCTTATTGCCCTTAAATAGTTGCAACGATTTGCTCCCAAAAATGTTTGCCGAGATATGTTGTAGCGAGCAAGAAAGTTTTCATTAAATCGTATCTATTATAATTTAACAGGCACAGGACAGCTACACGTAGAAAGAAACAATATATTGGCACATTGCTTGAATATTAATATCGAGGCTATAAAGTCTATAAAATGCTGTACCTCAAAGATTTTATTACCAGCGGAAATTGAATACATCTATTTAAGAATCTATTAAAAGAACATTGTAAAATTATCATACACAAATGCCTCCATTATTGATTGTGACTTTGATGTACATAGAATAAACGATACGAGAAATATATGTAATGTATTTTAAATGCAAATTACTTTCATGTCTACAAAATAAAAAAAAAACGAAAACAGAATCATTCCAAGAAACTTTCTACGTAAAAATCATTAATAATTGTAAATTATAATAAACGTTAAATGTTTCAATTAAAAGAGCACTCAAAATATAATTTCAAGTTTCTTTCGATTTTTTTTTCGTTTATATGAAACAATTGTTTGGTATAATTTTAAATCAAATTTAGGAAAAAGTGACTGATATTCAAAGAGAATGATTGATTTTTGAAATGCCCACATGTTCACTGTTTTTTAAATGCATTAAAAATTGTTCAGCTGACGTTAAATTATAAGATAAAAGAAAATGGCGACTGACCAACCACAGGGATTGGTGAATTTATTGGCGAGCAATTCATAAAAATGTTCACAGTATCATAAAAAAGGAGAATTGAAAATTGCAAACCGATATCAAAATGCCGCGCCTCGAACAAATCGATTTTCGGTTATTAGGCGTCACACAGTCATTAAAAATTTTGACAGCTTTTGACAATTTATTGATGTTTCCTCAGAGCGCGCGACAAATGACAACAATCAAAAAACTAAAAATAAACGTTGCCAGTTCGAAAAGTTTGACCTGTGCAGATTGCAAAAAAGAAAAGTGGACAAATGTTTGCCCGGCTGCAATTTTTTAGGTGGTGGCAGCGATCTCCCCCCCTCAACCATCAACCCTCTTCGCGATAATTTGATTAATTGAAAGTCATGCGACCTTTTTTTCGACTGGGGTTGCAGGGTTGTTTAACGGCCCACGGCGTGATTAAATGATCGTTTGGCTAGCGCGAGGGGAACTGCTTCAAGTAGCTCTATTGTATTCACATTAACAGGTTTGGACAACCACCCAACCCGCCCATATTGCCACTATCCCTCAGACCAACTTATCTGACGATATTTTTTTTATACGCGTTTTGTATAAAATTTAAATATCGCATTACACACAGACACTTGATTTTAAAGCCGACCGCATTCAAATGTTTCACTTGTTGGGCTCGTTATGTGGGTTCGTTTTGGGTGGGTCTGGTGTTTTTTGTGGTTTCATTTGGTCTCTTGGCAATTTTCGAACATGTGTTTTTTAGTATAAAATTTAAATCTGTTGTCTACTGTTGATTATGCGATAAACTCCGCTCAATTGGGACTTTCGTTTGCTTTCGCTTTTGGACAGTTGTGTAATTGTTTTGCCTCAACTGATTCTCAATTGGCTGCGGTTTTCTATTCTGTTGGAAAATTGGCCTCATTGTGGTTTTGAGTTAAATGGGATAGCATTTTGCTATCAACTGTACTACTTGAAAACTTTGACGCGGATATTCGGAGGAACTAACTTATTTGTTAGATTTATCAGTTTGTTCAAAGTTTTAACATTTTATTTTCAGTTTGATTACAAATATGCATTTGCGCATTATACTATTACAAACATTTACACACATCATTGCCACATGAAAATTAACCATTAAATCTATGGAAATGCTTTTGATTCAGACACACGAAGAAATCAACTACACGCAACACCCACACACGCAAATGGAAGGTCCTTTTGAAATGCTGCCACATTAATTATCTCAAACTCTGGAGTCGGCTAAGTGCAACGACTGGCAACGTTTTCTAATTTTCTGGCACAATGCCCCAAAATGTGTTCGGCACTGTTGTTGTTGTTGTTCTTGTTAGTGGCACGCCCACATATGCAAATTGATTTTGGCTTCCAACCGAAAATGGGGGGCGGGCCAGGACATTGGCACGTCAACGCCGAAAGGACATTCAACTTGTCGTAGGTAACATAACAATTGTTATAATAAATAAGTGCTCAGTTCGTTTTCAATTTACAATTTACAATCACGCCAAGGCGTCCCTCAGTTTTCCCTTTTCAATTTTCCCAGCCTGCAGCATGCATCTAACTCATTTGCATATTTTACGCCAATTATATTTTGCATATGCAAAAATTTGCCATCCTATTGTGCTTGAGCTAATGCGATTTGGATATTTCGCGCCCATTTGTTCGATTCGCTTTGCAATTTGCGTTTTTTACGATTTGTTTTGCTAGACCCGCTGTTCCCCTTCGCGTTGCCCTCTCCTCATCACATTCGAGCATTGATCTCATAATCGACGGCAGTTGTTGCCTTTTGATTGGCACTAAAAAAAAAGAAGGAAAACAGCAACAGCAGGCGCATTCTTTACCAGCTAGGTGTTATTTCAAGGGGGTCCTTAAACTCGTATTTGCATGAGCCTCTTTTTATGGCATGCCATTTTTTGATAGATGATGCGTGAACGACTTAAATGGCGCCCGACCACGGTTCGGGGGGAGTGTCATAAATTGCGCACTTCAAACAAATTGTTGTGGTCTACGTAAGTGTTATTCAATGTGCGCCTTCTGCTTATTTGCATATTTGATTAATATGTTGTTTTTTTTTTATGTTTTGGGTGATTTTTTATGGAAAAATAATAAGCATTTTATTAGAGGGTAGAACTGAGGGTTGGATTTTTTATGTACACCACATTATATATTAGAGACTTCCATAGATTTGGTATGATGAGTTATGCACTTCTTTTTTGATTAACTAAAGATTTGGCTAGATGATTTAATTTTAATTTTAATTAGGTTAACAATACATAAACAAAGAATTCTGTACTTCAATCACTTCAAACTTGTTTTAGAAGAACAGCAAATGTAAGTGTTCCTTGGCTTAATTACCGTTTAAATAAATATTTTCCTGTTCTCAAATCAAGATTCTTTTGTGTTCAACATTTTTATTGAAAAATCTGCAAATATCGAATATGTAATTTCTTATTATTTTTGTATAAATATTTGTATTTGTCATCTGTTTGATTATAATATTCATAGAAACCAGACCAATAATAATTCGTATATCGAACATTTATTCTGACAGTATCATTTACACTGTCTGTATGAAACTTGTGCTATGACTTAAAAGGTAGTTCAATTATTTTTCAAAAAGTCAAAACTAGGGCCCCAGACATATATAAAAGCTATAGGAAAATACTCTACGTACAAATTAATAGTGGGTTGGCTTGTAGAACAGACTTGCCCCACCAGCTATGTTAAATTAAGCTACTAAATAATATGAATGTGGAAACGTTTTCAATCGACTCAGCAGCAGCCTAAGCCATGCATCTTTCAAATGCAAATCGTGACGAGGCGAAGCCTACTGAGACCAAGGTCTGCCCATGTCTCTGGCTGGAAATCTACTCCTGCTCGTGTTGCTCCTGAACCTGGTATGTCTCTGTTTCTGCTACTGCTGTTGTGTTTGCCTGTGAGGCACGCACTAATCCAATTGCTGTATGGATCATTAAGCACTGATTGCGTTTATGGTGCAGACACTCGAATACACATATACATGTACAAATATACTTGAACATTCCGCACATATGCAGATTAACCCACAGGCTATGAGCCGGCAGTGGAATGGGTACTCGGGGTTAGTTGCCATTCCTCTCTACTATCAATTATGCGAGTATGTTGAAAATAAGACGATTAAAAGCATTTAGATTCAATGCCAAATTGATTTTACCTTTCAAGTTTGATAAACTAAAATGCAACTTTAATGCAATTTCCAGCTATAAACTTGTTTTCATTATTTTTTTCAAATCAAAATAACTTTCTCACTTTGTCACTCACATTCAAATGGGAACCCACAAAGAGTGAAAGGAACTCTGATCTGCATTTGAGCATTTGGGTGTTGCGCACATGTTGCGAAAAAGTTGTTGGGCACCACCAAAAAAGGTACAACGGCACACAAGTACGGAAAAACAATTGCCAATTACGGATGGTGTCAGGCGTGTTTTGTTGGGTCGCTCGTTCAGTTCGCTTGTTTACCGCTACCGACAACCCCCGACGACACCCTAAGCCACCAGCATAACAACCGCACAAAAAAAAAAGAAAAAAAATCTAGGACAGGAAAATCACTTTTGCGCTCATAAATTTCAATAATAAAAATTTGAATGCATTTGACACGAAGCAACTGACAGTGCCGAAAACAAGGTTAAATCAAATAAAAATCATTGAAATGCATAAACAAGGTTCAAGGTGCGGGTTGCCGGCAGAGCATCCCCATCCCGATAATTGAATTGGGTCGCTCTTGGTTTTGGGCAGCAAGCAGCAGCAGCAACCCTTTATTTTTTACACGAGAATCAAAAGTTTTCCTTTTGCATATGTCGCACTCAATGTGCGAGTACTCTCGTTAAATGTCGCAGTCGTTAATCTTCTGCAGTTGATTATAATTTCTCCATGAATTGTGGTCATACATATGTTGGCATTGAACCTGCTAACTACTTTGGTAACGTTATAAAAAAAAAGAGCCATTGCAGACATTGTGTTTAGTTATTGGGGTCAGTAAGTTTGAGCTGCAACTTTTAAAACCAAATCAAATCTCATTTGACAATATTTTATTCATTGCTACTCAATTCTAAAAATGTCTGCAAACAAAAGCTTGTTTGAATTTATCAATTTTCTTTACCTTTTATAATAATTTTGGGAGTTAGCTTAAAAATTAGAAATTCAAATTGTGCTTGCAGACATCAGTTAAAATAAGAAAGCAAATTAAAATCGATAACAGCATCAAATACTTTCTCACAAGGAAAAATCTCTAATGCTAATCAAAGATGCAAAGTTCGATTATTTATTATCGCAATTACATCTGCTTACAGGGTATGTCCGAGTCGAGTACACTGTGGTCTTATCAGAGCTGATTAATTTATTTGAAATGTAACTACTAAAATCAATATAAGCATCCTAGTTAAATTTGTATTATACCTGCTAATTGTAGTTTCGATTATCTAAATAATTGGCTTGTTGCACAGTATATTTTATATTAAATGAATAATACTCTTCAATTTAAATTAAATCCATTTAAGGTGAATGTTAAGTGCCACCCTATTATGTATGCAGCTAACAAAAACCCCCTCGCTGCTATAAACTGTGATATTTCTTGTTATTTTGAAGTTACCTTTCTCATCATCTGTTTGTAATAATATAATAAAGTGAGCATCACATCAAAATTCTGAAGGTATGTGTATGTGTGTGCGCAGAGTCAGGCAATCAACAGCTGCACAAGTAAATCTGTTTGGTGTTCCGAGCAGAGCTCATTGTTCGCTTGATGCCAAGATGGCTTAGTATTGCGCACCTAAAATAGATTTCCGACGGTGTCTGCGCATTGTGCTGAACACGTTCCAATTGACATTGCAGAGCAGCTGTTAGTGATTAAGTAGAGTATACAAAAACCGTGTTGTTTACAAATTCGTATTGTTGCTTATATGATTGAAAACAACTGCAAAACTATTCATGTTTATGAAAAAAACTAAAATTTTATTCTGATTGTTGTTAATTGTAGACAGATATATCAGGCCTAGTGTTGCTGTTTACTTCTTGGCCTTCTTAGTATCGGCCTTGGCGCCCTCCTCGCTCTCAGCTGCCTCCTTGGCGCGCTTAGCGCGAATGCCTACCAAACGAGCATCAGTACGTGCCTGCAAAACAAATGAAATGATGATTAATTGATCAATCAAGAAATGCATCCTTAATAGAGTGATCGCACCTTGCGCAGAGTAGCGAACGCCATGAACTTCTTCTCGTCCTGTGTGACATCACGGAACTCAATAGCCGGCTGCTCCTTCTTCAGAGGCATAACACGTCCCGTAAGCTGTGTGGCCAACTTGCATTCCTCAACAGTAGATTCGCCCTTGCGGATCTTCTTTTCATTGATGGGGAACAGAATCAGTTTGCTTCTGTATTCCTTAAGGCGCTGAATGTTGCGCTGACGCGATTCCAGCGACTTGTTTTTGCGACGACGATCGATAGCGATGCCAATGGTCTTGGCAAAAGCACTGCTCAAACCAGCACCCTAAGAATTAAGAATGTTTATCATTTGAATAATGTCAATAAACATATGAAGAGACTCACCTTCAGTTCCTCGAGAGTGAAACCGCGACCGGTACGCAATTTGGTGTGGTAGCGGATGGTGGGGCAACGCACAACTGGACGCAGGGGACCGCTAGCGGGACGAGGGAAGACAGCCTTGGCTTTCTTGACGCGATTCTCGTGTCTGCGGATCTTGCGCGCCGGCTGGTTGAACCAAGTGCGCACATGTCGCTGCCACCACTTGTGGTAATGCTGGTTTGGAATCATATTATTTCCCTTACCCATCTTGGCGGTTTAGATTAGCTGCAATGGAGATAACGAAAACAAACACACACATACACATTAATAAACATATGCATGAAAGTTGATAAATTACATTTTAACCAATAGCGGCCAATATACACCACGTGGCTGGCGCATATTTGCATGTTTTACGCTTAAGTAAATCATGTTTTCACTCATGTTTTTATCCCAATTGATAGTTCAATAGACGCTACACATTTTGGACAATCATTTGCAATATTTTGTTGATCACTGTTTATCTACATTTTTTATTTTCGATCCGTTGTAAAAATTCACGCACCTTTTGCTACCCAAGAACGAATCAAAAAGGAAATCGCAGCCAACTTCACGCCATGGGCATATAGTAGTATAAAAATTTCCTTCAGAAATTTCCCATGCTGTCGCTTAAATTTCCCCAGCTATCGATTGGTGATGCAATCAGTGTTAACAGAAATTTCACACAGCTTACAATTAAGAGCTGCACGACGCCAAATAAATGTCAAACGCCATCCGATAATTATTTGTCCGATCATAAAAAATAAATAAATGATTACAACGTCTGCGCATTTGTAATACGAAATACGAAATATGTGCATTTGCCTTATCGATTGACTACTCTGTCGCGTGGCAACTCTGAACTGTACTTTCAGACAGATAAAAAACTATTGACTATTGAACTGACTATCTATAATCGAGAAATTGCGCGCTTATTTATTGCTGGCATCGGTAATCAGATATCAATAAGCAGTACAAAAAAAAAAAATAATAATAACAATAATAAACCATACAACAGTGAACAAATCGCAAAATGAATGCCGGTGTCGCAAGTTCCCCAATGGTCGTCGAAGCCAAATACGAAGATGTCTCGCAGCTAAATTTTTCCAAGCTGTATTCGCCGAAAATGAAAAGCGTCTATTGGCGCTACTTTGGCTTTCCATCGAACGACAATGACGAGGTAATTACCAAGCAAAGTGTTGTCTGCATTAAATGCCACAAAGTGTTGACCAATCACGGCAACACGACCAATTTGCGTGCGCATCTCCAACATCGCCACAAAGAGCTGTTCAAGGCCCTCTGCCAGGAGAACGATATACAAGTGCCGCCGCGCAAAACGCCTCGCAACCTAAACCATCCGCCGTTGTCCAAGCGCAATGTCTCCTCGCGACGGGTCAAATTGGAGTTCCTCAACAATCGCAGCCATCACGAGAACGACAATGACAACGATGAGGATGATGAGATTGATGAGGCTGCTGTTGCCGCTGCTGCAATGCAGGCCGAAGATGATCCCGCATCACAGACGATGCTGTACGAATCGATGGTGCCACTCACCTATGACGATGCCGATAATCTGGTCGAGGAGGAGGATCGCTCCATTAGCATCGAGCCACGTGAACTCAAGTATGGCCGTAAGCGCAAAATGACAGCTCCGTCGTCAGGCACCATGCACTATACACGTGCTAACATCAAGCATGAGGACGGATCGGGTAGCGTGCAAGGAGCGCGCAGCTACATAGGCAATCTGCCCGAGGCATTGGCGGATATTGTTGTGCGAGACTTGCGCAATGTGGAAACGCTGTATGATCAGGGCATCAGCGAGTTTATACGTCTCGTCATGGGAAATCTGGCATCGTTGCCCATGCCCCAGAAGATTGAGGCGCTGATCACCGAGCAGCATGCATCCAAGTTTTTGGAAATGTGCGATTTCACGCGGGACTTCACCGGCGAGAAGCCCTACTCCTTGGCCTTCGAGCTGTGGATCAATGTGGAGCAGCGTCGCTTCCTCAGCATCTATCACAATTATTTGAGCGATGAGACGCAGTGCGTGCGCAGCGTGACTTATGCCACCATCGAGTATACAGATTACGTCTCATTCGATGAACTGCTCACCGAATTCTATTTGCCCAATTGCACCATGGCAATTGTTAATTACGATGACGAGGACGATCTGCTGCAGTCCTTCCTGAAGGAGAAGAGTAAGTTCAACTAATTTACTACTACAGCTGTGACTATAAATATATTACTATCTAAATAATTGAATAATAATTGAACCAACAGATATACCGATTGTACTCTGCTATGTGTCGGTAATTGACAAGTGTCTGCGACACGTTTTTGAACTGGAGGAGGTGGCCACAGCCCTGGAGCAAGTCAAGGATATTATTCAGCGTCACTCGGCTGAGATAAGCTCCAAGGTGTCTGAGCTGCCGGCATATAATGAGCATTTCCCATGGACTTTGTATGAGCTGCTTAAGTTCTTTGCTGAATCCATTTCGTGGTCCGAGGACATGGATCAACTGGTTATCACGGCCAAAACTGTGACCGAAGCGCTCAGTGCTCTGGTGGTAAGCTAATTGGCAAAAACTAATTAACTTAATTTTAAATAATTTTTTGTGCACTTGCACAATTAGATTGCGCTGGATACTTTGCGTGGCGAGGATATGCCACTATGCAGCATGTTATCGCCGATCACGTCGAAGATATTGATCAAGAAATTGGGCATTGCCGAGCAGGATGAGCCGCTCATGATGAATATCAAGCGCACCATTGCTGGCGTCTTACAATCCCAGATTATTGCCAATGATACGCTGACTAGCGCTGCGCTGCTTGATCCCCGATTCCATCGCTTGACCACAATTGAAAACCTGGACAGCTGTGTCCGTATGCTGACACAGAAATACAACAAGACGTTCGGCGGCGTCCTGGGCACGGACAGCCAGAGTGGGGATTCAACAGAGGTGGCAGCCACTGCCTCGGTGTCGAGCACACCCACAGTGACCATTAAAACAGAACCAAATGTCAAACAGGGCAGCGGCTCGGCCGCAGCAGGAGCGGCGACATCTCAAAGCGCTAAGAAATCAAGTGAGTTCATCTCTAGGAATAGATGCAGATGCAGTTGCAGTTGTTGTTGCTGTTTAACAGTTGTTTTAATTTGTAACTGAATTTCTCTAGAACTGGAACTGCTGTTTGATGTTGCAGAAATACCAAGTCCACCAAAGCGGGATGCCGATAGCACAGTGGAAACGGATCTTAAGCGTTATCGCAACGAGGTGATTGTGCAGCTGGACGAATCGCCAATAGAATGGTGGAACAAAATGGGTCACATCTATGGCACCCTGCGTGACTTGTCAACGCTATATCAGGGTGTACCTGGTGTCGTCAATCTAAATTTCAAGAAAACGTTGCGTGAACAGATTTATGATTATAATAAGCGTTTTATGCTAACTGGCAGCCAAAGCCAGATCGATGCGATATTGTTTTTACATCGCAACAGTAGCTTAAAAGACACCATCTATGTTTAATAGCTTTTAATGATTTTTGATCTAAATGGGATACGCATTATGTTATTCTATTACCTGTAATTAATAAACACAATAATCCACAATATTTATATTATTTAAATATTAACATATGGGAAATTATTACAGAGCTGTTATGGGAGCAGGAAAAGAGCGTAGAAGGTTGCAGATACAACCATGCGCTTATTAGTGCTGTATAATTTAGCAAGTGCCTTAGCGACTTGCAGCACTGGATAGTTTTCGGCATTGCCACACAGTTACAATTTTCCCCTTATCTACGGATTGTCGCTACACACCAGAAACTCGAAAATTAACAAATATTAATTTGCATTCTTCAGCTTGGCCTAAATTGTTGTTGTTGTGTGTGCGTGTTTGTTTCTCAAACAAACCGAGCCAAAATGAATGCAAAACATTTGCAAACCGTGCGTGGGTGCAAAAGCCGTGCCATGTAAAAGCCCGAAGAGAAATACAAACGTATCAGGAAAAGAAACGCAACAGCCAACAATAACGGGGCGGCGGCAACAACAACAACAATAATAATCATAACAAAAACAACAACAATAGCAACAACGACGACGACGTCGTTTCGTTTGCTGCTGCTGTTTTGCTTTGCGGCTTTGTCTTTGTGACGAAAGCAGACAAACATCGCAAAGATTTCCACATAAAAATATAACACAAGCCCAACTTATAGAAATATATGTGTAGGAGGATGTGCCACATGGATATACGACGCTTCTGCGAGGATTGGCGGATCTGGATTCGTCCGCTGCTGATTGTCACCTATGTGATTTTCGCCATTATTGTTGTGCCCCTGTTGATTGTCAACTCGGTGAAGGATGGCTTCAAGCAGAACGATCAACTCATTCTGATTGGGGGCCTCTTTGTGCTCTCCGCCGTGCCCATTTCCATTTGGCATATCATCCAGCATGTTATCCATTTCACAAGGCCCATCCTGCAGAAGCACATAATACGTATTTTGTGGATGGTGCCCATCTATGCGTTAAATGCGGTAAGTGGGTCAATAGAAGCAGCTGTGGTTGTATGTGGTTTGCGAAACCAAATTGATTGAAATTCAATATCAATCGTTATGCTTATTTGGAGTTATTGGAAATATTAAAATTATTTCCATTATGATGTAAATTATTTACAATTTAATTTCATTACAGTGGATAGGTTTGCTCTTCCCCAAGCATTCCATTTACGTGGATTCGCTACGAGAGTGCTATGAGGCATATGTGATCTATAATTTCATGGTCTATCTGCTAAACTATTTGAATATCAGCATGGATCTGGAGGCAACGATGACGTACAAGCCGCAGGTGCATCATTTCTTTCCGCTCTGCTGCATGCGTCCCTGGGTCATGGGCAGGGAGTTCATCCACAATTGCAAGCACGGCATATTGCAATACACAGTGGTGCGACCCATTACCGCATTCATCTCCGTGTGAGTACCACGTCATTCTGTTGGCAATGTCGCTTAATCCAGGTTTCTGTTTAGTTAGTTTAGTTTCGGAATAATTTCTGTTCTCAGACTCGTTTTTTGTGTGACCTTTTTATTATCAGTAGTTTTAAGTGAACTTGAAATTTAAAACCAAATGAAATTGTTATCTGTAAAATAATTTGTACGTATTTATCGATAAAGCATTTGCGAGCTGTGCGGCGTTTATGGCGAGGGCGAGTTTGCGGGAAATGTGGCCTTCCCCTACATTGTGGTCATTAACAACATCTCACAGTTTGCGGCCATGTATTGCCTGGTGCTTTTCTATCGTGCCAACAAAGAGGACTTGAAGCCCATGAAGCCAATACCAAAATTTCTGTGCATCAAAGCTGTTGTGTTCTTTTCGTTTTTGTAAGTGTTAATTGTTCGCTAAATAATTGAATAATTTAATTACATATTATTTATTTATTTCATAGCCAAGGAGTGCTGCTTAACATTCTGGTGTACTATAAAATCATCGAGCATATTTTCGGCGATGTGGGCGATGACAATCTGGCATCCGTTCTGCAAGTCAGTTCTTGAATTTCATATATTTAATCTGTTAAATTTAATCACATTTTGTTTACTTTTAGAACTTTCTCATCTGCATTGAGATGTTTATTGCGGCTGTTGCCCACATTTACAGCTTCCCGCATCATCCATTCCACATTAATTCACCGCAGTACTGGAATAATCCGAATCACAGCTGGTGCCGTGCCTTTCTCTCCATGATGGACATCTCCGACATGCAGGAGGATGTGACGGAACATTTGGGCGTGGTCAGCAGCTCGATCAGTCGACGTTTTCAGGGTCGCAATACATATCAGCCGCTGGTACGTGGTCCACGACGCTCAAGCAGCGAATCCGAGTACTTAATTGGCAAACGGCCGGAACAGGCGACGCCTGGGGGCAGCGGCACACAAGCAGGTAACAGCAATGCCACATATGGTGCCACAACCACGAACCGATTAATTGTGCCCGTAAATGCAACTGGGCAACTACCTACATTAACTGAACAACAACAAACTCATTCCACATCTCGATTTCCCATAGCAGGCGTCGCTGAGGCTGGTGATAATAGCAATAGCAACAATTACCAACAACAACAACTGCACTTACCGGGCACTAATTTGAAACAGTCAACGCGTCAACGCGATACGAATCAGCATCTCCGCGAACGGGATCAGCAGCACTTTCTTGGCGGCGTTGGGCCGCCACAAGCGACCGGCAGCAGTTTTCTGCAAGCACGTGCTGCTGCATCCGCTGCAGCACCGATACCCGAGTCCAACGATGACTATGCGCTACTGTTGGGCGCGGGCAGATGACATCGCTATCAGCAGCAGCACATCGATGTGCTCGAGGATGGAGACGATGTAGAAGTTAGCCAAAATTTAAATGCCTCATCGCTGAGCGCATCGCTGTCCGTTTCATTTGGCATGTCGAGTAGTTTAAAATTTAGCGCCACGTGCAGCAATCAGACTGCATCCGAGTGGTCAAACTCAACGGGCGGTGATGATGACAATGACAATGACGAAGACGATGACGACGACGACGACGCGGACGATGACGAGGACGAAGATGATGACGATGACGATAATGATGATGTAGGGAATGCAGAGAGTGTTGAACAGATGCCCATTGTGGTTGTCGCCTCTACAACGCGACGTCGTCGCGACAGAGAATACATCACCTAGACCCATTAATTATAGACGCAATGATATTTATGTTTTCCTATATACCCCTTCAATTTTTTTGTTGTTCTCAATTACTAAATTATTTCATTTGATTGGCAAGCAACAATTCCTCTTGGGTGCTACGAGATTAGCACGAATACTCACAATGCAGCAAACTGTTCTGCCAGCCCAATCTAATTGGGTACATTTGAATTACGTGGCCTTAGTTTTGAGTGAAAATAGCAAGATTCATGAAATTCTAGCGAATCTTCAATTTACATATGTATTTCTATGCAAATAGGAACTGCGGTTAATGTTTTTCACACGTTTGTAGATTAGGCTTCAAATGTTTTATACTTTCAACTTGAAATTCAAATAGGCAATAATAAAATCTAGGAAAACCATATGCAGAGTTATCCACATTTGCTTCGTGACTGTCAGTAGATTGTACATTCTTTAGGCTAGTTATGAACAGTTCTCCATACTCGTAATCGAACACGCATGTTGCATAGTAGATAAATTGATTCAAACCCTTAAAGCAAAAGATTGTGAATGATGTGACTGCCGGTCAGAAAAGGGCGTAACTTATATTGAAAACTTATATTGTATATTACCTAATGTTATTCTCAATAATATAATTATGCAAACAATTTTTTAAATCATGTATTTTTTCTGTTTTTATTATTTGAAACTGCAATTTAATTTTGATGCTTTATAAAACACATTTTCTTTAAAATAATGCATAACATTTTCTAAATTTTCTTTTTCATATTATTTGCACTTTAAAGAATGATTGGACGTATGCCTGCTGATAGGAAAAAATAAAAAACAAGAAATGTTTTTATTAATTATTTACATTACGGTATATCCATTTTTTATTTTTTTTTCTATATGTATTATATTTATACTCTTACCATTATCCATCAAAGATATTTGTAGAGAAAACTTGTTTATACTCTTTCAAAATGCCCTGATTATTTAGTTTATAATTTATATATGCATAATTATGCGCTGCTATTCATGTCAATATTTTAAAATCAAGTCTTACCTCTATTGAGATTACTGTTAGTCCTGGGCCAATTTTAATGGATAAGGTTTTTGAGATTGAGCCATTTTGAGCCATGCAACAAACTAGGTCAACCTATTGGCAATAGCCAAATCATAGTTTATGAATCTTTTTCATGGTCGAGCTGAAAATTTTCCAAAGTCTATTTAACATTTGTGTTAACGACCCATAAAATTTGCGAGACACTTTTTTATCAAACTCATTTGAGCAGATAAAATAGAAATATCATTAGTCACTGTAGACGCATTCGTATCAACCTTTTGAAGAGCGTTGCTGATAAGCTCCATTAAATTTCTTAACCAGTTTTCTTTAGCAAATCAGCGCCCAGTCATAAAAATATTTAAAGCGTTATTTTGCAACATTAGATTATGTTTATTATGGTTTATTATTTCTATAAATTTTATGTCTTTTACTTAATACTTGCATTCTCAGATTAAAACGAATAGAAACAATAATATAAAGAAAAATTCAATTACCTGACACACTAATTTGCAAGAGCAGCGAACGGCGATTAGTAAAAAGAAAAACCACAGAACTGGTGGACAAGGACAAAATGTTTTAAGTACAGGCAAAAGTAATATAAATTAAAATGGCATTACAAACAATACGTACAAATATCAATCAAATCATTCCAAAAAGGCGTTAAAAAAAACCAAAGAAAAAACATGAAACAAAATTCGTTAATCGAATAACATCAAAATACAAACAAATTCAGTCCAGGGTTAATTCGTATCGTGATGCGCGTGAACGAATGACTTCTAAGTATGAACATTCTCTCTTTAAGGTATTTGAAACGCGTTCTCAAATGAAAGGCACACACCAATTGCTTTCGAAACACGAAACACGCAATTTAAACAGCAGCAATTATTAGTTGTTGTAGTTCTGCCTGCCGCCTAACTCGAGAAGATATCGATCCGGATGATCCATCCAATCCGCGGCGGTTAATTTGACTGTGCGTTGACGTTCCGCTTCCTTGATTTGCCATTTCTTAATATCCAATTGCACTTCGCGTGACGATTTATCGCCGCAGCCCCAAACCTGAAAGACAAGTGCGTTGTTTATGTTGTTGTTGGTAATATTCTGTTGCTTTTCCATTGTTGTTTTGTTTTGGGTATGGAGAAATGTAGACTTGATTTAAATATACACACACTTTCACGCTCTACTGTTGAGTCTGGTCTTAAGGCCATGTTTAAGCTTTTAGCTCGTTGACAGCAGCTTGAAAGTGTTGTTTTTTAAATGCTTAGACTGGAAACAATGCCATATACATATATGCAATATATACATGGGATATGTCTATGAAATTTTATACCACATTAAAGTATATATATACTATGTTGTTTAAGGCTTATTGCACATATAAATATAGCAAGAAATATACAATATTAACAACGAAATTGAATGCGTTTTATACCTCAATGGACATGAGGCTCGCAGCGATGCCCTTGCAGTCTACATTCTCGAAATGTTCATCTACCGCTAAAATGGGCTTTCGGGGATCAACGCCCGCTCGCAATCCTTTTGGATAGCCACGTATGCTTGTATTAAGGTACAAAATGTTGGGCTTCTTCTCCAGTATCACAAATCTGCAAATGCACAAAGCAGATTATTGGTCAAGGCGAACAGAATCCATAAGAACTTGAGTATTTTGTAACTTTCACTTTCAACAACTTTCAAACACGTTATTCGATTATAAAAATAGCTCATTATAACATGTAAGAATTGTTTTAAGAGATAGGAAAATAAGGCTTTTGGAAGTTAAAGTCATCTATAAATTAAGTTATAATTTGTTGTCTGTTGAGCGTTGAACTTTTAGAAAACGTATGAAATTTGGCTGTAGTAGTTATTAAATTTAAATATTCAAACTAAAGATTGACATTTTAAATGTGATCAGACCTGATCGCATATTCATGTGGATCACTATTTCACTTACTTGGGCAAAAGCTGAATGACACAGCTGCCCTCGGCGCCGACAAATAAATGTGTCTCCTTCCATTCGCTGGGCGCTGCAATGCAATATGTCTGCTCGTCCTTGGTGTGCAGTAGAACCAGTGTGGGACCGCGATAGCCAAGAACATGATGCAAAAACCGATTAGCACCCACGCCATGCTCATTAGAATCGTACAGAAGTGTCCAGTGTGATGGCATCATCGATAGTTTCTCCCTGAATATCTGCACGGCTGTCGATGCGCTGCTGTTGTTGCTGCTGCTATTTGGCGGCGCAATCGTCTGCGGCTTCGAATACAGTGGCGGCAGGGCGCCAGCCAGAAGCCAGGCCTGTGAGAGTGGCATCAGCGATTCAATGTGACTTGGGAGCGCATTGTGATCCGCTGCATCGTTGCTGGATGCGAATGGATTACGCTGCTCCAGCACAGGCGTTTGCAGCTCAATGCCGCAGGATTGTGACTGCTGCTCCAGGCCGCGATATGCTGTGGACAACGTGTGCACACAGTACTTGTGCACCAGCAGAACAAGACGTATCAAATTCTGTTCGAACCAGCGGCAAACGAAGCCCAACGTGAGGCTGTCGTGGCTAAAGAATATCGACTTGGTCACCGAGCCAAATGTTCGATTTATAGATGGACAAAGCACTGCGTTCCCCGAGTGTTGCATGGCAATCGTGTAGCAGATGTGCAGTAGGCGTGTGACGCCCGTCTTATCTATAAAATCGGGATTATCGTCCTCGGCAAACATCTTAATGTAGCTCTCCAGCACCTTTCCATCGTCCATGATGCCCAGAAATCGTTCGCATTGCTGGCGAAACGCAACGGTGCCCAAGTGCTTTGTGGTTGCCTTCGAGTTCACGTGCATCAATTTGAACAGACGGTTACCCAAGTCAGCGTATTGTGGAAACACTTGAGACTGTGCGCAAGTGTGTGAGTGTGAAGAATTGTGCTATAAAAACTGTTATCAGTTAATTAACGCGTTTGCTTGCTCACCACAAAAATGTCCGAGACAATGCCGTTAATGCCATATTTGGCACTCGTCTGTTCCTTTAATATTTCAGCTAATCGCTCCACGGGCACCAGCTGTGTGAAGTATTTCTCAGTCACATCTGCGCCCGACGCCGATCTGGTCATTGTTTGCGTTTGTGACTGCACTTTGAGACTGTTGTTGCTGCCGCTGGCGCTGCTGCTGCTGACGGCAATAGCGTCGCTGCCATTGTTGTTGCTGTTCGACGATTGTGATTGTATGCTGGATTTGTGCTGTTGCATATGGTGCTTATGGTGTTTCCCACCATCCAGCGGAGGTTCGCTGCCCTCGCCATCGGCCTTGGCACTCACATTGTTGCCCATCTCGTTGTTTGTGCTTGTGTGTTTGGGTTGTTTGTAGGTCCAAACTTCGACGCAATTTAATTGCACACAAATTTGCTCAGTGTTAAAGGGGCAAAAAAAGCCCAACACGCAGGCTTGCACTGAGAAACCAGAACAACAGGTGCAGGGTGGATTTTATTATTTTTTGTTTTACTACGCAACAGTAGATAAACCTGTTATGAAACCAGCCCGCATGCACACATTTGTCAAGTCAGTGTTAATGAATCAGTTAAATATATTTACATAATTATTGCTAATAAAAAAAAAGTTCCAAAAGCCCAATCAAAAACAATCTTTACCAGCAGGGTATTTTTGTTATCGATAAGTTACTTCGGTCATTTGCGAATATACCAAATTACGCCCATCCCTAATTGTAGGCGTGAACACAAATAATTTGTGTTTGTATGTTTGGATGTTTCTCGCTTTAATGCCGCTTTTACAAATTTGTTTATTTAAACTGCTGTTTGCAATGACTTTTGTTTGACCCATAAGCAGCACTAAGAATTTACTAATTTGAACAACTCAATCAGCTGTGAAATCAGCTGTTTAACGCAATTCAGCTGGAAATTACTTCGGCAAGAAAGTAATCAACATTAAAATATTAATTACATTATTAGATGTGACAAACTGTTCAAATCATATTAAATAGGCAGGGTATTAACACTTTAAGCTCGACTTGAAGGAAGCAGACGGTAAACAGATGGTTGCGCCCGTAAACAAAGTGCAAAGCAGCGCCAACTCCGAGGATGAGGAGCGGCCAAGGCCAGCCAACATGCATGCACCAACTTCGTCGACGTTGCATGGGTCTAGCATATTACTGGATGCCAACTCGACAAAGCGCAAGAGCGCTTTTCTGCCATATCGACCACAGTCTACTGTTCTTACGAATCTGCAGCGCGGCAACACGGAAGCTACCTTTTGCCCCGTGGAGGTTTCGCTCTCATTTCATGAGCGGGCCGGTCAGGGTGAAATCACGGAGGAGCAAGTGAAGGCTGAACTGCTGCGGCAGCCGCACATTGATTTCAAGGACTCGCACGGATTCACACCACTTCACTGGGCTGCTTCCTATGGCCAGCTGATACCGGCCCAATTGCTTGTGGCGGCAGGCGCTAATGTTAACAGCCTGGCACCGGATATGGTTAGTCCGCTGCTACTGGCAGCCGCCGGGGGACACAACGAAATAGTTCGTTTCCTTTTGGATCGCGGCGCCTGCGCCACACACATGGACATTGTGGGCAACACTGCGCTCATGTATGCAGCTGCTGGCAATCATCCGCATACCTGCAATGAGCTGCTCGCCAGGGATCTGGACTTTAGTGCAACCAATGAGAACGGAGAGACTGCTTACGCGCTGACCATAGAGCACGGCTCACACCTGGCCCAGGCGCTACTGGAGCAATACATGACTGCCGTACTAACAACGCCCTTTTCAACATTGAGTACCAATTAATTGTAATATTCTAGGGAGGTTATCGACTAAGTTAAGCGCAAATAAAAGCAAGTTTTAATACGCTCGCAGATAAGTAGATATTAGAAAAACATGTGTAATTAAGTGTAATAAGAGTAATAAGTTAAAATGAAATGATTCATTAATGTTTTCGCTAAGCTTTCAACTGTTGGTTCCTTAGCCAGCTTTCTAATATTAGAGGATATCTCAACAAAAGACAACTCGAAAGCTTAGAATTCAAACATTTTATTTTTGCTTTTACGGGTCTGTTGTTCCTTGCTGAGGCTGCTCTCCTGCGCCTGCAGCGTGGCCAGCTCCTGTTGATGTGCTCGCAGCTGTCCATTCAACCGTTTCTGCAGCTGTGCATCGGTTGCATTCCGTGCCAGCGATTGCTGCACCTTGGCAATGTCTCGCTGCTTTCGTCGTATGTCATCGGCAATGCGCACAGTTTCCACATTGAGTGTTTTATTTGAGTGTTGCTGCAGATTGTTGGTCTTTGTCGTCTTGGTGGAGTTCTGACCCTGGCCCAACACACTACCGTTGAGAAAAGCAAAGACATCTGTGCGTTTGGATTCGCGAGCGTAGGCCTTTTCATTCACTGCCTGCTGGCGGCGCTGGGCGCGCTTCAGCTTGCGTTCCACACTAAAGTAATCCTTGTCGCCGTTGGCTGCCTCACGCAGCTCCATGCAGGCGTCAAGCGAACGACCCTGTGGAAGTATTTGCGCACTCACTGGTGTCACAATGCCGCGACCATCTGAGCCAAGGCCTGTGCCATGTATATAGCCCATATTGGCCATCAGTTTGGAGCCAATGCCCTGCAATTGAATGCATTTACATTGACAATGATGAGTGGTTTAATTAGAATTAGAATACATACTCTCGTATACTGCTCCCAGGCACCCAGTTTTTCGGTTGGCTTGAACGTAAACAAGCTGAGCTCGACCATCCGTGTCTGACGCGCTGCCTCCAAATCATCCATATCGGAATCGTTCGCTGCATCACTATCCGCACTATGGGATTCGCTGCTGTCGCTAGACAACTCGTCATCTTCGTCAACGATCAGCGGAAAGAGCTCTTCAAATGGAAAATCTCGTTCGCGTTCCTTGTGCTCCTGACCATCCAAACGCACGCGACACTGCTGTTCGACAAAATTAACACACAGCACACGACCACGATGCCACAGGCGATCCTGCAATTTAGCCAGCACCGGGCAATTGCGTGCCAACCTATGAAAATCGGGAGCATTGTATTCTTTTATAGATGCTCCGGGCACAAGGGCGCCATGAGAGAAGCGACATCGAATTTCATCGAATCGACATTCACCCTCCAGGTAGTAGCTACAGGGCAGCATCTCGCGATGCGTGGGATTTGTAAAGAGCACACGAAGTCGTACATCCAGAATACCATTGTCATCTATAATTAATTCATCGTCCACGCCACAGATGAGCGCATTGTGATAGCTGAGTGCACCCCAGCTGTGCTCGTGTGGTGCCGAACACTTTTCACCCAATAGGGCATTGTATTTAGCGCGCAATTCTTCCAATTGTTGCTTGTCATCTCTGGTATCCACCTCTTCCTGTTCATGCTCCTTCAGGTCATTTAACTCGCTTTGGAAACGTTTAAGCTCGTCATCAAGGTCGTCAGTAGTCTGTGCCGTGCTGATGCCATTGGTAGATTCTGTCTCATTGGATCTGGTCAGCGCCAGGAGCTCCTCCAGGTTTGTTCGTAGTGCGCTTAACTCCTCGCGTTGCTGCTCGTCGGTGGTTACAAGCAGCGCTTGCTCAACTACCAGTAGCTAAAATTGAGGTGACAGTTTTAATACAGCCTATCGCAGCGTTACTTAAAAGCCAACTTACCTGTGCTTCGTATTCATCCATATTAATTCGCTATAACATTTTTGTTTATATTTTCCCCGTGAACACTGCCAGTCACAACGAACCGGCTACGCAATTGGCTTAGTACGCTGCACAAATTCGCAAGTGCTATGATAAGAGATCGAGAGAGGATTGAAATTGCACAACTCGATATTTGGTTTATTTTTTTTTTTGTTATGACAAGTAACTTAATCTTGTTTTCAATTAATAATAGTATTATAATTTTAACGATATTTTATATATGGTTCTTAGATTTTTAAAACACTGCATACCAAGCTTGGTAGAAGGAGTGCTGGAAAATGTTAAAATTGTGCTGCACAACTTACGAAAATAGTTTACTGCTTGCAACAGGCGCCACATGCGTTAAGTTTATTTACATTTTCTGCAGTTGAAGTTAGTCCATAAAATATGGCTTCGCTATTTGTGCGAGAAACTGCTGGGTACATAATGCTTGCGCCACGACTTTTTCTGACGAGTACCCACTTGCTGCAACGATACACCTGCAAAATTAGTGCCGCAGTTGAGCCGGCTGTGCTGTCGGATTTGGAACAGGCGAACATAAAGCCTCGCAAACATCCTGGAATTATAAGACCCAACCATGTTGAATTGCCCAAACAGTTGAGCGATACGCTGAAGCGCATTGTAGGCGATCATCCTGTGAGAAAAGTGCTGCGCGACGGTCAATTGCTCAATCATTACATAAAATCGAGGCATCCGCCGCCAACGCCGTTGGAAATTGAGAACAAAAAGCGATTGATCGTCGAAGAGGTAAATTCGAAGATGTCGCTGGAACGATTGGCCACACTTAGCGAGGAAGAGGCAGCGCGTTGGAAACGCAAGCGGGAACTGGAGATTAACAAGCGTCTGGGACAACGCACATACGCCTGGAAGCCTATCGAATACGGTGCCTATGAGGCAATCGTTTATGCCGTTGCCAGAGCTGCCCAGGAGTATGCAGTTATGAGGCGTGTGCTAACAGAGCTTCAGTTGCGCGATGCACACTTTAACCCACGCAGCTACTTTGACTTTGGCTCTGGCATTGGTACTGGGATGTGGGCCGCCAGTGAACTCTGGCGTGAGAGCATCTTTGAGTATTACAATGTGGACAGATCACGGGAGATGAATGAATTGTCGGAGCTGATCTTGCAGCAAGGTCACGAGAATAAGCAAGTTGCCCTGCGCAATGTATTCTATAGACAATTTCTGCCCGCCATTGATACCAAATACGATTTAGTTATCATTTCGCATACACTCTTTGAGTTGGCCGACAAGCAGCAGCGCCAGGAGATTCTGTTGAATTTGTGGCGCAAATGCGATGGCTATATGGTCATCGTAGAGGAGGGCACACGACGTGGCTCTGAGCTGGTTAACGAGGCCAGACAGTATCTGTTGCGTGCAGAGGATGAGCATCAGGGCCACACTCTGGCGCCAGTAAGTCTGTAATAAGCTTGGATTACTTCAAATTAATCGATGGTTCTATCTTTTGCAGTGTCCGCATGATCTGCGTTGTCCACGGCTCAATGACTTGGCGGATCGTACACCCTGCAATTTTGAAATAAGATACGCGCCGCTGCGCCTCGGTAGTGATTCGGCTTCAGATCGTCAATCATCAGTGTATAGTTATGCAATTTTAAAGAAGGGGGCAATAACAGATGCCACACAGCAATGGCCACGAATTGTGCGGCCAACTTTGGTGCGCTCGAAGCATTCAATTTGTCGCCTTTGTACGAAATCGGGCAATTTGCAGGAGGTAATCTTTACAGCAGCGAAGCACGGCAAGTAAGTAAACACTTGTGACCATACGGTATATAGTTCCTTATTTGTCTATTTGCTCTTATTGCAGAGCCGCCTATAGCTGTTCCCGAGTGAGTCGTTGGGGCGACCGCCTGCCTATGGCTCTGGGCACGCCACAAGTGAAGCAAAGCAAATCCAAATCGGAGCCAACGGAACAATCTGAATTGACGTAGAGCACATTATTGTTATACTATCATTGTGTTTAAGCTACGTCCTCTCCCTGATTAATTGGCTTTAAAAAACGAGTAATCAATTTGTTACTTTAATTATATACAAACAAATCGTTGCGCAGCGTTAATTTTGTTAATTATTTGGTTGCATTTAAACGGCATTCTCATTGCTAGTTAATGCTGTTCAAACAACCAGCGCACCCTCTGCTGAATTTTAATGCCGAGAACAAAAAGCTACAAAAAGTGCTGCAATGAACGGCTGGATTATCTTATTGTTGTACACGAGTATATAAGCTTAATGCTTAACCAATGGCCTGCGTTGCCAACACGCCCAGTGATAAATGTTTTGGTCTCGTCGGGTGTTGTGGTGTTTGTGACTAAATATTATGTGCTACATGGAACTTTGAATTTAACGTTATTAAGGGAATATCAAATTGTCCGGTGGGCAACTATGTCTGTCCTGCTCAAATTATCATTTGTTAATTATTTCATTAAATTCTAATTTGCTTTCCTTGTGTGTAGAGATGTTAATAATTTTTAATTAGCTATATTACTAGTTCAAAGATTAATAAAGTGTCATAACGATGTGATAGGTAAAATATCATTACATTAACGAGCAGAAATGTAAAGCCGAATATTAAATAACCTTGTCGGCATTATTAAATATCTTGGAGTCGTGTCGAGGACCAACACTAACTCACTTTTTTTCTACAAAATTGATCCATACGGCCAAGTTATAAGAGCCTCCAGTGAACCCAGTTTCCCTAATGAGTATTGAGTAGGAAGCCCTTTCAAATTTCAATTAGGAAAACTAGCTGCTTAGTGTTCAAATGTTAATATCCCGTACAAGGAAACAGAGCCAATCCCAGTTAACTATCAGTGACCGTGTGGTATACTACACAGCCAGACTGACATTTGGCTGTGCGTTAATATGAAACGCGCCCTTTTAGTGACCGCAGATCATCCCTGCGCTAGTCCTGCTCCTTGCGTGGCCACTTGGCATAACGCTGCGAGCAGAACAAAGCCAAATGCTACAGAAAAGGGCAACTTGTGGGGCGCGAAAACTGGCACATCGCTCTTCTTTTTTATGGGTGTGTCAGTATATACCGCATACTCATACGAGTATATGTAGCATGCTTTTAAGGATTGGCTTTATAACAAGGTGTGTGCTCCATGGAGCAACGGACTGTGGATACATAAAAGTGGCATATAAATATTGGTGGGAAATGGCTTACGACTCCCCTCAGTGTGTTTTATTTAATTTTTTTTTACAAATATATTGTAGTTTAATATTTTGTTCAAGGTCTCTATTTGAACTTATTTGCAATAATTGTTAATCAAAGTTGAATCTTTTGTTTGGTGTTGACGTCCAGGGAGAATTTTAAAAAGAGCTTAAAAATACAGGAAAAATATGTCGCAAATCCCGATGGGATTTGAAATATATCCATCCATACATCCATCAAAAAACATATTTAAATTAACAAAAAAAACAGTAGTTTGATGCGAAAATGAGCTTTTATATTGCAGCTCTTGAATATTCCCATACGTCAACAGCAAAATAAACTGTACAGAAAATACACACAATATATCAAGTTATTTATCAACCAAATAAGATTAATAGTATTGCACTTGATACTGTTATATTTATTAAAAACAGTATATAATATGTTTTTTCTGCATTTACTGAAGAATTTAAAATTGGTATATCCTAAGTTGGTCCCGTTTCCTGGTGAATCCTTAGCATGATTGTTTATAACATAATTTCATGATCCAAATACAAAATCAATCCAGTTAATCCTAACTTATGGGCGGCGATTAACTTTTTACATTCATTAAATTTATAAACAAATTTCTTTAATGAAATAAAGCTATTGATATGTTATTATTTATTTGTCGAATTATAATATGTATTTGGAAAGAAGCTTTTTATGCATGTTCCATATAAATTAGTCATTGTTGAGAGATGAAGAGAAGTAACTTTAAATCTAGTATATTAAGTCTTCCATTTATCAAAACATATGTCATTTCTTGCTGCATCTGGCGTATGATTTTAATTAAGGAATGCATTTGCCAAGTCATTAACCCATTTAGTTAAATACATATTAAAATTGATATGGCAGGATATACCTTCAATATATACATGCATATAACACTATACAATACTGCGTCCAATGATAAACGGCTACATTATATGCTAACCAAGGCAGAAAGCCACCCCCGCCCTATGGGAACTGGACAGCAACAAACAAAAAGGTGAATCCCCTCCCACCCCCCGAGCTGTGGGCATCTCCAAATGCTACATGTATGTATTATATACCGACTAGGTGGGGTCACCTCATTAAAAAGGCGCGTTCGCTGGTGTCAGCTGTCGCTCTATCTCTATCTGGCTATTTGAACTAGTAAGGTGCGTCCCACAACAGCGACAACAATAACAACAACAGCAAAAACGGTTAGAAAAAAAAAACGGTGGCGTTTAGAAAGCATGCGCCGCTGTTGCAACATTTGTGTGACCCACCCAGTCAGTCAGTCAGCCAACCAAGCGGTCAGCCGGCATTGTTGTTCCTTTTGTTTCGAGTCTAATTCTAATGTCGACTCCCCTGACCAAAAAAAGGTTTTTCTTTTATTTTTTTTTTGGTAGTAGTACATAATATGTAGTCACACGGACGGGGCAGTTAGTTGGTTGATCAAGTGGCATTTTGGAAGGCTACATAGCGGCTGTTGGCGTCGTCTGTGCATCAGTCGAGTCCGGAACGTTGTCAGGAATAGTTGCGGTTGCGATTCCGTTGCCAGTTTGGCGTAGTCGAATTTGTGTAACTCTCTTTCTCTCTCTGGTGTTATCCTTGACCGGCATATTTCATTCGCGCCTGTATCTTGCTGAACCGTTACCATTGTGACTCCCAAATCCGGTTGAGCAAAATTTCAGGTGTGTGAGAAATTTGTAACGGCTTCATCACTTGGTGGATAGAGAAAAAAGTGTTAAAAATAAAGCCCAGATGGTAATGACGATAGCTGATATAATGGTGAGTATCCAACACTTTCGATCATATCCGGATAATATTATTATCATCGATATTATTTTGTCAGCAATTCCGTAATGTGTTGAGAATCCTTCAACCCTTATGGCACAATCTATTTAACAATATTATACGGAATCAAAACTTTAGGAATTAAGGGTCCTCTAAAGTTAGCTGTTTGCTAACCAAGCTTTTTTATCTTGAAATTATTTTTGAAAGAAATCAAATAATTGATACAAAAAGTTTATACAAATCTAATCTAAATAATTTGATTTTAACTAACTTTTTTATTTACTTAAAGTATTTCTACGCATGCCTCTTCAAAGTTTTCTTTGTTCTCGTCACTAAGCTTTCCAAATACGACTTTGCTTCGCAGGGATTTTCACACTCTGTTCCTGAATAGCATCCTTATGAAGAACACGTCAGACAAGGAATTTATGTGTACTTTGTAAATGACCGCTAATAAATTATAATGTCAACTTAACAAAAAAGCATCAACGTAATAAGTATTACTTTTACCTATAGTAATCAGATCGTGTCTAGTGACTTGGTTATCAGCGCGTTGCCCGAAGCTACGAAACTGAAAATCATCCAGTTGTATTCTTGTAGAAAGTAACTAATCACTAAGCACATTTAGAAATGTTCAAAATTCGATCCCCAGCAACAAAAATGTGAAAATGCTGTCTGATTCAAGATCATACTCAGATTACTATAAGAAATTTTTTATGTATATGCAATTATATATGTTGGCTTCAAACTAACGATGTATACATATATATGTATATATTTATATAAGTGTAAAGTGCAGTTTTTTTTATATTTTACCAAATACACTTTTGTTTTGACAAAATTGACCATCCTCTGAGAATAATGCAGGAAAATGTTGTCCACAGGCCAAATTCTTTAGGGACTGGTCACTAATACATATAAAACATATTTAATAAATGAAACAAATACAGAAAATATCTAATATATATAAAAATTGCTTTTGAAACCATCAGCATCCGACGTGAAGCATTTCGAAATGATGCTTTAATTGCTCTATATAACTAACCCAAAGTTATCAGCTCCAAATAAACACTTATTAGAGAACAAAAGCAATGTTTTTCTCTGTATTTGTGTGTCCATATCGCAATGCCACAACACCCACATCGCAACGCTGTGAATGACGTCGACTTCGACTTTGACTGGAAGCTTTCAAAGATGCCGCAAGTACATATTTGGACTTTGGTATATGAGCGATCGCATCGGATGTTTGACAAGTGATAAGTAATTGAACACATTGAGCGGTTGTCAATTATTTTTACGGCAGTCAAAGTTAGTTTAAAACTTTAAGTACTAGCCTAGTATTTGACAAGAGTACCCTGCTTATTGTTTCGTAAAACTTAATCTAATCATTTCACAAACAATTTGTATTTTATTATAGAGTTGAGCTTATCAAACACTTGTTTAAATTTCACTTTTCACATTACAAAGAAATGGAATTCGTAAACATTTACTCATCATTAGCATTTCGAAGTTGCAGAGGGGAGACCCCATCTCATTTTGAAAACTCTGACATTCTTGCAACTGGTGTACAATTGTGCTAATCAGCGTTATAGATTCGAGGGCACCGGCAATCAACGTCGGCGAAGCTTAGGCATGGAATTAAATTACAATGAAATTGTGTTTTATTTATATTCTTTATTCTTTTAGAATTTACTACTTAATTGGCTCTTGCTTAGCTCGACACAACGTTAAATCAAAAGCGGTTCAAAGTCCAACAAGTTACACAAATAAGCAAAATTACGATAGTAACTAAATAAGTAATCGAGTCTTTAACAACTCAAAGCAACGCAATTAATTTGAAATGAGTATCAGTTGCAGCACTCTCGTTCTCATTGATTTTGATAGACTTTTATAAGTTAAGTAATTAAATATGTAAAAGGAGACTTTAGGTTAAATTAAGTAAATATGTACTAAAAGACTTTAGACATACGTTAAAATTAAAAAGGGAAATTTATACTATGCAAGAATTTATTTTATACACGCAGAATGTGAATTTGAGGTATTAAACTAGTTCATCAACTACTAGTTTTAAGTATACGCTTGTAAACAACTAAGTAATTGATTGAACTTTGCTTACTTGATTCGTAAGCATTATCAATAAATTAAAAAATTAGTAGATAGTATACTGATATGACAATTTTTCATAGCTTCCTATTAAGAGTTCCTGATTAGAACTTAACTTAACTAACTTAAAATCATATTATATCAAATTTTTGCTATACTTTAAGTTGTGTGAAATGCGATTAGTAAAATAAAATGAATTTTTACAAGCAAATGTATTTGTTTATTTAAATCGTCGTTGTATCGAATGCATTTCAGCCTTATTAAATTGCACCATAATATTGGACGTATGAAGCGACTCGTTTTTTAAGGTTGCGACAGTAAAAATACAATAAATGAAGAATATAGCAACAATGGCAACACATTTTATTGGCTTAAGTTACGTATGAGAGCCGAAAGAAAGAAGTGAGATATGTGGACTTCTGACCCGAGCCGGTGCCCACACCCGACCCAAAAATGTTGTCAAGTGAACGAGCAAAGCGATCGACGAGCTGCCAAAATTCAATCAGCCGCCTCAGGCAAGGTAAGTGTGTATGTAAGCATGATTGTGGGTACGCGTGTGTGTACCTTATCAATGAAGGAAAACTACAATATAACAACGCTAAAACATTAATAACCAATGCGAAAAAAAAAACGTTAATAAATGCCAGCGACGAGGTAACAAAGCCGAACGGACTTCGTTTCATGCGCTGTGATAAAGCTGGCATTTCACAGATACACACACGTACATGGTCACATAGATACGCACTCACACATGCGCATAATAGCTAAAACGCTCGATCGTGTCTTTGTGTGAGTCTTGGTCTCGGTCTCGGTCTCGGCAACCGGCTGCGACATTCTGAGTGAATCGCCAGCGCTAGCTGGGATTACTGTTTGCTTGCTTGCCGAAGACGGTGTTACGCGGTTTTGTAGAGCGCGCACAGAGCGAATCGAAATCGAAAAACTCTAGATTGACTGCAGATTTAATAAACTGCCTGGCGACGTGCAATATTATTCTTTAGCTGCGATCGTTTGAGCACGGGTAAGATCATCAGGCAGCTGTTGTATCAACAAATTAACGAAAGACAAGGAACAAGATCTGTGCCAAATAAAAAGAGAAGAAGCATATAACAAAGAAAAATCAAAACAAAAGAAATCAGAACAAAAAGTGTGGAAGCAAAATAATTGTTTTGACTGATGAATTTGTGCGTGGATCTAATTTTAATTAGGATTGAATTGTGAAATCAAAGAGAGTTAAAGTGTTTTAACAAAAACAAAATACGCTCACCAAATACACCTAATTGGGAAACAAATCAATAAAATAATCAAATAAAGTAACTGCTATAAAATAAAGCATAAGTAAATACAGTAATTTTGAGTATAGAAAATAATTATTTATTTTATACACATTCACACAAGCCGAAAATAAAAATTTAATATATGTATAAATACAAAATACGAATGTAATGCACACGCTGCATAAATTGAAACTATACGTTTATAAAATGTAGCTTACAGTTTATATTTACTTCACAACTGGTTCATCGAAAGCTGCCCTTGGAAAGAATTTTAGATGAACTAGGTTCTAGATTCATTTTAGCTATACTCGACGCTTGCCATGAGTAACTTCATTTCAGAAATATGCATTACTAAGTCATTTTTATTGTTTTACAAACCAAATAGTACTGTAAAAATGCCTGATTTGCTCTGAATCCAATGGGAGGCAGCAGTTGCTATTCTGTGCTAGGGGTTTGGCTGCCACCGATGCCCCTGCTTACAGCTGCAGCGAAGAGCCTCTTCTCTTCTGAACCGGTTTACTTCCGAGCATAGTGTGCCTAATATTGCGGCTACGAACACCACACATATACACACAGCATACAATAAGTATGTGGGCTATGTGTGTATTAGTAATACTATTTTAGTATAATTGGTGAAGAGCAAGCCAGTTACAACAAAGTAAGGAATAACCTTAAGGTGTAATAAGCGTTTCTCACGCAAGTTTTTAGCTTTTTTCACAGGCAAATATCAAAAGAGCACTGCAAACACGTTACAAATCAGTGTCAATCAATAATGAAATTCTGCTGATAAAGACTCATTGTGTGTATGTTGCATAAACAAATGGCGTAGTTTTAGTCTAGCCCTTCAGATGGGCATAATTATGCATATATAGGGAAACTGAGAGGGCATTGACATTGCCTATTGAACAGCATTTGCTGTAAGTAGTTCAAGTGCAATGCCCAGCGGAGATGTGCATTTCCTTTTCTAGTATTGAATTCACCTTCAGTTAGTTAAAGGCACTTGTTTTTGCTACATAGTCTGCTCTGATGATGAACAGATGATTTGCTGATAAGGTCTTCAGGCTGCGGGTTAAAGATGACACATGGCGAATACTTCGTCATAAGTCAGCGCCGATTGTATTTGTTGTCAACACATATAATAATATATTTATGCCATTTATTAATCAATGCATATAATAAAACAATGCTTTTGTTGTTTCGATTAATGCCTTTACATATTTACATCTGCAGTTGTGCTTTGCTTCTGCCAGCTGTACCTTGATCTTACAGAATACATTTTCTATGAAATGGGGCTGTTGGAAAAATAGCATATATATAATACAAAAAATAAAATGTGGAGTAAATTGCGTGCTATATTTGTGTACGTAATTATTAAATACTTTATTGAGGTTGTTGCAGATAATTGAAATATTTGTCGTACTCAAATACGACGTGCAGTTAAACGACTTGTGGATGTGGAAATCAGTCTTCACTCAATCAGTCAGTCAACCGTTGATATAAAAGATGAAAGCTATATGCTAATTAATTCTATTAAGTACCTAAGCACTTGCATAAAGAAAAAGGGTATATGTAAATAATGTGCGGCAGTTATGGACCCACCTATTTGAAAGCATACTGATCAATATTTGTGCGTGATCTTCCGCATTCAGCTAATTAATGTGAACATTGTTATTGCACTTTGATTTGTGTGATCAGCAAATAAACAAAAGATGACAAAAACAGTCAGCATTTGCGTAATTCAGTTAATAAGTACGAGACAAAATATATATGGGTATATGTATTTTGTGACGAACCCTTTTGCTTTAGTCTTTTTTACATTATCTGTAAAAATTGCAGCGGGAGGCATGCGTCAATTGCAATAATAATCAACAGGTGCAAAGGTGAGTGATTTAAAGCTACTAACTAACAACACACACATACACACAACACATGTGTGTAGTCCATGTACGTCTCTGGAGCGATCAGAGTGCAAAATAGCACGTCATCAAACCCGTTTGGCTAAGATGGCAACTTCGGCTGCGCAGCTGTCTGGCTTGAGCACGCCCCAATTAAATGTACCTCAGCTCCCCGATGCATGAAGCCGCCCGCTGCAGCATTTGAAAATCAATCAAGCGATTGATTGACCAAAACGCTTGCAACCCATTGCAAAATTCGACTTTTGAAGTTAAAAAAAAATAGAGCGCTTAGGCAAAGAATATTGATTAATTTACTTGGCGGCGCTAGCAAAAAGTTTGCTGCGAAGATTTCGATTAGATATGAATATAATGAGTTGTTTTTTGTTGTTAGTTATAAACCACACAATTTTCTTTTGAATTTTTTTAATAGCTCACCTAAAGCCTAGTAACTTAAAACGTTGTCTTTTTCTGTTATATAAGTGATGCAGGAGGATATTTTAAAAACTGGAGCGCTAAGCTTGTCTGCCACTCTCTGCAATGGAACTAGTTGTTATGTTATTTGCTTTCACTTATAATCATTAAACGAGAATTTTATATAATATGGAATTCTTTATAGCTGATCGACAATTATGATATCGGCGCGGGACCAGTTCTTCAACAGCGATGGCGGCACAGCCGGCATTGGACTAGGCATTGAGATTGGTGAAAGCAGCACATCGCAGGTGGGACGCGGAGTCTACAATGCCACCACAGTGCCAATGACAAATGCGAGCAGCTGGCGCAATGGACAGACAAACACAGCAACCAAAACAACGCCCACTGCGACTGCCACAACCACCGCCTCTCAGTTGGTTGCCGTCAAGCAAACACCATTGGAATCTGTGGCCGAAGACGAAGAAGATTTGGATCAGATGGATGCTCTGTCCAATTTGCCAGCGCGCGATGCGGTCGATATTGAGTTCAGGGATCTGTCGCTGACGGTCAAATTGGGCTTTAATCGAGGTGAGTGTAAGGCATTTATGATCACAGCTGTGTTTGGCCCGATATGGCCAGGCCATATCAATTAAGACTTGCCCCCAGCCGATAAGATTGCCACAATGCAAAAATATAAAAATATATATTCGGTTTTATGAAGCGGTTAGTGTTTTTGAAGAATACGGGACATGCAAACAGTAAGAACCAGCAGGCATTTGTGTTTAAAAGTTAACAACCACACGAGTTACTACCTGTTAGCTGATTCTATGCATATAATCGTTTTTTGTTGCCGCTATTGATTAGATAACACGCCCTTGCTCCTGCCTACTTATCAATTAGTCATTTCTACAAAACAATTTTCGCTGAACGGAGCATAAGAACTTGATTACGTAGTTTGTACAAAGCTCAAAAACTATGTTCCAGTGGCTATAATTAAATATTTTAATTATGTGACTAAAATTCCCATGAAACAAAAAGTATTCCCCTGCTTTAATTAGTTACTCAGTGACTTTTGCTAGTAAGTTTTTTTGTTGAGAAGAAAGCATTTAGTCATTAAGCTTACGATATCATTTCAATTTCTTTTGTTAATGTGTTTTATTGTCGTATTTTTGTAGGTAGTTCGCAGTATAATTTCAAAGTCCACGAATATAAATTAGTTAACTTTGATATCGACAGTAATTTGTCCGTGGTAACTTGATTACGGTCTGGTTATGATGTAATGACATTAACTGTTTGTGTTGCGCTCTTTTCCATACCATACAAAATTCGTTGGAAGTGTTGGCAGTTTTTGGCAGAGACTGGTAACCTTTATATTCGATATTTCGCAGCAATAAATATTAAAATGAACGCACAGCATTTAGACAAAGGTCAGCAGCACTCAAACTTAACAGTATCTAAAAATTTATGTACTTAATGTCATTGCCTTACTGACTCTTAAAAAATAATGTTTATTACCTTTGTTTTTACAAACTTTGCTCTCATTTGCCATTTCTCAATTGTAAAAATTCCAACACAAATGCTTGACTAACATATTATTTTCCGCAAATTAAATTACAATTTAAATCTTAAATAGCTCCAGCCTTTGATACTAATTCTCAATTAAAACAGACTGCCTCCATTAAGTTAAAGGGTCATTAATCTGACAAGATATCTCAAGTTTACAATTAGTTCTACAAATCAGATTGATGTCGATAATTGACAGTTGTTGTATGTCTATAATTATTGGTTGGACTGAACAAGCTCTCCATGATTTCGCTACATTAGCTTTTAGATATTGTATATGTATTGTAATAATTTTATACACGTTTTCTCAAGTATTCATAAGAGACTATATATTCCATATCTAATGACTTGCGGCGTTGCTTTATATTAATGAAATGATTACATTCAACAGGTGAAAAAGAGATTTTGCATAATGTCTGTGGCAAGTTTCCGGGTGGCCAGCTGATTGCCATAATGGGTCCATCTGGGGCTGGTAAATCTACATTGCTCGATGCTCTATCTGGTTTCAAAACAACCGGCGTAGACGGCTCAATACTGCTCAATGGTAGACGACGTGACTTGCGTGAGTAATTCAAAATAAATGAAATGGGATTCCATATATTCAAAATTGCATTCCCTAACAGCCTCATTTCGTCGCATGTCCTGCTACATTACACAGGATGATCGTCTGCAGCCTTTGCTGACGGTTAGCGAGAATATGCATATAGCAGCCGATCTGAAATTGGGTGAGAATGTCACCTACGAAGAGAAGGAAAGAAGAGTAAGTTCATGGAGTACATTACAATTATTCTTTGGAAGTATCTGATGTCAACTTACAATCCGTAGATTGAAGATATTCTGTTGCTGTTGGGTCTTTATGATCACGACCAGACGCTGACAATGCGTTTGTCTGGTGGTCAGAAAAAGAGGCTATCCATTGCCATGGAATTGATTAATAATCCCACTGTGATGTTCCTGGACGAGCCGACTACGTAAGTGCTTGAAGACTTTGAAAACTATTAAAGCAATGCCTAAACTGTGAGCTCTACTCGCATTTTTACAGCGGCTTGGACAGCAGTTCCTGCACCAAAGTCCTGGAGTTACTGAAACGACTTACATCCCAGGGTCGAACCATCATTTGCACCATTCATCAGCCGACTGCCAAGCTATTCCAGATATTCGACCAGGTCTATGTGCTCTCAGCGGGTAATTGTGTCTACCAAGGCGGTACCCAGAAGATGGTGCCATTCCTGCATTCTGTGGAGTTGCCCTGCCCCAAGTACCACAATCCAGCCGATTACAGTGAGTGCCGAAATGAAAATGCTTGCAAGCCGATTTAAAAGATTCCCATTTGTTGTTTTAGTTATTGAGTTGGCCTGTGGCGAGTATGGCTTTGACAAGATCGATACGCTGAAGAGCGCCTCGGAGAACGGCAGCTGTCTGACCTGGTTCAACGATCCCAGCTCGGTGCTGCGTGCTGAAACTCTGATGCGCAAGCATCCCATACCCAGGCGCACAAAAAACGTTTCCCTGGAGAACACCAGCTTCATGAATCAATGCTCCGTGCTGCTCCGACGCGGCTACATTAAGGCTAGGCGAGATACGACAATGACACATCTGCGCATCATCGTCAACATTGCGGTGGCTGTGCTCTACGGAGCCATGTACGATCGATCGGGTCGCGAAGGTTCCAGAGTTCTGGATAATTATAATTTACTGTTCGCCATATTGATGCACCATTCTATGACAACGATGATGTTGACAGTACTAACATGTGAGTATTGATTGGGTGAAATTTTAAACAAATTACACCGAGGTGAAGTTCATTTAAAAGCAAATTGATTGTGCAGTAGAGATTAATAAATAATCATTAAAAAATTAAATAATTGGTTTGAGATTTGCTTAGTTTATTAACAATAACAAACTTGTTTAGATTTCAGTGCTATATTGATTATATATTCCTTTCCATTCTAGTCCCCATTGAGATGACGATTTTAATCAAAGAGCACTTCAATCGATGGTACTCCCTGAAGGCCTATTATTTTGCGTTGACTCTGATTGACCTGCCCATAACGGTGAGTTCAACCTTTGACTCACTAAATGATTCCATCTAAAAACATAATAAACTATGATTTGCAGCTGTTAGGCACATTTTTGTTTTCGGTCATCATATATCTGTGGAGCTATCAGCCCTTGGAATGGGTGCGCTTCTGGATGTTCTTTGCGATCAGTTTGCTAATTGTGTTTGTAGGTCAGAGCATTGGTCTCATTATTGGCGCTTGGTTTGATGTGGTTAATGGCACTTTCCTGGCTCCAGTCCTGACCATTCCCATGATGATGTTTGCCGGCTTTGGTGTCACACTGCGTGATCTGCCCAGCTATCTGAAATGGGGCAGTCACATATCCCATTTGCGTTACGGCCTCGAGGGCTTTATAGCCGCCATCTATGGATTGAATCGTGGCACTTTGGCGTGCGATGAGGCGCCATACTGCCACTATAGGTAATTCCAAGAGTCCAATTGTCCAAGCTGATTCATTAATTAATCAATCAATTATGTTCCGCAGATATCCAAAGAAGTTTCTCGAGGAGATTACCATGCGTGGCGATCAATTCTGGAAAGATATCATTGCATTGAGCGTCACGATATTCATATTCCGACTGGGCGCCTATTTTGTGCTCAAGGCCAAGATCAAATCGATCAGATGAGCGTTGACCGTTTAGGATCAAACAAAACTTGTCCCCTGTATTATATAGAAATTCTTCGTTTTAGTGTTAATTTTACTAAATTAATTACATTAAAAAAGAATTGTTAATTATCGCTACCCGATGACGTAGACTCTACAAATATATATATTTCATATATCACAAGTTTTAATTGTTCAGGCTGTGCACCGCCTGGTTTGCCTCGTTCTTAGCGACTGTCGCCTGCTCCAAGAGCTGATGTAGCGCTTGCGCATTAGTTGCCATGTCGCCAGAGTGTAGCTGAAATATGTTGCACGTCAGTTGGAATGAGCATATTGATTTAATGTTGCATTACTCACCAGAACCACGCGCTGACCCACAGATTCCAAGAGACGACGCTTCAGACGCATCAGCGAAGTCGCCGTTCGACTGAATGTCAGCGTCTGTTGAGGCGTCAGCAGCTCTATAAAGTAAACACCAGACTGTTCACCCATCGTCTGCACACGCAAACTTGGCAAATTGATGCCAGCAATGGGACAGACAAGATCCACGCCCTCCACTTCAGGATCGCTGGCTAATTGCTTGGCGTAGGCGGTCAGGTCGTCGCGTTGCTGAAGCAAGTAGCCAGGAACACGTGTAAACTCCTTGAATGCCTGCTGCACCTTCACATCCGTCCAGTTGGTCTGCTCGATGGCTACTGCGGATCGTAGCACAATTAGACGGCTGTCCACTTTAGGCTGGGCACGCTGGCGTTGCTGTTGTGTGGCCTTCAGCTCTTCAGCCGCATCGAAAAGTTGCTTGGAGTGATGACCCATGGAGCATAGGGAAAGGCAAGTGTCAACCAACTGATCGGGGAAGCGATCGTATTCGCCTTGATCCAATTTACGCAACGCAATCACTTCCAGTTGCCTCAGCTGTGCAGCACTTAAATCGCAATTCAGTTGAGCACAGCTCCAGAGGAATGTGGCCAAATCCTTTGCACGCAATTCAATGGGTTTCAATTGCATTAAGCGCTCCACAAGCGCTTGTAGGCAATCCGCTTGATCCCACCGCAACTCAGCGAAATAGGCGAATATGTGGGCCAAGCCCCGCGGTTGCAATTGCCGCAACTGGGACGGCTGCATGCAAATCTCCTTCAGATGGTGACAGATGCTTTCATCCTGTACGCGCTGCAGACGCAAGGCTTTTACATAGCAGATGAGCATCGCATCATCCGCGAAGTTGTCGGGCGCAAGTTTTAAGTTGAGGGTAGCTTTCACCAGGGCAGCTTCATAAGCTTCACGCACGGCGCCGGTGACCAGTGTGGAAGTCTTGTAAGCCGCATTGCTAATCAGCGCAAGATCCAGAGGACTCAAGTTCTCTAAATGATCGGCTAAATGTGTAGCGAGCAGCGTCTCCAGATCGTTTTCCTGGTATTTCTTGTAAAGGCCCAGGTAGAAACAGATTTGCATAAAACGTTCTTTGCTGCCAGTTGATGCCTCCGCCGTCAGTCGTCGCATGGCCGCGTGATAGAAATCCGTGCGTCTGATCCAGTTGGGAATGAGGAACAAGAATGCATATAGTGTCTCCAGCACCGTACTGGTATCCATCTGCTGCAGCTGTGACACTGCATGTGCATCCAATGTGTTTAGGGCCATGGCATACATGGGACCAGCTGCATTTGGACGATAGCTGGATGCGAATATAATCAATGCCGGCAGCTGTGTTGCTGCCGTCTTCTCCACGGAGCTGCGAAAGTACCGTTCATCCGTTATGGGAAAATAGTCCGAGTAGCGTACACTCGTTGGGGGCAGCACGTGCTCCTCGCACTTGTAGCGCTCAATGGCAATGTGCTTGGCAAAACGGTTGAGCAGCGTACCGGTCTCATCCGAAGTGTCGCGCATCACATCCCTGACGGTGAAGGAGGCATAGCGACTATTGCCACTGTTTACGATGGAGGCGCTTGCAAAGCGGCGCAGCAGGGCAAACATTTTCCTTACAGTTTTCACTAATTTTTTATATAATAAATTTACACGCACAACGTGTGCGGCGAGTCAAATGAAATTCGGCGGCCAGTGCTGGTAAGCGGCAAACTTATTTGGTACAATTTATCGATTTTGGTACAATTTCAACTAAATTGTACATGGTGCTGTAATAAGCAGCAACGATTTGAATATTAATGAATTTTATGTATAAAAACAACCTATCACGTTGCTTAATGTCTTACCTTATAGTTCCATGTATATAATTAGCATGATGAACCTGTGTCGTATCTGCGAGCATATAATCTTAATTTCGTAAAGCTTTAAATTTAACACTTTACAGCACTGTTAGGGAGTCAGTGATAATAAAGATGGGCAGGAGAGCAGCTGGATTTGTCCTCTTTCGGCGCCTCTGTGGGCAAATCGAATACTTACTGCTAAAGGCTTCCTATGGTGATTTTCACTGGAGTTCTCCTAAAGGTCATGTGGATCCCGGTGAGGATGATTTTACTACAGCCCTAAGGGAAACCAAAGAAGAAGCCGGGTAAGTGCACAAAATGCTCAGCAGGAGACATGTCAGTAATGGATTTTGTTTTGTAGCTATGACGAATCGGATTTGATTATCTATCGTGACACGCCGTTAACTCTGAACTACATTGTGAAAGGGAAACCAAAGATTGTGATATACTGGCTAGCCGAGCTTCGAAATCCAAATAAGGAACCCGTTCTCTCCGAGGAGCACACGGAACTTAAATGGTTGGCCAAAGAAGCGGCCAAGAAGTGTGTGGGCTTCAAGGACAATCAAGAAATGATTGATAAGTGCCATGAAATGATACTGGATATGGATAAGAAAAAGTAAGGCGACAGTGATTGTCCATAAAAAAAATCAAAAGTACAGTGCTGTAAACGGTGTCAATAAAATACCGCATTTGAGCGTTGCGCAACACTATTTTTAAGGCATCATTGGATTGATTTTGTTGTGAAAACTGAGAGCAAGGCATTCAATAAATTGTGTGAAAATAGTAAAAATTTGTTATTGAATAGATAAATATATATATCTATATATATGAAATGGGTTCACGATCGCGCAGTCCATCGGTAAAGCGTCGCCACCACAAGAGCAAGCACAAGAAACGCAGCAAGAGTAAGTCACACAATCGCGACAGGGAACGGGGCCACGAGCACGAGCGCAGCAGCTGCACACGCAGCAGTCGCACGGATCGAGACAAGTCGACAGAGATTAACCAGCACGGCCGGCGAGAACGCGACAGACATCGCAACGACAGGCACACAACGCAGCACCTGCACACACACACACACACTGAACGCGATTATCACCGGCACTCGCACTCCAAGTCCCGCAAACGCTCCAGCTCATCGAGCAGTGATAGCCAGCAGTACTCGGACCATGAGACACAGCATAGCCGACACAAGCGCAGTCGCTTCAAGAAGCTGGATGAGGTAAGCAATAACAAAAAAAAAAAAAAAAAAATACAGAAAACCATCAATAACAAATGTTTTCTTGGTGACAGCAAAATTTACTGCAGGTGGAGCGACTTGCCGAAATGGAACGGCAGCGTCGTCAAAAGGAAGCGGAACACAAAACGATTGAGGAGCAGGCGGCCAAACGCATTGAAATGCTAGTTAAGAAACGTGTAGAGGAGGAGCTCGAAAAGCGGCGCGAAGAAATCGAACAGGAGGTGAATCGCCGCGTTGATACTGCCAAAGCGGAAATGGAGCGTGAAATGATGCTGGAGCTGGAGAAGCGGCGCGAGCAGATACGCGATGAAGAACGCCGTCGCGAGGTAGGTGCTCGTATTCAGATTTCGCTGGACGACTGCTGCTACCACAATACACAAAAATACAACCATACACGCACAATAAACAGCCTTCAAATACAACTACAACTACAACCACAACTACCGAAACAACCAAGAACACACACACACGTACAAAACCAACAGCAGTTGCAAACAGTCGTCTTGAAAAAAATGATTACCCGAATTTGTGTAGCGACGTTCCCAACTACCAACTGCAATTGGCAGATGCTAAATGGCTCAGTGTGCCTATGTGTGTCTGTGCGTGTGTGTCTAACCTCATTACTAATCTCCATTTAATTGTAAATCACAAAAAGCACACAGCCATGTTCTTGCTCACAAGTCAGTCACGGTATTTCTTAACAAAATTAGTTTTGTGTTGTTCAATTTGTAGGGAATTTGTTTAGAGCTCTTTTCAGATTATATTAGATGATTTATTACTAATAATTCATTCAATAAAATCTTGTGAGTCAATTCAGTTCCATTTAAGTTAAGAACTTGGCATTTTTGATGCACATTGTCCATAATAAATTCATTTATTTATGTTGAGAATCTTATTATTCTACTGCTACAGTTAAAACTTATAATCTAGTCACTTGTCGGTATGACATAAAGTAAAATCTATTCTTTTAAATACTATTTCGATTTCATCTTTACTTTTCAAATCTATATATTAAAATGCATTTATTTTTTTATTATTTATATATTGGTATTGATTACCGAATTTCATTGAACAACCCGTGATAGATTCTTAAATTCAAAAATGAAATCGGTTTGGTGTCGAGAACCTGGTTAACAACAAAGCAAGGCTTAACACTACATCTCAACTCATCTTTTCTCATCTCATCTTATCTTTGAACGGTAATATTTTTAGTTGATAAGCGCAACACACACTCATGCACAAATACACTGAGCCTTTGGGCACGTCGCTGCACATTTCGCCTCTACCTTCTTGCCAACAATAATTTTGTAATTATTATTTATTTTTTTCTACAAAAAAGAAAGAAAAAAAAAAACAAAAGAAAAAGAATACCAAAGCCAAAAATGTGACTTGCAGTTTTGACGCCCCCCCAAAATGTGCATAATTCTATTTTTGCATTACTTTTAGATTCATCTTATGTTTGTTTGCTTTCATTTTGATTGGTTACTGTAACTCGTTGTTGTTGTTGTTACATAATAATGCGCGATTATATGCTTCTATCGTTCGAATGTGTGTGTGAGAGAGTATGTGTGCGAGAGGGAATATGAACACAGGCAAGCAGAGAGTATACACATGTACACTTGTATTTATGTGTGTGTGTGTGAATATATATGCCTATCAATATATATAAACAACTATATATATATATAAATATGTATGGTGTATGTAGCCCCGCTCCCCACCCGAACCCAAGCCGGACACAACTTTGAAGAGAATTCGGCCACACGGATGAGAGCAACAACAGCTCTCTAGGAGATCATTCAAGATGAAGCGTACCACACACACATTCACACACAAACACACACACACAAAAACACACACACACCCAAACAAATGACCATACGTATATACGTACAGTTGTTGTCGAGTAGCAAAGTTCAGTAGTGTTAGCCTTGCCAGGCCAGTTGTTCAGTTGGACATATCTATGGGGCGGGCTTAGCAGCATAGCTTAGCTTAGCTTAGATCCAACTGTACGCAGCATGCCAAAAAAACAGCCTGAAAAGGTCCCTAAGCCGATCTATCAATAACCAAAACGGGTGAGTGAGTTTCTTAAGCAAACGAATCGAGTGAAATATATACGAAAATGGATGTACGAACTGAAAGTGTGTTAAGTGTGAACAACTATTGCTTAATTGTAACAAAAAAAAAAACATAAACAAAAAAACAAATCATAAATACATATACAAAATAGACTCCAAGGACTCTTAAGCATTTCCCACTAGGAACATTCGTCATAGGAACAACATCAAAGCGACTTCAGTCTTAAGATTGTTATCGTTAATCATAAGCCGGATTTCCATTTGTCAATGGGTATGACTGTACTTGTTGTTGTTGTCGTGCCAACTTTAATTTACGTGTGTTTGTTTTCCAAACATTTATCGTTTAACTTTAATCGAAATGCCTTTTAATTTGTTCTTTAAAAACAATATGTAATGTTATCTTGATCAAACAACTATGTAGCTGAATACCGTAAATCAAAAGGCAAATTCGCAGCAAAGCCAAAAAAAAAACTATTACAAAATGATTTAGCCATTAAACTGGAAAAAATGAACTTTTTCAAATAGTAAGTAGCAACAAAACAAAACAAAACCAAAAAAAAAAATAAAATAAAATAAAAAAAAATTATAATACAAAAAAAAAAAACAAAAAGAAGAACAAATTTAATCAAATCAAGTTTTAGTACATTTGTTAATGTTGTGTGCTCTTATTGTTAAAAAAATTAAATTCGAAAAAATCAAGTATTATTTAAACGTTTTTATTAGACACTTCTAAATGTTTTTTACTTTCTACCAATATCTCTATGTAACTTATTGTAAAACATTAATTTAGATCTTAACTGTCTATGCAGCCCATATACAAAGAAAAAAACACAAAAAAAAATAAATGCGTCCAAAGTCGCACAGTTTGCGTCATCGATGTTAAAGCAACCGTTTCTATATATCAATAACTATTCTTAAGCACTCCATAAACCGCTAAATGTGATTTATTAATACGCAATTTTATTTGGGTTTTATAGGAGGAGGAAAAACAAAAACGAGAAGAGCTCGAAGAAATTTTGGCCGAAAACAATCGCAAAATCGAAGAGGCCCAAAGGAAATTGGTAAGTCTGAGCAGCTTCTTATTTTTTTGATGATGACATTCAATATAAAATACATTTGCTTTCACAGGCCGAAGAACGTTTAGCTATCATTGAGGAGCAGCGCTTGATGGATGAGGAGCGCCAGCGTATGCGCAAAGAGCAGGAGAAGCGTGTCAAGGAGGAGCAAAAGGTCATATTGGGCAAAAATAATTCAAGACCAAAGTTATCGTTTTCCCTGAAGCCAGGCGCGTTATGAGACGTCATGCAATGCGTGCCTTTTATCTTTCTTGTTAACAGCTTTTGCTCTTTTTTTACCTCGATTCAGCGCTTTGCTTGCGCTTAAAGCCATTTAAACGGGTTTCATTGTTGTAATTATATTATATTTTATTTGTTTTTGAAGTGCGTTTAATAGTTTTGGATGCAAGCAAGGTGTCAGTAGATTGGCCCAAGTTTTTTTTATCATACTATATAAACATACATACATACAGACACTTATATATATATATATATATATTTATATGTATATATGTATATATATATATATATGTATATCTATATATATATATATAAATAATATATTTATATAATATATAATAGTTTCGTTTATTTCAAGAATTGCCAATTTCATCGATTATAATAATATACAGCTCTATATAGTACAATATGCTAGCAATATACTTAAATTTTTTATACATACGATGTGAGTCAAATGATTATGTGTAGTGCCTCATATTGTTCTAAAATGCTGAAATCAACAAAAAAAAAACATCAACAAGCAATCGCGAATTATGTACTCCCAAATTTTTGATAATGCAAAAAAAACATAAAAAAAGATAATAAAGCGTTTCGTATACATATAAAGTTTGTGTTTTTAATGTGTATGCTGTGGTACTTAAATACTCTTCATTGGTAGTGCGGTCCATCCTAAAGGTATGCTCCAAAAATTTGATTTTCTGAGAATCGATTGCAACAGATAACCTTATGGATGCATTCTTCAAAATGTTAAATAATTTAAGACAGTTTCTAGCTAGTATTTCAAAAAAATCACGGAATATTCCAATAGAAACTTAAAACTAATGCAATATCAATGAAAAGTAAATGTAAAATACTTACGAACACAAGTGACGATCGCCCATTTAAAGATAAGCTAGTAACTCCTTTGATATGACAGCCTTTTTGCTTGGAATATTAAAGAGCTTAAAAGAAGATTGGGTAAAATGGTAATGACCAAGTTAAGACTATCTTTCCCAACGAAAAATACAAATAATCATTATTTTTTAAAGTATAATTTCTTGTTTTATTATAGCCTTGAAAAAGTTCATTTCATTATGCGTTCTTTTTTGATATACGTTTTTGTTGATAACATTTAATAAGATTTGATCGTTATTTTCATAATTTTCGAGCTTGTTCATTTATGTTATGCTTGCACATCTGATATAAGTAAGTATATTTGTATATAGGCATACTTATTTATATACATAATTTAAATTTGTTTCGTTTTGTTTTGTTTAATGCAATGTATGCCAATATCATGTTTTTATGTTTATATTTATTAATTAGTTTTCCGATTGCTAGCACAAATTTAATTTCCATTCGAACATCAGCCAACAATTTTCAGTTTCAAGTCTTTCAATTTGTAAGTTTTTCTGCTTGTAGGTCAAACAATTTGCCAATTTCCAAGATTAATTAGCAACTGAAGAAAGCAGAAAGTTTTACAGCTTATATAATTGCACTTGAGAGTTTTATATATATATTTTTTTTATTTTGTTTTTTTAAATTAATAAAAAAAGGAACACCAAAAAAAATAAATACTTTTGCAGGCACATGTGCTTGCAATTTTGAGTTTTTTATTTTTAAAATAATAAATATGCATAAAAAAGAACAAATTAAAAATTAAATAATAATAATTATAATATATTTGAAATGATATGGAACTAAAAACAAATAAATTGCAAACATTTTGAAAATGGCATAATTTCAGCTATGAAATTAAATATGTAGTATATAATTGTATGGAGAAAAATAATTAATTGTTATAGTTATATGATAAATTTAAAAGTTATAATATATACAGCTTCATTCATCAACAATCTCAATATTTCGCATTATCATTTATTTACTTTAACGTAGTTTAGTTTGTTCTCCAAAATTGTTGTTGCTTGATTCTCTTTCAGCCCAAAACAGAGCGCGCAATTTGCGCTTTAAATATTTTTGTATTGTATTTAAAAAATTTGTTTTTGTTTCTTTTATCATTTTGCTGTTGTTGTCGTTTTAGGTCCCACACAATTTCGCTAATTATACAAATACAATTTGTTTTTGTTTTTCTTTTTTTTGTAAGTATTATTTAGTTGCCTTTTTGATTAGCTTGCTGACTAAATTTAATTTCAATTGCAAATAGGAAATAGTAATTTGTTGGTTTTTGTATTTTTGCATTTGTCTAAAACTTGCTTCATGTATTTTAGCCATAGTTTAAATATATGTATTTATATACGTGTATGTATGAAATCGTTTATGTATGTATATGTGTACGGGTGTGTGTGTGTGTATTGTTTAAATATTGATAATGTTAAAGTGTAGTTTAAATGGTTTTTGTTTACATTTATATATGTATGTAGTATATTACTTTTACATTAAATGTGTAGAAAAATTCGTTAAATTGATTTGCGTGTAGTTTTTAGTTTACTTTTATTTTAACTATCTCTGCTTTTTTTAATTAGCCACAAATTAATAAATTGTTTGGTTGGCTTGTCAAATTTGAATTTGTTGCAATGACTGCACAGCCATTTTAATGTTTAAATATTTAGTTTACTACAATTTGTGCACTGATGTTCTGCATTTTTAATTTAAATTTGTTTTCTTTTATTTTTGTTTTTTTTTTATTGTTATTCAATTTGGCTGCAGTCTAAGTTTTAAATAAATTTGTTGTGTTTATTATACATATTGATATACATATAGTATTTAAATATATATTTAAATATATGTAATTTAATCGGTTTACTGCAAATGCTAAAAATTGTTAGCTTTAGCCCCATTCAAAATAAATTCCACCACACAAAAACACAGCGTCCACTCACTGCATGTCAAACTGCACGCGCACTGACCACAAAACTGTATGTACGCCTCCAATTCACCACAGACACTTGACAATGGCTTGTAAACTGCAAACTTCAATAGTTTCGGATGCTTTGTTGGTTGCTGCTGTTGTTATTGTTGTTGTTGTTGTTTCGCAACGGTTTCGTGTGATTTTGCTCATCCGGCGCTAGGTAAGCATCTTGACAAACAAAAGCGCCAATAGCACATTGACAAACAGCACGAGCAACATCAGCTGTTGGCGCACAAACCAATCCTGTCAAAGAAATTAAAATTAGTTGGACGATAATAATTAAAATAAATGTTAACAAGAGTGGTATCGATAATCGATTGTTATCGATACAAGGGAACGTGTAATCAATATTTATTGTGTATGGGGTATAAAACCATAACTCACCTTAACTTGCGGACTAACCAAATACAGCAAGGGATTCGCGCGGAGGCGTTCGTTGACTTCGATTTGACGACGCACAGCCTCGCGTCGGGCCGAGCCCAAGGCGGAGACTTCCTCGCGACTCATCGCCTCCGTGGCGCGCGGCAGCTCCTGAAAATCTGGCATAGACTTCTTACGCTGCAGCGTCACATTGATGGGCACCGTCTGCGGGCAAGGAAAGATAAAAGATGAATTAGTCATGCAACACATTTGGTGGGGTGACTTATCTAACGCATATGGCACAAATCAAAATTTCTAATTTTGACGCATGGATTGTGCCTTAAAAGCAAGTTTTTATAAGCGGCTTTAGACCATATTTGGTTAGCTTTTTCTTTTAATTTAAGTGCACAATCTACGAATGACAAATAGTTGTTAGCGAAACCTTCACCAAAACATGAAATTTGCAAAAATTTTAATTTGTGCAACTTTAGCAGAAAGTGCTGCACCTCAACGGGCGGTTCAACTATCCAACTTTCACTAGCGCGACGCGCCAACAATGCCGGCGAGAACATCAAGTCCTCCTCATCCTCCTCCGGATACCAGTCCATGTTGTTGTTCTTGTTGTTGTTGGGATGTGTTTGTGTACGTGTTTTAGCTAAGTTCTGACAATTTTCAGCTAGCTTGCATAAGCGTCCTTCAGTCTATTGGCGCCACCTCCAACTTGTAAACGAGTTGTACATGATGCTACAATTTTTACTGAGCACTAATTATGCCGACAGACGACAGTTGTTGTCGTTGTCGTTGTTGTGGTTGTGGTTGTCTGTTGCCAGCAAAGCGCCAAATGGCCAAAAATAGTCGCAACGCACGGCAATGAGCCAAAACAACAAGAATGAAAGACCGATGCTCTTTGAAATTCTTTAAAACGAGAATATATGTGTATATAGATATATATGTATATATTCTATATATATTATATGATTTATTTTGTTTATCGTCAAAGTGGCAATAAACTTTGAGCAGGAATCTTTCTTAGCCAACGCGTCTTTTGCTACTACCAAAGTGTTTTCGGAAACTGTCGCCAATATAGCCACAGTGGAGCGACAAATGAGAGACGCGACGCGGCGACGACAACGACGACAACGATGAATTCTTCCAATGGACCACCACTTGTGAAGTGTTCATCGTGAATTCAGCAGAGATGCTGCTGTGGAGATGCTGCCCCACTGCTGCATTCCATTCTGCGCCTGGCGTGCACTCAGTTCCGACTATAAATAGCCGGAGAATGGGCACATGTTCGGACCGACAAATTATTGCTCTCTTTTTCTCTTTCTCTTGGTCTCTTTGAAGATCTTACAATATATATTGCCAGCTATTCTCGTTTAACCAGATATATGGCATTTGAATTAAGTTAATTGCGCGGATTAACTGTGCTATGAAATATTTGGAAATAGTAGCAGCCCCGGGAATTCAATATTACGACTTGAATTCTGATTTGAAATTTAGATGGCCATTAAATGATAAGTACCTTGAGTGCAGCGAAGAGTTTTATGTGCATAAAATATTTATTTAATTTTGATTCAAATTCAAATATTTGTTCAACTTCCTGGATTATTTCGACAGACCTCAACTGCTGATGCTCAGCTTATTATTTCTATTCGTTAAGAGTATAACAAAAATTAAATTGGAATTGCTGTTGAGGAACTACACTAAATGAATACTAATGCTGACCAAGTTAGTTTAGGGTGTCTTTCGCGTTATATTTATTATATTCTTAAATTCCATTATCAGTCATAGTCTTTAAGACTTGCTGCAAATAAGAGGCAGCCGCAGCTAACCCACGAACCCATAATTAACTTAACATAATTAAACTTACCTTCATTTTCTTGCCACCACCGCCGCCACCACCACCACCACCTTTGCCGCCCATGGCTCCGCCCACTGGCGTTGCTGGCTTGGCCGGCAGATACAAACTCTCCGTGCGTTTGGGTTGCAAGGGCGAGGGAATGATATCCTGACCGAGCGTACGCTGACGCAGCAGCACATCCTCGAAGGGCTGATTGGGTGACGAGAAGAGCGGCTCCGCAGTATTGCTTTGGCTAGGCGCGCGCCCACCGACCCCCAAACTGGGTGTGCCAGCGCGCGATAAACGCCCACCGGCCCCGGAGGGCAGCGATCCATTGCCGGTCATTGTCGAGGTCGATGTGGCAGTCGTTGTTGCTGCGGCATTGCCCGGCACCGGTGTTGTGCCCCGAAATACTGAGCCCGCACGTGGACGTCCGTCTGGTGTGCTGGTGCCATTGGGCACCGAATCCGCCAAACCGGTCCGATCCAGCGACGCCTGACGAGAGCCAGCCAATCCACCGCTCATCCGACTCGCGGCGCGTGCGTAGCGATCGATGGAGGAGTCGCGACTCGGCGGCCGCTTATAGTGATCAAAATGGTCGATCGATGACTGCTGACCCATCTGGCCCAGCATCGGTGGCCGTTGTCCCCGTTGCTGCTGCTGCTGCTGCTGTGCTGCAGCCATTGCTGCTGCATCCGACAATTGTTGCTGCTGCTGCAGCTGCTGCTGCTGCGAGGCGCGACGCAACAGGCTGGCGGCATTGTGACTGGGCGAGGGGTTGAGTGAGGATTGCTGTTGGAGTTGCTGTTGCTGCTGTTGCTGCAGCAGTTGTTGTTGCTGCTGTTGTTGTTGTTGGAGTTGTTGCTGTTGCAGTTGCTGTTGCTGTTGCAGGTAGAGTCTTTGTTGCTGTTGTTGTTGCTGCTGCTGCTGCTGTTGCTGCTGTTGCTGCAACAATTGTTGCTGTGGCGACATGTTGCTGCTGCTGACATTGCCAGCGCCAAACGGCACTTGCTGGCTGCCGGGTGGCTGTTGCTGTTGGAACTGATATGCAGGATTCATTTGTGGATTGCTCTGTTGCTGCTGCTGATGCTGCTGTTGCTGCTGCTGCAGTTGCTGATGTTGCTGCTGCTGCTGCTGCTGATGTTGCTGCTGGTGATACATTTGATTGATGGCGCTGACAACCTGCGCATGACTGGGCTGCGCATGGCTAACCATCCCGGAGAGATCCGTCTGCGGCGAGACGGGCAACTGTTGCGAGTACATGGACGAGGGCACCGGACACTCAGATTCCTTTTGCTGCTGCGACATGCGACGCTGCTGCTGCTGCATGTTCAGATATTGCTGCTGTCGCTGCGCCTGCGTTGCATATACATCCGAACCGGAGCCGGCGCCACTGCTGCTCGCCGGCGAGAACTGTTGCTGCTGTTGCGCGGACGCTGCCGGCTTGGTGGGCATGCCCGACATGCCCATACCCAGATCCACATTGGATTGGCCGGGTCCGCTGCCGCGAAAGCGTTCACGTTCGCGATAGCGCAACTTCTCAAAGCGCTCCAGCACCGACGGCTTGAAGTCCGGCGCAAATTCGCGAGCCATGCGTACCGCGTTCTCGCAATCGATGCGCGCCTGCTCGGCGGCCAAGTCGGCATTTTGGGCCTTGGCAGCGGCGGTGGCCATGCGCGAGATGGCCATATCGGAGCGCTGCATGGCCATTTTGAGAGCACGCTGCGCGGAATTGACGGCGGCCGTGATGCGGTCACGGAATTTGCGCGAACGTGCCAGGAACAAATGCTTTTTCTTCTGGCTGGTTATCAATATGTTGTTCTTGTATTTGCCCTCCTCGACGGTGCCATCACGGAACGTGGTCACACCATAGCCATGCTTGCGATTATTGTACCACTCGCCCTCATATCTATGTGAAGCAGAGTTCTGGATTACTATTGATACAATGCTGGGCATTCAGTTGTCCACTTACTTGAGGCCATCGCTGCGCTCGGCAACGCCATGACCACAGCGCTTATCCTTCTTCCATTCACCCATGTAGGTTTCCACCACCGTGGGATCCAGCTGCTCGTCCTCCAAAGTAAAACTCGCATTAGACTCCGTATGCGCAGATCTGTGATAGACACATTGGTGTTATTTGCGAAAAGCACACAATTGTTTTAATCGGCGAACTTAACTCTTAACTAGCTTTGTATGACAAGCTAAATAAATTTAGATTCGAACTACAAAAATAACAAATTTTAAGAACTTAAATTCATTTCCAGAAGTACTTTATGAAGAGTCAATTCTATTTAGTTTCGATTGTTATTAATCATCAATCGACAATGACTTATGTATTAGGATTAAATTAAACTGGAATTGCCAGCTACAAAGACTGCACTACAACGAAAATGGCTCAGAAATAAAAATATAGAATTATTGCCTTCTCCGCATTGGTGTTAATACACTTACTTTGTCGTCAAATTGGATTGCTCGGAGCCGGTGCTAATCCATGAGGCCGATGACATCGTGGATCTGATGCTGCCTGAGGCAATAGTGCCACGTTTCTCCAAATCACCAGTGCTGCGCTGCTTACGCATTTTCAGACCCTGCCAGGATGACAACGTTTAAATAATGTTGCAAACATGTTTTAAGATTTGCCTTGCTTACCATCAGAAATCCCTTCTTCGTCTTCTCGGTGAGACTGTTGCGCCGCGCGGGCAGCTTATCCGACTTGGCGGTAAGCACAAATCCACCACGGATTTCCTCGGTCTTTTCGGCAACTTTGGCGGCACTGCCATTCTCGCCGCTGCGCAGGGAGCTCAACGAGGCGTGCAGATTCTTGCGGCGATGATGCGAGGCGAGGCCAAAGGGCGCCGAGGTGCGTATGCCATAGCCATGCCGCTTCCCCTCCAACCACTGACCTTGGTACTTGCCTGCAACAACAAAATAAATCAGGCTCTCTCTTTCTCTCTCACTCTCTGTCTGCCTGACTCTGGGTCTGGCCAATTAAAATGAATATGATAAATGAAGCCGCAGTGTGTGACCTCATTGGAATGCTTTCGTCTTGACAGGCGGAAGTCCAGGCGAACTGCATCTACTTAGCATGGAACACATTCATTAGCTGTTAACCCATTCGTAGGTATTGCCGTAACTAGTAACTAGCAGAATTCTATTAATGGCTCCACGTGTCTTGGGTCACTTAGAGTGTGCCTTCCATGGGCGGAATGTCGACACTGGTAGGGTAATTTAATTAGTAAATGTTTTGCTGAGGCTTAGCAAATGACAAGTTATTGTTGACGACGGACAAACGCAGAAGGCAGAAAGCAAACAGACATTTGCATAGTTAACTCAACTTACTGCAGCCATTCGCTAGCTGGCCATAAACTCAGGGTTGCTATTCACTTGTAATCTAAAGAAAGGATCCCTAGAATAAAGCGAAGGTCAAGTAAGTTGTGTCTACTCCGGCTTCGATTAACAATTCAATGTTATCCACCTGTAATAATCGCATTTTTATGCTCTACTCCCAGATAATTGGATTCGTATAATAGCAATTGAATACATGTGCCTCAGAAGCGTTTGGGCTAATCTTAATCAGACTGGTAATAAATACGACTAACCGTGTGGCTCTAGATTCCAACAATTTAATAACTCTTCAAAAAACAATTTGAAGATTTAAGCAATCTGATAGAAAGATATATACAAATGATAATAAAACCGAACATTTGTATAGTATAAAAAAGTAATATCTTTAAACAGCTGAATATTTTTCTCACAGTTTAACTTCCTAAGTAATCAAACTAAAAAACAATGCATATGAACGAGACCCGTTAAAGATTGCCCATTCAGTAATTATGTTGCCTGTTTTCAATTCAAGAAGAAAGTATCTTGCAGTGTAGAGCCGAGTTGCGATTTCCTTCTTATCTCTAAATTCCAATAAAGTCTTATAAGCACTAACTAAATTATAATGTAATAAATAATTAATTACATTTTGGCTTAGGATTTTCTGTTTAATAATTCTCGGAATAGCCTCAACACACTGTAAGTGCATCACATTCATTCCGAATGACATATATATATATATAAATATATATAAATATGTAATTTCTTAACACACATATTATTGTTGCGCACACAACCATTTGTTCAACTGCATTACACACCCACAACATACATACGCAAACAGCGAGGAGAGATTATTTGTAGCTGTAGAGCCAGATGCCAGGCAAGCTAACCGAATTTCCCCAGAAAAATCCCACTCATGTTGCAAAAATGTTTCAGAAGAAAAACGTTAAAGACTAAGGCAAATATGACGTCAGGTTTCGGTCACTCTGCAGTCTGTGTATGTGTGTGTGTGTGTGTGTGTGTGCGTGTGTGTGTGTGGTTGACTCTGTGTGCGAGAGTTTTTGGCTTACCGGCAAGGCAAAACCAAAAAAATAGCAACAGAATTCAGAATTGGCCTAGTACACAGAAGACATGCGCCAAATTATTACAGAAACGTCAAAAAGTAAAATAGAACAACAAATTGATTTCAGCTGCCTCATTTCTTATTGTTGTCGTTCGCTTGTTCGTTTGAAAGTGGACCCAGAAAACAAAAGTCGAAATGATCTCATGCATAGAGCATTGTCCGCATTACGTATACGCCGTGTGTTACGCTTACCGCCATCTGCATACGTCTCGCAACCGGAACCATCTTGATAGCCCTCGTTCCAGGTGCCCTCGTACTTGGCCGTCGACACAGTGCTCTCACGAACGCCATAGCGTCCCTTGTGACCATCCTTGGACCATTCACCTCTATAAATCTGACGACCAATTTGCTCCACGCCCAAACCATGTCGTCGTCCATTCTGCCACTGACCCTCGTAGTGTGATCCGCTGCAAAGATTTCGAAACATTTATTGGTAAACAGGAAAGGTTCGGCACTTAAAATGTATATGCCCCTTCAGGTGTTCTATATATACAGAATAGTTTAGCTACCTTAATTTATGTGTAAATGACTGATTTTGTATAAACTAGCAAGAAAATATTTCTTTGAGTTTTCAAAAGAATTTAAGTTTTCGATCAGTTGTTATACAAATGAAAAATCCTAATGATAATCGAAAGAAAAAAGAAAAAAACTCATATTTCTAAGGGCAGCTGCCACACTTACCAATTATCTAATTTGAAAACGAATCTTAAGCTTAAAACTTACCTGGGCCATATGTACGATCCGGATACCTCAAAGCCATAGTTCCAGGCGCCGGCATAGGCGCCCTGATGTTTGGGGCCCGTGCAGACGCCATGGCCGTGGGCTTTGCCCTCGTCCCAGCCGCCGCAATAGGTGCCGCCGTCCTCAAAGTCGAAACGGCCGCCGCTCATTGGGGCGCGCTTGTTGCCGGCGGCGGCGGCAGCCTGGGCGGCAGTGTAGGCGGCCATGTCGCCGCCATTTTGTTGCAGCTGTTGCTGTTGTTGTAGCTGTAGCTGTTGTTGTTGCTGCTGCTGTAGTTGTTGTTGCGTTAGTTGGTCACTCTGTTGCATACTCGATGCTTATTGTTCGTGTTGCAGTTGCTGTTGCTTCTTCTCTTCCTTTTCTTCTCCTCGTTCTAGTGTTTACTACTTAGTGTTGTTCTTTTTGTTGTTGTTGTTGTTGCTGTTGCTGTTGTTGTTGTTCTTGTTGCTGTTGTCGCTTTGAGCTTTTTATGCTTTCGTATGCTGCGCATTGATTTACTTCTCAATTGTTGCTGTTGTTGTTGTTGCTCCTGCTTCATTTGCATTTGTTTGGTGTATTTTTTGTTAAATCTAACTTTGTAATTCGTTTCGCTAAGTTTCGTTTTTAGTTAATTTTTGTTGTTTAATTTGTATTTGCTACGTAATTAGTTGAGTTGTTGTTTGTTGTGTTGCTTGACTTTTCCTTAACTTAAAGTTAGTTCTGCTAGGTTGATTTTTAGTGTGGTTAATTTGTTGATATTTCACTGAAACGCGAAAGTTACAACTTATTTTCTCTTTTGGTTTGCTTTTGATTCTGTTTGCCTTTGACTTTTTTTATCGATCAAGTTTCAATCGCTGGCATCTCAAAGTTATGGCTCTTTATGCTTATATCGTAGGCCATCATTGGGTTAGCTGAAAGGCTATAAAAAAAACACAAAATAATTGGTTAATAATTATAAGTTCTGCGCAAAAAATTATCATCAAGAAATTCATGTATATATATAAAATATATGCACATAAAACATATCCCAGGTGGTTAATGAAAATTCACCGGGCTTTATTATTTTTTAATTCAATTAATATCTTTATGGATTTTTTTGTTAAATCTTAAGCACTGTATTAGTTTGATATTTCACTTCTTATACATTTTTGGAAATTGTTTTTAGTCTCATCACTTATTTATATATATTTCTTTGTGATTCGTTCCACGTAACACAAATTTGGTTTGATCATTTTCGATTGGGAAATCCAGTTCATAACACTATTTATTGGTACTTCTGGAAACATTAGTTTCCATAAATATTTCCGAAAAGTTCTAAAGTGCAGCACATTAATTTTTTGCATATTCCAAAATGATTTATAACGCGCATTTTGTTCATTTTTATCTGTTGAATTTTCTGAATATTCCCGAAGCACGCGCGCTCGAAATGTTTATAATGTGTATAAAATCGTATGGAACGAATAACTATATAGACAAATACCTCAAATGAAGTCGCAACGAATGAGCACTGAGAGAGATTCTACAAATGATGACGAATACAATGATGTGTTTTTGTTGTGTTGCTGTTGAGGCTTTTGTTGATAATGAAGACTGAGGATGATGATGTGAAATGTGTTTTGTGCAATTGCAAAACTACTAATCGAACATGTACACAATGGTGTACAAACGCTGGCTGCCTGTGGCTCGAAATTGTTGTTTGTTAATAACAAAACCGATTTTCATTTTAGTTTCGCTTGGCACCGGGGCTATCGAAATTTATAGACGCAACACAGCATCATCTTTTGTATATAATACAATATAGCTAGCTGTAGCTATAGATACATATGTACATGTGTATATGTATGTGTTAGCAAGTGAGCAACGTCAAAGGCCAACAACAAAATTCTCAATGGCGTGCCGCTTTATGAGTAGGAGGCGCCTGCAGGTTGCTACGCTGCTCAGCTGTTGCCCGGTGGCAGCTACTCGCTGCAAGCACTCGCTGTGGATCTGTTCTCGCTTCAGCGAGTTGAAGCACTCGTCCGGTTTTTGTTTGCACGTACGTATGCACGATGGTAGTAATAATATATTAGAAATATTAAATAGCAGCACACAAATGCCGTGCACAGCACTCGCAAACTTTTCATTTTTCTTGCTTATGCATTTGGTCCAAAAGTTCTTAAGCCAACTATCTCAATCGTTGTTGTTGCTTCGTATTTAGTTGATTTGCTGTGGTCTTTTGTTGATTTGCCAAGTAGTTTTGTTTTTTTACTGCCTCGTAATTATTTATGATGCTCTGCTATTGGCTTTTGCATTTCTTAAGAGATGTGTAATTCGTGCGGCTGGGCCATGTGTTAATCATATTTTTATTTTTATTTTTTTATTTTCAGTTTTTAGGAATTGCCTATGTATATGTTAGACGTGTCGTAAAAAGCATTTTCAAAACAAGTAAATCATTCAAAATTGTTTTAATCGCATACACAAAAGGTTTTTAGACTTTTTACTGATCTTCGTATTTTTTATACCGAAAATTTTAGGCTGCCCAACTTTTTTCACATCATTAACATATTATAGAAATTGATTATATATTATATATTTATACGCACACAAACTTTGCCAGCTAATTAAATTTAAAAGTTTAAAAAATTTGCAGAAACAAGTTTTTCAAGTGCTTGGAATAATCAAAAATGACAGCTTACAGAAGTGGCAGCAACATTATGTGCAGCAACATGAAGGCGGAGAAATTAAACAGAAATAACCAGCAACAACAGCAAAAAGCATAACAACAGCATCAATGGACAGGAAATTTGCGCTTTACACACATTGCGCATACGCCATGTGGTTGCCACAGAATTTAATGCCTTGGCATTGCGATACCGATAGGGAGCTTCCAGCGGAAATTGTTTATTTGGAAATTCTTCACTCTGTTGCAAATAATTTACAGTTTGATTGTAACAGCACAATACGAACCAGCAACAAGAGGGACACAAAATCAGAGAGACATGGAGAGAGTGATAAACTGAGAAGACAAAACGGTTGCTATACATTGACAGGTTTATCACATGGTTGAATGGAATTTCTGTGCGTGTGGCAAGTGTTTGGCTAGAAAGGCATAAAATTCAACCCCAGCAGGTGGAAACAACTCAGAAAGCAATAAAATTGTGAGTTTACTATGAAATCTGATGCTGAATACTATTGTTTTACTCATATGAATAATGTTGTTGGATTACTTCAAGTGGCACTAAATAGACCAGATATTTACATAGGCTCATAGATACATTTGATATACCATTTAAAAATATGAAACGCTCTTTATAGTTTATATCCCCGATACAATTTACCAACCTACAACTTTCGAGTTTTAAACAGTTCACCTGAAAATGCTCCACATTTGCACTCATAACATTTTAAGTTCAATATCGATTCAAAAACAAGATGCTGTTTAGTATACATATGTATAATATAAATATTTATTTTTATGATACCATTTATAAGGCTGTATTTTGATGAGAATCGATCGACTGAATTTGATTCTTATTAAATTGCAGCTCTGTCTGTTCCACAGAGGTATTCATAAAACTACCGCAGGCATTTCGGCCACTTTTTCTATTAATTTTATTTTTTTTATTTTGGCATTCTGCTCTGCTACTCGGTTTATTGTTCTCTTTGCGGCTGCCGTAGAAGCGAAACGAAAGCGAACGAAATTCAAATTTGAATTCTTCTAAAGCTTTTGTTATAAATAGCAAAATACACACACCGAGCAGAGCTGCGCTGAGAAAAGGGGGAGGTTGGCGCAGCAGCGGAGTGGAATGTTGCCAGTTGCCAGTTGCCTGCGTTACGGCTTGCTGTCTCTGGCTGCCAATGTTATTTTGTTTAAACATTTATGATGATGAAAACACACGCATCGCATCCCATCGCATCCCAGTGCATCCCAGTGCATGGCATGTACTTGTATCCGCACTTGGGCAACATTTACTGCCCTGTGTGTTCAGCATATTTAATTACGCTGAAGAAATTTTTAGAGATCGTCGTGGCGAAAGACAGCGCGGCATAAACAGCCACCAAAATACTACATCTAATTTTTTCGTACTTCAGAATGGGAGTTATAATTTAACTCAACTTGTGTCTCACCACACAAAATGGAATTAAACTTCTGCAGCAGCTAGTTGATTTAATTTATGGCAACATTTCACATTATTTTTTTATGAATTTGTAGTTTTTGCGAAATAATAACTGCACTGCGAATAACTCGAGAATTGTATATGTCTACTAAAATTTATTTTCATACATAAGACGTTTTCACTTTGCAAACATAAAAACTGATTTTGTTTAATAAACACTAGCAATGCATTGAAAAAACAAAACATACAAACAGACTTGAATTTGAAATGGATGAAAATGAAGAGAATATTTTGAAGAGAATTCAAGCAACAACTTCAATTCACAATTTCTTAATTAATGTGCACCAATAATCCATCTAGAAATCAACATTTGCAAATTGGTTTCTCGAGTAAATTATTACAGTCTTGGACAGACTGCTAACGAGTAAAATGCTAGAATTGTTTTACATATTACAAAATGCAGAAGAACAACACTCACTCAGTTAGCATTTTGGCCAAGTGCAAGTCAGCCCAGTTAGATGCTTGCCCAGGGCAGCTGTATTGAACTTTATCACAGAGCTCTGCCGAGCAGGGCTGATAAAAGCATTTACGTATGCGCATTTATTTATAAACAAGCAGCAGCCGCATGTATCATTGTTATTTTAAAAATTGCTGGCTGCCAGCGACCAAATGAAAATAAATAAAATTCGCTTTGGTGAAACAAAAAAGAAAGAAAATAACAACAACAACAGAGCAAGTAGAAATTAAATTAAGAGAAAGAATATTCGTAATAATGTTGAGCTGTATTTTAGGTGCTTTGGCAAAGTCTATTAAATTTTTTTTTCCTTTTTTTCTTTTTTTTTTTTTTTTTTGCAAGCAGAAAGTGTCTCTGTCCCTGGTTCCGATTCCGATTCTGATGCTGTTTCAGTTTGTGCTGCCTGCCTGCTGCTGGCTGCTGTCTCGGCCAACACACGAAAATTAAATAATAGTCCACTGACTGACGTCGATGTCGATGTCGATGTGGATGTCGATGTCGACGTGGATGTGGACGTGGACGTGGATGGGGGCCGACTGACAGTCGTCAGTGTCGCCAGTTCTTGAGTGCGTTTTGCATTTTGTTTGTTTTGTGTGTGAGTGTGTGCTTGTGTGTGTGTGAGTGTGTGTGTGTGTGCGTGTGTGTGTATGTTTTTTCTTTCTTGTTTTTTGTTTTTCATTTGGCTGCATTTACTTTTCATTTTAGTTGAGAAACGCGACTGCATTTGAATCAATCTACACTGCACTCTCGTCCACGCACACTCACAAAATCACACACACGCACACTCGCACACACACTTATCAACATTCACACACACACACACACACACACATACACACACTCACACACATAGACAGCGACACGCAGCGTTCAGTTTTTAGGTATTTTTAGCATATTTTTTCGTACAACGCGCACTTTTCGTATATTATGTGTTGTTGAAGGCAGGCAACACATTCTCTAAACTGAAATTATTTATAGGTTCACATAAATTAAGTATTAACACCCCAACAGCCTTCTAGCTACTGTAGTTATTGCTCTTTTGGGTTCTTGTTCAGCCTTTACATATTTACTTGGTACGCTTTGTAGGGTATTTTTTTGGGGGTAATTTTGCCATATGCATTATCGATTGATATGAATGTGATTTAAATGAGAATATTTAAATATTTAAGAATTTTGTTTTTAATATAGTACATTTTTGGACATTTGTTCTAAGGCTCATTACTGCAATTTGTTTATGAGACATGATATTATTTAGTAAAATACAAATATATTTTTTAAATTTGCATTTCCTATCATTTGTTTAAGGGCTGAAGTATTGATATTTTAACTAGGCATTTGTGTTCCTAGCAGTGTTGAATTAACTCAGGAATATTTAGTTTTATAGAACATATAACACTTTCATCTATTCTTTTTTTTAATAACTAACATATGTTAATTTGCTTGGCTCACTTCCACATGGCTGCTAATGGTTTTAGCAATAAATTATGCTCACTATTTCATTTCAAACAAATCCGCTCGAAATTTTATTTGAAAGTTGCCGTAATTAATTGGGATTTTATTATAGATGCGATTTTTAATTGAATTGATATTTACTTAGTATATATTGGAATTGATGGCGTGTGCTGCGTTCACCTATATTGTTTTATAACTTATTTGACGCATCGAAACTTTTTACCCACACACACACACACACTCGTACATGCAAAATCTCACACACACACACACGCACACAGATGCGCATTGAATAACTCGGGCAAATTGTTAAATAAAAAAAAATGGTGAAAATTTTTGTGTTTGGCCGCACACACACGTTAAAAATAGCAAAAGGCAAAGGCGTCGCTGAGCAAAATAATGTTGAGAAAATCCCGTGCCTTGAAACGTTTTTAGTTCCAAACGGCGTTGCGCAGCGTCGCTGACAGCTGGCAACGCGTACGGCAACGAATGGAAATGACAACGACAACGACAACAGCAACGACGACGACGACGACGACGACGACGACGATGGCGATGGCGACGACAACGACGACGACGACAATGTCGAGTTATGAGCGAGAACACCGAACGGAACGCACGAACGGCGGCCAACGACTGACGAACGATCTGTTGGCGGCAATGGGAATGGAAATGGGAATGGGAAAGGCGATCGCTAAACGCTGAACGCTGATCGCTGATCCGCTGATCCGCTGGTCGGTGAAGACGCAGTAATGACCGAAACCGAAACGGCAGTAAAAACGTCGTTCTTGCCTAGGCACAAAACTTCTTGGGCGGCATATGTGTTGCGTATACGCCCAGTGAAACTAACTGTGCTCAGCAGGCGGTGTGAAGAAGTCGTCGCGACATTTAGCGACACGCGAACACGTCCAAACGCCAAACGTTCGCAAAGCGAAAAGAAAACGCCTCGCCACACAGCTCTCCCAAAATCTGTGCGAGCATTTTCTTTTTGGTTGGGCTATTTTCTTTCTTTTTTTTTTTTTGTCGGGGATCCGCTGAATTCATTTTCCGATCGCGCAACTGGAAAGCGACAGGGCCGCAAAGCGTCAAAGCGACAAAGAGGCATTTGGCACTGCCTGTGTTCATTCGGGATGCGTTTTGCTCTCGCTCTCGCTCTCTCTTTCACTCTCTCTCCCTCTCCCTCTCTCTTTCGCTGTGTGTTGAACAGCTGTTGCTAATTGTTGGCTCTGTATTTATGTGCAATTTTTGGGCATAAATTAAAATGCCCACTCGATGATAATAGACATAAATATATGAATGAATGCCCGGTGGCATTCACCAATCGAATACACACACACACACACACACATATATATATACATACATTGTATACTAAAACGCCTTTGTTTGCCTTGCCAGGTAATTGGCTAAACGACAGGCAGGTAATGTGGCGCTGAGTCATAATACATATGAAACGGGCTACGGCCAATATGATGGACAACAACTTGTCTGGGGAGTGGTTTTTTCTATTTATTCAAGACTGTGGCCAATATGACAGCAGTGTGAATCATGGTGAATTGTGGCGTCAAAGGATAAGCCATAAACGAATCAATAAAATCGCGATGAAAAGCCAAACTAGGCAATGCCAATTAAAGAGCTAAATGACTTAGTTATTCTAAGTAGATGCAGTTAAATGCATAAATTAGTTGATTTTCATAACTAAACACTTATAACGCAGCTAATAACTTGAATTCTAGCTGCTCAAATATGCTCATGTGCGTGTGTGTGTGTGTGTGAGTGTGTGCTTGAGTGTGCTTTTAAGTGCGTGTGCAGCAAATGCAATTACCCCATAGAAATGAGCGTCTCAAAGCGGGTCATTAAATATGTAAGCCACAAATGCTGTTAATACTTCGCCAATGGCTTCTTCGTGTGGTAAACACTTTAAGCGGACAGCTCCTAACTGTAATTCCCTCGAGTTAAGGACACACCAGCCACACCAGCAGTCAGGATATGCAGCACGCGATAGACCGATCCGAGAGACGCATTTCACTTTTATCTCTTTCTTGTTTCTCTTCTTCGTGCCGCTTGGCTGCACGTCACAAGCCATTAAATGAAGTTTATATAGAATGCTCCTGAGTAATCAGGTTATACAATTTCCAAATTAAAAAAAAAACACACACACAAATAAGTATACACTACTATAATATGCCAACCAGTGGCCATTGCTGTTGCTGCTGCTGTTGTTGCTGCTCGTTGTTCACAAAGCTCTTTTGGGGTCTTGTAAATATTTCATGAAGTTTGCAAAGTTGAAAGTTAGAAAGACAGAAAAGTAATTAAAATTGTTTGGGTAAGGTATAAACGGGGACAACTGTCATTTGCCTCTTAAGTTAAACGTTTGCCAGGAAATTGCTCACTTACAAAAGTTAAATCTGATCGGCTATTGACTGTTGAAACTACAGTTTTTATAGTAATTTCCTTTCAAAAGCCTATAAAGCCTATTTTGACACATCGAATTAACAATTTAACAAAGACTCAAAGTAATATAAATAGTAGATCTATAATATCGTAGATATTTCAATTAGCTTTCCAAAAAGTATAAAATCTTAAGTGTTGTCAAACACTGGGCATGCTTTGCATAAAAATATCGTTTGTGTTCCATGCAACAAGCAAAAATTATACAGATATTTTTTGTCTTCTTCAATTCCGATTCCAAATCCTGTTTGACACCCTGTTTTTAGAATATTATTTTAATAATATTGTCGCAAGGCAGTCATATCAACAGTTGGTCTCTCTCTCTCTCTCGCTCTCTCTCTCTCTCGCTCTCTCTCTCTCTCTCTCTATCTCTCTCGCTCTCTCGCTCTCAATAAGGGTATTTTGGCTTCGGCATATTAGAGCTGTTTGATTTTAAATATCTCAGCGTTTTCAGATACACGCGTAGGAATCAACACGCACCCGCAGAGACGTCCATGGATATCTATGCATGAAAAGACTTATCCTCTTTTTTTGTCGTTTGATACATATTAAGTACGTTAGCCTTTTGGAGATGGAGGGCAGAGAGTCCCGTCAAGTTCCATGGCCTGCCCCGGCCAGACAAATATGACAGGCGATTGGCGAGTGGGTGGGTAGCGCAGCTAGCCAGGATGCCGAGTTCTGTTTTTGTGGCACTTTCTACCTGTTTGCTGTCTGCCTGCCTGTCAGGCAGTGTCAGATGTCGTGGTCTGAATTTGTATGCATACAATGAATTTATAATTGCTACCCAAAAATGTACGTTCAATTGGAGTGGAAGTCAGTTCATTGATTGCACAAGAAATATATAAATATATTTATATAGAAATGGATTACTCATCCGAGCAGCGGCTGGCAAAATTGAACTCAAATTGGATTTCTACTTTGGCCTTCCGTTTGGGTTTCAGCTGCCACGTGCCTGCAATTCAAGTACTGGTCAATTTCAAATTCGCCTCTTGCCAAATTATGAATTTAAATGATTTTATAATTTAATTTTGATTGCCTAGGAGCTGGCACACAAATATACAAATGGTTTTGTGTATATGTTTTGCTGTTCTTTTCAGCCACATTCCTCGCGATATCTTCTTCGATTTTGTACACTTTTAATTTGTTTTCGTCTTCACTCAGAATTTCCATGAATCACACAAACAAAGAAATCTTTTGACGAACCATGAAAAGTATTTCGCCTGTCTCGAAAGCAATCAGCAGGCAGCCGTGTTGTGATCAAACATCAGACAACTTTTTGACTCGACGTCGACTCGACGTCGACTCGACTGCCCCATCATCCGTTGGCCATGTGGGAGGTCAGCTGGGGTGAATGCTGCCCAAATGAAATGATACCAACTCGCTCACGGCTTGATCGATGCGAAATTTATGTTAAATATGCACCAGAGTTGAAAGGCTAAACAAATGTTCAGCCATCGATTTGCTTTTATCCTCGTACCGAGACAAATTGCCAGCACGTTTGTTCTACTGGAAAGGTGGACTGATTTCAAGACTTTGAAGTCATCATTACAAAATGCAAACATATCTCCGGAAAATCTCTGACCGTTAAGCACGTGGTGAACCGATTCAAAAATCGTTTCGCTCTTAGCATTTAACTTTCCCTTCTCAATTTATTACTTTGCTTATTACACAGCTACTAACGTTTATGGCTTTTATGTGATGCTGCCTAGAAATTTGATTTATTCATTTTTTTTATCTTTTATTTAAATTAGCCAGAGCTATTCCTACTACATAAAGCAATAGTATATAATTGATTATATTTTTATATATACAAACACAATACAAATAGATATAAGATAAATGCATTCAACTTCAATTTAGATGAATCCCTATTTTGTTTACTGACCAAATTATCGATTAAGAATTAGTTTTGCAAAATAAACAATGTGCTATAAATTAAAACAGTGAAAACAATAGTTGTGTGCCAAATGAAGTGCTTTCCAACCCATCGACAATGTCAACCACTTGAAATCAGGCCAAGTAGCGAAGCTTGGCGATTTATGCGGCTCTTGAATTGAAATGCAAAAGGACGCACTTGGGATAAAATCCTATACATATAAATAAATATATATATATATACATATATATATGTATATATAATGAAATGCTTACGCATATGCAGAGTGTAAGCGTTTGTGTTTGTGTTGTGTGTGTGTCTGTGTTTGTGCTTGTAGTTTTTATTGTTGCTGTCAAATACAAAGGAATTGAAAGCTGGCACACACACACACACACACGCACACACATACACACTTACACAGACTTACACACTTACACTTAAGCCGTTATGGGCCGGTGACTGCAAGCGGGGCGGCATAATAACAATAACGAGAACCACAAACAACAACGAACAACAACTTGAAGCTGCTCTGAGAGAATCCCACACACACACACACATAAACAAACGCAATCATATATATATATATATATATACATATATATAGATGATATATATGTACATATATTTAGTTAAGACTGTCCTGTGGACCTGGCCGCTGTGATTGGCGCGATAAGCACAAAAGCCGCAAGACAAAAGCTAAGAAAAATCGACAACAACTTGCACGTTAAGTGTTTATAGGATAATGCGTATAATGCGCATGTATTTCGATGGGTCTGTGTGTCTGTGTGTGTGTGTGTGAGCCAAAAGATTACAACAACAGGCAGCAATAACAATAACACTTAAGGACTAAGGCCAAGCTGGGAAACAAGCCAAGTTTACAGATGCGACTTTCCATCTATCTAGTGTAAAACGGCTGCTGCTTGCCTGGCCGTATCCTGCTGCGATGACACCACATGGATTGAGAAGGGGAGCAAGGGGGAGAGAGACGCGCAGAACCAAATCGAGGACACTGAGCAATGAGGACAACAGTGGCTGCGGATGTGCATGGAATATGCCGAAATTTGTTTAAGCTGAATTTGAAATTGGGTTAGTGTCGAGTGTTATATAAAGTCCTGGGAAGAATACGGCATGAGTAATAGTGTGTGTGTGTGTGTGTGTGTGTGTGTGTGTGTGTGTGTGTGTTACAAACATAAATCAGAGCAACAACAAGCACACAACGAATATGCAGCGATGAGTGTGGCACGCACTAAGCGACATCAAACACCAAAGTCATGGCGGGCACATGAATCACTTTTGGGCAACAACACGACAAGAGCAGGTCAAAAGCCATTGCAAATGTAAGCTTCAAGAAGGCCAAATTCACTTTACAATAATGGCTAAAAAAAAATATAAAAAAAATTGGGCAAATAAACCAGTGAAATAAAATGTACAATTCTCTGTTGCAAAATGTAAGAGAGGAAATGAAATATTGTTAAAACTGAACACAGTGGGACACTTGTGTCCTCTTATTTTCCTGGCCATTCCGCACTATATAGCATAAGGATATTTTATTTTAAGTCAATTGTTAAAGTTAAAGTTGTTAAATAGCTGTTTGTGTTTCTCTTTTCTAAACGCTTTATGATTATCTAAAGTGGATTGTAGTTTGCATAATTGTTATAATAAAAAGAGCTGTTTGACAACACTCTATTTATTCCACATCCTTCGAGCTTAAAACATTTTTCAATATATTTATATTTACACTGTAACAGTAGCACAGCAACCAGGCAAGGCACTCTGCACACACATATGTAAATGCATACAAAACCACAACCATCAGGATTTGGATTCAGGGCATCTGCTAGGCAAACTCACTCGTCGGGTGTGTTCTCACTTCATAATTTATTATGTATTTCCCATTGCCATGTTGCTAATAGTTTTTCTTCCTTTACTTTCCAATTTAAGTGCTCCATTTTGGTTTATTTGATCTTTGTAGCTCAGACCAACCAAAGAACTTTCTGCTGTCATCCCGCTTTTTACCCAAGCAGCATTTTTTCTGTTGTCGCTTTTAGCATGTATATTTAGAAGGTGCTGCCCCAGTTGCTCAGGCAAACAAAAAAAAATAAACTATTGCAGCACCGACCACAAAAATCTAAAAAATCTTACGTCAGTTAAAGTCCGCAAATCTTAACCAGCGGCGTTGCAATAGCAATGTGCAACAAAAATGAACAAGCAAAACAGGCAAACAAATAAATAGACAAACTGGGCGCACATTCAATTTAAAATTTCCTGTGCTCTCTGCAAATGCAAGGACTCTGGACACTGGACACTGGACACTGGCGCCTGACGCTGACGAGGACGCTGACGAAATGACAGAAAGGAGGAGCACACTGAGCGAGTGGGCAAACTGTGCATAGAGCGCACGGGATATCCGTTTCCGTTCCAACAAGTGCAACCCTAGAAACAGACAACACATACTTATACTCACACACATACACACACACACACACACTCACACACACACACATACATACAAGCACAGTATTGCAATGAAGCGCATTTTGCATTTGCTTCCGGTGCTCGCACACAGCAAAATACCAATACCAACAGTCATAAGACACACACACATACACACACACACACACACACACCCACACTCACACACACACTCTTTTATACATACAAAGAACATATACAAACACATGTAAAATTGAAATTGACATAAACACAGACACAGTTGCTTGATTGTGCGGCTTGTGTGACTGTTGCTGGCTATAAAAATGTACATAACACTCATACGCCCTGTGGCACCAGTAACAACAGCACGAGACAAATAAGTGGGCCCCCCCTCTGCCACACATGATAGACAGCAGGAACAGCTGCAACGAGAATAAAGGGAGTGTGTGGGGGGGGGGGCACATGTATGTATACATGTATGCATGTGTCGCAAGTCTTCGGCTCGACATGTTTGTTATTTCGATTCTTTTTATCAGAACGAAACTAATTTCATCAAATATTCATAAGGCGAAAAGGAGTTTGTTTGTGTGTGTGAGTGTACTTAGAATGGTGTTCTGCACCTCAATTGGCTGGGATTTAAATATAGCTCAGGCAATACCGACTTATGAATCATTAATGAATACGAAACACAAGAAATTGTAGGATTCCAATTATTATTTTATTAAATTAATTTAAAAGTAAGCTAATATTTAATACACCTTTGCATTGAAAAGAACATTGAACAGCCGGAAAACTTGTTGGAAAAGTTGTTTATCTAATACATATAGTAAAAGTATTTGTGGCCGAAATAAATAAAAAAAACATTAAAAAATAAATATGAATACACAATTTTAACGAATCGCATCTAAAATGTTTGCAAATGCCAGGTATTAGTGAAATCGGCATTGTATTGCTTTCTCATGCCAATATACATTCAGCTTAGCGTTTTTAGAAGCAGGAAAGGCAAAATTAAACGAAACTTGAACACACTTTTAACTTATTCAACAGACTCTCGAGATAAGTAAAAGATAAATGAAATTAGGCATAACTTTAAGCACACTTACCGAGATTAAGATCTCAGAGGAACACAAGACGAAACTTTTTTTTACAAACTCTTCGACAACATGTTCGACTTGATATGAGTTAAATACACTCAACGTTAAAAATGGGTGAGAGAAAATGCCGCCAATTTCAATGGCTATCATTCCCGAAAGCCATAAAAAAAATAAATAAATAAATAAATTGAGATGTCACACGTTTTACAGCTCATCCAATGTCAAATGCAATCCAATTGTCGCCTTTGTACGTACAAAAGTATATTTTTAGTGGATGCGAGATTCAGAATTCGAATATGTTGCGGCATAGAGGTGGTACTCACATATGTATCTCTAAAGGTATTTATTTATATTTTGCTCATTCGCTCATCAGCTACTTGTGGATTCTTTTGTTATTGTTGGTTCGCTCAATGCTCAATGCAATCGCTTAACAAATGTGAATTTCCTTGAATTATTGTTAATTTTTCTACGAATATCGAAAATTTTTGTTTATAATATAGACGAATTTTGGCTTCAGCTTTGGCGGATTGGGGCGAAGTTAAGTTAATTGTGTTGTATGCGGGGTTTTTTTTGTTTTTTTTTTGTAGAATTTTTCCCTAGTTGTGTTTTGTATTATTCTTTTTTGGTATTTTACGCGCGCGTTCGTTTCGTTTTGGTTGTTGGTTCGTTTCACACTAAGCGACCGAAAATCATTGAAATTTTCTACTCAAGCGAAAATGTTGCTGTCCGCTGTGACAGCGACGCAGCGCAGGAAAAACCCCGAAAACAAAGAAAAAAACTCTCGTGTAATATTTTTGTTCAACTGCAAGGAGGTAATACTTTAAGAGACAGATGAAGAAAGAGAGAGAGAGAGAGAGAGAGAGAGAGGGAGAGAGGGAGAGGGAGAGTGGAAGAGAGAATGGGTTAGAGAGTGTGAGTGAGAGCATTGCGAGCGCTAATGGCCAGCAATGAAAAGCTTTTTCTTCTTCAGTTCTTTGTTTGTTTATTTGTTTTTGTTATGGCGCGCACCAAAGTTGCCAGACTGCCTCAATACCAATATGGCGTATGCGTAATACGCTTGTTTAAAACGCCAAACGCTTGTGTGTGTGTGTGTTAGAAAGAAAGCAAATGTTTGCCGGGAATATTTGAGTGGAAAGTGGTGGAAGGGGGGAGGGGGGGGACTTTTTACTAATGTTTAGCACTCATAGTTGCGGTTATGTCGGCGAAGGGCAGGATTTCATTCGCAGAGCTTTGTCAGGAATTTAAATATTGCGTCTGCCTCACTGTATGCGGGCGTGTACGTGGAATCACAATTACGTATTTATATACATACATACTTGACCAGCATGAAATGTAGACGATGGGCGTCTAAAGACTCTTGAGAATGTTTGTTTTTTTAGAGCACCAGGACAATTTCTTCAATTTTCTACTTCGCTGCTTGAATTTTGAGCAGTTAATGAATATTGAATCTCTTGTTGGGGAAAAAGGAGACCCCTTTGTAAACAGAACAACTTGAGTTTATTCTCAAGTTTTACTTTACAGCTCGAGTTTCTCTGTAAATAACTTCAAACGATGTGTATAACGTAAATCAAGTAAGCAGTAAAATAATATTCTGAAGAAAAAAACGTTTAAATCTTAATTTTTTTAAATTTAATAGTTAAGAGCTGTGACTTCAAAATTGTGCATATACTTTACCAATTCTATATCGTTGCTTTAGTAACAGCTAAAACTAACTATTTTAACGGAATATTCAAATGAGTTATTTTACAACATGTTTGATTTGCAAGTCAGTCTGGCCCACGGCGCATATGAATTTAGACAAGCTTTTGCAGGTGTTCGTTAAATGAATTTACTGTGGAAATTGTTGGGAATGCCTCCAGTTAAGCTCAAATTAATGCAGGGGAGGCAGTTCGTCATGTTTAACCTTCGTGACGGACGCATCGGACCTTGAATTATAGATTAATTACATTCGGAAACGAAAGTTGGAGGTAGCTGCGGGGTGCGCCGACAACTATGATGTTTTAACAATAAAAACCCTCTTCAAGGACTCGCCAGGCCACTGCCACTCACACACATGGACAGGTTTTATGCGTGCGTGTGTTTGCATGCTTGTGTGTGTGTGTGTGTGTGACATCTACAGGTAGCCGCAGCAAGGATACCCATAAACACTGACCCGCTCTACCCCACAGTTTGTTTCGATTTTCTAACGAAATCGAAACTCTACACTGTAAAAGAGAACTGCCGAGAGCGCCAGCTGAGAGAGAGAGAGAGAAAGAGAGAGCGACATGAGGGGAGTGAGAGCATGGGAGAGAAAGTGGAAAATGCGCCTTTGAAATGCATTTGCACTGAATGAAGCTGCATTGCAAATGGCCACAAAAACGCCCTTGTTGGTGGGGGGAAACTTTTTGGCTTACGTTTTTTTTTCTTTAGTTGTTGGTTCCTCTTTGTTCGACTAAATTTCATATTTTCCAGTTCACTGCTCTTAATAATTCATGACAAATATTTGAATGCACATAGACATACAGACACTTGCCACACAATCACACCATGCGAACACACACAGCGCGTAACTGACACAGCAACAACGAAAAAATGGTTGTGTGCTTTTAGGCGCCCGCAGGACCAGTGTCAATCTCAACTGTCTTTTGCCAACTGAGGGCAGGCCACAAAAGTTCGTTAGCTTTAAAGCGCCGCCGAAACGATTGCACTTGAAGCTTCCACTGCTGACCAAGTTTTGGCTCGGCCTTCGTCGGCTCTCGGCTCTCGGCTCTGTCTGTTCGTGCCTGTGCATGTAGGCCAAAACAGAAACGAGCCTCCTTTTTATTGAATTTTTGCGCGCACGCATTCAGCAGAAGGAGCTTTCAGGAAATGTTAGCAAATTGTGTGCGGGAGAGGTGGATTGGACAGGAAAAGCTGTAACGTATGCTTGCGGTAATTGCACGGCGACATAGTTGTAAACAAATCATTAAACCGTATCGAAAGCGCCGCTTATCATTTGACGGAATGGTAACTCAGATGTGCTTAGTGGTGTGTGTGTGTGTGAGTGTGCTTACCGTAAGCTTTTGCTAAAGCTTCCTCTTCAATGGCTTTCAGTGATAATGAATTAAATTTTAAATATATTTTGTTATTATTGTGTTAATGATTTAGGCAACAAGTATGTACACAACTCCATCAGATATTGACAATAATTAATCTATGGAATATATATGATACTTTCTTATTATTTTGTATTCTTATCAGTTTTTCCAAGCATTCATATAGGGAAAGGCTTAGTTCTTTTAAACAAGAATTTCTTTTTGAAAAGCGCCCCCTATCAAATAAAATTTGCGAAAGCTCCTTTACCCCCCTCCCCATTCCGTAACAAACACAATGTAAACAACTATTGGACAAAAGCTTTGCAGCCCGTAACACAGCAACAACAGATAACAAACTTTGGGCAGAGCAGAACAGCAATCAGCAAGCAGCAAAAGCTTTTATTAAAACAAGAACAACAACAACAAAAACAGCTCGAAAATATTTTGCGTGTATTTTTGTTTGCTTTGCATTTTGTTTATTTTGAGAGCCGTTGCTGCCGCTGCTGAGCAACTGTCGCTGTTTCAATGTTCACTGAGAGTTAGAAACCCATTTTACGTGGATGTGAGCACACACAAACACGCATACTGACTCACATGGGAAATGCACATTGGACTAGGATTGATAGTATTTAATATAGTCAAATTGCAAAAAATCTTATGGTTGCACGCAGGCAAAACTACAATTTTAATTATTTACATTTTACGCTAAATATAAATGAATTCAAAAATAGTAACAGTAATAAGCTTCAGCTAATATTGTGTAAGCGTAATTCGGTTACATTTATTTTGAGCCGGGACCACAGTGAATCAAATTTTTGTTAGTTCGTCGTTGACGTCGTCGGTTTCGTCGTTTCTGCTTTGTGTCTCTGTCTCTTTGCATTTTGTAGCGCGCAGTTGCCGTTGCTCTGCTGTTGTTTCTCTGCCTGCGAGTGTGTGTGTTTTGTGTGTGTGTGTGTGTATTGTTTGTATTATTTGTTGTTCGCCCGCAGCAACAACAACAATAACAAAAGTTGTGCTCTTGTTGTTGCCAGCTGAATGTGTGTGTATGGGTGTGTGTGCTTATGCGAGTGAGCGAGAGAGAGAGAGCGTTTTGTGCGTTGTTCTCTGTTTGCTGTAGTAGTCGCACAGTAGAACAAATACAATAAACTTAAATTGAAAAGTAAAAGTTCGAAGGAGTAGCAAAAAGTAGCGAAAAGCTACGATCAATTATCTAAACTATGGCATAGTAAATAATACAACTATAGTTATTATTATTTAATTTGATTAAAAATTACAGGTAGTACAACAAGCAGCTTAGATACAAAGAAGTGTTATTAATTGAACAAATTTAATTAGCAATTTAGTCATTGCTTAATATTGCATTGTTTAAACGTATTTTTTTCTAAAAACATGATAACACTTTATGCAGCAATAAAATTGTTTGAGACCCACTGTATGTCTCGGCCGCTGCTTGCCTGCCTGCCACTGCTTTGACTGCTGCTTCAAATGCTGCTGCTGCTGCTGCTGATGTTGTTGTTGTGTTCTACTGTAGCTGATAGATACTGAGTATCCGAGTGTGTTTAGTCGCTTTCGTCGCTTGAAACGTGAAACATACGACAACAGAAAACGAAATTGAAATTGCAACTTTTTGTACGTTTGTACGTTACGTCAGTCCATCGCTGCTGTTTATTGTCACAGTCGCTGTTGCCGTCACAGTTGCCGTCGCCGTCACAGTCGCAGTTGCAGTCGTCACCGCATCGGACACTTTTTGGCGCCGTTTTTCAGTGCAGCACTGGCTGTGGCTTTAAAAAAAATAACCGCGCTTTCAATTTTTGCTCGTAAACGGTTTTTCTATTCAAACGTTCACACTAAACGCCGTGAACAACCGAGAACAGGTAAAATAAACAAAAACAAGAAATGTTCGACTGGAAAATGAAATTGTTTTCGAAATAATAAAATAAAAACCACCACGGCAACAGCAACAACAACAACAACAACAACAAAAACAAAAATAGCAATAACAATGCCTTTGGCCAGATAAGCAACAACAATTCACCAACAAGAAAAATTCTATATGGCATAGTGTAACTGTTTGTGTGCCAATGTGGTCGCTGTGAATGTGTGTGTAAGTGTGTGTTTGTGCCTTTTGTTGCTGCTGCTGCTGCTGCTGATGCTTTGCCATGTTGTTCTTGCTGTTTTTGTTGTTGTTGTTGTTCTATCTAACAAAGTTATTGCCTTTGGTTTCGTTGCTGGTGCTGCTGCTGCTGCTGCTGTCATTGGACAGGGGCAGCGGTGTTTGGGGCCGGGGGATAGCCGGGTATTTCTGCAAGTTTTGTGTGTTTTGTTAGCTTTAGAAATATTCTTTTTTTTTGTTGTTTTTTTTGTTTTGTGTTTTCTTGCTTTGCACGTTGCTGTACTTTTTGTGTGCTGTTGCTATTGTTGCTGAATAAATACATATATGTATATGTATATGTGTTATATATTTATATATATATTTATAAACAGAGACATACAAAACCCAACTAACTAAATAAATAATAAATAAATACAATTAATATTGCTGGGTAGTTTTTTGTTTGCCATCTCTACTTGCCAATACAAAAAGTACAACAGCAACAGCAATAACAACAACAACAAGCATTGCGCAGGCGGTACAACACTAAATCAGCAAGCAGGCAGCAGAAGCTACAACAACACAACAAAGTCTCGCTATTCTGCTGCTGCTGCTGCTGCTGCTGCTGCGTCAGCGACGCTGGCAACTGTTAAAGGCGAACAAACAAAACTAACGAAAACAACAAAAACAAATGACGAATAATACAGAACATACGACAGCGACAGCGACAGCAGCAGCAGCACAAGCAGCAATGGCAATAACAAAAGCAACGTCAACAGCAACTACAACAACGACAACAACAACAATAACGATAACAACAACAGCCAGAACTGAAACACGCGCGCAGCGTAGAAGATGATAATGAAGTTGGCAATGTTGATAATAATGATGATGACAAAAACAACATAACAACTGTGGCACACTGGGCAGAATCTAGTGCAAAACTTTCGATTTCTTAATATACTCAAAATTGTGTTTTCAAATTTGTTTCAATTTAAAAATACTCAATATTAGTTATAAAAATACATTCATATTTATTATTATTTGAAAAGCGTTTTTGGTATTTAAATTTGATAGGTAAATTAATATTGTACTAATGTATAGTATTAATTGATTAAAAATAATGCTATATACATTTCAATTTTGATCCAATATCAGATTTTGATCGACATATTGTCATAGTCACTCAGCCCACTGTGCGCACGTTGTTATTGTGCAAAACTGGTGGTTTTAACGCAAGGTGCTTAAAGTGGCGGGAAAATTTGTTAAAGATTTAAGCGACAGTCTCAAACGAGAGTAAAATAGAGAAAGAGCGATAGAGAGAGAGAGAGAGAGAGAGTCAATGCGATTGATGAAAATTGAGAACGGTATATGAAGAGAGGGGAGAGGAAGAGAGAGAGAAAAAACGAGAGTGAGAGAGAGAGTAGTGCAAATCTGAGTGGGTTGATTAGAATAAAAACAGGTAGTCGCAACAAACACAACATTCAGCTAAGCAGTTGCAATAACAGACAGCCAGACAGTGGGACAATTAGGCTCTCGATGGTATGCCATGTGAAACATTAATCGAGTCATTTGCTGAATGATTCGAAATTGCTGTGAATGCTAATACACTGCAAACTAATAGCGCTGTGGTTGTTATCAAAACATATCATATATGAATATATGTATTTTTCTACGTGAGCATGACAAGAAGTGGTTACAATTAAAGCAACAAGTACATACACACAGACACACATACATATTTATACAGCAAAATTGCCTGTTATTCTTATTATTTTATGATTGTTATTTTTGTTATTGTGGCTATAATAACATGAAAAGTCAACAATGTTGCTAATGTCGTTGTCATTGTTGACGTCGTCCACAAAAATGTCACGAAACCGCTCACAACAAATAAATGCTAAAAACAACAGCAACAATAACAACAACAGCAGCAACAACAAAGAGCTCAAACTGTTTTATTGGGTCCCACAAAATATATACATAGTTATGACAACAGCAGCAGCAGCAGCAGCAACAAAAGCACCAATTGCAAAAAGCTCCATTGACGTCGCCTGCTGCCGCTGCTGTTGTCGCTGTTGTTGTTGTTGTTGCTGAGACGGCAGCAACACCAACACATACGCAAGCCATGAAACAGAGCACAAAATCGAATTGAGCAAACGTTTCTCTTGTTGTTCTGACTGCCAACTGCAAGAATAACAATAACAACAACGAGTATTGCAGTTGCTGTTGTTATCAGTGGGGCTGTCAACAGAAACAGCAATGAACGCAGCAACAACACCAGGCGTATTGCAACATTAAACAGGCAACTGATTGCATCCTCTATAATTAACAGGCTGCAAAAACACCAACAGTAAGAGTAAGACGAGACAGTGAAGCAAATATGACCACCTCGACGCCCAACAGCAGCAATGGCACCAGCAACGCTGCCAACACCAGCACCAGCAGCAGCAGCATTAAAACCGAGCACAACCATCGAGCAACATCCACAGCAACTTTATACAACGGCAACAGTCCGGGTGCCACATCGACAACGGCAGTCAATATAGGATCGACCAATCGTGTGATGCAAGCGGACGAGGATTTCAATATACGATTCGTGAATTTAGTGCGCACGCATCGTTGTCTATACGACAAGAAAGTGCCCGAGTATCGCAACAGGTAAGTTTCAACCACTCAACGAAAGCAAATAGATTAGAAAAACTATATGTTTATAGGACATAGTTTTGAACATTTACGATTCCTTTGAATTTTAGCTTTATCAAGATTACATTTAAGTTTTGTTCAATATGCCACCCCTGTGGCAATTTTCGGATTAACTCTAAGAAAGCAAATGAGAAATTGCATTTATTTTTTCGCTCTCAATTAATAATTTAATATTCGGAATTATTAATAGAACTTTGTAACTGAATTGGGTTTTTATTAGAGTTATTTGCTATTGATTTTTGTATTTCAATTTAAAGAACAATTTAAAATTTGAATATAGAATCAAATAAAAATCTAACTTAAAACTTCATGGGAAAAACTTATTCGAATATAAATATATTTAACAGACTTTCGCATAGTTTCCAACGCTTTTTCCATTTTTTTTCTTGAAAGACAGGGTTTTTCAATGAATTCCAAATTCATGTTTTCTTCTTCTGTTCAAATACTTTAGCTTTGTCTTCTTACTTTGCAGAGACAACCAGGAGAAGGCCTGGTCGCTGATTTCCGAGGACACACGTGAGAGTGGTAAGTTGTTAAAGAAGTCAGTTGATGAACCTACTTCTATTTTCTTATTTCCCTTTTAGTTATTCACTGCAAGGAGCGGTGGAGGAATTTGCGCGCGTGCCTCTCGCGCTACATAAAACAGCAGAGTGGTTCCGAACCACAACACAAGCCATACTATCTCACGGAGCACATGGCATTTCTGTTGCCATTTCTGAAGTCCACAAGGAACTCACTGGATGGCAACAATAGTCTCGCATCGCTGTACAAGTTCTCCCAGCAACATTTGCATTTCCAACAGCAGCATCAGCAACATCAGCAGGAGCATTTGTACTGCAATAATAACAACATCAACACCAATAATAATAATCACAACACCATTGGTCTGAAGAATGAATCGCTTGAGCTGAAGCAGTCGCTCTCTGAGAACGATGATGAGGAGACAATTGATGCTTTCGATCCCGCCATAGCAGCACAACTGGGCCTGCAACACGCAGCCAGCACACCTGGTGGCAATGCGATGACAATTCCAGGATCGCCGGCACATAGTGAAACGGCCAGCGCCAATAGTCTACAGAATTTCATACCCGATGTGCAGCTGGCCGAGTCTGGTCAGGATTTGATATACAACGATACGTGCTCAACACCACTACATCATCAGGCGTCACATTTCCACAACCATTCGTTGCATCAGCAACAGCAGCAGCAGCAACAGCAACAGACGCAGCTTGAGCCGTGCAGCGCCAAGCGGATCAAGACCGAGTGCGAGGCAACCACAACAAGCTGTGGCTACTTTGGCAACCTTAGCGTTACCGAGCACACGGACATGGAGTTCTTTCGCAGCATTCTGCCGGACATTGCAGCTTTGACGCCGCAGCAGCGTCGCAAGTTCAAAATTGGCATACTCGAGCTCATCGATGATGTTGTGGATCGTTATCCCGCCCAGGACCGCTACAACGGTGGACTGGCCAATGGAAGCGGTGCCAGCAGCACCGCATCTACTGCTGGTGTTGCTGGTAACAGCCCAGTGGTGAGGCAACAGCGTCGCAGTTCTGGACGGGATTGGCGCAAGTAAATTTTAATACCATAACTTAGATTAAGTTGAACTAGTTGGATGTGAAGAGTTGTGAAATAGCTGTGAAGACTACAAATAATAACGAAGCGAATACCAAAAAAATAAATATATATATATATATATATATTATATATATATATATTTGTACATAGCATATAACATAAATGTAAAAAAACCAAACATTTTTGAAACAAGCTTAATTTTTAAAGATATATTTAGATGCTAAATATTTTCCAACATAAATTAATTAATTTTTTTAATAATTTAATATTTGTACAGTTTTTTAAACACAAATATTTCGCGTTTTAAGTAAAAGGTTACTAGTATCTGGTTTCAAGCAAGCGTTCACAACTAAACTTAAAACTGTATAAAAATATGACACATTTGATCTACTAAGATGAACTTATTTTAAGCGCAGACTTTTGTGATAGCTAATAATCCTTTGTTTAAGAATATTTTGCTCATTTTTGAATATTTAGATGCATTTTTTCCCTTCGAAACGCGATAATTATTTTTGAAAAGAAATCTACTGAAAACATGGAAATGATTTCCACAGTTCCTTCACAACTCTTGTGTCTACTGCCGTTCACTGTCCATGTGTTGTGCTCAATGTGTTAGTTCTAGCAATTAAGTTACTGAAATGCGGCACTGGCCTATACGGGCTGCTGCACTTGCTACATGTTGTGTTTACATAGAATAATGTATATATATAAATATATATAGAAATGGATGTTATGCTTAGTGCGTATGTGTGTAGGCTAAGTAATAGAATTGATGTACAAAATCGTTGCAGATTTGATTTAAAGAGAGGAGAGCTGCGAGAGATTCCTAAAACTCGCACAAAACAAACAGTCGTGTCAAAGAATAAACAAATGAATGTATGAAAATATTACATGATACACTTTATTATCAAATTCAAAACACAATTATGCCCACTGTAACGAATTGGTGAAAGAAATGCAAATGCGATACGGATATAAATTCACTATAAAGCTAAATATCGATTATGATTATTGTCGTTTACAATTTTGCATCAGAAGTCTTGGGATAAAATTTCTTGGACGGATCCTTGGCCATATCGAGCAACGTTTGGGAGGGCTTAAATGGAGCACCATATAGCTCGGCAAATGACTGCATTTTGCTAACCAATTTGCCAGCACCGTAGTGATCGACCCAGCGGAAGGGGCCGCCGGTGAATGGGGGGAAGCCCAAGCCGAATACGGCACCCACATCGCCCTCCAATGGACTATCCAGTATCTTCTCCTCCAGGCACAGCACTGCCTCGTTCACGAAGCGCGACACCATGCGCAGAGTCATATCCTCGGGCGTATTGGCGCCTTTGGAGACTAGAGAGTATTTCTGCTTGACGATTTCGAGTGCCTCGGTGTTTATGGGGCGGCTACCCTTGGTCAGGCCATCGTATAGGAAAATGCCCTTGCCCGATTTGCGGCCAAGGAAACCAGCCAACACCAAATCGCACATGACTTGCTGATTGCCACCGCTGAAACGTTCACCGAATGCTTTGGCCAAATCAATAGCAATGTGAGATCCCACATCAATGCCCACCTCATCCGCCAGTGTGGCCGCGCCCACGGGAAAGCCAAACTTCTTGGTGAGCTGGTCCAGTTCCTTAGGATCCACTCCCTCTTGCAGTAGTCTTTGGGACATATAACGATTAGCATATAAAGATTAGTATCAAATTAATGAGTTGGACCTACCTTATGGCCTCTGACAACATGGTGGCGAGAATGCGTGTGGTGTAAAAACCGGGACCATCTCCCACCGTGATCACAACCTTGCCCTGCTTGAGGCCTACGGCAACGGCCTGGGCAACGGTGTCCTTGGAGGTGCCTGGATGCGTTATGATCTCCAGCAGTTGCATTTTGTCCACCGGCGAGAAATAATGCATGCCAACCACTTTATCGGGACGTGAGCTACCAGCTGCAATCTGTGTGATGGGTATGGCGCTGGTATTGCTGGCAATGATGCAGTGTTCGGGCACGACAGCCTCCAGTTCCTTGATAACACGATGCTTGATTTGGATGTCCTCGAAAACGGCCTCGATCACAATGTCGGCTTTCTCAAAGTCCTTATAGTTTAATGTGGGCAGCAACATGGACATCACCTGATCGCGTTTCAGTGCCGTGATGCGCTTGCGCTTCACAGCCGTCTCCAGTCCCTTCTGCACCTGGCCAATGCCGCGTGCCAGTCCCGGCTCGGTGGCATCCTTCATTACCACCTTGTAGCCCTTGTCCACGGACACCTGCACAATGCCGGCGCCCATCAGGCCAGCACCCAGCACGGCCACAGTTTGTACTGCCCGCTGTGGGTTGCCAAAGCGATTCTTTTTGCACTCGGTCTGCCCACGGAATAGTGACATCAGACCCTTCGATTGCGGTGTGGCCGCCAATTCACCGAAGCCTTTGCGCTCGGCTTCGAAGCCAGCATCGATACCCTTGTCGACTCCAGTGCGAATCACCTCGAGAATCTGTTGAGCAGAAATGGTTTAGCATAAATCCTTAGAAGTCTGTCTGATTGTTTCTATGCAAACTACTCGCTCAGTTCTGTATAGTATTAGTATAAAGATTGCATATGTCACTAGTCGGATAGATAAGTTTACTATATCAAAAAGTTCCCAGAAAAAGTTTTTTTTTTTAAACAATTTATTCTAACCAAATACGCATTTATGCCTATAGTATTATTTACCGGTATCACGTAGCTTTTATATGATATCTAAATTAAATACAGATATTGGCAATCAGATTCCGGTCTACGAGGATACGTTAATGTAAGTGTGCCGGCGATAGCCGTTCTTTGTGGTCTGCATAATAAAAATAAACACATAGCTGAGCCAAACTCTTATCTGACCATTTTATCATTTAGTTCATATGTCCAAAGGAAACTTACGATTAAGATTTTATATATGCTAGCCGACAATAAATAGACTATTTCATTTTTCGGGGAATGTGGTGAACTCACCTTGAGGGGTGCTGGATAGAGACCACCTGTGGCCTTCATCACCTGTTTGCGGGCTGTGTCAAAGATTTTGTTCTTCACAAACTCCGTGTCCATGACGAGCGCCTGCAGCTTGTCGACCAAGCCCGATTTCTCACGATTTACCTGCAAGAACGTGCAGAAAGAATAATACTCCATCGAAAGGGGGACACGGGACAATTTGAGCAACTTACACGCAGTTTGCCGCTGGCCAAATCGTTGGCCACTTGTATGGCTGTCTTCTCCAGATAGTCTAAGGAGTTTTGCGCCGCTGGCTGCTGGCCGGGTCCGACAGGATCGACTAGCAAATCGACGATACCCATACGCTTGGCACGATCCGCACGGATCTGTTTGCCTGTCAGCTCCATGTCCAAGGCAGTGGGCACCGACGTCAACTTGGGCAGGCGCACAGTGCCGCCACCGCCTGGCAGCAGACCGAGCATAACCTCTGGCAGACCCAGTTTGGTTTTGCTGTCCTTGGTAGCGATGCGATAATGGCAGGCAAGCGCCAGTTCGAGGCCGCCACCCAGGCAGACACCGCTAATGGCGGCTACAACGGGCTTGCGACTGCGCTCCAGGCGATCGAAGAAGAGCTGAGCACCGTGCGAGATGAGTGTGGCCTCCTCGGCCGACTTGCAGGCCTCCAGCATGCCTATATCGGCGCCCGCAACAAAGCAGCCCGGTTTGCCCGAAATGAGCACCGCCGCTTTGACAGCCGCATTTGTCTCCAGATCCTTAATGACGCCCTCGAACTCGTTGCTCACCTCGGCGCCCAGCGAATTAACCTTCGCATTGGGTGAATCAATCTTGATCACCAGAACCCCATCGATTACTTTGGTGTGCAGATGCTTCTGGGCGGAAGCAGCCACAGCCGGCGCTAAATTTGTAGACATTAGACGTCGCTGGAGTTGTGCAGTGAATGGATGTGCTATACAAATGAAAGAATGAATTTTAATTTCAATGCCCAATAGTAGACACAGCAAAGTTTCAGTCGATTGGTATTATCTCATATTGATGTAGTACAAAGGTCAAAGTCCAGTTTTGCGTCAGCTGCTTTTCAGGCAATATGATAACATTTATACTTGTTGGTTATGCTATCTTAGCAATTATCATATATTTTGAAACAGTTTTTAGGTGTATCGTCTTTATTTCTGTAGTCTATTTTTAGCCGATTACCTCTTGAGCATTTATTGTTCAGCAATTGCTGTTTGGATATTTGGCCAACGGCACTTAGAAACCTTGATGCTGACATTACACAAGCTTTTTTGTGTTATATGTGTATGAGCTTGCTATATCGTATGTTAAACTCTGGCTTAACTCTCGATAAGCTGCGTATGCTTGGCTAAGATGTAAAAATGTATACAAAACTATGTGGCAATTCAATTAACTTGTTGCACAAACCACAACGCCGACTGTAATGTACCGATAGCAACGAGCTGTTCATGCTGAAGTCATCGGCCAACCACCACAATCGACCACTCACTTGGACCGACGTCAACCTATTGACTAATAGGTGGCGCTTTGATCTCTTAAGTGAGTGCAAAAGAAATTTTAGCATAATTTTCAAATTTCAAATTTGTGGTAGGTAAAAAGTTTTTTTTTATATTTTCTGTTTGTGCCCTATCAAGTGCATAGGAAATTGCTCGCTTGCTCTTTCTTTCATTTTATTATATTTTCTTTATTTTATATAATACTTCTAATGGGATTATTATTCGTTCTAATGAAACATTGTACAAATTTCACTTTTTGTCTCTATATATTATATATTATATTATAACTGAGAAACGCTCTTTATATCCATCTTCTTATCCTTCCTCACCAAAAACTCTCTTCCCCCTCCTTATGATAGGAATTTAAACCTTTTGTGTTATGTATTCTGAATTTAATTTCTAAACATCGTTCCTTCCTTATCAATGTATGTCTCTCACTCGGTATCTCTCTCTCTTTCTCTCTCTCTCTTACTTATCTTCTCTATCCAAACCTTATCGGCGCGATCAATGATAAAGTGTCAGACCCAACTGTAGCAGTCACAAACACGTCTATTTACTTTACTTTGTTCACAACGATTCAGCTCTTTTGCTTCAAGCTGGTGATCACACATATGATATCGATCGATATCGATATTAAATGTTAAATACATAGTTGCATTTTATGTGACAGATGTTATGTTACAGACATACATAACATTTAAAGACGAAATGGAAGTAAGGCGTTTATTGGAAAATGCCACAAAATAACAAATAAATTTAAAGATGAGTAAGAACCAAGCTCTGTATCCTGGGTGGCCATCATCGTGGCGGGCTTTGTTCGCCATTCAATTCGACTATAAAAGTAAGCATGCGTGAATCAGTGGAACGGTTTAAATGTACTGTGCAGATGGGCAACACATAGACACCGTCACCGGCAGCCAGCCCATTGCTGCCTTCGGCTATTGGGGGATCGGCTAGCGGTGGCCCAACCAGAGCCATTTCATTCTCGGTAGCATTCATTGCTTGCCGGCGGCGCATCAGCTCGTCCATTGTCTCGTGCGGCTGTTCGCCACGGGACTCGGCCACGAAGTTTACAGCGGTTAGCAAGGAGGGCAGTTCGTCGGCTGATTGGAAATTGTAAGGGGCATTGACCCCGTCCAGTTGTTGTGGATCAACCGCCATGAAACCAAACTGACTCGGTTGCCCATAGGTCATGTCCATCTCTGGCTGGGGCATCTCAGCGGGCATCTGCATCTGATGATGGCTGGCATGTGGGTGTACGAAGATGTTCTCCACCATCCGATCCAATTGGGTGCGTTGCTCGTGGCAAACGGCCAGATTGCGTTCGCAATCATATAAATAGTTGTGTATGATCTCCAGGCTCTCTTGCGATCGGAGTATCATTTCATGTTGTGGCTCCATGGTAATTGCTCCTGCGTCTATTTAACCCAAAGTCCTCATTTCTTTGTGTATGACTTTGACGAGCCCGACGATTCCGTCGACGGGAATACGAATTACTTGGCGTTCTCGGCATCGCAATCTGTGAAAAACAAATATATTTTATAATTTTACTATTCTCTGTTTGTGATTATCTACGACTGCTCTGAGAGCCTTAGGCGTTTGGAATATATTGGAAACCAACCCGCCTAAAGTCAACTTTTCCAGGCTAACTACGTTTAAAAATAACTTCAGAGCTGCAAACAAGTGCATAGAATGTAAACTTTATTGTATCTATATTTATTAACTTTTGAATTTACGAATATTTGTTAAGCTTAATTTATGCTGAACGATTTGATATAAAATTTAGTTTGATACAAGACGAATTTTTTGTAAGCAGCCTCCTTCGTAATTTAATATGACGATGAAAGTTATACAACAATTAAGTTACAAAAAATATTAATAAATAAAAAGATATAAGACGATTTCTATATAAAGAGTTATATTTTAATCTGAGATTTCAATTAAGTTGCCAAAATGAGATTTCTCCTCAATCTTCTAAATAAAAAAAATAATATTTTCCAAAGGGTCTCCTCAGTAAATTGCAATAAGCTGAAAGTAGTAAAATAAGTAATTTAAAATTAATATTAAAAATTAAAGTTAATATTTAATGGTATAAGACGAATTTAGAGATTATATATTAGATAGAATATGTTTATACTATTTTGCCTCAATTCGTTAAATGATTGAAAATATATTTTCTAAAATGTCCACTGTAGGAATTTGAATGACGGACAAAAGTTTTAGTGACGATGATTTGAATTTAAATTGATATTAACTATTAATGTAAAAATACATGTTAACTAATTGTTTACAATTAATTGCTTTGCTAATCTGTTCCTCTCCCATTCAATATAATTTTAATTTAATATCGATACTTAATGCATTTCAAATACATCAAATAATCATAAGTTAATAAAAAGCTGGAGTTCTTTCTGAACATGAATAAATAATGAATGTTAATAAACCAGCTCAAATTTGACTTGCGAACTTATTGGCAATTAAAAAAAAGCAAAACAACTCAATCAGCTGCAAACCGATGTGCAAAAATATGCATTAACAAATTGCCAGGATCTGTGAGTTTAATATATGCATATGCATATCGAATTAGTTTGGCAAATTTGCAATACCTCAACCCCAGCTGGGCATCAGTGCAAAAAGATCAATTCTGCCAAGTCGGGCAATTCACGCGCATATTGAATTACAGAAAGGATCAAGGATGAACCACATTTGCATAATGCTCGGCACCCAATGCAAAAGGGATAACAACCAAAAAGAGCAGTGGCAAAGTCAGAGCATTGGATTTGCATACGACTGGCATATATTTTATTTGCCATTGGCTAATCAAACACAACAACAAGATGAAAAAAAAAAACATATTGTAAGCCCCGCTGAATGCGACAGGAAGCACACGCTTCGGGTTGTGTGATTTATGGTTGGAAATTAACATAAATGAAATCAAAACATTATAAATGTTTTCATTTTAGATGCTGCACAGGGGTAGCTGCACTCGAAATTATGTATGCAAATATTGCTTAAAAACAAAGTCATCTCACATCCACTTCCATTCCGACATATCCTTGCATGTCCTTGAAGGTCGCACGCGTCGAGTCGCGAGTTGCACACGCTCGACATGACAACTAATGGGCGTTTTGTTTATGGTCGCCCTCAAACCCTCATTAGGGTCAGGCTTGGGAAACCCTTTCGAGCGTTTTTTCTGTTTTTAATTATTTATAATCAGCTTAGCATAAAAAAGACTCGACACATTTACACAAAAATTGGTTTATAGTTTTAAATAGTTGACAGGCAATTGTACCTTTGTCTAGGCTCTGTAATTGTTAAGAAAAAAAAAAATGGCATTTGAGTGGTTTAAATATTTAGGCACTTCTGGCTTATAAAAAATATGATGTCTTCATGAGCATTTTGAGAGGGGTTTTGTCATTTGTGAAACGGAAAAGGTAAAAATCTGTTTTTTAACATATCTAATATTTAATTATTTGGAAAAATAATTATTGGATACTTTAATTTATACATTCTACTAATTTTTTATTTATTATTTAAGCCTGCAACCGATTCTAAAATAATCCATATTTACATAAAAATGCATTTATTTTTAGTTCGAGTGAAAGTAAAACTAAAATAAAATCTTTTGTATTTGTCGAAAACAAAAGCAATTTAAACTATTTTCCTCTGCCCTGCTTTGTTGTCACCTTTTTTCCGGCAATTTTCACGCTGACCCACCCCGGCTCAAAAACTCACTGGAATTGTTAGGGTCATTTGTAGCTGCGCATGCGTCCAGGAGCCATTCAAGTGCGCATTAAGCGCGCCTCGTTTGTTTTGAGGCAACATGCTCTTTGTGGCGTGTCCTTTGAAGTGGCCACGCTAAATAGTTTCAGATGAGTATTTCGGCACATTGTTGTGGGTTTTTAATGTCGCAACATTTGACATTTAATGCGTATAGCTTTTGCCACGTATCATAAATTCAATAGTTAATCGTTTTTTTCAGCACTGCAGCTGCGATTCCTGATGGACATGCCTGCCCCATGACAGGATGCGTCAAAAGTCACACTTGAGTTGCATCAACAAAAATCGAACAGTCTTTCGATGCTGGCTGTTCAACGACCCATTAAGAACTGCAGGCTTATCAAATCAAACATATTTCAGAGCTCAATATAAATAAATTTATTTATTGTTTATAAGTTGAGTCTGTACGTATTTCAGCTGTAAGGATTTAGGGGCTTGACTTAACTCTTAATATAACTTTCTTTTGGCTGCGGTTAACTAAGATGAGTTCCACTATGAAAAACCTCTTAGTTTAAAACTTATTTCTAAGCCAAAAATCAAATAGCAATAAACGTCTTTATCGGTTATCGTAGAGAGCCTTGAGTTTATAGTTTTTTATTTTGCTTATGCCAAGACGAGCTGTTGAAATATTTCACTGGCTTTTAGACTGCTACAGCGAAAGCATAAAAAATAAAACATCAAAATACTTCACAGACAAATATTTACTTCCATAATATATATATTACTGATTCAAGATGGGAAAATGCCGTAAAACTCAGTTCAAGCAAAAATTGAAACGCAAAAACCATAAAATCCAGAAAAAACATAGGGAATCTATTTTAAATATTCGTAATACCAATAACAATATTTTTGGGCTGCTGCAAAAATTCAAAAGTGCCGTGGAATTGCTAAATACTAATGTGAACAAAGAACGTAAAATCAAGCAGATTAAATTGTGGGAGAATCAGTCATCCATTGATGAGTTCGAGACTCCGGTTCAATCACCATTGTCACGAAATCTGATGCGCAAAAGTAGTAATCGACCCGCTCGTAAGCGAACTGCATTAAATTCCAGACTACAAAGTGAGCATTTGGATTCATTCAAATGCCGTAGATGCCGTCTATTGAAGGAAATGGACGTGGTGAAGCCGGCTCCTGAAAGCGTGGGCCCACGCAATGCCTCTTCGTCCAATGAGAGCATTAACGGTGCTTTGGAATCAGTTTCATCTGTTCCATTGACTATAGGAAGAAGATCTTCGACCAGAGATGGATCCACCGCACCTCTACCAATCAGCTCTGACAAAAGCTTAATCACCTCCAGAAATGCTTGGAGTACTTCAATCCCGGACCAAGTCGTGACAGAATGTGACGAAGGGTTAATACTTGCCGAATTAATGATTCCCGATCCTCAACAATATCAAAATAATCTTCTAAATGCACTGAATACATTTTATCTCATGTACCAAGAAGTCGATGGGAATTCTTCTTTAGAAAATGATGAGTCAACTCTTTACTCTGCAGACGACGCAATGTCTGTCCAATCCAGCTCCATTGTGGATGAACAGAGCACCGATGATAACACATCGGAATAGTTGGGCGCATGATGAGGATGAGGACTACAGGGACAAAGTAAAAAGGATTTAATTTTTGTTGATACTTGGCATAGCTGGAGTTCTAGTAGGCAACTAGAAAATACAGCCTTAAATTAATAAATTTAAAATAAAGTCTTTAAAATATGATCTATTGAAAATATATACAATTAAGATGTTGAATATAGAAGAATATAGAGGAAGAGTATATCGATATGGTAGGCTTCAGGTGACAGCCAAAAAGAACGAAAAGAAGTAGTCAAATATGAAAGGAATATTACTATAGTAATCTATATCCTTAATCTATGATAATTTCCAATTTTGTAAGGTTTTACCAAAAACTGATACCATTGGAATTCGTTACTAGACGCATACCAAAAATCAGTAAGTTGTTCTACTTTCGAATAGTGTTTTAAGGAAATAGAATTGTTTTAAATAAATCTGAAGTCTTTATTACAAAATTCATAAATAGGTGGGTTTTTGTGTTTTTTTTTTTAATTATTCAGTTTTTGTCGATTAAATAACTAACATAGAGTAAATACTTATAGATATATATATGCACTTAAGTTAAAACTTTGGAATAGCTGGGAAACAAATGAACTCAATGACTTAAGAGCTATGTAGAAACATGAAAGAGTTTTGTAAATACACAAAAAATTAACCAACAACAAGCAAGCTGGGTGGGTATTTGAGGATGGTTGGTAGTGGTGGGGGTGGTGGTTAAGTTGGTGTGTCGAACAAATGTAGATAACTTTGAGTTGCTGAGGCGAGATGTGGATTCAATTAGAGACTAGAACAACGCTTGAGTGTTTTTGCTTTCTACTTCTGATATTGAGATCGGTGAGGATTAATAGTAAACACCAACGCCTCCAGAGTCCACCAGGCTGCTTGTGCTTGGGTAGGCAGCTGTGGCCACACTCGCGTCCATTTGAATATTCCACACGTTATCCACGCCCGTGTTGCTATAATAATAATCAGCGGTCTGATGTGGTTGCTGCTGCTGTTGCTGCTGTTGTTGATAGGAGACGGGGAAGGATTGCTGCTGCTGTTGCAACGTCTGCTGCTGCTGCTGCTGATAAGCAGTGGCTTCATCGTACAAGAGCTCCACTGTAGAAGGACCCGTGCCACTGATGTTCGGATCAAACACATTAAAGATTTCCGAGTGTGGCGTATAGAAGCCTTCGGGACTGGCATTGGAGCTGCCACTCATATCCAAAGTCTGCGGCACATAGCCATTGAAATAGCTATAGTCCTCGGAGCTGTAGCCTGAGCTACTGGTTAAGCTGGATGTATCGTCCCAGCTCTCGTATTTAAGATTACCACTCGCCGGATAGCCGGACGTAGTCGTTGTTGTGCCTGTTGTTGCCTGCTGTTCATAGTTGTTGCCTTGGGGCAGCGGTTGTTGTTGCAACTGTTGTTGTTGCTGTTGTTGCTGCTGTTGGTGTTGCTGTTGTTGCTGTTGCACTTCTGTGTGGGCATTGTAGTAACTGGCTGTGGAGCTGTTGGAGGAGGGGAGCGGCGAGTGCAACATATCGTGGCCATAAATGTTGGTGGTGTAGCCCAATGTGGCATCCGGTGGATAGTAGGATTCGATGGTGCTCCACTGTGGATTAAGGTAGGTAGCCTGAGCCTGGCTCTGATTGAAGACTGCAGCTGTTGGTGATGCTGTTGTTGTTGGTGGATTGCTGCTTGGACTCTGATAGCCAGTTAGCTCTGTGCTGGCTTGCAGGAGCAGCTGATCCGCATTAGTGGAGCGTTGCTTGCTGCGCTTGGTGGGGTTCTCTTGGGCTCCAACTGCCTTGGCCTGCCGCTTGTTGGCTCTCAGGCTACACAACTTATCGCTGAGCGCCGCATCTCTTGCGAGAATCACTGCCAGACTGCGGACACGTCTGCCACCGGCGAGCAAGCGACGCGCCTCCGTCGAACCCTTCGCCTCCGGCCGGGCATGATCGTGTGTGCCCTTTGCCTGGAAATAGATGGCGTTGCCGGCACGACGCCAAAAGTGGGTGACCGGATAGCCGCAGTGACCGCGGCACGGCTGTATCTCCAAGCGTCCATTGCAGTTCCTACAAGGATTGCATATGGGATTAGGTAAGCTGTAGTAGCGCGATTAGCTGGGGCAACTTACCTATTGGGGCACTGTTTGCCTTGCTGTTTGCGCCGTGCCTTGTCACAAATGGCGGGACGCAGATGAACGCTGGCGCCGTTGGGCAGCCGGCACTTGGCGTTGCAGAGGAGGACGCCCAGGCAGCTCTTCTTCAGTATGTTGACATTGTGATTGTTGGTGTTGCGCATCGCCCAGCCACTGGCATGCTTCTTGGCATCCTCACTGTGCGACCCGTAAATCAAGCGGCAATGGCCATTGGCCCAATCGTTGAACTCATCGTATTCGCTGACCGACGGCACCACAGTATCGTTGATATCCCATTCGATTTGGATGCGAGACTTGGTCGCTGGCGGACTTGGCGCCGGACTCGGCTGACACAGTGGTCGCAGACTGTTCAAGACCATTGTTAGCTAATTTTGCTGTAACTGTTTTTTTTTTGGGTATGTTGTGCTTGTTTTTGGAGTCACACGCACATTCACAAACACTGCACTTTCTCGTAGAATTGTCTATTGCCCTCACTTTTGTTTTTCCGCCGCGTTTTGGACGTCCGTTCACAACGGCTGCGCAATGTTGACTGTCTTTGGCTGCGCCGAACACCACATTAAGTTCCTTTTTGACCGAAGCGTCAGTCTACGACGCTAGCGGCGCAGCGCGGTGGTGGTTGTTGCGCTCTCATTGGTTTGCTTTCCAGTTTATCCGGTTTATCCATTTTATCCGCATGCAGCAGTAGCAGCAGTCGCAGCAGCAGCAGAAGTTATCCGTCAGACACTAAACACCAGCACTCTCTTTCTCGCATACCTACTGGAATCCCACTCACAGATATGTGTGCGTGTCACTCGTCGTCATACGGCTGGCTCTGCCCGGGTTTGATTGGACAGCCAGTAGCTGGTAGCAGCTGGCGCTGGAGCAATCGATTCTCCATTGCAGCGCTGGTGTTGTGCTCCTCTCACGCATTGGCACACCTGCGCGTGGACTGTTTCTGCCCACCCTCCGCTGCCTCCACACTTTGGAATTGGCACGCGTCGGGCCGAGTTTGGGGCAACGTCGGTGGGTAATTTTATTATGGCAGGCAGTCGTCAAAGCTAATTAAGTCTGGGCAAAAAAGGCAAAAAAAGAGTAACAACAATTGTGAATTACCAGGCACCTGGAACAGCAGAAGGAGCAGCAATATAAGCAGGAACATTTACAGATCCTGGAGCATGAGCACAAGCCGAGCAGCTGTGCGATTGCGGTTTAGTTTTGTATTGAAGTTGGCAACCAAAGCGGCTTTTAATGTGAATGTAAATACAGTTAAGGGGAATGTGGGGGAAATAATAAATATTGCATCTACGGTAATTTCAATTAGACGAGATAACAATAAACTTTAATTAATGATTTGATAAATAACGTGTTCTTATAAAATCTAAAAATCAACCAAAGTGACAGAAATTTGGCTTAATGCAAAAAATAGTTCTCAGAATTAAAAAATTAAAACACTTTTTTAATATATAATTTGTGCAACAATATATTTATTTGATAAGGAAAGAAATAAAAGTGTGTATTGCTCACAGCTTGTATGATAATTGATTTGTTGACGTCTTAGTAGAATATGGCTTTCAAATAAATAATTAAGTAAATAAATATTTTCTTCAGGGAAAACAGCAGTCAATTTTATTTTTCTTGGCTTTCCAATTGTTTATTAAATTCGAATTAATAAAGCCGTTTTTTACTAATAATCTTGAAAGCTAATAAGTCGAGATGGTCTTACCCAAATACTCAAAATCTAACGGAATTACTTCTCACGATCTGCTCAGTGATAAGTTTTAAACATTTGCGAAAAAAAAACTCTGACGTTATCAGTAAGAAAATCAAAAGACACAATTTAGCACGCAAAAAAAAATCATAATAAGAAGCAGGAGGAGTAAAACAACCCCCAAAAAGCCAGAAGGATATAAGAATGCATGTCCTATGGAAACCCAAGGCAAATGCCATAACTCAGACATATGCCATAAAGTTAGCAAACAAATTTCAGCGATCTTAAGCCAAAGATAAAGCAAACAAACATAATCATTAAGACTGCAACGCTGAATGCTGAAGGGTTGTGTCAAGGCTCCGGGTAAACCCCATAATTTTCACACTTCCCCGACAAGCAGAAGAATAAGAAAAAATCGTGCAATTATGACACGTCACAAACAACTGAATGAGCAACCCGCGGTGCCTGGCTCCTGGCCTGGGACGTTTGTTCTGTCCGGAGATTGAGCGCCTAGCACGCGATACGGACTTACGGCCTACGACTGGACCTTAAAGGATTACAGAGTGGCGAGGGGTGCGCCTCTGGGGCGTTGACTCGCACAGCAAAGTCATGCCGTTGCATATAATGTATGTGAAGGACCCAGATCGACAAACAGATCATCATTGGCCGATCTACCTGGCAACAACAATTGCAGCGGCTTTCAAGTGGGTGTGGCACTTTAATGATGCCTCAAACTAAGTGTTCCATTTCAATTACAATTACAAAATGCCAACGTTTCTGATTGCGACATTTCACTCAACTCCACTCAAATTTATTTGACATTCTCCCCGGGGTGGCGGAAACTCTTTCTCAAATTCTCAGTGTCGCCGTGACGGACCCATTAAATTTTAACCAAAAACTACGCATAAATGTCATCGTAAATTCGACAATTTCTCCGTTCCTCGTGGGAAGCAACGCCCAAAAGGGATTGACTGCGGTTTTGCGATTGTGAAGGGATCCGGGTTTAGGTGAAGAAAGTCAACTCCGTATGCGAAACTTCGGAACCAGTTGTTTGGTTTTATCATTTATAAAAGTACAAATATTTCTTCACTTCTTCTCCGTAGTTTTCAACAATAATACTATTTACTGATATATAAATAAATATATTCAGATAGTTAGCATAATACTCTTTATTATATTGTAATGTAATGTAATTAAATATATTACATACTTAAACACTCGTTAAATATAATATTGGAACAATCATTTTAAATAATAATAGTATAAATTAAACTTTTGCAATAATTATGCTATATGTCCATCAATAATACTTATGTTAAAGAGGTGGTTCTCTTGCATATAACTCTGCCTGTACACAATTAAATATTTCTTAAAATATCTTAGTTGTAATTATAGTACATATTATGTGTGATTGTCAAGTTTAATCTCACCGGTAAATAACTCAACATTAGAGATATTTTGAGCACAACCTATCGATTTCGGGATAACTGTGTGATTACATAATCATTTATTTATATTAGGTATATTTTACCCTCGTCCGGTTCGTGTTCTCTGCCTCAATAGAAAGTTGTTTGCTGTGGCTTATCGAGCAGGCAGCATCTAACAAACAGCCGAATAACAATTCGCAGTTAATTAACTTTACTTTCCTTCACATACATTTGTATATGTATTATGTATGTAGGGGTTTGCATGATCAGCTCTGTTGGCCGCAATTAAAACCGCATATAGGAAATCATTCATTTGGCAAACGGCGACAACATGAAAATCCAAATAGCCCAAAGATCCGTGCAGCCAGATAAGGCCAATGAGCAAGTTAAAGCAACCCTCGCATCGCAGTTGAGGCGACTGATTGGGCTTGGGCCTCATGGCTTATGGCCAGTGGGTATATAAATGATTTAAAGCAAGTCTCATAATTTCTCATTGTTCATCGGGCATTTCCACAAAACTGATAAATGAAAAGCAGCATAACATAAACGGCAACAACTATATAAAACTAACACACACATAGACACACACACACACACACACACAGGCCAGATCGAGTCAAACTGATAATACCTTTCACACTCTGCGTGAGTCCTCTGCTTGGACGAGCGAGCGCCGCGAGTGTCCTGCGGTGCGGGGACAACAGATCGAGATCGCTGCCCAACGATAGCAGCCAGACCCGCTCGAGCCCAGAGTGAGAATTGAAATGTTTCGACAAACAGCAAATGGAAATGTGTGTTTTGTGGACTGATCGCTCGGACAAGTGGCTGCTAAGTAGCTTGGCTGACTAATCCCATGTCGGAGGCAATCGGTGGTCAGGTGTTGTTGTGGTCTTCGGGTCTAATGGGCTTACGTGGCAACCATTGTCCAGTGCAAACAATTCAATATGTGGGATTACGTGTGAATTGGTGTTCGTTAAATATGCATTTTCATAATTTCCCACGCGCATCTTTTTGTCTAATTTGTTTTTTCGCATTTAATTCATACGTTTTCTCGTGCATTTTATTTTGTTTTGGTTTTTGTTCAAATTATGGCATTGAATTACATACTGCGTACTGCATACTGCATACTGCGTACTGCGTACTGTGTACTGCGTACTGTGTGCTATGTGGTATGTATTGAGTATTATACAAATTTCTCCCACAATTTGAAGGCTGCTATCGCCAAAAGCAGTTAGCTACCCGCATTCATAATGCGTTGGACTCACCGTTTGACCCTTGAGCAAATGAGAGACAGAGATGGCGAGTGGGAGACTGGGACTGGGAGAGAACGAGAGGGAGAACGCGTGGCAATAACAGAAGCTGCTGCTGGCTTCCATGTTGACTACTAAGACTAAGTAGAAAGTACTATGTCGTTAAGTATCTGTACTCCTAAATTACAAAATATCCCAAACGATAAAATACATTTTTTTAAAAATTGTTTATTGTTTCTTTTGTAATTTTAATTTGAGTTGAGTTGAGTTGCCTTATCTTAAAAATATATCAAATATATTCTTGATTTAAACATGAGAATTTCATTGCAGACTTATATTAATTATTTCGCTAAGACAACTGAGATAGAAATTCTGATGTACTTTTTATATACTATTTGTTAGATTTTGAGAACGTATTTGAAAGAAATATTTTATAATATTAATAATAATATTATGGAGAAATGTTAATGTGAGTAGCCCAGGCAATCTCATATAAATAATCTCATATGTATAATAAAAATTTATGAACACAATCAATTTAAAATCTATTCTTCCTTTGATCTGCTCATTTATATGATTATCAGATATTTTCACTAAATATTGTAAATATCTGTATAAATGTAATTAAAAATATTATAAAATAATAAATGTTATTAAAATTAATATATTCCACCTTCGAATAAGCAAATATAAAATCACATTTCTCGACCAGCTCACATTTTACGAATCAATAATTTCGACCAAATCTATGCCCATCTAAAAAAAAAAAAATTAGAAGTGTTATGCCTGAGGACAGTTCTCACCATAAAAAAACGAATTATTCACACTTGCCGCCGGCGACAAAGCGATTCGCGCTACGTAATAAAATCTAATTAGTAAACTCACTTGGAAACCCAAAAAAAAAAAAAAAAAAAACTACAACTAAAACTGCAAAGTTTCAGGTACTTCACAAATAAAACAGAGAGATTCGAGGATTGGAGAATTCGGCATGGTGAGGACACTTAAGCACAACAAAGATGCACACACAAAGGACACACGCGCGCCCCTCGACGAAGGAAAACAACCCCTCCCCGATGGAGAGTATTTGCAGTCCCTCTCACTGTTTACTCAAGCGCAAGCGGACAAAAGTTAGGCAGGACTTCACAGTTAAATAAAAAAACGGAAGTTGAATTGGAAAAAATTTCGCAAAATTTAAAAAATCAAATGCCACATAAAGTGGCAAGTTAAGACTGCAACTCGTGTGCCGCGTGTCGAATCCATGCCAATATTTCCGGTGTGTCTAATGACAAACGCATGTTTACACGAGTGCGAACACGTCCGGAATGAACGGGGTGCCGCCCGGCACATTACACGGGCATCAGTTCAAAATATAAAAATACAGGAACACAAGAAAGGATCTGCCAGACGGCAATTAAATGGATTTACTCAACCGTTTTCGATCAGGCAATTTATAAATGATGGCCGCGAATTTTAAAATTGAAAAACCGAAGAAAAAAAATAATAGTAAAAAGGACACTTCTGATGATAAATGGCTACTGTGGGCAAACTTTAGTGTCGATACACAAGTGGAATATGATTCAACAATGAATGTTTTAATGGTCTCACTGCTCTAATGTGTCAGTTGATTCAACTGCATTTGAATGTCAATTAACTTAAATTGCTAGTTGTGACTTAAAAAGCAAACAGAAACTATTAACAGCCCATCCAGATGGACGTGCATCAGCCCAATAGACCAATTAGGGCACAAGAGAGCCACACATACTCCCAAAGTGTGTCCGAGTGCATTAACCTCGGCGCAACAAACATTTGATTTGCATGCTTGTACGAGTATCTTACAGATACATTTCGGCTTCCGCCTGAAATTGTTGCCATTGCATTCGGTGCTGCACAGAACTCCGCCGCACTCAATTTAATTTAATAAAATTTCCGAGTTGCGGAGGGGGTTTTTCGGTTCTATGACTAGTTTTGGGGTGCCCTTCTTTGTAATTATTAATAATATTTTTCTCGTCTCTTCTCAGTTCGCGTCGAGTGTTGTGCACATAAAACTCATCCATAAACAAAATGGCTGAAAAGCTGTTTATTCAGATCGGCCACATAACTTCAATTAATCTCAATTAAGTGGCAAAAATACGAGTAGACTTCAGCATTTATTGATGGAAAGTTTTGTTTTAGGGTTCAGACCGTTCGCATAGCCCTTTTTTGTGTTTGTTGTTGTTTTCTTTTTTTTTTTTAGCTGGAGGCGGCAGGGCTACCAATTGAGGGTTAAGCCCTGGGCACATTAATTCCTATTGTATAACTTGGCAATTGGAGTTGTAAATTTGAAACTGGCCACTTTATTGGCATGCTAGCCCATAAAGTTATGTGTTAAGTTGCCCAAATTGAAATTTGTATGGTAGATGAAAATGGGTAGGAGACGGGAGTGGACCTATTCCTAAATGATTGAAATTTTGTTTATTGCTGGACATGAGATATGTGGTTATCATAAAATAAAGTTCAGAGCATGAGCAACACTATAAAATATTTTCTAATCCAATGCAATTAAGCTACAATTTTTAATTCAATTTGTTTTTTTTTTAATTATCAAGTTTATAGTCATAGATTCAATACTCGTTATAAAATATTTACTATATAAAGACCTTTAAAATCTTAGAGCCAATCAGCTTATTATTTCATATAATTGGTAATGGAGTTACTCGAGAGTAGAAGGGGCAACCGCCAATCTATGGGCAGCCAAGTGGTGTGGCAATCTTTGCGGAAAGCTTTTCATTGGAACACTTGAGCACAGAACCGACAAGAAAGTAAAAATTAGGTCCTATTTACACAACAATGTGTGCGCAATGGTGTGAAACTCTTGCCAATATCTGGCCAAAGGGGAAGCTCAGCTTCGCTCGAGATGCGGCGACCCTTTCGCAGTTTCATCTTGGCTCTTATCCTTGGCTGGCATAACAAATAAGACGTCACGCTCATTACAATATCACAATGGTTGGGACGTTATTTTGAAAACCCCTCCGAGAAATGCGGTTCGAGTGCTCGTGCTTGCCATTGTTATTTGTTTCACATTTTGTGCGTTTGCTCACTTGAGCCAAGGATCGCTGTTCTTCAAAGGAAGAAGGAACTCCCTAACGCTCTTGCTCTCTCACTCTGGCTCTCGGTAATTTTGCGTATTGATTACAAGAAATATGTATTAATGTATAGATTAGAAGCAATATGCTGTGTTGAGCTCCGCACTTTTGTGTTCAAATTATCGCATACATATGGAAGGGCATCGAGTGCCTTAAGATATTATTGTTGGTCTATTGTTTCCCTATCGTTTATGCAAAATGCTTACAGCCTTGAACCTCCATTCTCAACACGATACGATACCAATGCGATAATTCTCATCTTTAAATATATTCATTACAAGAGGTCGCGACGTCTCGCCTGGTCTGCATATCGGTTTGATTGATTACTCAAGTGGTTTATCGCTCGGCAATTGTTGCTCGGCGTTTTTCCATTTCTCGAGCATTGTTTCCCAAATTGCGCTCGAGGCGTTCACAGGGCGTGGCCCGGTCCTCTTGCATTGTTCAGGGGCCAGCATGTTGGTCACTTGAGAGTTGCGACTGTTTCCTTTGCACCATGTACATAAATGTCATTTAAATACCAGAATACAAGACTTATTCAAATATATCTCAAAATTTGCATGGCTTCACATTCACATGCGTTCTGTAGTGCACCTAAGGAGCAGCTGCTGCACAAGATTGCCAAATCTGACATAAATGAAATCGATCTTCAGGGCCACTAAATAGCTCAAAGATCACAGCGGTTATGAAAGGTCACATGAGTTTTGGCGAAAGTCATTGAATAGAGAAGTTTGGATTCACATCTTGACTTGACCTTTTAAATTATGTAAGCAACTAAACTCATCACATCTAAATATGTTTTTTTTGGTTTTAATTTCCACCCTCAATAAGAGAATCCCACTCCCGAAACCCCTTTTAAGATTCCACTTTCATTCAATTCACGCAACATCTGCAAGCGATGCGTGAGAATTTTTTGCATGTCTGCCAAAGCGTTTTGTGGTGCGGCGTCATCAAGCCACAGGAAGCTTCAGCATGTTGCGGCTCTGCCACAAACAATACACGTAGCCACTCAAAAGGCACAGTTTGAGCTTGAGCAACGACGCGACTATGATGACGATGTCTGTCAAGGGGCCACTCATACATTTGCAACAACTGGAGCACTTACTTGGGCAAGACGGTGCACGGTGGTGCACGGTGGTGCACGTTGGTTTGCCGCTCCGGCTGCTCCTGCGGCGATGCGGTGCGCACATGGGCACTCAAGTGCCTGGAATATTGCGTTAAGCTCCTCTCGCACAGCAGCAGATTGTCGCAATTTTCATGTTTTTAAAGTTTGGTTAACAGAAATTAGTATTTCAATTTTCTTGATTAAAATGTTGCTACTCGGCGATGTGTGAACAAATGACGCTCAACGTTTTTTTAGTTTTAATATAAACCACATATTATAGGATGCATACGCCGTGTATAGTCTGATAAAGAAATGAAGATCAGTACCAATATGACACAAGGCAGATATCCTGTATCAACTTTTACTTTTACATAATAATTAAATTAGCTTGGTCTGTTTATGCTTTAGGAATGTACACAATCATAGATTTCCTACCGAATACATTTGTGATAACATATAACAAAAAATTAAATATAGCATAAATAAAAAAGCGAAGTGGTGACGATTAAATACTATAGTTTAAGTTAGATTAGCTTCACCACAATCTCTCTCTGTATGTAATCAAAGAGTGGTCAATAAGATAAGGCTATATTCGTTAGCATCAGAAATTTAATTTTTTTTAGGGTGTCCCTTTATTTTATAGCGGTTATTGATTTTTCGAAAATATGGAAGAACTTAATGAAAAATGAGATTTAAGGTATTTGGTGAGTTTAAACATATTTTCTTGTTATTCTGATTCTATACAAGAATACACAACGGAAATGAAAATGTTTGTTGTTTTTTTAAATAGTACACAAATATGGTTACTTGGACTTTTCTTTAAATTTTTTCGGAACTTCTATTTTACATTATTTGTTTATTAATGCAGCTCGACCATAATAGCTTTGTTACTTCATTTCCGATCATGCTCTCAATGTGTGTTGCAATTGCAGCAGTAATAATTAATTTAATTTATTTAACAAAGGTCATTGTCAGCTTTTCACACAACAGCGCCACCATAATTTTCACTTCGGCCCAGGCAAATCGGAGTGCAGCCAGGGCCGAAAAGTGTCAGGGCTCCGAGTAATTACCACTCGGCTTATATCAATCAATGGGAGGCTATAGACGCGACAACGACTGTCGACTGTCGACTGTCGTGGGTAGTTTTAATTGAATATTACAAGAGGGATGTGCATTAATAAGGAAATCAATTTAAATCTCAGCGAGTTACTGTTGTTGTTGCCGCTGCCGTTGCCTGCTGCCAAACGCATGAGAAAAACCTACGAAATTCTAAAAAAAATCTGCGGGCGTAGGATCAGTGGTTCAACAGTGGTGCCGCTGTGGAAGGGCTCTGTCTCTCTAACGGCTGCGAAGTTCAATCCAACACTTCAATGAAGCAATAAGTTTCAATTGAAATGGATTTACTTGCAAATGAATTTCGCTTCCCAAGGTCAGTATGAAGTCTAGAACATATCAGCCATAACAAATGGAGGGAGTTTAAAAACCTAAAATCTTCAACAAAAAAGCAAAACTGTTTTTATCACAATTCAAAAGCTTGCTTAATTAATAATGCTTAATACTAAGCTTCTAACATTTTGTGAGGAATTAACAACGGACTAATGTGTCATAAAATAGCCAGAGGAACAATCGGTCGGAGTCGGCCATTATTATTTGGAACCTGAAGACACCTTCTTGTAATATTCCGACATAAGATATATAAAAATGCAAAACGAGTTGCTTTTGCTTTTATTTATATGAATACGAATACTTTTTATTTATAATACTTTAATATCCCCATTGCCATACAAATCAATTTGGTTTTTTAAATTTTCATATCAGATTCAGCCTACTGAGAATTTTGTTTTTAAATTTTGTTTTGTAATCTTGAAATGTATTTTTTGTATTTATGTAAACAGTCCAAAATAATTCTAATCATATTAACGCCAATCAAAGACCATTAAAAAGCTTATCGGCTGATACTTTGCTAAAGTAAACGAACCGTGTGAGTTCAGCATTATTTGCCACTTACCGTGGACTCCAGTTAGTGGCTCGTCGTCGTGCTGAAAGACATTCCATGCGGGTGCAGAAGAAGAGACGAACAAATTTATTGCAAAAAATAACAAAGTCGATCGAAAAATTTTCACATTGAAATCGGAAATTCTCTGAGAGAACGAAAAATGAATGGCCTACTACAACAGCTGGTAGTGGTGGTGGTACTCCTGGTGGTGCTACCAAATTGCAGCCTTGAAGAAATCCCAAGCGATAGTGAAACGCTGGTGAGCACCAGCCTGGGTCCCATTCAGGGCAGCACAATGAACAGCTTTAGCAGACTGACGATTTACGCGTTTCGGGGAGTTCCCTACGCTGAGCCACCGGTGGGTGAATTGCGCTTCGAAGCACCGAAACCCGTTCGCGCCTGGGCACCTGATACACTCAAGGCCACCTCCGATTCACTGATTTGTCCACAAACCGGAGTAACTTTGTTCATGAGCGAGGATTGCCTCAAACTGAATGTCTACAGCAAGAATCTAACTGGCAGTATGCCTGTAATAGTTTATATACACGGTGGGGCCAATGTGCTGGGCAGCGGGCACAGTTTGTATGAGGCGGGTCCGCAGTACCTGCTGGAACACGATGTGGTTCTCGTGACCTTCAATTATCGACTGGGTGCCTTGGGCTTCCTGGGTGGCAGCAACAATGCGTATCTGGATCAGGTGATGGCACTGGAGTGGGTCCATGGCCACATCAGCAAATTTGGTGGTAACCCCGATGAGGTCACCCTTCTGGGCTTGAGTGCTGGCGCCATGGCCGTCAGTCTGCATTTAGTTTCACCAATGTCTACTAGTTTATTCCATCGAGCCGTACTCATGAGCGGCTCGGCCACGAATCACTTTAGCATCCACAATGAGTTCTGGTCACAACTCTTGGCCCGACAGGTGGGTTGTCCTCTGTACAATAAATATGACATGACCGAGTGCCTGCGGAATGTCACCTGGCAGCGCATTGTGGAAGTTTGCGCCACTTGGGAGCAGTATAAGTTTATCAACATGAAGTGGAACTATGAGATCGATGGCATATTCTTGACCCAACATCCCAGTGAGTTGATAGATAAGGGTCTTTTTAATCGAGTACCACTGCTGGTCAGCTTTACCAACAACGAACTGGATTTTACAACACAGGGTGAGAAGTGTTGATTTATTATTTATTTATTTTAATGTGCATACAAATTTAAAACAATTGTGTGGCTTCAAAGATTTCTAGTTGTACTCTTACCCATTGTATTCTAATTTGATCACGAATTATGTAATTGAGTTCCGAATCTAAAACTTTTTTCTTGTTCTATTATATTTTCCACAATTGGCAGAACACCTTTCCAAGGATCTGCTGCTGCACGATATTATAACAAACTTTGATGATTATGCGCCCGAATTATTTCTCTTCGACTACGACGTGCAGAAAAGCAGGCGCATCAAGAACTTCTATCTGGGTGAGAATACCAATGAACTGAATGCCACAAATATTGAGCGATTCGGGAAAATCTTCTCGGACGGCATTATTGGCCACGGTGTCCATCGTTTGGTGGATCTGGCACGCACGTACACCAATGTCTATTACACACGCATGGACTATATTGGCGAAAGGAGTGTGTCGGCGCCGCTGACAGAAGAGAATGTGCCCAGCGGGGTGGGTCATGCCGATGACTGGCAGTACGTAATGCCCAGCTTGTGGTATGGCACCCAATTCGCCCAGAATCACAAGGATCTGTTCATGATGCAACGCTTGACCGATTGGATTACCCACTTTGCCGAGACGGGGTGAGATAAATTAGAACTTATCCAGTTGGCTCTTTAACTAAGAAAGATTTGTCTTTAGAACACCCATGTTGGACGCTGATCAACACTGGCCACCCTGCAACGCTCAGCAGGTACAGATGCTCTACAACAATGAAGTTGCCAAGATGGGTCCACCCGCTTTCGACGATTACTATGCTGTTTGGGATGAACTATTTCCCAAGCCCAGGGGAAACGGTGCTGCCCAAAGCCAACTTCAGCTGCACGTTGTTGTCGTCATCGGTGTGGGTCTGGTTGCGTTACTTTGTAAATAAATGTAGCCATTAGGTGCGGAAAAAAGCTTATCAATAGGCCGTTTAGATTACGCTAATGACGTCGCTTACTCGCTGCAGCTATTTACTTTGATTAATTAATCAACAAAGGCGTGAGATTTTTAGTGTTTCCCGAAGAGAGTTCATGTGTGTGTCTGTGTGTGTTTGGGTGCTTGTGTGTTTATCTGTGTATTTGTGGAGCTGTTGGCCAGCGCCGTTGGGCAATTAGTCTTTGGAGCAGCTTAAATACACATTAATTTGTCTTTAAACGGTTCGTCTTCTGAAGTCGGGGACGCCTTTTGACCTTTTTGGACTCGTAATTGTGCGATAATTTTTTGAAAGTGACAGGTTCGCACATGTTTTAACCCTTGGCACACTCGCCTCCAACTCTACACCCAATTCGCTTACCCCTCAGCCATTTACTGACTACTGCTATTGACATATGAGATTGGCAGCATTTAAGGCGTTTGTTCTTGCGTGAAAATCTCAGTCATTTGAGCGAGTGCTTGCAAAAAGATTATCGCCAGACATTTTAGGGCACGGCTCAAAATAATTTGCTAAGGGGTGGTTTTAATGGGTGGTCGCATATCATGATTGCGAGTTCATATCAATAAGCGTCGACACTTTGATGCAAAATAAACAACGAGTTAATATTTGGTAGTAGACACATTGAAGGTATTTTGTTACAGCTCAAAATTGCGCACTTTGTTAAAAGAACTGCGGTCCTTCAAATGGTGCAGAATATTAAAGCCGTTTAACGTATATAATTCTGGATATTGTTAATAGTATCTGCTCCGTTTAAAGAGTATGTAACAGAAAATAACAAAATGTAAACATAAGTTTGACGGCCTGTTGCGGCTCATCATGAAGAGTTTTTAGCACACATTACTCTGTAGCTAGTTGTAAAAAGAATTAATTTAATTTGGCTTTATTTTTTAATCAAAAGACTCTGAAATTGTATTTAAAAAAAAAAATAAAAATACACAAATTAAAATTAACTTAATTTCAATAAAATGGTATTCTGTGTATTTTTGATTTTTTTTCTCTTTGTCAATTTAAGAAATTTAATTAACAGAAAAAGTAATTTTTATTAACTTTTACGGTAGCCTTCGCCGATGGGTGACAGTCATTCACAGACATTATTTAACTAATCAGGGACCAGGGACAAACCAAGTAAGCCACAGCATCACAAAGAAGACCACATAATGACTTTGATGAAGAGTTCGTGTAAAGTTTTGCCAAAGAAAATATGGAAAATTAACTTGTTAGCCAACCCAGCAACCACACACAATATATGGTTGTGTGTGTGTGTGTGTGTGTGTTGTGGGGGCATGAGCAAACATTTAACTATACGCATTGTGCCGTATACTCTTTTGGGACAAAGGCCACAAAAAAAGGTGGACAAGTCAACTGACTGAACGCATGACAGGACAGAAAAGAATAGCACAGAAGAGCAGACAATGGCAGCAGTGAAAAGAAGCAAGCAAAACATTTGCAAAAATTTTAATTAAATTTCACAAAATACATATTCAAGAAGTGACGAGTCACATGTAAAATTGCGTACGAGAGCAGACTTGCAACTGTGACCCTAAATGGTTTTTGATTGAGCTCTTTGCCAAAACACCTTTTCCAATTGAGCAGCTGGTAAGGGGGTGAAAAATGTGAAAGAGTTGTGATTCGATATATTCGAGTGGCTTTTGTGACTCAATTACAATAAGTCTATTAAACTTGTGTCTGTGGCTCGTCTAGACAAAACACAGCACCCGGACCGATCAGTCACAATGTCTGCGTATGCGTCTGCGTCTGCGGCTGCATCTCTCATCTCAGGTCTAGGCCCGGTTTGATCCGGGGTTGAACTGTGATGAGCGCGTGCCCCTTTTGACTTTCGACTGGTTCTTTGTGCCATCTAACAAACAGAAACGGGCTGCTCGCAATGATGATGATGATGATTATGATGATGATGATGCGAAGGTGTTCCAGCTGCCGGTTAGGATTGTGTCTCGATTTCACTTTCGTTACGCCTGCGCCATATTCATGTGTATTTTAAATGAAAACGTGGTCCTTGATCGGTTTGCTCCTCGACCATTTGGCTCATTGGTCTTTTTTTCTGTTTTTGTGGCTCATCATCATCATCATTATCAGGTCGCGGCTACGGTTTTGATTACGTATTTATGAAGTACACAATGGACGCAAAAGGAGTAAACATTTTGAAGTAGCGCCGTTCCAAATGCTTTATAGGTTTGTCAGCTATCGAATTATGTATGTATGTTTGTCTGCCTGTCCGTCTGCATTTTCGTATCTGTCTGGCTGTTTATGCGTTTTGTCAACATATCGTATTACGCCCCAATCCCAGGACCAGAACCAGGCCCATAATCGCTAATGACAATACAAATTGAGAGTGGAGAGTGAAGAGCCTTGCGCATGCGCAGCGGCTTTGTTGGTTTTTCTGGGAAGGCTGAGCCACTGACAGCCGGCGCAGCGTGCTTATAATATGTTAAACAATATATTTGTTTGGCATTTTAAGTGAATTTCGAACGCCGTATTTTTGGTTTTATATTATTATTTTATTTCTTTTGAGGGTTGTTCGTAGCCATCACCTTGAAGCCATCGATTGATATTCGTGGAAAGCCAGTTCGAGCAAAGCGATCAGAAGCTTTTTCAAAAGAATTTTAGAAAATAAAAACACTTAAGGAACGATTGAGTTTAATAAGTGACACTTGAGCCTGTAATAAAGTATTTGTTAATAAAAACAGCATACTAACATAATAACTCCAAACAATAATAAGCAAATAAATCATTTTAAATATAGCTTAATAAGCTTTTAAGACATTTTAATATAAGTTCAAATGCTCTCATCAAAATAAACCAATTAAGCAGTCCAAAGATTCAACATTGTCTTGCTCTGTCAAACATTTTTTAAATGTTTCAGTTAATTGTTAGCGCCACCCTGAAGCAATATATGGGTATTAAAATAAAGATTTTTCCTATAAATACAATTAATTGATTAATTTCCTAAGCTGGCGCCTACGCCTTGACGGACAGACAGCAAACTGACAGCCGACATACGATTGTATAACCGCCTCTCTTAATTAAATATTTATACAAATGTAAATTGCCTTGATTAATGATTCTGAGTCCTGAGCGAGCACTTGTAACAGCTCCCAGGGTACAAAAAATCCAAAATCAAACAATAACAACAAACATCAAACGCAATTCATCCAATGCACAGCAGGCAAAAGGACACTCGACTGCTGTCTGCTTTCTGCTTTCTGCTTTCTCTCCCTTTCTATGCTTGGGGTGTGGAGAAAGTGTTCACATCAAACGGTCTTCAAATTAATTGTTTTGCCTGTGTTTTTATATTTCACGTTTTAGTTGGGCCCGATAAACAATTTGATTATTCGATAAACAAATACAAAGTACAACTACACACACACACACACACACACACACTCATACACACTTGGCCTTCGTTGACACACACTCACACATATGTGAGAGACTGCCCCCAAAAAACACTCACCCCTTCCATTCGCCATTGTCTCGCTGTCTGTCACAGGCGGCATCGCTGGCTACTCCATGACAGCTTTGTATGTGTGCACGTATGTGTGCACGTATGTGTGTCTGTGTGTGTGAGTCTGTGTGTAGGTTGTGTGTGGTCGCCGTTTGAGTGTCTTTTGTTGTTCGCTTGTTCTGATATCGTCGCTTTTGTTTGAAGCTCCGGCGACAGACAGCGACAACAATAGCAACAACAACAACGTGATTGTGATTTTGGGGAACCCGGGACCCAATCATAATTATGCATGTTGTTTGTTGTTTGTTGTTTGTTGTTGTTTGGGCTCTTGTTAATAATGGCGTTAATGCTTATGGTGATGAGAACAACATGGACCACCCTCGCTTTGCATATCATTTTGGGCCTTAAATCTCGACTGTATTTATGGCTACTCGAATGACAATGCCTTAGAAAGGATAATAACAGGTAATAAAATACGAGCAGCGGATTTATTTAAGATAGACACATTCTTAAATTAATTCTGATGTCTTGATATGCAAAATGCCATTGAAGATCTTGAATATCGCAGCAGGGCCACAGAATTGTAAATAATTATTTAAAGAACATTTCAGAAGATAGAATTATTCAATTTCTTTGGCATCGTAATATCAACTTGGTATTTAATCAATCTATACAATCTATTGTAAGTAGGTTTTGGAGAAGCGAGTTAATGATTCCAATTCTAATAACGCACAAAAACAGTCTGGAAAGAAGCAGCTTCTCGAGATTAAAAGAAAGAGCTTATCTAAGGTTTCCTTTTTATAGCTATACGAGTACTATTAATCCAACAACAATCAAATTTAATGTAAAGCTGATAAAGACACTATATAAAACACTACATTGGTAGAGAACTCAACTGTTCATTTGTTGAGTTGACGTAGGAATTCAACATGGTAACTCTTGAGTGAGCCCAATAAATAACATCATATCGACAATTCCGCAACTAAATTACATTGGAAACCAATTAAATCACTCAGTGTAGTCAAGTTAGTGGATTTCCACCCACTCATAAGTTGTTTAGCTGATAATCTCTGCACCCAAATGGGAAACCCATAAAAAGCGCAATCATCGACAGCACCACAAAATCTCATCCAAATAGCCCAATAATTACAGGCGTGTTAAGTGCCCCGGCGATCGACCAAAATTGTTTGCACTCTTCTCAGCCTCAAAACTGTGCAAATATTTGTTTGCAGTTTTTCAAAAGCGACTCCTGTCAATGTTGTTCTTGTTGTTGTTTTTGTTGTTGTTTTTGTTGTTGTCAAATGTGATTATTAATGTGCTTTGAATGGGATAGAGTAAAAATGGTTGGACTGACACCCCTGCAGTGGAATCAGTGCACCCTCTAACGTATGCTAGTTGTCAGAGAGGGTGTGACAGGGTGAGAGGGTGTCCGTAGAGCCCAACTAATGAGTGTAAACAACGGCCTGGGCAAAAATTACAAATCCCAAAAAGACAAAAAAAAAAAAAGAAAAAAAGGAACTGCCACAAACTGTTTGATTTGTCGCTTAGGACTAATGAAACCAAACATTAGAGCGAGCACCCTCAATATGCTTCTGGTCCTGGTTCTGGTTCCGTTCTGGTCTTGTCTGAAGTTCCGGGGGTTGCCAACGTTGCCTCCGTTGCTTCCTCTAAAGTGTTGCAATTTTTGCCGCGCTCGGGCACAAAGGGATGTTGGCAACGCCGTCGCATGGATGTTTACTATTTCAGATAGACAGACGGACAGGCGGACAGATAGACAGAGGGACTGGTAGACACAAGCCAGGCCGTTGTGCTGTAAGTTGATTACGTGGTTGACGTTGATGTTGTTGTTGTTGTTGTTGCTGCTGTTGTTGCTGCTGTTGTTGCTGCTGTTGTTGCTGCTGCTGTTGAGCTGAGTTGCAATATGAGGGCGCATGTTGCTGCCGTGGAATCGGCAGCTGTCTTCACGTGAACTGCAGCCGCGATACTCAAACTTGGTAACTCTTCATGGATTTTTCACCTTTTGTTTAATAAGCTACGTGCCTGAACTGGCTAATGCTCTGCGGCAGGGCAGCCACCTGAGTGAACTCCAACTGGTCGCGGGTTTCGCTAATGTAGCGCCAGGTCAGGCCAGGCCTTGGTCAACATTCACAAGTACCTCTGCACCGTAAACAATTCCAACTGAATTTTTTGTCTTTACATTTTATTGAATTTAAATTTATTTTTAAACTTGTTATATGTTTAGGTTATCATACGATTTTGGTAGTTAATATAGACAAATGTTGTTCAAGAACGTTTCTATGATTTAGTTCTAAATTTTGCAATGCCAATTTATTTAGTTGATTTTTAGACATTTTATTCTTCAGACAGCAGAAGTGCATTTGGATCGAAATTGTTTACTGTGTATCTATGAGTATGATTAGCTGCTGCCGCGGCCACCGTGGCCACCGCTTTCGTGGGAAACTCTCTATAACGGCATGCGGGTGTGGTTTTTCCTTCTATGCTCTTGTATGTTTTGGCTACAATTAATGAAATTGTATTTTGCTGCTCATGTGTAGATGCTACAGTTTTGATTAATAGTCGTCAACGGGGCAGCCTGAGAAATGCTTTGGGGGCAGCCGTCGTTGCATGCCCTGCAAGCTCAGCTCAGCTCAGCTCAACTCAGCTCAGCTCATCGATGTTGCACTTGTTCTAATGAGGCAACCTAATGGAACGGACAGGTACCTGCCTCAGCCGGGGCGCCTTATTGAGCAATTAGTTAAACGGCCACTAAACTGTTGACAGTTAATGTTTTATCAATTGGTTTTTTTTTTTTTTTTTGTTTTGGGGCTTCGACATAAATCAAATTTTGAAGTGCAACTTTCACATGTTCTGACGGACGATTTGTCAGCGTTCGCTGCTCACGACTTGCTTGATATGATAGACCACCAGTAGAATTTTTGACATGCTCATTAGAAATCCCCCAAAAACTAGCCCCCGTCCACTCCTGCGACCGTTCACTAAAACAAATAACCCGCGGGCTTAGGAATGCGAGGGCTGTCCAGGGGATACACTGTCGCAGATACCCCAATGTGCTTCCATACTACATCAACAAATTTTTGTTAATGTATAGATTCCAGCAATAGAGAATAATATTGAGTCAGAAGCAATGAAGAGCATAACTCGTCCTACACCGAAGTATGTTTGTTTTATCAACCGAAATAATTTCAAGGTCAGCAATCGGGCAGTGCTCAGTAATCGATGCTTTGCATCGGTGCTCATGGCCCACTTATTTTGTAAATTATTTTAATGCTTGAAAACTATAAATAACAAACACTTGCCGAAATCTAAAAACAAAATACAGGCAGTTTATATAAATGACTCCTTTCCAAAATGAATACCTATCTTTAGGTAACAACAAGAAACTCCGACTGGGATTTAAAACTTAAATTTTATCTTTATATATGTTTCTTATATATTTAATTAATTTGATTGAAAGTAATACATCCAAATATTTCGATATGCAGAAATATGTTATAATTTTATCAAATCGCTTACTATCGGTTTGGTTTCTGAGGAATGTAAATATAAATGACTTTTGCATAAGTAAACCAAATCTCCTAATAAAAGTCATTCTGAACATTATAAACTTGCCCTTTAACTATCCAGACTAGCAATAAGCATTGCACTGTAATACGGCATACGATAAAATAAACTGCTGAAAATGCACCCCTCCTAGATGAGAGGCTCGACCCACTGTCAGTTAGTCAATAAGCGACACCGTGCAACATGATCCATCATCAGTTAAGTTGAAAGCTGTGTATAAACAAGGATGAGCTGAAAACTATTATTGAAACACGATGCCGCGATGACAACGGACAAAACGCTTCTCAATAATGTTTGTTGTCTGCTCAGATAGACAGGGAGTATAATGGGATGCCCCGGACAGAAGGCAGCAGGCTGATGCCTGATGCCCGATGCCCGATGCCTGACAGATCAACGTCAGACAGCCCACAGCATGAGATGAGTTTCCAGCTCAGCTTGCGATCGGCACGCGACACTCAAAAAGCTGCCGCTTCTGCTACTTCACCGCATATTGGATGAAACGCTGCAGGATCGCATCAGTTATTAAAAATGATGAGTGTCCAGTTTGGCGTTGGCCTGCTAATGGTTTTCTCGCGAGCTTATCACCGTGTTTTCATCGACTAGTGACTTTCAGTTAGCACCCACGCACGGCACGCAATTGCCACTCTCTATGCTAATTAGACTAACGTCATTATCCAATTCAATTGCCAACCCTTAACACTCGGGAATGCCATGCACCACGAATTTGGATAATGTGCAAGCCTCAAGCCAACGCTTAACGTTGATAAGAACAAATTTCGACGAATTTTTGTAAAGAAAGCAGCACATTATTTGGCATGTGGGCTCTTGGATAAGCCCTTTTAAGGATTTGCGGCTGTGCGTGGAATGTTGATATTAAAAACTGATTGGATTTTTAATTCAGAAAATTAACTTGTATATTGAGCTTGTAAGCCGCTCTTACCTAACGAGACCTTGTAAAGAATTTCACATTTTTTCTAATCCCCTCTGATAGTCATGGTCAACCAGATCTTATCAAGAAACTCACATTTTTTAAAATCTCTTCCTCTGATCAAACATTGGTCTATTCTGATCAACGCTCTGTGTGCTGTGTGTTAAACAATGTTTCAAAAAGTATTACTGAACATTGTTCCAATCGTGACTCAGTGTTAATCAATAGGGGTTTTTGGAAAGTTATGTCCCCAAATATGATGAATTTGTGAGAAAGCTGTTCTGTGAACAACATTTTTAGCTTTGCCAAAGTTTTAATTTAAAATATTTTAGAACGAAAGATAAAATGCAACTAAGCTGCATATCATTATTAGGTTGGTTTAGTTTGGAACGACGTACTATGACAATAATTTGAAATATATTAATAGTAATAATTTTGTGATCCTGTCGCTTTCATTTATTTGCTAAGGTTCAACTTAGAGTTGAGAGAGCCCGGTTTATCTTGACGATTAGACTCTCGACTGTTAACCCACTTACATTGAGCACACAATATTTCACCCAAATATCGCAATTCCCACACCCACACCAAGTTGAAGTATGTAAGACAATCCAATGACCATCTGCTGGGCTTAACCCAATAAATAGTTTGCATACTAGTAGTAGTTGCAAGAGTTGAAAAGCAGAGTTCGGCTTTGGCTGCCACATCGAGTGGCCAAGTGAGTCATAAATTGTGAAATGCAATGCACATTATCGTCAGTGTGAGATACCAAAAAGTCAAAGAGCTGCAGCAGCTCAGAGGCTGGACAGAGGAAGACAGCGTGGTGGACACTTTCTGGCAAACAGTTGGCACCTAGGCCATACTCGTACTCGTAGCTGAGTTTGCAGTTGTAGCTGTAGTTGTTGCTTGCGCTGTGTTATTTATGAGTTTTGTGATGTTTCTGCAAATTTTTCTATGTAAGAGACTCCTTGGGTCTCTTATGCAAGCTCGCAAGTTGAACTTGTGTCTCCTCGCGCTTTGGGACCTTATCGCACGTCAATTGCGCAGACAACTTCATTGTAAGGCCAAAAGATTCCTGCGCATTGATGTTGACAGCAGGAGTTCCAAGCACGCGTCGTTCGCATCCAAACCACAGAAGGTAGTTGCTTAGATATTATTATTTTTGTCTTTTTTTTGTTTTATTTTGTTTTTGTTTTTTTATTTTTTGTATTTTGCTTTTGCTGTTTGCGGTTTGTGTTGAGCAGACTTTTTGGTGCCTGGTGCCAAGCAATCTAATTACATTTTGTGGCCAAAGGCGCAACGAAATTTCAATAGTGTTTGAGCGATTTCCATCAGTCAATAAAAACTGAGCCTCAACTCGTGCGCATGCGTCTTGTGGATGGGGCACAGCAGGCAAATATGCCCAAGCAGTTGTGGCTCGGACTCTGACTGTGGTTGTGGCAGCGACTACATCTGATATGCCCCCGTTGCTGACTGGAGGAAGGAGTTCGGCTCACAACTTTATTTGCGTTGCATTTCGTGGAAATCGAAATCTGCCAGCCTCGAAAAATACTTCGTTGGAAATTGGAATGCAAATGCAATAGGACAAGAGCTTTCTGTTTATTTATTTGTTTTTATTTTTTTATTTTTTGTTTAATTTTCCATACGTCTAACAAATTATAGAAACGTGCTCAAGGACAGGGTGGACAGACAGACATGAGCAGCATATGCTGTGCTGACAAGCCAAACAATTAAAACTAAAGTGGAAACGATCAAAATGTGGAACCCCGGCACAGAGATCTATTGCTTCAGATATAGTTGCAGTAAACCGCACTCCCTGCCAATTTGCATATATTAATATATTAACTGCTGTCCAACACCCTCACAGGACCTTCCCTGTGATGATGCTATGGCGTGACTCATGGCGTGCTGGAATTCTAGTTGCATTTGTTTTCGAATCGACTCGCCAGCAATTGCCAATTGGCATTTGGATGTTCAGCGTCATGTGTTTGCTCCCTATGCTAATGAGTCGACGGCGTCGTGCAGGATACTTCAACAGAGTCCAGTCCAATACGATGATGATGAGGCGGCAGCTCGCTTTTGACATTGTCATGCTGTCAAGCGTAACCAAACTCCGATAAGAGCAATAAAAATGAAAATAGGTTGCGAGTGGCCCACAAAAGCAACAATGGATTGCGAGTAACATCTGTGTGCTACCAGAAGTGATAGAGTGAGTGAGTCTGACTGACTGTGTGGCATTGTGTGAGAAGGCTACACTTGGCGAAAAATATGAAACGTTTCAATAAGAAAAAAGGAAAATTATGAAATCAATGGACGTTTTGTATAGACTGAGAAATAGCTTATATTTGTATTCGAAAGTATAAGGAATATAATGCAATTTGTAATGGTTTTTCACACCACAATGATCTATGTATCTATCTTGGTGTGATCTATGTAAGGTGGACTATTGCAATTTCGGATTAATTCTGTCTCTAAGAAGCAATTACAGCAAGTAGGATGACCGGAATGAGAATTTCTTAGAACCGTTAAGTATATTAGATTCGCAGAGCTTAGTAATTTCTTGCAGTGCATGGCATGGCACGCGATCAGTGGTAGCCCATAATGCACGACACGTACCAATGCTATCTCCCGGCGACTGACTTAATATATGCACCCACACAGTGATGACACGCATACCTACCAAAAAAACAAAACAGAAAAAATAAAACCAAACATAAACACATAAGCAACATTTCAGGGACCAACTCATCAAATTGGAACTGAAAATTATGCCAATTGGCTTATCACTTGGCAACCAAAAAACGAAAAAAGGCAAAGGAGGGAAAACAATTGCACTGAATTGAAACAAACAAAATATTTTGAATGCCAAATTGCCTGAATTTTATTCAGCTAAAGATAGGGAGTATTCATGCTTAAGTACAGTAGGCGACAAGAGCGATTTAGATGTAGTCGCTGAGCCAACGCTCCTTGGTCTGACGTCGCCAGTTGAGGGGAAACAAACGCTTCCAGACCTCGTAGCGTGCCGAGTTGAGGCCCTCCTGTAAGACGAGCTCATCGCCAATATCCAGATAGAAGCGCTTCTTGAAACTAAATGGACGCCAACGAATGTTGCTTAGTTTCTCATCGCTGGGTTTGTTGGGATCTCTTTAAAGAATTAAATGAAATTGGATTAGAATTAGACATAATCATTTTGTTTTCTACTAACCCCTTGTAGACAAAGGCTGAGAACATGCGCGTCATAATTTCAACCATGCGAAACTCGTCATCGTCCTCTGTAAACATGCGACTAATTGAGGGCTCCACAAACAGATACATGAGATCATCGTGATGAACAACGCCAAAGGGTGCATCCTCCGGATAGTGGATGTGGCTGCGACCACCCTGATAGGCAAAACGATAGTAGTACACCTTCGTTGAACGCGCCGCCAGATGCACAAATCGATGTATGCCAAATCCAGTCAAGGCATCCGAATACAAAGTGGCCAAGGATTGCAGCGAGCTATTCGCATCCAAGGGCAGCGAACCAAAGTAATGTTGGCGCAACTCCCGACTAATATTCTGGGCACGTGGACTACTGGCATTGTACAGGAAACAGACCGGAGCCAGTGACTCAAAGTTGTCATTAAAGGCGCTAAGCAGTGAGGGGCTTTGCAGAATAGCTCAAGGAGGAAAAGAAAAAAGCGAAATAAATATAATCAAAAAATCATTTTACAAATATTATTGTTATGTAATATGGTTTTTTTCAAATCGTTTTGACCGAAAAATTATCGAATTTACACAAAATATAATATGTTATTGACCAAGTTGATACTCACAAATAGCTGGGCCCACAAACTCATCCTTTGTCATTCCCGTTATGATGGGTATCTTCATGAAATTACCATTCTGATAGCTTTTGACTGGATCCTCGATGAGGAAGCGCTCCTGCCCAAAGTCCGGCTCCACCACGGGTTTCCACAATATCAGCGGATTGTTGCGGCCAAAGTCAAACATGCGAGGCAACGAATTTGCATATTCCAGATAGTGTTTCTGCAAATACAAAATTTAGATCTTTGAAAGTTGGACACATTGTGAGTTAAAACATTAAAAATGTATTTATTATTATGTTGGCTTAGCTATGATCTCCAATCATTAATCAGTCCGACAGACATTTTTTTACTATTAAAAGCTATAATTTATTATTAATTTAGCTCATTTTATTTACTTTCTTGTACTGGCAGCTCCACTCTCTTCGTTCAATCCTGAAACTACATACTCTATTTGGAGAATATTGACACATCTAAACTGGGCAGATTTTCGACTTTTAACAGTTCTCGAAAACTCTTCTTTTAAGTATATTTTCAGTTCGATTAACTCACCCCACGCAGGCAGTTTAGCATCTCATTCATATCTTCCGAGCTGCAGTGCAGCAGCGCCGCTTGCTTCTTGGCCACATCGATTTGATGCTGTGGCAGCGACCACTGCCCCGTTGCGGAGCCACTCATCACAATGGACCGTTGGAACAGACCTTGCGACATGGGCGACACCATGTGCAATGTTACAGCCATGGCACCGGCTCCATAGCCGAGCAATGTGATCGCATTTGGATCGCCGCCAAAGCGTGAGATGTGCAGCTTAACCCAGCGCAGCAGCTGCACCTGATCCTTGAGTCCCATGTTGCCAGCGGCTTGCTCTGTGCCGGTGGCCAGAAAGCCCAGCGTGCCCAGGCGGTAATTGAAGGTGACCAACACCAGATTGCGATCCATAAAATACTGTGGTCCCGCAAAGTTCTTGCTCTGCCCGGAGAGCGAGTAAAAGCCACCAGGATGGATGAACACAATGACGGGCTTTCTGGGATTCGGCTGCGATTCGCTGGGCAACTCCCGTGTGTAGATATTCAGCCGGAGGCAATCCTCGTTCACATCCTCACTGAACAGACCCGGCTGTGGGCACTTGGGTCCATCGAACGTAGCATCGAAAATGTCGAACCATTGCTCGATCGGCTCCGGCGGCTTGAATCGCAGATTCTCCACGGGCGCCTTGGCATAGGGTATGCCTCGAAACGCATAAAAGTTGCGACCCGCCTGCGAGGGTAGAATGGTGCCTCTGATTTTGCCCAGCGCTGTGGTAATGACCAAATCCGAGAGTTCCTTGTCACTGCCAATGGGTATATCGTCCTGATCCTCAGTCTCCAGTGTCTTGGCTAGCCCGTTGCTGCTGCTGTTCTGGCCATGCACAAAAGAGCTGCCAAGCAGCAGTAATCCAAACAGTTGCCACATCACGACTGTGGAGGCTGTGTCTACAACTGGAAGCTTTTATAGTCGCCAGTTGAAGCTCGGATTATGTCAAATAAAGTGTGCAATTGATGAGATTCCATTAAACGTGGGCGTTGAATTTGCATTTGCTGTTAATGTTGCTTCCTCGTTCTGTAAGCTCTTCCCATATCCAATTGCTGCGTCAATGTAATCCATAAATAACTAACCCGCTGCCTGCCAGTTCTACAGCTCTTTCAGTTCTTGGTTGGTTCCTTCGGCGCTTCCCACACACACCCAGCCCAGGGGCACCACCTATCCCAATCTGCCAGATCGGCCCACGCACAATTCACTCAGTTTGTGTAGTACGATTGTATTGTCTATTAATTTGTTACTGCTCCAATTTTCCCACGTGAACTTGTTTGCGTGTTTGCGGCTTATTAGATTAACTGCGCATTTAAACACCCTAACTCCGATGACCTACCCAAAAACCAAAAAAAAAAAATACAAAAACAGCAACAACAGCGAGAAAAGGAAAGTGATCCTTAAATGGCCGCTAATAGCGTTTAATGGTGAGCATAAAAGGTGAGCACAAGTCATAAAGTTCTGCTGTGCAGGATGATGATGATGATGATGATGATGACACACCCCTCTAAGGAAGGAACCCCGAGTGAGACCAAAGCCACTCAAGTGCGTTAAGTGTTCCTTTGTGCTCGTCTTCCGTTTGTTCTTCCTTATTTGTTTTCCTTCTTTCCTCTTCTTTTTGGACATGCATAAATTGCCAGTTGTGCACGGGCAGACAAGAGCGTGCTAATTGGATTTATATTGGTCATTGTGAAAGCAACTTGGTAGCAGCTTCTTTTCCTTCTTTGAGGTGTGAAAATATATCGTGGGTAACTGCTTGGGCTGTGAGCGTTTGCCAATGAGAAAGTGCCAGTGGACATTGTTGGGCACCAACGGGAAATTCAACTCAAACGATTCTCTTTATTATGAAGTATGGCAATAAATGTGATAGATCTAGGAGAATATATATTCATTCACAAATTATATAATTTGATATGAGAAAATCATAGAGATTGGTTGCTATATCTAAATATATTTATTTCAAATACCCTTTTAAAAATGATACAAAAGTGTATAAAGAATCTTGCCAATTATTTTCCACAACTCCATTAAATCTAAGGAAAGTTTCTAATTTAATTTTTATAATTTCAACTTACAGAATCAGCTCGATATTTATGTCCAAATTACAGCACGAGGTGCTGTAGCCGTAGGGGCTAGAAACAGTCTTATAAGCCACCACCCAGTTTGAGGATAAATGACAGTCATTTAAACTGGCACATGGCTCAACTCCTACACTCCAAGCACTGGAGCTGTGGCCATAATTGATGATTTTACCTTACACTCTCCCGTTTGCCTCGCCTTCAAATTAATACCAAGCAGAGCGAAGAGTCAAGATCTTCACTCCTTGACATCTTCACGTACGTACTTATGGCCAACAATATTATGGCCAGCTGTGCTGTTGTTAGACATTCTGTGGTCGTCTTCGCCTTCGTCTGTGTTGCTGTTTCTGTCTCTGTCGCCGTCTTCATCGTATTACCAGGTAATTGTAACATCAGCTCTAGCTTGGACTCGAGCTCGGCAGGTGACACAAATGCGGACGCCTCCGGTGCTGCGAAGGTTGCGGCCAGACACTAATGACGACGACGACGACGTCGTGCCATGCGCCACAGGATGTGTCTGCAACGTTGTCGTGAGGTGTGAAGAGTGGCAAAGATTTTGCCTCCACGTGTGTGTGTGTGGTTGTGTGTGGGGTTCTGTGTATTTGTTTTTATGACTCCTGCCGCGACTTGGAGTGTGCTGCCCGTGGTGATTTTGTTGGTTTTTCGCATTAAAAGTGTTATGGTTTTAGCATTCAATTTGATTTAATTAGTTTGGCAAATGTTGACATATTGCTAGAAGCCAAAAAAAAACTCGTTTGCTTGTGTGTGGTCTCAACCTTTCCCTGGAAACGGGTATAGCAACTATCTCTAATCACTATCTAATAGATATGAATCAATAGCATTTGCCAAGTGTGCAATTTACTCATAAAAAATGTGCATTCCTCTCGACTGTCAAATCGTATAATTTATTAAGCATAATCATTAGATCGTGTGGCGTTTGACTGTTGAAAATTAGCATTCCATTCTATGGCCAGTTTGCTTTCTAATGCGCCCCTAGCGCGATAGGGATGAACCAAAGAACCACCCTCAAAAAAAAAAAAAACAAAAATCAAAAAACACACACGGGGAATATTAAATGCACATTGACTAATGAAATGTTTGGCGATTTGGATTCGCATTTCGAGTGCCCGACCGAAAGGTCGTTCTGGGCCAACTGATTTTAGTAATTTATGGCCCACAAATTCGTGGCTGCTGCCAAAATGCCTTTGTTTTGGTTACAATTGCACATTATTTTTGGCTGTACAAATTCTACAAAAATATCCCGTTTTGTGTGCTGCTGTTTGTATGCCAATTTGCATTTGATAATACGCCCGCGAACTGTTGTCGTCAGAATGGTAGCTAATTAGTGGGATTTGTTTGCCAGTTTTTAATGGTTATATGAAGCGCCAGCGAGGCGTGTGCCCAAAATTGAGACCCATTCATGGACCCGGAGCACGCGTCAAAGGTGCGCCGCCGGAGATAAAATTATTTTTTTTTGGAATATGTTGGTGAACATTTGTGGCAAGCGCACTGGAATTTGACATGCATGAAAATAGATACGAATGCCAAATATATTTATGCTCATATATGGGTAAAAGTAAGTTAAACAATCAGTATAACTTGCTTTTGAAATGGTAGCATATGAGAGGACCCTTATATCAAATTTGATGTTTTCAACTTGCGAAATCCATTTGAATTGATTAAAAATCTATTAACACATTTGCCGACTTAGGCACCATTCTCGAAGTTATATTTTCATATAATTTTACTTTCATAAGGATTGGGAACATGCATTTTTTAAACAACTTGCGTTTGTTAGAAATCAAACTAATAAGCAACTAATAAATAAATGTTCGAAAAGCTTAAGTCGAGTTCAAAGGCCTTTCCTTAAATTCAGTTGTATGCCTTACTTTAAATTTATAGAAATCTGATCTTTTCTTTTCCAATTTAATTCCCATTTGTGGCGCTCTCCAGCCAATATATTTTAAATGCCCATCGACAGCTGCTTGAAACTGTTTGTCTACGTTTCGGGCAGTATCAAACTGGTGATGAGCATATGCAAAAATAAGTGCATGGATGTGGATGGTGTATAGATGCGCACACTCCAAAATAATTCTCCCTGGGCGAAATAATCAGGCGCGACATAAACAACAATTGACGAACGGTAAAAACTGTCAGAGGCAATTGTCGCTGTCTTTGTTCGGATGGGCACAACAAACTGACAGACTGACAGACAGACAAACAGACAGACCAACAGATAGACAGACAGTGAATGAGGCTGGCAAAGTGATTGATCATCTGACGAGCTCTTTGATTCGCAGTCATTCTTTGGACTGAAGGGAACTTCTCGCGTAGTCGTACATCAATTTCGAGTGGGCTGAGTAAATGGACGTGGGAGTTTCTAGTTTGCACCTTGAACAAGATTCGTTTACCTTAATGCCTATGCGAAGCACGTGCCGCATGCCTGTGCGAAGGCGCTGGCTAGCATATAAAAATCAGACTGTGCCACATGCAACAGCAGCCGCCTGCTGCCTGCATAACCTCGTAGCGTTGCAGATGAAGTGCAGCTGCTTAGAGCTGGCGGCTTGCCGCAGTCTTTGCCACTTCCTTTTCGTGGTCTGTTTGAGAATTTAACCCGTGCCGTCTACGTGCTCCGTTGCACTCAGAGCTAAATTAATTGTTGTTATTATTTACTTGCGCTTTGTGTAGCATTCGCGGCTAATAGCACCTGTTGGCCATCGTCTGTGCACATTTATTGAATCTTAATTAATTGTGATCCTTTGATTTCGCATGCGCCCAATGCAGGCCGCACTTTTCATTTCTATAATCGCCTCTGATGTGCTGATAACTCCAGACTCTGTCCACCATAATCATAATCATAATTAAGTTAAATGTCTTTATGTGCAGCGTTTAGCGTCTGCTCAAGCAACTTGCCCCGCTCGCTTGCCACATCTGGTGTCTCCGTCTGCCGTGTGGCCACCTCGCCTTGTCGTAGGTCATGCGTGTTGCTGGCCAGTCGGATTGTCGTCGGGATCGGTCGCACCTAACTGGCCTGGCGCTACGCTACTTCTGCTCACTTGATTGCTTGTGCGCATTTACTTATGCGGGATGAAGGCAATCGTGTACAGATTTCGCATCTGGCTTTTGGATGCTGTGCGCGATTGGCTTTGCTCAGGCCTACATACAACAAGATCGAGAGAGATATAGAGCTGTCTAAATGCTGACAGACCAACCTTAACACATGATTCATTTGCTCTACATAAGCATGTTGGTCTTAGTTTATTGTTTACTTAATCGCTGATTAGCTTATAGAATATATGCAATTAAATATATTGAATATTAATTTAATTTTTAATTTTACTATACTATTAATAATTGCATTCTTTTTATTCTGTGATAACTATTAACATTTTAATACTCTAAAGCAATTGTTATATTTTATTTCCAGCATTATTCAATATGAACTGTCCTTTTACTGCTTAAGTTATATTAATGCGATTTGAGTGATATTATTTCGAACTGTCTATTTGCCGCTTTTAATAATTATAGTCCAATTCGAGTTGTATTATTTTATTTTCTTAAAATAGTAGGATAAGTAGGATACTGCTGGAGCGATATCAAAAATACAATGATTCAAGATTTAAATACCTGCCAACTCAACTTCAAAGTGCTCACAGGCCGAGTCAGACATAAATTGAGCTAAATGCTTATCCATAATTAATTATGAACCAATTAAAATTTCAACGCCACCCAGTAGACAAACAAGTTTACAATCTTATCACAGTATCTCGGCTCGATGGAGCACAGATGCAGTGCAACTGAACTGATCAGGAATAAGTTGAAGGGTCTGATCATGGGAAAGGTAAATTGGAAGCATATTCATGTGTTTATGCAAATAATCACATACAACATTAAAGCTGCTGTCCAAACACGTTGATGGAAAAGGCTGAATGAAACAGAACAATTGTGCCGCGGGCATCTAACTGCACACTGAGAGTTGTATAAAGTTTAATTCTGGTAATATCCAGCACCTTGGAAGCCTGTTATCAAGTCGAGTTCCTTGGCACCTATCAGATGCGATACAAATCGTGTTTGTGCGGTAATCAAACGTTTCATGGCCAAAAACACATTAGTGTCAAATGGCTTTTGCCTCGAGCAATGAAAGTGCCTGATTATTGTTTAAATAAGCGGAAGGACGCGTGGTTGGGTCAGGTTGTGTTGGCCGCCAAAACCGTCATTAAAATCATTATGTCGCAAATGTGGCAAATTTTCAACAGTCCATTTAACTGATTAGAGTGAAAGACAGCGGTTTGTCGATTTTGGTCGATTGCCTGCTGAAGAAAATGCCGAAAGCAGCCGCTGTGCACCTCTTTAAGCTTGGCCAAGAAAATTACGCTCTTGCGACAAGAGTGTATAATTTTGGCACCTTTTGCCTTGTTTTTGGTGCCCAGTTCCTGCGCTGTGAAAAAGTCATAAAATTAATTTTATGAGTCATAATTTTTATAATCAAGAAGTCTAACGCGTAAGTTGGGGCTCATATAATGGAAGCGCACATCAACCTTTTGTAATTGGGTTCTAATCGAGCTCATATATAAGATCACAAGCCCCTGACTCCGTAACCTCAAAAATCCATTAGCATTTGCCTCAAACACATTTGTCAAAAGGCCTCTCAAAAAAGACGAAAAAAAAGATTATTGTTTTTGTTGTGGGTGATTCGTGTGTGTTTCTAAAATATTAATCAGTCAATAGGCAAAATGTTAATCCGCATTTAAAATACCTTGCTGTTGTTGTGGTTTCCCTTGATCTATTAGTGGACCGCCCAGTGTGGCGACCAATTAATTGCGTAAATGGAAAAATTGCCTTTGGTTCCCCCTTTGTCGTTGTTGGGTGCCACAAGTCACACTTTGGTTATTTTTTAGAGCTTATGTCTGATTGCTGTCACTGAGATACACTTAGAATATACCTACATACATAGAGTGTATAAGTAGCTCAATTCATTTTAGAATATACTCTCCTTATAGAGGAAGATATTTATGAAAAACATATTTTATCTTTAATCAAAAATACATTTTAATCATTTTCTTATTTTACTTGCTCTTCCAATTACATCTGAAAACTTATTTTGGTTGCTTTCAACCAATTTCTTAGTCTGATACTTTGCAATTTTTTTCAGTGCATAGCACAGCTAATTAATTAATAATATTTGTGCTCAAAAGCGTTAGAAATCCATTTGAAACTATACCAATTTTTATTTATTTTAACAGCACAATGATTAATTTGATGCGCTAAAAAACGAAATATGTATTTTTTTTTTTAAATAACGAATGTTTTGAACTTGTTGTTATTGTTGTTGTGTTATTTGTGGGGTCTTCAATGACAGGCCCTTTTGGAACAGCTTGAGCTTTTGGAGCCAAGAGCACGCGCTCATTAGAGCACAGTCAGCCTGCGCCGCTGGAGTCGGAGTGTGGAGTTTGGAGTGTGGAGTTTGGAGTGTGGAGCTGAGACCACACCGGGTGTATCTACACTTAAAAAAGGCATGATTATAATAATGTTGAGCAATTAATTGCGAAAAGCCAAAGATCTGAGCACAGCTGCAACGAACTAAACAGTTAAATAATGTGCATATTTATGTGTCTATCTGTCTGTCTGTGTGTGTGTGTGCGTGTGTGTATGTGTGTTTATTTCTACTATTTATGTAGCGTTGAAATATGTTTTTGTCACCCGTATAATTTGCGGAATGGAGCGTTAAAGCGACAACAACGACGGCAACAGGCCAATAGGTAACAGTTAAGAGTCTCTCCGGTGGCTAGCTGGCTAGCTGGCAGCCATTGTTGCTTATTGGTAGCAGTACACATCTTGAGGCCCAATCCCGTATAATCAGCCCAGTTGACTGCGTACTGCCCTTTTAATTATGGGTTACAGTCAATGAGCAGCGGCGGCAGCAGCAGCAGCAGCAGCCGTTCTTTGTTTTTTTCATTGCATTTCCTGTCGACAACACCTGAGTTTTCACTTTAACGCTTATTTGCAGCCAAGTGCTTTTCCCTGCTGCCTGCTGCCTATTGTCCCCTGCAAGCCCATTGGCATTGTCTAAGGGCACTGTTTTTATTTAACTGGCTGTTTTCTGTTAATTGTTAGTTTACCGCTTGGCTACCAACTACTCAATTCCAACAACTGGAACAATTTGTTTTATTTCATTTTGTTTGGTTTGTTACTTTGGCCTCAATGCCGATGCGGGCTGATCAGGTGAAAACACAAGACGAACGCATCAGCGCCAGAGCCAATGACACTTTTCCCATCCTTTTTCGCATTACCATCCCAATTTCCGTTTCCATTACTACGATATATGTTATTATTCTCACTGCCCAAAGCTTTTAAGCATTTTCGATGTATTTGCTTGGGAAACTCAAGACTGCCAATTTGCGTGGAGTTCTTTTTAATTTACATCATTTTTAATCACTTAATAAATGCCAAGTGATGTTTAAGGGGAATCACTTATTGATAAATTAATGGAAAAATATGTTCTTGAAAGTGTTTTTAAAGCTAGCAAAAAAGCGAACAGAAAGTGACTGATAAGCTCGAATAATGGCATGAGTAATTTAATGTTGTATGATAATTATCGTATATACACTCTCATCACACACGAGATGCTTGGCAAACCCTTAGCGTACTTCAAAACTCTCAGATACACACACACACACACACACAGTGATAATGAGCAATGAGCGCTATACACACGCTTGCCACACTCCAGAGAGCTGTTTGAGTGTTTGTGTGTTTGTGCTTGTGTGTGTGTGTGTGCCAGCAATTTATCCGACCAATCACAAACGACTGGAATCGTCTTGGAACTGACAGCGCTCACACATACACACGCAAAACAGTGTGATACGAGTATCTGACGGATACATTTGCAACGAGCATACGAGAAACGGCAGCTGTGCAGCTCCCTATTGCTCTGTGGAGTTGTTGGCTGCTTGATGATTATGCGCCGACGTCGACGTTTGTGGAGTTTTTGTTTTTTTGTTTTTTTTTTGTGTTTTGTTTTTTTTTTTTTTGTTGCCAAATTTATGCGGGTGTACAATGTGTCCGTCCGCGGGTTCATCTGTCCGGTCGTTCTATCCGCTCGTTGCTTTGTGCGCCTCTCAGCAGCTTGTGTGTTGAGTGGCTGCTGTTGTTGTTGGTATTTGTAGGTGGAGCCAGCCATAATATCATTTCATTGTTGACAAAACTTTGCCAGCGTCGTTTTTGTCTTCAGCCCCGAAGTTTATGTTCATTTCTATTTATTGTATTTGTTTTTTTGTTTTTCGTTTTCGTTTTTGTTTTAGTTTTTTTTGTTTTTTTTTTTGTTGTTGTCATGTATGTGGCAGATACGTACATTTTGCCCTGCTGCACGGAGCAGAGTGCGCGCACAGGTTGCCACAGTGAAAGGTCGTCTCCATCGTCAGCGTCAGCGGCATCGTCATTGTTGTCGTCGTCGTCGCCGTTGTCATTGCGTGCTCAAGCCGAACAAACTAGCGACGGTTTTGCTGCTATTCGCTGCAGATAGATACAGATACAATTGTGTGTTAGCGCCATTGCGACGGCATTCATATATTATTATAATGGCCAAGTGCCTGCAATTGTGAAGTGAACTCAGTTTGACAAGTGCACTTTTAAGCTCAAGTGTTCAACATACAAGTATAATATATATATATACATATATACACATATATATACACACATATGTGCAACAACAACACAAATCAGCGACACTTAGGCATATTTTGGATTAGCAGCATTTGTTTGGAATATGGTTGTTTTGTAAGTTGTCTGTTTTCTGGTCCCCTCACAGTGCATTCTTAGAAATATATTTGCTTCAATCGAAAAATAATTATAAAATACACAATCTCTATGACCAAGCCAATCAATCAAATTTATTAGGTTTTGGATTTATTCATTTTTGCCATCTATTCACTTATGAAACACAATAATCAAACTATTTGTAAGTTTTAGTCTTAGGGCTAACTGAACTTATTTTTGTTTCTAGAAATAAATCACCAAACTTATCAGTTTTATACGGTATCATATGAATTTTGATCGGAGAAATGCTGTTTTAATAAATGTATTAAATTTTACAAAAACCATGAGCTTCAAAATAGCTTGGCAATTTTTTCTTTTTTTTTTTAAATACTTTCATTTACAAATTCGCTTCCATCTTTCACAAACATTAAAAAAATAAAGCATTTGTACTTCTGATTGCACATAGGTTGTATGGAGTTATTTTCATACAATCCGAATTCGCAGAAGTAAAATCTGTCGAACCTAAAATTGAAGTTGAAAATCGAGATCAAAAATGAATCCTTCTTTTTGTCCAAGTCCAAGCAAACCAAACATTTTGATTTTGATCAAATTCTTTTTACTTAAGTTTTAATTAAGTTTGGTAAAATGTATATCATTTTATATTTGGAAACAAATGCGGGTGCAAATAAATTTAAAAAAATAAAAATAAATAATTTTGATTATTCAAGTAATAAATTTCGCTACTGCAAAATTAATAATTATTTGAAAAAATGTTACTAATCCTTTCACAAGAATTTGATGTATACTGAAATATTTTGTCTTAAACTGAGCAATGTTAAGCTTTATATGTGCAGTTATTGAAAATCTAAAAGTTTTGATTGTTTTTTTCCTTTTCATACTTTAACACTGTTTATGTATATTACGGTTCTTCTTCCTATTGACATAAAAGTCTTTATCTTAATTGCAAAAATAATTAATGTACATAAAATGGCAAGGTAGAAAAACAGCACGCCGAAGATGGAATACTCTTAAATATTCAAGTAATTCGAGTTTTCGTAAGGCGCATATCTCATAGCAACTGCAATGGTTTAGCGTCAAAGACTAACCAAAGTCATGTCATCTATGGAAAAGAAATATTGCAAAAATTATATTGCGCAAGTGCTTCAAAAGAACAAACCCAACTTTTATCGGCCTGATTTCGAGCTAGTTTTGAATTGTTGAAACAATACTGGAGTCCAAACAATAAATTGATGTACGCAAAAAAAATATACTAAACAGAATTGAGAAAAAAAAACAACGGCTTAAGCACCAAATTATTCAAATTATTTCGAGCGCTTTATTATCATGCTGAGCGGCCTACCCCTGGGACCACAGACTAAGAGAAAGAGAGAGGGAGACATAGAGAGTGTGTAAGAGAAAGAGAGAGAGAGAGAGAGATAGATAGAGAGGGAGAGAGAGAGAGACTAGTTTAATGGCACTCGAAAAAAGCCGCGGGGAACGACCACACACACACCTGAGGCCGGGGGCCCAACGCGGGGGCTGACTGAGACCAGTGAAAGGGTCGAAGTTGAGATACAAGAATATAGGCATATATTTTGTAGGTGACAAAGTTATTATAGGCAGCAGCGGATTGAGTTGTACAGAACCATGACACAGCCACCAAAAACAACGATGTGACGCTATCAACATCAGATAAGCGCTACGAAGTGTCAAGCAGTCAATTTACGAACCCAAAACAAAGCGACAACCGACAAGCAACAAACACCAAACAACAAACAACGAACATGAAACAGAACAGGTTCAACGCGGACCACCAAGCGGCCGCTCGATCAGGTATCAGCTTATTAGAGCCCAGTTGGGCCAAGGAGCGGCCTGCTGCTGACTTCTTAGTACACATAAAAAATCAGTTCTATGCCTCTTTTGGCCTTATAGGGCCGAGGCCACAGGGCGCCCCTCTAATGAGCAGCAATGCGACGCTTCGCGTTGCATCGACAAATTTATTGCTAATTGTAGTGCGAGAGGCCCACTAAACGTTTGATGCATAAATCTAAACGTGAGTCTCCCACACACACACACACACACACATATGTACTTATATCTACATTTATAGCTGCCCCAATGCGAGACGAGTTGGAGTCTCTCTCTCTTCCCCTGTCTCTCTCTCTCTCTCTCTCTCTCTCCCTCTCTCTCTCTCTGTCTGTCTGTAAGAGTTGATCTGTTGATGAGTCAGCGCCGGCGCTTTAAGTGCCAATAATTTTGTAGGCTGGCGCTCATATTACGATTGAAGAATGGGCATCTTCTTGCCCCACTTGGGCGGGTTAACTGGGCTAGTGCTAACGGTACCAGCTGTCTTAGCTGTCAGTTTAATGTGACGCTTAAGCGAAAGAGTTATGCGTTCTCCGACACGCATAAAATCAAAACATTTCATTTGATTGTGTCGGAACCCACGCAACGCAGACGATATCATAAAGTTCTGCTCAGCAACGTTTACAAATGTAATTAAGATAGAATCTTCTATAAACATTTCGATCATTTAAACTAAAGTTAAGGAAAGCTCATGATTTTAGTGTGCCTCAGCCTTAATTATCAACAATTTAAAAGTAAAGTGCTTGCTTGAGCTTAAGCTTAAGGGTAGTCCAGATAAGACCTCAGGTTACCCGCATTGCATTTGAGTACAGGTAAAGCTGACTTAGAAAGCATTCTTAAATGTTTCTGCTGATTGCCCTCGTTTAAATTAATGATGGGCTAAACTAGACACTTAAAACAGCAGAACAAAGGCACCCATAAATCAGAAATGCATAACAAGTGTATAATAATGTTGAATTGTAAGCCAACTCTTCTGGAAGTAGAATATAAAATAAATACCAAGTATAAAATAATATAAATATAAAGTAGTATAAAAGAATATTATAAAATTACAAAATGTTCTTAAAATTTGTTTCTTAACTGGTAAGATAGATATTCAATGCAATTATCCATCAAATGATAAACATTATTAATATGTTTAAGTTCATATTAAATCCATTAGTCGAAATAGAAAGGGTCGCAGACCTTTGCAGAAATTTCTCTCTTTCGTAAGTAGATTTATTGAATATATTAAGAATATTATTATAAATGCAAGAATGATTGTATAAAACAAGTCTTGGATGTACTCTATATCTATATTATCAAATTGCATAATATTTAATTGATTTTATTCTACATTTTACTTGTATCTAATTATTCAAATACAAATATATTTTTTTTTAAATAAATAAATACTTTTCACCCAAAGTCATATTAAACTAATACGTACTAGATTAACACCTTATTAAAGAGATGTTAATCGCTTACAGAAATGGCTACACTTTCAAAGCACACTACCAACAACTCTCACAACCAGAGCAGCACACTCAGCCACAGGGGAATCAGCCGCATCCGCATCAGCATCCACATCCACATCAACATCCGCATCAGCATCACCACCCTCAGCATCAACCAGAGACGCAACAACATTTGCAACAGACAGTGTCCAGTTCGATGACGCCGCAGAAGAGCAAACGGGATTGGGACATCAATGATGCAATCGTGCCACAGGTGGCCGACATTGAGTTCGATGAGTTCAGCGAGTGGAGCGATGGCCATGTGCGACTGATCTACTCGGTGCACAACGAGGAGGCGAAGAAGCATATCTCCGGCTGGGCGATGCGCAACACAAACAACCACAATGTCAACATACTGAAGAAGAGTTGCCTGGGTGTGCTGGTCTGCTCGCAGCACTGCACGCTGCCCAACGGCACCAAGATCAATCTGAGACCGGCCATTTGCGATAAGGCGCGACGCAAGCAGGAGGGCAAACAGTGCCCCAACAAGAGTTGTCGCGGCGGCCGGCTGGAAATCAAGCCTTGTCGCGGCCACTGCGGCTATCCCGTGACCCATTTCTGGCGGCACTCGAACAATGCCATCTTCTTTCAGGCCAAGGGCGTGCACGATCATCTGCGACCTGATCCCAAGAACTCCAGCGTCTCGAAGCGTGCATTTGGCCGTGTCTCCCTCACGGCCAGCAAGTCGGCAACAACATCGGTTAGGACGCACAAGAAGTCGGTCATTGCCGGTTTGGTTAAGCAGGTGAAGGTGGGTTCATCAACATACACTGTACTCCACAACTATGAGATATAGCCAAGCTGCAAATTATGATCAAGATGATATTTCTCTTTGGAATCTGCTTTGAACTTGACAATAATTTGTTGACTGTTTGATAAGCTCAAAAACAGTATTTTTAAAAATATATGCCATAAACTTATTATGTGATTATTCCTAGCAGCAGCAGAATCTTGGAGGCAAGGTGCTAAAGCGTCCAGCTGCTACCAATCCGCTCAGTCAAGCAGCATTGGAAATATATCAGTTTAATGGTAAATTAAATGTTGTTTCGAGAGAATTTTACTCTAATTTCTTACCTTGACAGGCTGTGGCAAGTGCACCACTTATAGCCACTGCACTTGTAGCTATTTGGAGGACACCACACGCGCCCATCAGCTGAGCCAGTCGTCCAACTATATGAGCAATTCCTGGCCACTGGTGGCAGCCACGGAACCAGCCACGCCCTGCGACAGCTCGGCGAATGTGTTTACGGTGAATCATCAGCACATCACCTACAATTATCCTATTTATCATGCAACTCCGGCTGCGGCAACTGCTGCGCCAAACAAATCCCCAAGCTTGCCGTACACTTGCATGTCGGAGCTGGCCTATCAGCCCGCTCTGAACACGCCGGCCAACCAGTCTAGCTACGGCAATGGCATCGCCAATAGCAGCTGCCAGCTGGCGTACGATTCCAGCTCACAGCTGGCCACGCCGGAACCGGAATTTATCAACTACTCACAGATAAAGCATTTGGGCGGCGCAAACGGCAACGCAACTGCAGCCGGAACGGAACATAACTGCAAGAGTGAAACGACTCCCACCATTAAGTACAATGCGACCGTGGAGACGCAACCGGTTGCGGGTTATGAGGACAACTACGACTACTACTACAATCGCGAGTCCAAATCGGACTACGAGCTTCAGCAACAGTTCGCTGCGAGCGCTGTCAATGTTGCCGGCCACGGTCACTACTATGAAAGCGCCAATGGTTACAATGGCGTCAGTTACTTTGACACGGGCACAACAGCGCCAGGTAATGGCAGCGGCACTGGTGTGAACTCCAGCACGAGTCTCGATCCCGGCAGCTATGGCAGCTACTACGATCACTATGCCAACTATGAGCAACAGATGGCGGTAGCGAGTGGCTATACCGCCACAGGGGGCGCTGTTGTAAACGCTGTCGGGTCAACTACAGTGGCTCCACCTACACCCACGTTGACGTACCACCATCATCATCATCATCATTTGCATCACTCTCAGGTGGCGCAAACACCTCACGCAGCTCACTGAAAACAATTTATAGTACTTAATTAACGGCACTTCAACGCATTACTCATAGTTCTTAGTATTTAGATTACTATTAGTTTTGAAATCTTAATTTCAATGTGTAGCGTTGTGTAGTTTCTTATTGTTTTATTTTGAAGAAATAAATTATAAAAATGTTGATTTGAAATTGTTGTGTTTAAAAAGTTATTATTATTATGAGCAAATATTGCAATGAAATAATTAGCTGAAATGCTTAACACAGCCTTTAATAATAACACCAACTGGCGCCATCTGTTGTAAGTCAGCAACAACAATACATGCGCAGCGCCGCCTGGTATACATAAGTGCGATAAAACAGTGTTGCATTTGAAAATAAATGCCTATAAAAAGTTTTTAATATAAATAAAATATAACTTGTACAATTATTTAGCCAAAATTTACAAAAAATATGTAAGCAAATCATAAAATAGTTCTTACAAATGCATTTACATTATATGCATGTTACCACACGCAACACTCAATTCACCACACACTCTCAACGTTGTGGCCTCTCAGGCGCTTCAAGTGAGAGTGGTGAGTTCGATGGCTGATATATGGCAGCGGTGGTGAGCATTGGCATTCACTAGGTTATTATTCAACGAGCTGGTTGCGTGCGCTATTCGCTTGTCCGCTAATTAAGTGAATTTTATCATATTTTACCGGTTGTACTTTACTTAACCCTCAAAAACCACATACAAAATGGTGTACGCTGTGAAAGACTTGGTGAGTATGCTGTAGTTAAGCTAAAATTGTTTTATGCGTTTGTGCATTGCCTTCGTGTGTGTGTTATCAGGTTAAGTAATAAATGTGAGAAAAAAAGTGAACAACCCCATACACACACCACATATTTTTGTTAAATTTCTGAGCGCCTTGCCTCAATTGCCATACGCTTTCGATATAATATTATATGTTTGGATGAATGTAAGGCCGTCTATCGATATGTAGTGAAAAATAGCGTCTGCTTTGCCCTGCTGTTCTGGCGACAGAGATACATTGCAGAGAAAACCAGTATATAACAATGATATCATCACAACATCTCTTTCGATGTTCGCCCAAAAAAGCCATCGCCACGGAAAGTGGCAACTTTTTACGCGTTTTAGATACGTTCCGCAAGATACTGCCACCAAGCGGAAGAGCTTGACCAATTAATATAATCAAATATATATGTATGTGTCTACTTACCATGCCATTAGCGTATTCTGGTTCTAGTATGTGCTAGACAGAGTCGAACCATCCATTTCATCATAATGAGTTTGCCATTTCATTATCAGCAGGCTTGCCTTTACTTTGTGGTGAAACACACATAGAGTGTTGTTGGTCACCCCCTAAACCATACCCCCAACCCCCGTTTACTCCTGTTACCTACTAATGCGATTACACGTCGTTTTGGCGGGCGACTCGGTCTGAAAACCGGTTTAAATCGTGAGACGTTTGTCGCTAAATACAAAACAAAATACCCCCACTTTGTTTTGCTTAAAGAATTAATAATTAAATAGATATTGCGTCAGTGTATGTATGTCATAATATGCATATATATATTTTGAACTGGTTGGTAAATGCGCTATCTAAAGACTTGTCGTCGAACTTGTGACGTCATGAGACATAGAGAGAGGGAGAGAGAGAGAGGGAGGCACTTAAAAGAACAAATTAATAACGAAAATAATTTTTTATACTTTTTTTAGTTGGCAACAGACGCCTTATGAAATATGTTTGTGTGTAAAAAGAACAACACCATTTAGGAGCATTTTGATTTAATGCGCTTTATGATACAAAACTGCCGAAATTAAAAAATACAACACAAATAATAATTGTATTGTTAGCTGAAATTGCAATACAAATATTTTGAAAAGTACCGGTTTTCACACTCAATTTGAATTTAAAACATATATACAAAATGGTTTTTGTATAATCGCTAAAAATCTTGAGTAAAGGCTATAGAATTTTCTGGAACGATGATTGCAAGTAGAATCCACAAAAATGTTAAATATCCAAAGCTCTACGTGAAATAAAATCCGGTTGTGTAATTATTTTGTGATTCAGATTTGAATTCCATCAATTACACATATAAAATGTGTGTGTGAGTAAAATACCAGAAAATGACTCACCTGCTAAGCTTAATTTTAGCTATTATGAAGGCTTATTTGAAATGAAACTGACTATGCGAAGAAAGAATAAACATGACATGGGCGAAACAGGTTTCAAAGTATTTGAGCTTGGCAAACAGTCATTTGATTACTGATTCTGATTTATCTGATCAATAATCAAGTCGGCTCCAAATGTTAAAGGCAGCTAAGGGCATTCATTTCTGGCGTTAACTGTTTGTATTTAACTGAACTAGTTAAAGCCAGTACAATTTCGGGCAATTTCATCAACGAGTACTAAAATGGCCAACACAAATGTGTCGTGCGGAAAATGATTACAATTAATGAAAGGTCAGCCTGGGGGAAGGTGACCAGTGGCTGACCATGGTCAGACCAGGGACAGTTCCTTCATCGACAATACCCCAGCAAGTCACAAATATTATTAATGTGAAAGTACAGCTAGTTCGTAGACGCCTCCCGGGCTATGAATATTGATTTGAGTGCGCTGCTAATGCCATAATTTCAAGTATTTTTTTATATTTCTTTTTAGCGAATTCAATATGTTTATCATACACTCAAATACGTTGTAAATCTGTTGGTTTGTAATTTACAGCTAAAAGGCGTCAATGAATAAGAGCGTAATTAACATAATATATTTTCATTCAGCTTGACCTGAATAAAAGCACACCAATCAAAATAATGTATAAGCATTGGAATGAAATGTAATACACTGGCATTTTATAAACTAAATGTCTAAAAATATTCAACTCAAAAATTTGTATAATTGCGAAACACAGGCAAATGTCATGAGTTGAATTTTTACACATTTGTTCGAGGCGTGTCAGAAGTTACGTTCAGGTCAAGTCGACTCGAATTCAAATGAGACACGTTTTCGATTAAGTAATTAAGTAAATGGCCCAGTGGAGCACTCCACATAGATTGAAAACGTGGATGTGGCGGTGACGGAGGCGGAGGACGGCTGTTAAGTAGAAGTTCAGGAGAAAAAAAAAATTATTAATAAATTGCAAAAACATATAAACTGAAATGTGATGGCACCCATCATAGCTAGTTAAATTATATAGAAAGTGATTGACGTGTGGCAGAAATAGTTCAACTACATAATCGTACATATTTCTTTATATATATATATATATATATATATATATACACATTTACATATTTACATGCATATGGTGCAAACAGAGCTGTTTGCTCAAAGCACGCTTATTGCTAAGTCCATAAAGTTGTTGTTGCGCTTATCACACTTGTATGTTAGACACCCTCCCCCTCCCTCACCCACACCCCCTTTAACTGATAAGGCGAACGTGCTCCACTCGTTGCCAAAAGCAAATCGATAGACTGCAAACTGTAAATACTAATAATAAAATATCTATGGATATTGACACATATTCTAAAGGACGCATACACCTTTGGCAACTTTTTAAGGGATCTGAAATAATTATGTAATTAGGGCATCAGCTGAACCAGAAATCAATAGAAATTTCAGCATTCTTATCGTATAAATATATGTGTAACTTTTACAGAATGACTTAAAGACTCAGCTGAAGAATGCTGGCGACAAGCTGGTCGTTGTAGACTTCTTTGCCACCTGGTGTGGACCCTGCAAGATGATTACCCCCAAACTGGAGGAGCTCGCTCAGCAATATACCGAAAAACTTGTTGTGATCAAGGTGGGTCCAAACTCGACTTCAGTCCAATGATAATATCAACTAATAACTCACTTCTTGATTGCAGGTTGATGTGGACGAATGCGAAGACATTGCCATGGAGTACAATATTAGCAGCATGCCCACGTTCCTGTTCCTCAAGAACTCCAACAAGTTGGAGGTGTTCACCGGCGCTAATGCAACCAGGTTGGCCGAAACCATTGAGAGGCACCTCTAAGCAAAATGCTGCGCAATATCTAAAACACTTTGGCCTCAATGTCACTTCATCGATGGATTGCAATGCGATCCCAGAAGGGGACAATTCGTTTTCTTCATACCATTTAGTTAATAATAATGTACTATTCCATAAGTGCAATGTTTGCAAGTGATGTGTGTCCTCAAACTACACACAATCAATCGAATCAATTTTGCACAATGGTTTTTCCTCCGACTTTTATTATTGTTTGTGTTAAGCGGCAATAAGCACTTGGCAGCGCAACATAAACAAATGAGATACACATGTGGCTTTTAATACAACTAAATTAAATTGTTTTGCCTAATTAACTAATTACTTAAGAAGGGCTCTTTTTGTAACGCAAATGCATTGTAAACAGTTTTCGAAAACAGCAAACAGAAGCGAATTAAATAAATAAATGTAAAACACAATCTCATGTTGCAATTTTCTATACTGAGTACAGTTTCATCATATAAAGATTGAGCTCCATAAGCCGATACAAAAAAAATTAAAAAATAAACAAATATATTTCTTTTGCTGCAGACATCTCATATATAAATGTCTTCAATCTTTATTATACAATTTTTGAAAGCTAGCCAAAATGCTACTCCGTTTCGTGAAAAAGCAGAGCGCAGTTGAATTAGTTGAATTTTAAAAATTGTTTTCACAATGCCAAATTAAAAAGAAATGCACAATTTCCGTTAGGAATTAAAAAGGCGAAAATCCAATTTACACTTAGCAAAGACACGAACCAAATATATGTGCTGCGAATCAAAGCAACTCTGTGCCAGCAGCAGCTGGTGGTGGTGAGTGCGGCTGAGTTGTGCCGCGCGTGCAAAAGAGAGAGAGAGAGTGAGAGAGAGAGAGGTGGTTCAGCTCAGTTCAGAGTTGAGTGCGCTCTCCGACAAAAGTGGCCTGTATGCCGTCAGTGCTGCTGTCAAACTCATCGCGACAACAACAAAAAGCAAATAGAATAAGAGTCGAAATAAATAATAATAGAATTAATATTAAGCAACACTTTTTTTGTGTTGTAGCAAAAAAAAAAAAAAGAAAACAAGAATAATAAAAAGCACGCAGTATTCTCTTTTTGAGTACGTGCTTGTCTCTGTCAGTTTCTAGGTGTGTGCGTCTTTCTCGGGTTTTTCACTCTGTCGTCTGGCAACAACTCGCGAATAATAATAATAATAACAGTAATATTTATACATATAAAGCAATGGCATATCACCTTTCCCAATTGTATAACGCACGATAGAAAAAAACAAATAAAAATAGAGAGCAAAACGGAGCAAGCAAAATTAAGAAATCATCAACAAATTAAAAGAAAAACAATAACGAGCCTTAAAAAAAAAAGAAGCGCGCTGCTCCACAAATGGCAAACTCTGCTCGGCGCTGTCGTCATCTCTGTCGTCTGCGTCTGAACCACCAGCTGCCACTGTTGCCGCAGTTGCAGTTTCAGCACTTGCAATTACAGTTACCGTGGTGAAATTGTGGAGCTGAACCGGCCACACAATGCCAAGTGCCCACTACCAAGCACTCGCACTCGAACCGCAAGCATCAGACGACAACGACGAGGAGGAAATCATTGTCCACTGGGCAGCCAATCTGCAACCGTCCAGCAGTAGTCAGCATCACACACGATACCACAAACAGCTTGCAACATCCAGCGAGTGGGAGGATAGGCTGCCGACCACTGGGCGTGGGATGGCGCCACGATTGAGCAGACGGCGCTATTGGATGCTGCTCGTTGTGCCTCTCTTCATTGTCTGCTATTTCGTGTTCAGTTCACCGCTGCTGCTGGGCCAGGCTGGCGGCGACGGGGACGATGATGATGCGAATAATTTTGAACCGCACAACGGCATAGGTAAGCGGCGGCATCAAGAGCAAATCTTAGGGATGAGGGATTTCCTTCAAGACCATTCATTCAAATCTGGAATCTTATGTAAGCTTCATCTACTCTCTGCATTCTCCTTTCAACACCAAAATAAGCGAATAAGTCTTCCTCTCTTTCTCAATATCTCTGTTCCCCCCCTCTCACTCTCTCTCTCCCTATTTCTCTCCTTCTCTCTCTCTCTCACTCTGTCTCTCTCTTTCTCTCATCGCACACGCCTAACGATTAGTGCAGTGTTGCAGCTTGCCAAGTGTTTGAAAGTGAATTTATAGTAAGACTTTCACTTTTGAAGTGCGCTACTCAACACACCTTTTGGGCATTGTTGATTTTCCAGTAGAGTTGGCAACAGAATTTATAAATATTTCGAAATGCTTTAGAGTGTGCACATTTATGAATACATCACTATATGAATGCTTATGAATTCAGACAGAGAACTTTATTAGCAAATTAAACGTAACGAATTGTTGGTTTATCATTTTCTTGACTTGTTATCAATAAATTAAAAATTTCAAAACGGTGACTAAAGAAATACCAACGGTAATAATAGATACTTTGGGACAGCTAAGATTTAGTACGCTCTCCGTCATGCATAGTATAATGTGTATTTGTATTTAATTGCATTGTCTGTGATTTTTTATGGAAATCTAATATCGATCAGAATCATAAGGCATTTTACAATTTGAGGTTGTTTAGTTTTTTTTTTTTAGAATATATTTGCATTTAATCCTGTGCAGACAATTTGAACACGGTTATAGCCAAAATTACATCAATATAGCTTTGTAGCTGAGAGACTTTTTTTTTGTATACAGACATGTAAACTAACCAACTAGCTAACGAGCAAACACTCGACACTCGAGAGCCTTACACACACAGACACACACGCACTCTCATTCTCTCTATATCTGTCTATCACTATCACTATCTATCTATCTATTACTATTACACTCAGTTTTCATTTTCTGGCTGTCACCGCCACCCACCCTTTTCCATACCACCCGTTGCTTAGGCCCCAAAGTATTGCGGCAATCATAGCATGTTCTGCTGACGAGTTCGTTTCGCTACTTGGGTTAGTTGGTTTAGTAGCTGTTGTTGTTGTTGTTGTTGCTGTTGTTGGCAGGCTTGTTACTATTTATTATTTAGCCGTAATTGGCTTAATTTACAAAGCATTCATAGTCTCTGTATTTTATCGGTACCCGACCGCACCCTCATTTAATCATTCCGCAACTCTTCGTGCGTTTTTATAGCCGCAACATTTCCAGTTACGCTGCATGCCAAGGCCACATTTTCCGGCTCTTTGGTTTTAATTTCTTATGCATTATACGTTATTCATTAGATAATTTCGCCAACGGTTGCAGCCATTTGTTGTGGCAGCCGGGGTCACATATCGATCGATATCCCCGTTCGTGGCGGTGCATCAGCACGCGAACGCGAATCAGAAACATGTCTTTGATGTAGGCGCCGTCTGTTTATAATTTCAAATGAGCCATTAAAACTAATAATTCTGTTAGTTTATGGTGCAACTGGCAGTGAAATTTATACGAAATTTTACAAATGTTTGCCTAAGTCATAAATCATAACCGGAAATGTTGTAAGCATTTTGAACTTACAAGTGTTCTGTCAACTTTTAATTCATTTAGTAATGGTGCTAAATTTCGAAATTGTAAACGCAAACATAGCAACTGAAAAATGGCAACGTTTCAAATAGTGATCTTTAAAGTGTGTCACTTTATATATTATTCTAGATTAGATAGGTGTGAACCGGCAGTTATGCGCTTAAAAGAACCCAGTTTATATACATATATATATAAAAATTACCGATTGTTAGTCAACTCAATCTAACTTATTATAAACAGCCAATGTTACGTCATAAAAAAAAACATATTTTCAGTTTATTCTTGGTTTGCATTAACCCTGCAGTGCCCATGATTGCCTGCGCTTATTTTCTGCCTATTGGCTTACAAATTTTTGTTTCGCTGCTTTGGAATTCGATTGAGAATTGATGAGAGTCGGTAAAAATATTTGCCTTGCAAAAAGCGCTAACTCAAAATATTAAAAAATAAAATCAAACTAGTCGCAATTTAGAATGCCAAAAGAAAAGGTGTTGACACCTGTTTGAAGCTCTTACAAAATATGCGAATAAGCGCGAAAATGGACATTGCCCTTCTAAATTTAGTCTTGGGCACCAGAGGGTTAAGTTGCATATATTATTTAATGTGAGCTCAGCGTGCGGTGCCACAATTAAGAATGAAAACTGTCGCTTCTAATAGTTCTCAACACACACACACAAACACACACACATGACTTAATTGCAGTTTTTGTGAATAGTTTGTTTTTTTTTAAGCGACAAGTTAATTAAAATTTATAAGCTTTCCCAACTGCAACTGCCCCATTGCATATACCCAGTCAGATTATATTTGCATTGTCTCCGAAAACATGTTGAGTCTGCTGCTCGCAGAGCTTAGCTGACGATTTGGCAATTCTGAGCTTTGCTTAAATCTGAATTTTTGCATTATTATTAGCCCCCAAACAGTTGTGGGTCGACTTACAACATATATAATATCGCTTAGCGTGGCATTTTGCCGTTGCTATTGTTGTTTTAACAGCGTACTGCAAAATCTGTATCTAATTGTCCAGTCATTTGGCCTGAACTAAAGCTTCAAATTTACACTGCACGCGATTAGGCTGGCTAATGCGAGTTGCACGTGTTTAAAAATTATAAGCAATAATAGAAGCCGACAAATGGACTTTCGGAGTAAATCTATAAATAACTTCGTGTGAAGGACGATTACTTTGTTCATATTTTATGACATGTGGCTTGTGTTTAGTGGGTTGACTGATTGATTTGTTAGACACATAAAGTTCGCTCAAGAAAATGCTTATCGCAAAGTTCTCACCACAGCCAAGCGTGACACACAAAAGTTGAAACAGTTTGTTCAGAGTACAGAATTTTGTAAAACACGTGAATCATAGATTAAATGATTGCAATAAATAGTTAATCAATCCAGATATTGTTGTTTTGTCAATGGCAGCAAATCACTGATATCAAATGCCTAACAAGGCAGCGCTAGCCTTTATGGCGTGAGGCGGAATCCCCATGCACTCAGAAAAAATCTCAGAGAATCTTAGAAAAGCGACTAAAATTAAAAAAAAAAAATCTTAAAATTTGAAATGCTTTTTTTTATTTTTCAGAAATGCATTTAAAATCTTTGTATATAATTAATCTTAAGATATTAATGTTTGGTAATAATAATATAACAGAGTAAACATATATAAAAAAAAATCATCGTAGACGTATTATTAATGCTTTTGAAAAAGAAATGCGCTGGAATTAAGAAAAGAACAAGGATGGTTTGTAGATAAATGTATGCTTTCTGAATAACAAAACGAATTACCTTGGCGTTAACAGTATAGTGGGTTCCTAAAATAAGTCTTGTTTTTTGTGACTGTAGGTCCAATCACCCTAATTGAAAACCAGTAGGTATAATTTGTTTGTTTTGAATGCAATCAAGACCCTGATAAAGTAACTTATCAGTTGTTGGACGACCAGCCAACAAATATGTACATATAAAATTGGCCAACGATTAGATTTTGAAGTAATTGTGGCAATACGCTGAAATTCTGAAGACGCAGCACTCTATCGGAATATACATTGGGGGCCCCCAAGCGTAAGCATGAGTGCAAACACTTAACTTGAGGACGGTCTTATGTTCCATGCAAAGCCAGAGAATGTATGTGCGCCAGTCCCCTTTTTTGGGCGGCGCTGTTTGCCTTTGTTGCGTCTCAGGGGACAAGTCAATATATAATTAGTTATTAAATTGAGCTGCCTGAGTTGCCTGTCTCTGGCCGCCATTCTCTGTAATTTGTGGGCACAATACTGATGGATGGGCACCAAGCAAAACATTATTCCTATTACCGTTAATGCACATGTGAAACTTATCGGGGTCCACATATCTATTTTTTGGGGCGGTTCCAGTGCGTCAATTTCCTGCACCTTGCGTGTTTTCGGCAGCAAGGGATGTTTATAATGGGTTTTCCCTTTTCTTTTTTTTTTCTTCGTTGTCGTTGTGGCAGATTGAAAAACACATTAGCGCTAATTTACATCAAATGTAGGCAAGACAGAAGAATTAATATGCATACCATATTATTCCCTACGGACATTCCATTACGTAATTGAATTGGTTTTGTTGTTGTTTGATATTTGATGATTCAATCGAATATCTGTGAGTTGAACGATAAAATTAACGCACGTTTTTATTTCATGTTTTTTTTTTTTATTGATCAAATTGGCTTTTAGGCTCGTTTTTGAGTTCGATTTTGGGTTTGCTATATGGCTGGTTTGACAGAGTCGTGTTATTCGAATGTTCTTGATAGCTTGTTGTTCGATTTATTTTATGCCTTAAATAAATAAAATTGCATTAAGGCAAAAAGTTCATTTAAATGAGTAATTGTGGGTCCCTGTTACAAATATTCAGTGATTAAAAGCTCTTTACTCTCACTCAATGAAAGTGTACGAGGTATCGTATTTCTGAGCCATTACATCATTCTTCGAATAATACATGTATGTCGTTAGCCTGTGAAGCTAATCACATAACAGATTAACAGCAACAAGAATTATTTGCCTCATAGCAGATAAACACGGAGAAGGAAAAGTGCTTAGAAGTGTTAAATAATCGCATAAGCACGTACTTAACATTATTATTTGACGTGTTAATGGTATCAGCTAATGAATATACTTATAAATAAATGCAATATATAAATAGTATGAATGACTGGGCGCAGCCAATTCTATTATTCGGGCAGCCAATTAGATATTATTATAAATAGCTGGTAGCGAATATGGTGTTGGTAATAATCTGCCCGACTCGTAATCAGATGTACTTCTTAAGTATGACAAAATATTTGAGTGCTAAAAGAAAACTACTTTCAAAGTGTTGTGCTAATTTCGTATCGTAAGCTGTTTATTCGTGGCCAGTGGCCTCGGCAAAGGGGCCAAAAATATAACAAGGTTCTGCTCATTGATGCCTTGCCTACTTTTAGGCTGGCCCACAAAATATTTGCTAACTATAATCGATCTGTCATATTTCAGATGGTACAACTGCCCACGCTCTGAATGAGCCGCTTCTCATATGCAGCGATAGCAGTGAGGATCATCGCCTCTATATACAAGATAAGCCGCGGATTACCTATGCCCAGCTGCCTATCATTTATTTCGTAACACCCACTTATCCCAGACGCGAGCAAATACCGGAACTGACGCGTCTGGCGTACACGCTGCTCCATGTGCCTCGTCTCCATTGGCTGGTGGCCAACGATCAGGAGAAATGTGATACGTTTTTGGACACACTGCTGAGTGGATTTGGTACGTTCAATCACAATAAACAACTATTAAAACGATGTAGTTATTTAAATGCATCTACTGTAAAGTAGCTAATATAAATAATATATTTTATTTTTCAAATTTTAAAAAACCTTTTGTAGGTTAAATATCTGTCAGTTTTTATGAATCTCATCTTTGATCGGTTAGAGTTTAAGCATTATGTTAAATGTATTTTGATAGTAATCAACTATTCACCCAACGAAACCGAATACGATTCTTGTAATCGTGGAAACAGGGAAACCTTGCAAAAGCCTAGACTTGTTTTCTTATGTAAAGATAAGAAAACTTCTATAAAAATGTTATTAAATATTAAATAAAGGCATTATTTGATCAGCAGCTCGGTTTGTTCTTGCAAATTGTTATTGGTATGATAAATATAAATATTAATATTGATTTTCTTTTATATTTTACAGGCATACCATTTACACATTTGGCAAGTCCAATGCCCAGTAAATTTCGTAAATCGAAGCCTGCGCCCAGAGGCGTGGCAAATCGGCGGGCAGCTCTGCTTTGGCTGCAACAACATAATCTCACAAATGGTGTACTGTATTTTGGTGATGATGACAATACTTATGATCTGAGACTGTTCTCCGAAATAAGGCAGACACAGCGTGTCTCCATGTTTCCCGTTGGACTGATAGCGGACTATGCTGTCAGCGGCCCGGTAGTGCGAGATGTAAGTGAATCCTGATCACCAATCATACGAATACCTTATTAACCGTACCTCTTTCTGCTCTGGGCAGGGTAAAGTTGTGGCCTTTTTGGACTCTTGGGTGGCTGGTCGACGTTGGCCCGTTGACATGGCTGGATTTGCCGTGAACCTGGCCTACATGTCACAGTATCCCAATGTAAATATGCCGTACAAGCCGGGCTACGAGGAGGATCTATTTTTGCGTAGCATTGGACTACGTATCGATCAAATTGAGCCCAGAGGCAATAACTGCACTGAAATTCTCGTCTGGCACACGCAGACCAAAAGCAAAAAGTCCCCGGTTGTGAATGTGGAAAGCAAATACCTTGATGGGCGCTCCAACCTGGGTCTGCTCTTTCGATCGCTTAAGCTGATGGGCGTGGCTAGTGCCTCGGATACTACAGGTGCGTTTTCAATTACTGTTCAAAATCTACATTCACATATTTATCGAATTGCTTTGTTTGTTTTTTAATTTTACTCAAAACAGGTCATGTTGCAGTGATAAGCAAGAATGGCAAGGGAAGGTCGCACTCATATTTCCTAAGCTGAGTTTGTAGTTCGAGTCCTAAATGCAGGTAGTGGAAAAGCCTGGGAATACTTATACTAACACAATAATTGGTTCATGTGGGCAATGATGCAGCACAAATGTTTGGTGGAGTTTTTAAACACCATCCATAAATTGTAAATTGTTTCAATCTCTTATGTTTTGCTGCTTATAAATTATTTTGTAATTTAAATATTCTTGTCCGTGGTTCTCATATTTATAATAGTTATAGCAATATTGTTAATTAGTTCTAATTATTCGTATATGTTTTGCATTGTGATAAGCTCGCTAATGTTTATCGAATATTCCTTACTGACTATGGTATTATATCATATACAAAGCAAAGACAATTTTGAGACCCAATTAAGTTAGGTTTATTATTATGCTGGAGCTAGGTTGTATATGTTGCTTCAAAAGCTTCAAAAATTGGAATTACAAAAACGATTGCAGTGTGAATTTCATTTGCTAAGCAACAAATATCTGAAAAATTATTAGTGTAAAATAAATAACACTCACAAACAAAACCCAAGACAGACTTTTATATGTAAAAATAGCTTCGAAGTGTTTTAGATCGCTTTTAATGAGTACACAAAACAATATCATTATAATTAGAAAGAATGGCGCTCATTATTGAAAACTTGTGTGCAAACTGCTTATCATATCATATAATAAGTTGTCATTTCAGAAGAAGTTGAACTCCATTTGCTTGTTGTTTAATACATATTTTGTGTAAGAATATTTAAAAAATGCGTACATAACAACGAATACTAGTTTTTAAAATTAATTATATATTTTTGCAAGTCCAACACATATCGTAAATCGTTTGAATGAGTCGTTGTAGGCTGAACAAAATGTGCTGTACAAAATATGATATTGTGTAGTTAGAAGCTAAGGAAAAGCGGCCATCAGATATCCTGTTCATACTCTTAAGCATATTATTATGTAAGAACAAAGATCAGCTTTATTTTTAATACATAAGCATTAAATGTGGCACACAATTGATCAGTTGGACTAAAATCAGGGAGCATTGTTAAACGAGCATTTCAATAATGAGCACAGATTAAGCGATAAGCGATATTACTTTTTAACTGACAAATATGGTATACTAAACGTGTATAGCTTATAAACGAATACAACAATTTAATAAATACAAAGTACTAGTTTTGTATTGATTTCTCTGAATGACGTAAGAATTATAACCATTTTGAAATTTAAGGCTTTTAAATGTAAGATATAATTTAACTATAAATATATATATAAAAAAAAAAAAATTAAAAATAACTTGCCATGGATTTTAAAATAATAAAACGAATGAAGATAATAAATACTTAAGTGCTTATCACATTCTCTGTATCCACTGATAGCTAAATGGCTATCACCAACTATCATCAACTTTTGCATATTAATTTGAAATTAAAACGCTCAACTGTTGACCTTCGTCGCAGAATTGTCAATTAGCATTACATTATTTTTCAATTAACTCGCCACTGTCTCATTTGCACCAGCTCCTTTTTCGTTTAGCTAAGCTGAACTGAGCTGAGTTCAGTTCAGTTCACATGAGCTCAGTTCCGTTAAGTGAGAGTTTGGTTCGCATGCCTTTGAAGCACTGTGTATTGGCTGCAAAACCCGCACACTTAAGATAAAGTTCCAGCTTATCTTGCCACATACGAACTTATGTGCACTTATATACATTTATATACATTTATATATATATATATATATACATATGTATATATATATGTATATATATATATATGTATATACATGTATATAGGTGAAATTTACTTTGAAAAAGGCGTATATATAAGTACATATATCGATGCATTGAATTGCAAGTTTGTCGAAGGCCGGAAGGTGGTACAACATTGAACGCCGCGAACGTGTTGCATATGCATCTTCTTCAATGGGAAGTTATGAGGCAAAGTTTATTTTCCAAGCCAAAAGTAACAACCAGCGAGAATTTCAGAGCTCCTCTCCTTTCCCAATGCAGTTACGTGTGAATGAATTTTCCAGCGTTTCTGTGCTTCTGTGTTTGTTTGCTTTGTGGGGGAGGTTGAGTCTCCATTGCAATTTGGGGCAAATAAATAGTGAGACCCCCTTTCGCTATATCTTTTATTCGCTTCTGTTGAAGTTTGTCTAGTTAAAAAATGGCTTTAAAATGTTGGGCTTGTCAGCTGCAAGAGACATAGCTACATTTTTAATTTATCGTTGTTTGTTAACCATGTTTTAATGGCAAATGTTAGAAGCATTTAATTCCTTTCAAGTATTTGCAATAACTTTAGTTCAAAAGTGCAAAATCTTAAAGTTAAGTAAATCGATTTAATACTTATCAAGCTATGTGTTTCGCAGATCAGGTAGTGGAGTTAGGACTTTTAGTGGCTGTCGATCGTTGAGTGGTTTGAGTTGGTTGGATTGGTTATCTGAAGTGGTAAAATACTGCTTCATTCTCAAATTAAATATTTGTAATATCCAAAGAAATAGGCACAATAAAAAAACGCTGAAAAAAAAACTGGATGTGCTAAAAAATTAAATTTGAGCCGTTGCTTACCAAAGTGATTCATAGATATTTCGCGCTATTCAAATTAAATAAATTAAAATAAATTGAACAGTAAGTGCAATGAAGCACACCCAGCTTTTGTATTAAGCTCGGCAGGCAAATGATAACGATGGGTTGTCATCGTGCGGAAATTGCATCTCATTCTGCTTTCAGCATCGGTACATCCAGTTGGTCAACTAGGTCAACTAGGCCAGCTAAAACTGCATGTCTACGCAGCAGTTGACATTTTTACATGCCCAGCCACGCACGACAGCTCGAATTCCTGGCATTAACGCATTAAAGCTAATTAACCTCCACCCCAGAATCCCGCTCAACTCCATTCTGCAGTTCCATGGCATTTGCTTGCCATCAACGTAATGACAGCACGACTGCTGCTGCTGGCAGACAACAGGATGATGCTGCGATTGATGTTGCAAATGAAGTCCTTCGCAGCTGCATTGCAGTTTGCACACAGTGCTCCACGGAAGCTGATTTTGGGCCACTTAAACTTTAAATGCGCAAGCACCAGCATACGGATGAGGTTAAGCATGCTACTGAGGATGGGGTTAAGCACGCTGCAGAGGAGGGCTGAGAATGTCAGATAACTCACTCGCCGCGTATGCCACTTGATGTCCGTCGCAAGCACTTTAGTGATAAAATGAGGATATATATAAAAACATTTCAACAGAGGAAATGGAAAATGCCGACCCTATTGGCTCTGAGATTAGGGCAGTCAGTAAAGAGCAGAGGACAAATGTCAGTAAAGCCAAGTGGTCAATGAGTAAATCAAAGCCAGGTCAAATGTTTGGCTCGCATTGCCCTGTTTTGTGGCTATTCCTGTACTTTTCATTGGTTATCACTGGGAGCTGAGTGCTTTTAAAATTGAAACGTGTAGTTTATAATTGGGATGTGGACTTACTTGTTGTTGAACTGCCACGATGTAGGCTACTAAAGTGTCTTATCTGCTTAAGAATATTAAAGACATTGTAATTAAAATGTATAAGACTACTTGATTAGTTAGATATATTGGTTTCTTCCAAGGAAGGATATGCACGGTAAATATTGAATTAATCGTTTCTCTTTTTGAAATATATTTCAGCTAAAAATAAATAAATAAATAGATTCTTGATAAATAGATTCTTGATAACGTGTGTAAATACTAACTAAGTCTTAGTTAAAGCATGAACTGACCTATCTGAATTAAACTTAAAGTGCAATTGCAGATTCTTAATGTGTAAATTTTAGGAGACACATTTCGAGTACAACAACCTTGAATATCGATGCGTAGCTAAAGCCATTGTTTCAGTATCCAGACCTATAAGGCCAAAAGGCACGCAACAAAAGCACTCGTCATATCTCAAATCGAATGTCATTTATCAACAACCACGCCCAATCACTTACCAGCTGTTCAGCTGGGCCACTCAGGCTGGCCAACGATTATTTTAACAAGTTAATTTCACTATATTTGTGGATTGGGAGCTTGAACAAACAAATTGCGTGGCATTTGCTGGGACATTGATGGAATGTTGACGACATTAAATAGACCGGCAAATCATTTGATCCATAACTACAGCAGTCAAATTATTTATATATATATACGTATATATATATTTATATACAAATGTCTGCTTAGATATTCGGACCTGTACAACCGCAAATCAAAGCAGGAATACAAACCCACAACTCAAATTGAAAATTGATTACTGATTGTTGCAATTTCATTAGCAACAACAGCAACAATAGTTTGTAAGTTGTTATCACTCATACAATGTGCGGAGCGCGGATTGGAACCACAATCGGATAATCATCATGGGGGTCCACCCCCAAAAGCTTTGTTACCAATGCTTTGACAGAGGTAAGTTACTACAGAATTGAATAAATGGCAGTTTGTTTTCAAGCTGACAAGGCTTTCATCATAAATCTATATTGTATAGTCTTTTTATTTTAAATATATTTCAGGGAAGTACATAATATATATTCCAATACACATTTGATAAAAATTATCAATTCAAATATTAAAAAAAAAAACAAATATATCACTTCATTCGAATGCGAATATTTACGTGTTTATTTTATAAAAAAAGACTGAAAGCAATTTTATTGTCGACAAGAATTTTACCAGCACTTTTAAATCTACCCCTTTGAAATGTTACCCATAACTCATTGACTGGAAAATCTGTCCACATGCATGTGTGTACTTATACACATGTCCTGCTGTAGCTTCATTAGCATGAAGTGTGTGTGTGTGTGTGGGTGGGGAGGGGAAGGGAACGGAGGGGGTGTGCTACACACTGTAATTCAGTAGCATATATTATTTATACATTTACACATTCGGCCAAACGTAGCGCTTACATACGCTTATGGGAGATTGTACACACAAAAACTAATTACATGCCACAATGGTTACATTTTACAACACCGTTGTGCTTATGGTGAGAGACTACAATACTGTAAAAGTTGCTATATTAAAGGATGACTCACTTGGAGACATCCTGTGTGCTCTTCATTTACTTAGACGCCACAAGTCGTATATTTGCTATAGATTAGGGTTATAGATCGTTGAATGATTGAGTGAGTGATTCTTATATTGGTACAATCGTATATACTCATTTAAAATATTTTTATGTGTACAGGGTATTATAACAACAAACAAGTGGTCCAACAAACTGGCTAGTGGAAATTTACTATTTTTTTTAACAGCAAAGTCCTGTGGCAAGTTTGTTTATCGTTATTCATGGAAAGTTTTTGGTCTTATTAATGACACCTGTGGGTCAGTATTTTCCTAATATTAGAGCCCGTATAGAATTGAAGCATGAATACAACAACAGACTTATTTACAACACATGTATAGATTTAATGAAAGTCAAAAAAGAAAGCTTAAAAGACAAAAAGCTTATAAATGTATCATATTCAACTGATTAGTAGTGAAGTACTGAGAAACGAACGTTTTTCATTTAATGCTATAATAAATTCAAGCAATTAAATTATTTTCGTAGCATCGGAAAAACCTAGTGAAATGACTGAAGTGCACGGATGATAATGATAATGTTTTCTTCTTTTTTTTTTAATTACCTGCTGAATATGGTGAAGATTAAAATGTATACCGGTAATGGTGGTAATGATATGAAAAAATGAATAAAATTTTAAAAGAAAAACGCATAGTGCAATTGAAATACACAATAATAACTACGGACTGATTTAAATGCCATTTGTAAAGTTGGCCAGTATTAATTTTTCAACGGGCAGTACAATTTGGACAGCAAATTAAAGAAAGCCTACAATAACAACAACATGCACCACAGTTTCCCTTCACCAGTTGGGCGCACATTTTGTGGCTGCTATGAATGTGTGTGCCACACCCACAATTGCAATCAACAATGAGGCGAATACTCAAAATAAAATGTAGTCTACTTAACAGAGAACACACACAGAGATCGACGCAGGGCGAGCAAAATTTTTGAGCTGAGCTGTTTGCCACTTGATGTTCGTCGGTGATTTTACATGGTATATAAGTGGGCAAGCATATATATACATTTGTTTTAATAACCACAATTTCATCAGCATATCAACGCTTGAAAAGCACTTATGCCTTATGATGAAATGAAATGAAATTATTAAACAACAAACAGCTGGAGAGCCATGAACCCATCCAAGCACGCGCCGCAGTGGTTTGTATTTTAATTATAACCGCAGGACAGACTGCGCTGGTTCAGATCTAGGAACATTGTCTGTGATACACTCGCGGAGGGTATACTAACTTTGCAGGCTTATGAATATATAATTACTAGTTTAACATTCATCAAACGAATCGAAAGCATGTTAGGAAAGCTAAATATATTTTTGAAAATCAAACCATAACAGCGACAACACTATTTCAGACGATAAGGATAAGGGTATTATACACTTCAGGGGTTTGCGATTGTTGTTGTGTTTATCTTGTCCAGCACTTTGCTCAACTGTGGCTCTGTGCATCCTTTTTACTTTTATTAAATTTCTGTGGGTCGCATTAATCAGTGCCCGAAGAGGGAGACAATGGCGCTTTGAGTAATGTATAATGATGGTATTTGAAAATTAAAATAAAATTCTCTGGCGGCAATTACAGGCAGTGCCGGACATCGAACTCAGTTCGCTTGAAACCGATTGCACTTGCATTGGTAATGCAGGCAGCGACGTCAGCCAGCCTTGCAATGCCAAATTTATTTCTTGCTTCGATCGGGGGCAAGCAGTATAGTGGGCCAGGAGCATTACCATTGAAATATGGCGAAGGCATATTATTGGTATTTCTTTGAGTGCGTTTAAAACGAGGCAAACAGTTTAATTAAAATGAAGTGGAGCAATGCGTGTGAATGGCAATGCGAATTGATGAACGCATTTTGCGTGCTGACAATTCAGCACACGAAAGTGAGAACATTTTAATATATGGCCCATGAATTGGGCCGTTAAATTAGTGAGCGGTTTTGCGCTGCAATTTAAATGATAAATGTTCCGCTTACGTACAAAATAATAAACCTACCCATAATAATAGACTTGCCTTGTTGTACAATTTTTGTTATTTTACAATTTTTATACAGATAAATGAATCGAAAATTGAGCGAAACTTTTGCTTTTCGGTTGCTACCTATTATCTTTTACTGGTTTTTATTTATAAGAAAACTATTCATACATAAATTAGTAGCAGTCAAAACTAAATTATATATCTTCTTTAAGCACTGAGCAATAAAGGTTATATTATTAACATAAATTATTCCAAGAAGCAGAAAATGAAGGCAATACTCTGCCTAATAATTGTTGAAAGATTCATTTCAAGTGTTTGCCATATCGTTATTAATTTCAGCAGTCAATCTACAGTCGGCTTTCGTATTTACAATATTGGTACCTATCAGATATATTAGATTTTTTTTTAAATTTTTCATAATTAAGAGCAACTGCTCTACTTTTCTTCTACTCACAATTTTTCAAGTTAATCCAGCGCCTAATACTCATCACTCTCAATCGTTGGTTCATTTAAATTGCATAAATAATGCACTATTTATTCGTTCATTCAATTTTCTCGATATTTGTGAGTCGACACGCGAATTGGGATACCATTGGCCGTTTGATATTAATATTATTTTGTAGCTCAACCTCAAATCAATCACTCTGCCCACATCCGCCGCGCTGTTAATTTGGGTGCTCATTTTAAATGGCATTTATAGAACATCCAATACGTTTATTATTATGTGCATTTATAGGATTACAATGTGCGCTTAAAACTGTTTAACACGCATATTTATATGGTCGAATATACATTAATGAGAAAATAAACCGCAAAAAATGCATTTTGTTAATGCTATTTCAATTCACACATATGGCTGGTTTTAATTTCCATTTCAATTGTCTAGGCCATATATCACAACAAAATATTCATTTGCTAAGTGAATCGGGTAAATGTTTCCCCACAATATATACAAAAATATTTGGTTGAATAATTCCAAAAATAAAAACAGTCGAGTGGTTTTCTTGCTTTTGATAAACATAAGCATACAAAATTATGTATGGTATTAAGTAAAACTGTCTGTTTTTGTTTACAAATATTTTACCATCGCACTCAACACACAATAGACAAGACTATGATGAATAAAATGTATGGAAAAATATAAAAATCATATAGATAGCTCAAGTTTAATGTCTGTCAATATTATTCGGCCACAGTGTATACAGTCCATATTCTTAGCATGATTATTTTTCACTAAAGAAGTTTGTATAATTTTAAGAGGCCAGCTGCAGTGCGGGGGCCTCTGGCAATTAACGTTCTGACAATTGACGACAAATTGTTGAGCTGGTTTTATATGCGATGTTCTGTTAAAATTTTTCGCAGCATCCTCACTACAGCAGCCAAAGAGAAAATTAATAAAAGGCAAAATATTTAAACGATGTCTCATGTATGCATGTATGAACCGTAAGGATGTATTTATGTATGTATGTGTGTGCATGGCAGTGTGCAGTTGCCATCGTTTCTATTTCATTTTCGTACATTCGCAGCTGTCCTGTCCTGGCTGTCGGCGATAGCGTGGCGTATACGTAATGTGTGTAATTCGAATCCATGCTCACATACACCAACATGTGTGACCATGTGCTTACATAGAATGCAGCCCTGGCAAGCTTTGGCCATTGGCTGTGCTCCAAATTTGTAGTCTCTGTGTGTAACTGATGATACCATGGGGAACTTGTATTAATTAGTCGGGGATAGTTTGCATCCACCGCGCGTCATTTTGCCTAAATTGAAAAGCCTTAACTTTGGAAAAAATTGTAAGCTAGACGAAATTAAATTACTATTTCTTGAATGTAAAATATATTTTGTTATTAATTTATATTTAAAATACAATACATAGACTTATATTTAAAAATAATATTAAATTTAATACTGCTCCATAATAAACCACTATTACATTTTAAACACTTGATCGAAATACAAAAAAAAGTAAACGAGCATTCATCATCTATGGAAATGCCGATTTGTCTCGCTTTCTGTACAACTCATGGTATGCAAAGGGCATCGCAATGTCAGAGAGCTCATTCTCAGCAATCCTTGCCCATTACATCTGCCTGCATATTTGTTCCATACTTACGAGAAACCATTCACTCAGCTGCCGTTGCCATAAGTGACCAAAGGGCAGCAGAAAAAAGAGGTGGGGTTTACCCACATGACCCATAGCAATCCGAAGACATTTCTCTTATGTCTTGCTCAGGACACACACTGGATATGAGGTAGTATAATGTTACGCTGCTGTCGAGATAGTTTATATTTATGGAGCACGTCTAGAGCAAGTGTTTCGGGAACTGTCCCCAGTTGTTGCGTTTCACAATTGTTTCTGATTTGGCGCAGGATGCCAATAACAATTTCGCCTCCCCTAAAAATAAGGCCAGCGAGTGCGCTTCAAACCTCATTTAACAAGAAGGTTTCGAAATCATATTTGAACCTGGCGGTTACGATGAGTTCACACAACGGGCTGATAAAGTGGATTAACAACTGTTACATCCGGTTTGCGTTGTACTTTTGGTATAACTACTAAAACGTTTCCCCAATAATTTTACCGGCGGCTGTTCAACAAACTTTACCGGAGTCGTCGTCTGTGCAACGTTTTCATCCTTGTACTTTTCACAGTTCACCCAGCATGCAGGCAGGCAAACATGCGAATAGAGATACAGAGAGGAGAGAAAAAGATAGAGAGAAAAATGGAGGCATCAGCAGTGAAGTTGTAGGTGGCTGCATTTTATTTCATTTCCGGCTGTTTGTAAGATCCAATTATATTGATATATGCACAGGTTTGAATATTTGAACCGGGCTTCGACTAATGCCCCGGTGCAGTTGTAAAGCAGCTGGGAGCAAACTATGTTATTTTGAAAAAATCAGCACTATAAAGTTTTAAGTTTGGAGCTTAAAATGTGTGGCAATTTGAAATTTGTGCTTAAAATTTTGAGCCATCACTTGTAGCCTTTCCCAAAGTTAAGAAGTCTATAATTAATTGATATAACTTTTCGGAAGACTCATTAATATTCCCGGAAAATGGACCTCCATGTGCAAGTGGAATTTTTTAATGAATATATTTACTTACCTTTGTAAAGTTTATTTTGTTACTATTTGCAACTTTGTGCGTTTCTAAATGCGAAATGCACGTTAATTGAAACTCGAGTTAGAAGATTTTAATTAATTTAGCTTTTGTTAACCTCTAATTTAAATATAAAAGTAAAAAAAAAAATAAATATAAATACTCTCACCGCATAGCAAACCTCTTTTTGCAACATTCATTAAAAAGTTTTAGGCCAAAAGCAACACGAACAAAGAAAAACTTTGCAATTGTCAAAAACTGCAACAGGGAACTCAACCGCAAAAAAGACAGCAACGAAAGTTTGGCGAGTCAACTGCTCGGCAAATTGCCGTTGCACATTCTTAACAAAAACCAACAGGCTCTCTCTCTCTCTCTCTCTTCTCTTTCCCGTGGCAACCCCCCTCACTGCATCTAAGACATCGAAAGTAGGTGCTCCAAAAAGTTTGACATCTGATGCCAGAAAATGACCGAGAGTTCTGCAAATTAAAACAATGTCAGCGACTTTGATGCAACAATTTGCACTGTTAGCCTTGATTAGAGTTTCTAGTGGACAACTTGCCACCTAAAACGAGTTGGAAGCTCGTCTAAGCGGCAGCCATATTCATTTTTAATTTCGCCTTGCTACTGTGTCCTTGCTGTCCAGTTTTTGGCTCGAACTCTTCCGTTTCTCAACTGCATTTTGTATGTGCTTTTAATGCTTGGACTTTGCCGTTTTTCCGTAAATCTTTCATCAGCCGTCTCTGATCCGTTCTGGTGCTCAACCTTTTTCGTCCTCGTAGACAGCCGCAGCTGTTGGTGTAATTTTTCCACTTCCTCCGATTTGTCGCGCACCCCCTTCCCCCCTTTCCCAAGTCTTTTTGCTGCGCTTGTCACACTATTTATGAGTTTATTATTTTTTTTCGGTGCTCCATTATACGGTATTCACACAACTCCCAGCGCTTAAAACTTCTTTCATTACAAGTGCTGCAGTTTCTCATAGTTTTCATTTATTTATTTTGGTTTAGGTTTTTTTTTTATGTTTTTGGAGCGGTTAACATTTTTTACCCGTTGCGTTTATTTTGCTCTTATTTATTTAGTGGTTGTTTTTTTGTTTCTCGTATATTTTCCTTTCGCCATTTTCCACAGTTGCTTAAATTGTTTGCAATTTTTGTCAGTGGCGGTTGGCGCTGCGTGTTTTATTATGACAGCAGAAGTTTCGTCGGCGTTGGCTAGATAAATAGTTGTTCTCTTCTCCTCCAATAGTATGGCTGCGGCTGTTCTCGGGTTTTAATTATTGCCATGTTGGTTTTCAGTTGACGCTGCACTCGCCGCAAATGAGAGATTTGTGAAAAAATTATGTGTCGTTGGCAATTTGTTGCAGCCAATTTTCTACTTGGTTAACTTATGAGTTACCCGCCAAAGAACGACATTATAATAGACATGACAAAGTTTTTAGCTGCTAATAACAAGCCAATATAGGAAACTTTATAAGAACTTCACTGAGACGCTTTGTAAAGCCTTACAAGGATGTCGTTTTAAAAATATTTTACTTACTTTGAATATTGCACTTAAAGGCGAACCATAACACAGCTGCTATTCGACATAGAGAAAGCTTTACATTTTTCGCAGTCTTTTTGAAAAAGTACAAAATGACAACAACTTAAAAATTACTAAAGGAAAAACAGCCAATTTAGTGAAACTGACATTTTTCAAACTATGCTCAGTATGTAAGTAAACTATAAACTATGGAAACTCTTGACTAAACTTCACAATCACTTGCAGCGAATGTCACAAACCGCAACTGAACTTTTTTACTTAAAATCAAGCCCAAAGATGTGTTTTTCAACTTTACAAGATGCCAAGATTTCTTTGCCAAGTATTTACCATGTGTATGTATGAAATGTCTAAAAGGCGCGGCGGCAAGTGCCACATTTATTGGGACTCACAGTAGCGCATCATGGGCATCAGACAAACAGAGTTTCATGGTTGACAATCGAGAAGCGGAGTATCCTGTTCCACACCTGACAAAAGGACTAAACACAATTTTTTTGCTTAGCAAATTAAAAGAGAGCCATTTCAAATATATCTTATATTTGCAAAGTCATGTTAAACATATATCTAAGACATAAATGAATTCCTTTTTGTTGCATTATTTTTAAATAAATTGGACAGATTTATATTAAATCAAATTTGCCTGTTGAAAATTTAAATGATATGAGGTCTATTTTAAAAAGGAAAATTAAATGAAAAAATAAATAAAAGACTGCAACAGCTGGCGAAAATAACATCATCAACGACGGCAAAACAACATGGTTTCAAGTAGCAACAGCTGGAGAAGGTCGATGGACAACGCATTGTTCTTATGCTAACCAATATTTGTGAAAATATTTTTGATATGCTTTGCTTTTCACTTTTACTTTGTTAACAATCGAATGCCAATAAAAGACAAAAGCTAAACCCATATATTGAGGGAGGACAAAGCGTTTTATTCAAATTGATAAAGTGGAATTGAATTTATGCTTGATAAGATTGCTAAGGATATCGACAATTGTTCTTCGATCGTCCACGCAGTAGTTAATCCTTTTGTGTTAAACAAATACTATGGATTGGGAGGCTATACATGAAATTTTTAACTACCCAGAACATTTCAAAAGAAGCATTCACATTCAGATGAGCAAATCCCCGATGCTGCCAATCATTATTGATGTGCTGCTGGAATGTCTGTCGGAGGCTGTTGAGTTTAATACAAAATAAATACGTGCACTGCGGAACAGAGAGCCACAGAGAGACAACACAGAGTTAAATAAATAACATAAAGTCCAAAACTGATAAGCGAAAACGGACGTCAATTGACACAGTACGAAAGCAATGCGAGACCGAATGGAACGAAATCAACTCAAATCAAAACAGAGAAACCGCAGCATTTTCAGCTGCTGCTGCTGCTGTTGCTGCTGGTAATCTTTGATATATGAACAGCTGCTGGGCATAGGCTAAGATAGATGTACAGAGATGTACACATAAGTAAGTCGATATGGGAATGTCAGCGATAGTCCCCGATGATAATACAAACTGACAATCATTAGAATGGCACATGGCATCAGTATGAGTTTGAGTGTGATATATTTTCATTCATGCAGCACCGCAGCAAATAAAAAACATGATAGGAAATGCACAGCGAAATCGACAGCGACCGCGACAGCAACTGTGGCACTATCTCTGTGTGAGACGAGACGAACCGAGCCGAGACGGAGACTTGAACATCGTCGAACATCGCTCAGCACGAGTCGAAACGGACGAATCTAAGTCCCAGCATCAGCAGCAGCAACAGCATTCATTCGTGTTTGCCGCTTCGTACAGAGCGGACGCAGCTTCAGAGTTCAGAGTCGAGAGTCGAGAGTCCACAGTCGAGTGTGTTCGCCGTGTTAACCGGAAGTAAGAATAATTTACAGTTACGGGGCATACGCTGCCTCTTGCATTTCATCCTGTTGCGCCGTCGCATTGTTAACGGCTAAGCCGTTAAACTGACTGCCATTCAAAATGGCGCTCAGTCTCAACCATTGCGTGCTCAATGCACCAGAAATGCCTTCTGGGACCATTAATCCATTGTGCTTTTCGGGCCTCTCCAAATGCATTCAAAAGTGAAATGTCGTGGAAAACTGTGTGCAATATATTGCCAAACGAGAGTTGAAGCAGCTGCCCAACATGTGCCGTTAAAAGGCAATTATATGTATATAGATATATGCCAGTTAAAAAAAAAAACGGCTGCCTACTTGAAACATGCATAAAAAATGTATAAATATAACCTCAAAATTTAAAAATAAAAATTGTGCCACATGTGAAAGATTTTAATTAAATATTCAACGTTTTCGTGCTGATATCACTCATGAGTTGATAAGACAGTTCAATAGTTCAACAATGAAAACAGAAAATAATGCAATAAAAGTTTTATAAATATATAAAATAATATGTGTTTGTGTGTGATAAGCAACTGTGCGACGGAGCATCGATCCTGTGCTTGCCAATCTATTACGATTTTTCATTAGCAATGTGCAAAAATTCGCTTGCAACTCATTCATATCACTTATGTATTACTAACAAATGCAAATCTTCGCAAAATGTGCTCTGCCAAGTTTAAAATGGTACAATGTGATGAAAAATAGTGTTTGATCTCCTCAATCAAATGAAATATTTGCAAATCGTGCTGATACTTTAGCTGATAAGTGCTACTTAATTGGCAAAAGCTTACGCGGAATCATCAAAAAAAAATTTAATCAAAGCAGCTAAGTTGAATAGCAATTAATTTATAAAGAACTATGAAATTATATTTTAAAATTATTTATTCCTGGAATAGACTGTCCCATAAATAGTATTTAATAGTATTCAAGCAATTCGAAAGAAATACATTTTGTAGAACTTAATTATAAGCGGTCGAGAAGATTAGCTACAATTATTTGTAGGTTCTTCTAAAAATGATTTAATTTTTGCATTCAACGACCAAAGACAGCCGATAAGAGCTGGTGAAATAATTCTATGAAAAACGAATTATTTGCGTTACTAATTCAAATCACTTAATAAAACAAATATAACAAAGAATAATCTCAAAGGAAACTGATTAATGCCAGAGGTTAAAAATGTAGAATGACTAAGCTTTCTTTTAAATTAAATGCAAGAGACTACATAACGAATCGGCAAATGTAAGCGAATTTCATATTTAGAATTATAAAATAATTGGATACAAACTAATAAAGGAGTTCCAGTCGCAGCTGAGTTAATTAAAACAAAAATAATTGCTAGACCCGACATCAAATTGCACGCGCTATGCAAATGCACACGCTCAGATAAGTTATGACAGTTGCCAGAGGGAAAGATAGTTATTGCTAAAATACTTTGCACCCTCTTAAGATGCAGTCAACTGCAGAAAACATATGCTCTCACGTACGTAGTAGGTGTCTCGCATTTGTTCAGCAAGTCGACTAACTGCAACGCGTTCACTTTGCTAAACTTCTGAAAATTGGCGCACAAGTGGCGAAGAGACTCCAGAACCCATGAAAGACAGCAGCTACATTTTTGTCCCTTTTTTGCAACTGTTCAGGTGTGAATTTTATTCCGTGTCAAGCTGCGTATGATTGTTGCGCTGAAAATTGCATTGCATGGTGCGCTATTGCCACTCACAGTTGCTTCTGGTAACTTTGTGTATGTATGTATATATTTTGAAAGTGTGTGTGGGTTTGGGCGTACTACACGCAAAACCGACAAATTCAAAATGACAGTCAAAGATGCAGCTTTGAAAACAACTAAAAGCAACGCTCCAAATATTATAACGTACATACAATTTTTAGCTTTGTTTCTTCTGCAAGAATGCATTTACATCGTATTAAAGCTAAGGTCGCTGGAACAATAAAATTTAATAGAAAAATTTGCACACTTGTTGGTCAACCGCATCGCCCTTAGCCTTAAGCTACCCCCAAATGTTATAGCCTTAGTTTTTTCATTATTATTCCTCAACGTAGCCAACATTTGACATAATTTGTGGTTCGCACAACTTGACGACGTTGTCTGCCAAGCGCATCAATCTAATGAAACCAGAAGAGCTCTGCGCTAAGACCTGTGGAGGGTGTAGAAATGAGGGCACACGTGGCGACACATTTAGCTAAGCAGGCAACACCTTGACGGAAAACAGCAATATTCTTTTACCAAGCTTTTGTACAAGATGGAGTGATGGATTTAGCTGTGTATTTGCCGAAGGTGCTGGATCAAAGAACTAACTGAGCTGTGGGCTTACTGTGGAACGATTTGTGTCATGTTTGATTAAAGACAAGTGCTTTAACTAAGCATAAGGCAAACTGACAATGGCGAAGCTCATAAGAATTGTATACGATGATAAAAACAGCTTGTCTTATATTAAATAAAATATTTTTAAGCTAGAGTGCATTTTCCAGTTATGTTAATATTATGATTATACAACAAAGTTGAAGTAAGGGAATAATTGGTTGCTAATGTGTAATTCTAAGCTTGTATTTAATATTAAATCTTTATATTTAGTCAAATTAAAAATGAATAGGTGAATAAAAATAATTGAGGAAAATATAACTACATCATAAAGTATTTATAGCAAAGACTACACATGGCACGTAGCAAACAAGTAGCATGATTTTAAAATATCCACCCCAATTTTGCTAATACACATTTTCAATTATATTGAATATTTAGCGTGCACTGAGTAATTTTTTTTACAAGGTAAAATATTCAACAAATATTACATTACCGGCTACACAATGTGATGGTAGAGTTACAAAATAATTCGTTAAACATTAACATTGTTAAGTGGATAATCTGGTAATTGTAAAAAAAAGCATTGCTACAAAAAAGTTGATTGCACTAAAACATTTATTAAATATCAAACACCTGCAGTCAAAGTAATTCAGATAAAAACACATTTAATGTGCAAGAAACTGAGTAATTTTGCACTCAAATAAATATGAGATGCACAATTGCAGACACGAGCTGAGCTTAGACCCGAAACACTATTAGCCTGTTCACTTTAAAGGACCAGACACGCAACTCCCACCTTCCTCACCATTCTCTCCTCAATTACAACATTTACTAAGTGCTTGTATGCTCTACATACACACACAGGCACACACATTCACTGTCGAGTAATTATTAAATGTGAGGATGATTCCGCATGTCTGCCTGCAGAAGTTTCGCATAGTTCATTGCACTAGGAGAGGGAGAGGGTTGCTTCCACACACCCCAGTACCGTTTAGTGTTCAAATCAATACGCACACGCACTGGTGTACACTGAAAGAATCAAACCATGGCAAATATTTGCATAATTTGGCAATGCTCACTTAGATCTAGATGCCAACTCCCTTAGCACATTTGCACAGCAACCAAATGGAAAAAATTTTATGTAAATTTATTTAAATAAGTAAAACTATCCCGGCAACTGTTCCCATTTGAGAACTTCAGCTGGCAAAGGACTTTGGGCGTCTGAGCCAAGGTGTTCCCAAGCATTTAGCGGGCATTTTTTGCAGCTTTGCTTACCAGCAGTCTGGCTAACTCTCTACGGGCTCTACCCCGTTCGTCTAGCTGTTTTGTTGGTTTATATGGCTTAAATCGTTGCCCAAGCTGACTGCCTTTTCGCCCTGTTACCGCATTACTATTGTCCCCAGTCAGGCGTCGTTAGGCTACTTAGGATTTTAGCTTTAGTTTTGTTGTGAATTTTGTGTTTTCATTTCATATCTGTTTTGTTTTTTTCTTTGTGTTCTTTGTCGTCACACTTTTGTTTCGCTAAATTTTCAAAGCGTTGTAATTAAAAAAATTATGAGCCAAAACTTGCAACCGCCGCTTAAGCGGCTTTATATAGCCTCTAATTGATATATATATATATGTACATAAGCACGTGTTGCTGCATAATTTTCGTACTTTTTAGGTAAAAAATCATATGAGCAGAAAGTAATGTACGTCTTTCTGCCACTGACTTAAAATTTAATGGGCTCATGGTTGTTTTATTAACAACTGAAAATTTTATACAAATTTCTACTAAAGCTGTGATATAAGTATTTTTAGAGGTTGTATATAAATGTATTATATTTACATACGTTTAATATTATACATTTTAGGTGAATTTGGGATTGTATAAAGATTATCTCACAGTCTCTCTAAATAATTGATGTGTGCCCTGGCCTTTGTTTGATTTTCTCTCTCTCTCTCTCTCTCTCTCTCTTTCTCTCTCTCTCTCTCTTTCTCCCATCCTACAGATCTTGAAAGCTACATAGTCTCTGTCTCTTATAATTACTTAAAGTAAAACCTGAAATATATTCCTTAATAGGTCAGATTCACCCAAAGTAGATATTGTCACATTTTACTTTCAAGTAAATACATATGTAGCCGCTCAGTATCCAATATCATCTCCCTTTAATATTTGTTCCTTTACACGTGAACATCCTGGTGCAAATTACGTTCCCGTATGGTGTGTAAATCAGACGCATGCTGTAGCAAATTGGAATTCAATGTATTCTGCAGGAATTGTCAGTAGCTGAAAATCGCACTACTGGCAATTTTAATCTCGTTTATTAGCCATTTTTCAAGAGATAGACATAATTTTCAATTTTACAATTTCTCGCCATGGCAACATACGAAAACATTGGAACACGGCACCTGCAGCCGGCTCGTTTCCCAAGCCCCCCACTCTCAATTCTCGAGCTTTTTGTCTTTATCGAACATGAAAAAATGCATTGCATAAATGCTGTGAGTATTTGGGCTGGATGGGCACAAAGCGGGGGTTTGTGTTGGATTCTGAAAGCAATGACCAAACGTGGCGCCCCATTTGGTAGCCATTAGGGCCGGTTGCGTGGTTGGCCCCGGACTAAGCGGGAGCAAAAACAACCGGGATGCACCAGCAATAACAAAAGCGCCTATGAAACGAGTGAATCGGCTCACATGGAGGCAGGTAGCCAAACTGAATTTTTGCTAGAAAAGTAATAATAAAAGGCACTACAACGCATATTGGTAGCAAATTTTTATTCATGTTTTTCCCCCCTCTCTCTCTCTCTCTCTATCTCTTTCTCTCTCATGTTGCAGTTGGCAGAGCTGTGGCACAAACAGCTTTGTAACTCTGTGAATTGAATTTCTGCTTCCGTTGATATGCGCCTTTTTGTTGCTATTGTTATTTTTGTTCCTCTGTGCACTCGAACTTTCCATAAGCGTTAAGATAGACGCATCAACGTAGTAGCTGTGTTCCCATGGCAAACTTCAATTTGATTGGTAGCAGCAACTCGTCAAGGCTGATGTTGCTGTTGATGCTCTTTGCATATGCAACATTCTTCGCTCACTTTATTATTAGATTTGCCTGGCGTCGCAACTCAAGACTTACATATGTATGTACATATGAACATGTGTAAGAACTACGCATGCCCCCAGAACACCCTCCCACCTTGCTTGGCCCATTGAAAAAAAGTCTATGGCCATTGTAAAAGTGTCTGGCTCAGGACTTCCGCAGGCTGCAAACGTTATTACATTTAGCAGAGAATTTATACTTGAATGAAAAAAAAACGACATGTTTCAAATACCCTTTTGAGTGAGTATTCTAACAGAAGGGTATAAATATTTTCTTAAAATTCCAAATATTGATTGATTTTTTAATAATTATTTGAACTAAAATTTTTTTGTAAGTATAATGCGAACCCTTTAAAGATGAATCAATATCATATAATTCATATAAAAAATATATAATTTATGAATGATTTCTGTATTTGTATTTAAAATGAACATTTTAATTTTCAAATATTTATTACTTGAATTTTTAATTTTAAATTTCAAGTGTATTTGTCATTCGGTTTTAAAGTCCTTCTGCCCCAGTTTTAACCCATATTGGTTGCATGGCTGCTTCCTCAGGCTAGTTCAGCGACTCCCAAACTCTTAAGTCTTAGCTCAACTTCACCTTCACTTGAAATTGCATTTTGTATAAAAATGTTTGCAACGCCAGGAAATTGCTTTACTACGAATATATGTGATCCAAATATGGGGGTGGGGCATGGGAAATATGAAAACAAATGGCGCTTTTACTTTTGGCTTTGTTTTTTTCAAATTCCATTTAGATGGCTAGTTTAAGTTTTGGCATTGGATGACAGGCGATTTATGTACATTTTCTTATGTTTTTTTTCTCTTTAGAAAGCGGCTTATTGGTAAATTCGTTGAGTACCAATTATTGAAGTATATACAAATCAATACGTAAGCTTTGACGATGTTCAGGCTTAGGCAAATACTTAGCACAAAAAGAAACAAAATCAATGACAAATTGGGAGCTTAACAGTGCTTGGAGAAAATATGTTTGTTGATGTGTTATAATCTTTAATGTGGAAATGTCTATTTAATTTAAATATATTTTTCTGTCTATAATAAATTATGCAGAACTTTTAACGGCACAAGAAAGTCTGTTAATATAATTATTACAAATATTTTTTGTAACAAAAGATATGCATTTTTACTCAACCCAATTCATCAACTTTATTTCTACCAAGCAATTGTACAATAGAAATGTAAAATTAATTTCAAAATATGTTGAACGTCAGCGATAAATGGGGTAATCAATATAAATATAAATATACTATTATAAAACGAATCTCTTACTTCTTTTACATTTCAAATTAGTGAGCAGCATACTAAGCTGAAAGCAATTCTTCCGTTCGAATCAAAGAGCACCTTTATGATTATTGTGTGGCAAACCACTGAAACCAGTCGAGAAGTAGATTTATATCCTTTGCCGTGCCATATCACATATCACATACTATTCCCATCAGAAATGTACAATGTGTGTGGGTGAACTTTATACATGCATACACACATAGCTTTAACTGCACTCGCGATGGAATAAAGCCGCTTATCGGCTTTGCACTGGGAGATGGGGTGGGCGAGTGGAGTGACCTGTGTCGTGGTCGTGACCGACACACAGCCAGATAATGAAGCAGACATCAAAATTAGTAGTAGAGCGATATGGTTTCTATTTCGCTCCATATAATGCGAACACTGTGGTAATTTCAATTATGAAGCACAGTTGATTAAATTAACAAATTATACAACAGTGTCAAATTCAGTATGTAGATTAATAATATTGATAGGCAAGCAAAATGTGTAGGACTAGTCCACTGTTTTTTGAATACAAACTTTGGAAAATAAATTTAAAACGTCGCAAATAACTGATTCAATCTTATTAGATCACACTTATTAATTTTACTTACACGAACAGGCGATCGATCTGAAAATCATGTAGCCGATAAAAACTACATACATTACAAGCACGTTATAATTATTTGCAAAATTCTTACTCAAATTTAAAGTAAAGCTTCGAAAATTTTACTAAAATTACGCTCACAAAATCGCATTCATTGCTCCTGCTAAAAAAAGTGGAATTTTTTTAGTAATTAACAAGCATAAAATCGCAAATTGACGACAAATCCCGTCTGTAATTCGATTTGTAATCAATATAAACATAATGCAAATGCAATCTGTGACAGCTACACACAAGCATTTCGTCAGCATGTAATGAAGAATTGATATGCACAGATACATCTATGCATTTGTATGTATATATATATATATATATATACATGTGTTCATTTGTATGTATGCAGTGTGTACCAGGAGCGTTCACTCCAAGAAGTGTTAAGTGCTTTTGCTGCTTCTTGCAACCATTGTAACAGCAATCATTGTCAGCAGATACCCAACAGCAACAAGGAAGCAGCACTAAGACCAGAAGCAGAAACCGACCCAACCACAACTCTAGCTGCGATTTATATGCATCGCAAAGTGCAAAGAGCAAAACAAAAGAAGAAAAATGTTAACCATTTTTTTTTATGCTCTAAAATCAAATTCAAATGCAAACAACAGTTGGTATCAATCGGAATGTCGTAAGTTTTTCCTGCACCCGACATCCTTGCTCCAATTTCTTCACACTTTGTTACTGGAATTAATGATGAAGAGCTGCCTTCTGCCGCGGCTCCGTTTAGGTCTTCGCCTGATTTTGTTTTTGCTTACCTATTTTTTTCCCCCTTTTTTCTGGTTTTCTTTGTTTTATGTTGAATCAAGTGGAAATTCAATTGATTTGCTTTGGCTTTGCCCCGACCAAAGGGAAATGTGCAAAGGGCGTTATAATAAAAGGCGGTTGTTTCCGCCACGCCCACATGCATAAGTTGAGCTTCAAAGGAGCCAAACCGCAGTCACTGCCAACAAGTGTGAAAGTTATTTGAGCGCAAAATCATTTTGCAAATATTACGTCAAATAACGGCTTCTGGCTTCTAGTTGTGTTGAGTCAGCAAGTCAGTTTATTGCTTTACTTACTCGCAACATCCATCGGTTTGTTTAATCGTGCGTTTAATCTGTATAATGGAAGGCAATTTTCAGTTGTTAAAGTTAACTGAAAATCATTTTGCCAAGTGGACTTTGTATTCCAAATTCAATTTGTGCAGTAAATGAAATAAAACACCGCAACTTGATTTGTTAATTTATGCAATTTGCATTGTAAATCAAGTATGCAGGGGTAAACAAAATAAAATGCATTCGAGGAATATTCCCCTTGTCATTAAATTGTATCTAATAAAAAATTTTTTCAACACCTTTTTTTCAGCTAGATATTTACTTTATCTGTTCCATTATCGAGTTATGGTAACTTATTTTCTCTTATAACTTGGGACCCAAAAAAGCCAAGCCCACGATGGGCGCATTAAATCCTCTGACAGCTATATGGCTGCTTCTCATGCTGATCATAGCATCAAGTCTGGCGGCAAGAGAAAGTAAGTCCAAGTGAAATGCTAATTTTAACAATTACTATAAAATCGAATTATATATTAGCAAATCAAGAGAATGCATTCATGCTCTTGATATTTCAATAAATTCACTAGGCCTAAAAATTATAAATAATATATTTCCATCCCTAGATCCACTCAAGGATCCCCGCATCTGCGGACGTCCACAATGTGAAATAACAAACTCAAAATTCGGCTATGGCGATATGTTGTACAAGTATAATTATACGGTAGCATTACGCACTGAATTCGCCGGTTCGGGCGACAATAGCTCAGATCTCTTTTTGAAAGCACACTTGGAAATATTCTTTCCCAAGCCATGTGAGGGCTACATGCGTATCAATATTGTCAAGCTCTACGATACGATGCCGCCAGTCAGCAATGAGCCTTCCCCTCAGGAGAAACCCACAAAAGATTCTTATGACTACTATGACAACTTGAGTAGTGGGGAGGGTTCTTCTGGAGAACAAGTGATGCCAGATTTTGAGGACCTACATCCCAAGAGCCTCGAATTGGCCAATGACTTAACAAAGAATCTACTGCGTTTTGCGTTTCACGATGGCCTGATCAGTGAGGTGTGTCCCACTGAGTTGGAGACACCTTGGGTGCTCAACTTTAAAAAGGGCATACTGTCCAGCTTTCAAAATACCATGATGCGATTCGATGTGGACTTCAATACCACCGAGACGGATGTATCCGGCGACTGCGATGTGCAATATGCACTAGCATCAACCGACAGCGCCTTTGTGACCATTCACAAGAATAAGGACATTGCCACGTGCCGACGCCGTTACGCCACACAGTCGGTGCTGCAAACAACGCCGTACACATTCCGGGATGATAAAACCATTTGGCCAGTTTTAAATTCACAGAGTTACTGCAATGTAAGTGCTGGCAAAGAAGCTATAATTGTATTAAAACCAAAACAGAAATAATTTTTGAGTGCAAGCTTGTTCATATATTTATTCTTTTTAAAATAAGCCCAAAAAGCATATGATAAGACATATTTCCTTCAATGTCTTACGTATTTTCAGCTTCTCATTACTGCAAATCTTCGATTTTGAAATATTGCGACTTCTTAATAATCACTTATTTTATTATAAATTCTTGTTTGAAAATATTATTTACTTCTCATTAAAGTTGACCATTGACAACTATATTTATCGTGAGATTAGTTGCGTGGAGAGCCACTTGTTGGTGCCCTTCTCAAATGGCAGCTTTGGCGCTTTGACCACGACACGAAGTAAACTGCAATTGGAGGGTGAAGATTCCTACAGCATCAGCGAGTTTTTGGAGCAAAGTAAGTACTCAATATAAACACATTTAGCGCCTGTAGCCAATATTTATATTATGTAGATATCGAAATGGTTGAGCGCCGTTCCTCGCTTATTTTTGATCACACGCCGTCTGTGAAGCCCAGCCATGATGAGATCAAGGCCGCTCGCGATTTGCTCGTGCAGATGTGCGCCGTGGGCTTTCCGAATATACAGCGGGAGTTCATCGAGGTGTTTACCAATTTTCTGCAGACGACAAAGAGTCTGGACTATAAGACGCTCACAGTTCTCCTACAGCGTTCGGCAAGCACATGTCCGCAGGGCAAGTGAGTAAAAAGTGAAATTCAATGAACCCCGTTGAAGGTCAACTGACAATTGTTTATCAATTGCAGGAACCACGTGCTGGAATCGCTGCCCTACATACAAAGCACCGCTGCGTATCAGGTGATGCGGGATCAAATTGTGAATGAGAAGCTCTCCAAAGATAAGGCACAGAGTTGGATGACCTCGTTATCTCTTATCAGACGTCCCGACGCTGAGACCTTGGAAACCTTCTTCACTATACTCGACTATGCGAGAAAGAAATTAGAGCCGGAATACACCCTAGGCGCCACGGCTGTGGTGCACAGTTACTGTAGGCATCACGAGAATTGCGAGGAGGATCTCAAGGTTACACAAATTGTCAATCTTTTGGAAACCGAATTTCTGACTCAGTTTAAAAAGTATCGTGGCAATCGCAAGCAACGCGAGCGTTTGATTATCCTGCTCAAAGGTCTGGGGAACATTGGTGTCATGTCCACCGACTTTGTGGAGCAATTACAGTTGATAATCAAGAATATAGTGGTGCCAGTGGATATACGCCTGCAGAGCATTCTAGCATTTAGGCGGGTCAATTGCCTTAAGTACCGCAGCTACTTCTTGGATAACTACGCTGACTATACATTCAATTCGGAGCTGCGCATTCACAGCTATTTGCAGACGATGCGTTGTCCGGACTATATATCGATTGCCGTCATCAAGTCCATACTGGAGCACGAGGAAATCAATCAGGTCGGCTCATTTGTTTGGTCGCATCTCACCAATTTGGCCAAGTCCAATTCGCCGGTGCGCATTGAGGCGCAGGGTCTTCTTCTTAACGATGATCTCTCGGAAAAGTTTAAGATGGACATTCGCAAGTTCTCAAGAAACTATGAGCACAGCTTGTTCTTTGATGAATACAATTTTGGTATGTATAACAAATTCAAAATTATCGCTTTAAATTATCACTAACACGTAAATTTCTTTAATTTTACAATTTCTTAGGTACCACAACCGATGCCAATATAATATTTGGCACCGACTCCTATCTGCCACGCATGGCCAGCGTCAACTTTACCGCAGATCTGTTTGGCCAATCTGTGAACTTCTTTGAGTTTAGCGCACGTGCCGAAGGCTTCGAAGAGCTGGTGGTCAATGCTTTCGGGCCCAAGGGACCTCTCAATGGTGAACTGCTGCGAAAGAAACTCGCATTTCTAAATCGCTGGCTGGGCAATGAGAGCGCCGAGGAGGAAGACACCTTAGACAATCTGCTCAATCTCGACAACTTGCGGCTTAAGCGCAAAATAGACAACTCAGCAGAGGAGCCTGAAGAAGATCTCGATTACGTACACGAAGAGGAGCTGCAGCAATCAGTACGAAACAAACGCAACGCTGACCCTGCAACAACGGCACGTAAAAATGACATCGATCGCAATGTTGACCAATTGGGCTACAAGTTGAAGTACGATTACAATAATCCTCGAGCGCAGTTTGGACTACGAATCTTTGGCAACGATCTGCGCTACTACAACATCGAATCTATGACAGAAGTTATGTTGCTGGCTACACAGTTCAATCCATTCTACCAGGCGCAAAAGCTGCTCTCCGGCAAACCTTTTTCCTACACGCAGTCACGCGTTTTTCTAGACGTCTCATATAGTGTCCCCTTGGCTGTGGGCATGCCATTGGCAATACACGCATTTGGTGCCTCGTCCGTGGACCTGAGTATCTCGGGCAGTCTGGATAGACTGGATGTCGATTGGCATTTCGATGTGCAGGGCCGTTTCAAGCCATCAGTGTCCGTAGATGTGATAACCACGATGCAAACGGACATGTATTGGGGCCAGTCGGGCATCAAGGTCAAGAGCAACTTGTACTCCAACACGGAGGTGGAGGCCAACCTAAAGATGCGGGGAAGCAATCTCGTTTCCTTCTCCTTTAATCTACCGCAGGACAAGAATGAAATCTTTAGCGCACGCTCTGAACTCTTAATCATGAAAAGGGACGAGCAGTTGCCACAAGCGGGCATTGAGAAGCGCAGTTCGAATTCAACTTGCACTTGGCCGGTGCTGGACAGCGCCATTGGTCTGCAAATGTGCTCATATTATAGTGTGCCCGATCTGAGCAATGCTACAGCCGCTTATCCCAGTTTATTATTGTCGGGACCGCTCAACTTGAGTCTCATTCTGAAAAAGACTGATCTGTCTGCGAAGAAATATGTATTCGAGTACAACTGGGATCAGCAGGAAAAGGACAATAATTTTACACTCGTATTCACAACGCCCGACTCAAAAATTCCTCGCATTCTGGTGGCCAATTTGACCATGGTTCCCGAAGCCTTCAATGCATCTGTTTCATTTGTCAATGGGGAGAGTCGAGCATCTGCCGGCTGCAGTTACGACGGAAATCCCGATTATAGGCGCCTCGATGTCTATCTCGATAACAATGGCATCCGCTCCTTTGATCTAGCCATGGAGCTGCGACGCTATCAGGACTTTACTGCCTGGATCTATAAGCCGCGCATGCTGCTGGCCATCAACGGAGTGAACATTACCGGCCTGGTTGGCGCTATTAAGATCAATGAAAAGAACGGTATCAAGCAGCACGATGTAGATCTCTCCTTTGAGACTAAGAAACTGCAGGCTCTGGTCAGCGGCAATATTGTGCAGAGCGAGGTGACCACCTCAACAAATATGACTGTCAACTACAGGGTAAGTACAATTACAAAATAATAACTTAGATAATCAGGAAACGACCCAGCTAGTGAATTTATTTTGAAAGTTAGATTGTGCAGTAATTAATACTACAAGAGTTTTTGCAGCTCAAGAAATCAATTCAAAAAATCTATTGGGAATTCTGAATACCAATTATATCTTTTTGGCTTAACTTGTGTTGTCGAACACTCCAGCAAAATTGGTTATTATTAGTTCTGATTTGTTGTTCCCTTAAATAAAATACATTTTGGAATCCCAGCATAGCTTTTAGCATAATCAATTATTAATGACGTTTTGTCGGGTCATCCATAGAAAACGATTTCAGAGTATCTGTCTTGCAAAACATCTCAGTGTCTGTCGGTTATATTGATATTATGTTCATGAACCTTATCTGTCTTTTAGTTCCAGGCAAGCAAAATAGAAACCATAAATTTCGCCGGTCGTCTGGTGAACAACGGCGATAAATCGAAGACTGAGTATCACGGCAATGTCAAGCTACGCACCACTGCCTATCCAAAACTGAACTTTGCCTCGAATGCTACGTGGCTCAGCCTGCAAGGCCACACCGAAGGTGTCTTGACATACAATAATGCACCTGATTATGTCAATCCCAATTACACCAGCATGGTGAGAGTTATTTTTGCACGCTCAAAATCCGAGGATGTCCTTTTAGAGGGTTCACGGACGCGTGCAAGCTTGGAACTGAAGTTGCCTAGATCCAAAATCGATTATCGCGTATTGATCAAGTAAGTAAATCCCAGTGCAGAAAACTGTTTGAAGGTACAAAATGGGTGTGACTAGTATTGGTAAAACCCATTCTTGTTCAAACAGAATTATAAATAATATGTCCCTCAACCCCAGTCATTGCCGGGTAATACCAGGTAGTCAGTTAAATAATAGCATATTGCTTACATTTCTTTACTAATCAGGCATGAGGAACGCAGCAAAAACGGCACCGAAAACAACGTTATTATTGGTTTGAAGTATGCGCCGGAAAAAGAGATAACGGGTCTATTTTCTGTACACCTGCCCTATCGCAACCTCTTTGCTATTGATGCCTATATGAATATTTCAGTGCCCGAATTTAATTCATGCACAGCTAGTTTGAAGGTCAACGAAAAGGCCACCAAAAATTATATGGTAATTTCAGAACTTAGTGTCCAACATGAACATAGAATTAAAACTAATATTATGTCTTAGGTGTTTATTAATGGTTCGTGGTTTACGGGTCATTCGATAGCGCTCAAGGGAAATTATAAGGATCGCAGTTCGCGTGTGCAGGCTTTGCATCATCTGAAAATGATTGTGGAAAGTCCGTCCTTTGAGGCTACCACTCTGAATATTGTCTATAGACGAAATCAGCTGTTGATATTTTCCGACGTGCAAGCCAGATACGGCAAGGATCCGTACGGACTAACCGTGCAATACGCTTCCAATGCACACAACAGCAATTCCAATACCGAGGTGCGACTTAAGATCAAGGAAAAAGACTATTGGATCAACTCAAAGCTACTATCTGAGCAGCCCAAGCTATTGCAGCTGGAGATACATATCGATAAGTAGGTTCAACTTTGTTCAAAAAAGCAAGAAAATTTATTACAAATTACTCTTATTACAGAATTCGTGATGTGCATGTTAAAGTTGGCATGCTAAACATTGTGAAACGAAAGGAACTTTCGCTGGAGCTGAAATGGGATGCCAATCGAGATCCATCGGAGCGCTTGGGCCTGCTCATCGAGTACAACAATCCGGGCAATAAACACTACGATGGCAATGCCATGTTAACCTATCCAGAGCGGACAATAAATTGTGGTTTCAGCACATATACGGGTGGTCCCAAGTACAATGGCAAGGCACATGCTTCGTGGAGCATCACCGAGGTGGTTGAGTTCAGCTATGATGCGGGCATTATGCCGGGAAAGACATTGCACAATTGGGTGCATGCGGAGCTCAGTACACCCTTTGAGGGTTGGCGCACAAACACGCTGCGAGCAGGTGTTTACAATGAACACAATTTAATACTGATTAACTCAACGCTATCCTGGGCCGAAGATCAAAAACTTGAACTGGGCTTCAAAAGCGATCACGATATACGCGATCAGTTGGTCAGCTTCGATGTACGCTTTGGCATCAACAGCACCATCCAGGATATACCCACGATCAATGTGAAGGTCAAGCACTGGCAGGACCCAAAACTGGTCGACACTGATCTCTACTTGGGATACAAGGATCAAAACGGTACATTCAACACCTACAGCATCAACTCAATATGGGCGATCGTACGCAACCCTCACTATCAGAAAGTAACTGGCACGGTTTCCCTGGTCAGTCCTTTTAAGGACTATCACAAAGGTGGACTGGCAGCCATGTTTAAGCTAGATGATCAGCGACACGTGGAGGGAGCAGCCTCATTGGAGTTTAAGGGACGAGAGTTTACCCTAACAATGGATGGGTATGTGAAGAAGTTTACGGATAATATGCTCATCGTAAATATCACAACTCCACTTAAGAAATTCCGCACAATTAATGGCCGCTTCGGATTGAATGAGAAGAAGCGACATGCTGTGGCAGAGGTGCGTGCCCCAACTGCCGCACTTGGAGTCGAAGCATTGGCCGACATTAAGAATCTACTCGATTTCGATGTCAAATTGAGCATTGCCACGCCCATTGAGAGCTTCCAGCAGGCAGCAATTTTGGCGAACGTCAATCCAGAACGAGTGGACATGCGTGGAATCTGGAACAATGCCACCCTGGGCTTTACGGGAGTCTGGCATATGCACAATTTAACAGACTTTGAGTACTCGTATCTGGTGTTCACACCACTAGCGGGTTTCGAGGAGAATGGCTTCATAGCACAGCTGCTTAAGCGGGATACTTTCATCTTTAAGCTGCATGGAAAGCTCTCGGACTATAGGCTGGGCGTCAAGATCAATGGACATCCCAAACCGAAACTGGTCAATCAGTTAAGCAATCAAAAGATGCAACTTGATTTGCATTTCGATGAGGATTTCCAGCCGCCCAGAATTGAAATGGAAACGGAAGAGGATTATCTCTCCTATTTTGCCAACTTTGAGTTAGACACCTTGGTTTGGCCCACCATTGTTGGCGAGGTCGATATTCAAGAGAATGAGGACTTATATTTCGTAGTGGGTGGTGTGCAGTTACCTCAAGGTCGTCTCGAGTTGACGGATCGCTTGTACTTCCCGGACTATCTCAATGTGCTCAATGTGCTAACTATCTCCACGCCCTTCGACATGGCCAAGGACTTCAAGTCCGTTTTCGAGTACCAGATCGACTTAAATTTCAATTCTTTCTATCAGCATGTGCATTTCCTGATCCACGATAACCTCACTCAGTCCCAGCAAATGGGCTTTGAACTCAACTATACCAAAGTGATCGACAACGTCAGGCCAAAGGCTCACAATGTGCAGCTGAAGCTCATTACACCCTATGAGCAGCTGCCAGAAATCAATATCCATGGCAATATCGAACTAGATGACAATGTTTACAAGGGCAATATTACCTCGACTACAGTTCACACTCATCTTTCGCTGGCAGCCGCTATTGAGGTATCTAAACTTTTAATATCCTTGGTTTTAGTAATGTTAAATTTAAAACCCATATCGTGATACTGTCAAAGAAATGTGATTTGTCATGTCGAACATTCTAAATAAACTTCTGCATGACTCTTTGCAATTTGTAGCTTATCAATGATCGTACAAACTCATAACTTATACAATCCTTTTTTTCTAGAATGAAGACAACTTCCTGGAAACATCTGTTGGCATATTGCTGGAAACTAATGTTATTCCTTATTATGCATGCAACGTCTACTTTAAGAAAGACTTCTCCGCTGTGGATAACATTATTGATATACGTTTTGAGGTCACCGACAATGGCAACCTTAACAAGGTATGTAACCCTATTAGTATTTATCTAATATTCTGCTCATTTATTTCAATCGTCTCCAGCTGCACATTGAAACTGACTGGCACACAGATCCTGCACACTACGTGAATGTCAATGGTAAAGTGCATACGACGATGTTGCCCCTTCAACTAGCCTCCACCTCTGTGCTGGCCACAAAAGGACCCAATCCGCAGTTGAATGTGGATCTGATTTTCCTGAGCCGTGATGGTCAGAGCATTGCATATGGTACACGTGCGAATAAGAAGAAGGATGTGTTCAACATTGAAGTGTGGACGCCATTGAAGAATTATAGAAACATCTCAATGCACGGCACAATCATTCGCAATCCAACAGATCCGCAGCGCTACGATGTGTTGGGCAATTTGTATCGAAACATGGCCACCTATGGCGTTACGGGTGTGGTGCGCATGTTAGATGCTCTGCCCATAGATGTCACACTGCGTATCCAACCCAAGTCGGGTGGTCGTGATGGCGTCATTGAGCTAAACATACAGGAGGCGGGACGGAAGAAAATACGCTTCTCGTTCAGTGCCATCGAGGATGGTAAAATGTGTCAGATATCTGGCGGATATAGTCTCAGTGACAACAATGGTCCCATGGACTTCTCGGTGCTGGTGGAGAGTACAGAGCCGGAAATAGCACGCATTAATTTCTATGGCAATATCAAACCTGAACAGAATGGACGCATCGTAGGCGATGTGAATTTACAGACACCATGGAAGCACCTGGGCATCGACTCAGTGCATCTGCACTCCGATGTGGGTATAGGCGCTGATGGTGGCAAGATCGTTGGCGAGTATCAGATTGGAAAGCATATTGGACGTGGCAGCTGCATGTGGTCCTGGATGCTGGCCGAGAACCTGCAACTGGTGCTGGAAAGCTACATGGAAAGGCCCAGTGCGCAACCACGTATTGTCCACGCCAGCGCCAAGTATTTAAATCCTGGCAAGACATTCAAACAGCTGCAAACTGGCGGTCGTCTCAGTGTCGATTCCAAATGGAAATTCGATGTGAATGGCACTTTGCATTACAAGTCCACGGATGAGTTTGATTTTAAGGTGCTCAGCCAATTGCCGTTACCCTTGGGCGACACGCATCAGCTGAGCGGCAAGTATCGTGGCAATGTTATCAGCAAACAGTTATCACAACCCGACATTTTTATTGAGGCCGGTTACGCGGCGCTGAAGTCGAAGCGCAAGCTCGAAACCCGCTTCTCTTATCACAATGCCACCAATGATTTGAATGGGTTGGCTCACGTCGCTTGGGGTTTGATGGAAGATATCTCTGTGGTGGAGGGTGATTTCCATGTGCAGCGCAAGCAAGGATTGCGCCGAGAGTTCCTTGCCAAGCTAACAACACCCAAGTTCAAGGGCGAGCACACATTCGGTCTGAGCGGCCACTATGACAAACCCGATGCTGACTATCATAATGTGGTCTGTGCACTGGATTATCCAGGTAGTCGTCGCATATCCGATGTGGATGTGTTTTTCAGTTCCCATAACAACATGCATGGCACGATTAACAGTAGCACTCCCTTCCTCAACGTCTCCTGGTTCAAAACGGATTTTGAGTTCACCACAAAGAGGTTTGTACTTTGTTATATTTAATTTACTTCAATATACCCAGTTAAACTAATATTCTTGAATCTCTCGCGTAGTGGTGACAGTTATCGTTATGTGAGATGTAATTGGCCAAAGGACAGTGCATTCCTTAAGCTTAGGAGCAAGTATGACAGTAATGACAGCAATCGCAACATCAATGGCAACCTAGAAATGGAAGTACCTTTGACGACGAGACATCGCGCCGATGTTTCCTACGGTATGCAGAAAACACCCAATTTGGATTCGGGAAATCTGAAGGTTGTCTACAATGAGGCACAGATATTGGACGGCAAGTACAAGCGCGTCGCACAACTGAAGCACCCCATCTACAAGGACACAACAGACATTACGCTGGAGAATGATATGAAGCCGCTGGGAATACATTATGTGAATATACGGGATATGCGCAGTCCGGCAGATTTGAGAGATTTCAAACACATTGAAGTGTTTGAGCTGCGCAACACAAAGAATTTTAATCTAACTGGAGAATTGCACGCGTTGACCACGCCCAGCGCCCAGGAGTTTAAGCTGGTGGCTATACATCCAAATCGTGCCGTTGTCCTCACCACAAAATACGAGGAAGTCAATCTGCACGTTATCAGACAGCATGCTAAAATCGAGCTATCGGAAACAGCCTGGGTAGGCTACAATCTGGAACTGGGCAACTATAGCACGGTAAGCAAAACATACCAATTTAGGAATAATTTCAATTCAAATATAATTTAATAAATTATATATTATGTAAAAAGTGCATATTATAAATAAATATAATATGACATGAATATTCAAATTCCACTTCCATCTTATTCTTTTAGAATGGAAACGAATCGCAGCGCTTTGGACTTGAAATTTTTTATCCGAAACGCAATCTATCTACCACTGGCTGGTATTACCTCACCGACAATAATTTCAATGCGGACTTGGCCTTAAAATGGGCCGGAACTAGATCTTCCGAACAGTCTAGAAAGATTCGCAGCAACTTCCACTGGACAGCGGAACCATTGCATAAAAATGATCGAGATCATCAGACATTTGGTTGGACGGTGGCTCATCCGTATCTCGAAAAGGACATCAATTGCAAGGCCACCTACTACCGGGGCCTGCAGGAACTGCTGAGAGCGCACTTAACTATCGATTATTCTGACAGCCCGGAGCAGCTGATTACCTTGGGTGCCCATCTTCGCGACTTGTATCACGAACTGGGACACACAAACTATACATTTAAGTTCTATGGTTATCATCCGGCCTCTGAGCTGGATGTGGAGCTGAATGGCACACTGGCCGCTCGTCCATCGTACTACAAGACCGAGTCAACGGCCCACTACAAGCGCGATTATGTGCCCATGTACGGCAAATTCCTAGCTCTGCTGGATCTCAATAAACGGGAAGTGGAGTATGAGCGTCGAACGCCCTATCACACTGTGCGTTTGTGGATGCTGCCCACGGTGGAGTATCCGATTTATGGACTCAATGCCACCGTCTGGGACACACCCGACACGAACCACACTGGCTACGTTTTTGTGGACCTTGCCGAGCGCCATGCACGCATGGACTTCAATTTAACGGAGGATGCCAGCCAGAATCTGCAAATGGTGGGCTACATACCCGATACACGCAGTGGTTATTTGGATATTTGGCGTAATTACGAGGAGATACGTATTATTGATGTGAGCTCCTATCTCAAGATGAATCACTCGCGTCTCATTACGGGCCGCTTCCACTGGCGTCCCAATATCAAAAACGATCTGAGGGAGAAGATCAATGGCGTGGGCACTGCAATTTATAACTCATTCTCGGATGGCATTGATTTCTGGATCAAATCGCTCTACACCGAGTCAGTGGAATCAGTGGGTGTCATCTGGGGCACAGCCAAGGAATATAACAAACAGTTCATTGAGGATATCAGTCAGTTGAGTGTTTTGGAGGAGGATCTGAACGATTTGCGCTTATTTGTCAATCAGTCGTATGAGGCAAATGATTTCTATATCAAAAATGTAGTCAACTTTACGGTGACCATACTGGACGAGCTGGCAATTAGGGATCATATTGAGTCCTTGCCCAAGATTTTCTCGGAAATGTGGCATGCCATGGGTGATTCAGGCAAGGCTCTGCGAAACAGCATTGTCTGGTTAATAGAGACCATTAAGACGACCTACAACAATGTTCTGGATGCAATCAGTCGGTTTTTTCATGGCGAGAGCTTGAGCTATATCTCAACGCTAATGGAGAGAGGCATCGAGAAGTATGATAAGTTTGTCAAGGATCTGCACATCAAGTTCATCAAATACATTGAGAATCTGTGGCATAAATTCTGGCACCTGGCAGAAACCTACTGGAAGAATGTTCTCAAACGTTTTGAACCCCACATGTTTAAAATTATCAGCTTTATTGAAACGAGCGCCTGGGATCTGAGCAAGGAGGTCTTTGACTTTATCTACAAACGCACCAACGAATTGGCCGAGTCGCCATATTTCAATAAGGTCTCCAGTTTTACGGCCGATGCGGAACGTTTGTACAGAGATATTCAAGCGAATGATGCACTTACGAATATCAAAAAGTATTCCACACTGGCTTGGAATTTCATCAAGGAAAAGTACTTTAAGCTGGTGCCGTTTGGTGCCGAGCTAAATGAGGTGATCACCGAAATCTATCAGGAGATCAAAGAGCTGCAAAAGATCGATCAAGTGCAGTTCGTCGTACAGAAGTATAATGAAATTTTGGCCAGATTAGAGTGGATAGCTGATGAGCTACAGCTAGAGTATCGCATTCATCAGCTCTATGGACTGTTGCGCAACAAGTTCCGCAACTATGCGCTAAATGCGTTGGAAACAGCCGATACGTACAGAGAGGCCAAGACTAAGTTCGTATTTGATCCGGAGGTGGGCATTATTGATTTGGAACAGAAGCTGCCCATGTCTTGGCATGCTTTCAATGAAACGCCCAAATTCGAGGAGATACCCGAGTATAGAATATTGTATAAGGCGCAGAACTTCCTCAGCGAAGCCAACTCCTCCGTCATCATGAAGCTGTACAATTTGCGAACACACCTGGATCCCAAGACCTGGCTGCCACCCTACTACTGTAAGTAATATAAATGGTCAGTGAAGTTTGCTTATTAATTGTAATTATTTACAGCACGCGCCTTGCTTATTGATTCACGTCATTATATGACTTTCGATCAGCGCTTTGTGGGCCTCAATCTGAACTTTGAGCAACTGACCAATGGAGGTCGTAATGAACAGTGTAGCTATTTGCTTGCTCACGACTTCTTCCAGCGCAATTTTACACTGCTACTGGAATCGTCGGTAAGAAGAGATTTATATATAATCAGGTTTAGTAGAGAGATCAAATATTTCAAACTAAGTAAATAGACACTTCCGTTTGCCCGTCTATTCGCTTATAGGAATTGATTCAGGCATATCTAAAATTCGCCACTATCGATTCCAGAAAACTTAAAATTAATAATTATCAATGAAAATTGGTTTTTAATTATGTTTATTTAAATTAAGCATTAAGCTAATTATTCATTTATCATTTGCTAAAGTGTTGACTATGCTTTTAGGGCCAACCACTGACAGGTCGGGGAAACAAGGATATTTCCACGCGTAAGCTGAGCTTCATTGCGAATGGACAGCTTATTGAAATAGACCTTGGAACTGATGTAAGTAGTGCGTGAGCTCAATTAAATCCAAATCTAATAAATTATTTCCATCACAACTACAGCACATCACCGTGAATGGCAATCGACAACCCGTACTGCCACTTAAATTGGGTGCCGTTAATATATATCAAGAACTAGACATACTGTCCATCGTTTCGGACACGCAGTTCAGTCTACATTGCAATGTACAATTTGATCTGTGCTGGTTCGAGGCGAGTGGTTGGTATTTTGCAAAGACTGCCGGTCTTCTGGGCACCCTTAACAACGAGCCATACGACGAGTACACAATGTCCAACCACTTGATATCGAATCAACCGCAAGAGTTCACCGACTCCTGGAGTCTGCAGCGCTGCCGGCAGAACCAGGTGGCCAAGACAGAAGCAATCAGCAAGGAAGTGAGTCAAGCATGCGACAGTTTCTTCCATTCAGGCGTTCTGTCGGCATGCAGTGATATCGTCAATCCGGCACCTTTCTATGAGATGTGTCTGGATTTGGGCATGAAATCACAACCAATCCGTCTGGGTCATCCGGCCGTGAAGGGCGCTTGTACAGCGGCCCTGGCCTATATTGAGACTTGCACGACACTTAAAGTTCCCATGCGAGTGCCAGATCAGTGTGTATTGTGAGTAAAGTCTGAAGCTATAGCTTAAAACATATATTAAATATTTAATTGTATAGCTGCCAGCTGTCGAACGGTTCCTATGTTCCGGAGGGCACTTTCATGGAGCTCAGTGGCGCCGATATACCGCACAGTAGCGATGTCGTGTTCATTGTGGAGGCCAAACCGTGCAATGCAAATCTTAAGGAGGCAAAGAGCATTATGAGCGTCGTTTCCAGCATTGAGGAACAGCTCCGAGCTGCCAAGCTAACCAATAATCGGTAATTATATTCTTAATGATTTTGTACGTTTTTTCAATAGCCTGGCAGTGGATATTGAAGAAGACTATACATCGAAACTACGTTTCACACATTTCATCAATAACAATTTTCCAAATTCATTAGCCCAATATTGGATCATAATAATGTCAACACTAAACTACCATATCATGTAGCTCCTAAATGCACAATATGATCTTAGATTTTATTATTCTTTAGAACGGATCCAACTTGTAGTTTAATTTGGCAACTTGTAGTTCTACACTGGAAGGGATCGGTTTAGAATTGAATTAAATTTATCATTATGGATCATGTTTCTGTTAATGTTAATCTTTAGCTCTGCAAGAATTTGTGATTAATTTGTGTTCCTTTCATAGCTATGCGGTTGTTGCATTTGGCGGTGCGTCGCCTTACGAGAAGCCTCGAAGCATAATTTACGAGCATAATGTGTTCACCTCGAACCCCAACCAGCTAGCCGATTACTTTGCACATATCACTACTGGCAATGGCAGCAGCAACGATATACTGATGGCGATTTCAACGGCATCCCATTTGAACTTCAGACCGGGCGTATCAAAGACCTTTATTCTGCTCTCGTGCAGCAGTTGCGCTGCAAAGGATATGCGCTTTGATTACACATCCATATTGCAGTTTATGCTGGAGGAGGGCGTGAACTTACACATTTTGGCGGACACCGAGTTCGACTTTGAGCGCACGCGCAAACTGCGCCACTTCTTCGGACTGGACAGGGAGCTGGTCTACTCGAAGCGCTACCCCGAGGGCGATGCCGAAACCAGAAAACAGGTGCATATACCCAAGAGCAATTTGGGAATTTGTACGCCGTTGGCACTGGAGACAAACGGATCGGTGTTCAGTGCCCGCAAATTGATGCCAGAGCGCAAGTATCCAATTATGCGCTTTGCCACCATCTTTGCCAAGCGTGTGGCGCAAAGTGCCACCCCCATCGGCACCCAGACATGTGAGTGCTCCGGCCACAATTCGGGTGTAGCTTATGTGGCCTGTTCGCCACGAGCCTTACCCGAGGAGAAGAGCAATCTGGATGATTATGTGAGTGGTTAATACATCCAATCATTTCAGAGTTATGCTAATACTGTTCTTTTTTCTAGGACGGTTTTGAAACTTGGGAATGGGATGATGATCTGGATGCAGAGGCCTAAGCGAGCACATGACTTCAGCTTGTAGAATGTAAAGATTTTGTCAAATAGCACAAGAAAAATTTTGTATAAATAAATTATAATATAATGCCCGAAATTTGCTGAATCTTAAAACTAATTAAAGGCTTGCTTCCTTCCCAGCCGTTCATGCCGGAATAAATATCCGATCTCAGTGGATGCTGTAAATTGTTATCTGACACTACACTCACAATTTCTTTCGTCTATTCTTAGACATCAATTTCATCCATTGTATTTTATATAGCTAACGACGCTAAAGTATTTGCAAAGTCTGATACGTGTTTTTAAAACATTTATTTATATAGGGACTGATTTTGATTAAATCATCGAGTATATGCTGCCACTATTAAGCATAACTTAATCTACTATATTACTCGACATTTTTGATCGTTTGATTATTTCCTGTTGTTACATTTTCTCAAACTGGCAATTTTGACACAAATTGCGTCATGGCTAACCAGTTTTTGGGCTTCCTTTTTTTTGGCCCAAGCCTAAGACTGCGCCCAGGGCCCAACGTAGTGATTCAGCCCATTTCCTAGACAACATTCAGTGTTTGTGCAAATCTCAGACGACTATCAAAAGTGGTCTGACTGGCTGGAGTGAAGCGTTAGCCACTGCCAACTATCTCTTTTCGTTAGTGCGGGTTACGGTTGACGGAAGCGATGGTAATAGCAGAACTCAAGTACATATAACAACCTTAACCCCAAAGCTGGGCCAGGCCAATTCCAGATTACTTCAGGAGCGGGGTGGGGCGGGGCAATGCGGGGCCATTCACTTTGGCAGCAACAGCAGGTGATACTTGATACCCACTTGAACCCAATTTGTTTAGTGTTTGTGTTGCAAAAAAAAACACAATGAAAATTATGCGATCCCAATGAAAAGGTAATGCAATACTTTCTATTTCAATGTTATGGTTACATCAACCAAACAGTTAACCAATTGCAACTGCAATTGCAATATCTTTCACTTTTGGCCAACCCAATGCAGCTATATAAAAGCCACCTAGCGTATGCAGCAAAACGCATTGTTTAACTGCTTTTCGCCGAGCGCGGAGCTACTCATAACCAATAATTCAAGAAATAAGAAACATCAAAAACCATGTGGCTACTAGTAAGTGCATCTACATGGAATGAGAAGGATCTTAAGATTAATTTCCGTTCAACTGCACAGCTGTTGGTCTGCGGCCTTTCTCTAAGTTACGCTTCGGAGCTCCACGGCGAGGGACACTATGAAGGCGGAAGTGGAGGTGGTACTGGAATCGGCGACTATCATCATCAGCATCATGACGCCTCACCCACCACTTACTCGGAGATATCGAAACACGTGCCAGTCCATGTCATAGAGAAGGTGCCGTTGCCTATACCACATCCAGTTGCTGTACAAGTAAGAGTATCAAAAGGACTTGTACAAAATATGTTTACTAGGTGTGTCTTTCGTTCTAAAGGTACCCAATGTTATAAAGCTGCAAATACCCGAACCCTATGCGGTTCATGTTCCGGTGCAACAGGAAATTCAAATACCTGTCTACAAAATAGTTCCCGAAATTACGGAACGCAAGATACCGTACACGGTGGAGAAGCCCTATCCTGTCGAAATCGAGAAACCCTATCCCGTTGAGGTGATTAAGCACATTAAAATACCAGTGCCAAAACCCTATCCTGTACCTTATACCATTTATAAGCATGTCCTCCATAAGGAGCACGGCTGGTAAGCTTAATAGTGGTGAACTAAGTTCCCAGTATTAAAGTTGTTATTATTTTTCAATTACATAATTTGTTTTTCAATATAGTACGATATGCTTAAAGAATGGATATGATAGGTTACTTAGAACTATACTTTAACTAGTTGGAATGAACATTTTACAATACCAATATGCACTTCTATCTTCGGTATCGGTATATATTTGTCATAAATATCCTTAAAAGCATTCTGCATTTCAATTCCTAAAATTAAACTTATAGAAATTTCCCGATAGCCCGATACGCAAACCCAAAAAGATTTACTGAAAGCTTAACAAAAAGCTTGTTAAGAGCTTATAAGCTTGCAGCAGAAAAAGTTTTAACTTAAGGCTTTTAGCTTAAAGTGAGCTCTTCATAGCATTACCACAAAAGTGTGGCAATTAATGGGGCGATAAGGTGCACACAGACACATTTACATACTACTTACTGAGCTGGTAAGTTCGTTAAACTTTGCTGAATACTGGCAATGATACGTCCCCGCCCGACGGTCAGAGTGATTGCCTCCGTCTATGGTTACAGCGATGTTTACCTTTAACCGATGATGTGCTTGAAATGTGCGCACACTCAACCGAGCTCCTCATTGCCACCCCAGCTCGGCTGCGACCAACATAGCTAGCTGCCTTGGAATGTGCAGTTATGTTAAATATCCCTTATGTCCTTGGTAGAGGAAATTGCTTATCGTCCTAAACGTTAGCAAAGTGTACGAAGTTTTTCATGATAGCAAAATGGCAGCCAAAGGAGCCATTGATTTTCATATACTGCCTACTCGAAGATGCACGCAACCGTTTGCTCAAATCAATGCATCTCTAAAGCCATCCATCAGTCAGTCAGTCCTTCAAACCATTGATGCACTATTTGGGTGAAATGTATCCACATTGTGTGAAGTCCCACCCCAAAATAGGAAGAGCTGAACTCCTTGGATATGCTACACATTTGACAGAAATTTCAGGCACACTGAATTTCTGAGATACACTTTAGCTAAGGCGTAATTTAATGCAATATTCTGCTGTTCTTAGTTCTACAAATTCAGCATAATAGATATTTGTATATATATATGCGTGTTTATAAATATTTTTCATGCAATAAAGAATACATACACACATACACATCATTCATTTCTCGCTGAAAAACATGCACAAATTACAATTTACACATTTCTTGTGCACACCAGACAAATATTAAACAAGTTTAAGGATCACAATCAAATTACCATTTAAATTATGCAGTTGAATAATGTATAAGTTAATTTGTGGTATCAAACGGTCAATTTCATAGTTGACAAACTGCAAAAAAAACATGCAATTTGTTTTACCGATACAAGGGATTATGCAATCAGAAAGGAGCTTACATAAATGGATTAAAACGCTGCATATATGCATTAGCAAATGGGTCGTCTTCAATTGAAAGTGATTGACCAAAACATACCCTTTTAAATTACAAAAGATACATGTAAATATACACCTGTGTGGTTAGTTTTCTCTTGTGTTACAGAAAACTCTACTACCTTTTCTATCCGAGTGTTATGTAACTTTAAGATATATTTAAAAACAAAGAATAACAAAAAGAGTAGTTTTACTTTACTTTTTACTTTCGATGTGATTCTATCACACATATATTCCACACTTTTCGTTTTCCCTTTAAGGATGGAGCTCAATACAATTTATGGAGATTATAAGGGAACATCAATTACTAATTTTAAATTTCTGATTACGTGAATATAGTAAAACATTCATGATCTCGCAATTAAGTTTTTGCTCGTCACTCAAATGACAGCCGAGAAACCTTTGTGTTTTGTGGCAAACAATTGATTCAGCTATTATCCATTCAACGGAAGCTGATCTAAATCAATTTGTTATACGCGTACCTGAGCTGGGTACTATTTGTATGGCACGTATAATTCAAATTAAATTGTTAGCCCATTGGTATTACAGCACTCCCAAAGCTCTCCGTCAATGAGCTTACGCTCAGGCCAAGTCTTGCAAATAAATTTACAAGCCTAAGCTCATGGGAGGCTGACAAAAAAAAAATATAAATCCGGAAAAAAACGCAGAAAAGTAAAAATAAGAATAAACGATTTAAGATGTAATTTTTTCGGCACATGCACATTCGCGCCAACTTTTAACAGCGCAAATATTTTTTGGAATTCATTTAAGATAATTGATTTCGATGCCAGAAGCTCTGCACGTGCGACCATGGAAATGTTATATATATGTATGAGTAGAGAATTTTATTCAGCTTGCAAACTGGCAGGAAGCTGCCAGCCTGATAGATAAAAACAGCAAACTGAAACGGAAGCTTGCCAGTCAAATAGTCAAACGTATTGACAGGCGGAGGTATATAGAGGGAAAGAAGGAAACGCAAGGCAGACAGAGTGACAGACAAACATACAAAGGGCAGAAGGATACGATTGCGTTGGGTGCTGAGCTGTAATGAAATAAATTTCCTTCTCAGATACACACGATGTCAAGCACAGAAATACGCACACACACACACACACACATACTCGCACGCATAGTTGCCACATGTGTCAACTTTCTTGGCAGGTAGACATTGTGTGTGGTCCTGTGTCGCCTTGTCGGTGGCTGTGCTTGACTTTGATGAACTTCCTTGAAAGAGATGGCTAAAGACGAATGCCGATGTTGATAAAAATAGCACCACTTGACACCATACAATGTGCGCTAAAAGCGAACTCCCAAACCAACAGCTGCAGTGTCTAAAACTAGCTCAACAAAATCGCAAAATATTATTAACGCCAAATTAAATAATTGCTCAGTGAGTTGAGCGTATTAATTATTATGTATAGCTTCTGTTTCTGCTGGAAAAGTTGCCTTCACATTGTTATTTTTAAACAATGTCAAAGCGAGAGCACCACACAAAGATACTCTACCGCCCCCTGTTCTTGTCCCTCTGTCTCCTGTACCACTCACAGTTCACAGATACTCGTTCGTCTAGATTTGAGATACTGCTCGTACGCGTCGGCTGTCTAATGAACTGTAAAGTGGTGTGAATCCAAAGAGTCCTTTGATGGGCAGCCATGCTCCTTAGAAAATTTCAAAAAGCCCTCTCACAAAATTATTGATTGCTATGCCAAGGTGTAGACACGATTGCTCCTAGGTGAGTATTCAGAAGTTTCCATGTGCAAATGCTGCTTATTACAATCGACCACGTATCAGTGAGCTTATTACGTAATTAGTTTATAAACTGTCCAGCTGCAAATACATTACCCTAGGCCACATAATCGTTTACATATTCAACTATCTTGGAAATGTAATTGCTGCATAATTAATTTTACTTGATCTGGTTAGCATTTAATGAACAATTAAGTCTCAGAATTAGCTTGGGTGCAAGTCAAGATATTTTGGGGGAGAAATACTTGTTACAACAAATGAACAATATATTCATAAATAGGTTGACGTCCAGCAACCTTTCAATAACATTTTGTTTATGCAAATATGTTTATGAAAGTTTCACTAACTAAAGCTAAAAATGTTCAATATTATACAAGTCGTCTTAATGCTGACCTCTCTCAATACATAGCTGAATCTATGTTTTAATGTAAGTCATGTGTTTTGCTATATTCCGATTATTTTTCTTGGCTACCTCAAAGCACAGCATCATTGCATTGAGCCAACTGAGAATACTTCGAATATTATATATGAAACTGTCAAAAATCGGCTCATTGTTGTCCCCGTGTGGCCGTAAAAGTAAACTATAAATAGCCATGGCGCTTGTGCTTAAAGCACAGCAAGAAGCGCCATAAAAATGTGCAGAAATATAAATCAATGCTGTGGCACAAAAGGCAGCTGGCCAACTTACCTAATCCCAAAGACAGGCGGCAAGAGCAAGAATAACAACAACTACAATAATACCTAATGACAAATCCCCAGGCTCTAGTCAAGTGGGGGTATCGCGGGGCATGCCAAAGTGGTAGGCCATTAAAGTCATAAAAGTCGCGTGGACTAAATTAGAAAGAATTTTTGCGACTGGACTTGCTGTCGACGTTGCTGTTGCTACTGTTGCTGCTGGTTCTGTGAGGCTACAGCTTTTCCTGATGCTTGTTCTTGATGTACATAATTTTAAATGACTTTCAGGAGACGACCTAAAACGGCGCTCGGCTCTATACACACACACATACACACACAACTGGGGAACCTCTCAAAAGTAACAGATGAGATTAGACGACCAAGCCCAATGACAACAGGCGGCTTTCGTCAAGATGGCGCTGCCAGAGACGAGCGAGAAACGAGAACCAGAACCAGCAGGGCACAGGGAGCTCTTCCACGCCCACTTTGAGTATGCGCGCTCGTGTATGCCGTAAGCGAGTCAAGGTTAAGCCCCAAAATTGCTCAGCAGCCGTTGAAGGTGCCCTCAGCTCCCATATCTGAGTTTCAAGTTCGGCGCCTTTTACAAAAGGGAAAACGCAAAACGTAGCAAAGATAAAAATGTTCGAGCTTGGCGCGTGGCAGGACAAACAGCTGGCTAACTCGTAATGATTACGAGAGTTTTCTGAAAAAAAAGAAGAACAAAAACAAAATAAAATAAACCGAAAAGGTGCAGCGCCGGCAGCTAAACAAAAGCACAGGCTCCTTGAGCTAAGGATAAATATGCGTCGACGCCCCAACGCCCATTCTCTTTTGGCACTTTATCATTGGCACATCGTTGGAAAAAGTTGGACAGTATTTATTGAAATTATGCTAAAAGAGAAGAAATGCTTTCAGCCAGATCCAATAAATTACAGCATTTATGGCGCCGCCTAGGAGTAGGCAATGATTTTCATACACCAAGTGGTTTAATGAGAACGTAAATGGATCGCCCTCCATATATAATAATTACGTCATAAAACGAAATTTGCAGCGGCCGAACGATGCTGAAGATATAATCCTTAAAACAAGTAGACGTAGGTGAAATGTTTGGCACTTGGGTAAGTATTTAATAAATTTGTTTTTTTTTAATAATAACGCCTGATACAGTTAACGTTTAGCGTCACAGCATTATTTATAATCTATTTTTATTTCAAAATATTTATTTGTTTTTTTTTAGAAATCTCATGAACTTGATGTCTCAACAATTTAACAAAAGAAAAACATTTGGATTATAATAATTTATTCCAATATAAAAAATTTCCCTGTACGGAATTTAATTCGAATTTCCAGAAATTTACAAAACATTCATATGTCAACATGAAATTTACCGACGAATTGATTTATTCACGAAAACAACTGAAATAATCCCAAAATATGTAAAAACATTCACCCTCTCTGACTTATCTTCTCAGTTAACAACCTGAAACATGAAAATTGTATGCATAATATGAATAATATTTAAAAAAAAAATTGTGTAAATCGAAGAAAAAAAATCATATTCAATTACAAGTAAAGTCTGTTTAACATGTACAAAAACACAATATTTCCAATATAACTCCGAGTCTGCAAGGGCATGTAATCTTCGGCGTGCTAAACCGTTCTTTTTTGTTTTAAATCATTTTTATTTTTATTGTGTATATTCAACAATTGCTAAACTTCTTTTCCGCTCAATCCTCCACAATCCTGTCAAGCACATACACACACAGCCACACACACAGCCACACACACAGCCACACACATTTCCTGGCGTTTGCTTTCGTATTTTTCTTTTGTGTGGATTTGTGAAAATTGTCCAAACAGATCTCAGAGGGCGGCACATAGCCAAAATCTGGCGCCACGTTGCTGTTGTCTGTTGTCAAAAACGTGTCGTATATTTTTCCATTTTCATTTCTGTTTCAGTTTATCCCTCTCTCTCTCTCTCTCTCTTTCTCTCTTTCCCCCTATCTCTCTCTCTCTCTCTATATCAGTCTCCTTGTATATTCGTCATTGTCTTTGTTGGGTTGCGTGCAAAAATAGAAAAATATAAAAGCGTAATGTGCAAGTAAAAGAGCATAAATCAAAAGTATATATGCTTGTATGTATATATATGCACATATATGAATCTAAGGTTTATAAATATATACTTATATACCAGTCTTAACACATAAAAATGCGTTTGTATTTGTATATAATATCTGTGGGTTTTGTGTACTACGTGTTTGCCATATTTAAATATTTTGTTAAATGAAGGACACATAAGACCTTCACATCCCATTTCAACCGCATCAGGGACCTCCAATATGAAGTGCGCTATTATCATTTAAGTATTTGCATATGACATATATGTGTGTGTATTTGTATCTACTTGTTTCGAATGCGATGCGATGGAATTAAGAGGAAACCTTGAAAATGCCAGACACGTATTCGTATATTTGGCACAAGATAAATGCGAGCTATAATGACACACAGCCCGTGCTCAAATATAGATGTTTAAGGTACGGCACTGTTTTTGCGGTTTTTCGGGTTACAACTTTGCAGTCTTTGTCAATGAACATTGCTGCCAATTTAACGTTTGAGCAGCTTTCCCAGTGCCTTTTATTAGTTAACTTAGGCATTGAACCCTTAACAACCCTTTCCACAAATAAAAACCATCGTTTTTCTATGCTTACAAAGCGTATTTGGTAAAGCGAGAATTTCAAAAAGGATTTTATATTTTAAAATATATAATAGCACGTAATACATGAATATAAATAAATAAATGAAATTTCAAATTTATAAAAAATTATTACCACTCCTAATAACTATAGTAGTATTAATAAAAGTATTGTTTATTTGCAGTTAAATCATATTGTCTTCAAAAAGTAATAAGAACTTATATAAAAATTTAGTCAAGTAGTTCTTATTCTAATGTCTTGTAATATAAAAGTTATGTTAATTAAAGTCTATAGAGTATGAAATATTCATTATTCAATTTGTAGCTAAGACACCAATGTACAGAAAAAAAATTAAGTGAATGTTGGCAAATAGCTTGCAATATTTTATGGCTTACAAGAACTTACCGCCATTTTGACTTTATGTTCTTGGCCATTGATGACAAAAAATAAAACAAAGTGCTGAGTTTTTTTTTTATGTGCTGCTCTTTGTGTCCTGAGTGTTGAGCGTTCAGCGTTGCCATTTTCTTCCTTTAAGTCTCCGCCAGTGCGTAGCTAATCAATACTCATGATTTTCATGTATCCCCCTCTGAAATGAGACGGGCGAGGCAGCGATGCAGCAAAAATAAACCACAAAAAAGTTTCGGTTCCTTAAAGTGTTCTCGGCCGTCGTTTTGTGTCCTTCAGCCACTTTTTTTGTAGACGAAGAGGTAGAAAGAGGGGAATGGATGTGGCAATCTACCTTCATCAGCCTCCTCCAGTGAGTCAGTCAGCCATTTCAACTATCAGCGTTGAGTGAAAATCGCTGATGCAAAGAGCAAAAAAGCCAGCGAGCAAGGAAAACACATTTTTTCACGGCTTCTGATGCTGCTGCTGCTATTTTTTCTTATATGGTCGCTGTTCCAGCTGCCAAAAGGTTGTGTTCGTGACCTTTGCTTGGCGCTTTCGTAGTTGTCGCCGCGTTTTGCGCTTGGCATTATTTTGCTTTGCTACAGATTTGGCAGCACCACACCCACTCCAACACACTTTCACTAAACGCCCATACAGACACATACACGTACACACACTCATATGAACATATATGCTCATGCTACATTCGTCTGCTAGTTATACGCTTGCATTAGTACGTGTCAGAACTGAGCCACTTGCTTGCACGCACATTTAGTTTATATATACATACATTGGTATATATATATATATATATATATATATATATATACACTCTCATACACATTTTTATAAGTTTGTGTACACAATTTACTTGCTACTTGTTCAACTGCCAATGCCAACACATAAATTGCATGTGGCATATACGCAGTGCTCTGAATAGTATGCTACACTTTTTTCGTCGCCTTCTCAGCATGAGTTGCAAATATTATCTTTGATTGAAACGTTAAAATAACCACCACAATTGATAACTCAACTTGCGAATGGGCTACCAAGATGTGAAAAACGAGCATAGTAAAATTTCATTTTTATTTCAAGACATACATATACACGAAGAGTTTTATCACACTCTTATTTTTATCCAAATAAATTGTCTGACTGTTGCGAAACTTTTAAAGAAGAGATGTGGGATTGTTAAGAATGTTAAAGCATTTTTACTACCACCAAAAAATAATATTTTTATTTCAATCCAGTAAAAATAATATATTTTATTTATAAGCGGATGTTTATAGTATGTATATATTGTATGCCCGAAAAACTTCAGGTTGATTTGGCTTTTATTTCAAATCAAACAACAGACTTACTCAGCCGAAAATAGAGATCTCTAAAATTATAAAAACGTTGTTGAGAATATTTCATTTACCTTTAGACTGCTACACCGAAAACATTACATAAATTCTACTGCCTAATATTTAGTTTAATAATATTCCTCACAAGCCCTATATTTTTTCAAATTTAATATGGGAAAAAATCGAAAGTCTGAATTCAAACATAAACTGCGACGTGAGACTTATAAAATACAGAGAAAACGTAAGCAAGAAAAATCTATGTCAATTCCTCGAGTTTGCGATATCAATGTATCTGGCCTGCTACAACTATTTATAAGAGTTGTGAAAGAGATAAATGATCATCTAAGCGATGGGCTTCAAAAGAATAAAACAGTGAGCAGGAAGTCCTCATCCCTTAAAGTCGAGATGCCAGTTCAAGAACCATTACCTCGATATCGGCAGGGAAAAAATGTCAGCAAACAGGCGACACAACGCATCCAGAAGAGGCAAAGTCCCGGAAAGCCACGCAATTCTTCAATTTCTACACAGATGGTAGATGAGGGTCCAATTGCAGCTCCAGTTCAATCTGTTGCACAACTTGCAGTCCCAAATCTGATTTCTACGCCAAAAATTGTGGAGCCCCGCAAAGCACAAATTTCTTCCGTGAGCATTAAAACACTAGCAGTTGCGGTCCAGCCTGATAATTCGCAAGCCAAAATACAAATCGTTTCGAATACTTTCATACCGAAGCAAGTCGTTACAGAATATGACGAAAGGATGATGTTTGACGCATTTCAGCCAGAGATCCCTGCACCTCAGCAGGCGCAAAATGCATTAAATGCAGTTAACCATATGTACCAAGATAGAGGTCCATCAATTTCAAGTCATAATACAAATACTTCATCCAGTAATACACAAAATTCTGATATCGCGGATCCTAACGTATGCGATTTTATATTCGGATGCATACCTAACAACTTGAATAATCGAAGACCATTCGAAGGCAAACGATAAGAATCCAATGTGGAGGAATTCGTTGGATGCAATGAAAGAAGTTTTAATTTGTGAATAATAATAAATAATATGTCGACAACAATAAAATCTGAAATTCATAATGTCGCATAAGAAATTACAATACGACATTATAAAGAAAAAAGAATAAAATAATTATTCTGTTCATTATTTCTTTAATTTGTACCAAATCCTCAAATTATTGTTATATTGCTGTAGACGAACTAACTATCACTTTTCCACTGAAATATTCAAGAAAATGTGTAAAAATTTGTTAATACGTTATTATGATTCTATCCGTAAAACTAAAACTAAATTAATATTTTTTCAACTAATTGAGGAGTTGACAAATCGCATAGCTTGGGGATATATGTATATTTATACAAATGTATTTAATTTTTTTATTCTTTTGTGCATTCCGTTCGAATGAAAAGTTCACTTTACCCACGTCATGTTACCTTCAATGTTTGGACTTTTTGTGTGGCTTTAGCAACCAGGTTAACCTTTTCAAATAAGTTTAGCATGCATAAATTATAACCTCTTACCACATGCGTGTGTTTTTCTAACCACAATTGATTTTTCTCCGTCTAGCAACTAACAAAAATGTGTCCTTGTCCCAGGAGACCTTCCACAATATAAAATTTAGTTGTTCCTACTGTTTTCGTTAAATAAAATTTGATAATTTACTTTGCCATTGAGATGATTGCAAGAGCTTTGACAACCTTGGATGTGTGTGATAGCTGTCTGCCAAAATGGCTTTTGTTTCTATAAATTGCGAATCGCAATTGGCAATTGCATAGTTCAATGATTGTAAATCAAGTGACCCAGAACTTTTATGGATGCTGCACAAAATTTAAGTGACACAAATACAAATGTCAACTGCATGTAACGACAGACTTGGCAACAAAGAACATTTAAGGGGAAAAGGCTCCACATCCATCTGATGGGCTTAAGCTTGACTCTACGTTTTTCTCAACCGACTTGTGGACAGACTTGTGCTAACGCAAGCAAGCCACAAAATTGATTTCCTAATTGATGTTGAAGAGTTGTTGTCTTCGGCCTTACATGCTGCATGAATCATTTAGGAAGGGTACACACAATTGGTGATTGATTCGAGTCACACAATTTTGATAAATTGACTTTGCATATGCGCAATTGAGTAAGAATTGAAAAATGTGGTGCTTAGTGAGTTCACGTCCTTGACAATAAGCTGATGCTGACCTGGACTCATTGTTTTATTTTTGTCACCCAATGGCATCATCGTCCAGCATAACAACAACTATATTTTATATTCGAGCACATTTTCCTGTTGCCCATTTATGTCATAGCACGGCTGGATTCTGCGTCTGATAATTGATAACCTGCGGATTTCTACAATTTGGCGCACATAGTTTATTTCGAACACCGATGCCATAAAGTGCCAACTAGTGTTGTGTAATGCAAAGGACACGACATGGATCTAATGCATCTAAGCGAACTTAAATTCAATAGAGTTCATTAATTGACATATATTTTGTAGAAAAATTGAGCTTGTTAAATTAAAACAACTTAATCGATCATATTTCCATTTTAAATAGTGAATAATGGTGAATTAAAAGCTATTTAATCTGTAATTAACTCTTATGTAAAGAATTTTTTGGTTACAAGAAAAGTCTTAGATGTTAAAACTTCCAATAATGAATATGAAAACTCGAATAAAATTTGAGTGAATGAGTCATAACTTTTCTTTGACAGCTTCGTGCTCGACTATTTGAGTTAAATTGTACACTTTGATCAAAACGTGTTAGTCAATTATCTTTGATATCATAAAATGTCACTTGGAATATTGCTGTCAAACTATAGATTTAGGGGAATGAGACAATAATCAGTTGAGTGCTGCGTATATGTGAAAACTGCTTTGTAAATCAATCAATCAGCTGCCTTGCCCATTGCTGGGCAATCCCAAGTTAATGTGTCCGCTTTCCCAAAAAAAATATGTTTGTTTTCTTTCCGACCAGCGAAACAACGGCGCAGTTGTCTTTCGATTTATGTGTGGACACAAGGCAACAACAAAACAAATACAAAAAAAAATAATAATAATAACAAAAATAAAAACATCATGTGCAGTTACAATGCAAAATCCAACAAAAAAGTGCAGTTCCGATTACAATGGACCTGAAACTGGTCAAGGGTGTGCTGTTTGAATGGGTTGTAAAAGGGTCGATGGGTGTTTTAGCATACGCATGTCCTTGGCACGCTTCAATGGCTACTCGCCAGGCGAAAGTAGGCGAAAAATGGTTCGCTGATTCAACATTTTCAAAAACATTTTGCAACGGCTGACGTTGGACCCAGCCCGAAGCAAGTTACCGGCATATCTGCACCCCCTCACTCTCATGTTCTTCCCCAAGGAGTCAACCCTTTGGCCATACATCGCCACAGGTTAAATATCTAATGACGTCAATGGCGGCTTTTGTCAAACGCAAGCCACTCTGTCCCTGCAGATCGTCGGCGCTGAGGGTGCCAGCAGGTGGTATTTGGTGGTTTTACGGTACTGACACGTTGCATAACATGCAACTGGTCGCTTCCCAAAGAGAAGTTGCAAAAATGCAACAAAGTTGAAACTATTTTGTTGACGTTGCTCGATGAAAGCAGCTTAAAAGAGAAACAACTTTGCCGCTTTAATAGATGGATATTCTGAATATTCAGAAAATTTATAAAGCACTTTAACAAAAAGTTGCCTTATTCATTATAATGATGCTGAAAATGTGCAGAAACTAATAGACAGCTTGTGGCACACAAATTTTCCTCGCTATATTTTATGAAAACTTTGTTTGAAACTTTCCTATTATTAGTTATTTGAAATTACGAGATTACGAAATATTATCTGAATAGTTCGACATCAGGCTGTATATTCATAAAATTTTGTGCTTGAAGCAGAAAATATTTTATAAAATTAATAATGTTTTATTAGAGCAATAAACAAGTAATATGCTGAAATGTTTCAGAATCAATTTCTTGGCCGTAACATTTACTTGCAAAAATAAATAATATAAAAAAATTCATTAAAGTATACTAGAATTTGTATACTTTGTAGCCACATTCTTCGATTAATTCACGTTTATACCCCACACTTTTCTTTGTAATTTTCAAACGCAACATAATATTGTGTGAACTTTCATATGGATTCCTTGACGTGGCTTTTGAAAACATAGCCCCAAATGGCTTTAACAAAGTTGACTGTAGTCAACGCAGAACTCATTAGGAAAATGGGCGCGTTTATTCAGTTGTCCATTCAACATTTTAAATGGCCAACAAAATGCGTTGCCACTGCCAGCTGCCAAGGCTTGGGCTGTTTCCCCTGTCTGCTCCCCATTCTGTGGCCTCCATTTTGGGGTTTCCCATTGAGTGCGCAATTAAATGCGCATTTGCGCAGCAATTTTTCCCTTTCCTCACTGTATTTTTTTACTTTGCACAGCTGCATTTCCGCTCCAAACGAGTTTGCTTGTTTACGCTACTTGTTAAAACGTGGAATCCCAGTTTCCTGTTTCCCATACTCTGTATTCTGCTCTGACGTCTTCTGTATTTTCTTCATATCGTCTACATGTAGCTACAACATGTATGGCGATGATGGCGATGTCTGCCTCTGAAGTGTTTCATATAATTTGCGTCATTTAGTTGGATTTTATTTTTAGGCTGTTGTTTTTGTCTCCCGTTAAACGTTGTCTCGACCACAGTAACAAATAACCGTTAAATTTGTCGCTCCTTTTGTTGTTCCACGGCTGAGACGCATAAAAACATTTTTATCAACGCCATTTTGGCAGGTCCTAAGAAGTGTGTCCGCTGCTTGAGAGTTGAGAGTAAGCAACAATGAGATATCCTGGATAGTAGTCGGTTATTGTAACAAATTAAATATATAATACGGAAAAAAACGTATACTTATATTTTATATAATACATTTCATATAGAAACTGGGTATATTTCACTTCTTTGCTTCGTTACGTGGTATCTAAAATAGAAATAAAAAGTTTATTTGAATGGTTGCTGAGTATCCAACGAGAATAAAAAGATTTAAAACATGAAATAGAAACCTTTGTCAGTTATCGCGTGTAAATGTCCTTGAACTTTGTAGCCAAGTAAGCTGGGGAAATGCCAAATGCGTTTCTGTTCACTTTTGTGCTTCCTCTTGCAATCACTTTGCCTTGAAATACACCAAAATACAAACACACAACACATATTGAAAAGCAATAATGGCAAAAAATATGGTCAGCGGCCCCTTTTGGGCAATGGATATGGATAACAGAAGGCAACCTGAAATTGATAGAACATATTGACTTGAGAGCATTCGAGACAGGCTCGAAGGCCTTACAAAAATTGGCGGTAGAACGGGAGGAAGAGTTAAATTTCGTATTGGATTACCTTCATTGAATAAGCTGCCAAAGTGTAAAACAATTGTTACAGCGGTTGGAAGCAATCAATAATTTCACAGTGGAAACGTTAATCTGTATGCAATAATGAAATTAAATATTTTACGATTTTTAAGAGCCCAGATCAAAATGAACCACGAGCAATTTGCAAATCCTTCTAAAGCAACTATGTTGTTAGCACCAAACGGTCTGATTTCTTATTATTAAGAAATTTAGATTTGAGCAAACAACCTTTTATCAATCAATAAATGTGAATCGAACTTCTCTCGACTCGATTATTTAACTGTCTTTCTTTTGGGGCAAGTTGTATTTCTTTTTTTTTTTTTGTTTTTGCCCTTTTTCGTTGCTTTATTTATCTACAACCACGGAATGGTGCTTAATTTGAGAAGCAAGGCGTATGCAAAAATGTAGCATGTCCATTTTTCATAGCAAGATTGGCATTTTTCCCATATTTCCCATTTTTATGTGCTTCAATTAAGTTGTTATTTTGCCGTCTGCGACTGCCAGTCCTAATTGGCAAAGTTTGCCACAATCAACACACCCTTTTATATCGATTTGAACTATCCGTATATACTCGTTATTTTTATCAGTTAATTTTTATTTTATGGGCCAGTTCATATTAAAGTTCTGTCAACAACGCAAAATACACTCACTAAATAATGTCTGAGAAGTATTTTAAAATGTCACCCCAAATTTATGTTATTTTATAATTATAACTTTAATAATTGTATACATCGTCGATTACTGTCTAAAACCCACACAATACAATTAAGCATATTACATAGCTAATTATGAAATTATTCTATATAATATTATTTGTGTATATTTACAACTTGATGTACATTTATATCAGACTTTCGGCAGTATATCTTGTCGTCGATGTTTACATGATGCTTACTATTTATGAAATTCCCATAAGTTTGAAAGTTTATCCAAACGCTCAGTTTGTGTGTTTGTCGGTGGATGTTGTTGGTTGGCCAGCACGTGCCGTGGATCAGTCAAGCCTGGGGCGGGTATGTTATTATTAGTAATATTGCTGATGATGGCCAGGCCTTATTAGCGTGCGACTCAAGTTGGCTCAGCCTTAAAGCGCGACGTTAAGGATGATTTAGCCAAGCGCTTTATAAGTACACAAAAAGGATTTAGTATACAAAAACCACAAGCAGATCCGATGTTTGTGCACCGCAAACGCCACTTTGGCACTAGTCGTGTAAATTATGTCCTTACTACTCCCTCATGCCACCCGCACGTCCTCTACCATCGCCATTTTCAGCCGATTTATTGCCTCTCTCTCTCTCTAAATGAATTGCTTGTGCATTTGTTGACCCTGTGTATTGTATCGGCTTAGTCGCTTTTCGCAAATTCTAATTCTTTCCCTTTTTTATGGATCCTTGCATCAGATTTATTTGCTCTTCCTGCCTTCTCTCTGTGATTTATTGCTACATGTATTATCTTTTTTTTTTTGGATGCCACAAATTGATTTCTGTAAATTATGACGGTCAATTTTGGTTAAGCCGATTGGTTTTCAAAGATGTGAAAATGTGAGTACCTAAAATCTATGAGGATAAAAAGTTGATTTAAATGGCTTCGTTTCGTGTTTCGAATACGGAAGGAATGCGTAGGAAATTAACTCTTCAATACAAAAATCTAAGTGAACTAAGCTAATATATTTATTAGCTTCACTAATTTAATTGCCTTATTGATTAATTTATTTATATCTTAATAGTTTTATATATTGGTGTGACATATTTGCGAGATTAATTTTTAATTGAATTTAAATTCATGTGCACATCTAATAAATACAATTAAATTTCGGTTGAAAGTAGAATAACGCAAATATTCAATTTTTATCCAACAATAATATACATTAAATATATAAATCGATTTTTTTAATTACTACAAATGACAATTACTCGTTTTATTTATTGCCATCTAATTGCTTTGTAGCAATATTATTTATTAAGTGTGTAGTTTATATGATTTTTCTAGACACTAATTGAAGTTCTCTGTAACACACTTTGTTTGATAGTATGTTATTATGTTTTCCTTTGACATCTTCGACTTTTCCGCAAGCTGCCTTGCCGTCTTTCTATTTCACTTGCGCTTCCTGCGTTTATTTGTGTATATGTCATGACAGAAGTCCTTGACGCGTAATTACTATCGATTGCTGGCAATGACTTAGGAGTATTACAAATGCTTACACACATCAATAGGCCACTCAAGCCACACAAGCAAAAGACACACACATTACGCTTACTGTGCGTATTTGAAGATTTTTTTTTGTTAGACGATGCATTCGGTTATGTCATCAGCAACAGATGCAGCTGCATAGACACACACAGAAATACAGCCACAAACACTTTGAGATACATAAACAGGCATACTTTGACTGCTGACTGTGCCTTTGCGATTTGTCGCCTAATACGAAAATAAGGCGCTGTCGAGTGAATGCGGACAAAAGGGAAATGTAATTTGCAGTGCCGGATATGGGCCAGCCGCATCACGTCATTTAAAGAGCTGTGCATCATGGCCAGCGTGCACTTAGTGGCACCGAAACGTTTTCGACCACAAAAATTAATTTTCCCAAAGAGACTGACACACGGTTGGACAGATGGACGAACGCTGGCAATGACACTGGGATAGACGAGTGAAGTCATTTGCGTCAGCCATCCGATCTGGCAGCTGACAGCAAATTCAATTTGCAAATTGTTGTTGCTGCTGTTGTTGTTGTTGTTGCCAGAGGGAACAGGAGGATAGCTAGCAAATAGCTGCACCTGTTGGCAACATCATAGGCAGCAACAACAGCATCGACAAGGCACTAGTTTGTGCCATCAACTTTACTTTAATTTTGTTGGCGTTTTCAAAATATTTAAGAATAATAAAATACATCCTTCCAAGATAAATCAAGCAATATGCAATATAAGTCATATAATTACTCGAATTAAATAGACACATTCAAATTTTGCCCACATATTTAGTCAGAAAAATGGGAACAACATTTGACTTCAGTTTGGTTTTTCACACTTTTACAATCAGACGGTTTGACCTTGTAACAAATATGCACAAATTGCAAACGCCGGCAACAACAATACACAATAAATAAAATTGCACAAAATCAACACAACAACATCGTATATCTGTATCTATAGTCGTAGCTTTTATGCGAGGCGCTAGTTTTAATGCTTACATAAAGTAGCGTGTCGAAAAGTTGAACAGAACAAATATAGAAAATCACAATAGCAAATTGGGCTAAAGTGCAGCGATTCGTAAATACTCTTATGGAACTACTATCAAACAAATTGCAGTAGCTGACTAATTTTATTGAATTTAATTTTTATAAAAGTTATTTTCGAAATAAACTAACAATTTGTGCATCTTTGGTTTGATAGAACAAAATGCACCAATTCAAATATTTTTCATTGAAAATAATGTTAGAGATAAAAAAGCAATTATTTCAAAATTAATAATTGCAACACAAATAAATATTTTACATTTAAGTAATCACTTGTCATACATTTTAACATTTATTATATTTTAAAATAAAAATAAATCAGTGTCAACCTAAAACACAAACTGACATAACCCTGTAGACAAATAACTCATTCACTCTGCCTAAGTTGCCAAGTCAATTTTTATTGCTTCTCTACATTTATCTATTTTTGCATGTCAGCTTGGCACAAGTTGAGTTTGATTGAAATCTATGACAGTTTTAGAACTGACTTGCTTTCTTTACAATTAGACTTGGCGGAGAATTTGCGAGTAATGTGGTTCAAGGTGCGTTCAATTGTCAGAGACGCCCTGTTGAAAATTATTTAAGGGTTGTTACCGAAAACGTGACAGTAAATATAAATATTTTCATTAATTCACTATTTAAATATAACAATATAATACCTAAGTAAAATAATAAACTGGGCGCGTCCTTCATTTAATCTCTCCATTCTCAGAAAATTTGTACATAATAAGTTAATGGAACTCTAATTAAATTGGAATTATGCTAGTTAGGTTATGCAAAGTATAGAAGTGCAATTGAATTTAAGTCAAATGCTAAGCAATTGCTACTTGAATTCAGCTTAGGACTTAAATTAAGCCTGTGCTTAACAGCACTTAGCCTAAGACCAATTGCACGTCATCCGCTCACTCAGCGAATGGATAATCCAGCATAATCAATTATGTATACGCACCCGTTCCCTGTGCACAGACCATTGAACAAAGCACTTTCTTAACTTAAATGCCTTTATAAGCAAAAATGCTTAAATTACGGATCACAATAACAATAAAGAGCAACAACAACGACAGCAACCTAACAAAATGCCACAATAACAATAATAAGAAGAAGAACTGTGAGTAGTAAAAAAACAAGAAACAATTTCCTTGAATTGCTTGAAGCTATCCGCGACTACGTAGCTCAACATGACACCGCAGCAGTGGGACGCATATTTCAAATTTTTAAAGTGTAGTTTATGGAAGGCGTCTAGAGAACTCTACCAAACTTTCTCTTACCCAGGAAATTAATCTTAAGTGCCCTGCACTTAAGTGTCGTTTAGTCGCTAAACTCGGCCCGATTCCAGTCACAACGAGTTATGAATGGTTTATTTAGGAGTGAAGGAAATGTCAAGCCAATCAATTAATAAACAATGCATAAAAATAGCGATATTTATATTACCGTCAGCATTTAATCAATAAGCATTTAATTGGCCGTATCGGTGAGTATGGGATTTCATTAATATAGGCCAAAGTCAACAGCAGTTAGCTAGGAGAATTGTGTGTACATAGAACTAAACTACTTATATTAAGGAAAGCGAAATATAGCTAAGCAAATCTAATCTATAGCTATGTGCAGAAGACTTTTGTTAATCTTGATCCCATTTAATTAATGATACTCTTTTAAAGAGATTCTTTAGGAACTATGAGAGTATTTATGGTCAAGAATCTCTTTATTTGGAGTACATACATATAGCCCATTCCTAAAGAATTTATAGTTTTTTTTTTAGAAACTTTTACTGAAATTTCGGTGGCCAAACATTTTCAGACATGTGCTATTTTTGTATTATTATTATTATTTTTATTTTTAGGCTCAAATTTAACCAGCAACCATAATTACATGTAATTTGTATTCACAATGAAATTTGTAGTGTGCGTCTGTCTACATATTAGCAAAGAGGGATGCCCGGGGTCTGACGCCAATGTGTGAGAGCACATAAAATACAACAATTTATTTGAATGCCCATCAACTGTCTTATATTATGGGTATATTCTAACAAATACTACAACTTTGATTTATTGCAAAAATATTTGTTAAATGCCCACCAAATAGCTTATAATGAATATATATATTGGATTCTATACAGTGAATTAAAGCTTAAAATAATTTTAGACAATATTATATTTATAAAAGTTTTCAAGGGTATAAAATCTTCGGTACCTTAGAGGACGCATCTGCTCATTCTTGATTTTATTTCAAGCAACTTTTGACAGAATGCCCACTGTGCGTGCCTTGCCAACAACAATAGCAATTTATACAATAAAAATTTTGCGCGACATTTCTTATATACAAACGTATTTCTCAACTCAACGTGAGCATCATACAAAAGAGCACAAAAGTAAAGAAAATAATATGCGAGTACATAAATGCGACAAAGTCGAGAATCGGCTGAGACTGGCGACTGGGTGCAAAAACTGTAATGTCAGCTAGTCAGGCAGCATGTCTTCATAATAAATTCATAAACGACTACACAAAGCAAGTGTATCTCTCTATGTGCCATTATTTATGTATCTCTGTATCTCTGTGTGTGCGTGTTCGGGGCTAGTTGTGCTGGTCAAGTGGAACTCCCAACATTTGTTGCCATTTTTGGCAAATTGCACGTTACGCACTAATATGTTGAAACGTTTTATTGTTTTTCATTTGTTTTTGCTTTACTGGATTTTGTTTCGATTTTTGTTTTTTTTTTTCTTTTTTCATTTATCTGATTTGTGCCCACGAGAAAAATTTTAAAATCGAAACTGAACATTGTCAAAATACTCGACAACATTTGTGACAGACATTGTAGGCGTGCATTTGAAATATTTGTGGCGCAATTCGAAGCTCATTCAAACCAAAAATAATTGGTAGCCAGTCAGCCAACTGCAATTTCAACTGCGAAACTGTCACAGTAAAGCAGCCGCAGTCACAAATCAAAAGTTACTGTTCTGTGCTTCGAATCAAATAGCACATCCGTTTATAAATTGCTCGCCATTTAGCCTAAAGCAGGCGCTTAAAAAAACAAATACATACATAGTTGCATAGACTACGACTGCAGATACAGATTCATGTATCTATAATGGATGCATTAATGCACAACAACAGTAATACGATAGGCACAGCTACACACGCACTTATAAATTAAGTGAGGAACGAGTAAAGAAAAAAATCAAAGAGTGCATGGAAAACAGTAAATTGTCAACCTGATGATATTAAAAGGTAATGGCATGTTAAGAATGTGGAATCATATATAATAGCTATGTTAAAAGCCTTGAAACAATTGCAGAAACGCTAAAGTTAAAGTTAAAAGTTAAAGAATAAATACATTTATTGTTTGTATCTTAAAACTTTGTTTTCGTTTTTTATTTAGCTATAAATTGGCTTATATTATGTCTCGCTTTTCTTATTGCTTTCCGGCGCCCCCTCTGATTTCTAGAATCCACACGATTATTATAAACGATTAGTGTATACCCTACTTGCCTATTAGCTTTTATGGTTAGCAGTAAAGCCATAAATCTGAAAAGTGTTCAGTTGTTCATTTGATATTTAATGACGGTTCTTTTATTTTTAGCATCATAAAGTTTTACTGAGTATAAGCGGAAAACATACTTAATCACTAATAAAAACACTACGATTATAACTGAAAAATTAAATATTAAATTACTTCTTACCCGTGGTTGGAGTAATTTTTACTTTTGTTGAATTTTCAATTTATAACAAAATAATTTTTATTTCCTCTTCGTCATTTTATAAATATAAATTTAAAATTGTTAGCCCACTTCTGTTTGAATCTTTGGCAAATGATTACTAAACACCAACAAAAGCCAAAAGATTTTTTGTTTTTGTTTTTTTTTTTGGTTTCTTCCATGCGCTACAGACAAGTTTTCAATAGACGACGTTACATTTAATCTAATCTCAGACAAATAATACACACAACACTCACACACTAAAATAAGCGCATGTGTGTTTTATGTTTGTGTGTAGATAGCCTGACTTTGGTTTTGGATTATTATTTTTTTTGCTGTTGTGGGCGATTAAGTGGCGCTTTGTGCTGCTTGTGTTCGTATACAATTTTTTGCTTTGTTTTTTGTTGGCCAAGTTTGTACACTTTGAAAGTGTTGAAAGTTGTGCAGCTTATATGAGTGATTGGCTTTTAATGGAATATAATCGTGAGCTACCTGAATATCATCAGCTGCTCAGCTGAATCTTAATATTTGAGGCAAACCGTAATCAATATACATATTTAATGAAATGGGTCACTGAGAACCTAAACTTAAAAGAATCGAACCGACATAAATTTGTGCCTGGTTTAGGAAATCGACCCTGAATTGGCGAGCTGCAGCAGCACCTGGCCTCTGCTAAAACCGCCCATATCCCCTCCCACTCCCTCCCACTTTGTTTTGTTCACACATACACACACACAAATACACACACGCACACACACACACACACACACACCACACCGCATTTCAATTTCCGTTTTGTTTTACGGCTGAAAGCATCAATTTTCATTTTATTGATTTCGATTTTTATTGTCAACAACAACAACTTTGTGGGCATCAAATGGAAAACAGCAAACGCTGAAATGCAAATGAACAAATTTCTATAGTGGCAACAACAACTAAAGCAATCGCCAAGTGATTTTCATGTGCTCTCGCAAAGGCACGTGTCATAAATAGCCAAATAAATCCAATCAACGGGCAGTTTATCAATGCTGCTTCTCTTTTATCCACTATACTCCATCATCAAAAACTTTCAACTCAAATCTGCTTACCAGCTTATTGATTTTTGATACAAGTTTCATCAACAGATCAAAAATTCGGAGTGAATGTACAAAAGTCTTTCCATTGAGCGCTTCATATTCAATAACGAACTTTACTGATTTTTTAGGGGTGGTTAAAATTTGCATTTTCTTTTAATTTAGCTCGCATTTTCTCAATCACAGTATTTGGCGGAAACGTTTGTCCGTCTGTTTTCTGTTTTGCAGCTCGTTCATTCACTCAATTTGTCCCTTGCCCACTGCCCATTGTCTCCGATATCCATCGAGCTTGATATGCCACACCGCGGGGCAGCGATTGTTAAGAAGATTAGCGCAGCTGGCAAGCGCCGCCAGCAGCTTTGCCTTTGTTGTTGATACGCCAATGTGTTCCCTCTGCTTTTATGTATACAAACTCAACTGCGTATGTACTTCACATATACACATATCTAGATATTGTTAATAGATAAATTCCACACGATTGTGAATGGGAATGAATGGGTGCATGGGAGAGAGTAACCGACAATAAATGGTAAACAAATGTTAATACTAAAAGCACTACATTAATCCCAATCCATTACATTCTTTTAAATTTTAAATTTGTAAATTTTCGTGAATGTCTGGATATAGCTTGGATATAAGAAATTATATTGATTGATATTGGCAACAGTAAATTGTGCTCTCGTTAGAAACTTCCGTGCCGGAACATAATTTATAAATATCTTACTTTAATTTAGAATAAATATTCTATGGTATCTAATGATTGCATTGTCTTAAGTGCTTATTTATACAACTAGATAAATATTTTGTGGATTTATTAGGGTTTGTTGGAAAAATTATTGTCTAAAATTCACATTTAAAAAACTTATAAGCAAATACAGATTGTCAGCAAATCAAAAACTTGAAGTAATTCGCTCGGTTCATTGAAATGTCAGTCATCTGCTATAAATAGCTTCCAAGTAGTTACTTACTTTTATTTAAGGGTTATTTGTTGCATATAACAAAAGAGGTACTTTCAAATAAGACAGAACAGACGAGGTTATAATTGTGCTCGCACTATTTATGACGGATAAGCGTAGGCAATCAAACGCATTACCCATACGCCAAGTGTGCTGTCGTTAAATCCAATCAGAGGGAGCAGCTGGAGCACAAAATATACAAATATATTGTTATTGAGAAAATATTAGTTAAACAAACTTCACTCTGGCATAGCTTAAGAACTAGCAATGTGAGACAGGGCCAGTTGAAGAAGCTATCATATCGAAAGTCCACTTAGCGCTAATGTATTTAGTTTCAAGGATAAACAAAAGGATAACAGCAGGCTGGGCGTAGGAGGACGAGTGGTCTGGCCAGCGCTTTTAGTCAAGGATTTTGAGGTGTGTCTGTTCGCTTGTTCGCAGTTGACATTACGCATACGAAGCGTTAGACTGCGAAGAGCGCGACGCATATTGATTTGTTGTCGTTGCGGTATTTTAACATTTTATAGCGCAACCGCATCAAAATAATTGACTTAATTAAGTATGCAAACGTTCAATATGCGGCCTGCCAATGGCATCAGCGCAACGTCGTGGCTAAAACCACCTAGCACACCTAACCGCCTCGTTCGTTGATTTATTATCAGCTGACACGACTGACGCAGCTAAACGCCAATTTTTTATCCTGACGCCATTGGAAGTAACACAGTCCGCGCACCTGTGTAAATCAAATAAAAATGCTGGTGAGCAAAGTTTAACTTTCACTTCATTTGTTAAACGAATCCGTATGCGAATCCGGAGCAGAAGCTTCGCAGAAGGTTATCCGCCAAGGCCACCGCCTTCGCTAAAACAGCCCATCTCCATTTTCCTTTAGCAATCTCTGATTGCGCTAATGGCGTCGGCAGCTGCCCAGCTCCTTTCGGCTGTAATTGCTTTTGCCACTGAAAGGCATTTTCGGGTAGCCGTGGCGCATCCTTGTTGAATAATTGAGTGAGAACCCTACGCCCGTTGTGCGTAAAAATTCCTACGAATTTGTAGACCCACTTGGATGCCATAGTTCATTTGAAATCTTATTGGGAGAAAGAACTTTTCTTGTAAGTCATTGTTAAAGTTATTGGTTTTAAAATATTCTTGTTTAAGAATTCTGCTTGTTATGTAAATCTATATTTTGGCGTGCCAAGGAGCTAAGTCATTAGTTATTGGTCACGGGCGATTACTAGTTATACATATTATATATTAATATTTATTATTCTATGTTTCTGATGATTAATTAATCATAAAAAAAAAGCTTTCAAAGTTTATGACCTGAATCATAGAAATTTTACACATTCATACTGCTATAATGAATCGAATTTTGAACACATGGCTCTCCACTATTAGGATTTTCTCATTGCTATTTTTATTTTTGTTTTGTATTTATAGTATTTACTTTTAGTGCGCACATTTTGAAGCTATTATCGCGTGTGGTCTGTCTTTTATTCCACTGGATGTGTTTGTTTTTGTTTTGGCAATATTCGTTGTTGAAGTTTGTTATTATGAAGATAGTCGGTGACGCTGTCAGTTTTAGTGTCTTCATGCGGTTCAATGAGTTTCATGCGAGTAACGCCAGATGCGTGAAATAATTTCGCTTACGTTTACACATATATTTGCTGATGTATTCCTGATTTGTGACACAATGCTGAAGTCAATAAATATTGAGTAACACATAGAAACCCGCATAGGAAAAACCACTCTGAAATCCAATTTAAATTAGATATTTATATAATTAATTAATTAATTAATATGTATAAGAAATTATCGTTTTTATTATTTTTTAATTACTGTCAGCAATAAGCAATTCCTTAGAACTATAATAGCCCATCCTGCTACTAATTAAACAGCATAGTACAACCAAAATGAAAACTTGTTATTATCTTTAAATCTGGGTTGTGAAACTATTAAGCCTCGTTACGACTAATAATCTATTTAACTCTATAATTACAGCCCACACATCGAATTGCATCATCGCATTTTAAAATCCGCTTCTGAAATATTATAAAACCAGTTTTATGCTTTAATTACGTCAAGCTTAAGAAAGCCATCTTATTTCAAATACATTAAGCTACAGTAAAAATAATAAAATATAGCAAATAGGCATTCTGAATTTAACATCCAACATTTATAAAAATTTAGGCAACTTCTTCAAATGAATTACGACATTTTGTCCTAACATTCTAGATAGAAATTTTAAAATATCTCTTAAAATGATCTGTAAATAAACGTGAATGAGCAAAAATAAAATTTAATTACGCGCATGTAGCCATAGAATACCCAAAAGTCCACAGAAATCTTCGAAACGAGGCGGCTAATTAATACATTCTCAACATATTTTTAACAATTTAACAATGAGCTCATCCCAACGTCTGACAAAAACAAATCCAAGACCCAATTAAGAGGCCGCGACGCTGAGTACGGCAAATCAAATTAGGGGCGAACACGTTTACCGTTTTAAGCGCTTGAGCATTCGAGATATACTCGAGGCAATTACGGCGACATCAACACGGCGTACGAGTGTTACATGCCGCGACGCTGCATTTATCTCAATTTTCGAAATATTTTTAAGCAATACTAGATGCGACATATGTAGACCCACCCGATACAGGTTGCTTGCATATGTACACAATATGATATCTCGAAATAGTCACGTGTTAACATAATTTCCAATTAAAGCCAATCGAAAACGTAAAATGGACTATCAGATACCCTATAACCAATTCTAAATTTCCTTAGCACATGCATTCGTACTGTTAATAATTATTATTATTATCTGCTCTGACTAAAATCTCAGAATGTAGTTGTATGTCTATTTCGAATTGACTTTATATTCAGAAACAAACAAACTTGTATCCCTTTTAATCAGAATGTGTTCTTCTGCCTATTACTTACTATCTGACAAGTTTATTAGTCCCTTTATTGTACCCAATTAAAACTAAGAATACGAAAGTTGAATATGTTTACGTTTGTAGGTAAACTTTCTCAGAAACGCAATAAATAAGGTAAGTAATGAGTTTAATGCACTGTTAATAGCAGCTATAACCATAAATACAACAATTCATTTGTAATATTTGCAATTTTCTAATACGTTCAGGTTTTAGCTGAACTATTTAATAATCTGTTGAATTTGTAAATGATTTGATCGCATCGCTGTTGGCCAATTTTCAATAAATTTCAATTTAAAAACACGATTTTTACTAGAAATTTATGTTTAAATTGCATCTTCAAAAAATGCTCACACTTCTAAAGTAAATCGATTTTCAAACCCAACACTTTTTGATCAAGACTTGAGCCCTTCTTTAATTCTACGCCTAAAGTTTAAAACGCAATTCTGACTCGAAATACATGTTACATTAATACTACTCTTAAACAATCCATTTGTTGTTAAAATTGAGTAATACACACAACTCATACGACTTTTACCCTTGCACTGTACTTTATTAAGTATTTTATGCAACTCAATTTACTTTAACCGTGTCCCTTATTTTAATTTCATTTCTGTTTGGCTTTTGCTTGGCTTTCTGTTTGATTTTGCCAAATAATCTTAAATTAATTTAATTGCGTTTTTTTACCGTCTTATCGCTGCCACGCCAAATACATGCCCAACCCAAACCCCAAACCGACCACGTGAATTTTAACCAAACTGTAGCCATACTCTCTGCCACGACTTTTTGGCTTGCCAAAGTGCAAACAATGCTAACTTGCCATTGCCATTACATTTATCTGCTTTCTTTTCGCCATGCTTGTTAATTCTGGTGTTGCTTGTTGCTGTAAGACACGAGTCTTAATTAGTTGCCTACCTCACGCCTTCGAAGACTGGCCCGAACTGGTCAAAACTACTCTGTCCGCTGTCTAACTTTGAGCCACGGCTCATATTATGTTGTTTAACACTTCTTGGCATGACTCAGCTGTTTAGGATGACAACTTGACTCAATTGCTTGAAATACGATTTGCACAATCTATTTTTTCACACATTTCTGCTATTATTAACACTAAATTATTTAAATACTAATTTAGAAGCTCGATTTCCCTGAGTAAAAAATTAAATTAAAGCTTCAACTAAACGCCAAAAACAATTTTGTCAAAAATTAAAAAAGAATATTTATGAAATAAGCTGCAAAAAATATGAGGACGGCCCAAATTTTAATAAAAAACAAAGTAAATATGAAAATTAGTAAACAAAATATTGAAATGAACTCGCATACAATTTTAAAATCAACCGCAAAATGTATTTTATGATAATTTAACGACACTCAATAAAATCGAAATATATACATATATGTGCCATACAAATTTTAAACAATCCAATGCCACAAATGCCATAGCACTTCTTATACACAGACTCATATTTATATTTACTACATATAACTGTATATTTTGTATACACATCTGAGACGGGGCACGCCTCCGCAATGAACCGGCGCAAAATAAACACACGTGTGAACATAATTTGAATGGCTGGCCACAAGATGCGCTGCAGATACAATCGCACAGATAGGCAAAGATATTGATTCGAATACCAGTCGAAGCGCATACATAGCTCTATGCACACAAAGACACTTTGACTGAACAAAATCAGGCCGAAATTGACGTAATTGTCACCATTTTTTCGGCAGTCGTCGGCAAACTACTATTGTCTGTGTGTTTGGGGCTCTGACGCCAAATAATGCTGCACGGACAGAAGCTATAGTTAAGAACGGATTTGGCGAACTGTCAAAAAAAAAAAAATCAAAAACTGTCAGCTGCTTAAATTTTCTAAAGTACGAAAGATTTTAACAAGATATGTGGATTTGTGAGTGAGTTTTCTTTAAAATTGTAAATATTTTTATATGTGAGCAGTTGATTTATTAATGAATAAATAGTCTAAAGAACTTAAATTTTTATTACGGAGAATTTATGTGATATTTATGTTATTGGAATTCGTTAAAAGGCTTTTAATAAGAAGATAGCCAATTTTATTGGCAATTAGTCATTTGAATTTGGCAATATCCAACAAATTCCACTTAGACGAGTTTCACTGTCCGAGTAAAATGTTTTGATGGTGTGTGCGAGGTGCTTTTGACATGGCGCAGGCGCATTGCCAAACTTTTTAATATGACCAAATGACTGACGACTGGCGACTGGCAACAAGTTATTGTTGTTGCTCTTATTTTTGTTGTTGTTGCCATGCTGCTACTTGTGTCAGCTTTGTCCTCACCATCAATTAACACCACTTTGGCATACACGCACATGAGGCACACACAAATAAATTGAGCAAACAGAAAAACACAAACCGACAGCCAGACAACAAGTCAGATTTTATATATGCACTAATCACTGGCCCCAGCGAGACGTGTATTATCATCCACACCCACTACACGAACTGGAAGGCAAAACAATCAATAAATTAGCACAACAACTTTAAGTTTACAATTTACACACACATATACATTAAAATAAAATGGATAAACATTTATAATTTTTATAAATTTATGATTTTTACTCATATCAAATATAGCAGTCACCTGCAAATGTGTAATTGATTGACTGCTGCTAATTAGTAAAAATTAGAAGGCTCTGCTCCGTTCAAGTGCCGAACAAACCGTAATGACTCTTTAATTTTTGATTAATTTTTGGCAACAGAGTAATTTTAAGTAAATTACTCATACGCAGTGTTTGCATAGTTAGGTAATGCTCTAAACTGTCAGAGAGCTTGTATAGCGCATAAATCAATTTGAAACGCTTTGAGCTATATTTAACTAACATACACACGAATTCTTAAGTACATTTTCACTCAATCAGCATCAAAAGCATAAGTCAAAAGATTTAACAAAATTTGTATATGCTAAAATACGATAATACGCCTAAGTAGCTTTAATATTTGTTTATATTTCTTGGCTTTGGCAATACTTTGTATGTTTGTTTTGGCTTTCTTGGCAAGTCAATGGAATATTTTTAATTTTTTCCATTGATTATAAAATATGTTAAATAAATGCATAATAATTTCTATATGTATATATATTTGTATATATTAAAATCACAATGTCAATCCTATTTGATATTTTTAGACATTTTTTTAAAATGTAATTTATTAATTTGTCCTTTACTTTTCGTTTGCTTCATTTGCATATATTTTGTATATATTTTCCACATTAATAATGGCGAAATATTTTAATTTAGACGAGTGAGCTATTTTTAGCAGACTTCTTTGAACATAACACATATGTAAGTATGCATATAAAAATAGATACTTGTATATACAATAAATATTTTATTTTTTTTATTTTTGTTTATTTTTAGTATTTACTTACCTCATTTTATTACGGCTGCTGGGATATGATTACAATTAATGCTCCTTAAATTTTATTTTCTTGCCGTTCCGTTAAGATGCTCCTTTGACTTCATTATTTCATTCATTTCTTATCTAATTAACATCAGATGCTGCCGAAATCCGAAATAATTTAAATAATTGCACTAATTAAAATGCACAATACAATCGTGCTGGATCCCATAAAAATGACCTGTCCAAATCGTAAAAAAATTAACTTTACGAGTTCGGAGTGCGAGGCTGGCAGCAGCAAATATCAAGCGGGAGTCGTAAAATGCACCACCATTTGCACAAGGCGGGGGCAGTGGCGGTGTTTTGTGTGTGCAGCCATTTGGAAAATGAAATCAGAAATCACAATCAGCCAGCCAACCAATCGACCAAGCAACCGGTCTCAGTGCCTGTCTGGCTGACTCAGTTGAACTCGCATTGGGCACGTAACCAGCGGAGGCAAGGCCTCGTAGGGGCCATGCATGATTCTTGGCCCACTCTCTGGGCAGCTGTTCTCGGTGCATCACGCAAAATGAAAATAAGTATTGACAGCATTTAACGGCACATGCACTGAAAGCAATACACAAACAAACAAAAAACACAATTGCGATCTGAAATCAGAATCAGAGCAAAGAGCAAATTATTTCGTTTATCAATTGTCTGGCCAACAATAGCGTGTTAACAATTAACTTAAATTAGCCCGCCTTTTATGGCAGGGCATTTAGACTCTTATGAATCGGCGCACATTTTATTTATTTATTATTCTATTTCAATTTTAGTCCTAGAGTATTCGCAAGTCGAGACTTTTACTATCTTTTATTGATCTTTACCTTTACTGCTGTTGTTCACTTACGAAATGCCGTGTAAAACGAAATAAAAGCTGCTATGCTTTTAAAATGATTAAATGCCTGATTATATAAGCTGAAATAATAATAACTGTCAGTGAAAAAAGTTCACTAATTGATGGGGCGAAATAAATGGCCGTATAATTTTAAAATGGTAAAATGACTGATTATGTAATAACGTGAGTAGATCTGTACTTAATCAATTAAAATTCAAGTATGAAAAGAGACTTTGCTCTACATAGTTTATCCGAAAAACAGTGATTGAGTACATCTCTAGCGACCTTTAGATCATTTTATCTGAGATTTTAACTAACTTAAACTAGCAATCTACTCCGGAATTAAGCTTTACCACAAGCACTATCTTCCTTAGTCATTGTGAGATACTCGTATCTTAGTTGGCAAACAAAAAACAAAACGTTTATGTTGAATCTGAGCTAAACTGAACTAACCGCACTCTTTTCCACGAGTGTTAAATTAGTAGAGTTGATTAGCATAACGGAACACGATAAAATGCATATATTCATCAATGCTGTTTGGCTTTTCTCCAAGATTTTTTGTTTATTTTGCGACACATGATTTATTTTTATATACAAAATATTTAAGTACCATTTTGAACAGTCTAGCCACAGAACATGGCACCTTAAATGCTTACACAGGTGCCAAATCTTTACAAACGTATTATTCATTAATGTAAATTCCGCATTAAGTCAATCAATTTATTCAAAATTATTTTATATTAATTAGCCCTACCTGAAATCGTCTTTAAATGTGGCATGTAAATAATTCCCAACGCTTATAATTTAGAAAATAAATTTTGTTCGCATAAATGTTGAATAAATGATGCAAAACACATATTTATACATAAATAAATATATATATATATATATATATATATATATGTGCATAAACATGTATAGTTTTTTTGTAGCAGAAATTATATTTGGCTTGCTTATTTTGGTTGCCAATGTACATAATAGTTGTTGTTTTTATTGTGGTAGTTGTTTATGTTTCCGTTATTATTCTATATATACTAATACACGATTCCTATAAATCCTTATGGATTACTTTGCATGTTCTTGTTGCTCTTTAAGTCTGGCCATCTACTGAGGAATTTTATGGTTTATGATTCGGCGCGGATTTTATATGCGATATCTAATTGTTGGTTCATTATTATTAGCAATAAATTAAGTCAATATTAATGTTATTGCGCAACCTAATAATAGACTATGCCCGTGGGCGAAATGGCAAATGAGTTTTGAAAAAATAAATTGTAAACTGTATGTCGAAATAGTTCTTTACGACCTCTGGTGAAACTCGGCAACACGAAATGAAACTGGCAACACATCCATATGCCTTTCCCACAGCAAATGTGGCTAACTACATAGGGGTTGACGACCAGCTCAGGGCGAGAAATGGCCCCAAAAACTGTGCCTACCACAAGCATATTCTGACTGTATTTATGACTTAGCTTTTAATTTTCAGCAAGCCTGTGTCCATTTGCATGCCTATGCATGCCCATCAACAGCACAAGTTGAAATACCAGGATACCCAATACTTAAGGTGAGTACGTGTAGGCCTCAATCATAAAGCCGCTTAGTTGATGTCCTGTCGCATGTCCTGGCCAACTTAGCTGTTAAAAACTTGGCTGCAAAAGTCGCAGCCAAACAAACGAGGCGAAGTAATATTAATGTGTACGCCCAAAAAGTATTGCTATAAATAACCTTAGACATGCTCCGTACTTTGCTCGACACACAAGCCCTGCCCTCACCTCACATGCCATATATGTAAGTCTGTACACATATAAATATCTATAAGCATGCATTATGTATATTTAAATATATATAAATTTGTGCATGTGTCGTGTATACACGCCAACTTTTGTCTGCAACGAAAATCAAGGAAACAAAGTAAAACCCGCTTTTCATTTTACTTTGTCCTTTTCCTCAATTTTATAATATTTTTGTTTTTGTTTGTATAACAAAGCCACCGGCAAGTGTGTCAAAGCTACTCGTACTTTACGAAGAAAGCCAACAAATACTATGCAAAAGTTCAGCAGTTGCTGTGTGGCAAACCTTTTTGTAAGAGAGTTGAGAATATTTCTGTGGCTTGTCCGGTTTCGTAAGTTTTATAAGTTTGTTCGGGTAGCTTCAAAACTACGATTGTGCGCTCATTGATTGTATACTTGGATGTTCAAGTTATTTAATAATACTTAGTTGAAGGATTTCAATACAATATTTTTTAATGGAAGAAAATCATCTTGAAAGAAAAACCTCTGAATTTCAATGCAAGAAAATTGAAAATATTTCTACAATTTATTTGTTAATATTGGCAAATCAGAATCGTAAAAGAAGATTTAATAAGTTAAAAATTAAGCTTTTCAAAATGGAACTCACTTGTGTTTTTCAGATTTATCTTTAAATTAACGTTTATTACAATAATTTTTCCTAATAGCGTAATATGATTTGCCAACGACAACTTCTTTACAAACAAACATTTTCTAAATTAGAAAATATCGGATTTTCACTGGGAATTGGCTTATCTGACCGATTGTGCAGTAACCTAGTTCAATTGGCCCTGTATATATAATAAATATATACGAAAATACACATACATATTGTATGTACACATATAAGATGGTCGCAGGTGTTTTCAGTTGCCATTTACTTACATGTGCCTCCATTGCTATTAAGGTTGAGACTGTGTTTTCCCTAACAAAAGTAATTCCCTGGCAACACCTTGGAGTAGTGAATAAAATATGAATATGTGGAAGTGAAATTCCACAGCTCTCGCAAAATATGTAATTAAATTATGCTGGATTTTGGTCGCGTGTGAATGTTCCATATGAAAACCTTCATCATGTTTTATAGGTGCAAGAAGTTCTCACATCAGGGGCAAGTTCTCGTCTCGTCACAATAGTTTCAAAATTAACATACGTAAATTTCCTGGAACGCTGAGAAAGTTACAAGACCCAAGGTGTTTCCTAAGCATTGCCCCAACAAATAATTTCAATTATATAATTTTGTGACTTAATGCTCGTGATAATGATTTTCATGCCTTACCCAAATGAGAATGCACAAATTATTTCATATATATTTTTTAAGGATTTCAAATTCATTTTATTGGTTTTTTTTTGTTTGTTTGTTTTATTTTCGCTTATCTTTTCCTTTGTGTTTGTATCCACCTCTTATTTTTCTTCCATCATCATTAATTATAATTGGTTTATTTGCTCGAAAATTTGTTTTTTTTTTTTTTGTTGTATGCTGGATTTTGTTTAAAGACATTTCATCTTCTTTTTTGTTGGTTTTGAATTTAATATATGTATTTATTTATATACGCACCTGCTATATAAACTTAAATGTATAAACTAAATTAAATAATTTGAATTTTGTTTTTGTTTTTTCTTTCTTTCTGTTTTTTTATATATGTATTTCATATCAGATTTTATATATATGCATATATATATTTATATTATTTTGTGTACCTCGAATTTAGCACGCACACACATGAAACAACAACAAAAGTGGCTTACATTTTCCAATGTTTTTCACAATATTTGACAAAAATGATTTGCACTAAAAATCAAAAACTAATTGATTTGTTATGCATATTTTGCATATTGTTTGCTTACAAATTTTTGGAAGGTATACAAAATCATATGGGTAGTAAACATAATATTTGCATTTGATTTGCAGAGTTTTACTAAATAAATTACATAAAATTTTAACTAATCAAAATTGCACAATTAATTATTTTAAATTTACAAAACAAAAATAAGCTAAACATATTCATTTTATCAAAACAAATGTTCGACTTTTTCAATCCATATTTAAATACATATATATATGTATTTATGTGTATATGTATGTATATATATTTTCAATATATTTATTAATATACTCTTTTGCCTGTTATGTAATAAATTGTTTGCTCAGACTACCATCAACTATTTATATGTTGTGTATTATTTCTTAATGCGCCTATTTTATTTTGTCGCTGCTTTGTATGTGTGTGTGTGTTGTCAAATTAAAATTGTACAATTCTAAATTGCGGTTATAAGAAAAATATAATTAAACATGTAGAAACAATGTGATGTGTGTGGTGTGAGTGAAAAATTAATGGCTACGTTTTCTATCCTACAAATTCAATTGAGGATTGCGCAGCCAGAAATGAACATGTTTAAGTTTAATTGTTTAATATATGCCTATTTATGACTTTTTGACGCAACTATCAAACAAAATTATTAGATTTGTTTTAGTTTAAAACATACGTTGTATATTTGTATAAATAAGTTTTATTTTGTTATGATTTCGTGTCTGTTTTTCACAAATTAATTGAATTGGCTTGGCATTTAAAAATAAATTAACAAAAAGTACAGCAATTAAAATTATAAGTTACATGATTTGTTAAATCCTTTAGCCTATATTAAAAAGGCTTCGCTGCTCCACGTAGTAAACTCCTAAGATCTTTTTTAAATTTTATATGCTGAACCGCATATTGAGAAGTTTGTAAAAGAAATGTTAAACAATAAATATAATGGATCTTTACTCGAATATAGATGTAAATAACGTTTTGCATTCTTCTAAATTATTAAACTTAATTGGCGCTTCTCTTTTTATCTTTCCCTCTTGCACGTGGTGTTGGTATTATATTGATGTAAGTGTATTTAATATTTATATAGACTTTTTGACGCCATTTCTTATTAATGCTACGAATTTACGCTTTTTTACACACAAATTTCAGTTGGTTTTTAAATGTTTTTATGTTGTTATTTTTTTTATTTTTTTTTTTAATTTTTTTTCTTTTGTTTTCTTCTTTATGTTTGCGACTTAAATGTAAACATTTAGATTTTATATTTGTTGCAGCGTTTCTTTATTTATTTTGTATGTTCTTCATGTTAATATTTATTTTAGAATTTGAGTAGTTCATGTGGTTCTGGCGCAATTGGCCCTAGATCCTTGCGAGTGATACGTGGATATATGCGCCTGACTTTCTAATATGTGTGTAAATGTATGTATATCGTATATATGTATATGTATATGTTCGGTGAGTGCGCTTACTCTTAGGTGCCATTGTTAATGAGCGTGTGTAGTGTATTGGATCCATTGAATGTCGATTTACTCTCGGCTCTTTTTATCCACAGTATTTGTATTTGTTGTTGTTTTTTGTGTTTGCTGTGAGTGTGGTTATGTGTTTGTGTATTTATTGTTGCACGTCGTCGCTGATTGTACAACATTTATAGTACATATGTATGTATATCGTATGTCTAAAACGCCTAAAACATCAAGAGCTAATCGCAAGCTCAGCTTGTAGCAGAGGGTTAAATGGTGTTGTGGGCACGTAAGAATTACAGCTTTTGGAAAGTTTTCTTTTTTTTTTGGCGACTTTTGCAACACTAACAAGTGTATATTTTACTTCGCTTGACAGCACAACAAAAATGCTCGAGCATTTGACAACACTTTAATTGCTATTGTGAAAGTCGCGAAACACTGTTACGGCTAGTTAACCAACACTGACCAAAATTGTTAAACTGCTTATGACTTTTTTCTTTTTTAAATTTTATTTTCCTTCTTTGCGCTCTACTTTGTGGACCTATATTTTTTGCATTGTTTGTTGTTTTTTTTTTGGGAGATGCTTTTATTAATTCTCATATTTTTACGAATACAAGAATATGAGAACTTTGCCTAATGGATTTCTTTTTGGCGACTTCAATTTCATAGCTCATGGTTTCTGTCTAAAATTGTAGCTCGCGTTTGGTTTCATTAAATATTTGTTTTTTTTTTCAAGCGCACTATGTGCGCCATAATTTTTTGTTTTTTTTTTACATTTTAGTTTTTAAATTTATAAATTAATAAAGCGTTTCATACTTTCACAAATATATTGTTGCCCTTGCTGTTGTTGCTGTAGCTGCTGCTGTTGCTGTTGGGTTGTTATCAGCTGAGAATAAAAACAAATTCTTTTGCCCATTTTACCAAAGTTCTTGTATCGCCTTTGTATGGTATTCCAGGCGCATCTGGTTTTCTGCGCTTCTTGCTTTATATTTTATATTTTATGTTTTTTTTTTGTTTTTTTTTTTTTCTTTCAGTTAAACTAAACTATGTACTTTACAACTAAATATCTGTAGTCTCGTGGTTATACTATACGCTATATGTTATGAATGATTATTTATGTATATGCCATAAAATTTTGTTACTTATTTGTTTCTGGTTGGTTACTCCTCACTTCCTCTCCAACTCCATCTCGCTCACTCTCTTTCTATCTCCGCCAGTTATTTCAGCTGCGATCCGAAATTACATCAAGTTAAATATTATACGAATTTGTAATATTTGAATTGTTGTGTTTACTGCTGCTGCTGCTGCTGCTTGCATGAAGCTCGTTTAAAAGCAGCTTCGATTTGAGGTGCTGGCTTCAAAAGTACGTTCACCAGTTTTCGGGAGATTTTAAGTTGTTCCATTAGTGGTATCCACTGCTGACACATATCGTGTATGCACTGCAAAATGTAAATGAAATAATTGGTTAATAACAGCTTAAAGCAGCAGACTTAAAAACTACAAGTCTAAACATAATATGCATAAATCATTAGGCGGTTTCTCAGTCACTCATTATGCATACATTTTTATATATTTCTACCAAACAACGATTTTGGCCAGCCTTGACAGCGAACCAAGTTTGTGCGCTAGCCACTTCCTATTTGAGGTTTTTAAACCCAGTCTGAGACTAGAAATCAAATTGCCATAACTATGACGAGAGCACTCAATAACCTTAAAAGTCTAAATCAAAATTTGATGGGTCTTTGATAGCCTGCGATGCCTTAGGTTAAGTCAGTTCAACAGACACATTGTTGTCATAGTGCTCAAAGGTGATGCAAAGAGGTCATGGTCATGTTGTTTATCTAAGTAGATTTATAATTCAAACAATAAAACAAACTTTCTTAATGAAGCATAAAGTGAAATGAAATACAAAAGAGTTCATTCACTTTCCTTGTGATATAGATTACTGAAATCTAATAATAATTAGGAACTTTAGGAGAGAGAAAACATTTTGTATGTGGCAAACAAAATCGTTAAATGAAAACAACCAAATTAACAAAAGACCTGTATAATTATTTTATTATTGGTTAATAGAAATCAACTATAATTTCAATAAACAAATGGGTGGACAGCTCTGCAATAACTGACAGCCAAGTCCGGCGTACAATTATTTCTGTAACTCAAACACTTGTCAGAGTCAGTTGGCTTACCAGCTGAAGCGTTCAGAAGCTTGAGCCCACTTTTTAATTATTGCAAATATAATTTTATTATGTTCAATAATCAAAAGGTTACAGCTAGTAACTTTTTCTTGATAAAAATAATAATACATTTTTCCTTGAGACTTTGTTTTTTTTTTAATTTTTTGCTAATATAACATTGAATTGAATACAGTGGATTGACTATAAATTAAAATGAACAGTTATTCTTGAAATCCACTTTAATTAAACAATAAATAAAACTTGTATTGTTATAGCATTGATAAAGCATTAAGTCGTTTAAATTTAAGTTGAGTTGCAACTGCTGCCTTAGGCAAAAGTTTAAGACTCAATATCTGGTTAGGAGCGCAACTTCTAAAAATATATGCAGTAGGTTACTGGTTCCAAACTTCAAGAACGAGCCGAAATAATGAAACATCATTAACTATGAAAATGCAATGAACTATGTTGGCTGCTTGTTGGTTATGTCAGAAATATGTATGTCACTTCCGGCATATGCTCTTTCAAAATATTAATTAAACATGAGTCATCAGTTCATTTGCAAAGCAACATTATTGAAACCAAATTAGCCATGTAACCGAACGAATAATTTGCAATACCTTTTTCCCATTTCCCATTTCTCACTGTTGCACAGCTGGCGTGTGAATGTAAAAACTTTTATAGAGTTTGCTTCTTATCAGCAATGCCGCACACCAAACAGCCAGCTGCGTCGACGCTGGCGTCGCTGCCATTGGGTGCCAATGACGTAAGCAGCTGGCAGCAGCAGCAGCAGCAGCAACAGCAACAGCAGCGTGCTATATTAAATCTTTTTTCACAAAATCATATAACACAACAACAACAGCAACAAAGAGAGAAGACCGAAAAAGAAAAATAAAACAAGATAGAAAAAAGACAGCAAAAGTTGTGTATTTTCAGGCGGCGTTTTATCGCTGAAAACAAAAACCACCAGTGACCGAACCGGCGACGGGTTGTTGCCTGCACCCACGCTACAACACGAGACAACAACAACAGCAACAGCAACAACAACAAGGAGAGCTACATCATATACCAAACTGAATAATAGTGAGGCGCTGAGATATACAATACCACACACCTAAGCATATATAAATATATCTGATGTGCTATATGCCGTTGAAGAGTGCAGCGAGCAGCAGATCAGTAAACTCTTCTAGTTAACCGTTGCTTTAGTTGTTATTGGCTATATGTGGTATTACATAAGCGCTATTGGCCATTGTCAGTTAGCATTACGTGCGTCAGATACAACTGACTACTTTATGCCCAATTTGGACACCAACTCCCAAACAAAACTTTCACATGCTAAGTGATTTTCTGGCCTTGAAATGCCACAACGTCAACATATATTGGTAATAGCCCAGCACTGTGCAAGTTATGAAAGCCTCGAGGAAAACAAGGAAATGACGATCATTAGTTGTTATAGAAAGTGAGTACGGTCTGACTGTGTTTCCCACAAAATGGAGTGATTTTTTTGTGAACTTAACTTAACTGACCTAACCCTAAAAAAAAAAAAAGGAAATCTTTAGTAGAGCTCATAAAATTGTATAAATTTTTTACTGTATGTATGAAATGTCTTAACACATTTACAACTTGGGCAAACTTTATATTACAATGATGTAATTATGATGATATATTTGGTAGAAAAGATCCACATATCCATAAACACCATTTGGGTAAATCTATTTTAAATTATCTCATTGTTTTTATTTATTAAAAGATAAATTTAAAGTAAGTCGAATTCATAAATCAATCAAAAAAAAAAGCATTTGACTGCATTTTGTGCAATATTCAATTTAACTCGTTTGACTTATTTTTTTTTTTTCTTTATAGTTTGTAGCTGGTAGCTGGTAGATAATTTAGATGATAGTTTTATTTGGATGACGGCAAGTTTTAAAATAAATATGAGCTCGACACTGAGCCTGAAAGCAGGGAGTTTCCCATTGATATCTTAAAACAGCAGCCTTATCACAATTTTAAACCGAGTGGCCGACCTGACAGCTTGGCAACTAACTAACTAGACTCAACTGGAGAACTAGCTAGGAGTGAATGAAAATTTAGTGTGTGTGTGGAAAAAAAAGCCCGGTATTCTCTGCGTTGTCAGCATCGCAGTTTTTCTGTTTTGCCTTTGTGCATTTCCAATAAGGCCAACTGACTGCGCGGAATTGTCCCCCTTTTTTATATTTTTTTATATGTCGCTCGCTCGCATTCCGTGCATATTTCATGAAGCACAGAAACAAACTGCATTTGAAAAATGCGTAATTAGCACCTGGGGAAAATAAACAACTGTACTGACTTAACGGGACTATTGACTACATATGTTTTCAAACACACACACACACACACACACAGCATATACATAAATAAAGATAACGACAAATTTACATGGGGAGGGGTGGGTGTCTGTGCTTGTTCAACAATATGCATGAATATAAATAAGCTGATCGTATATCATGCGATGTTCAATATATAAAGCGTTCAACAAAAGAGCGGGCAAGCTTCGAAAAAAACAATTAGTGCAGAGTATTTGTACTTCAAACCATATCACAGCTGAACCGTTCTATGAATCATCTTCTAAATAATTAAAGGCGCTTTCGAGATACTTAGTTTGAGGCCATTGACTTCAGACTTCACTCTACTTAAGAGAAAAAAAAAGGAATAAAACCCTACTTTAGTGGTTAAATGATGGTCGCACCCTCGAGGAACTTGAAGCTTCATACTTTATTATTGTTTGTGACTGTGCAAATGAAATGAGTTGAGGAGCTGAACACTGACGACAGACAGACAACAAATGGGCAGTCGAGGCGACAGTTGGAGAAACAGCACCGAGAGACAAGCCACAGACATCAGGGGCTACGACCAGACAGTCAGACAGACAGACAGACAGACAAATGTATCTATTTGCGAATTTGCCAGCAACAACTGGGCGAAAACAAATTTGTTCATTTCATTTTCATAATATTTGCGTCTATATCTTGTGCAAATATGTATCTAGAGTGTTTTGCTTCTAGTATACGATATGCCGAGCCTGTCCACTCGTTAGCTCGGCCTGTTGATTTATTAAAATGTTGTGCGGCCAACTGCCGAGGGAGATTGGAACGGGGTGGAGGTAGTGGTGGTGGGGATGTGTGTGCGCTTTTATAAATTTGTATTAAATTTTGTTTGTTTGTGTTTGTGTGCATATTTCTTGGCTGACCAACAGCATTGCTTATATAATTTAATTTATATTCATATGCTGGGCGCATATAGTGTTTATATATTGTACAAGCAAACATATTTTTCTACGAGGCACAAAAGTGTTGTTTATTAAATCAGCAACATATTTGTCATTGCCTCTAGGTCAAATATGTTGCAAGAGATTCGCCAGAGGAGTGATACATATTATTTGATAAGTTCGCTTTATAAAAGTTGTTTTGTTGCAAAACTTTCAGTTTTAGCCAATTTGTTCTTATATTGGACTTTGAAATATGTGCTTGGAGCCATTTAATTATTGGAAATAAAAGAAAAAAAAACACAAAAGTTTGAAGGGCTCCAATACTAAATTCATTTTATTGTTGAAAAAATAACAGAAAAGTTTAAAAGTCTGCATCACCAAATTTCTGTGTGTCCCAATGGGCATTCAGCTAATGTCCAATTTATATTCAAATGCATATTTGCAAGCCGAGAAAATAACGATTTTCCATTTCTAAAAAACACAACTTTATAGCAAAAAATACATTTTTTCCATTACTTTGTGCTTAAGACGAACACATTTAAGTAATTCTTTGAAAACTCAACATTTTTCACTTTATTGACACTGGATGCAACTTTACATTCACCCAGTGTTGATGAACGCTCTTTTGGCCTCTGCGACAGTGACTGAAACAGCATTCCGAGCTTATTGGGACCATTTAAGAATCTGATTTGAGTTCAACAAACGCCAGAAGATCTGCAATTCGTTGAATTTGATTCAGTTGTCAACTGTTTTTTAAGCAGTTGATTGTTCTCACACCTATTACGGGCTGTTCAACGCTTTGAACTCTCAGCTGTTTTAACAAGACGACAAATGCGATATGGGGGCGTGGCCAGGGGCAAATGACAATTATAAGGCGTCCAATATCATCGACAACATCGACAGCGTGGAAAACTTTTGCGGCAAGGCAACAGTAAAAGTATATCTGAAATACGGCTCTGCCATCGTATCTAATGTCAATAAACTTGTTGGCTTTGAAATTTAAATCAATTTTCGAACTGAGCAAAGGCAGATAGCATGGGAAAGCAAGAGAATAAAAAATATATATATAAAACAAAGCAGAAATCGATTGAGGGCCTCCAGACAAATCAATTAATAAAAATTGGGCTCGCTTTCCATGGAACTACAGGCAAATGACAAATAAAGTATAAAATGCCAACCTGGAAATGAATAGGAAACGGAAATTGGACACGGGCTGAACACAGAGAACCAGAACTGAGTATAGACCCAGGAATTAAAAGCAAATTTCAGTTTTTGCAATGACATTGACTGTGTTGTGATGCTGCTGCTGCTCTTGTTATTGTTGTTGTTAAGGATGTTGCTGTTGTTGCTGTTGTTTCTCTTGTTGTTGTCGCTTTTGTTGTAACAGAATTAACTACGAAAGTAATTAAATACAAGGGGCAGGTCGACACAGGCAGGCAGAACAGCTCGAGCCCGCAGGCTTTGTGTGCCATGAAAGGACATGGGTCTGGGAGGTCAGAAACTCGACTTGCGCGCGCATGGAGGCAATTAACGTTACACACACTGACGCATCAACTTCGAGAGGGCTGATCAGCAAAAAAAAAACACTGTATTTAAATACAATCAATCATGCTGCCAGCTTGCACTGTCATCCAGCTTATTCAATTATAATAAGCTATTTATTTGCTTGTTTTAACAAGTATCAGTCAGTTCAACTCTAGTAAATGCCAAATTCTTTAATAATATAGCAACTTTATTTTCTTCGTAAAATATTACATTTGTCAATCCGATTTGACATCTGTTCAGCTCAAAGTCTAATAAGATATTCAATGTTATTTTTTCTTTTTTTTTTTTGTTAAATAGAATATGTTTTGTGCTTATATTTGTACTCCAATATAGTAAAAACAAAACAAAAAACTTGAAATTTTAATATTTTCGAAATAGGTTTTTGGCTTTCTGCGTGTTAATATTTTCTTCATAACATATTACATCTATTTATTTTTAAAATATTATTGGAATACATATATATATATATATATATATAAGAAGTGAAGTATTGTGCACTTAATTTGAGTCATGCACAGATGAGACACAATAACAAAACCTCAACAAGTCGTCAACTATCGATGCAGCCCTCGCACAGTTTGGGGTTCAGGCGTACACGCAAGAACGCCGCTGGCGCACAATTTGTGCGCTGCAATAAAATAAAATTAAAATTTGAAACGGCAGCAGCAGCAGCAGCAACAACAGCTGACAGGCAAAAGGAAGCCTTTTCTGCCCCCCTCTCTTTCTCCTCTGTCACTGTCTTTGAGTAGCACGCGCTACACTCATTCACCCAGTGGCTGTGCCTAAAGTGCACTTGTGTGTGTGTGTGTGGTTGTGTGTGTGGTTGTGTGTGTGTGTGGGTGTGTGTGTGTGTGTGTGTGGTTTTCCAGCACAGCTGAGCTCATTCGCAAGCATCGTCATTCATCGTCATCATTTGTAACCCGCCTTCCCCTCACCCACTGCGCTCGCCAGCATTTGTCATATATATTTTCTGTTAGTGTTTTTTTTCTTCTTTTTCTGCTGCTCTCATTTGGCTGGTAATTATGATAAGACAGTAATTACATTTATCTGTTGCTGGCAGTCTCTGGCAAAGCTCGACAATGCTCAAGAGCGCGTGGGTCGCGCATAACGCTGCGTATGCGTAATATGTCTACACATGTGCATGCATATATGGCATATTATGTATACGCCTGCTGGCCAAGGCAAGTCCACAGCATTTGCTAAATTATAGGCAGTTGACCTTGGCTAATGCAAATAAAACCTGAAATACTATCTTTACACAGTGTCTACAGCTACTTGGCGTGTGTTTGTGTATCAACTTCTCTCTTTAAGCTGTTACAGAACGCAGTCCGTCAACGTGTTGTTTGATAATTGTAGCGAATATCGTTTACAACAATCAATCAATCGTCGCTGCATGCGTAATAGGCAATTCTAATTAAGCAGCCAATCTCATATGGGGACAAATGATAGCTGAAATATTGCACTAAAGTAGAAATTCTACCCTCACTTGTATAATGACAGAAAAATGTGTACACATTTCTTTTGGTGATGTGTATTGTATTCAAGTTGAGCTGACTTTTTGGCAATTAAAAATACTAAGCTCCAATAATTATTCAATTTCTAACAATAGAAACTTTAAGCAATGCAAAAAAGGAAAGATAAATTTAGAACAACGCTGAGCAGATTAACTTTATGTTTTATTTTAGTTACTGCATAAAACTTAGTCATATATTAAAATGGAAGCATTATTCAAGAATGCCAAACATTTATAAAAATGAATTGCTTACAAAAAAGTCATAAAGAACTAAATACAAGCACAATTGTCTAACAAAACAATTTAGATAAATAATTTCACAATCACAATGACCACTGTAAATTAAAAAAGCAATAAATTAAACAAACAGAAATACCCAACAACTAATTAATCAAGAATTGCGCGTTGCGTGCACAGCATTTGACTGCAAGACAGATAAACTTGGAGGAGGGGGCAGGGGACAGGGGGCATATAGGCTAAAAAAAACTAACAGAGAAAAATAAGTTCAATTAATTTGTTGGCAAGCACCTGGCTTGGCCAACCAAATGGCTATATGCAGAAGAAGCCCCAAACCGCGCCACCCACTGTCTTCTGTCAACGCAACAACAAATTATTATTATTGATTACATGCCATTCGTACAGAACGCGGGGCGGGGAAACGAGGGGCAAGGGTTGCTGCGAACAAATTCAATTAGGCGCACGACTCGCTTCGTACTAAAACTGCAATTGTGTGTTATATACACACACACATCCAATTCAAATACATACATACATAATTATGCATACTATGAAACAACAAAGTCCCATTGGTCCCAATGGTGCTATTATTGTATTTATTATTTTTCGATTGCATGACGTATTTTTTATCGGTTCCCAAAATTAATTCATTATGTAATACCTGGAAAAAAAATCAACCAAAAAAGGGGGAAACGAGTTCAGTGTCTTCGCCCCTGTGCTGTGCATACTCTTAACCCATTTCATTAGCTAAGCAAATTAAAAACAAATACAACTAAAACTAATTTGTGACGTTGCTGACGATGCCGTTGACGACCCGCATAATTCGCTAGACTGCACAAATAAATGCAGTAAATGTAGTTGTTTGTTGCCAACTCTTATCAGAGACGTCTTGTTGTTGTTTGGCTTTAATTATTTTGCTAGTTTTTCAAGCACACAACAATAACAAATGAAAATATACTTAGAAAAAGCGAGAGCCGTCAATAGTTTTAACGATTGTTTTGTTGATAAGCCGCCACAGGGGGAATGAGCACTTGACGGCTACTTGGCATTCAATTTTAGACATTTGGCATTTGTTATCATCGGTCTTTCTTAACGGGTTGCACAATTAAAAACAAAAAACAACAACAACAACCACATCTGGGTTCTGTTTAAGCAGCTGAAGCTATGCATGTATTTAAGATTATTATTAGCAAATCATATGTCAAATTTCTATTATCAGTTTAACATTTCTTTCAGCCAAAAAACATAAAAAGAGATGATTGTTGAAGAGATAAAAAAAACCGTCATGGAATTATCAAATCAGTTTTTCTCAGGAGTCCTGATGAGTTACGTAGCCAGCAGCTTTCGCCACACACACACACCCACACCCACAAAACACACCTGCTCATCAAGAGAGAAAAATAGACACGTAACAAGCAAATGTGAAAGAGTACAAAACAAAACTGAATAAAACAAAACCAGACAAGCTAGGCAAGTTTTCAATTTTCATTGTGCGCCTTTTGCATGTTCAAGTCTATTCCATTTGCCCATAAATTCTGAATGAAAATTGCATGGCACTGAAAAATGTATAAGCCAAAGAGACAGAGAGCGACGAAGCGAGGCGAATACAACACACAGCTAAAAGCAGCAGGCAACGAGGGGGCGGTTAACAGAGCGAAAGAGACAGAGACAGAAAGAGAGAGACAGAGAGAGAGAGAGAGAGAGAGAGAGAGAGAGAGATACAAAGAGAACGGGTAGAAGGCAATACAAAGCGGGCAAAAGTTAAAAGTACGCGTTTTATCTCTCAGATATACACACACACACACACACACACACTCAAAGTAAATAGCAGCTACAATTTTAAAGCAAAAAAAAGAGAGAAAAAAGACGAAAATAATTGCTAAAGCGAAAAAAAAACAAACACACACACAGACAAACGAAAAAAAATGAAAACGGGCGCAACATGGCGACGACGACGTGTGCGTTATTTAAATGATGATTTCGTTGCCGTTGTTTTGTGTTGTTTGTTTTCGGCTGTTGTCTCAATTTAAATACTTTTTTTTTTGTTTTGTAGGCTGCATTCGCTGGCGCTCCTAACAAAACTCGTTTGTTTTTTGCCATAGCCGCCAGATCTTTTATGCACAATAATAAAACAAACGCAGGCAAAAGCAACAAACAAAATATTTCTTCTTTTTTTTTTTGCTCACAATGAAGTCATTTAATTTATTCTCGATGCGTATGAAAACGCTTAATACTCCAAAAGTCAGTAAACAGTCGAGCATTTGTTTTGCTTTCCACTCACTTCATTGCGCATACGACGCGTTTACACAGCGCGTTAAGTATTCATTATGAACATGAATACCCTGAACAAAAAAAAAACACACAGCAACAACATGAATAACTGTGTCGTCAAGCAAACTGAGGAGCAATTCTGAAGTCTCAGAAAGTTGGCAATTAGCAGTATTAAAATGTTTAATTTTATGTTGTTGTTTAATTCTTTGTGGCCAACAGTAAAACAGTTAAGAGCAGCAAATTCAAAACTAATATTTTGTTTAATTAAAATGAGTTACTTTTTAATTATGCGGCTAAAATAAAATATATTTTTTAGTATAATATTTACACAATGATAACATTGTTGCGAGCATTAATCGATATTTGAATCGATTTGAGGTAATAAAACATATTTTTGTTAAACAAGTATTTAAAAATATGTTTCTTCATGTACTAAAACCCCTAACAAACAAAAGCTGGAGCCAGCAGAAAACATACCTAAGATATAAAAAGAGGTCACCAAATAAAAAAATAAACAAACAATTCAAATTAAACAAAAACTCGAATATTGTTTTAAATGTAAGTGATTATTATGACAAAAAATTTAATCGATAATAATAACATTTAATAATTAATAAGCACTCAAGACTTGTGAATCAAAAAACTGAAAGTGCTTCTGAATAAATTAAAAATTTTGTAAATGTCAAAGTTTTTAAGATTGATTGCCCGATGAATGCTAGTGAATGAGTTACGATTATTATTAAAATCGCACTGGCTGCTAAAAAGACCTTTGACAAAGACATGTTCAATTAGACAACTCAGCAACCGCTGTATGCAAATTGCAAGAGTTCAGGGAGCTCTTCAACATGTCTAATTGATAATTGCTTATTATTTTTATGAAAGCTGTTGTTGCGATTAATTATGCACATTGTCTTTTGCCATGGCTGTCGTTACTCAAGCTGCTTCTGTTGCTGTTGTTCTTGTGGTTGTTGCAGTGGTTGTCTTTGCTGCTGTTGTGGTTGTTGTTGTGGTTGTTGCAGCGCGTGCGTGTTTGCCAGTTGATTTGAGGGCACTGTTACAAGGCTGCCTGGTCGGTTTCAGAGTCTGTCCGCGCTCGTGTCTGTCTGTCTATCTGTCTCTCTGTCTGTCTGTCTCTTTTCGTATGTCTACCTTGTCAGCCGGGCGGCCCACAGTTGGCCAGACAGCGTCTCAGTTGCGCGTTGGCAGTTGCATTATTTCGTGAGATTTATGTGGCACGTTGTTGTGTGGCGTTGCATCTAAACTTGCTCTAGGTGTTTATTGGAGCGACACAAATGTGAGCAACAACTTTGTTGCGTGCGTGTGTTCTAAACGAGTTTATGTGGCGACAGTTGATTTGCTTTTTTTTCTCTTGCCCCAACTACTGTGTTCAGTGGCAGCCAGCCGCGATCTGAACTTTGGGCAACTCAACCCAAGGCGCCCAACGTGCAACGATGCATGGACAGTTGAATCATAGAAGACCTCATTTCCCAACATCCAGACAGTTCCGCCCAAGTAATGTCGGCCACACTCTTTCAACAAAGTGCAATAGTTACAACATAGATCAACTTAGTATTTAACTAAAATAATGAAATTTATTTAAGTATATCAAAATCGAAATTGATCAATTAATCAATAGATATGGCTGGTAATGAAAGTGTTTGATTTGTTCACAAAGAAGTAGGCATTTCTAATTCCAGCTTCTGCTGATAGTGAAGTGATCAGGTTGATAATATATTTTAGATTAGAACTTGGGGGTTACTTCTCCGATCGTTTTGAAATTTTCAGTTAATCAGTTGTCTGGGAATTTCACGTGCCAATTGGCTACAGCTTTGAAGTTGTTGTCGATTCGTGTCGATATTCGCTAAACAGGAGGAATTATCGATCAAATAAAACACAATTTATAATATTGTTGTGTTTGGTAAAGGTCGCTCGATCTTTTGTTCATTAAGACAGATATGGCTACATAAATTTCCCTGTTAATCTGGAACTAGAATATATACACCTGTTGGGTCAGCAGATGCCTCCTCCTACTGCCTGCTACATAAATTTGTCCTAATTTTTCTCAAAAAAAACTACTTTCAAAGATTTTTATTTGATTTTTTTTTTATAGCCCCTAAGTAAAGCATTTAGAAACTAATATCAGGAATTACTGTTGCCAGCTTTAATTCCTATCTTGCACTTACTGAACTGGGCAAGCTTGAAAACGTTCTACAAAATTCAGTGCAATACTTAGGTAATCCGCATAGTAAGCACCAGAGCCGTGTCTTAGTCGTATCTTAGTCATATCAATGACAACTTGACTGCCCCCACAAAGCCCAGCGCTGATAAACGATCACAAATATTCATTGAGCAGTTTGGAGCTGTGTAAATAAGTAAATACTTAAGTGTTAGTGCCCCAGACTATCATTATAATTGCCATGGCTAAAACAACAGCAACAGCAACAACAACAACAGCAACAGCAACAAAAGATGATTGATGAATTTACTTTACTGTTTTGTTTGTTTTTGCTTTTATTTTTACTATTGCGAACCAAATGGAAACCAACATTAATTAGTGCCAATAAAATTGAGCAAGTAAAGTGTCACATCATGGAAAAAAAGAATAAATAAAACAAAGAAGCGCACATTTTGACACAAATCTGAAAAACCATCCAAAATGCTTCGCCAGAGGTCAAACAAGGTCATGGTCAAACTATACGGAATGCAGCAAATTTCACAATATATTTTTTATGAAGGTAAAAGAATAACAAAACAAAAAATAATAAACATATTTCATAAAATTATGCCATGGTGGCCAATGACGGCCCACGCCTCAACTTGTACATTTTATAATTATACATTTTCATTGGATTTTTTTTTTAATTTTGTTTTTTAGATTTTTAATGTGGCCTGTTGGACGCAGTAGCTGCTTACAAATTTATGAGCAGCTTCTTGGCTTTACAATACATATTTGGCTAATGTCCCAAAGGCACGCAAAACCAGCAACCGACAGCAATTTGTAACTGCACAGCAAAAGCGCATAAGCTGATGTATATTATATATATATATATATATATATATATATATGTATATATGCATAAATTCTTTATTTTGTTTGCTGTTTGGCTGGGCTTGACAATTTTTACTGCCAAGGCAACCAAATGGGTCAAGTGTGAATATCTATTTTTTTACTGCCTTTTGGTCTACATGTTGATTTTGGTTAAACGCAAAGTTCAATGCGAAATGTGGGCGTTGATAGCGAAGGAAGTGAGGATGTTGGCGAAGTGAGCTTGGTTTGCGACTCAACCAGCTGAGGAAATTCCGAGCACGCAATACGAAGTTGTAATAAAGAAAACGAGAAGATGTCAAGGAAACAAGAACACAAGAAATTTTTGTATATCTGAAGAATTTCTGGGAAAATAATACAATGTGAAAATGTAGTTGAAGGTAATCTTTGTCCATATTAATAACAACCGATAACTGTGACCAAAAAGTTATTCCAATATTTTATTTAGCATGTTGTGTTTTTATTAAACATTATTATTCAGTTGGCCTTGGAATTTAAAAACTCGATTTTATACATGTAAGTAAATATAAATTACGTATATATTCATATATATAAATGTATGTACGTTTTTAAAATAGTTTGAGCGTAGCCATGTATCAGCAATATCTTATCTCAAGTCGACTTCATTTCTCTTTAATGCATTCGGACTACATTTGCAGTTAAGGCCCGCTGACAGTTATTATGTCGAATGGTGTTTCCCAGCAACTGTTGCTGATTGAGTCAGTCTACAAAATAATTGACCAGAGCACGAGCACGTAGTGGGACTCATTGCGATGGATACAGCGAACATATGTTGAACATGTGCCACAAGCAGGCTGCCAGCTAAAGTATTTCGCCACCCCCCCTGACACAGTCCGAGAGTCCGATGAATACCGAGAAATTCACTGGCTCTCATCACAGCTGCAACGAGTCAAACTAATTAAAAGAATGACCGGCACGCGTTAACAAATGAACAGGGAGTGAGTGGGCGAGGCAAGGGCAAGGGTAAGGAGGAGGTTGAAGCTGTCAGAAGCTCAGTCAGAACTGCTCACAGTTGATGAACTGACTGGGTGTATTGTGTTTAAGGGGCTGCTTTGTTTAGTCCACCTCTAAGGCGATGCCCAAACAAGCATCAATCAATGTTGAGTCCCTAACGAATGGAATTATAATGCTGATCAATCGAAATTGCGAGTATTCTCCTGGTCAAGGTAAAATTCCAATGAAGCAAACAAAAAAACAACATAAATATTCAATCTGAAAGGTACAAAAGTTATCGACAGCTAAAAAGTCGGCCAGTTTTAGGGGGAGTCACCCATCTTAAAACCCTGATGGTTTACATGAGTATTTTGTTTATCATGCAAAAATTTCAATGCAAAAACCATATTTTCAATCTAAAAGGTAGAAAGGCTATCGATAAATAAACAACAAAAAAATTATCGCCAAAGATTGATAATATTTTACAAAAGTTGTTAGACACACCCCAATTTAAAGCACTTAAAAGCAAAAATATGAAGTATTTATATTATAGATATTTGGGGTAATAAATTAAACTTTAGATACTTACTGTAATGTTTTTTGTTGCGGGTTGGGTATGAGAAATCCAATTTGTGTTTGTTTGTATTTGGGTGTGTGTGTGTGTGGTGTGTGTGTGTGGTGTGTGGAGTGTGTTGGTGTCTTGGTGATTGATGTTCATTTGGATGATTAGAAAATGGCCAGCTGCTAGACGCTAGACGCAAGTTGGATGCGCGATAGTTTCAGTTGTAGTTGTAGTTTTAGTTGCTGGATTTTAGTTGTAGTACACGTACTAGTTGTAGTTGCGTAGTAGTAGTTGTAAGTAGTAGACATATAGACGAGACGACAACAACGACGATGGTAACACATACGAGGTGACCAGGGAGGGATGCGCAATGGGTGTTTTGGTTTTGTTTTTTCTTTTCTTTTTTGCTGCTGTTGTTGCTGTTGTTGTTGTTGCTGTTGCTGTTGGGGTTGTGCATCCATCGAATTAGAATTCAGCAAACTCCTTGGCGCACTTCTCGGTGCTGGAAATTCGCAGGGCCTCCTCCTCGTAATCATCGAAATTGCTTGTGTCGCCGGGACCTTTACACCGGGGTATGAACGGCGCCTCGATTTTCTTTTGGAAGATCGCTATCCAGTCCGTGGAGGCGAACCATTTTTGATTCTTAATATCATTGACGCCCGCTTTCAGATTGCCATAGCGCTTGGTCAGATCGACCTGCAGCAGATTGCGCAGCAGATCCTTCAGATCGGAGCCAAAGTGCGAGGGGAAACGCACCTTGCCGGAGACGATCTTCTCATAGATCTGTATGGGCTGGTCGGCAAAGAACGGCGGATAGCCGGCTGCCATCTCATAGACCAGCACACCCAACGCCCACCAATCAACGGCCTTGTTATAGCCCTTGGACAATATAATTTCGGGCGCCAAATATTCGGGTGTGCCGCATAACGTCCAGGTGCGTCCTTTGACACGCTTGGCAAATCCAAAATCGGTCACCTTCAGATAGCCCTGCGAGTCAATCAACAAATTCTCCGGCTTCAGATCGCGATAGATCAGATCCAGATAATGTAGATACTCAAAAGCGAGCACTATTTGGGCCGCATAGAAACGCGAATGCGGCTCCGAGAAGCGTCCCACTTTGCGCAGATGCGAGAACATCTCGCCTCCAGGCACATACTCCAGCACCATATAGAGATTGGAGTTGTCCTTGAAGTGATAGCGCAGCGAGACAAGAAATGGGAATTGGATGGCCTGCAGGATGCGTTTCTCATTCAACGTATGCTCCACCTGCTTCAACTTGACCACCTTCTGCTTGTCGAGTATCTTCATGGCATAATAGTCTTTTGTCGGCTTGTGCTGCACGATCATCACACGGCCAAAGGAACCGGTGCCGAGCGTTTTGATCCTCTCGAAATCATCGAGGGCAGCGGTATTGGTTGGATTGCGACGCCATTTATCTTCAAATTCCTCCTTGGCCTGTTCGAGAAACTCCTTAACCGTTTCGGCGGCGTCCACCTTCTTGTTGGATGTGGTTGCGTTATTGCCCATCTTCGAGATCGTTCCAGTTAGCGAGGACAAACGGAACGTGGCGCTGGCGGAGACTTGAGCTTGGGGAGAGCTGCTGTGGCTGTGGCTGCTGCTGCTAGCTTTTGGCTGCTGCTGCTCCTCACTGGCAGCAGCTTCAGCGTTGCTTGTTGCTCTTGTATCGGCTATTGCTCCACTGCCACCTCCTCCTCCTGTTGATGCTGATGCTGCTGCTGCTGATCCAGTTGCTGATGCCGATGCTGATGCTGCAGCTGCTGTTAGCGTGTTTGAGGGCGTGTGTTTTTGGCTAGCGGCGGCTGCTTCCTGCTGTCCTCCCCCTGCACCACCGCCTTCCTCCTCGTTGCTGTGCTGCTGCTGTAGCTTGCCCTCTGATCCGCTGCCGCTGCCGCTTGCCGTTCCTGAACTATGATGGGATTTTTTCTTTTTAAGAAATTGTAAAATGGATTTAGCTATTTTGGCGAGTTTATTAACAACGGTAAAAAGAAATTTTTTGCTTCGGCTTTTTTCGCTTTTTGCGCTTTTTTTTCAGCAGCGAAGCGTAGTTATTCACTTGGATTTTCGACCTTTTCTTTGTTTTATTTTAAGCAGTTAGCGCTTTTTATATTTGTATTTTTTTTGCAGTTTGCTGTTGTTGTATTAGTGGAAGCTTGTGCTCTTGTTGCTGTTGTTTTTGTTGTTGTATTTTGATGTTGTTGTTTGCAGTTTAAGATTAGATTTTTTTTAGGTGTATGTGGTTTTCTTTCTTTTTTTTTTTTTGTTTGGTTTTATTTGCTTAACACTTGGCGGCTTAAACTAGTTTAACACTTTAAGCTTAGGCTAACATTTGGTTTAACACTTTAATTATTTTTTCCGCTTCTAAATATTATTACTATTATTTGTATTTTTATTTTACTGTGTAGCTGCAAAGAGAATGTTGAAGAAAAGAAAATAACAAAAATTAGCATCTAAAATTTGAATTTTCCATCTCTTTATTTTTTTTAGTGCGTGCACAATAATTAAAAAATGAGTACAGCATTGCCAGACAATTTGTCACATTTTCTTGTTATATTTTTACATTTTTTTTTACTTTTCTTTTTTCTGTTTTTGTTTTTTCAAGTGTACCACAAATTTGTCATTACTTTTGCCTTTGCTCTTTTGGATTTGCTTTTGCGTCAATTGAAACGAAGCCATGCATGAGAAACAATTTAACCCAATAAATAAATCAATTTGCATTAATTAACACTACGCAAAAATCAAAGCGCAACTCGTTTAGGAAAAACAGCACGAAAAAAAGCAAAAGAAAACGAATGAAAAAACATTAAAAAACTGTCGTCGATCGTGTCAAGTGTCAAAACAGCTGATGGCCATCATATGTTGCGTGCTCGCTCGCACTCGCGCACATCATTCGCAGCTGCATCAGCTGCCAGCTCAGTGAAGAGAACATTTGACTAAAGCTAAAAAGCATTAAATTAATTATTAAATCTTGCGCTGTGCGTTTTGCCTTTTGCTTTGCATTCACATTCACAGTGTGTTTTGCTTTTGTCTCATTTACTTTTGCAATTGTGTTTTTTTCTCTTCTCGCAATTGCTTTTGCGCTCATTTACTTTGTGTACGCGTGTATGCGTGTGTGTGTGTGCGTGTGTGTGTGTGTATGTATTGCTGTGTCTGTGTGCATTTCTGGTTGGACTTTTTTACGCTCTGCTTTTGGTATACACTTCTCTACATTTTGCAGTCTGCTTTTTTCAGCTTACTTTATTTTATGTTGTTTTAATTTCAAATTAGTTTTCGTTTGGCATATTGTGTTTGATTTTCCGCATAGAGTTTTATGGCTTATGCATAAAAAGCGTTTTAACCAACACACACATACACATATACACGCACACGCATACAATTTACAAACGTACACACACAGATTGAATAATCGATTTTGCTACACACACACTTAAAGATTGCGTTACATTTTGTTGGCCATTTACCTTTTTCAACTATTACTATGTTGTTTTTCTTTTGTTAGCAATTTTCAACACATTTAAAAATTTTTACAATTTTTTTAATGATTTTTTATTTTGCCGATTTTTGCACTTTGGATTTGTTGCTTAGATTTAAAATACCCGCATTTACCGCCGAAAAAACCCGACTACACGCGTCAACAGCAAGATATACAATAACAGTCTCTTCTAACAGCTGTTAACGGCAACTCGCGATGTTATCAAGCGCTGCTCTCAACACTCCAACAAGAAATATCCAAAAAGAGGCAAAGGAGAGAGCGAATGAGAGCAATTCTGTTGCTTAGGAACATGTTGCACTGTTAGCTCAATTCGACGAACTATTCGATTTCGTGAAATTCACTCGCTCACTGTAATCGAGAGGGGGAGCATGACAAAAGCTGGCTGCATTACATTATTATTTTCACAAAAAAACACTAAAAACTCGACAGTGTCTATTAAACCACTAAAATAAACATAGATATTAATACAAAGCAAAGCTTTGTGAATCTATATCACAAATACGAATGTTAAAAAAAATCGGATGAAATTGTCATCGACAGGGATTCCTACTAAGTATTTCACCTGAAACTAGTATTTTTCCAATTGGTATTTCTGTATTTGGACGCAATCCAACTGCGACCCAAAAACAAATGTAAAACAAGAAAACATAAACAAAAAGAGAGTTCGGGAAGATGGAAGAAGTGTGCCGTATTTGCACCAGCAGCAGCGTCACCCTCGTGGACATCTTCAGCCAACGCAGCCCATCCGAGGAAGAGCCCTGCTTGGCCGACATGCTGAACGAATGCGCCAATTGCCACATTCGCCCCGATGACCCGCTTCCCCAACAGATTTGCCTCGCCTGCATTCTAGCCGCCCAAAATGCATTTCGCTTCAAGCGGCGATGCGAGCAGAGCCACCAGCACTTTTGCCGTCTGTTAACAGAGTGCGGTGTCAAAGTGGAACAGGCGCTGGAAGCGGCGCACCAAAGACCTAACAGCGGCTTAACAGATCGCATCAAGATTGAGCGCCAGGAGAAAGACGGGCAAGAGGAAGAGGAGAGCAGCTTGCACCAAATTCAAATCAATCGAAATTCCAATGCAGAGAAATGTCCAAACTGTGCCAAGACATTGGCCAATCGTGGCAGTCTCAAGCGACACATACTCATCCATTCGGGCGAACGGCCCTACAAATGCCAGCACTGCCCGAAGGCCTTCAATCAGAGCTCCAATCTCATCAAGCACATGCGTGTTCATTCCGGCGAACGGCCTTTCCAGTGCGTGCATTGCCAAAAGGCATTCACCCAGAGCAATCATCTGGCCAATCACATGCGCGTTCATCCAGTGAAAGTGCGGCAACAGACGCACGCTCATTCCAATGAATGTTCATTTGAGTCGAGTCGCACTCATTCCAGCGAGGGTGCATTCCAGTGCTCGCACTGTCCAAAGCGATTCGTTAGTCGTGGAAATCTGGAAAGACATAAGCGGGTTCATTCCGGCGATCGTCCGTACAAATGCTCGCACTGCCCAAAGACATTTACGCAGAGCGTGAACCTGGAAAGGCACGAGCGCGTTCATTCGGGAATTCGGCCGTTCCAGTGTCTCCATTGTCCGATGGCATTCACTCAGAGCAGCCATCTGGTAAATCACGTTCGCATTCATTCGGGCGAGCGGCCCTTCAAGTGCCATCATTGCTTCAAGTGTTTCACACGGCGCCAATATCTCGAGAAGCACAGTTGTAGTCACTCGGCGGTTATTAAGTGAAAGGAAAGCACAAATAAAAATAAACAAATCAATATCAAATAAACTGACTTCAAATGTAGTGCACTTATCGAAATCGATAGCAGCTATCGAATTTAGCACATTAACAGTGTCTTTTGAGCACACGGTGTCACGGTTAGCCCTCTGTTAGGCCCATTGTGAACTATCATCAGTTTGGAGCGGGAGGTTAACAGCGCGTCACTGTAAGGTTGGCAGCGACACAAAAAATACAAGCGACGAAATACGCATGAAAGTTTAAACAAAAAATAAATAAGAAATATGTGGAAAATGGAATATCGAAACTAGCACACAGCCACATTGCACAAAACCCAATTTGCAAAGCAAAGAAATCATAGTATTACAAGTGCAGCAATCTGCGACGCTGCTGGTAAATATTCATATACATATATGTGAGCGCGTGTGTGTGTGTCAGTCTGTGTGTGAGTGGGTGCACTTTTGTTACTGCTGCAAAATTTGCAAGCATATTTTTTGTTTGGAGCATTCACCACGTGAGTTGACAATAACAAATTTCGTAAATAAACTTATGAATAATAATAATAAAAAAGCTTATCAAGCAATTGAGTCGCTGACTCAATCAGGCGCTGTAGGTGTACATTTATTACCTGCACAAAACAAGTGTTAGTCATTCACTTGGAAAAACTCACAGACAGTGGCTGAATGCCTGCAGTTTGTCTGCAATGTTTGCACTCAGTGAGTGATTTTCGGTACGGCTGCACTCAAATTGTACCCAGCCACAGACTGATTTGCGGGCAATTTATCCAAGCAGCGATTTCTGTTAACCCTTGTGTGCTGCTCTCATTTTGACAGTTAATTATAAGTGGCAATAAGTGGCATTAGCGAATTGTGGAATTTTTGCAAATCGCTTTTTAATGCAGCTTAATTCTAGCGCACAATATAATATTCATTTTATTATGTCACTTTTCATGCCAAGCAGGCCCCATTTGCGGGTTAATGTTTGTGTGTTTGTGTGCAATGCGTTCATTCACTTCCAAATTAGCTTTTTTGCGTTGCTCCTCTGAAGCTTTTACTGTTGTCATTTCTGATTTGATATTTAGTAATTACACTATTGCTCTCTCTCTCTTTCTCTTCTCTCTCGCACTCGCTCTTACTGAAATTGCGCAACTCTTTCTTGCTTTTATGTTTCGCTATGTGAGCCAATATTTTCTGTTTACATGCACCGAAGAACTGGTATTTCTAGGTGCGCGTGCACCGAGTAAATGATAAAAAACAAGGTTATATTATATATAAAAATTTGAGTGTATCCGTTGCGAAGCTTTATTTACTGCAAAGTTTTAACACGATTGAAACGCGCCCGTTTTTATTTCTTAGAAATATGAAGACAATTGAAATAAGTCAAACAGAACAAAGTAGCCATATTAAATGCAAAGAAAATATATTTTGAAAAACAACAAGTTTGTTTTTAGATTTTAAAACATAGTATATTTCTGCACAAATGTCACAGAATAAAAAGCTACTTTCAAATAAAACTTAGTCGAAAAATAAATAATAATAACAATAATACGTATATGGTATTTATGGAATATTTTGTTAAGCTTACAAAAGCCGACACTTCACGTCAGGTCTTAAGAATTGAAATAAATATGTAGGGAATTAAATTAAGCTATTTGCACCTATAGTGACGCCTAACTGTAATCTACGTATTTGCTGGCAACAGTTCAAAGACCATTTTCACTTTCCAATCTCGCGTCACACGCAATGCTGCCAGCCAGTCGCCGTCATCCCTCAGAGGCATTTCACTTAAAAGTGATTGAATCATTTTAATTGACTGCACACAATAAAGAAAAATACGTTTATAATATATGTATATATATATTTATATATATATATATATATATATTTATGTGCAAGGGTATGTTGTATATGCGCAGCTTGATTTGTTTTTTGCGCTTATGATTTTGCTGCAACGGTCGCAATTTGCAATTTGAGGGCAGGTCAGTGAGCAGAAGCAAAAAATGTTGCTGCTGCTGCTGCCTTGGCAATAAATACAATAGCAACAATAATGAAATAAAAAAAACCATAAATATACTCGTGCAATTAATTTGCATTTATTAAACGAACCTCGCAAGCGTTGCGTCGCCCCTTTCTCTCTCTCTCTCTCTCGCTCTCTTTCTCTCTCTCTCTCTTTGTTCCCTTTCGCGCTATCGCAAATGCGCTTTACTTCTGTCCTTCTTTCACATGTCGCCGACGAGACACGCGCTCGGGGCAAATGTATGCCTAGCAGCTGGTAGAAAGCGAGGGCGGTTCGAGGGCGGGCTGAATATGTTAATGGAACTCACTCAGTTGGCTGCCTTCAGTCGTATAAAATTACTTGCCTCACGTCGAATGCGTGCCGAGGCATGATGCGCACAATGTTCATGCTCTTGGATGGAGTACGGAGTAGTGGGGAAACGCAGTGCGTAGGTGGGCCAACACTTTCGCATATATACACATATGTGTATAAATATATATCTACATATATACCTGGGTCCCATGCTGTATATTCATTTGAGATACATTTGCTAGAGTAATGAAATTCCACAAACCTTAAACCTTGGCAGAGGTTGTATATGCGCGGATTTTCCATTAAAAAACAAATGCAGATTTGATTATTCGTGCCAAATTTGTCTTCCTTATCCGCATAAATCTTAGGCAAATTGTTAGTTTGGAATAACCTAAAAAAAAATTAAGAAAACTGATTCGTTGTATTCATTTGTGATCGCTAACGATGCACTTACAAACACGCTTACTTTACACACAATCAAGTAAGCATTTCAATCAAGCACATTTAATGCATTCAGTTCTCGTCTTATCAAAAGTGTAGAATAATTATTTGAGTGTGCCAAATGTTTAGTTATTTATTCAAGTGTTCAGTTAATGGGTAACTAAGATTCGATGCCTTCAGTCGAGTGCCATTGTGCGGGAGATAATCTTTACACCTTGCAGTAGATTTAGTTGGCTTTTGCTTGTGATTAATATAGGGACATACATTTGCACCTAAAATGGTTCTCCTCTTGCAGCTTACAGCTCAGTTAACTCAGTGGCCCGGAAAATTAGTGGCGTAATGTTCTTCCACCTATGAAAATCAGCACTCTCCCTGAATCGACACGAGCAGCTAGAACAAGTTGTGTGAGTCCTTAAAATAAAGTCGTTTAATTAATCAGCATTAAGGCAACTGCACACTAAAATACGTATTTATTTGATTTAATGCTTGTGTTTGCAGACAGTTTTTGCATGTGACGAGCTACTCCGTCGAAAATAATATTCGCTTGCGTTAGAGTCCATTATTATATATCGCACTGCGCAATCAGCAAACTACATAAAAGTAGAATATAAAAGTTATACGCACGAAGTATTTACCTGTCGGTGGCTTGTTAAAATAAAGAGTATGAAGCATTATGAAGAAGTTAATGACTTATGTTGATTCACAAAAACATAATAAATATTAAATGACTTTGAACCCTGGAGTAAAACTTGGTCCCGGGTGATTGTAACACCTAATTCATGGCTGTTATTTCATTGACTTCTAATCTAATCGGCAACTATTAATTGGAAAGTCATTTTATGCGTCACCTAAACAACATGTTGATAAGAGTATTAACCCCCGCTGTGATTAAGCCGCTGTCTGCGTTATGAGTTATCTGTCCTCATTTAACTATGCGTTTAGCCGTTTTATTTACGTGATACTAATATCAACGCCAAGTGTCTAAGCATTTGCAGGCTGTGATTATAATGTTTGGCACTCGACTCGTAATCCCCCGGCGTCAGTCTTTCTTTGGCCTATGATAAGATATGTGGCCATATAATATACACTATATCTGTATGCTATGGTAAATATTTCGTATAATACAAATATACCATTCTTTCTGTAAGCCCATTTAACTAACTGTTTCAAGAAACCTTTTTGAAATGAATAATAAGTTTGTATTAACAAAATGTAAATGAATTAACGCTTGCAATTTGTTTAAATAATTTTCACAAAAATTATGTTGGCATCATCATTTAGCGGCCCGTGAATTTTGCCACAACTACCATCTGTTTCCATCTGGGAATTTATTTCACTCGTAATTTATTTGGCTCTTTAGCATGCCAGTAAAATACTTGGTTTTCTTGCACCTGAAGTGCTCTTCTAATGAACACTAATAGCAATTAATTAAGTGTGCTGCTACAATTTTTACTTTTTATTTCTTGTTGTGTTACGCGTGAGTTTCTCGTTGATTAAATACAGCTCATAAATTGGGGGTCACGACTCAAAGACATCGAATTGATACAAAAATCATAGAAAAGTAACATTTTATCAGGGTTGAAAAATATTCTGTTATTATTTTTCAGTCATCTGCTTACATCTGATAGTTGAGGAGGAATATACAAAATCACGCCTCCAATTGATTGTTACAAATACTGTAAATATTAATGCGATAAATTATAGAGTGTAAAGTTTTGAGCTTTAATATTCGTAAAGAACAAAATTGTCGATTTCTTTGTCAAAATAATTAAGGATTTAATGATTGGTTAGCACTATTTAAGAATCAATCGCCGCAGTTCAAATTCTAATTGTGTACTATCCAAGAATAGATGAAGCCCTCCCCACGTTCAAATTGTGATTAATTATTTACACATTTGTAACGCCCTCGCCCCATTAACCATGTATCTTGTGTGTTGTTCGTGGGCGCTCTTCGAATCCGCCCTGTAAACAGTTCACACACTAAAAAATACATGAGTTAAATTGAATTATTAATCATTAACCCATCTCATGCGTCTTGGTTTTTTAGAGTAGTGCTAATCTCAAGACTGGCTTTCGCTAAACAAATTTCAAATGAGAAGAACGTGCACCGTGCAAGTTGCGAATCTGTATCGTATCGTGACAAGATTTATTTTTCTGTTTGCACTATCAACGTGTGTAAATATTGAAAAACTCTCACGACTGTTCGTTCAACTATGGACCCTGAACAACACACTCTGTTTCTCTCTCTCTCTCTCCATCGCTCTCTGTCTACCTGTCTCTGTCCCTGGTTAGTTCGCTGAACAGACGAACTACGTGTAGCGCCACATAAAAAACCAGTCTATCGTAACTTAGCTTTGGGCACCAAAAACTCGTTTTGCTGAGATGTTTTTTATTTATTTTTGTTTTTCAATACTTGACCAGTGCTGAAATACGCACTTAAGATACTTACATGTAGAGAGATATACATCCACACTTTCAATCATTAATAAATGTTAAAAATACAGCGGAGGAGCAGTATGGAAAATTGCATTTGTACTTAAGTTGAGTAAACATTACAATTCACATTGTTATTGTTAAGCTTTTAAAAGTTTCTTCAGCAAAGAATTTCTTCGAAATGTAACAATTATTTAATTGATTTATTAGTTTGACCAAAGAGCTTGTTTATTTTGTTATGAGAAAAATTAATGGCGTAATAAACATTTTCATATTATTGCATTTGAAAAACAAAAATGAATAATAAAGACAAGCAAATAAAAACGAAATGAATAGTATGGTATTTATGTGTATATATATATATATATATCAAGCTGCTATATATATATACATATGTACATCTATTATATTATATGTTTTCAAGCTAATTTTCATTTATGAGTGTATGTCATAATTACAAACAATTTTGTCAATTGTTTGGCATAATTTATTATGTTTGTGCTGACATACGAAGTCTTATTGCTAATTGGCCAAATAGCAATGCGAAATTGCCACACACATATATATATATTTATTATATATATGCATTACTTTAGCACTTCAAACAGACGGCTTTGGTTGATACACGCGATGTGACTTTTATGTATGTGTATCTGTATACATATACATATGTATCTGGTGTAAATATGTTACGCATGTTTGTGTGCACAACTTTAATTGATTAGTTTTTGAACTATTTGTACGGACATAGGCCTTTTTACTTACCATCGTACTCGTCTGCACTGCTTGCCAATTGGCGTCAGTCGGGCGTGACGTATACGCAGTGTACTCTCCTGTGTGCACTGCTTGGGGCCAAACTCGGCACGATCACTGTTAAAGTTTCAGCAGTCAACAGCGTCAACTAGAGATGAGCGTGTCTCGTGATAAAAATCCGGATACAATTACTTTTTTGTTTATATGACATAAATTATATGTGATGCACATAAATAATATTTAAATAATTTGCATTAGAAATTCATATGCTAAAATTCACTTGCTCATCTCTAGCGCATATGCTCTGAGTAGTTAACAGAGCGCTCGCCGCGGTACGCATAACAGGCAGAGACACAAAAAGTGTGTGAGAGAGAGAGAGAGAGAGAGAGAGACATTTTAGTTAACAGTCGGGATCGCAACTGGTTCTTTCATTTAGTACTGTCAGCGTCGGCGTCGCGGTATGATCGTAGGAGTGCGTTGGCACGCGTTCACAAAAGCAGTGTGACTTGTGCACAACAAACAAATACTGCGTGTATCTATACAATAAAAAAAATACATAATAAGAATAAAAGGCACACAGATATTTAAATATATATATATATTTATATATTTACTCGTACCAGCAGCTGCCGTGTGTGTGTGTGTGTGTGTGCTATTTTCGTTTTCGGAATTCTTGTAAAGTGAAAACGCTGCTTCATTTATAACGGGCACAGGCAGACTAGTTAAAATGTGAGGGACGCTACTGGCTAAGCAATAATTGACAACAGCCAAAATAATGCAATACGGTGGGTACTAATCTCTCTCTCTCTCTCTCTCTCTCCCTATCTCTCTCTGTCTGTTTGCCAAACCCTCTGAACTTTTAGTTAGCTTTGCAAGCGTGTCTCATTATCACATTTGCCCTTTTGTCGCGCATCGGGGTCGACTTTGCGAGCAAAACATATAAGCATATTTCCGGTCTAATAAGCAGCTTTCAGTTGCTGCCCTTAGTTAAGCTCAACCCTAATTTTAACCCCATTTAATAAAGGCAATTTCTGCGAAATGTCTACGAATTGTGTTTTGTCTTCGACCACATTTTATCTTATCGCTAGTCAGCTACTAAAGTTAGTCGCCTGGAAAGCAAAAGCACAAAGCAAAGGCAAACAAATAATAATTATTTCTAGAACCGCGTATGGTTTATTGTGTATATAGCATAAACATTCACACTCAACATTGATTAATGGCATAATTCAGAATGTTGTTGGAAAAACTACAAGAAAGTGTAAAAGAGAAAAAATTTATGTTTGAGAAAATATTGGGATTCTTCTGTTAAGCTTGGAATGATCAGTAATTCGAAGCAGAAAACATTTCCATTCAAGAAAAAACGTGTTCGCCCCTTCGGTATTTGGTACATGTCATATATATATATATATATATACCTTTACTTCCCAGAAATTGGTTATCGGTGCCAAAGAAAAGAACGCAAACAAGCGCGAAAGTGCAAAAGAAGACAGGAAATGAGCGCTCCATCGACTTGCAAAAGCCATAACAATAAATATAAAAATATATAAAGTCAGTTTTATCAATATTTAAATGGCATCTGAGCAGCGTTATAACTATTGCTTAGCCTTTTTGCGCCTGACCACATCAGACAAACTTAATTTTGCGACACGACTCATGCATTTCAATTGGCTAACAGCGCAGCTCAATGGATTTGACAGTCGATTGCTACATGTTTGCCCAGTTGTCGATTTCAGTTCCATCCATTGTCTTTATTGTGGGTGTCAAATGCTGGCAGGCATTTTTATCGAAGCGCTCTTTTCGCTTCTGTCTCACATCAGAGCACCCATCTATCTATCTTTCTATATATATCCAATCCATTTGCTGTTTGTACACATTTTGATTGATGGCTGCCTGACTTAGAAGTCGCTTGTCGACAGACGGGCATTACAATGCCAAACCATTGCCAACCTTTTGACATTTTGCCGGCCCTTCTTTTCTGATGGCTGATGGATCTTTTGTAGTCAATGTCGTCAGCCAAAGACTTGTCACAATATTCAATTATGAGGGGTGCTCGGTATTAATATGGGTTATGAGAGACGAGCTTATTGAAAAGTCATCGTTTAAATTCGCTATTTTAACTTGGAATGTACAATAAAATGTTTAACTCAATGTATTTTTATGGAGAAAAGTAAAACAAGTAAATGAAACTGATTGCAATTGACTGATTGTCAAGTAATGTTTGGACAACTTCTTAGTTTTAATGTGTTGTGTACCATTTTATAAATTGTTAAATGCGGATTTTTATGATATTCTTAGTAATTCGTTTTAAAACGAAACAAACACGTGAAGCACGCATGAACACATTTCAGATAATTTGATAAATCCTTTTCCATTTGAGTTAGCATGGCACCATTAATTATAAGTTTGTCGAAAACCCCTTGCGTGAATGCCCCCAAGGCGTCGCTGGTTCGGATTATATCGTCTTCTTCTTCTCTCCAACACACACACAAAAACACACTGCGATATTTACATTTGTTTTTAGCGACCCCAGACGAGACCCAAATGTTTATTCAAATGACAAAGGGTGTTTGTCACTGTTGTTTTTGCGTTGCTTTGCATTCTGTTCAGTTGTGTTGTTTTGTTATTTAGTTTGTTTGTGTGTCAAGTTATTCGATTATCGATTTGCAACCTTGATATTATATTAATTAAGGTGTCTGGCCATCGCAGAGAAAAAAGAACTAACTTCTTGTTTGTTATTTCGACTTGCAGCTAATTTAATATAGAATGCTACCCAGCTTGGACACCTTAATGCGTTGCTCGAAGCGTGTGCTGCAATCGCCGCTGGAGTCGGTCAAGATGAGCAGCTCCTCGACTGGCCACAGCAAGGCGCCAGCCGTCGGCCAATACGGCCCCTTCACACCCGCCAACGATCTGAGTTGCTCCGGCCGTGGCGATTGTGTCGACAACACTTGCGTCTGCGACATCCGATTTGCGGGAGACGAATGCGATTTCATTAATTTTCCGTACTACACGGGCATATCCACTGTCTTCTATGTTGTGGCCCTCGTCTCGGTCATTCAGCTGCTCATTTGCATTGTGGCCGAGTATCAGCGGCTCAAGCAGCCATCGATCTTGCGCGCCTGTCGCCTCACCACACAGAAATTGCTCTATTTCATGGTATTTGTGGCATCTTCGCTACGCGGCGCCTACTTCACAACACCAGTAAGTGTAATATTATATATATATACATATATGTTTTTAATTGCCTTCTGTTTATCCATTGCAGCTGCAGCCTCAATGGGCAGTCACACTGATGTCCGCCTACTATCCGCTCCTGATGACCTGCGCCTCCCTCATTGTCTGCATGTGGGCCGAGGTGAGTCACCAATGCCAGTCGAGTTGAGAATGATGCGATCAGTTTGATTCAATTACTAAAATGAGCGCAAATTGGAAGCGTGCTCAAATTTCCTTTTTTGTTTAAAACGACAAAAGTCTTGCTTCCATTGTTTCTACTAGTTCTTGTCTGCTAAATACTTTAAATTATTTGTAAACTGTGTAGAAAACTCTAAACTATTTCGATTCAACAACAATTTAAACTGCATTTGCAGAGGTCATCAGTATTCTTAGTAATATTTGAAATTTGATAAGCGATCACAATTATATTTTCTTAATGCTGTAGAGTTGACTGATTCAATGCTTTAATCCTAATGGAAAACTATCAAATTTTTCAAGAACAAAGCAGTCGTTTCTTAAGAATGTTTTTGTGCAGAATCCCCAATGTCGCGACATGGACTTAGCTGGTTGCTACTTAAACAAATAATAAGAACAGCAGCACAACATATTTTAATCCGTTTTATTATTGAAGCGATTCGCTTTAATCTAACCGTCAATGTTCACGCCCATGATAAGCAATATCCCAGCCACAATTTTGATAAGAACATAAAAGTGTTTCTCTTTTATGATTGCAATAACAAAATGGAAAAAGAGAGAGGAGTCTTTTTGCGGTTGTGCTCAACTCTGTTCATGTCTTATCTGGCGTCATTTAATGCGAGTCACGAGAAAAGCGAGTTTAACTCAATATCATGTGAGTGTTCGCACAGCTCAATCTAATCTCATATCTTAATTATGCTAGTCCCCTGAGAACCAGAGAATTTACAGTACTTAAGCAAGTGCGAATCAAAGGTTCTCAAGCGCTAACAATAATGATGGAGAAACAATAGGGGTAAAAGTATTCCAATTATTAACGCTATCTTTCAGTCTCCTCTAATCGCAAGTGTTTAGGTGCAAGTGCACCCAGTCAGTCTGTCATTGAACATTACAATTGTTTTTTAACGCAAACGCAATTTATCGCGACCATTAATTAAACTTGCGGGAACAACTGAAAGTCGCGTACGTGCGCACTTCGCAATGCGCATACTGCCTATAGTGGAACTTGTACTTGATTCGTGTTCTTTGACACATATTTGTTGACTTTCATTTTTTTTTGTTTTTTGTATTAGATTTTTCACTTGCGCGACATTCGCTGGGAGAAGTCGCAGTTCCTGTCGAAGAGCTTTCTGGGCTTTGTGGCGTTCAACTTCTTCCTGTACAGCCTGTTTGGCATCGAGGTCTTCAGCTCACTGATCAACTCCGAGCGTCGCGATTACGCTCACATCTTCAATGGCTGCTACGCTGTGCTCCTGCTGATCGTCGTCATCTTCTTTCTTATTTATGGCGTCGAGGTGTTCTTCAAGCTACGCGGCGGCTTTGTCTATGATCAGACGGGCAAAATTCTAGGACCCAGCGAGGCAATCGTTAATGCTTCACAGCTGCATCAGTCGCGCCTTGGCCTGCTTAGCCAGGCCATAATGCTGATTGTGATTGTCGGCTTCCTCACCTCCGAAACGCTCGGTGATTTCTGGAAGACCAAGTAAGTCCACAATCGAAATTCAAATTGAATTTAATGCATCTAATAACTGAACATCATTTCCATTTGGTATTTGTTAAGAGTGCCCGTCAATTCGCGCAACTGGCATGATATCATCTTTCGCATCGCCGAAATTGGTGTAGCCCTGTGGTTTCCCTGCTGCCTGTGGAACTGTATGGCACCCGAACAGCTCTGGATATTGAATCCACGCAAGCTGCTGTCGCGTCAGATCGATCCATCGATACCCACACTCAATGCGGACAGCAATAAACTCTCGCTCGAGGAGGGCCAAACCTTCCTGACCAAAAAGGATTGCTGGATATGCTATGACAGCGACAAGCCAGAGCCACTCATTCAACCCTGTCGATGCACGGGCGACGTCAGTTCGGTGCATCACGAGTGCCTCAAACGCTGGCTGGTCGAGAGCTGTGGCAGCAATAACGAAGCCCAGCTGGCCTGCAAGGTCTGCTCGCATCCCTACGAAATCGAGAAGTCGAAAAAGTGAGTCAAGCAAATCAATGAATAAATTATAAATAATACCATCTGTAATATATAATTGAAAATTAACAACTGTCTCATTTTACAGACTCGAGTGGGACAAGGGCTTTACCATTCAGCATTGGATGAAGACAGTAATACTGATCACGCTGATGTGTGTCACTGGTGCCACGACCTGGGCTGTTATACAAATGTATGTGGATCCGTTGGTGCGTGTCCTGACCGTTGGCGTTGCTGTGCTCATTGGCTATGTGTGCGTCAAGTGTCTGGGCGAGAACACTGTGGTCGCCTATCAGCGGGCCAAAGTTAGCTCCATTAACATTGTGACCAGCTCGGAGATGACGAAACTGCACACCATTTGCGAGGATGTCAGTGCTAGCACCTCCGCAGCAGCGGCAGCGCGTTCTGCCTCCTAAACGCACGACAAGCCAACAAGCAATAATAAGTTGATGCCATAAGGAAACATCACCAATACATACATATTATGTGCATATACACAAACCGACGGCGTACGATTTAGTTAAGCGAGCGCGTTTTGCACACAATTTTGCTCAAGCCTCCCAATATCTTCCCAGCAAACTGTGTACATAGGTTTTAACTCATTTAGCAAGTAGGAAAACGATTCGAAAAATCAAAACGAGTCAATTTTGTCTCTCAAAGTAGCACGCATTATTCCAAGCGCGATGTGCATTGAAACAAAAAAAAAAAAAAAAAAAAAAACAAAAAGAAAGAAAGAAAGGAAAAAACCAACAAGCCAAATATTATATAATCTATTTACCACAACCTACATGCATAAGCCAGTATCAATTATATTACACAGTATAATTACAGTATAGTACACCACACAACACAACACAATTAACGAGAAACGTCTTGAGATTATGATGATGATGATGATAATGATGATGACGATGAGAACACGTTGCCAAGTAGCTGGAGAAGTTTTTAACAAATGAAATACGAGTAGTTAACAGTGGCACCAGTCAATGTCAGTCTAGCTGGGCATGTTTGTAGTTTGTAGTTTGAATACACGATAAGTTCTTTAATTGAAAAACGTACTCAATTCGTACGTTTGTATCGAGCACAGCTAACTTTATTTTGGCGAATATAATTTTAGGCACACACAAACATCACACACATCACACACATTCACACATACATACACACACACATACATACAAATATTTGTATTTTTTAATTTGTATTCAAAGCGAACGGTTCGCAGTACACCTTAAGCCTATACTTAACAAAACCTAATTTATAAACGATATATACATTTATTTATATAAACGCCGCGCCCACATTTGGATTGTGTTATCTAAAGCGATTTTGCTATGTATAATTTCATTATATTATCAACAACAAATCCCCCAAAACACAAAGCATATTTACACTTTAAGCTAATATACATTTTTGTGATAAACCAGTTAAATATAATTATATCAATTATGATATCAAATGAAATATCTGTGTGTTTTTCAATTTGCATAAAAGTCAGACTTGACTAGAAGTCAGTTCTGAATTTGGAAATCAGCTTAGGGAGTTGATAAATTCACAAAACTAATGATGTCACTCTACATCTATTATTTTGCAGGTTTATAGATGGACTTTGAGAACAGTGTCAAGCGTATCTCTAATTTTGGGGATTTGTTTGTGATTCCTTGGTATGCGTTATTTGTGACAAAAAGCCATTGGTCCGTTTCCAGCAACTCGCATTTGGACTATGAAACATATATATTCTGTATTGTATTAGATATATATAATTTGCATTGGAACTTGTATAGAATTTCAATTGAAAGAAAACACTTCATATTTGTGGTCGTTTTGTTCTATAGTTATACATTTATTATGCACACAATACCTATAAAATATATATGTATGTTTATAGTTTATGTATACAGATTATTCTTACATAATATCGATTCTATATAAGCCAAGTCAGACAGACTTTTGACATGTTGCGGTACATCGCCACGAAAGTAAAAGATCAACAGTGCAAACTTAAAGATGAAAGAAATATAATAATAATAAGTGAACTAAAATTCATACAGTCCTTCAACTGGCATGCTACATTCGATGCCAATATTCAATTAGAAGATCACATTACTAGCTAACATGTTAAATGTGTGTGTGCGTGAGTGTGAGTGTGAGTGTGTGTTAAGAGTATGTTAAATCAACTAAAAGCCATAAGCTAAACATTATTTATTTTCGTTGCTATATAACTATTCGAATTTAGTTACGAAAAATGTTACTTGACCGAAAGCGTCTAAATCTATAGCGACTAATGCAGATTTTGGTATGCTAAGCCGGTATTTTATAAACTATGTGAAAACAATTCATCTAATGGGGAGAAGTGTCCTGGATCCTTATCATGATGAGTGCCCAGGTTTATGTGACGACGGCCGAGCGCTTGTCGCGATTCTTGCCACGTGCGACGGATCGTGCCTTGAAAGCGGCGGCATTCACCAGATGCTGCACATAGAAAAGAATATATTTAGTGGAAAAAATCTCTTTTAAATATGTGTGTAATTCCAACTTACGCGCTCCAATTTGGACTGTTTGTTTATGACCTGCTCCATGTTTGTGGTGTTCGGCCCCAGCTGGAAAATGTCGCGTATGAATTCGTTCTCCTGCAGCTGTGAGGTAATGCCAGGACCCATAACGGCGCACAGAGACGAATACTGATGGTGTACGGACCAGGCATCTAATGTGAGAGTATCCCTACCGACGCGTACATTAATCTCTGGCGAGATATCCTCCTGAAATTCAACAATTTCAATTTAGTAAGCTTGGAAGCATATTTCATTCACATCATGTCTGGCGTTTAATCAGTTTTACTTTATCCTAGCATAGACAAAATTTAATGTAGAAATTTTCTAAATTAAAAAAATATATAAAAAAAAAACTAGACTTTTATCTTCTTTGTCTTTTTGATCTTTAAAATGATACAGTCCACATATCAACATGACTATGTCCCGCCAAACACGAAGCGCTACGAGTTCATGAGCCACCTGAAGGGAAAGGATGGCTTTGGTGGCCCCAAAATTGTCGAATGCCAATGCGTTGAGGAGGACAAGATTAAACCGCCGCCGGATGCGATACAGAATTGCGCGGGTGTGGAATGGACAGGCATTGCGCCGATGGGACGTTTAGTGGATCCGCGTCTCATACCCACAGAGCTGGCGCAGGATCAGGTGGAGAAGATGGCGTTTGCCCCGGAATCGGATTGCATGAAACTGCAGCCGAATCGTTTTCTCAAAATCTTACGCAACATCTATCCGGATCTGTACGAACGGCTCAAGCTGATGCCCAAGGAGGAGCTGAGCCGCCGGCTAGAAACGAATCGCATGTATACCACCTATCAGATCGACTACAGCGACGTGAACGAGTATCCGGAGGGCATCTACGAGAGCATGAAGCACAAGGATGAAGCATTCAAATTGAAATCGGACAAACTGCAGACGCACAAGGCGCCCTGCACCGAATTCCGCCAAGATGTGATGAAGCAGGTGGAGCGCGAGAACACCACCGGCTACGAGGTGAAGGCAGATGAATGCGAACAGGCCTACAAACCGTTCAAGACCACCTTCTCCGACTCGACGCAATTCGTGAACTCGGGCAACAATTCGCATTGGAAGACAACTGGCAGCACATTCCGTAAGGTGCCCAACTTTACCGAATACATGGACTCGATCAGCCGCAACGGCTGCATCATAATGCGGAACAAGCTCCACGATCACTCCAAGTGTCTGGCCAAACATTGTCGTCACGAGATTCGCTTCAACTGCACCGACATGAAGCAGTGAATGTGTCGATAGATGATCTACTTCGTCTCATTTATTATTATTTGATTGTGTCATTCTTTCTCACGTATAAATTAAAGTGTGCAATTGAAAACATCATTTATTTTAAATAAGAGTTTGGGAAATAGTAAGGAATGTGAAAAGACCATTGCTCGAGTCCTTGATCGATATTTAAAACAATTATTATATATACAAAAAGTGTCTAATGAAGTTTCTATATAATGAAAGGAGTTCTGGCCCCGCTTAACTATAATATATAGCTTCGACTGTAGTTCTTGAGAGAACCAAAGTTCTGAAGAAGTTGCCTCTTGCTTTACATATTAGTAGTTGATTAATAATTTAAATAATGCATAGCATTCAATGACAGGGAGCAGGGAGAACAGTTGACTCACCTCCAGATAGCGCAAGACATCTCGGAATGTGGCGCGCTGCGCTTTGCGATCGCGTTTGGCGCGATATTTGTGCGAATCGGTGGCCAGCTGCTTCACAGCAACACACAGCTCGGCGATGTGCTCATCCATGAAGTTCTCATCATGGGCACGGCCCGATTCGAAAATCAGTGCAATCGTCTCACCGGCGGCCATGCGAACATCCAAATGCGGTGATTGCAAGAGACCCAAAAACTTTTTAATCGAGCTGCAAATCGAAATGGAAATTAAATATTTTTGTGAGTGACAATCTTTGTGTGTTATTTGTCGATTGAATACTAACGGAAACTTGTGCTCTCCAGTGGTCATCAGGGAGACAAAGTCGCCCGAGGGAATGAGGGTTAGGAGCAAACCCCAAGCGGACAGAGCCTCGGCATGAAGGGCACCTGCCTCGGCCGTTACGGAAACGGGTGTCTTGTCGTCGCCGCGCAAATAGCTACCGGCAAAGATGGTCTCGAAGATCTGCATCAGACGCACCAGTTCGCCAACATCCTCGCAGTCCACAAAGTTGAGTAGGCCCAAGGCTGTGCAGCATTTGGCACGGGCATCGTAATTAACCGCCTTGTCCAGCAAGGTGGTCAGCAGGAACTGGCTCATATCCTTGGACATGCTCTCCTCGCCGCCCAAGTGCAGCACCAGCAGCGGTGCGAGGCGTGCACCCCACAACTGTTCCTGGCCCTTGCCGCGGCGAACGCTCTTCTCCACAAAGTCCATCACCGTCAATTTGTGATCGTCAACATAATCGGGCATATAGCGATGCATCAGCAGCTCGCAGATGGACTGCAGTGCCTGGATGCGTGTCTGTGCCGACTTCTCGGTGGCCTGTTCCAGTGCCTTATCGAATTTCTCCTCGAACTGCTCCCTGGACCGCTCCTTGATCAGCTCCTCAACACCTTCCGATGAGGTTCGAACCATCGAAGCGTTCGAATAAACGCTCGCATTGTCAAATGACTCGTCCTCAGAGTTTGTGTCGTTGGTGCGATCTGTGGAAGCTAATAAGGCAAACGTTTCAATGGAATGCTCAACATAGTGGCTAATGGCTGCCTAAACTGTTAAGATTACTTTCAATTTCGCTGCCTTAGTCTAAACTAATATCAAACTGTATCACATCGTGCCATTGCTTTCTAAACTGTATAAAATCGTTGCTTAACATTCGTTCTGTTAATGTGCAGAGCACAACAGAAATGTAGCAACAATGCTGCTCAAACTGTGTAAACATTTCAGGCAGCAGTTTTAGCTCACTGTTAATTGATTTCAAATTTCGCTGCTTGTCAAATGAAATGACTCAGCTAGCAACGAGAAAACAAAATAGAAAATAATGTATATCTGTACAAATGTATGTATTCAGTAAATTGGCAGCACGATAACTTTCCGCCTAGCAGCGTATTTCTTGAAAGACTTTATGTGCACACACCTAAAAAAAAACACTTTGTATTTATATATATATACATATAGATATATATACACACATTTATGTGTATATATAATGTAACAAAAGGAATTGGGTGCCCGTTTGTCGTGTATTTGGGGCAATTGGACGACCTTCAAACGAAAATGTTGTGCAACAAGTTTTCTTGTTTGCTGCTGCCAAAGAAAAACTCGCTTAACTTTCTACACACACACACACACACACACACACAACAATTTTCATTTAGCACGCCTATGCTGATTTAGGACAAGGTAATTTCCGGCATTAGGTTTTCATTTTTACAACAACAGCAACAACAACTTGTTGTGTAATCAAAACAACTTTGAACAGCTGTTGTAAAAAAATATAATCAACTGCTTTGAAAGTTGTTTGGTAAGTTGATCTTAAGGAGTCTCAAAAGCATTTGGAATCTGCCCAATTTTATACAAAAGTTGAAATAATACCTTAAATAAAGAAAAAACAATTTGATGGCAGTTTTGTGTGTAGCTATTTCCGCCCAAGAAGCGTATCATTTAATATAACTAATATATATTTATTTATGAATGCCAACTGCGACACTAGTTGGCATCAGATTAGATGTATATATGTAATGATTTACACATACATATATACACACACACATAAATATATAAGCCTCTGACCGTGTGTTTCTTGATAAGCTAGCATTGAATGTTCAGATACTTGAATAGCGTGTAACTACCCTTAACTTATCGAGTGTATCGGGCTTTTCAGACTTTTTGAAAAAATATACAAAAATAAAAATCGTATGCTAAAAAAGTACGCTTATGTATATATGCACACTATTTATTAAAAAAAAAATTTTTTTTTTAAAAGAAAACGAAATTTATAATATTTTTCACATACAAATTTCGTCTCTTTCCCTCCCTCTAACAAAGACAGGGTATTTCATCAGTCACTTCTTCGTGCTGCGACCATCTGTTTCAGCAGCTGAGCGCGTGCAAGCTTTTTTTTTCGTTTGCCAGCACAGCAACACAAAAAAAGTATATATTTCGATGATTGCCAAACAGGTTGAAGGCGAAAGCTTTCAAAGCGAACGAAATTTATATATATTTCATGATGTTCAAAATGGTTGGATGCAAATGACTAATGCAGATGGCACATAAAGCAAGCACCAGTGTGCAAAAGGTCAACAGAATTTATGGCAAATATGCAGTTCACTACATACACTTCAACACAGGAACATCCACTCAGTGTCTTTGACTTTCTTTCTTTGTCTCTTTGTTTGACTCACCTTTTCCTGCTCCTGCTCTTTTATTACGACGCGGCATGTTGATGCTGTTCTTGTTGCTAGTGCGTTGTTCGCTGTGTCCACGAATTTTGTGTTTGCTGTTGCTCGAACTGATCTTGCCTATGATCGTCGTTGTTCTTTTACACACGCGTTCACTAAAAACACAAGCCTTGTAGGGCAGTGTCCTTTTACCCGAAAGAGAGAGTAAGAATGCGAGAGAGACTCTACACAAAGATGTCTACACAGACGCGTTTGGCGGCAACTATTGGCGGCGCTTGCACGTGTTTTCTGCTTTTATTGATTTTATATATGCGTTGTGCGTTCAGGAATTTAGGTTAGAATTTTTCTAAGGGATGTTTTACGTTTTTTTTTCTTTTGATTTTTTGTTTATGTACTCCTTGTACTTTCGAAATTGGAAGAGTTTTAATCAAGACGCAGCTATGCCGAATCTTTTATGTTTCCAATATTGTCTCTGGTGCTGCGCTTGCTGTTCCCTTTTATTGCACAACACGCGTTTAGAAATGTTGAGAACTGATACGTTACTGAACGTTGTTGGTTTGCACGCGCGTTTTATATTAATGCACTCCAGCTGTTGCTGCTTCTGATTAGAAAAATGTTGGTCGTTGCTTTGTGTTGCCACAAATTTCATGTTTAATTGCAATTGAATTTCGTTGCGACTTCCTTGGCCTTGAGACTCTGACTGTTATCGACGTCGACAGCGCCGCCTTTTCCGAGGGTGTTTTTTGTTCGAGTTGTGAAACTGTTTGCTGTAGCGTTTCAAATAGTTTGTTTCTTTGTTATTGACTCTGTAATTTACAATGCATGCGTGCACGACTTTTACTTCGACTCATACAGCTTTTTCAAAAGCTCTGTGTTGTTAGTGTGTGTTGTTGAAATAATAATGCAAAACATTAAGCACTTTTCACGTAGCTAGATTTGACGAAATTATAATGACACATTCAATGCAGTGTTGAGAAGTACCGCAAAATATTTATCGCAAAAAGTTTATCGAATTTGGAAATTACACCACCTGCAGCTCGACGCATGTACTTTGTTGCTAGTGATGAAATAAAATCCTACCTTGTTTGAATCTATAGTATTCATTAGTCATCAACAAAAGTTGTCAAGTGTATATGTATTTATTTTGATTTGATAGCAGAAAGCAGAGTTGGCTCGAATGTTTTCTCATTACCAAGTGTTTGATTTAAAAGTAGGCGCGATCCACTGACTTTGCTTTAAATTTCAGTTTTACTGCACAGAAAAAAAAAATTTGTTTGCTTTTGTTTAAACAACAATTACACAAATGCTATATATATATATTTTTTTTTATTTTTTTTTCTTAAATTACATTTTACTATATAGTTAAATTGTAAATTCTGTCTATATGAATAAAGAAAGCTGATTTGGCATCGATAACTCTAAATATATCAAATGAAAATTATTAAATGAAATGTGATTTTACATTTATAAAATGCCATATAGAGATACAAAAATATCTGAATTCGATATTTCACTATACAGATTGATTGAAGAACTATCAGTAGTTCCTCATTCTTCTGATTGATTAAAACTTAACAAACATGATCATTCATCAACTTTTTAGCCAAGTTTACAAAACTGAAAGTGGTTTTGAACCGTTTGAAGAGTACCCTGTATTTGGTTTCGATATGTCGATATCGGTACGACATTGCGCATTGCAATAAATATCGCTAGTTTCATTGAATCGATATTTACTCTCACATTTGTTCATTTCCATAGTATGTTTGTTATTTATTGCAAAACTAATTAAAAACAAGTGGCAGGCAGTCAGCAAACTGACGGGTTGCTGTTTCGGTGTTTGCTTGAACCAAGCGCCGCCAATGCCGATAAGTTGTCGCTATCACTAAGTGATTGTTTAGTACACAGCAATAGCAGCCGCAGTAGCAGCAGCAGCAGCAGCTACAACAATTTATATTGAACTTCGGCTCTTGAGAACTCGAACTTTGTTACACACCCATACATATGCATCGGCCAGATTCATTAGATGTGAATCAATAAAACAATAATAAAAAAAAGTCGAACAACAATAACAACACTGCCCGCAAAAGCCTACAGCGTCATTATTTTTTTGGATATCTGCACTTGCACAAGATAATTAGGTAATTTGTAAACTGCTTGCGACAGCATCAGCGCCATTCACCTGTGTATGTGTGTGTGTGTGTGTGGTGTTGGTGTTGGTGTTAGTGTTGCTTATGATAGGGGAAAGAGAGTGGGAGAGGGGGAGGCGATCGAGCTATTTGCGATTAACGCTTAACCTTAGCCTCGCACACATACAAATATATACAATAACATATTTAATCTGCTGCTTAAGACCAGTAAAATTCCAATTCGATTCAGATTTCACACATACACAATTGTAAATATGGCCAGCATCGAGGAACGCTTCCAGGCGGCTGTCAACGTGATCAAGGGACTGCCCAAGAATGGACCCTATCAGCCCAGCACTAGCATGATGTTGAAATTCTACGGGCTCTTCAAGCAGGCATCGGAGGGCGGCTGTGTGCAGAAGAAGCCACCGTTTTGGGATGTTGTCGGACGAGCCAAATGGGATGCTTGGAATCGGAACCGTGAGCTGAGCAAGGAGCAGGCGATGCAACGCTATGTGGAGGGTCTGCAGGAAATCATCGAGACAATGTCCTTCACGGAGAACGTGCAAAACTTTGTGGGCAGTCTCGATGGGTTGACCAACATAAATCTGGACGAGCTGGAGCTGGTCTCGCCCGGCATGCGTGAGCTGGCCGAATCACATCCGAACTCACCGTTCCATTCGCGCACAAACAGTCCACAGCATGGCAGCAGTTCCAACGTGGGCGCTGCAGATCAGCCTCCAACAAATACGGACTCGCTCATCAATGGCCACCAGACACCGCTGACCAATGGCTACACGTCCACGACGAGCACTGGCTACGCAACGCACAACGACTCCACCAGTAGCAACAACAACAACAACAATTATACAAACAACAGCAGCGTAGCCATTGTGGAGCCCTCAGACGACGAATACGACGATCCTTACGACACGATGCTGCCCCAGGAGCTCACGCAAGCGATCACACACAATACGGAAATGCTGCGGCAAATCCAGAGCACAGTGGCCACAATGAATTCCGATATGGCTGCAGTGCAGCGACGTGTCCGTGGCATGGAGCAAGCTCTGCTTGAGGTGCGCAATGCGCAAAAGCTGCATGCCAAACGCGCGAATCCCATCTGGTGGCCATTCCAGGATATCTCGCCACTTTGGTTCGCTGTGCTGGTGTTGTGGCCTTTCCTCGTGCGTCGCCTGACACGATTGGCGGAAAGCAGACGCCGCTGACGGCGGAAACCTTTAGAATAGCTTTATTCGTATAATAGTTAAATTGTGAGTATTCCTCTTCAATTTCTACTTAAGGCTCGCTTCAAAAATCATTCATTTGGTAGAGTTAGTTCAATCATAATAAAAGTGTGGAAAATCGAGAGTTAGTAAGAAAAGTTCAACACAATTTTCACACATTTGAAGCACACAAATTCAATCTAATATTTAAATGCTAAGCAGTTTTTAGCTTTATTGGTATCATTGTTAAATTGTTAGTTTTATTTATATTGTTTTCAAGTTGCGGCAACCAAAATTTTAAGCTTTAATAAAAGTGCACAAATTCGAGAGCAAAACTAAGAATTTTGGATTCCAGATGCTTAACTTCAATATCAAGTTCCATATTAATATTCAATATTTAAATGCCAAACAGCTGCCATTGCCATATTAATTGGAAATGTTTTTCAAACTCTTTTCAGATACTCTCGGTTTTGGGCATTAGCTTTATCTGGCTTGCTTTAATCATCCACAAATGCGCTACACTCCTTGTACAGAGTTGGACTTGTATTTAGCTTAGTCGGTTTATCCAGTTGCAATATGTATATGTTTTATGTATATTTATGTTTTAGTAACAAGCAAACACAACAAACAACACACACACACAATTAGTGGCACATTCCCCCTCCTCCCCCGAAAACACATTTATATTTTTAGTTCGTAAGCCGAAAGTTTTCTGTGCACTTTTGTTTTTGCCCAGCCTGGGGCGCTTTTGCCTTGGCCCAAAGCGTTGCCTTTTGGTTGAGAGACTGGTGCAAAGGTTGTAAAACAATTTTATTTGTTTGTTAATTATAATTTTTGTAATAAAGTCATGTAATATGATTCAAATCACAATGCTCGCTGTCAAGGAATGCTCGTTTTAGTCTTCAGTCGGCTGTGGAGTGATGCGCAAATAGCCTTTGCCGGATGGCACCTGGATCGTCTCGACGCCGTTAGGGAAAAGCTTTGGCACATCGGCGGCCTGCACAGTGGGCAGCACCATGCACTTGCCGCCTGGTTGCCAATCTGCTGGCGTCGCCACGCTCTTCGTTTGTGTCAGCTGCAGCGAGTCGATGGCGCGCAGAATTTCACTGCAACGCAACAACCAAAAACAATTCAGTTAAACACAGGAAACGGTTCGATTCAAGTTTTAAGCTCACTCAAAATTGCGTCCTGTGGTGGCTGGGTATAAAATGGACAAGCGCAGCTTTTTCTTCTCATCGACGACGAAGACGGCACGACAGGTGAGCGGTATCCCTGCCGCATTTAGCTCATCCTTGTCCAGCATATTTAGCTTCAGGGCCAACTCACGCTTGTCATCGGCAATGATGGGATAATCAAAGCTCGCCAGTTCTGCAAGAAAGGCATAAATTAATAAATGTGCTCAGAAGCAACAGGTTCAATCTCAGGCACAACTTACTGCCATAGCTTTTAATGTCCTCAATCCAAGCTTTGTGCGACTCTGCCGTGTCGCAGGACAAAGCAATTGGTTTAATGCCGCGATTAATAAACTCGGGAACCAACTGTGCAACCCGTGCAAGTTCCGTGGTGCAAACAGGCGTAAAATCAGCCGGGTGAGAAAAGAGTATGGCCCAACTATCCGACATCCAGTCATAGAAATCGATCTTGCCCAAATTGGTCTGAGCCTCGAAATTGGGAAACTGATCACCAATATTAAGTGCTTTGCCAGCCATTTCTTTTCAGTCTAGTCAATTAAAGTTATTGAACGGAAAAGAGCTATTAGAAAAATAAAGAGGAATTTGCCGCTGTCAGAAAACTATCGAAAGCCAGCCGACATCTCTAGCGATAAATAGTAATCGAATACGTCGGAGTCAACAATAACAAAACCACTTGATCAACCCAGTTTTAACAATAAATTATAAATTATCAAATAGAATGAGCATGTCGGATCTCAGCATCAGTGGTACTCAAGTCCAGGTGCAGCCACACACGCCGCCACCCCCATCGCCCCCGGGTAGGTGGCCCTTTCGCATCACAACAAATGCACCACAAATGCTGGATGCCAACTTGACGCCGGGACGGCGGAAGCTTCAAAAGTGGCTGGGTCGAGTCCTGCGTATCGTCATAACGGATGGCCGAGTGCTGGTTGGTTTCTTTAACTGCACAGATCGGGATGCGAACATTGTGCTCTCCATGTGCGTCGAATATTTGGTCGAGGGCCAAGAGCCCCGCTTGCTTGGCAATGTTATGGTGGCCAAAAAGCATATTGTCTCCCTAAATATTGACGAACCTCGGGCGTCAACGGTTCTTTAATTAACTGAAGATTGATTGATATAACGTATACATTGAAAAAAGTAAAAATGCTCGAAACATGTTTGTACATACAGTAGGTAAGGAAAGTTTGACAACAAAAACCTTGTATTCTTATTAGTCCACTTAAGACCCAACAATTATCAAAGAGTGCGTGTATATTTAAACAATAAAAACGATGTAATTTTTATATGTCTACCTCTGCAAAAAACATTTCGTATAATCGAAAGGAAATTAAATAAATCTGACAAGAGTTGAGACTTTTCTCGCTCACTGTAAGTTGTTTTTAGTGCCATGTGAATGGCAAATCGACGCGCTGCCAACTTTATTGCAAATACTTAGAGTTGAACTATTTTTAATAATCTTATGTGCGAAGTGTTCATCGAATAGATCATATAAATAAAGTAACCTCCAGAATTGGAAAAGTTTTAATGAAATTTGAAATTATTCTCAAACGTTAACAAATCAGCTGCGAGAGAAGTATTTATTTTTAATTGGAATTTTTCAGGATTTTTTAGTGCGTTTATGGAAATGTGTAAAACCAGCGACACCTAAATTGTTGCAAGGCATTAATAATGGCAACACAGCAGTTGAACAATTAATTGGTCGAAAACATTCAAATTCAATTGAGCACAATCAGCGATGGATTTCACGACCTTCGTGAAGCCTTCAAACGGCGGCGTCACCACCGAGCCACACAGCGATACAACGAAACTACAGTTTTGGAAGCATGTCGAATACATTGAGAATCATGGCAAACAGGAGGATGACTACGAGTATTGCATGACCGAATTCCTGCGCATGTCGGGCATCTTCTGGGGCGTGACGGCACTCGACATTATGGGGCAACTGGAGCGTTTAGATCGCAACTCTATCATTGAGTTTGTGAAGCGTTGCCAGTGCCCGATAAGCGGCGGATTTGCCCCATGCGAGGGACATGATCCGCATCTGCTGTACACGTTGTCAGCGGTGCAAGTGCTGTGCACATATGAGGCTCTGGACACCATCGATTGCGATGCGGTGGTACGTTATGTGGTTGGCCTGCAGCAGCCGGACGGCAGTTTCTTTGGCGACAAGTGGGGTGAGGTGGACACCAGATTTAGCTTTTGTGCGGTGGCAACATTGACGCTCCTCAAGCGCATGGAACAGAGCATTGATGTGGAGAAGGCGGTCAAGTTTGTCATGTCGTGCTGCAATCAAACGGACGGCGGGTTTGGCTCCAAGCCAGGCGCTGAGTCACATGCGGGTGAGTCAGCAAGCAATCTCTAAAATACATCCATAAACAAAATGTTTACTGATTGCAGGTCTCATTTATTGCTGCGTGGGCTTCTTGTCGCTGACACAGCGTCTGCATTTGCTGGACGTGGATAAGTTGGGCTGGTGGCTCTGTGAGAGGCAGTTGCCATCGGGTGGACTCAATGGACGGCCAGAGAAGCTGCCCGATGTTTGCTACTCGTGGTGGGTGCTCTCCTCGCTGACCATTATGGGCCGACTGCATTGGATTAGCTCCGAGAAGCTGCAGCAGTTTATTCTCTCCTGCCAGGATACGGAGACCGGCGGCTTCTCCGATCGTACGGGCAACATGCCCGACATATTCCACACACTCTTCGGCATTGGCGGACTCTCGCTGCTGGGACATTCCGGCCTAAAGGCCATCAATCCCACGCTCTGCATGCCCCAGTATATTATCGACAGGCTTGAGATTAAGCCGCAGGTTCTGTCGCAATAAAAATGCATTCGCGATATTAAGACAAAAGCTAAAGCCAATGATTCGCTTTATGATTAATTTGTATCTCCACTAGAAAACGCCTCCTCAGAATCTGTATCCAAGTTAATTCCTTTTGTATCTAATCACAATTTGCCTGTTTGTTATGCATTTTTAGTTAGCTTTATTTTTAAATAGACACACACACACACACACAAACACACACACATACATAGATATAAATGGCTAAATATGTTGTATATGATTTAAAGCCCATTCTAATATTTGGTAAGCAAGCCGTGTACAATTTGTAATTTGTATTTGTAATATTGAGCAGAAGTAAATAAAAACACTATTTAATTATTGCATGCCCATATCTAAGATCGGGTTCCAGCATCAAATCCCCCTAGAAATCGAAACTACAACTAGAAGAGTATTGAATACATGCAGTAGTCTATTTGTGAAAGAATTGTCTCTGGGAAACAATCAAAATGGAGCAGACTTGCCGCAACTTTCAGAAAACTGTGCAAACTGTGCAGACATTAAAACATTAAAGCTTGCCACATTCACAATTTAAAACCGTGATCATGTCCAAATAAACATTTTATATTTTATTGCAAAAATAAACAAATAATTATGGATGAAGAACCATTTTCAATTAATTTAAAAATATTAAACAATTTAAAAATTAGATATGTATGCAGATATATATATATATATATAAACAAATATATATACACTAGGAGAGTATGGAGTGTAAGACTACGGATACAAATATCGTAACGTATTAATTACAAATACGAGAAAAAATGAATCACGCACAGTTGGAATTACAAACTAGAAACAAATATAGGTGTAGTCACAGTGCGGCCTCGAATTAATAAACGAAAAATAAATGAATTCGCTTTCAATTAAAGACAATTGAAATGAATTTATAGCGCATAAACATATCAAACTGGCCAGAAACGAGACTATATCTAAAGTGTATCTGTGTTTGAGTGTTTGGGTGTGCGTGTGTGTGTGTGTGTAGTATACTTCGATGCACGTCTAAGGCACTCTAGAAACAATTTCAGCTATATATTCGTCTACACACTAATAGAGGGAGTACTAGGAATTATTGAATTTCTCGTCGCTGGTCAGCACGTTGTAGGCACAGCCCAATGCCCAGGAGATTTCATGACCATCGATCTTCTTGTAAAGCTGAAATGAAATCCAAATACACATTATTATACATCTCTATTTAAATATATATTTAAATTAGGAGTGGAATGCTTACCTTGACTTTTTTGCTGTCGTTGAGACCAAATCCTTCGCGCAGCAGCACCGATATGAACGTCAAATCAAAGCACATGAATGGCTGCTCATCATTGGGTATGGCACAGATTTCCTGGGCCTTTTTGCGATACGCCTCTACGGTTGTTTCGCCACCCGTTGTGGGATCCACCAGGCCCGATTCGATGGCGCGCTCAAAGTAATAGCTGAATGCAGCAACTGCATGCTGCTTGAGGGTGAATGGTTTTGGCTTCACCAATGGCATCACTTTGCTCTTGACCAGCTCCAGGCAGGTATCAAAATCGACGACAGGCTGCTCGGCACTGGACTTGATGTTCTCCTTGCCGCTAACCTGATACTTGACATTGCCATAGGTCCAGGTGCGATTGGCAATAATGGGATTGACACAGACGCTCTCCACAATCGTATCCTCGTCACTGTAGCCCTTGGTGAAGACGGCATGGCGAGCGGCCATCAGACCCAAACCCAGATAGCTGTGTGTGAACACATTGATCTTCTTGCTGGAGGTGACCACCTCGTGCATATACTTGTCATAAACGGGCACCTGTTCCGGATCCGTTGGCGAGAAGGTCACCTGTGTGCTGCCGCCACCCAAATCCAAGGCAGCTGCCTGATTCGTCTTGGACAGACGGCCGAGCAAGAAGTTAACCGTGAACCAACTAAAGATGCCCTCATCGGTGCCATCCATAATCTCGACCGCGTCGATGTCCACACTAAACTCCGACTTGGCAAACAAATCGCGAACAGCATTCAACAGATTCTCCGCCTTGTTCTGCGGCAGCAGACGCAATCCGGCGGTGGCCTTCAGCACCAGCGGCGTGGACGACCAATGCTCCTTGGGTATGAAGGCGCGTGCCTCGTCCAGCAGCAGTTTGATGGAGTGTGCACCATCTGCAGGATTATCGGCGAACGAACTGAGACCGGGTTTGCGCTCCTTGAACAGCTCCTCGTACAGCACCAGTTTGTTGTCGATGAAGCTGCGATTGAATTTGTACGCCAGCACCCGAGATCCTGTGGAGCCAGCATCGATGATCGCCGCATACTGCACCTTGCTGTAGCCCAGCTTGGAGGCCAGACGCGCCAGATACGGACTCGCATTGTCCGAGATGAAGCCTGCAGCATTTGGTTCATTGTGTTTTTGGTTTTTCATTGGCGTCGTTGGTAATTTCATTGTGGTGTGATGATAACGTATGGAGACAGTGGGAAAATCAGAGGTTTTTGTTAATATTTTAGTCACTGTGGCTGGAGGGGAATCTGCTTGCGCATTATACAAATGATACACACCAAAGACGAACAGCAGCAGAATAACAGATACAATTAGGCAGAGAAATGAGAGCTTTAGGCCGCTGGTCACACCGCCACGTCCATTTCCGTTTCCGTTGCCGCTGTTCTTGCGGCGAATTGCCTGCGGCAATTTATCATCGCTGGCCAGCTGCATAATAAAGAAAAAAAAAAAAACCAATGAGAAAAGCGAAGTAACAACACAATCAGTAAAATTGTTTTCTATTTGTACAATTTTAAAGTCATTCTGTTTTTGGATTTTTTTTGTATTTTTTATTTATTTGTTATTGGCGAGAGCAACATTCTACCAGTTTGTATTCGTATCTCATTGCGGCTCGTTTGCTGTCTATAAATAAGCAGCATTTTCGTTGAAACACATTTTGGCAGCCGCGTTAGTTGTTTGCACTTCTCCGCCTGTTTTCTTTCGCTTTACGTTACGTTCATCAACGTTTGCAACTCGCTGCTCGATTATTAGTTGTGTGTTCTTATCTGCCATTTGGCAGGCAACGTATTTTGTTGTTGCTGTTTCTGTTTCGGTTTCGTTTTCTGCTCATTGGCAGCAGGCAGCGAGGGCTGCACTGCATTTGGTTATCGATATATTGCGGGCCCAGGGCTGCCACAAATCAATAAGCTTTGCTAACTTTTCTAGTGTGCTACAAACAAAATTGTTATATTTGGCTATGCATTTTAATAACTGTTATAAATATGTTAATATAATATAAAATAATGTATAATAAAAGTTGTTATATTTGTATAATATTGTATTAAATTATATATTTTTATTATATTACAATTATAATATTTTCATTCAAAATGAAATTCTTTACATTGTTTTAAACAACTGATAAAAAATTTAAATTAACTGACACATGAAGAAAGAATGCGACTGGGTGCAGATAAAATAATAAAAAAATGATTATAATTACTAAATAACAACAAATAATTTTGACAACAATCATAGTGTAGATAAGAGATTAACTATCTGATTGATATCATTTTGAGATAGTTGCAAATTTTAGTCAAATGAAATTCTTTGCAATAGAACGAAATACATAAATCTTATCGCTTTTCAGACAATACAGTTTTAATTGATAAGTATGAGTAAACTATATAAATTCATGTCTGGGCATACAACAAACAAAAACGAAATCAAACAAAAAACTGTCTAGTCATGCTACGTTACGATTTTTTAAATTGAAGCGATTTTTTTGTTTGCTTTGTTTTGGAGGCCATCGTGTAATGGAAATCTGTAGATAAACAATGGCACTATATGACAAGATACTCGCCTGCAATTTGGCTTGGTTTGGTTGTTGTTGGTTTGCTTAAGTATCTTTTAGATTGATTAAATATTGTCGCTGCAAACGACAAAAGGCAACTGGCGAAATTCTCAATTCCATTTATTTAGACAAATGTTTTTTTAGCCAAAGCCGCAAAAAAAAAACTAATTGACTTAATTGTCGTCTCTTTAGTTGGCAACAGCAATTGTTTATAAATACTTATAAAAAAAAATACATATATATAGTAAATATACTATTTAATTAGCATGTCAATTCCAAATGCCTTAAACTTTGTGTGAATTTCAACATCTGCTTGCGTTTGAGGCGTCCTTTTCTTAATCGATATCAAATACAAAAATCAATTGATAATTGAAACGTGCGCCTGGTCAAATAAAAATATTTCTATTACACACATGGTGGGGGTTGAAATTGTATTTTCCTGAGTGCTTTTCGCTTATCAGTCGTCATTATGAAAATGGCCGAGCGCTGAGAACTATGTATTTCATCAGACGTTACCATTTTTTGACGTTGGCCACATAAGGGTTAATGTTGCACACATACATCCATCGATGTGCCTAAAACTGTAAAGTGCAACCTGTTATTGCGCCCACGCCGGCATCTCAGAAAAAAGAGGAAGAAAAAGACAAGTTTTCGGAGCATCTCGAAGAGAATGCAATTGAGTTTGCCCAATAAAATCGTATTGCATGCCAACAATTTAACGACCTTGCTGCTGATCGCCACATTTACGGAAATTTAACCGGCGACGACCAGGAATTTGCTGCGTGCGTAACTATTTTAATTATGTAAATCACCAGATAATATATTCTATTCTATGTATGTATGGAAAAAAGCGCTAAGCCAGTTGTACAAGTTTTCAAGCGCACAAAAACATTCATGTAATTTTCAATGGTAATCACGAAATAGATGATAACATTTTGCTTAAAAATGATAAGAAATCAAGATGGGACCTTTGAATAAACGTTCATGAATATGGTCTAAGCACTATTCTTTGATTAACTTTTATTTTCAAATATTTTTTGCTGCATTTTCGGTAAAATGATTTTGAAGTCTTTGGTCGAAAAAACAAAAAACAAAAAATGGAAAGCAGCATTTATTCAATGTTTAAAAATGTGAAATCCAAATGTATTACTAATGTTGTTTTACACTGTGATTAACTGTTAATATTTAAAGCAATTAAATAATTCGCGAAAATACGTCTACTCAAATAAATGAGCAATAAAAAATGTATAAGATTCAGATACACCGGAAATAATAAAACCGGGCCAACATAGTCAGCAGCAATTAATTGAATATCTAAATAGATTTTGGCAAAATTATGTATTGGGGTGTTTGTGTGTGTGTTGTGAAGCGCGCCGAAATGAGTATTTAAAAACAAATTACGCTCCCTGTGCCCTTTAACCTTTGCCTACCTTCCGCTTTCGCACATCGGTGGTTGTCATTGTCTTGATATATGATTTTGTTTGTTTGTACTAAATCGTGTATAAGATCTATAAATTGTAAACTTTATTCACTAACACAATTGTATATGTTTGGCAACCGGTGACCACTTAGTGGATCTCAAATTGCGATTGCTTTACGCTTAAAACTAGAAATAACTAAACGGCAACAGAACACGTCACGCACGAAATGGCGTACTAAATTAAACTACAGGTCCGCAATCAGCTGTTGCTGTTTTTAAGTGTTCCGTAACAGTGTTGGGTAAGTACACATGCAAGCATGTTATGGGCACCCAGCAACAGCTGTCTTCACACTAGTCTTAACAGTATTGTTAAAAGTTGCAGTTACGGCCAGCATGAACAATTTATTTTATTAATTTTAATTCAAGATTTTTATTTTAAGACACTTTGCTGAGCAATACATTTTAATATTAATAATACGGGGAAATATGTCTGTTTTAACATGTATTTACTTAAGACTCAGTGTTGATTAAATCAGTATAGTAAGTGAAGCATAATTTAGTATTTTTTTGTAGTATATCTTCGTTCAAAAGTTGTTGGTCGGTTTACGCTTATATTGTTTCCCCATGAATCTCTTAAAGAACCTATCGTTTTTTAGATAGCCTCGACCGGTCACACTGAAGTTAGTACCAAAACAAATGCCGTTCGGAGAAGTCGCGCGCGTGTCTGTGTTGCGCCGCGAGCGTTGTGGAAAAAGTATTTGTCAAAATTTCGTTCAAATTCACAAAACAACTCCAAATAGCACAATCCAATGTAAAGTAATAAATATAAATATTTCTGAAATAAAACTAAGTCATGGTTTCAAATTGATTAACAACAAATAAAAAGGCTCTAAGCCATAATCTCCGTGCATGTTTCTGTTGCAGAATCGTGGAAATGTGGGTGTAGTTGTGAGCCATATGAATATGTGCATGTGAATGCGTAGTGGAATTACAAAATGCAAGCAATGCCAAATAAAATAAGCGTAGTTCAAAAATTCAATTCTGGCTGCATAAGAAACAGAAGCCAAGGCGAATCTTAATTCAAGCAACGTAAAACAACAAAAGTTGTAAAGCAAATAGCAAATGTGGGGCCAGCATGTGTGTGTGTGCATGTGTGTAACAGCGACAAGAGCGCAATAAGATAAATTGAAGGTTATTCTCTACAAAAGCAAGAAAACAAAACAACAAAATACAAGTGCTTGTGCATATGTATGTGAGAGAGAGTGGAAGAGAGACAGTGAGAGAGAGAGAGAGAGAGGCACACACACACAGAAATAGGGAGCGCGCACGCTCACTCAAAGAAAGCAGCGCACAAAAGCAAATGCTGAAAATGTCAATAAACTCTGCAAAGGTGAGGAAAAACGCAACGCAAGAGTAGCTTGCCAGTGGCAGAGGCAGCGACAGAGCAGCAGCGCACTGCTCTGCTGCCGTGTAAAATGAAACCCAGCAGCAGCAGCAGCCGCAAAGAAAGCAGCCAACAAGCAAGTGCAAAAAAGAACAGCCCACACATACACACAAACACATTCACATATACATGTACAATTGCAAAGAAAGCGCATATAGATGTGTTTGTGTGAATGTGTGTGTTTGTGTGATTCTTATTGGATGGCGTAGCAAAGGAAAAAATATATCTGGTTTTCAGCTTGCAGCTTCCGCGTTTGGCTGCGCCTTGCAACTTCAACAGTTGCCGTTTTGCAGTATTTTGTTTATTTACTTTTTTGTCAATTTGCTGCTTGGTAGCTTGTTATCCCACACACACACACACACACACACACACACACACATACAATCGCACACACCGACGGCAACACTGAATGATTAATTTACCGTTAATAATTCGCAGGTGAAAAAAACAACAACAAGAAAACACAACACAATAAAAGTAGCGGCATTCATTGTGCAATAATTATTATCGTTCTCGTGATTGTGCAAATATTTTTTATAAAACCATTTTTACAACAACCAAACAACAAAAAGAATCGGCATAATTTGCATAAAATATGGAAAGCAAGTGCATAAAAATGCAAAAAGCCTAATTGAAATATAATATGAAATAAATACAATTTAAATTATATATTTAGAAGTGTGTAAACAATCTTATATCAAATTACAAATAAACAAACAATAAAAATTAACTCAATTCGAGTTTGGCAAGCGCACCATTTTAGGGAATATCTAAATAAATCGTATTAGACTGAAAACAAGGACAAATGGAATATTAATATTTACAACTTGGAATGGTGAGTAACGAAAGTTATTTGTTCTATAATTTTAAATTAATTTAGTTAATTATTAAAAATTAAAATCTAGTTAATTATCTTAAATCCTTTTTTCCTTCTCAAATTTTGAATACCAAACAAATAAGTTGATGTTGTTAAAAGTTTTATTTGATTCAAGAATTGGTAAAATCGATTAACTAATTTACACTTTTATCTATATAGCATACTGTGTATGCTGAAGATATCAGCTTGAGCCCTTAACCAACATTTCCGCCCACTTGTCGATAACTTAACTTAATTCGCTCTTGAGCTACACCAACTTGAGATTTTACCGCAAAATGAAACAAAAAAAAAAAAACAAAATCAGAAATGAAAACAATTTAATTAACGCCCAATTCGCTGAAAAGAGAAAAATAAAAATACTCACGAGCTCTAAAAGCCAAAGCGGCGAACCCAGGGCAAAATCAAGAGCAGCTCACTTCACTTGAAGCAGTGAAATGTAACGGCGCCATTGGTCACTTGAACTACTTTCTTGGGCGCTGACTCATGGAACCCATGGAACCCATGGTACCCGTGGACCCAGCGACTCTCAGCTTGGATCGCGGAACGCGGATCGCGTCTGTTGTCGTTGTAGCTGTTGCTGGAGTAACTGCAATTGTGCAGCGCTTAGCACCGGAGGCCACCGGAAATTGCTGTTTCCAACGTACAAAAAAAAAAAGAAGAAAAAAAAGTGCACACGAGAGCGGTGCGCAGTTAAGAGAAGCTTTTAACGATGCGGCTCGGGCACGTTTTGAACTCTATCACACATTTCTTTCTGCCCTCGTCTTCCTCTGCGTCTGCCGCTTCCTCTGGTCTGTCGTGTCGCGTCTTTCGCGTGTGGCGTGACCCAGAAAAATCGAAGACTCTTCGTCTGTGGCTGTGCCGTAGGTGTATTGTAATAATGATGATGGACATCATCATCATCATCATCATCGTTCATAGTTGTTGTTGTTGTTGTTGACGATGATAATGACGCTGCCATCTCATAAACCATTTTAAATGTTGGCTCATTATTATTTTGACTACGTCGACTTGCGGTTTTTCGTGTTTATTTCTCGTTGCTGTTGCTGTTGCAGTTGCATTTGAGCTCTTCACCTACTCTTACATACCCTGTACAAAGAGAAGCTGTAAATAACAGACCGCATTTATGTGATGAAATAAATAACAGTTCAGCTTAACACTTTTTAAAATTGCAACAACGTTTGCAAATATTTGCAGTTTGCATATTCCGAATAAATTACAGGGTATTAGCAAGCGGGCATATTTGAAATGGTCACTCTTACTTGTTCGTAACTGGGTTTATGTGCGGTCTGGGCTTTTATCAGTTGGCAGCAGTCAGCAGCAACAAATTCCTCCTCACTCTCCGCTCTTTTTCCACCTTTTCAGCCAAGGTTGTCGGCATTGGCATCGACGACTTTTGTAAGTTGATTGGCTCTGGCGGTTGGTTTTCTTTATCTTCTTCTTCTTCTTGTGTCGAGCACGTCCATTGCTTTGTTTATGTTCTTGAACTCTTTTTAAGTGTGTGGCTAAATGCATCGGCCCCAAATGTTAATTTACAGCCTCTGCTGTCATAATTTAAGCAGAAGCCGAATGATGGGGAATGGCGAGAAAAGAGAGTTGGAGAAAAATTGCGAAAGGGGAGGGGGGAGCAGGCTATGACAGTTATTGACTCTTATCGATTAAAATGAGCAGAGTGTAAACAATGAGAAACGAAAGCAGAAAATAATATCGACATCAGCTGTAAATAAAATCACTTTTTCGATAATAAAATGCATCGATGCCGATGTTACCGATAACATTGTGAACTTGTTATGCTTTCGATAACAAAGCAACAGAAACGATGTGCAAATTGTTTGCTTTTGAGCATAGATTAATTTTAATGGTTGCGAGTGATCTTGAACGACATCCAAAACATATTGTTACATTGTGCATTTTATTGTTTACAATTTGTCTCTGTGTGTGTAGCATGTCAAACGTCTAATTTGTTAACTGTTGCTACAGCAACAGCAATAGCAACAACAACAGCGGTAACATCTTTTGTTTTCTGTTAACCGGTTCTCGATATGTCCGCGGGCAAATATCGATTGGAAAATGCAATCCTCTCGCGCCCTCTCTTTTTCTCTCTCTCTCTCTCTCTCTCTCTGTCTCTCTCGCTCGTTTTGACTGCTAATTAGCAGTTAACAATTGCAACATTGACCTCCTCCCATAATTCTTCAGCTGTTGCTGCTGGTGCTGCTTATGTTGTTGCTGTTGTTGTTTTACGAGCAACAGCAACAACTTTTCACTTTGTTCTATTGTCTGAGGCGAGAGATCAAAGCGCAGATACAATAACATGGCAGCAAGTTTACCTTGTTGTAACCTCAGCGGAAAGAAGAAGACAGAGCAGCAGTAGGAGAGACTTGACTGAGTTGTTGCTCTTGTTGTTGTTGTTGTTGCCGCTGGTTCAACAATCGCCACAAAGCTGGCAACATTGTTGCTGAACTGTTGCTGCTGCTGCTGCTGTTGTTGCCATTTGACTGCAACAGTTGTTGTTGCAGTTGCTGCTGTTGACTTTTTGGCCAACATTGAGTGGCTTTTTATCGTTTGTTGGCTGCATTTGTTTTTTGGTGCTTTTTGTGGCTTTCTGTTTGATTTTTGCAACTGCAACTTTGGCAATTGCCATAACTGTTGTCGTTGCTGCTGCTGCGGCTGCTGCAAAACATGATCGTTTTGGCCAATTTTTGTGCAGCAGCAACTGCTGCCGTTTTGCTCTGCAGTTGCCCCGTTAACAGCTGCCGTTGCTGTGGCCAACTGTGAAACATGTTGCCCAGCAAATACTGTTGTTGTTTATTTGCTGCTGCTGTTGTTGTTGCTGTTGTTGAAGGGTTGCGTAACAATTGCAACCATTTCGTAGTGCAGCTGAACCTGGACATGAACTTAGCTGCTTGCATCTAGAAAGTAAACTGTTTGATAAATAAAGTATTTAGTGCTATAAACATTTGATTTAATGAATGAGGACCACTTTAAGCTAAACATATACTCAAATAGGGCGCAATTAACTAACAAGCTAAATATAAAAGCAAACATGTCTCCTCGTTTATTTCGCAGTTTATTTATATAGAAATTAGTCAGCTTTGAAGAATCATTTCATGAAGCCAACTTTAAAACACGTTAGAATTCTTATATAATATAAGTATGCCTAGCTTTGTTATTGGAAATCGATTTCTATCGATATATAAATTTGATTTGCGTAAAATACATGAAGAAGGACATTGCAAGGCTGACTCGACTCTTAATGTTGATTAAGAATATCATTTATGGGGTCTTTCTGCCAGTTGTACTTACTTTTGCATAAATTCAATCGTATTCATCGTATTCCGCATTTGTAATATCTTGAATTCAACTTACAGAATTCAGGGATATTAATTGCATACAAGTTAATATATATCGGGTTGGTGAGTTTTTCTTAATATTATTTTGCTAGAGAATAATTCAGTCTGACAATGATAGAAAAGATATGAAAAATATTTGACGCTGATTTTTTTATATTGTCATTTAACAGTTGAGTTCGCAGTAAACTATTTGAAAAGATCATCGCTAGAATCAGCTTAGTAAACTGTAAATTCCTTAGTGCTGTTAAAAACGATTTAATTGCTGTGTTGCAAGTGTCTTCATTCTTCGACAAGCCGCAGCCAGCTGTTCTTTTATGTTTTGTTGTAAGTTTAATTATTTATAACGCTGAAGGTCAGCCAATAAATCGCAGCAGCGTTTAAACCGAGACACAACAAAAGCAGCAGCGACAATAAAAACAACAACAAAAAGTATACAATTTATGGCCATTAGCCATTTAATTTATGCAAAACAAAAGATGAGGCTGCCACAGCAGCGACGAGCCAGGCGGGGCAGAACAAGAAATCGATAAAAATCTCATCAAATTAAAGCAAAACGATAAAAATTGATTGGCCCACGGGGCCCGCAGACAAAGACAAAACCCAAAAAACCACTTTGAAAGTTGCTGCCTGGCTTAATACAATAACAAAGCAAGCGAGTCAATAAAAAACATTTTATTAGAAACTATTCTAATGTGACGAGCAAAAAATGATTTGAATTTTAGTTTTGTATTTTGAAGGAAACATTCAAGTGCCACTCTCTCTATCGAAAGCTCTCTGTTTCTCTCTCTATAAGCGATATAGCCCAGCCACCCTTCACCCCCTCACCTCTAAGCACACCTGGCCCCCATTTCTTGTCTGGGCATAGATTTTTACTCGGTTGCTTCTCGTTCGATGACTAATCACATGAAAATTGCCGCCAGCCAACGAGAGCTGAGCAGGGCTCCAGTTTGTTGTTTGTTGTTTGGCTTTTTGATTTTGGATTTTGCTTTTATGCTTTGGTCCTCTTTTACTTGGTGCTTGACTCGATTGGTTCCACTCCCTCCCCAAACCCAACACACACACACACACACACACACATGCATTCGCACAACAAGAAACGGGTTTCTTCCTGTTTCAGGTTTCTCTTGGATCTCAGTTTGAGTGACGCTTCACATGACGCATGGCTCATGATGTTTGGCGCTTAGCTCCAACTATTGTCTCCAAGCTGGAGTGAGGAGAGGAGAGTCGAAAGACATATGACCAGCAAAATTCACGTACTTTTCAAAGGTAACACTTACCGCTGATTTTTGTGTGTGTGTGTTTGTTTAGGGCAGCATCAGCCGCAGCAGCAGCGGCAGCACTTGAGTCGAGTCATCAACAGTCACTGAATACACCCAGTAGCTTAAAATCTAAAAGTAATCAATTCAATTATTCAAGTACATAATATATAGATGTGGGTGCGGTTGAAATAACAACTTACCAGATTACCATTAAATCATTTTAAGCAATGGCTGCAACAATAACAATAACAGTAACAAGGCAACTCTTAAGTTCAACTACATTCAAAAGCTTTAATAAAATATATTAAATAATATTATCGTGACATAAGAAAAAAGCAATGAATTCATTTAACAGAAAAACTCAGCATGGTTTTTGTTGTTGTCATTTTTCTTAGAGTCAAATACAATTTTACAACAAAACTGTCAATATTAAAAGTCTGAGAAAAATGAATAAAATTACAACAAATGTGTGCTTAGAACAATTTTCTCATGTCCATCATTACATGCTGATATTTAGTTCATTTAGCCAAACTTCTACCCTCGCTTAAGGTTTTACTTGAAATTTCAATTTCCTTGAAACAAAAAAATATATTTTTTTGAATTTATAATAACTTTTTATTAGAGTCATTCTGGAAATTTTCATATACCTGTACAAATGTATATTTTTTTAATAAATATTTTGAGGCATAATAAGTATTTTCGACATTTATTCATAAACATTTAAAAAAGTGACTTATGGTCTTTCTGCGGCATGCAAGTGGAATATTTAATGAGGCTGACTTTCGTGAACATATCGATTTATATACATTTATGTATACTTGTAATATTGACGATATCAATTGGGTCTATGCCTTATTTAAATTATATAAGCTAATCCACAACAGGTGTTTATCAAATGCTTTTGAGTTATCTGCCAAATTTTGCCGATTAATTTTGTTTTGTGGCATTTTCGTTGGCAGCCTCTTTCACAGTTAATTAGCGACTACCAAATATCACACAACTGTCTCGCCAGCGTTTCCCCGTACGATGGACAAATGTATGTACAATCATACATAAATAGATTCACACATGCAAAATGATAAATCGACCGGAATTCTATCTTATAAAATGTTAGAAAGCCATTGAAAGGCTGTCGTGATTCATTTGCCAAACTCATTTGGCCAAATCGTGGCGAAATTTTTCATCAGCTCGAGTAAAATAATATATATACAAGTGTGCATATATATATATATATATATATGTGTGTGTGTGTGTGTATTTCTATATGTATAATTGCGTGTGTATATTTCACAATCGCCTCAAGGTCGTTGCTTGGCTTTCTATAGAAGCACACACACAAACACACCAAAAGCACACACACACACATAAAGCACATAGAACGTTCTTCAGTGCTTGATTATTTCATGGTTGTATTTCCTGTTTGAAATGTGCTAATTTATTTATGTACATTTTTTGCTCTCTCTCTCTCTTTTCGACTTTGCTTTATGTCATGTACATATGCTGATAGAGCGTGCGAGCGAGATAGAAATACAACAGATACCGGCTTTGTCAACCTGTCGCTTGATTGAATTGACGCATTGATGGATTGCCTACGTTCCTCAAATATGAATGTTTTATTGGGTCCACTTATTTTTTTTTTTATCGTAGTCAGTTGATTGATATTCTGGCAAGAGTTGAAGTAGGTCAATTTTTCTACCCCCGCATTTTAGCCATTGTGTGCAGTGTCTGTTATCTATGGGCTTATGTCTAATTTGACAACCATTGTCTGTGGTTGGGCTGCGCTGTTGAAGGTCATCGAAAGTTCCACAGCGCTTCGAACACGTACAGAACTTTGATATATTATGTACTCATATATAAAGTGTGTATAGGTTTAATAAATGATTAACAACATGGTGGAAACCTACGTCAAAACAGTATTTTTATTAGAAGGTTTTGCTCCATGATTCAGAATGTGTTTGTAATATTCAAATGGATTCTTCTTAAAAAAAAATTCTATGAGATATATTGAGGAATTGGATGTGACTCACAGAAAACCACAAATAATGCATTGCTTGGAATTGTTTTTGAATTTATGAGCAAAATCATAAATATTGATTTTCATAAGAAGTTATGGCAAAGGTTGATAGAACTGAACGCTTAAGCAATATGAGTAAATTATTATATACACAATATACATAGTCAATAAGTAAATCCAATAATAAAATTGATCACGCACAAATACATCTGCATGTAAGTAAATTATGCGAGCAGTTAAGTTGAAGAATCAAAGATGCGACGTCATCAGAGAGCAATAATAAGCGACGCCTGGTAATATATGTTTTCTCAGGTCCTAAATTCAACGAATGTCCTTCAAAACGGGGGCACTACATCATATACATACATACATACATACATACATTGGAACCTAAAAAGGCCACGAGGCAAATAAACATAAAAGGAAACGTTAAAAAGCAGAGCGAACGATAAAAAGCAACGCATTTTGGGCTGCTTTAATCAAAACAAATCAAGTTTACTGGACGAGGGAGGAAGATCGGGGGAGGAGGTTAGGTCTTCGGAGGAGTGGTGCCGGGAAGGTGCAGAACGAAACGATGCAATAAAATGGGCAGCGAAAATATTTGTGCAAAAGTGTGGCAACAGCGCGAAATACGAAACTGAAGCGGACAAACGGACAGATGGATGGACGGATGGACAGACAGACAGACAGACAGACAGAGGACCGCGACTGAACTTAACAAGCGGTTCGTACATAATTTCAAGGATTTATGTCTTATTCAGCGCTTTAAAAGGTGGCTCAGCACAGAGTGAAATCCAAATGAATGGGACACAGCACGGCCTTAAAGCGAACTCAAAGCGCTTTGTTTTGATGTTTTCCATATTAATGAATATGCAGCTACATCTGTACATACACACGTACACACATATATATTATTTAAAAAGCTTTGTGGGTGTTATTTAGAATACTGCTTAATGGGAAGATCAAATAACAAAAACTGAGTTGTCCTTAAAATTTACTCAAATTGAGGTAGACAAGTCAAGCCTCTAAAAAAAAACAGTTCTTTTAGCTGTGAACGATCTGAAACGGACAGAAAAAATAAACTGCACGTGATCAATTATGAAGATTAATGCTTCAAATATGAGATATCGATAAGGCAACAATCAATAAAATGTGGGTTCGTATTGAATGTGTACCTGCAAGAGAGGTTAAGAGAGTTGTCAAACTTTGGCCAGCGCCATTGGCGCAATAGTGACAACCAACACTGACAGCCAACAATTTATAACAAAAATAAAAACACACACATCGAGAAACGCCTGCCGGGGAGGCTGAACAACTCGCAACAACAACAAAACAAAAGGCAATAAAAGCAGAAGATCATTGGACACATTTGCAAAGAGAAAAGAAACACACACTGACAAAGTAACCAAACATTGAGCTTGAACAGCACACACAGAAGACACAAAGAGGCTAAACATAAAAATAAGAAATAAAAAAAATGAAAACAGCAGAAACAGTGAGTGGCAGCACCCAGAACCAGACAAAAGAAAGGCCAAATACGTTCAAACATTGTCAGCAGAAGTCGATGTAGCGGCAGCGACGGTGACGGTGACGCTGACGGCGACAGCGACTGCGACAGCGACGACTTGTTGCCAAGACATAAAAAGCCAAACAAAGCGACAAACGGCGACGTCGACGACGACGACGAAGAGGAAACACAAGCACAAACTATGAAATGAAGAAAAAAAAAGAAAAAGAAATGGGCGAAGAGAAAAACGCAAGAACAGCAGAATAAAAGTAACACGTCATCATGCCTGAGCCCCTTCGGCCGAAGCGGTAGTACCAATGCCAAGAACAAGTTGTAAATGAGAATGTGGCGACGGCAGGCGGAAGGCGGCGAAGAAAGAGCAAAGAAGCAGTGCAGAAACGAAACAAAACGAAACGAAGACTGGCCAGAAGAAGAGGTCATTGGCGGCCATTGACTTTGTCTCGCTGATGACCTTGCCCCGAAAAATGGCGTGGTAAAGCAAAGGAAAAAAAACGAAGCAAACGTACATATGTATGTATGCAGGTGTGTATGTATAATACGGGCAGCTGAAAGCTGAGCGAGCAGTGCAGTCAACATTGAAATGCACACGCAAAGACAAAACGGCTGACATCGAGAGACGGACAGAGAATGAGAGAGTTAGACACATGCAGAACAGGAGAAAGCGGGAGAGAGAGAGAGAGGGGGAGAATGCAGCTGGTGACACTGCACAGACTGCAATGCCCTTTTCCATTGGAGAAACTGGAGAGACAAAAACGGAACAAAGGACACACACACACAGTGATACAGAAAAGATGAAACAGACAAACAGACAGACAGGCGGATTGCTTTGGGCATAGGGCCAAGGCAAGTGGAGCAATGACATTGATGGGACTCTCTCTCTACACTCACTTAACATGTCTGCAGAAAATACATATGGAAATTCATGCAATTCCGCGGCGAGCATATTAAAACCGTACTCATTTTGAGAAAGTGTTTTCACAAACTATTTAGCATATTTTAAGAATTTAATTATGATAAATTAATTTCGACATTGCATAGCATATTCTGAATTCTAAAATTATTTGTTTAATTATTTGTCAAACAATTATTTGGCAATTAAAGAAAGTAATCATTTATTTAGCTACATATATAAAAAATAAATGTTAACATTTATTGAAGCTTCCTTTATTTTTAACGGATGCTTTGTATAGTTTTTTTTTATTTATTTATAAAATTATTATATTATTGTAGACATATATTAACAACAACTAATTGCTATTATGTTGGCTTTTTAGATAAACGATAGAGGAAATCACGATTTAAAATTTTGTTTTGAACGCTTTTTATGTTTAAACCATAACAATTACAAAACTAATTTGTGTAATAAAAATATTACATTTACTAGACGTAATAAAAATAGAAACCATTTGCTATTGTCATAAAAATGAGGGCTAAATCCAAACAGCGAACCAAATGGCAAGAGGCAAAAGGCAAATGGCCGATGGATTTGGCATACGATTTGGCTACGAGCACGTTGCTTCCATTGGCATTCCCATGACGAGCTGCAGCAAGCAGGCAGGCAGCAGAGAGCAGACAGCACCAACTGATTGACTGACTGACAAAATGACGAACTGTGCTATCCATTGTAGCATAGTACGTGGCTGCATTGACTGCATTTGGCTACGCAAAAAGGTCTCTCGAACAGAGCCATTAAGCGATATGCTCCCAAAACGCAACTGCTGCTCAGCGGCGCATGCAAAACAGAAACTGCAAGCACACAGTGCACAGTGGTTCAAAGTTGAGAAAACAATATACACAAGGGGTAATAAATAAAGCCTTCCCATAATAACAATCATTTTTTGAAGATATTATTTTTTGTGTTCTTTTATTTTCTTTACAAAAGAATAAAGAGTTTTATTTATTTTTATTATTTTTGAAAATGTAAACTGCGAGTAATATTAAATTATCTGCGCGAAAGTATTAGTAAATACCCTTCCTTTATATTTGATACTTTTTAAAAACCGGAGAATATAAGAAAAACCCAGTTTCCAAAACTACTCCCTCATCGTATCTAACAAGTTTTTTATTTTATTTATCATATCGCTCCTAGTTTAAGACGTCAAATATTGCTATAATTATGCTAACAAGAAGTGATCAAATCAATATAGTTACCATATTACTTATGGCTATTCATGCGTCTATCCATCTATCGTCAGAATATAAATACAATACTTAAGACTGTAATTTACTAGAATTGAAGCCCTTAATATTATTAGGAGGGCTGAAGGTCTAGTTATTAACTCTAATGTTATTTGTATATAAATGTATTATAGATAATATTATTAAATAAATTGCGCTCAGTACAATGTTCAGCTAGTAGTTAACTCGATTTTATAGCTGTCGTACATTCCTCCCCCCCCCACACACACACACACACACACACACATAAAATACACGAAGCCCATGTTCAGGCCGCCCACCATCGTCGACGCACTGCATCGATGGCACAGGCGACCAAAGCCGTTGACTTCTTTTCTAAGCCAGTGCGAAACGCTTTGGTTTCAGCTTGTTCTCTCTTTGAAACCCGTTTCCTCGACGCTGGGTGGGCAACTTGCAGTTGCAGAAGTTGTTGCAGCAGTTGCTGCTGTTGCCGCTGGCTCTTTGGGGTCTTTGCGTGCGTTTAATTAATATCGAGTCAAGTTGGCAAGTTGGACGTGCAAACTATACATATACGTATGTATACCATAGCATATAGCATATAGTTATGTATGTGCACAACTGATATATTAAAAGGAAAAACGAATTACTCGCGCAAGTTGTTTTGGGACAAGGTTGTTGGCGATCGCGTTCTGGTCTTACAGGCGGCTGCTGGCAGCTGAGTTTCTTGTTTGTGTTTTTTTATTTTTTATTTTCATTTATTTATTATGTTGTTTTTGTTTTTGTTTTTTTATTTATTTATTTTTTTTTTGCTTAAGTACGATTTTAATGCAATGTGTGCGTGCTGGCATTTTTGATACTCGATACCAGTTAGATAGATGCAACTGCAACTGTTAAGCCAGCCAGTTAGGCAGTTTAGTCAGTTAGTGAAACTGTTTGGCAGGTTGCACATAATTGTGTAATCGATAAAGTGGAACGTTGTGTCATTGAAACAAAAAAAAAAATAAATAAATAAATAAAAAAAAAGGGAAAAATAAGCAATTAACAAAAATCCAAATTCAAGAAACATACGTAAATATGTAAAACTGATATTGTTCCGAATACAAAGGTTGTAAAAATTTAAAAACAAAAAAGGAAAGAATTTTATTCGTCAAGCATTTTCCAATCTGCTTAAAATGCATAATTTACAATATTAATTCAAGAACACAAGTTCAAATATAAGCAATGCTGACCGAGATCCAACAGAGTTGGAAAAAAATGTTTTAAATAAAAAAGTACTTTAATTTATACTTAAATATATTTCGTTTTAAGGTTTGCTTTTGTTTTTGCTATATGCATATTCAATCAAATTCATGAATATCATTAATAAATATCATTAATAATTAAAATGTGTGTTCTTTAATTAACATATTTAAGCATTTATGTATTAAGCGGTCGTTGTCATTTTTTATGTGCGTCATTATAACCATTTTGGTTTATTGCATTTGACACAAATTAACTATGCTTTTCAAAATCTACATTTTTGTTTTGAATCTCTCTCTGAAAACCTGTCTTCCAATTTAAATAAGGCTGTGCGACAATAAATCTCAAACATAAAGTGAGGAAATCAAGCCTTTTCTACATCTCAAAAACATTTTGACTGCAATGATTTATTAGCATGAATTTTTTTTTTGCATATGTATTTTTTTTTTTAGCAATAATTAATTTAATTATATCGTTTAAAAGATAATCTTTTCGATCAGGGAATCAAGCGAACAATGCGTCGCAGATACATTTATCAACACAAATCACGACAATAACTAAAAGAACCAAATGACATATAAGAATAATGAATGCAAGTATTACTGAAAGCCAGTTCAAGTGTGTTTGTGTGTGTGCGTGATTGGGGGTGGGGGGGAATGGGGTAACATGGAACTGGGAGTTGTTTTGCATTATATAAAGTGAGAACGAGCCGCGTACGCGACTTTTACTTGTACACTCTATCAGAGAGTATTTTAATTATGTCACAAGATGTGAACAAAGTCTAAACATTAAAATATTTATTATTGTTATTTTTGTATGCTATCAAATGTGTGCCACAAAAAAGAAATTGATTTCGAAGTTTATCAGTATGTCGAAAGCATTGATAGACCTTATTCGAAGAATGTAATTTATAACTTATAAAACATTGATTTGACAAGCAACTTAATGGGGACTGTTTATTTATTTACTTAAAGTGAACTAGAAGCACTTCAAAGTTAATAAAATAATAACAACTTTAAATTAAATTGAAAAATAAAGCTTGAAAATTAAAAGAGAGATATTTAATTGAAATTTAAAATGAAAGTAAAGACAAAATACAAATATTCAAAATAATTACTCAAATAGTTTTTGATAAGCCAGAATATATCGAAGAACAGTCATGTGTCGACAAGTGTATTTAATATTCGCCACGGCTAAGATAACTTTAATTCATTTACTTATTTTTATTTTATTTTCGTGTATAAATAAAGAACATTCATACGACCTTGAGGCAAAGACTGTCAACAACAACAACAGCTGGGCTGCAGCGGCAGCAGCAGCGGCAGCAGCAGCAAGTTGAAACAATTTATAAATAAAAGTCGGAGAAGAAGAAGAGTGTTTCTACTGATACCGATATGAGGCTACTCCCCCCACTCTCCGCCGCTGCTGGTTATCTTTTGTTGATATTGATAGCGACGAGTTGAAGCGTGGCAACGACGAAAAAACAAAGGGTTGTCGCAAACAAAGCACCAATTTGATAAAGCTGCCAGACTAATAGCAACGGCATAAAAAATATACTATGAACAGACCAAGCTCTGCCGCCTGAGGTATAGTTCAGTTTGGAGGTATTTGGGGAGTGCCGCATACTCGAAAGTCTTCGGCAACTCATAAAAATAAAAATGCAAACGGCGCAAGCGTAACATTTCCTGTTTGTCGTACGGTAAATTGTAATTGTTATGCAGACGCAACATTGCAGGTTTGCAACTTTGCAACGTTGCAACGCCCCAAAAATGCGGGTTCTCTGTGCAACAATCAAAACAGCACCAACAACAGCAACAACAACAACAACAGTGGCACGCCTCTCTTACTGGGCGTTTAATTTGCAGCGTCGCGACGTTGACAAAGTTATCAGCAGGAGCTTTGTGGCATAAATTGCCCAAGTTTTCGAGCTACCTGTGCCATAAACTGAGAGAAATGGCAGACCACAAATTTAATGCAGTTTGAACTATGCATATTTTTTCTAAATATACTGGATGCATTTAATAATCTATCCTAATTAACATTAAAAAGTTCCAAGCATAAATATAAATTCGATGCAGAAAATATGTATTTGATTAAGATTACTTTTGCGTTAAATGATAAACCCAACTCATGATCTAAACGAAAATTTCAATTATTTATTATATTGAGGCTATTAATACAAAGACAAAAAATGAATAAAGTTTTAATCATAATGTGAGACAAATATGGAGACTCGTTTAATGTGTAAATGTAATTTTTTTTGGCTTAGAATGAAATCAACTAGAATTTTATTAATTTTTTTTTATAAACACATTTTTCATATTTTCCATTTATTTTGTAAATTGTTGAAAATTGTGTCTCTCACTTTGAAATTAGTTTCGTTCTTATTTATTGTTTTGGTAATCTCTTATTTTGTGTTGTACAACCTTGTTGAGCTGAAGCTAGGAAAAAATTGTTATTTACATTCTGTTCGACTTAATAATTTCTTTCAGTGCATTTAGTGCTGTTCTTGCAATCGTACCGGTTTTGCGTTTAGCTATTTTCCAAGCGTGTCCATATCCATGTCGATAGTGGCGACCAGACGACGATGCACCTGTTGGAAATCAAGTTCTGCAGACGTCGCGTCGATTCGCATCTATGTTTGTGGATTTATAAGTGTACTCTGGCTAGCACACACACGCACACACACACACTCATAGATAGACACTGGATTTTGTAAACCAAATGACTGCAAATGGCAATAGGAAATTCTATGAACGACCACGCAGTCTTCAATCCAACAGCTCCGTTCAGTCCGTCCGATCTGTCTGGTTGGTTATGTGTGCATGTCTATATAACCTGTTGGCTTTAACGAATATTTTTACAATGTTTCGGTGTTGCATTTGTGTTGGTGCTTTGGCAATTTGTTTGCCATTTTCCATAGCCAACTTCTGTTGCACATTATGCTAATGACGTGCCAGCTACGATCCAGCCCGATCCGAAACACAAACACAAACACTCCGGCACAGCTGCATGCACCGATGATTAATCAAAAGCGAACACACACACACACAGATACTCACACACACCGAAACACATTGATGAATGTGGCCCGTTGCCAGGCAGTGTAATTGCAATTTGCAATTGTTGTTGCTGCTGCTGCTGCTGCTGCAGTGGTTGTTGTTGGCCTGGCCGGGTCGGGTCTTGGTTGGATTGGCTTGACTGGGTCTCTAGCCCGACATGGTCCGGACCCGGGGCTTATGTTTAAGCCTCTACCTTTGTTTGCAATTGGCGAAAGGTGTTGGAGGTGTGTGCGTGTGTGTTTGTGTGTGTGTGTGTGTGACTGTAAGTGTGAGTGTGTTGTCCATGGGGTCTGAAGCGTGTTAAAATATTAGACAGCCAGATTGCGATTCGTAGCTGGTAGTTGCACACTCTTTGGGCCAAGTTATGTAAGCTTCTTTGATGTTTCGTTTGCCTCAATATGTCATTGCAAATCGATGAACTTTTTGTTACCTGAGTTATTTGTTGTTCACCGAATTCTTCAGCGTCCTGTTTACGTGGAGTGTTTTTTCCCTTATGCTGAAATTGTTAACTAAAAAAAAAAATATGTTTCAATTTAAGAATTAACTTCACGTTAGTTTCCAGTTTATTTTTGTTTTTTGTCGCCAAACAAACTCGAATGTTTTAAAATGATGTACTAAATAAAATATCTAGAATATTTATTTTGTATATATTTTATAATATCACAAACTAACATTCTCAACTTCCTTAAGAATTGTTGTCAAAAACTCTTTGAAAACTATTCACTTTTATTGTTCTGTTTTTGATTCCCAATTATAATTTACTAAAAAGTGAGCTTCTTCCAGATGTAAGTTCTTAAGTTTAACTTTATAATTGAAAAATAGCTTTTGATATGATAATACTCCTTAATTTCCTTGAGAAATATTTTCAAAATTGTGTTCTCGTAAAGTGTTGTATTTATATATACCACATCTAAAGGGTTATACGTGTGTATTCGCAGGCAGACTACTCTTTCTACTACTTACGCAAATTAATCCCCAACAGCTTTTTAACACCCACAAGATAACAACATTAACTTCATCCCTAGCCACTACTACCCCATTGCATGCCGAACGAAAGCAGCACCAAACAGACAACTCTGACTCTGACTTCAGCTTGCTTTTCATCCCCAACAAACCAAAAACAATTGTGCTTTTTGGCTTATTGGGGCGTGGGGGTGGTACACAAAAGGGTCGATTTTCCCCAATTAGAGCACCCTACGCACAACAGGGCCCGACAGGCGAACCCTCCCTAAAATGCGCTTAACGCTTTCATGTTACGCATAATTGAAACCCACTTCCTATTCAGTGGGCACAACTACGCAACATGCTAACAGCAACTTCAGCGGCGAGCCCTAACGTTGACGTCAACGTCAGCGTCGACGTCAATTGCAAAAACAACCACCAACAACTCTGGATTTGGCTTTGGCTGCTCGGCTCTCGACCTCCCCCCCTGCAAGTGTGGCAGTTCAGTTAGTGCCGGCCGGGGTCTCTTTTGGCCCACAAAGCAGCAGCATGTCAATGTCATGAATATTATTGACATGGATTTACCACAATGGGGGAACGACGACGATGACGACGATGACGACCACGTCGCCATTTTGTTAGGCAACGGCATTTTCGCGTTTTTTTTTTACACCCTCCACACAAAAATATATGGGAAAAGCGCCCACGCGCGCTAGCTGAAAAAAAAAATCAGAAGAAAAAAAACAAAAGAAAAACTCTGCGCTGTGTGAAGGTCAACCCCTTTTGTCTACCAGGAGTTATGCGGCAAGTTGAAGTTGTTTTTTTTCATTCTATTTCTTTGTTTTTTATTTTTTTTTTTGTGGCCTGTCAAAGTCATAAGCATTTTGTGCTGATAAAAAATCGATAAGCGGTGTTAGACAAGTCAGCCCTGTCGCTCAGGGGCAACCGTCGCCCAACCCCGTTGCACATTTCTTGCTCAGACTTTGGATACTCGGTCAGCAGCAACTCCAACTTTGCAACCGCCTCTGCCCACTGCCCCACACAACCTTCACACAATACGTCTTTGGAATGCCGTTTTGAGTTATGCTTTTTGTTATTTTTATTTTTATTTTTTTTTCAGGGGCTTGTCAAATCGCTACAAATCTCTTGGCATGCTGCTGCTGCTGTCTGCGGCAGTTGGTGCCTGTTGCAATATGTCATGGTTAAAAACTGCTATCGATGCTAATTGCTATGCATTTTTGAATGGTTGGTGGGCTGCTACCATAATACATACACCCGTATTTAATAAGCGTAATTAGATCATGACTGAGGCATGCAACTCTTGACAGCCAGAGTCGATAGGTAGCCCCAAAGGGGGCGTTTACCTCTCAAAGGTGTGGGGCTGTGTGGAGCTGTGTTTCGCAGTGTTTTTTGTTGTTGTGTGTTTGCTTATTTGAAAAGCTGGTAATTGTCGTAGAAATTTGCACAGCTTAAAATTGTTTAAACTGAATGTTGCTGTTTATACTGATATGAATTGTTGTATAGTGATAGACAGATGTATATAGCATTTAGGTGCGCTTAGTTAGGCTAATAATATCACGAAATTGTGATTAAAAAAGCAATACAAAGTTTGATTAAAACTTTGTTGTATTATAAATGTAATTGAATTGTCGCAGAAGCTGTTGCACTTTGCAATCAAGTTTATATTTTAGTTGGGGAAACAGTACTTTTGCGAATCTGAATAAGTGTCACAAGGGAAAGATGTTAAAACTTTAACTATATAAAAAGCTAATGTTAGGTTTTGGTTTTTTTTTACTGCTTTCACTGTCTGGTGTTGTTTTCTTTCTGATCCAATGATCATAAGGCTAATCACAAATGATGTAGCTAAATGTTTGTAAACCGTTAAGCAAAACACTTCCGCCTAATCGACAAGGTACAGTTCTATCAGAGAGCATATAAATGGTATTGGTTTGTATGTCTGTCTGTACTTAACCAGAAACAAGCCGTCATCAAATCGCTTGGCTGCATTTGTCGGCTCCCAACTACATTTACACATACATATGTATGTATGTGTGCATGCATGTGTGAGTAGATTTCCCTAACAAATACGAAACGGCTGACCACTTCATGCTCCCCCTCTCTCACTCTCTCTGTTTCTCTCTCTTGTTGTCATACTGCTCTCAACTCTCTCTGCATGGTCAGCATTTTGTTTGCGTTCGCTCTCAGTGTGACCTCTCGGCACCCACACAACTTTAACAACGAGAATTATTCTTGATTGCTTTGCTTGCCGCTCGCCGCGCAACTCACAGAGTGACGCTCTTGATATCAAAATTTTTGTTTATTTTCTTTTGTGCTACACACACACACACAACACACCCCCGTTTGTTTCTGCTGCTGCCTTTGACTGTGTTTTTTGTGTTCTTTACTTCGTCGCATGCTTTGCGTTCTCCACCGCTCTTCGCGACGTCTGCTCAACCGCGTCAGTACTTCTCGCTCGCTCGCTCGCGCATGTGTTGCTTCGTTTGCGTGATTGTGTGTATGTGTGTGAGCAGTGTGGCTGCCTGCTTCGTTTTCGCTGTTGTCGTCGCCGTCGTCGTTGATGTCGCTGCGTCTTCTTCGTGGTTGCTTCGTCGTCTCTCGTTGTTGTTGTATACAAGGTCGTTTGCGTACAAATTTCAACATTATTTGAAGGTCGTCCTTTGCCCATTCTACGCTCGCTGGCTCTCTCTCTCTCGCTCTCTCTTTCTGTCGGTTGCGTGCGCTCTCAGTTCAGATGCCGGTTGGCGTCTTGGCCGCTGCGTTTTGGGTTGTTGTACCGGCTAAACAAAAGATGTCCATTAGAGGTCGACGTCGTCGTCAGCTGCATTTAATTTACTGCAATGAGCGTTTGCACTTAACCGCACAGCCAATAAGTGAAAACCATTTGCCATTGTCCACCATCTACCCCCTCACCCTCTATCAGCCCAATGGCACTGGCCAGCCGCGCCCTTATCATAATGAAAATGATACAACAAACAATTTTCAGCTGCCGGCTGGCTTTGGCTGGGTTAATGTACCTTTAATTTATTATAATATTCCAATCGGCTTTTGCGCCTCTTTCGCTTTCGGGTCGTTGACATTTTTCGTTTTTCGTTGTTGTCGGCTCTATTGTATTGTATTGTTTGGCTTGTTGCTTTCAGCTATTCATTCGTGTGCGCATCGCTGATAACAACAAAATCATCTCTCATCTTTCTGTGGACAGCGTGTGCGTGTGCGTGTGTGTGTGTGCGTGTGTGTGCGCGTGTGTGTGTGCATGTGTGTGTGCGTGTGTGTCTGCTGTAGAACACATGTCGTGGACCCAATTAGCATAACTCGCCTCGTCTCCCGCGCCTCGGGTGTCATCTGCAGAGGCCAAGGTCGTTGGCTTGGCGGATGAGGCTGAGGTGGAGCTGAAATCATGCCTAGTTGCTTGGCTGTTTAGTTGGTTAGTTGTTTAGTTGTTGCTAGGCTTGGAGCAATCACGATTCGCATAGTAATCAAATTTATATTTAAACTACGCAATCATTTAAAAATAGTTGAAGAAGAACTATGCGCGCTTGCCACATGTGCTACAATTGTCTAATCCAAACAACTTATAATTTATGTATTGAATAGATTCATTTTACCACTCACTATATATATATATATATTTATATATATGTATTCATAGTAAGCTCTTTTAAAATTCAAAATTCTGTAATCTTTTGTCAAGAATGTTTTCGACAATACATAAAATTTACTTATATATGCCTAAATGTTATTGATTTGAATTTATATTGTGTGGGTTTTTTTTATTGAAATTTACTTTTTAAAATGTTCTTAAACTGTTGATCGTAAATGTCAATTTTTATGACCAATAACCATTAAAATAATAAAATTATTTGGAATAGAGACACGAAACTTTTATGGAGACAAGAACTGAGTCTCTTTTATTTATATTTGAATAATATTTTTAAGTGTTTCTAATGCAGAAATCTTTGCATTTTCTCCAAATTTCCATTCACTTACGAATGTTTCAAATATCACTTATTTTATTTGAATTAATTTGTTCATTTTAAGTGTTTAATCTAATTTTTGTATTTGAATTTGTAATGTTAAAATTTGGTTTATTTTTTTTAAATAAGACATTTCTTGCATTGCCTAAATATGTAATTTAATCTGATTATTTTGTGTGGTTTTTTATTTGACAGATTTACAACACAATGGAACTGCATCAACGACATCTTTCCAATTTCTACAAATTGCACAAATAAATTAGTTTAAAATCGTATCGCGTGTAATTGCACAATAATTGCAAAATTCAATTTCACACACACACACACACACACTCAGTCCGTGCAAGGATGCCAAATATGTCGAGCATTAAGACGGAGCAGAGTGTTTCACCCGGTGCCAGTGGCAGCTATCAGCTGCCCGTTAACATGTCGACGGCGACAGCGACGCCAGCGTCGCAGCAGCAGCAGCTGCAGCGCCACAATGTCTCCGTGACGAATATCAAATGTGAACTGGACGAGCTGGCGACGCCAACGAATGGCAACCTGGTGCCGGTCATAGCCAACTATAATAATCATAATCACAATCACAATCACAATCACAGCGGCAGCTTGCGCATTCCGCTCGGCGGCAATGGGGATGAGTCCGATTCGGATGCGGAGCTGGCCAACATTGAGAATCTGAAGGTGCGACGACGTGCGTCCGACAAGAATGGTCCGCGTCCCATGTCCTGGGAGGGTGAGCTGAGCGAGAACGAAACGAATGGCGGCGCCGTCGGTGACGAGGAGGAGCTCATGGAAACGGAAACGGTGATCAAGAGCGAGGTGAGCAGCAGCACCAGCACCAGCAGCAGCAGCAGTGCCACAACGATGGCCAGCAGTCAAGTGAACGCCATGTTGCAGCCCATCAAAACCGAACTGGAGAACATTGCCGGCGAGATGCAACAGCAGCAGCAGCAGCAGCAGCAGCAGCAACAGCAGCAACAACAGCAACAACAGCAGCAGCAACAGCAGCAGCAGCAGCAGCAGCAGCAGCAACAACTCCAACTGCAACAACAACAACAACAACAATTGCTGCCACTGAAGCAACAAAGCTATGCACCGAACAACAAACTGAAATTGGCGCCGACGCAAAGTGATCCCATCAATTTGAAATATGAGCCAACAACAACGACAACATCGTCGCTGCTCTGCGACAGAAGCAAGTCGAATAGTGGCGGCCATTTGCCACTGCTGCCCGCCAATCCCAGTCCCGATTCTGCCATACATTCCGTCTATACGCACAGCAGCCCCTCCCAATCACCGCTGACGTCCCGCCACGCCCCCTATACACCGTCGCTGAGCAGGAACAACAGCGATGCGTCGCACAGCAGCTGCTACAGCTACAGCTCCGAATTCAGTCCCACCCACTCACCCATTCAGGCGCGTCATGCGCCACTCGCTGGCGTCGCTGCCTTGTTCACGGGCAACGCAAATGGCGGCGCACTGCATCATCATAGCGTTCTCTATCGGCCACTCAATGTGGATGCCGCACAGGAGGCACAAAATCTGAGCATGGATGCGGGTGGTGCCGCATTGGATGCCAGTGCCACGTTGGCTGCCTCGCCGGCGGGCATCTCGCGTCAGCAGCTTATCAATTCGCCGTGTCCGATTTGTGGGGACAAAATCAGTGGCTTCCACTATGGCATCTTCTCGTGCGAGTCGTGCAAGGGCTTCTTCAAGCGCACCGTCCAGAATCGCAAGAATTATGTGTGTGTGCGAGGCGGTCCCTGCCAGGTGAGCATCTCGACGCGCAAAAAGTGCCCCGCCTGCCGTTTTGAGAAGTGCCTGCAGAAGGGCATGAAATTGGAAGCGATACGCGAGGATCGCACCCGTGGCGGTCGCTCCACCTATCAATGCTCCTACACGCTGCCCAATTCGATGCTCAGTCCGCTGCTCAGTCCCGATCAGGCGGCAGCCGCTGCAGCCGCCGCCGCCGTTGTCAATCAACAGCAGCAGCAGCAGCATCAGCATCAGCACCAACATCAGCAACACCAACAGCAGCGACTTCAACAGCATCAGCAGCAGCAACAACAACATCAGCAGCAGCAACAGCAGCAGCAGCAGCAACATGGTCCACACAATGGCTTTGGCGGTGGTGGCTCCAATTCGCTGCCAGCGAGTCCCAGTCTCGGCGGGGCATCCATCAAGACGGAGCAATCGGAGCAGCTAAATCATCATACGTCATCATCAACGCGAGCCTCAAGCATTCCAGCCCTGCTGCAGGTAAGCAAGGATTCAGTTTGGTGTTTGAAATCGATAACCAACTCATTGTTGACTTCTTTGCGGTGTCCATCAGGAAATCATGGATGTTGAACATCTCTGGCAATACACCGATGCGGAATTGGCACGCATCAATCAGCCGCTGTCCTCATTTGCAACGGGCGGCTCGTCGTCGAGCGGCACTGGCGGTTCAAGTTCCGCCGGACAGCATACGGGCAATGCACAACAGATGACCAATCCACTGCTGGCCAGTGCTGGTCTCTCATCCAACGGCGAGAACGCCAATCCCGATCTGATTGCACACCTCTGCAACGTGGCCGATCATCGCCTCTACAAGATCGTCAAATGGTGCAAGAGTTTGCCGCTCTTCAAGAACATCTCGGTTCGTATTATTTATCCATGTTATATATATAAAAACTCTCTGCTCATCTTTATCTTCTGCATCTGCTACAACAGATTGACGATCAGATCTGCCTGCTCATCAACTCGTGGTGTGAACTGTTGCTCTTCTCCTGCTGTTTTCGTTCCGTCGACACGCCCGGCGAGATTAAGATGTCGCAGGGCAGAAAGATTACGCTGGCGCAGGCTAAAACCAATGGTTTGCAGGTTAGTTGGGTTTTTAGAGCAAATTTCAATAATGTTTGCAGTAATTCAGCATTTGCAACTAGTGATTTTAGTTGGGATAATTTAGTAAACACAAAAGTTGCTCATCCAAAAACTCATTCAACTCAACGATAGTTCCAATGACAGCACAGACATCGAAACGATAGACGAACGTGACCATATACAAGACTATATATAGGCTATTATATATATATATATTGTATATATCTATGCATGTATACCTTATACCGATTGTAACCTGCTTTTGGTTATGCTTAACTAATGCAATTGAGACAACTAAAATCCTGAATTTGGGTCTTGGGCGCTGGTCATGCAGTTTCTCCTCAATTCTTTGTTTTCCTCGTTACCCATTAATAATAACTATTGTATTTGTGTGCTTAATAGGCGTGCATTGAGCGCATGTTGAATCTGACGGATCATTTGCGTCGCCTGCGCGTTGATCGCTACGAATATGTTGCCATGAAGGTAATCGTGCTGCTGCAGTCCGGTAAGTTATTCTCATTGAGTAACATTTCCCAATTATTATTATATTATTATATCGTTGTAGACACAACGGAACTGCACGAGGCAGTCAAGGTGCGCGAGTGCCAGGAGAAGGCGCTGCAGGGTTTGCAGGCCTACACGCTGGCCCATTATCCCGATACGCCGTCCAAGTTTGGTGAGCTGCTGCTGCGCATACCCGATCTGCAGCGCACGTGTCAGGTGAGTGTGTGGCAATTTCTAGCAATGATCTTTATCTAACTTTATTTCCTTCTCCACATTATGCAGCTGGGCAGGGAAATGCTGACGATCAAAACGCGCGATGGTGCAGATTTTAATTTGCTAATGGAACTGCTGCGCGGAGAACATTGACAAATGTTGTGGGCCATGAAATTCTGTCGCCGTAGCCGCAGTCGCAGCCGTAACCGTAACCGTAGCCGTGGCGGTAGCCGGGGTTAAGGCGACGCATACACAAGTTTTATATGATTAGTATTAGTATATCTATGCGTAGTGTTAAGTGCTCTATGTGTAAGCTCTGTAAACATGTGCCTAAAAAATGAACACACAGCCAAAACAGCAACAACAACGTGCAGCTACAATAACAACAACAACAACAGCAACAAGAACAATAACAATAACAGCAAGCAGCGGCAGCATTAACGAAACTCGAGAACAAAACTGATAGCACTTAATATTGAAAGGAGGAAACGAAACGGGAGAATTCATTTCAGGCGTGAAATTGCCAAATTTTTTATACAAAAAATAAATAAATATAAATATACACACACATATACATATATGTATGTATGTATGAATGTATTTTGTCCAAATACGTTTGTTTGCTGTGTGTGCATTCCTTGTTGTTGTTGTGCGGCTTGAGTTTATTAAATTATATAAAGTTTTTTGCTATGTATACACATACATATGAATTATGTATAGCAACTAAAGCACACATGGAAAATGAAAAGACTAAGAAATTTATTTAACTAAAATATTAAAATGCAAATCAAATTATAATTTTTAGTTCAAGTAATCAAACAAAATCAAACACAAAAAAGAAAAAAAAAACAAAAAAGAAATGTAGCAGCAAGTGTTTTTTATATGCATATATATATAAATATCAGAAAGAAAAAAAAAAAAAACAACTGAAAGATCGAAGTAAAGCAGAAACATTTAAGAATATTTTTAAATAAAATGCCAAAACCGAAATTGGTTTAAATGAGAGCTGCTAGAATTTTCTACCTACATATATAATACGTGAATCCATTTTTAAATGTTGTAGCATTAGTTTTAGTGCAATTTCACACATGTCTACTTATATATCAAGATATATATATATATATATGTATGTATGTATGTATGTATGTATGTATACATATATAGAGCGCCTTAAGTGGCCGCGAGCGAACACAAACTATACAAGAAAAGACCACTCGATTAAATTGCCGCCTCTTTGTGGCTGGGCGTGGCAAAAACTATTCCAGTGATGCTATTTGTTGCATAAAAAACATAAACAAAAACAAAAGAAAAAGAAAATTGAAAAAACAAACTACATAAATCAAATTTATACTTTTGTCATAAACCATATATGAATATTGGTATCTGTATCTGTATTCGTATTTGAATTGTATTTTGTATTTTTTAATTAATGTTTAAACATTATATATATATATATATATATAATATATATTTATACGCATATATACCCCATGTATATATGTGTATATATATTTCTTGTTTTATTGTAATTCTACTTAATAGCTGAAGCAAATCCTGTAACAGGATTTAAAACATTTAAATTACATACATTTATATTTTTTTGTCAATGCATAAAACAAACTTAGATTTACATAGTCTGCATGTGTATATATATATATACAATGCCTATATGTGTGTGTATGTCAACTATAAAAGATCAAGCCCCACCAGCAAAAAACAAACGAAACAATGTGTAATTCCAATAATTTAAACAAAAAATCACAAAAATGAAAAACAAGAAAACCATACAAAATATGCTCAGACAGTTAACCGGCAGAAATATGAATGGGTGTTGTTTGCATTATTCATAGCACTTGTATACCTGTGATTTCAGAAGGGTCATTAAAAAGTGTAATTAAAAGACTAAAATATGAGATTAAGTATCTTATGCCACAGTTTATACATCCAATATTCAAATCGCTCACATTTAGAGAGAAATAGAGAGAGAGAGAGAGAGAGAGAGAGAGAGAGAGAGAGAGAGAGAGAGAGAGAAAGATAGATCTTCTCATATTTGTATTTGTGCATTAAATTTGACAGCATTAATTAAATTCATTCGGTTGCTGCCTGGCCCCGTGGAGTACCGTTAATCATAAACCTAAAGTAAATGCAAATAGAAAAAATGTTAATTTAATGAATGGTCTAACTAAATATCAATATACAATACCATAGTTAAATGCAATTGTAAAATGATAATGATAATCAAAATTAAATTATAGTTTTTCTACATCAATCGAAAATTGTAGCAGCTTAAAGCCACAACAGCAACAACAACAAAAGAAAACAAACAAAAAACGAAGACTTTTCTGAAACTTGAAACACTTTTGCAGGCAGTGCTAATATTTTACTATTTAAGTAATTCGCTTAAATAGTCAAAGTTGCGCTACAAAATCAAATTAATTAAATTCGAGTTAATTGTTCAGTTTAAATAACATTTGTGTTATTTTTTTCGTGTGCTGAGTGCTACTTTTTTCATCTACTCATCCATAGTAAATATTTAATTTCATTTTTTATAATTTTAATAATTGAAATTATAAATGGAACAACAATTAAACCATAAATTGTCGATGCAATATTTTGTAATAAATATTTTTTCAAAAAAAAAAAAAAAACTAAATATACAAAAAAAAAAAAAAGTTTTATTTTTCCATGTTATGAAAATTGTGAAAATGCAACAAAATTTAAAGACTTTAAATATTAAAATTGGCAACACAAATAGAGAATTTGCATTGCTGTTTCGGGCCTGGACTCGTAAAATGGGCAAATAAACATAAAATTATGGAAGCGCTGGTGAAAAAAGAAGCTATTTCTCTTCTTGATTAATATTCCTGCCAGTTTTCAACGTGCTGCATTTATGTCTCCCAAATATTCAGTCACCCACCCATGAGGAATTTGCTTGCCAAAAAGCTGAATTTATGGCCCTGTGAAATAAAATTTCGATTTGAGTGTGTGCCAGAAACCAGCAAAACAATAAAATCCAATCAATATTGTTGCAGCAGAGGTGTCCAAAATATACCCACAATTCGATAAAGTTATGTAAATTTGGGCAGAGGCAAATGCAATGCAAATGAACCGATGCAATGATGAACAATGTTCGATGTACAAATGTATTTACAGAATTCACAAAACACACAACTATTTTCCAGATGACATTCAGTTGTTTTATCTAAACTCCTTTCTTAAAATATTACTTGACCGACACACAGTTTGCATGAAGTTTACAATTTATTATAAAGTTTGTTCCAATTTTAATTTCAACTAATCCTCAGCCAGTTTTATTCGATTTTAATTCGGCAATTGCTAGGTGCAAGCTGCAAATAGTTCAGTTTTGAGCACTCACTGGAGTATTGAGTCACAGCTGGTTGCAGCCTGAAGGCATTTGGTAGGAAGCAGGAAACGGTGCGGCAACGTGGCACGTTGCGGTGCTGGGTGGGCAACAGTAAGTGGTCGGCAGCGTCATGTAATTGGCTGGACAAGGCGTATCATAGACGCAACCAGCCGGTGGCAACATGCAGCTGCCACCCAAGGCACAGGGCTGGGCATTGTAGCTGAAACTTGTTAAAGACACGTCAAGTGTTAACTTAATTCTATTAAATAGTTTGTATCTCATATTGATTGCAGTTCAGCTTAAATCGGGAGCAACACGTTTCATTACAGTATTCAAGCGTGCCACATTTTATTTTCATTCAATTTAGAAAAGCAGAAAAGTTTTCCATTCAAAGACTGGAAGCGGTTGGCACAGCAATTAAAGCAGCCGTTGAAGTTATAAATTTAAATATTTGTAAAATCAAAAAGCGAAAAATTTACGCAAATTGAAGCACGCCTGATTTGTGATTGTTTTGAATTCCATTATCACTTGTCTTATGATTTACACTTACCACATTGGTGGCATATAGATGCCGCCTGAATTGAAGCTGCCAAAGTCAGCTGGGTATGTGCCGCAGGTATTGGAGCCATCGAAGCTGCCCCAGCTGCCGGCAGCTTGGCCATTGGAAAAGTGATTGAGATTGTTGCCGGGTCTAGAAAACGGATTGAAATCGGTGCTGTAAACGGTTTGCGCTTGCAGCTTGTCATCGTCGCCATAAATGGTGTTCATGGGGGGACCATAGCTGGGAGAGCAGGTGGAATAATAGCCAGCATTGTAGGGATCACAGCTGGGTGGGTAACTGGGACCACAACTGGGACCATAAGGAGCTGCCTGGTAATTGGGCAAGCATCCAGGCTGCGTTGATCGCACATTTTGGATGAAGCTCTCCCCATGCAGGCAGTTGCTGTTGTAGGCGTAATTGCTGGGCAAATAGGAATAATAAGGCATCTGCTGGCAGGAGGATGTGCAGCATTCTGGATAAGGAAACGGGCTGGACGTGGGAGCACTTGGAGCACTTGGATCACTTGGGTATCCACAATTATTTATGCAGGTTGGTATTCCAGCTCCGTTTATTGGGCAACTGGTTTGCTCGGTGTTTTGGCCAGAGTTACAGCATTCCAGAAAGCTGGCTAAAAGGATATGTGTACAGAGTTTGAGGTGCACCAACGAAGGGATCAGTAAATGGCCTGAACTAGTTAGTTAATCGAGCTCTTTCACGAACATTTTCCGGCTTTGTTGAGCTTGTCCTGGACTTACCTTCGCGAGGCATTCTCTGAGCCACTTGACATTGGTGAATAGCTGTGTTCTCGTGCATCCCGAAGTCACAGCTTTGAACTGTTGCTGCTGAGTCTTTTTCCATTTGACGTGCTCCAAAGTCGTAATCATTGTAATCCCTTGATGGACAGTTACAAGAGCAAGGAGCCGAACAAGGAGCAGCATGCGCTCCTGGATTGACATCTGCACTGCTCTCAACGTAATAAGTGTTCGATGGGGACTGCAAATAGCCATCTGCCGCCGACATCTGTGCCTCTTGTGGCATGTACTCATAGTTGTCGAAGTTTGTCAAAGACTGTGTCTGCAATTGCGACTGATAGAAATGGTCAGCACTCGTTGACTGCTCTTGATAAGAAACCTTTGCAGTATGCGTTGGCATAGCACAGCTACATTTATTCATCCCGGGATTCATTCCCATTTCCATTTCAGGTCCCATTTGCACTGTCATCTGGTTGCCATAGAAGTCAGCGCTGGTAGTTTCTCTTGCACCGTATTTTGGTCCCACAAATCTTGAGTTGTGCTTTGATTGATCTGCATTACTTATGCCGCAACAAACTATGAAAATAATGTAATAATTTGAGTAATAAGCTTGCCATTTGGATTCCATTTGATGTACATTTATAGACAGATACTAATTTATTAGCCTAAATATTCCAGTTGCCTACTCACATTGACAATCGCAAGTTTCAGAATCGCTGTACTCAAATTGTTGTTCATATTTCCTTCCAGTTTGACCAGAAGCGATTCGAAATGCAGAGCTGCAAGCACAATACACAAATTGCTTTTAGCAATTAAAGATAAAATTATTCATTAACTTGCCAATGACGTTTTATTGGCTCTGGTATAACATCTTCGTAGAATGGTTTCATTGAATTTGTGGAGCTTTTCAGTGTTATCGAGTCAGCATCTGGCTTAGCTGTTTCAATTGAAGTTCTGATTAATTTATAGAACTGATTGTGTTGCGGTGCCTCGTCTTCTCTTAAAGTGGACGTACTTGAAGCATTTAACTCGGACTCAGGCGCTTCTGGCTTATGGGTCTCAGATGTATCATCAAAGTTCTCAATGTCAATTAAATTATTTATACCCTTTTCGCTGTTAATCGACATTCTAATTTCAGTTTTTGGCTCGACAGATTAACTTTGAGTTACCCATAACAAGAGCAACTGAGTAAAAACTCTAAACAATTTTGGGTGGCAATTGTTCAGCAGTTGCTTTAAATTTATTTACACTGTTTAAAAATGTTAAAAACATTTCACATGCTTGCTTTGTTCTCAAAAATCCATTAAAAATTGTACTTAAAATAAGTTGAATTGAAATGAATTTATTTTATGCACTTTAAATATTTAATAAAAAAAGAAACAATTTACTTATATTTAAATCGTGAATGTGTTGCGTAATTAAATACACACTTTTACTGCAAGTCATAAAATTGTCGAATTATCCACAGAGATGTGCTTTGAGATTCATTTCAACTTCTTTTGAGCTTAGCATAAACAGACAAAAATTTAATTTCCGTTTTGCCTGCTGTCAGAATTATGGGCGGATAGCGGTGGAATGGCTGCAAATTTTTCTTAAAATTTCCCTACATAAAAACAAAAGTTGCCTACTTTAAGGTATGGCATTGAAAAAAATTCAGCTTCTGCCTTTAGCTTGCCACGCCCACACATCCGCCCGCATCGCCTCGCTCAACAACAACAACAGCAACAACAACAACACACAAACATTGTGTGAATTTCTTTTTAAGGCTTTTTTTATACTCTGGGAAAGAGTTTTATTATTTGACTACGTATTATGCAACTCGGAGCCAACGAAATTGTAAGTCATATAAAATTACACATATAAAAATGTACATATATATTTTGCTTATTGTTTTTGATTAGCATAAAAGTCACGATTTGTTGAAAATATTTTATTGAAGGATCTAAAGGCAATTTAACTTCGAACTCGTCGATATTTCACTACAGGGATTTTACTGAACGTCAATAAAGTTTTTTTCTTTCTATTTTGTAAACAAATTGTAAACATTTTTATAATAATTACATCAAATAATATATTATAATCGCTGCTGCAGTCAATAAGGGTGTTTTAATTTCGACAAGCGTTAAAAGTACTCGAGTTCCTTTGAGCTTATTAATTGCCAGCAGGTGTCTGAATAAGCCAAGCACTTTAATTGAATTTTCCGATTTTGAATGGTTGGAACCTTCTGGTCCGCAACGCCAGCTAATTGTTGTGCAATTGGAAACAAAAGCTGCTTAAATTCAAACCTTTTTCACACTTCATTAATTACATACATGCAACAGACAACTTGTATTAATATTGTTGTGTTTGGTTACTGAAATAAACACTAAACATTTTCTACATTTTGAGGAAGAAAGAAAGATAAGTAGAAAAATGGAAAACTAAGAAATAATTATAAAACTAGAAATTCATGTAATTTGTAGTCTTAATGGAACTTTCAATTCCTTTTTATAGAACAGCTTGCAACATTTTTTCTTAGTCGGCCTGTTTGCACCTGTCCAGTTGGACACTTAGAAATTTCGTGTCCATTTTGCTTAATGCCACTTGCTTTTGTGGCACTTTAGATGGCAAACATTTGCTAACCAGCCCCAGAACCAGTCATTATTATCAACAACTCGAAGAAATTTGCATGCCAGCGGCTAGTTTGGCGCTGCGATTGAAATGTTAAGTTGCATAAAGATTGCTGGGCGGTTGATTGATTGATTGGTGCGTTGTCTGTGGCAAGCAGATGCAGGACGACTGCAAAATGGGAAGCTAAAAGACAGAGCGAGAGAGGGGGAGAGAGAGAGAGAGAGTGAGGGAGAGAGGGAGATATGGAGGAAATTAATGATATGTCGACTTCAACTTGAAATTTGACTCAAAACCACATTTTGTTGTTGTTGTTGTTATTGGCCGCTGTTATTATGTACAATTAGACACGGAGGACTTTAAGACAATTTGATTGACGCGGTAATTGTTTGCAATGCTTGAAAACGTTTTCTTTGTGTTAATTTGTTTTTTGCTTAGCTTTGCACGCAAATCAAGAACGATTTTCAAGTTTTAAGGCGTCTAAGCCAAGTTAGGCATACGATTAAAAAAGAAAAAATGTTTAAAAAATTAAGTAATCTACATGTGTTATACCACTTAAATTATTTATTCACTATTATTGCTCGTTCCATTTATCCAGAATCCGTCTTATTCAAATTGAAATTGATTTACATTTAATTTTAAACAGTTTGCTTTTTCAAATTTTTGTGTGAATGTCAAAATAAGACGCTTCTACCAATTATTCCTATTACGAATGACGCTATTCGAAATCAAATAGTAACACAACATAATGTATTCCATAACCAATAATAATATTTATATATTTATATTCCTGCTGATTTTGTTCGTGTGTAAAACTTATTTTAATATTTAACTTGCTGTTTAAAAAGGGCGCTTCTCAAATTCATAACAGTCTGTTAAGGCACTGCTGTTAACTCGGAAAGCAACTACAGTGGCGCTAAAAAATGCCAAACATCCAAATACCAAAAGTATCAACAGCTGTTAATGCAAAATGTGCCAGCTAACATCATACTGTTAACAGTCTGTATAGAAATTTCCTACCGTGCGGGTGGTTACGCGAGTGCGCCGATCACAGCTCCAACCAGAAATTGGAAACTAACAATGAGATTTTCGCAAAATTACACTTAAAGCATAACAAAAACAGAGAGCCCAAACAACGCGTGCCAAGCCGTGGGAGTGCAAGGTGTGTGTAAAAGTCAAAGGCTTAATACAAAATAAGCCACTGCCACTGCCCACATTAGGGCAAAACGTAATCAAAGCCCTAAAAACTAAAAACAAGTGTAACACACACAACATAAATATACGAGGCGTGCGGCCTGCCAAACTCTCGGTGTATGTGTGTGTTCGTTTGAGTTTGTGTTTGTTTGGATTTGCGTTGGCTTTTGTGTGCGTGTGTGTATGCGTGCGTGTGTGTGCGCGTCACCTAAATAAACCAATTGTAATTGGCAAGAAGAGAGCAGACAGCTTACTTTTGCACTTGCAGGCACAAATCAGCTGTCCGAGATGTGTTTATATGTGTGTGTGCGCAATTTTGCATTTGTGTGCGTGAGCAATTGTAGCATTTGTTGTTGTTGTTTTTTTTTTCAGTTCATCTTAGCATTTTGGTGCTCAGTTTTTAAAGCCTGCGTTAGTTTCTTTTCCTCTTTCGCCTACATGCGGCGCTTATCTATTTTTTCAAAGCCAAAGCCACAAAACTCGTTTCGATATTAAGTTGCTGTTGCTGTTTTTGTTGTTGTTGTTGTTGCACTGTTGTTATTGCTGCTGTTTGAAGCGTCACGCCTTTTGTGTTTTTAATCGCGCAATTCATTCATGTGCCCCCACAGCAACAACAACAACAGAACAACAATAATAATAATAACAACAACAATCGTCTGCTCAATTTGGGCCGCGCGTTTTCTATACAAAATTTCTTTTATTTTCACACAAAAAAAAAATAATAAAAAAACGAAAGATAAAAAAAGAAGGAAGCAAAATATCAAACAAAAGCAAAATCAAAAGAAATCAAATTTCAAACTTGTAATAGCGTCAGCAACAGCAACAGCAACAGCTACAGCAACAGCAACACCAACAGTAACAGTAACAGTGACAACAAAACCAATAACAACACTAAATATTCACAGCAGTCACAGCAGCCGCAGCCCAAATTGCATTCGCTGCTGCTGTTATTGTAGTAGTTGTTGTTGTTGTTGTTGTTTGTGATTTGTGAATGTGTGTGATGTAAGTTTTATATTTTAAAAGTGTTTTAAACACACACACGCTTTTTTCGAATTTTGTTTAGCATTACGAAGACACTTTGATTTGGTTCCGTTGGTTGTCTTTGTTGTTTCTGTTAATGTGCCTCTTTCTTATGCGCTGCGTTTAGTTTAACTTTTGATTTTTTTTGCTGGTTGACCGGCTTTTTATCGCCGTATAAAATGTCGGTCAAACAATAACAACAACAAAATTGTATACAAAAAAAAAAAATGTATTCCAGTTTGAGTTATTTGAATTATGATATGGCAGTTTTTTATTTCTTATATTTTTCATACACCATCACCAAAGATTTGTAAAGTGGTTGCCAAAAGTGTCAATATAACAAAACATTGGTTATAAAACATTGCCAATTCACAGCGGAAAATGTGCTTAAGTAATTAGTCCTCGTGTTGAATAAATCTTATTTCCTATGAACTAATTTCATTGACATTTCAAATATCGAAAACTAAAAGTGTGTTTTAACCTAAAATGACAAAAAATATTTAAATGAATCAATATATTTACATTTCTTGTAAACTCCGAGATACTGCCATAAAAAATATTTGTAATTATATTCACCGCTGTGGGTGTTTCTCATTAATTATTAACACAATTATTGCGCTACCTATTCAAATCAGAGTTTCCGTCGCCCAATATAAGTCCAAGTAGTCAAAGTAGTCAAAGTAGTCCAAGTTGTTGTTCGTTTTTTCATGGAGGCATTTTGAACGGGTTTTAGCGGTTGCACGTTGGGTCTTTTCAAATTGAAATGCTAAATTGATTTATGGTGGCAGACAACAAAAATGTGTGAAATTAGCTGTGTACAGTACAATTTTTCGACCTTAATTTGATTATAGAAATCATATTTTTAAATGTATTTGTATACATTATATTATATATTTGTTAATATTTATTCTCTCAATGTTTATATAAATTAGCAGTGTAAACAGGTTGTTTATTTTTCAAATGTACCCCATTAATTTAATTGGTGGTTTTTACACACAGTCATAAAGTATAATTTGGAGAAATTGGCAATGAAATTGAAACCGATAGGGTTTTTTCTGTGTGTTTTCCTTCGAAACATCTGTTTTTATAATCAAACCATTCGGGATCGTATACATTATCTGATTTGTTTGTTTACTATAAATATCGCACGGTGATAAATATCATTAACGGATTTAAAAGCGCTTCTCCGTCAACAGATGTTTACCGCAGCGTTAGCAAGTTTTCCGTATGCTTCCTTTGGCATTCGCCGTAAATCCCCTCCGGCTGGACAGAAGAAAACAAAAGTATTCTTCTTGTTTGGTTAAAGTGCTTCAATAACGGTTGCAAGTTGTCGGTAAAAATATAAATATTTTGCATACGATTTGTAGTATTATGTTATAAAGGCATTCGTGTTTAGGATTGGTTCTATTTACGAGTATACATTTGCGTGCATATAGTCTCTATAAATAAACAAATCTATAAAAATAATATTAATTTATTTTATACTATAATTTTTATACATATTTGTTTTGTACTATAAAACATCTGCTCTTAACGAGCGGCGACTTCAAGTTATTTTTGAACGCAACACTTATTTCTTGTCGGCTCATTCAGGCACATTTGTGAACAGATTGATTAGTTTTTAATAAGCTGTTTAATATCTCATCAAATAAAAAACATCCAACTAGTGTTGTTAAACTGTCAAATAACATTTGTCGAATGTCTACAAACTTAATTTATGTGTGGGCTTTTAAAAATAGCAGCTGACGTGCGCCTCCAAAAGAATGATAAAAACATTTATGAAAGCAAGCAATCAGCGGGGGTGGTAGGGGTGTGGGAAGCTTCTATAAAATTTAAATTAAATCGATTTTCTTGGGCCGACACTTAAAGACCCTGTCATAAGGCAGATATTTGTTTATAATTAAACTAAAAAAACTCGTAAAAATATAAATGTCGTCCTAAAAGTTTTTATTTAGGAGCTGCCTTATCTATTTTGGTATTTGTTTTTTGTAACATTTAATTTTTATGATCGTCTTAATCAATTGCGTAACAAAAGTAAATGTTTTTTCAAGACCGTTTCCCGTAAGCTTAAACCAATATTTTTTCGGCAAAATTAACTCATTTTTACTGATAAACTGTTGCTAACTAGGCTACTTAGAGTTGTCTTCCAAGTAAACAGATAATAAGCAATGCAGCATAAGTCGTTTAGTGCGAACGATAAGCTTGACATAATTTCGCTGTTTGTGTTTGCTGAACGATAAAAAATTGTCAAAACGGAAGTCAGAAGGGGAAACACATTCAAAGTCACATGATAAGTCAAGATGCTGTATTATTCAATATTACTAACGTGTTACAAATCATTAACAGTTTACCTGCAAATGCTAGCCATTTTAGCGCAAGTATTAATTAAATACTTGGAAAATCTCTGACCCAAAGAGCTAAAGTTGCCTGGTTACTTTTAATAACAAATAACATATTTATGCATGAGTACACCCTTGCAGAGGTAAATGAATATATGTATATACATTTATGTTTATTTACACATTTTCACACAAACTGTTTGTGAAAAAACGTCATGGCAACAGCAGTCAGAAAAAAAATGTTCAAAGGGGCGCGTGCCATGTCAGGGTTCAGCAGGTCAAATGCTGTGCAACTTTTTTTTTGTTTGTTAAGCTGTTGGAAATTTTAACTGCCGCATTAATTTCAATTTTTGTTAAAGTTGTACTGTCTCTTTTATCTTTGCATATTTGATATTTGTACGCTTTTAATGAGCGCTTTTGCAATGTTTGAAATTTTAGGATAAATGAAAATGGTTGCCTGATTTTTCTTTTCAATTAAAATGGATAAGTTGAATATATTGCTAAGCAGCTTATACTTAAATGTGTTTGCTGTTCAATTAAATAAATTATTGGTAAAAAGTACAACTGAAATAAAATATTTTGTAGAATCTTATGCATAACAAGTAATTTAAATAAACAATTGACTTTTTGTGCTAACGAAGTGAAATTTTTATTTGGTTCAATTAAAATGTTGAACTCGACAAGCTTTGACTTCACGGTGCCCTTTAATAATGAATTTTAGTTTTACAAATTGTGTGCCATTAACAAAACTTAATCAAGCGAAGCCCAAAAATCTTTGTTCAATTAACGACCCAGCTCACGTTCATCGATCAACGTCCAGTCGAACCCGACCCAACAACTAAAACGAACCTAAGTGAACCCAATGGATACTTAACCTTGGCCCAAATTATTATCAGTCGAAGTTTAAGCATATTATTAAAACCGGACACAATGCAATTTACACTTGAATTAATCACAAAGTTGCCATAAAATGTAAGCCAAGTTAACTTTACGAGACATCAAATCAGCTGTCAGCATGGGTTAAGTCAAAACCTCTTTCCTCTTTCCTCTCTTTCCCTGTGCCTACCCCGGTGACAATGTGCCACTGGTCTGGTATTAGTTTACAGTTTTGTGGTTAACCGCAAGTAAGCATTTTGTTTGGTTTGCTCCTTGCCACTTTCCCAACTCAAACTCAAACTCAGCCATTTGTAAAAGTTAAGCTCGGACAGCGGGTGGAGTTCGTTTTTTTTTGTTGGTTTGGTTTGGTCAAGGAAATGGAAATGCCTGCTTAGTTGCTTCGATGGTCCAGCTTGGAAAGTCATCAATACAATTTATGTTTTCTCATTTTCCATTTTCTATAAAATATATTTTTACACTTTGCTGCGTTCTTATGAAATTCCAATGATTTTTTTTTACTCATTTTTCAATGCGTAGTAAGTGTGACTTGATCAAATTCGTTGCTATGGACTACACTTCCCCAATATAAAATAAGCTGTGAGGAAGCATTTTGAGGGCAATGAACTGATATGAAAACTGGACACTTAACAAGTTTGTTACCAAAGTGTCTTATTCAATGTTAAATCTCCTTAGTTTGTGCATTCAGTGAAAAACGAGATTATGATTTCCATTTGTTTACTAAAGTCATAATTATAACTCACAATTAAAAAACAATAATGAAGATTCGATAGAAAAGTTTATTTATTCAAAGCATGTTTTAATATTTTTAAGATCCGCCCAAACTGTTCACACACTCAAACAAATTCTAATTGAAGAGCTTTTCGCGCTGAGGCTTGCAATTAGTATATTTAAATTAATTGTCCTTATGTTCATATTAATAATGTTTTCAATTCGCCCCTGGGGGCTTTTGAGTTCTTTGCTGTATTCTTGGTAAGAAGCATGCAATTGTCAGGGCAACGGCGAGGCAGACAAAATGTTTTCTTTCTTTTCGTCTAACAATTAGGCACGCAACCATCCGTGGGCGGGTCGGCACAGGTGGGCCACTATTAAGGCGTGTGATGTGCCGACACCTTGTAGAGGGGGCGTGGCTGGGGGCGCACATCCATGTTGTCCGCATGACAAGCGCCTGTGGCGAGGGCATTCTGTTTATGGTTGATTGAATTGAAATGGGAAGCATGGCAGGCGTCTGCTCAACTAGAGCTCAACTTGGAAACTGTATTTAAGGGTGATTCACATGTTAGATTTTCAACGTAGCATTAAAAAGGGCGTTTTTTCCCAGTAATGTTATGGATAGTTATACCATAACTAATAACATGTTTTTGTATTAAATGTAATATATAATTAATTAAATATAAATATTTGTTAAGTTATACTCAATACTCTTCTCAAATACAAAAGTAAAATAACAGAATACCAACCTTTTTAGCCATAATTTCTTCGCTTCTTCACTTTAATAGATAGTCTTGATTCAGTTCACAGGCTCAAATTCATGTTATGTCAGCTCTTTGAGAAGATTTCTATAAATAACAGATTAGCACATTTAAATTCAACTTAATCATGTCGTGAAGGCTTTCGTTATTCATCTTTAATTTGAGTATACTTTTGTGGTGACGATCGTTAATCAACTATCAAACGTTAATCGTTTCGTGCTGTGTGGTTCAATAACCAAAGCGCACACTTAATTTATAAACAAAAAAGCATGTTAAATGTTCCACGTGCTGACTAATTTTCAGAGGTTTTAAAGCGAATTCCATTCTTCGCTCAGCCTAATGATTTTTATCTGCCCTCGGGGGCATCGAGTGTTTGTTGTTGCTGCCGCAGTGGCTACTGTAGAAACGCAATAACAAATACGCATAATATAAGTATTACAGATATAGGAGATAAATCTGTTTTCAGTGCTCATTAGAATAGTCTCTGGGGTATATTATCTGGTTCCATTGACTGAGCCCTGCATTTCATTGAGTTATTTGAATTTGATTTTATTCTTGTATCATTCACATTTTTAATACTGTTTTTTGTAATTTGCAATGAAAGAAATTTGTTTTTTATTAAACATATAACATTTCTTTTTGGTACTTTCAGAGTTAGTATAAACAATTTATTGTTCAGCAACCTTTTTGATTTATATGTTATGTTATTTAATTTTAGAAAATATTGTTCAACTTTACGTTGATAAAGTGCTATTTCAATTATTTTTGTTACCAGTGTACTCACGGGAAAAATAACTATGCTCGTTTATCTAACTTTATTTTGGATCTGGTCGCATCGTTTTGTTGTTCTTCTCGCTGCCTGCTAACCCAGAACTTCCTTCAAGCTCATTCCAACTTGCAAAATTCACACAAAAACCAACGAACCATGCAAATTGACTTCCGTTGTCTCGAGTGGGAAATGTGGACTTGTGGACCACTCAGTTGGCCACATTGCACTTGTTCTGCATCAGTTGATTTAAGTTCGGAGCTCCGCCCAAATGGACTTGAGGCAGGCTAAGCCAGACCTTTGACTAATTATGTTTATGGCAAATTCGTCGATAAAGTTTTCTATGTCACGTAGATTGTTGAAAAGTCATTACAGTTATGGCGACATTGTTTTTGGGTAGAATTAGCAAACTCGGTTTTGTTTTTAGTTTTATCTTGCCAGTTGGATTTTGTGTTAATTACAATAGTTTTCGTTTTCCGCATTAAAATTCAGGGAAAGTAGAGGAAAATGGTTTTACATTGATTGGCTATTCAAATCGCCGGGAATTTGGTCGGAACAAGTTTAAAGAATGATTAATATGAGGCCATTCCGATATTTTGTTATTAGCTTTTATTGCAATTCCTTTAAGTAGGGACCCGACCTAATTAAAAGTTAGTTAAAGTTACTATAAAATACAAAATACAAATGCAAATGTTGAACTTTTCATTCGACCCTCCGATCGAGTTTTGCATGATAAAACCCCAAACATTCATTATACTTAAGAAGCAAAACACTTAAAAGCTGAAGAGTAACTTGAAAATATATTTGAAACACTTGAATATTTCCATTCAATTGAGCACTGCAATTAGCCGACGCAGTGGTATGGCTAATTGGAACAGCATTTTTGCAATTTGCCCAATAGCCAATTTGTGCTCGACGATAGCAATTCATGACCTAATTGAAAATTGTTCTTATCATTTGCAGACAACGCATAGCGCAGTAAAGCTGCGCCTATCTCACCACATTTTGGATAAGGTAAGTCAACTAAGATACTCAAATATAATTAAAAAACTATATTTTCTCTTTTGTACAAAGCGGCTGATAAGCAGAATTTGTTTTATTATTTGCAAAAAATTATCAACTCTGCGCTTGCATATAAAAACCATAACATATTCGTAACTTAAATCACTTTGGTGAGGTTGGTTACAATTTACTGCTGTTTTCTTACTTGTTCTCTTTTATTGTATTATTTATCCCGTTTGTAGGCATAAGGTTAAAAATATTCTGTGTACATGTCTAGAAAAACAAATTGAACTTTGGCAAACACAAACATTATATTTAGAGGCTGAACCCATTGGGCAAGATGGTATATGATGGTTTTCTATGTAACAGGCAAAAAGCAGAGCTTTGCCTTATAAAGTAAATGTGATCTTGATCAAGAACAACAGAAAAGTCGATAAAGCCGCGTGAGTCTCTCCATTCGCAATAAAAATAGATGATATTTAATAGCTGGATTAAGCATTCTTCATAGTTTTATAAGCTTTATAAGTCGGAAAATGTGCTGGTTCTACTGTAATATGCTGCAACAATGGATGATGTTAGTTTGAGGCTCATTACGTAAATAGATCAAAGCATTTAAGCTGCTTTGAGCTGGTCTAAGTGGCGACTTCAGCATTTATCTTGCAAGTTATCTATCACTCTTAGTATCTATTAATCAGCGAGAATTGGCTGCCGTTTGTTGGCACATTGATTAGCCACAGCCTGTCATAGGGTCTGTTCGATAACAACAACAAAACCTTTTTCTAGTAGTCAACAAGCTTGGCGGGCACAAAAATGGTAGTCTGCTTTTAGGATACGCGGGTACAATTAATCTTGCTGGCACTTTGGTAACAACAACAATAGCAAAAAGTGGCAACAAGATGGGCAACCACATCTGCGTGCTTTGTTGTAATTAATATGCAAATGAACAAGTCTCGGGCCGGGCCGGGCCGGGCCGGGCCGGAGCCAAAGCGCAGCGCCGACGTCAAAAACATTTGCACAAATCATCGGTTAAAGTGTCAGAGAGTTAGGGAGACAAGTGAACCAAGTGAAGCTAATTGTTATGCAAACGGGCACACTAAGAAGTTCCAGACAGTGGTTGTTCTTATTGTTGCTGTTGTTGGTTTTTTCAATGTTGTTTCTCTTATAGTTGTTCTAATTGAAGTGCTCAGACTGTTGTGAACTCAGAGGACTGGTTAAAGTCCACTCTGAAGTAAACGATGCTAAATAGGCTGACTACAGAAAATGTAATTATAAAACGTTAGCTATTTGCCTGCACTGGCCTGAAAGCACGTGCTGGTTGCCGCTGGTTTCTGCTCTTTTTTTCTTGTTTTTGATTTTTTTTATTTGTTTTTGGCACTCATCCAAATGTCATCGATGCAGTCTGTACGAGCCTGTCCAAGGCACAGCAGTTGAACAGAAGCACCAACAGTAGCGGAGCCTCTCAAACTTGACATCGGCACAGGAACTAACTGAGTGTGGGTCACTTTGTGTTCTCAGGCACAAGGCCAAGAAGCAGCCACAAGCATCTCTAGAATAGCACTCATTCATACACACACTTGTCCTCTCTCTCTCTGGCAGGCTCTTGCCGTCTCTTTCACATGATTGCCTTGGCCAAGTTTGAGGCTAAGGCTGAGCATCCTTTTAAATGAATTAGTGCAAAATACATTATAGTTTTCAGCTGCATGAGCGTTTTCAAGTAAGTTGATTGCTTAAAAGCTTCCACTAACACACGCACACATACACACACAACCACACACACACACATCTTTATATTCATATGTATTTATCGATAGCAGGCAAGTGCTTTGTGGGATTTCGAATCGATAGTTTTGTGTTTGTATTTGATTTGGATTGTGGTTTTTATTGATGACATTAGAAATTGATATTGCACAGCTTAAGAACTAATGCAAATTTCCCAAGCTTTGGTCACATTCGAGTCCATCGATATTGTTATTATAAAATAAGTGCAAAAAGAGCTGTGGATATACAAAATTAAATTGTTTAATTTACTGCATTCATTTGAATTATGCGATGCGATGTTAAAGGTTTTTTGTTGCATAGTTTTCAGAATAATATTTAATAGCTTTACTGATACCATTTTAAGCTATAGTTTGTCGAATTTTTTTTATCACTCGGTGCACTTATCTCATCACTGCAAACTGATTTTAGTTGAATTACATTAGCAAAATAAAAAAAAAATTGTTTTTAAGCTAAATTGAAAATATGTCTGAATGGATTTTGTAAAGTAAATAAGTCGAAGCAACTGAGTGCTTCTGAATTGCCCGAGTTGGCTTTTAAGCAACACAAAATGTGTCAGCATATTTTGGAGTTACGCGAAGCGAACATAAGCACTCAGAAATTGCTGCTCTCAAAGCAGGACGCATATCGCTTATATTCTAGTTCGCATTTGATGCAGCTTATATTGTGTGCGTTTGGCCACAAACTCATTAAAACTTTAACAAAGCTTACCAACCCCAATGAAAAAAAATAAAAAAGTTTGACAGATGGCCACACGTTCGGACAGTCAGTTAGTCAGCTAGCCATCCATTTTGGTCGGGATACATACAGAACAGGGCGCCTGGGCTAGAAGACGAAAGGGCGTAAAACTGTGCAGACAAATAAAAGTGAAAAGTGAAAACTGAAAAGCGAAAAGTGAAAGATGCTCGAGCACTGTGCGACAACGCGAAAATGAAAATTAATGTGTATGGTTGTTAGTTGCGAGTGTGCAGTTTTTGTTTCCTGGGTGGCGAAAATCGTTAAGACAACTGCAGTCCAGTGAGAGAAAAAGAAAACAAAAAGAAAATGTAAAACAAACTTTTCATAAGCTTTTTCATCTGTGCAGCGCAGGAAAAGTTGTTCTGCCCGTTGTTATTGCTCTTGTTGTTTTAATTTATGCCCATGAGAGACGCCAGTCGCCGACAAATACATATACTGGCCACCAGGCTACCAAAACTTCTGGCATGCACTGTAGGTGCGGATAAAGCCGCTCAAAAGAATTAGCATGCAACGAGCAGGGAGTCCTTGACCAAAATTCGTACATTCATAAACTTTGAAATGGGGACGTTGTGCATTGTTTTTGGTTTCCTAAAAAACAAAAACGCGTTGCGACAAAAAACACAAAAATAATTCTTAAAATATATATAAGCCCTGAAGGAGTATAAATTGAACAAAACTCTTCAAGTTAGACTATAAACATTGAGGTAAAGAATAAACTAAAGATTAACAACTCATTTTATTTGTGATAAAACCAAATCTACTTAAATTAAACTCTCTTTTAGAATTGTAAGGGAAAATTCAAAGTTTACTTTATATTTTTAGTTTTAATTTATGTAAAGCTTGACAAGTTTCAAAAGCCAATAAGTACTATAAATAAAACAAAAAATTGCTTAGACTACACAACAAATATATAATTTCATTAAAGTCTTGAATTTATTTGTTTCTGAAATATAAAAAGAAATATAGTCCAATATAGTTCAATATTTCCCACAACACACAAAAATTAAAATAGGACAGAAAGGTTCACGTTAAACAATACAAACACGCCAACAATTACTGCAAGTAGAACATAATATAGAAAACATATATTCTTGAAAAGAAAATATTTTGCTCTTATGAACAAAGCTGCTCTATTAATATAGGGTAACTTTCACAAATCTATTAGCATTTCCACCATCTTTTGTTAGGGTCCGCTTTGGTGATTTTTGCCTTACTTATGTTGTTGTAGTGGATTCTGGAATACTTCCGCTTAATCATTGCATCGTTTTGCGTGTTTGACTTCCATGCTACTAAAGTTGTATTTGCTTTTTGGCCAAGTCACTTGTGCAGAGTTTCCATGTCCATTTTCTTTGGCCCCAGCCGCATTGTGCTCGTTTTCCTTTGGTTGCCCATTGTTATTATTGTAGTTTTGTTTGGTTGTGTTTTGTTCGTTTCAGATGTGTTTGATTCTTTTCACTTTTTTCGGTTGCTTTCAACGTATTAGTAATTGGACGTTTTTTTTCTGCTTCTGAGGTTTTTCTTTTTTACTGATTGGAAATTGAAAAGTTTTTCGGCTCTTCGTGTTGTGTTAAAAGGATGCGGACTAATGGGTCTAAAACTGATCTATGCACAAGATACCAATGAATTTGAAATTTGTTGGCAAAAAGGTACTCTCCTCTGTAGAAAATAATTCTTCACTGTGAGCGAATTTATTAAAAATATTTAAGAATATCCTAATAATTTACCAAATCATTTTGGAATATATTTTTAAAATACACTTCACTTTAAATATGCACTTCAAACTTATTTTTAGGGCAAAAATAAGCTAAAGAAAACAAACTGGCGAAAATTTGTAAATTTATAGCTGCTTTAGGTAACTTTCAAGCCAAACAACATTTTCTGAAGTATTTCACAACAACTTACACCCTTACATGCCTCATTATCATACGTGTAAGCACAGAATACTTCAAACTTGGCTTGTTGGCGCAGGGGGATATATTCTCGTACCTGCTGACAGTCGGTGCAAACATTAACGACATTTACTTTTAACGTAAATCAGGACATGTTGCTCAGTCCACAGCTGCTCGACACACACAAACACACACACAAAAACACACACAGACACACACACAGACACACACACAGACACACACACAAACACACAACAGACATGCATATGCACGCAAGCAAACTGAGCTGTTCATAATGTCATTAAAGAAAATTGAGCACATTAATAAATATGAATTATGATTGTTAATAAAAATAATGGTCACAACGGCGGTGTGACCGAAAAGTGATGGCCAAAAACCAAGAGCCGAAGATGAGAACAAAACTCCAGAGAGACATGTTGACCCTGCATGAATTGCATTTGAAGGCTGGGCGCTGCCACGCCCACCATATTTATTGATGTTGGCTACAGAATATATGGCAATATTTTGCGGCCACTTGCCACACACTTTGCAGGAGGCGGCAAAACATTTTCACTTCGTTTTGTTGCATAACTTTTGGCGCTTAAAAATGCGGCAGACATCGTAAATCAATTTTATATTTTAGCATGCAGACAATAAGAGATAGACGAATTGTGTGTGCGAATGCGAAGAACAGAGACAGACAGAAAGGGAGAGAGACAGTGAGAAAGAGAGACGGCTTAATAGTCGAAATGGTTTAATGTGTTGGTATCTGGGGTTTATGGCCACCCAAGTTAAGTGGTTTCAGTTGTTCTGGCGCCTTCTGACAAGCACAAAGTAAAAATATTCCTTCTAACTTGCTTTAAGAAGCCATTCCCAATTTATGCAGGTGTAAATAGGCTGAGAAGTAAATAACGAGCTACGCCAAGAAAACGGCACTTGAAATACAATGCAGAAATCTTTGCCTGTTTCTTTAGTCTGTTTAGTGAGTTGATTTTTGATATTTATTATCAAAAATATTGGGAAAAATTGTTGAGTAATTGATTTGGCATAAATATGTGCATCTCTTGCAAGTTTGCAGTCTATTTAAGCAACCAAAAAACGCTTTAAATAAAATTCAACGAGCATGAAAAAGCGGTAAATTAAAATAGGAAAACTAGCGTAGCGATTGGAGCATAAGCAAACTTCTAAAATTGCAAGGGAAATATACAGAAATGAAACGGGGCTGGGAGCGCTAAAGTTTTCAGGAGCTAGGTAAAGCCAAGCGTATATATACGATAATGTTGCACCACATTTAAAACAAACCCACTTGAAGCCCCCTATGTATTCATATACCCCAAAGAGCTTACGGGAAAAGTTATGCAACGAGGATGATTATCAAGAAGCCGCCAGTACAATGTAACATGCTGGTGGGCTTTGGCGTTAATCTGGTCGAGGGACGCCATTTTGTTTTTATTAATTTCACCGTTAGCTTGCAGCTTTGCCGATGTGATGTTGCGTGAAGAGCTGACGACAATAATACAAAAAAAAACTGCCAGCTTCTCCAGTTTTATTCCACTCAGCGACGCAGATTAGCCCGTTCAAGTGGCACCCACGCAATAGAAAAATAGAAAATGAAACACGCCCGCCAAGTGTGATGTATATTTTTTTTTCGACTCATTTGCACTCGATTGTGCTCAGTGATAACGTCAGCTTGTCAGTTATATTATATATTTTTTTCTCCTATTTTTGGTAGTCGGAAATAAACAGTGAGCCATGAATTGCGCAAAAATGCTGTGCGGCGACTCCGAGCGTAGCCGTTGCCCTCAATAAGTATTTTGTAGGGGACATTTTGGAGATTGAAGGCACAGTTTAAGGTTGTCAAAGAATCGGTACTGAGAATGGGATTCCCCACCCGGATTGTTCGCATTTCAGCGTAGTCATTTTTTTGACAGTTTGTAATTTGAGTTTCAAGTTGACTCGCGTGTTTGTGTTTGTGTGAATGTCATCTTTGTAGCGTGTTTTCCTTTGGCATCATCATCATCGTCGTTGGCAAAGTGTATCGTTTTCCTTTTCATTGCGTTTGACACACAAGTGTCTACGGCATCTCTTTGCATTGGCATTTACTCCACTTTCATTGCCTTTTTGTGTAACTTTCTTCTATTCAATTTATGTGTGTGTGTGTGCGCATGTGGGTGTGGGGCCTGGTGTGGTTGTGTATTGCATAGGCAATAGGTTTCAATCTTTTGATAAGACTTAATGTGCTCAACGTGACGTAAAATGTACCTAATTAAGTGCAAAATAAACTCAGGTAGCTCAAGAGCCTGTCGGCTCTAAGAAGGTCGGCAGTAGTAGCGTCTGCTTGCCACCATGATTAACTAGAAATTATGTGTATGTAATTGCCAGCTTAATTAAAACATAATTGCAATGCGTTGTACGTTTAACTCCATTAATAACTAAATACTTCCCACGAACATCTTTTTAGAGTACTTTTAGCTTGCATGGATGCCTCTGAATATAATAAAATTATGTTTAGTCGGTCTCAGAGACGAGCAAGATAATTTGTTAGACACACAGTTAGAAATCGTTATCTGTATTTTAATATTAAAAAATAAAAGAAATAATACCTATAAAGTAGTTTTTTTTTAGTAAAACCCTTACAGGGCTATTATACATTTTAAAATTGTCTCTATTGTCCTCAATTGTGCCAGCTAAATTGATATTTCTCTACACTTCGCACCTGATTAAATATTCAGTCAGTTAATTTATTCACATGGTTTTCTAAACAACTGAAATGCTAACAATATTTATAAAATTAACTTTCCCAGATATTTGAAATATACATGAAATTACCTCGCAGCGCATCGGGTGAATAAATTTGCATGTATTTATCAAAAGATATATTACAGTCAGTGCTAAAGCCGTCATTTCCCTCATCTTTTCACAAAGTGTTCTTTACTTTACGTGAGACTGACTGATTGCCAGTCTGTTTGTCATATTTATGGTCATTTAGTTGCATCTGAATTTTGTGGCTTGTTGATGTATGCCAGAGAAACTGTAAATGCTGTCGCTTTTGACTGATTGACGCCTGGGGCAAGTGCGTGAATGCAATTTGTTTTGTCATTTCGTCAAATTTGTATACCTATGTTGGAGTACAGAGTCGAATATTTGTATACCCTGTACTCAATAGATTGAAGACTTGTTCCATTAAGTTCAGCATTTGGTTTAATATGTTTGATTGCGATGATCGGCGACATTGCACAACAACTGAGTTTAAGTCTTTTTAATATACTGCACAAAAATTTTAATGATGAAAACCAATCATAAATTTGCAGACAGACTTTTGAATTACACATCAACTTTTTTTTTAATTTTTGCTGTTCTAGAATACGTAAGTAACATTTGTGATATGTGTAAGCTTTACTCAAACTAAAGGGTATCTTTTAGTCGATTTTATTAAACTTTTTTTTTTTAGTTATTTACATAAAATAGTTGGCAAGTCATTCGAAGCCTGCGTAGATTACTCGGCGTGAGGCCAAACGATATATTGAATGAGTCTCTTGAGAGTTGCACTTGAATGATTAAGCAGTCGAATGACATAGGTTTCTTAGCCTTTGAATGATGTAACTCCCTGCAGCTGTCCACTGGTTAACAGCTCTATACACAATTCGCATCTTTAGTTTGTGCAAACAAAATTTATTTGCAATCACTTTTAAGCCGGGTGAAGTGCAGCCTCGACTTAATTGACAAGTAATACTCAAAAACTACATAGAAAATTCATTCATTTTTTTTGTTTTTCAAACTATATGTGAATTTATTTTGTTCATTGCTTAGTATTCTCATAGCTTAGCTGAACTTTGTAGCAGCAAAAATTGTGCTCAACGAGCTCTACTTGTAATGTGAGTTGTTATTCTGTTTGTTTTCGATTCTTGTTAAAGTGTATAGAGTATTTCCTAAGACTATAATGAATTTGCGTTGCCTCACAAATAAACAAGATATAAAATGGAATTAGCTATGTGTACAAAGTACGAAAATCACAAATGAAATATTTAAAGTTTTTACTACGCATTTCTACAGGTTAAAGTCACATTATAATATATGATTTGTGCACTAAACTTAACTTTAATTAATAACAGTGGAATACCCAATTATCTTTACGACATTTCAAATTGTCAAAGTGTATTAACCTCAGACAACTTGGCGCTATTGTATTTATCAAATGATAAGGTGAATTTTTATCAATGCCCAAATTGTGAACACCAAACTATTGGCATGGCTGCAAGGCAAGCAAAATCTTATATTATTCGTACTGACACACAAAATTACTGTGTGTTCCACATGCCATTGCCAAATTACCGATGTCAGTTAAAACTTGGTTGTTGCTCGTACCTGAGAGAGCATCGTCTATTATTTTCCTCTGTTGTTTTTGTTGTTCCATTGTTCGTGTAGTTTTACTAGTTTCTGGCCATTATTATGATTATTTCTAGCTCTTTTATTTTATAGCGAGCTTGTTCGCCAAGTTACGTTTTGCCCGCCGAGGTGTCAGTTGTATATTTCGTGACTTTTGCACATACGTTTTTTTCGTTATTTTACAGATATATGTATTTTTGTTCGGGGTTTATTAAAAATTTTGTATGACATGCGCGTTTGCTTATAACATATACATTTTGGACATCTGGCTTAGCTGCCAATGCTGCCAATTGATTTTCAAATATCAGTCAATGTTAACAATCAGCTGGCCTCAAAAGGGATCAATTGGAAATTTACCAATGAATCATTTTGTTATCATTAGCTTGTGTGAGCAAATTAATAACTGCAGGTATCAGTAAACTTGATTGAGTACCCAAACAAGGAAAAAACCACAGTGACTAGCAAGAAGAGGCTTTTATATCATTGGCCTTGTGCATGATAATTAAAGCTCGTGTGCCCACACGTGCTATTGTGTTTTTCTTCCATTCCATTTTATGGCACCATTGAAAATGAATCGCACGTTATAAATCAAAACTATCCAACGTCTGAGCTGCAGTGCACTTTCACTTGCATATCTGTGAGATACACACTCAATTTACTTTTTTCTAATGGCTGCTCGAGCTCAGTAAGGGAATGGCTACGCACAATGATTAATGCTGGCAATCATAGAAAATTAATCACATTTCTTTGTTTTCCCAAACTACACAGAAGTGCGAGTTTTGTTCGACACTAAGTAAAGTACTTAAGCTCGTTTGCCCGATTCATCATTGTAGCACTTTCTTAGTTAATTATTTAGATATGTATTTCTTTTTGGTTGAATGTATCAAAGTTTACAAGTATTTATAGATGTAAACCTTCTCTAAACAGCTTTTGTAATGTTTTCCATTTTCCCTTTATTCAGATCGCATAACATTAACAACACGAAAAAGAGATCTTAATGCTATTAGCCCATTATCAATTAGCTGAATTTGAGCTTTTACCTAGTGACTTTCCTATAAAACATGCTTAATAGTTGTGTGTGAATTTTCTCGGAAATCACACAATCGCCTGAAAGTATTTATATGTAAGCTGCTCAAGTATTTACCTGTTGAGAAGTTTTACTTTCCATTGAATTTATAAACGGCTTATAGACTACGTCGAAACAAAGCATTATTGCGGCACGACAAGAGGGTTTTCTTATCAACAATTGAAACAAAACACTACAGTTATGTTTATATTCGTAAATTGATTTGATTAACATAATGATAAGAGCTACTCCATATAATGCGAGTACCAGGCAGCCACACACAAAAACAATTGTGCGCAACTGTTAACTGTGTGTAGATGCTTACCCGATGTGTGTGTGCTGTGTGCACATTATGCTTATTGGTATAATATTTTCTATTTTATTTTTCTATGGCTTGCCTAACTGGAAAGTTTGGGTAGATATAAGTGTACAGTAATAATATTTGGCTATTGACAAGGTTACTTAAGCAATTATTCAACCTAATGCGATCGTTAAGATTTTTATAACATACTTGGCCGATATGAGTAGTATTATTTAAGAGCAATTGCCCGACAGCACCATTTGCTGTGAAATTGTCCACATAATGGCCACTCGGAAGCCAACGGCGATAACTGCAATTAAAAATGGCAAGCCCGGTGCCAAGGCCTCAACAAGCCACTTAATGGGTCTTTCAAATTGTTCTCGATTGCATGCCAGACTACGCCCACTGGGAAGCTCCTCACTGGCGAGTGTCTTTGTCCATTTTATATGCAGTTGAATTGCAGCGGAAGGCAACCCGTTTAATACCCTTTACAAGTACTTTGGAATTGTGGGATTACCCTTATGACTAATTAGCTCCACTTACTTTATTTGCATGTTATGAATATTTATTTAAAGTTGAATGGAAAACATTACGATAAGCTTCGCATTTTTCACGCTTTGATTTTTTAATAAATATTTATAGCGTGTCAATAATCTTTGTATGCAAGTTAAAAGGACCACGAAAAATTAAATAAATTTGCAAGTTAATGCGAATTTTATCAGAAAAATTATAACCAAATATGAATTGATGATTATTATTAATGACCTGCCGAACAACACCGAACTCCAACCACTGTATATAATTTATCTATAATGTTAATATATTTATTTGCGTATTTATTAAAAAAAGTGATGATAACTACACACATTAAATTCGAAGGTGTTTTATGAATATCTCTAGGAAAAATATATGTTCGGTTCAGAAATCAAGGGCAAGAAAGATCTTTACTGTTCTAAATACATTTACACAACTTTAGTTTTTCAGCCATTGTTAACACATTAAATACGTCTTATGCGAAACCAGGCATCCAGTAAAAGTTAAGTAAAGCAACAGTAAAGCAGCTCCTGCTGTGCTAAAATTTCTTGACTTTGTCAACCTTCCTTCTTTTCCATTTTATTGAAGCACACGCACACAATTGCAGCTTATTAAATTTGCAGTCATCGTCAGCAACCCGCTGGCTAAAAATTCAATTAATTCCAAATGCAATTTTAAGTGCACTTCTGTAAAGCGGTTCACTTAGTATTCGCTTTCGCCTTGCTGGGTTTGCTCCTTCAGTTGAGCTTTATTTTGGCTCCCGACGCTACCTTTTTTGTTTTGCACTTTTTGGTCCGAAATTGTTGATTAATTATGCAAATTTTAATTAGGTAGGCCTGAGGAAAGCGGTTTTGCTGGCCAATCTTATTTGACAATTCAATTTCCTTTTGCATTTGCCACGCTTGTGCAAATATGTTTGCACAAGTTGGTTGCCCCATCCAGGTCTGGAATTATCTATGGCTCTCCTGGCACAGACACATGCCACATTCAATTAGTAGAGCACACTCATTGGGGCCACACCCAGGGGAACTCTTCGGCTTGTTGTTGTGCACGAGCGATTTATTGACGCATTTAATTAAAATTTCGTTATTTGCATTTGGCCAACGTTTTCGGACAAAAGGCCTCACACTTGATATATGTGGACCACTTGTTTTGGGTATTTCAAGAGAGGGTGGGAAACACACAGCACGCTAGTGAAAAAAATATTTTTAAACTTTCTTAGACAAAAACAAAAGTTGGAAGCAACATGAGTTAATTGTGTGCGTCATAAATATGGCTATTATACAAACTTAGAGCTGCACACGTGTGGTATTGAAAAAAAAAAACCAGTTTGAATTGAATTGAATTTGCATTTGAATGGAAGCTCGTGTGGCAAGATGTTTGTTAAGCCATAAAATTTTGGTGAATCTTAATGAGAAAGCATTTAATTATAGAAGTACATTTATAAAATATGATCCAAGCTAGTGAAATATGTTACACACTTCTCTATCTATTTTTGAAAACACTTTGATTATTATTTGGTTTGTTCCCTTAATAGACAATATATCTTGTGTTGGTATTTCTTTACAGGTAAGCTATTTCTTACTTCTTTTTCTTGATTTTCCACGAGTAATAAGAAGGAATAGCTATAATGTACTTTACGTTCCCTGTCAGAGAAGAGTCCACTTGATATGCATTAAAATTTAATTATTAATTAAAAACACACACTACACAATTCATGAAACAATTCTCAGACCATCTTCTACGGTATAACGCAAAATTTTCAGTAGCGTTGTGTGTCTAATCGATATGCCGCCCAGTTTGGGTTGGTCTGCAGTGAGAGTTGCATCTCCAAAGACTTTTTAATTAAGGCCACAGTCTGTGGCATGAATTAAGCAAAACCATTGCAAGGCTCGCTGCCAGCCAGCCTAAGGAACTAACAGCTGTGTGGCTGCAATACAGTAGCTGCCTACCACAACGTAGTTTAGTGCCACAGAGTGTTGGCACTTTTATTCGAGTATTGCCAACTATTTGGAGCTGCCAAAAAAGAAAAGAAAAAATGCAGAAGTGAAATAGATAGTGAAAAACACGTCCAGGCACAAGGTAAACAGTTTCCATTGCAGCCAAGCTGGCATTTAAAGATATTGTTATGCTCTCCTATCTGGCCGGAATGCTCCTCCACTGCACACACACAAATACATGTACATATGCATGCCGAAATCTAGGTTGCCGTTTTTATTATGGGCTCAAGTCATGCCAGACCAATGTGGAGAACGAACTAAAAAGTAGGCAACAAAATGGCGTTTCGCCTGCAGTTGCTGCTTGCACTGGTGCCGCAGATTTTCTCTATCCCTTGGTATACCCATTGAAAACGGTTTAAGGGTATAGTTGTTCATCTCAGATCTGAGAGACTTTAGTGTGGCTATTGACTGAAAGCTGAAATTTTGAATGCAATTTTCAACCGATCATAAAATATATATTTACGCCTATAGATTTTTGAACTATTTTTTTTTTTGTACATTTTTAAATTTTAAGGTACTAAATTTAATGTAAATGTATGAATTTATTTAGCATATACAAAATAAGACTATTGATATTTTTTCATTCCCCGAAGTCCAACTAAACTCCAAGTAGCAACCAGGCGCAGTTAGCTGGATAAGTAAGACACAAACAGAGTATCCCATAGTCCGACTATTATCAACTAAAACACTCCTCTATCTGCCGTTTTTTGTTGTGTTTGTCAATACTAATAAATTTTGCATTGTGCATGGTGCTGGCTGTAACCGTTTACCTGTTATTGCCCCAACTGCAACGCGTTATTTTATACCGAATATTTCATGTTTTATTGGCAGCTTGTCCTGATGCCATCCTTTGCTCTGTCTTAGTTATAAAGCTGTCCTGCTTTTAAGGCAAATCTGGCAAACACCTGCAGCCTGTTGGTGCTCTAAAACTTCATGTTTTATAGCTTACCTAAAATACCTAAAAAAAAAAATTTCATTTCGTGAAGCTTTTAATATTAACACTAAAATTTCCAACCTCTCTTTCCGTCACTCTTTTAGCAAAGCCGTCAAATTGTATTAAATAAATAAAGCCACTACTGCATCGACCCTTAGCAAAGCCAATAGCAATGCGTTCATATTTTCCAATCAAAGCCTTCATACGCATTTCCTTCGCTGTTCGCATCCACACCTTCGCCTTCTATTTACTTCTCTTATACCGGATATCCGTATATTTATAGTCATGTACTTTACGTGTTCATCATAAAGAGAAGTTCACGAGCAAAACGAAGATGGTGACTGCTGCTATGGGAAATGGCCAAAAGTAAACTTTAAGGATTTACACATGATTACATCTGAATTTATTTAGACGCCTCTTTATTGTTGGCATGATTTAGTTACCGCTAGCTGTTGTTGTTGTTGTTGTTGTTGTTCGTTGTTGTAGTTGTTATTGGCCGTGTCTCTGAGCAACTGTCGCACATAGTTTGGGTTTATGACGGAGCCAAAGTTTGTTATTTCGACTTGCTCAGTGCTTGGATCCCCTAACAACAGCAACAACATTTGCCGACAACAACATTAGCTAACCGAGCAGTAATAACAACAACAACAATAACCATTAAAGCGGCAACAAAATCAGCAGTTGCCACATGTACATGTTAAAGCTGATGAATGAGTGTGTCCCAGAAAATCTGATGATTTCGTCGCAATGTTTTGGGAGTGTTGTTGGGCGTTAAACCTTCTCTTGCAGTACATTAAATAATTCAATAGATTTTAATGCTGACTTTCGCATAGTTTGCGCTTTCTTTTTGACATTTGAACTTTCTGTTTTGGGTTTATTTGTTGTGTATGTCAAAATTGTGGCTATACCCTTTAGTAATAAATATTGGGCACATTAAACATTAGTCGGAATAGTATCTAACATTCTGATAAAAAAAAAGGATCGAGTGAGGGATAGTGTATGATAGTATATATATTAACTAAAGTGATATAATACAAAACTATTACTATTATTGCTTTAGAGACTGTGTTTTACTCTCTTTTAAATGAGTTATATGTATATAGTTTTTGATCAACTCCAATCATATAACGTAAGCCCATAGCAGATAGATCCTCATTATGCTTGTTGCCGGCAATTTTCATATTTAATTATGGATATCGTCTTCAAAAAAAACTACGGAATAAATGCTAAGCTTTCATTTAGTACTCAAGAATCAAAGAGCTAAACATTCAGAAGGGGACACAATATAATCCTAGTACATGAAGTTATATGAATGTTGATAGGTATCCTTCAGTCAAGCACTTTATTTCTGCTCTCCGAACATGAATTTCTATATTTGCAAGCATATATTTGTGCATGGTGGGAGCCATTTTACTGTGTTTTATGGCAATTGCTCAGTGATGCTTATTGAGCTGCTGGCCAAACTATTTTTTAAGTGGTTGTTCTTCAGTTTATGATTGCTTTAAAACTAAAGTGGTGCACATTGAAGATTGAATGGTGCCTTCAAATTTAAAGTGGTATTCGCATTAAGTGCAGCCTTTTATATCAGATAGTTATTTAATTTAATTAAAGTTTACTGTTGTGTGGAACTTGCATGAATATATATGAATGCACGTATGGCAAATAAATTATTTTTGTAGTTAAATGATTTTGGCAGTGGCAGTTTTGTGTAAAATGCAAAAAGAGAATTCGACATTAAACTCAGCACCCAGTCAATTACCGCGCATACATAGTTGCTACCTTTTTTTGGAATTAGATATAACTTTTCACGTTCTGAAATTGAGTTAAAAATGTTGTGAAAATTGTTGTTAGTGATTTATTACAGGACTGCCTTTTGGGATACACACCCATGTTTTTGCATATGTTTAGTTTAAAATTTATGTCAGGCTATCTCCCACACACAAAAAAAGATACCCATTTCAAAAATGCAACCCTTGGGAGTGACTTGAAATATTCATGTAAAATTATGTTGAATATTTGCCCAATAAAAACGAATAAGCGCAAAGGCTAAATGACAAACCAACCGAAACTGTCGGAAAATTCCATTACATTTGTGTCCTGTCACTAGCGGCACGTGTACTTCAATCTATCTTGTGCACCACGTGGCATGCGCTAACCCTTGCGGCTCGCAAATCCATTGTTTAGCCTTTGGCTTTTGTCTGTCAGCCTTTGCATGCGATTATATATTCATTTTAGCTTAATTGTGTATAATATATATATTTATTTTATTTAAACAGTTGTCACAGTTGAGCGCCCGAAATATTTCCCATTCATTTTAAATGTGCAATAAATGCATTTACATTCAGATTTGATGCTGCATAATGTGCATTTAAATAACATTTATCAATTATCAGAAATGGTTGTATTCTATGTGATTGCTTTTGTGGCTTTTGTATTTGTTTCGGAAATTAAAGCTTTTATTAAATGTACAAATAAAATGTTAAACTCAATCCACGATCTGCGATAAAAAATAACAAATATTTACTTGTGTACTTATATTTTTCTTTTAATTAATACATTAATTTAAAATTTGCAATTTTAAGTTATACAATGCTCATTTCTTGAAACATAATTAATCTGGCATAATTTTAATATTCATTGATGTTCTTATTACATTTGTAATAAGAACTTAATGCAAATGGTATTCATTGTTGATTCTATTAAAGCTCTTTTACTAATTAATATACAAGACACTTGACGCCAAAACAATGAAATTATTCGAGTATTCAGTTTCAATACAATAATACTAATTACTAAGCATGGCGAATGTAGTTTTCATATCCTTGTATAAGTGCTATAAATTGGCCACAAAATGTGCGATGCACGTAAGCAGAATTTATAAAGTCTTAGATTAATTAATAATACAAGGGTATTTTAAGTGCGGCAGTTAAATGTAATTTCTGTGTGTTTTCTATAGTCCAGGACAATAGTTCCCAGAATATTTGTTCTCTTTTAAAAAAGGAAATATTTATATTGTGGTGCAGACTTTCCCTCCACTTAAGTGCTTTGCTATGCGGCTGTCAGAGTTTCATACAGTGCTTTAACAAATATGCATATGTTAATAAAATTAAAGCACTGCAGGAACAGGAAATAACTTTGTAAGCCCGTCAAGTTGAGCCCACACATCGTATGAATAACATATAATATCATTTACTTCAAACGTTTCACGCAGCAACTTGGGGCTTTTCAATTGCGTTGTATGTAATATCAACAGCCTGCTTTAAATGTCATACACATATACACACACACACACCCCTCCCTCTTTTACGAAGTTCCTCCCAGCAATTCGACCCAGCCGCAACCCAAACCGCCAGATTTCCATTCTATGAGCCATTACCAACACGTACAATGGCCGCCTGTTTTGAAATGTGTATTTAATTGCGCTTTATTGATAGCATTTAAATGACAACAAAGTTGATTAACAATTATTCATTTTAATGTATTATTTAATGCACTTGGCACATGCGTCAAATACAGTTTTTTGTATTGATTTTGACCTTATGGTCTGTTTTTCTGTGCTTCACATAAATATTTGTAAAGGTTTCTCTTAAAAAGAAAAAAAGGCAGCATTATGATAAAATATTATCATTGAAAGTAATTTGAAATTGTAGTTGCTTTCCTCATCTTCTTTGCATCATAATAAAACAATTCATCATTGTTCTATTAAATACATTAATTAAAATATTGCAAATTGATTGATATGCCATTTTTTAAATTAAATTGATGATTGATGTATATATAAATATATATATACGTATATATATATATATATATATATATATATTTGATATATTGTTTTGCCTGCAGACAAGGAGTCAAACTATCCTTACAAGCTTGCACATACTTGAAGCTATTTGTCGCACAGGCTGTAGCCTACATTTTGGGGCGGTGACAAATTTTTGCACACAGTTTGCCACATGACATAACCGACACCGCAAAATACTTTCAATGAGTACTTCCTGTGCCCAAACAAGCACACACAGTAGAATACACGAAGCCTGTAGTCGACTTCCTTGGGAAGTTGCTGACTGTGTGCGAGTGAGCGTGCTACCGTGCCTGCCAGTGTATGTGTGTGTGTGTGTGTATGTGTGTGTGTATGTGTGTGTGTATGTGTATGCCGCTAATAGACGTCAGGAGCTTTGCCAAATTTTTAACAACATGCCACCGCACACATTTGTGTGCCGTCAAAGGACCTCATTGCTCGCACAGACTGCGCTGTGGTTGCAAAGGGGGCGCAAAACCCTTTCAGTTGTTGGAGAAACAAATACCGTGGTCATTAATTTAGTTTAGTCCTAATTAAATTGCATACGTTGCCATACACACACACACACACACACACACACACACACACACACAGAGAGAGAGAGAGAGATACTGGCTCATTTATAAGCAGCTGACAATACAAGCACGCCCCTTTGTGAGGTCCTTGAGGGTCTCTTTTTGTTTGTTGCTTAAAATTCCGTGCCATGCACACAGAAACTTCCTTTTTGCCCAAATGCAAGACTTTTTTTTGCTCTGCTCTGCTTTGTGCTTTTCTGAGAGTATGTGTGTGTGTGCCTGTGTGTTGCCATATTTATTTTTCTTGTTTTTGTTTTTGTCCTTTCTTTTTTAAAAGGCTATATGTGCTCAGCCGCTTGTTTTCGATGGAACAAGAGTTTTAAATATTTGATGAGATCGCCCGTCTCCGTATTTGTATATGTGTGTGTGTGTGTGTGTGCTTGTGTGTGTGTCTGTATTAGAGAGTGTAGTCTGTTTATATTGAAGGCTGTTGCAGTTGAATTTTGGTTTTATTCTGTATTTTCCATTTTGTTTGTTCGTCACAGTTGTCATTTATCTTCAGTTCTTAAGGCGATTGTCTATTGTCCTCTGTGTGTCCGAAAATCGGTTGAACTACATCTGTGCAATTTTGTAAATTGCATATAAAAGTTGTGTATTCAATGTGAAATGTGTTGAGTGCATTTGGAAGTACAATTTTTATCATACGCTGACAGTTGTCGAAAATGCCATCCGCAACGGAAGTGTGTGCTTAAGCCGCCTACGCAGATAGTTTAATGCTTAAAAGCTCATACATTATTTCTGCACTGCCAGTGACACATCCATTATTTTCAATTGAATATTTTTAAGGGGCAAGTTCCATGAAGAATACAAATAACTTTATAGTTTCTTTGGAATTTATTTTGAAACTTATTTTTACTTTCATGTCTGCAGCCAACAATTTTTTACTATTTTACAGCCAACAATTTTTTACTATTCATGTCTAGCAATTTAGCGAGACTTTCCGTGCCTGTCAATACAAAATAAATCGTATACTAAATACATCCGCAGAGCACTTCTTTTTTCCTTCCAAAAGAAAACTACGCCAAAATGCACCAAAAAGTACGAGAAATGCAAAAACAAAGAAAAATGTATAATACACATAATATACCCGTATGGTGAAGTACATGTCAAACCTGCGCATCGAGAAATGTCTGCCGACAGATGGGGGCGCATTATTTTTGTTTGTTGTCGCATTTTTGTTGTTTGTTTGTTATTGTTATTGTTGTTGTTGCTGTGTTTATTTTTGTTGTTTGTTGTCGTGTGATGCGGAAGTTTTTAAATTGTGCAGCAAATTCATTCATTCATGAGCATTCTCATACACAAGCAAAATCGCCGTCGACATGGCTACAAGTTCTGAGTTCGCAGCCAGAGTCAGCCGCCGAGTCCCCGATGCGACGGCTTAGTTCAGCAGCGGTTGCTCCACTCTGCCACGGCTGCCACTTGACTTTTCGAGTGACGGAGTGTGCGCCGTATGGGTGGGCCGGAGCGCAGCAAGGGGCGAGGGGCACGGATCAAGTCACGTCAGGGCATGGCGGGCCAGCGCTGGCAAGGCAAACAAAGTCATTTGTTGTTGGGATAATATAGAACTGCGCTGTGCAATTTGTGGACTGGGTATGGAAGTCAGTTGGGTCAAGAGCAATAACGCTGAATAATAAGATTCTGTTGAAGTGAAATATGTTTATGTGTGTGTGTGTGTGTGTGTGCAAGTGGGCGTGGCAGCCATTTATGTGCCTGAGCATGGCAAATGCTCGCATAAGCACCTCAAATATCAGCAAAACTTAAATGACAAAAAAGCGTGTTTACATAATAAATTACATCTGAATGGGCATATTTAATATGCAGATATGTGGATTCAAATAATGCTCTTACAGTGCAATTCCACTCAAATGTTGTTAGGTATTTAAGTTAAGACAAACACAATTAGATAAAGTTAGAAACGAGTGTCATTTATTTACTTACTGCAACTAATAATAATAGAAGGAACAGCATTTAATGCAATTATCTTTATGTTTTAAAATGTTCATTGATTAATAAATTTCCAGAAAGAACAGAGTCCACCAACTCACATCTAACTAAAATTATTAATAACACATTTAGTACGATATGTTTATAGAAAGATGTCAGATGTTTGTCATGATATATTGTAGTAGTAATTTTGTGTCAAAAACTTTGTGATTGATGGCTCTTGCCTAAATCGTACAATTGACATATATTCAAACACAGGCAAGTTCTTCAGGAAATTGAAATATGATTTTTGTAGGCTTCAAGCTCAAGTTTTTTTTTTTTTGATTTTCATTCTATACAATCCAATATATGTCGAATGCCGTCGTGATTCGTCTTCAAGGAGATATTCATAGCGTTCATTTGACGGATGGTTTCTACAAAAGCATTATTTTATATTAGTTCAGTTTCTGTTTACAGATTATATCTCTTGGAGCATTACACTTGTTCTGTAATTCTTGGGAGCGAAACAACACTTGCAGCTTTCATGCTTGTTTTCAAGTCATTCACATTCCTTTTCGGACTTCCTCTTGTGCTTAACTCATTTGCTCGCCTTGGGCTACTTTTGCCAACATTTTTGCACAGCTGCACATTTTCCCTTTTTTTCTTCTACGAGTAACTAACGTTGAACGTGTCCTGGGGCATCATTTATGCAGACACTCATCTCTTATCCTCCGTGTTGCTCTACTTGTGTTTTACCTTTTTTTTAGCGCATTAATTTTTGAATAGTGCAAATGCTACTAAGAAAAAAAGCTCATTTTGAAGTTTTAAGCTAATGCACTTTGACCAATGCGTAATGTGCATGGATTATGTTGCAGGAGTTACTTGCAGCACTTAATGGTATAATGCAGTAACTTGTTGGAAAATACTTTGGCACCATCTGATTGTAGAAGCTGTGCGAAGTTTAGTGGAATTATTGTTGACTTCCTGCGCTTTCAGTTGTCAAGCGGATTTTCTGCTTTTAGATGAAATTTAATTGCTTCTGAGATGAATGTAAAAGAATTTATAAATAAATAGGTTGTTAGAGTAATGTGTGTAGGAGTTGTTTTTAGTTCTATGAATATACAGTCAACTATATTTAGCATATCGTCTATATACATCAACTTTGGCATATATATTGTTATTTTTCTTACAATTTAAAGAAACGAGTAACCTAATTTTGAGTTTGTAACAAGTGCGTTAAAACTGGGGTCTGCATATTTCACTTACAAAGTTTGCTAACTTAAGACACACAATTTTCTGATTATTTCAACTAACTTCTGACTTTCCTTCTCATTTTCAGCAGTTTGCAAACCAAATCAGGTGAGTTAATGAAGCATTCGGATTCCGACAATAAGTGCTGCGTCCGGAAATCGTTATCCCTTTAAGTCCCACGTATTTAATTGTCTTAAATTCTGCGTTAATTCAAAGGCCCGCAGCCAGTTGAATGGTCTCTAATTAGGGCATAACATTATTTGATTTGCGCATAAAACTTCAAAGGCATCCCCTCTCCGCTAAAACACTCATTGTCGACTGCGTAGTCAGCACCACCCTTCGGCCCATAACAAAAAAGTGAATGACTCATTTAGCGCTGACAGTGCGAGACTCTTTGATTTATGAGAAAAAGCAGTCAGGGGTAAGGGGAAGGTGCGTTGTGTTGCTCTGCGTGCTAAACTTCGCCGACAGTTTGACATGCAGCATGTGGCAAAGTCGACCATCAAATTCAGCAGCAGCCTGTTCCAACAATGCTATGCAAATAGTAAGCCAACACCGCAGAGAGCAACTCAAGCTGCTCATAACAAACATCATACAAAGTCATTTGTATGTTTTTGTTGTATTTGGCCACACAATTAGTTTATGTGTTTATCCTACAGCTTGTCGCTTGTTTGGGCAAATCTCCATTTATCTGAACAGCCGCTTTTGGTTGATGACCTCGTTAATCAACGTCAGTCGTGTGTCGCATTTGCTTGCACTTCATAATCATTGATTTTGCTTAGCTCTCGTAATATTGCCATTTTGATTAACCTTAATTAGCGGCACATTGACATTCGTCCGCAAATGACTGTGACATGCAACCGGTCAACCAGTCAACTAACCAACCATTTTTTCCCCATTCCACTCGGTTCCATGTCGTTGAAATGAGAGTGACATTTTGTGGCACACGTTTTCTTCGGATTGCAGAGCTGGCTGCTGACGATGGCTATTACCAGAGCCGTCCAGCCACCAGCCGTTTGTCACCTTCCCGCTCTCCGCAGTGGCAATTGCAATTCCAACTGCAGACGTCTCTGGTTGGTGTCAAATGCAAATGAGTTTCTGTGCATTAACCGATAGAGAATGCATAGAGCGAATCGTTGCAGTTCTAGACGACTTGCAAATACTCTTTTCAATAACAGCAGTCTAATTAAAAAATATTCTGCTTTAAAACTTATTATGGTTAATCGTTAAATATTTAAATTGTCCAGTCAACAGATATTTTATTTATTATTATTATTATTTTTGTACTTCATTATATTCAATTTTATTTTAAATACCTTAAAGTAAGATTGAATTAATTTATACGACATATATAGTAAATTGATTTTTAAGGAGTTTTATTGATTATTGCTATGTTCAATAAACGAATAATGTGGCTGATAAATGAATGGTTAAAAATATTCAATTTTGTTAAAGCTATTTTCTTTAAATAGTAAATATGTAAAACAATAATAATTATAATTCTCGAGCAGTTCTCTGGCACTAAAGAAATAAGAAGAGAGAAGAAGAGAATATCTAGTCGGCTACGCCAACTGTGCGTAATGTTTGCTAAGTCAAAAGATGGCCGAACTGAAACACTTTGGAATGCAAAACAAATTGCAGTTTAGCGCAAGCGTAGAGAATGCCTCTGCTCTTCATTTGACTCAGTCTCGAGCAGGCTTTCACTCCCAGACAATCTACGTTTTTTAACCGCTCTCTGTTTGTGGCAGGTGCATATTAATTATGCTCCGTTTAAGTTTTATGGCTTATGAGTATATGTCATTATGTGCTCTGCTCTATTAACTTTACTTGCCAATGACAGTGACTGTGAAAAGTGTGTCGACCTCTGCCCACATGGGCGGCAGACTAGTTCGCATTGCCGTGCGATTCACTTGACTTTGATCGCAATAAGCGCTAATTACTTGATTTCGATTTTGCTGCTGGCCTTTCACGAACTGCCCCCAGGCCAGTTAAAAACCAGAATCCGAGAATAAGTCGCAGTAAGAGTGTGAGCCGAAGATGTAGGCCTACACAGTCGTCCATTGGCCTGGGAAGTTGTGCAAAACTTTCACGTAGCTCATTTGTCAATGCAAAAATATTTTTCGTTTTTGTCGTCATGCATTTGCTGTTGTTATTTGTGTGTGTTTGTTGCTGCTGCTATTTGTGTGTTTGTTGCTATTGGTACGCTTGCAGCCTGTCACGTTTCCAGTTTGTTTTGTTTTATTTGCTTTCATCGGCTTCTTACATGGGAGTTTGGGATCGGGTTCGGTCTACGGTCTACGGTCTCTGCTGCTGTCGCTTTCTTGTTTTATTGTGTAAACTTTTTTGCTGCCAGCATTACGTTGTGTTTGCCAGTCAGCTTGAGGCCTGTCAATAAAGTTCTTGACACCTTTACTTCATTTGCTCAGATTTCTCTTAACATGACTTTAACTTTGCTTTCTGTTCGAGAGTTTTCCTTTTTTCTTGTTTCTCTCTTAGCACACACTATGCAAATTTATTTTTCCTGTTCTTTATTTCGTAAGACTATATATATATATATGCAGACTCTATACCTCTATAGTCTTTGAAATAGGCTATTATGTATCACTTTACATTTATGCTGTACATCTATATACATACATAAATGTTATTGAATACCTAATTTACATTTGCTTACTTTTCTCTTTATTATACATTAAGTATACGTCATGCTGTCAGTGACCAAAAACTAAGTGCTGACTGTGAGCGTGAAACCTAAAGACGCCCACATTTTTGCATAATATACGTTCATTTCAAATAGCAGCTGAAATCTTATAGATCTTCTACAAAGCATTATGACCAACGTTCGCGGTAGTTTAATTCGTGATGTAATTTTTTTCATATTTACAATATTACTCACATCTATTCGTATGAATTTTGTGCGGCAGTTTTACATTATTCTATACTATGTTATTAAAAAAATAATGGCCTAAAAGACGTCAAGGTGCTGTGGCAACCTTGAAAGATCAAGAGTTCACACAGTCAACACAAGGAAGCAACCAAGAAGCCAACAAACCAACCAACCAACCGGTAAACCAAAAAAAAAAACAAAAAAACACCAGCGAAAAGCAATTAACCGAATATAACCGGAGAATCCGAACGAATAAAAAAGTCTTAAAGGCAGGTTAGCAGCTGAAACGCCAGATATGGCACTGGCCAACTTTTGTTTGCACAATTAAATATCTGTATTCCAGCAAAGAAACAACAAAATGTAAGGTAAATGAACAAAAAACACAACACAATAAAAATATAAAAATATTCGCTGTAAAGGTCGTCATTGCTGCTTTTTGTTTGCCTGGCTATCTGCAATTAGTTGCAACAAATTAACGCCAATGATTTAACAATTGTTTGTGCTTTTTCTTGATTTGCCATTAAGCACGTCTGCAGCTTACATAACATTCGCAAATATTAAATAATATTTGTGGCCTGGCACTAACCATTTTGTATGACTTTGCGCATGCGAAATTTTGCGACAAATCACGAACTTCAATTAAGTGCGCAAACAAGTAGTCACTTTAATATATGAATGGAAGAAAATAAGAATTTATTTGGAAAGTTTGTTTGGGAAAATCAATATACAGTAATAACGAATTACATACATAACATAAACAGACAAAAGTAGTAAATCTGTTAATAATTGAGTACCGTTGAGTATAAAGTATTAAAATTGTTTATTGTTTGGTAACCTCTTTTTATAATTTAAATATCTATGCAGTGTTTCTTTTTGATTTATTTTAAACTCCGATTCATTTCGAATGCCGTCAGTATTCGTCGTCAGGGAGAGTACTCACAGCGTGCGTCTATTCTGCTGTGGGGTTGCAGGAACCAAACTTAAAAGCAATAATAATATAATAAGTATAATTGCAAATAAATAATGTACTTAATGACACCTTTATTACCCATAAACATTAATGTAGTATAGCTACTATAAATTAATTTAAATTAAATAATATTTACGATTCGTAGCAGAAGTTGTGATTAAGTATAAGCTATCGAAAAGCAATAATATTGATAGCATTTACTTTGCTTAAATTAATAAATATATGCATGCATTTTTATATAGATCTGTGCGCAAAATTCAATTTACCGACGTTTTGTTATATAGTTTGCCGCATGCCTGCATATCAAGGGGCATGTCTGTTTGTCTGTCTGCGAATCTTTACGCAGCATATTCGTATTGCTCGCATTTCTCATTCCCATCGCTTCGCTCTGAATGCTCTCATGAGACCAATGACGTGCAGTTATTTGCTGCTAAATATCGTCTAACACATCGTGTTGTTACACTTCGCAAACACAACTAAGCCGAAAATCAGACTAAAAATAGCCGACACTATCAAAAACAAATGGAATTTCCTATGCTCGTAGTATATATAAATATATAAACCAAGCCGAGCAAACAACAATCAAATATGTGAGCAGAAAATCAAATGCATGCCATAGCAAAAGATTTAAAGTAATTTCAAATATTTGCAAGATTTTTTGTTATTTATGGGATATGCACGACAGCATTTCAACACCACAAAATGGATTATATGAAGGCAAATTAGACAAGACAGAGCAGGTATTTTAGACACGTCGTGGATTGAATATGCTTGCATTTTAATTTAATTAATGATATAAGCGAAACGACCGATTCATTTTGTGGGAGACTGCTATATAATATAGCAGTCTTCTTCACTTTACGTCAAAGCCGTCTAAAATACCCATTACAAACAACTGAATAAATTGAAATAAGGTTCAAATTTTTATTTTGAGTTGCCAATTAACCGACAATCAAAATATAACATATTTTTTAGGGCGAGATAAACGTTAAGGTGAAAATCAAATCGTTATTTCATGCAGTTAATCTACTAGTCGCCTCTGTGATCTTGTTTTTTGCTGTTTGTCGCTAATTGCAGTAAATTTTGAACTTCCATACTTGAAACTGCCTTGTGGTAGGCACAACAGCATTTTGCCAACGAAAGGCGGGCGCTGTTGAAGAATGAAAAAAAAAAAAACGAGAATCAAGAATCGAAAACCTAAAACCGAAGAGAAGCCACCGAAAAACTTGTTTGGTAGAGCTGTATATACTTAAACCTCTTTTGTGGGCCAACGATCGGCGCCATTAATGACAGCCTCGTGGAGTGACCCCCGTCCACGGAATTCATTGTGGCCATACATAGCCTGGGCTATTTATAAGTATATTTGCTGGGCACAGTCGCTGGCACAGTCGCAGGCACAGGCGCAGGCACAGGCGCAGGCACTGGGAGTATGAGTATCCATTTAGGGCGTGCATTTTAAAAATACCTTGCAGCCGCATTATGTGCTTCAAGCTGCTGTCCTGTGGTAATCGATGGCATTGCAACGCCTGTCACGCGCGAGAATTTCACCCGATAATGCAACATTTGTATGCTGCGCTTAATCTATCATTGCATCTAAATGTCGTAAACCACTATCTGCAGCAGGCGATGATACATTTTTGGCCTAAGTGGCCTTTTGCGTGTCGAAACGAGCGACTATCTAAACGATCTCTCATATCTTCTTCCACAAGCTCTCTCTCTCTTTCTATCTCTCTCTCTCTCTCTCTCTCTCTCTCTCTCACTCCCTCTCTTTTACTTTTTATCTCTTTCTATGAATAGATTCAACTCTTTTATGTTGTATGGTGTATCTGTGTCCCACACCGCCTTTTTGCTGTTAGCACAGTTGACTGCACCTGCTACCACGTAATATTTTAAAATAAAGGGTGTCTCTGTTTGCTATAAAGATACTGTAATTTTGTAATAAAAAGGGTATCTCTGTTAGATGTTGAGCAATAATTATACAACTCGCTTTAATAATGAGTTGTTTAACTGAAGAAATCGTGTATAGGTTGTAAGAATTCTGTTAATAATATCTAACTATATATTAACAGGTAGTTGTTACAAGCGGTAATCAGTAATCAGTAATTCAGTAGCTGAATTCATGATTCAATCATGATTCTATCATTACTTGAAATTATATCTGCGAGGGCATCTCAAAGACGACCCTTCGCACAACTTGACAGTGCCATAAAAAAGACTCATTGTCTGAAGGTGCATTTGTGGTGTGCAAGTTGCGACTTGCGATTGCAATGTGACAATTTCTGTGTTCGATTCATACTCATTAAAGTTTATACTTGTGTCACTTAAAGCGCATTTTGGTGCGCTTATCTATCGCCAACGTCTGCTCACTCACATGTTGTCCAGACGTTGGCCCAGCGCTGCCTCCTCGTACTCTTCCTGGCCTAGTCTAGTCTTTGAGTGCGCGATGTGTTTAACTTGATTTTGATGTAGTTGGTTTGTCTGCTTATTTGCTGGCAACGTGTTTGCATTTGTAGCCCAATAAATCAAATGTATTCTTTGAGAAATAATGTTTAAATGTTCTGAGACTTTCGTTGTTGTTTTGGCGCTCTTCTACCTAGCTTTAAGTACTTCTGGGAAATGCTTTTGGCATTAAAAAGTTTGTTCGGCAGGTGTTCAAGCAGACTGGAATTAATATTGTGGTTTTTTTGTTTAGAAAGCTAACCTTGATTACGAGTAGTAATGGGCATATTAGACTCTTCGACTTCATAGTAACTAATCGCCAAATGCGGACATAAAAGAATATACATACATGCATTTAGATATCCTACAAGAACTTTGCTCCAACGATTTCTTAGTTTCAGCAGCTTCAGCATTAATTAAAAGTCATTGCTTTGAACCCTTGTTTTGTGGCTTTCAATTGACTGCCTTGTAAGTTTTTGATTAACCCCACCCAATGAATTTTTACAACTTTGCAATTAAACATCAGTTTTGCTTCCACGTTATATGCATGTATGTGTGCTGAGCCCCAACTATTTATGGCGCTAACATAACTCCACTCGTACTCGCAATTCAACATTGGTGTACTTGAAGCCACAGCAACCACAACAACGGCAAAAAACTACGAACAACAAAAATTACATCAACCTTGGCTTTGCTTTTGGCTATGGCTTTAGCAACAACTTTGGAATCTCTTTTGACATTGCGTGCTGCGCATGCGCACTGCGTTGAAGCTTTTTTTGTATATATATTTTTTAAACATCTTTGTTGCTTGTGTTTTGTTGCCGCCGGCTGTAAATGTTGCCCACTTCAATTTGCCATATTTATTTTGCCTTGTGCGTGTGCGTTTATTGAAAATAATGACTGAGGAACAGAGTAAATGACTATCTTCACCATTTACTGACCGCTTTTGACTATGCAGCTGCGCTGTGCTTATTAATTTTTTATTTTAATTATTTTCAATTGACTTAATAAGTTTATCATTAGTTTAGCTGTCTTACATATAAAAACTTATATTGTTTGACTCAATTTAAAATAAAACGGCAAATATAAAAACCATGTCCATGAGTTTGGGTACTAATGACGTTAACGCTATGACTATTTTATAATAAAAGTGTTTTATTATTCTTATTGTTCTTTCAAGGTGACAACAGCTTCGTCTTCAAATGTTTTTATTTAATTTGTAAGCATACCAATATATTAATTTAATTTTTTGTTTGTAAATGTTATGCATTAAGTATTTTTTTTTTTTCTTATTTTTTGGCAAATTGTTTATTTGGTTTGTGAGCCTTGAAGGTTTATTGGGGGTTTTCGGTTAATGACTACAATTATGTAGGAAGCCTCCTCAACGACCTTCTGCTGATAAGCTGATGAACGGTTCGTTAATTATTTGTGCGCGTTAGAAACGTCGAATAACCATTTGTTTAAACCTTTTCATTATGCAAATCAGCGTAACGATTTGCCGCATGATGCAATTGGAAAATCATTTAACTTTAGCTGCTTATGGAAAATAAATAGCAACAATTGTCAGCCTCAGCCTGAAGCCATTTATAGTCAGCTAAACAATCAAGTTGCACTTGCAATCACAGTTGGGCTCAATGCCTAATTGTTGTTTATTCTCCTGTGGTTCTGCCCCACCAGTTATGTGCTGGCTCAGCTTCGGCGCTGCAACGCCCTCTGGTTGCCTCCGCGGCATCTTGCCGACTTGGTTAATTTATGCCTATGTGTCGCTGGAGCATAAAACGAATTAAAAGCCTTTGCGAGTGTATAATGAAAAGAATTAATAATTATTTAAAATTGATAAATTATTTTTGTATTTGCGTTTCGCGGAAATTCAGTAATATTTATTGCTTATTAAGAAAACGCATTATCGATGCGTGGCGCTGCATGCTAAAAGCTTTCAGTTTGACATTTTGACGAGTTGGCTGCATTAAAAATTGATGTGAAAAATTAATTCACTTATAGTGGTATTTTAATTATACTTTAATAATAATATAATTTTGTTAAATTTCAATCCTGATATTTTTTTATATATTTATAAAATACCTTTAAGAATCCAAATCATATTTCCATCAATTTACTTTTAAACTTAAATTCTTTTTATAATGAAAACATTAAAAAAAAAATTGATCCATTGAAGTATTGGTAGTAGTTTTTTCAATTATGATTTGAAATATTCTTTGCACTCGATTTTTCCATTTATACACAGTTCTGCAAATTGCTAATGTTTCTTTTTTTTTATAGATATATTTTCGCTCTTTGTTATATTTGTGTCTGACTAATTCATTCCATTTCCTGTTCGAGTTTTCTCTGTCCAGCGCTTTTCAATATTTAATCAGTTTACTATTGGCATAGAGAGATTTCATATGAATGAAAATGCTGACATTCCATCAGACCGACCACAATTTAACAAAGAAAACCGTCCAAGTGAATAGCTGCTTGGGTCGCGAAGTGGTGCCACAAATCTGGGTCTTATCACAAGAATAACAGTTCGCAGCTGCAGTTAGCTAGGGGAAATAGCCAAACACAATGGCAACTGATAAATGCCGAGAAACAGTGGCAGCAACAACCACATAGAGGGTGGCTAGGAGGATAGGGGCCGTTTGTTATACTGGTGCGCTGGCCTGTGAAATGAAAGCAGTGAGAAAGATTCACAGTCAGACCGAACAAACACTCGAAAATACTCACAGCGGCCATGAAGCGGCAAAGTCAAGAAGTCTGCTTCGGATTTTACATCGGCATCAGAGTCTGCGGTTTATCATTGACTTTCATGTCGGGACAGGCAACGTGACGAGCACATCGAAATGTTTTCAACAAATTTCAATTTGGAAAATTTCACTACTATCAAATTTCCTGTAACACGCCAGCATTTTGTTGTCTTGAATTTATTGCAACAAATTAATTGTTTACTCAAGTAATTGCTACTTATGTAATTGCTAAGCGGCCAGTTTCTAAGAGCGTTATTTTCTTCTTTCCGTCTTCTGATACATGTTTCAAGGTAAAGGCCAGTAAGAAGTTGGTGCGGCTTTAGCCGACGACTGGCCACTCTCCTTGACTACAGTCTACCGTCTACAGTCTGATGCACACATGGATTAGATGACAGATTATTAAATGCCCATGAAATGAGCAGCCGTATTGGCGTTGCTTCCTACTTTTCTCTATAGCCGCATAGTTGCCATAGCCATTGCCGTTGAGGCTAAGTTGTCGGTGCTTGGTGCTTGATGCTTTCAAGGTGTTGCCATAATGTCTTCATTTAATAATCGGGTGTAGGAATTACTCTGCCATGAGCGAAATGCTTTTGAGACACGCGTAAAACTGCCTCTCTTAATAGGCGTTGTAATTGTCGGTTGCATGCAACTGATTAACAGACGTCCAGTGCAAAGTTCAAGTTTATGTAGGATCGCTGCTTCTGATATAATAAAAGCGCCCCAAACAAAAGCTATGCTCATTAAAACTCTTTAACAACATTTCGCGGTTACTTTATTGTAAAATTATACCATTTTCCGAGTAACTCATTACTATAGTTCCGACCATTTCGAGCACAGTACGCAAATATTAAGACACACATATGTTTGTACACTTCTCACAGCGAGTTGAAAATTAACTCGTTGAGAACATTTCTCCAAATTTATTAGCGCACTTTCCTTAATGAGTTAATTTAGTCAACTCACATTGTGGCCATTAATTTGGCCATCCGCTTTAGTTATGCAATGAAACTACTGCAAAATTACAGATTGAAGTTTGAGAAGAATCTATGAAATGAATTGTATAAAAACCGAAATAATTTTTATAATTCATTTAATTAAGATGTTTTTTCTATTCCTAGAAATTGTTGACAATCAAACAAGTTTTCATTTTGAAAATTGCTTAATTCTCTTCATTCGCAAATAATATCAGAGTGAAATTACTTCATTTTCCGAAAAAAAAACTTGAAGTGCTACTAATGTTTTCTGACCGCCAACTATTTTGGGGCAATAAAGTTACAATACAAGTTGCTTTATTAATGCAAATTCTTCTACGACGGTGAAAAATGTGTGGTTGTTTACCTGGATACAAAGCTGTTATTAGGCGAATTACGAATCGCTCAGCTCCATCGAAGCCCCTCTGCAATTTCGTAATGACCCAGAAGTATTTATTATAATGGCATAGCCATTATTGGTCAACACATGCCAGGTACACCCACACCATTGTTGAACAGTTGTTAATCGAATAGTTGGAGTGCTATGCTGCCAATTGCAAGTCCAGGAATAGTAGTTCTCTTCCGCATGGCGAACCGCAAGAAACGTCGCTGTAAATTGACTTTCTTGCAGTCATGGGAAGCGTCTGAAACACGAAAAAACTTCAAAAAGAAAAGAATCACAATGTTTGTGAAACTGATCGAAGTGGCAATTTTTCTTTTTCTTTTCTGAATTTTGCAATGCCTCCAATAGAAGTGGCAACTAGATGCCACTTATTGCAAACAATCTTTAGATTCTCTTGATGAGACTCACGCATCGCCTGCCCGTTGGTATGCTGATTATAGAGCTTGTAAATGAGATCTGTGATATTAGAGCTGCCATCATTGGAGTTGGCTATTGCTCTTAACGGAAAATGCTTCTCTTGGAAGTTGAAACTGTGCCGTTTCAGTGGAACTGTTAAATTATGTGTTTGAGTCTAATTCGTTTGTTTGTTTATTCTTATATACAACTTGCCGATAAAAGAGATTCAATGTGTTAATAAATATCATTCAATGTGGAACTCATATCTCGTTCTGGCACCAGTAAGATGTGCTCTAAACAGCTGACTATTACTAACGGTTCTTTTCTTTCAGACGCAGATGATGATGAGGTTGGTTACTTCATAGCTTAATAGCTGGATGGGCTGGGTTACTTTAAGAAAGATTAATATGAATATAAAATCATACAAAATTTCTACTCTTCATTTTATTAACATATTTATCATACCCAATGGTAATTTGTGTTTTGATCAAAATGTCTAATTAACGTAGCGAATTAACATTCTCAATAATAAAGGAAGAAATTATTATTCTTAATGATAACGAAATGAGCATTTGGCATTTAAAACACTTTCAATTAACTTATTATTGCAAAAGCCTATAAAGTGATTCGTTTACATTTCATTACACTCAAGCGAATATAATCCACAAAACAGGCACATTCAGACAAATATTTATGGACATATTTGTTCGGCTCAGCGGCAGCTCTTGTGCTTCCTTGGCCTTCTACTTCATTGGTTCGTTGTACTATTTGAGATACTCGCAGCTTGCCAGTATTATCTTTTCCCTGAGTTGCGCAGAGAGTTACAGGAACATTGGGCTCCTTGCTGATAGGATTAACAGCGCACACAAACACACAATGTGGCATCACAAACCATAACGAGATACATGAAGCAAAAAAATAATAAAATTGGAGGCAGCCACCGAACTGAGGAGAACCCCAAGTATCATAAGGATGAACAATGTGCACTAAATGTTTTACAAATGTTGAACAATGCTTGAACACGAGTGTGTTTTGTTTAGCATTTGTTGTGTTTTGTATTTAGTTTTACGGTATATTGATATATTTTCGTTTCAGCCCGTTACATTTTTGGGCGTTAGTTCTGGTCGGAGTGCGGTGGAGGTGTCTAACAAATGGCTGAAAGGATTAAATGCGTATTTGCAAGCACAAATGTAAGCTGTGTGCTGCTTGTTTTAGGATTGTATTCTGGTATTTGTAGTAAATACTGTAGGGGATATTGTTATGAATGGTTTTCAGAAAAAATAAATAAATATAAATGCGATATATAATATAGTAAAAGGGTTGACCGCAAAATTCCGGATATCAAGCTGTTTATAACCCTCCAAGTTTATTTATCTTAAGAATTTTATGTAAGATGCATGTAATAAATCATAAGCATCCCATTTTGTCATTGCAGTTTTGCAAATTTTGCTTTTTAGAAATTGTGGCTTAATGTTTCTGTCACTGACGCATTCAACTCAAGCGAAACTTTGCAAGACAAACATTTAGTATGCAACTGTCTTTCATAAGTTCTCTTCAGTACATATAAGTAACAGTATTTTAAAGTTTTTCAAGCAAATGGACATTTGAATATTTAGCTTTCTATGCATTATTAAAATTTGCTAACTTTTTAAACAGAGAACTGCGTCTGTTTATAAGAACTTCTTTGCTTGTAACCAATTCAGACTGCTCAAAATGTTGTCGAAACACAGAATGCAACTCAACTTTTCATTTATTCACCATCCTTAAATTTGATGTTTTCATTATATTCAAGACAAGTAGCCGCAACTAGATGGCATCTGTTCTGACCAACAAGTGCTATTGAATTTGGTCGTTAAGCGATATGCTCCAAAATTCAGCTTTCATCATCATCTCATGCTTGTCATGTGCCACAGTCCGGGCCAAGTGCAGTTGGTCGAATGGGAAATGTGAGGGAAATGAGGGCAGTTCGCAAGCAGCGAAATTTCGCGCGCATTTGCGTGTGTTGTTGGCATTTGCCTTTTGCATAAATAAATAAATATATAACGGTTGGTATACAGTGCTGTGTGTATGTTTTCTGCCAGTGCTTGTGTGTTAGAGACTTTTTGAGGGCTTGTTGCTGTTAACTTTTAGCGCTTGTCTTTTGTTGCCTACTTGGAGGAGCCTCCATCCCATCTCCTCACTCTCCCCTCTCCCCATTTCTCTTTTTGACTCCTCTGCGATTCGTGTCTGCCGCTCAATTTATCTCTCATATTATATTCACATTGCGTGTGCGTACCTGAAATTGTTTTCAGCACTTTAAGAAAGTATTATGTTCAATATGAGCTAAGTCTTATTTAATGTCTATTGTTCAAGTTATTGAAAAAACACAGTTTATACTTACATTTGAAAACGATGTAGATTTGAGCAAACGGAGTAAATTTGAATTTATATATTTGAGTGCTTTTAAATTACTTGAGGTTACATGAAAAATTAAACAATAATTATACTTTATACTTTGAAAACTTGCTATAATCCTTAAAAAGCGATAATGTGTAAATGATGGAAGATGTCAAAATACTACAACAGCAAAATATCACTTTATTTATCAATAAAATTCCAATAAGTTTTCATTTTTAAGCTTTTACCGACGCATACAATAATTTGTTGTGTAACTAAATAAGTGCTTCATGTTTCTTGACTATTTCCAGGTATGTGGCCAAGACCTTGACCAACGACGCCTTTGTAATTGGTTACTCAACATCTAAGTCAACACATGCGCGGCAAATTTCATTAGGTTGGAGTGTTACTTGGTTTCGTATGTACTTACTATACGGCAAATGTGTATATTATGTATTCGTGTTGGCAATGCAAATGCATTCAGTTGTCGATTGCGTCGTTTGAAATGTGCCCAAAGAGCTAACCAATCAATTAATGGCCAAATCACATAATGCATGTAAACGATAATGAAAATGACATTTGCCACACCAGCACGCAAAACAACAAGAACAACAACAAACAGCGAACGGCGAACGGCGACGGCATTATTGCTACAGAGGCAGAAATATTCCAGAGTCCCACTAGGGGGAAAAAAAAGAGCGTTAATTAATGAAATTAAGCTTGCAAATTGCGACCGATTGTCTGTGTGTGTATGTGTGTGTGTGTGTGTGTGTGTGTGCGTGCGTGCGTGTGTCTGACAATATTGAGTGTACGCATAACGGTGTGAATGAACATCGGCATGTATTAGTAACTGTGCCTGTCGCACAGTGCTTCCACATAATGCTCTGCAGTTCGGCTTGTGCCAGCACAAGATAATCGATTATAATCGCACCTGCCTCCCCAGGCACCTTAAGGGGGCGTGATGGGCGTTGTCACTATGCTGACATGTTGGCCGTGTGAGTTTCGTGCCTTCGACGAATGTCGCTCATTATTCGCCTTAATGTCGTTGACTGGTTTCCATTTGCAACCGAAATTGTGGGGTATGCATCGAGTTGTTGTCGGATTGGTGCAGAGCTACGTTGACATTGTTTGAGGTTTTAATTAGCATTCCACTGAGAGTGTGAGTACCATTCCATGAATTATCCAAAATGTTACTGCTCTTCTTCGCTTGGATTATTTTTTAATGGAACGCCTGGCGCTCCTCAGTTTAATTTAGGGTAAAAAAAACATTAAAATTCACCGAAATAGCAATATCTATACACTTTCATCATTGCGCTTTCCCTTTTTTTTTGCCATGGGTGCTGTGCAAAATTTATTGGTTTTGGCGCGCATTACTTCATTTTGTTGTTTTGCGCTACTGGGCTTAGATCGCGTGTTACAATCGCCTGTAAATAGGCAGCAAACGCTGAAAAAAAAAAGGAAAACAACACATATAAAAGAATAGAATTAAAGCTGTCTGCCTTGTTTTGGCTCTGGGACTGGGAATAAACTAGACACCTACGCTCGTAGACGTGGCGTGTTTGTTTGCCTTACGCTTTTGCCCGTTGGCCTGTGTCGTGTTCTGCTATTTTCATTATTATTATTCTTTTTTTTTCCTTTGGTTCATTAGTGCCAATGCACCCGGCGAGAATCGAGAAATGAAAATCGCGAATGAAGAATCGCTGGCCGACTGTCGCCTAATGCCCAACGCTCTAGATGTGTGCTATGCCCCGTATGAGGTCAAAAACAATCGATTTTCATTTCATTTTCCTTTTGTGTGACTTTTTCTTTTCTGTGGCCCGCTTCGTTTCTGGATCACGTGCTACTAGAAAGTATTAAATGTGTGTAGTTATGAAAACATTGCGAGCGCTTTAAAAATTATGCTTGTCACATGCTGCGTATGAGTAATGGCCTAGCATTCAGCTCAGTCCCTATTGGATTTTGTAATCATTTGTTGTAATTTGTTTTGGTTGAATTTGACAGCTTTGGGACTTACAGGTACCTTTTGGTACACACAGGTATACGCAGAATCCTTAATTTTGAAAACAAATTGGCCCATTCTTTGGACATTTGTATGACGCCTACTTTTATATTAAACTATATGTATGTTTTCAATCAATAAATAATCATGCAATATACAAGTAGACCAACACAAAAAATGCATCTTCTGAGCAGTTCCGTCAAATATTGTGCAACATTTTTTAGGTACAGCAAATGAAGATAAAACTTATGAATTAAAAGATTCCCCAGTCTTTACTTTGATATACGCAAAAGAAATTTACAAGCAACCCGCACACGTGCGAGTCACAACTTGAGGAGACCAAACCTACAACAACATTTATTCATAGCAACAAACTTAAATTTTTTGTAAGACTATGAGTTACAAATTGTGAAGCTCTATTTTATGCACAATCCCACGCCCAATATATAAAAAAATCTATATTAGATGTATATAGTCTATGTGCGACTATATAAATATGGGCAGGCAGCCTAATTTAATGTTTCCGTGACCAATGTAATTATTTTTGTGGTCATAATAATTGTCGTATTGTGTTTGCGTTGCTTATAAATACATACACATGTTTATCTACAGTACTGTGGACTATGTATCTGATATATATACTCTATATGTACAATCCATGCATTCGTGACATGCATCTTACATATTTATGACTAATAATTATAATATAAATAAAGGGTGATTTTGTCTACTTCCTGTGTTTTATTAGATTATCCATCTAAATATTTATTTCTGTTAAAGGTTGAGCTTTCTGTTAGTTAGTTAGTTAGGGTTAGTTATGGGTTGTTCACACTCACTCACTGATCATATAAAAGTTTTTTTATGTAAACACAAGTTTGGTAAATTCTAGTTACTTGTTTTGTTCTTATTCTTGATTATGGTGTCTACCTTTTTTTGGTATCCTTTAAAGTTGCGTGTTTGCTGGACATGACCCACTTCCAGTTCGAATCTGATTTACTTGCCTTGAAGTTGTTTTGGTGGTCGGTTCTCTGCATTATTTATGTTTGTCATTGAGCAATCCAACTATAATTTTCTTAGCTTCGTCAGTTAGTCAAATTTAATGGTCACGTATGTACTTCACATCTCAATTACCCCAGAAAGTTAGCTTGGTGAATTTTTTTTTATCAGTTCGACGTTTGTATTATTTATACAAAGCTCAGTCCATTCCAATTGAGCGCTCCGCTTCCATCCAATATACATATATATATTTATATATATATATAAATAATATTTATATTTGCGCTTATTGCACCCCATTCAGTACATATTATCAATATCAACTATTACACAGAGAATCACATTGCGGACTGAACAGACTACGTCTCACGTCTCCAAAATGTTATCTTTATGATAAACACGTTTGTAGACCCAGTAAAAAGATAAAGACAAATTTGAATGTCATACAAACTGGCGAATGGAAAATTAAAAACTTACGCACTGCATGACTATCTCGTGAACATTTTTATAAAAAATCATTCTTATCTTATCACATACTTTAAGTGACATTTTCGGCATACTTCATGACAAGGCTGAAGATAATCACAATTCGATTAATGATATTATAATCGGATTTGATATCATTATTCGTGCTTAAATTAAAAAAAGATTAATTCAAAAATATATTTATTTTTTGGTTTGCATATTCAGTTCGTCTATAAAATTTTCTTGTTCACTAATTATTGTAATTTATTGTAAGCTTGTGTTATATTTTATATTTTTAAGAAATAATATTGATACTATTGATAGTTATATTGGGTGAGAAAAGTATTTAACCAGTCTAAAAGCAAAGTGCTTAATATACGCTTTTGAGTGTAAATAAATTAAATAATAGTACAAAAACTATTAAAGGAATTTCTTCAGGTATAAGTAATTGTACATAATTATATCATGTTAGTTCCTAATGTGCCTGTCCCTGGCCAAATCAAATGTTTATTTTGTTTTAATTTCCTTGTGGTGAGACAGACTATTTTATGGCACATTTAATGGCCTCACATAAATGCTAGAATTGTAATCATAATGAAAAATCAAACACCATCCGAGCAGAGTTTGCGGTGTGTTGTGAAAGCTTTTTGGAGTTTAGCCGGCATTGGAGTAAGTTGTTGGTTGGTTAACTTTGGTCAAGTGCCGTTAGCTAGCATAAATGAAAACAGCAAACCTGAACGCAGCTTTGCAGGAGGATGGCATCAAATAAATAAAACTTTTATGATCCGGCATAAATCTTTCGGGGCAGGCATGTCAGGCCACCTCAGTTGCGACGCCCTGGGGCCGCTCCCATTGGCGTGGCAGACCATTAAACAGTTGTAATTCATGTCGCTGCCATTTCCGTTGTCTAACCAAATGAACCAATATAAATTCAATATTTTATGAGTATGTTTCAGAGATGGTTGAAAATTTGTTTTTTTTTTTGTTCTTTACCTTTCTCACACAACACAATATATTCGAACACTCACTTAATCGACATTCATTCATCAATTATCCGCCTGCCTTTTTGCTGAGAGCCACTGCCCGTTGGAAATGTGTCGCGCAATGTGTGTCTACAAGGTGGTCAGTAGCACACTCCGGCCAACACCGGGCCTATTTATAGAGCCATTAGACAAGAACCAACATGCCAAAGTATCATCATTAATGGCACATAAGTTAGTCGGTATGTTATTTTGCCGCTCGATTTGTGCCCATGTTGATATTTATTAATGTTCAATTATCGATAATTATCTGTTTATCTATTTATCTATTTATTGTTGATCTTGCGGTCATTCTGTATTCTCTTGTTACATGTATATAAAATATACACATTATTGCTGACCTATTTTGTTCGAATAGAATTCTGGGAAAATAAGTCCACTGACATGAAAGCAATTGAGTCTTTTAGAAAGGATGTTTGCTAATTAAGCCGATATAGATGCGCATATGGCACGACCTTGATAGGCCATATAATGTTGCAAATTCAAAAACACTGCATAAGGTATTGAGCATTTTATTAATTGAAAGATTGTTTACATGACAAAATGTTGTTAATGTTGATTATAATTACAAAACGTTAAAACTCTCTTTGATACGTAGAATGAATTTTAAATACAACTTGCAGCGTCAAGGTCAGCTTTTTATAACTCGTATTTCTATTTATAGCCACAAACTGAAATGTAACGCAACGTAACAAGTTGCAAGTAAGAAAGCTACATTTTAATTCTATGTGTAAAGTATTGTAGGTTTTAAGTTGTCCGCCCAGAGATTTATTTCCACACAGAAATTGCCAAGCAACTTTTGCAAGTTTGCCGCATCTTGGCCGCTAGCTACAGGCTCATTAGGCAGAAGATGTGCACAAGAATCGCTGGTCCGGTTGCGCCTTTGGCTTGGCTCACAGTCATTTACCATTGTGCAAACAATTTGCTGCGTTTCATGTTACGACTTTAGCAGCATAACAACCAGTGCAAGGCACAAAACAGAAAGCAGATGATGGCCACGACAGAGGCGGGCAAGCGATGACGTTCGGTCTGGCCAAGAAAAATTCATCGAAGAAATGCCAAACTACAATTGACTTGCATGACCATAAAAATTAAAATATATACACCAAAGCGAGCACTGTGACCGGCTGCACCAGGGCACCAGCGGGTGCAGCAGGAACCGACCGCGGGAGCGGTATCGGGACTGCTCCCGAACGCAGCTCAAGTCGCTGCCGGTTGGCCAGTTGGCCGGTTGGCCGCCTGGTCCCTGGTACCTGGTCCCTGGTACCTGGTCTCAAGCGCAAAAATAAAGTCGAGTGAAATTGCTGCTGTAATATATTTTAATAGCGCAGAGTGAGCACAGGCCGGAAAACTCGGCGATTGAGTCGCTAGTTGTAGTCGAAGACGAAGTCGCGTTTTAATACTTTTTTGTTACTTGGTTGTTTGGTCAATAACCAGCGCGCACTGAGTTGGTAACTGGCAGCAAACAAACAGTTGACCAGACCTTTTGGCCAGCAAATTTTGGCTCTCAGTTGTTTGCTCTTTGCCTTATTATGTCTAATTAGATTGCGCTAGCTGCTGCTGCTTAAGCTGTTATTGTTGCTGGAATGTTTTATTGTTACTTTGGGCTGGCAGTTTTGACTTCATGGTTGAGCTGGGGCGAAAATCGATGATCGAAGTGGGGTTAATCTAAGGTGGCTGAATGGGTTGATTCCAGCTATGATGCTACGCTGGCCTGCGTCCCATACCAAATAAACAGCTACGAAAACAAATCTCTTTACGAAATCAAGTTTTTCATATTCTTTCAGCCTAAAAAGTTTTTTTTTTTTTTGTACATTTTAAGCTTTTCATCAGTATTAATATTTATTATTAGATCATGAGCAGAGTTTGTTTATTCTTAACCACTTCTTGTATATATTAAAACCTTTAACAAACAGTGGCTCAACTCAAATATAATATTTTGAAAATTCTAGCATCTTAATTTCATAAGAACTTCATTTGAACTCTGCTAACAAAACTAGCATATTAATTTCGGATCGGGTTTACATGCATATAAAAATAGAATTGCTTCTGGCTGTGTGTTTGAGTAGATGTTGTTTTTATCAATTGCTTGGTTCCTAGACACTCTTAACCTGTTTTCAAGGAGAGTCTTGTTAAATATTCATATTTCAATGAGCAAATTGCCAAGCTCTCAACATTTGGCTCATTCCGCATCACTCTTTGCCGCCATGCTGTTGTCAGCCAAATTTTTGACACGCATAAGCACAAAGCAAAAAAAAAAAAAAAAAAAAAAAAAAAACGAACAATTAAAAACAATCTGTGGTAAAGACGTTTACCAGAGTGGCGCACTTTCGGGCCACATTAGTCTGGGCAATTGGCAAATTGAAAACTCATAAAAATTCTCACGTTTTGCTCTAAATTTTGTGGAACGCTTTTGTGCCGTGCATAATCAGCGGAGACCAACTGAGTGGGCTGAGCGAGATCCATAAAAGCGACGCCAGCTTAAGAACCCGCCAAGCAACCCACTGAACGCTAGAAGTGGCTGCCATTGAACTCTACACACGATTATTATGATGGCAAATGTGACCATAAAAGAGAGGAACTCAAACTCCAAACCCAAACCCAAACTCAAAAGCAAACCAGAAGACTTGTTGCGAAGCGCGTGCAAAAGATATTTTTTTTTTATCAAATTGGCCGTCGGCCAGTGAAAAAATTGACGAGATTCTCATTCTGATTCAGATGCTGATTTCTGGTTGGTTTCCTGTGCGGTGCGGATTACTTGAGGCGTTCGGCTTGAATTGTCCGCTGGCTATGCAAATTTATGAAGCACATACAACCATTCGCACTACAACAAAATCCAGTCCCATACGGAGCGAAGCTGTTGTCCCACAAACACCAAAACCAGTGGCACTTTATTTTTCTATCCAAGCTACCGGGCAGATTCTGATAAAAATCGGCGACCGAGGCCCTGGTGGGCCCATCAGTCAGGCCGGTGCATTGAACCTGAAACATCTCACAGTTTTCACTTCAATCCATCAACAGCGGCAGCGATTCCAATGACGCGTGTAAAATGCGCGTGCCCCAGGGGAGACTCTAATGAATGGAGCACAGTTCCAGCTCAACAGCAACTGTACAATTTGTATTCTTATGATACTTTTTCTGCTATAATGAGCCCAAGCAAATGCCAAAAAAAAAAAAATAAAAATATAATAAAACAGAAAGAAGTAAATACAAAAATAATAGTTTCAAATCTCTTTCCCTTAATTGCTCTCCGTACGTTTTCGAAAGTGTCAGAGATTCTGGCAAAATTATGATTCGCCAGACTTGCTGAATTCAAAAGTGTCAGAGATTTTGCCAAAATTTATGAACCGGCACACTTGTTGATTTAACGGTCAATACGTGCTTTTTTTCTTAATTTTTACCTTATATGTCAATGATTTGTGACAGTTTTCTGATCCCTCTTGACAGGTGCTGTTTGTTTTTAAAGGTACATTTTAAAACTCTTGTATTTAAAAACTGCAAACAAGACTACTTTTTATGATAATAAAAATATAATTTGTTAAAACAAAATCCAAACCGATTAAAATCTTACTTTTATAAGCGGACTTACAATTTTTTTTTTTGACATATCAATATAATAAAATATAAAAACTGACCTTTTCTTGCTTACTGCCTTATAATCGCAATGTATAATGAAGAATACGCAAAGGTTTCTCTCCAAACTCTCTCCACAAAATAATTTATTCTTATATTGGAAAAGTAGCTCATTTCTACTCCATTTTAAAGACACTTTTATTACAACTTTCACCATTAAATTATCACTCAATTAAGCAGGACGCCAATGAAAAGATTTTTAAAAATCTTTAAAACTTTGTCATTAACAAGTAATAAAAAACATAAAAATTAAAAGCAAAATGGCAGACTAATGTAATAAAATCTGAGACAATTATGAAGTTTTAAAGAACAGCAGTCACCTGAGGCGTTACGAGCGTTGAGTAATTAATGTGGGAAACGTAACTAATTCTTATTGCTGTTGTTAATTTAATTTCTGGCGGCACTTTAAGCAGAGTTCCCAAAAAATAAAATAAAAATAAAAACAACAAAAGCAAAAGGAAAAGGCAATGGCAAAGGCAAAAGCAAAAGCAATAACAGACCACAGCTAATTTCACGCTTCCTGTTTTGCGGCATTGGCTTTTTATTTTATTTTTTTTTTCACGCTGACTAATGTTGATGACATTTCGTCCGCTGTCTTTAACCGAAAGAGTCGTTGCACTCTCGTTTTGGGGAGCCAACGAAATGCAAAACTTGTTTTGTTTTATACCGCAAGCTGCACTTAAAATGTGCTCAAAATCACATTAAGTACACATTTATAATAAAAATTGTGCAAAGAGTTGTTTCCATTTAAATTGTAGCAGTGCCGACTAACTAGTATTATGTGGCGCTTATCACACTTTATTTGAATGGAAGTTTTCAGTTGTTGATAAGCTGGCCAATGATAAACAAGTTCCATTCTTCAAACGCAAATTAGCGCAGTATTCCTGACGCACGACGAGAAACAACAAGCGCAAAATCTAAATAGCAAATAGCGCAGAAAGTAAAGCGTCACATCTTAAAAGAACTGTTGCTGACCAGATATGAGTCAGTTCAAGAACGCACATACCAAACAACGGTTTGTTTAACGCCCTGCTGATAAAGCAAGCGACAAGAAGGCAAGAATTCACAGAATTTAACTAAATAGTTACACGTGCTAGCAAAATGCTTAACTTCAAAGTGCACGACGGTTAATGCCAACATTCGATATTACAATTATTCGTAAAGTGTCTTTATAAATTGAACAAATAATCAAAGATGTGTTCAACTTTTTAACGAACCAAAACAACTCTTGTCGTGAGTCAAATAACAATTATCCGTTTGAGAAAAAATTAGGATATTTTATCTTATTATAATTAACAATAATTTGAAGCATAATTGGAAACGGCAAAGGTAAATCCATATAGCATGCATTGAACAAAGTTAGATGCATAGTTACTTCCGGCAGCACACTCACTTTTTGGCAAAGAAGCTTGTGATGCTGCCCTGTTTGATTTTGGGCGTCTCCTTTGCGCGCTTGCTAGCCGCAGGCGGTGACTTTTTATTTGTAGTTGCAGCTGCAGCAGCAACTTTTACAGCTGCTGTTGCTCCTGCTGTCGGCGAAGCCTTTTTCTTGGATGACTGCATTGCTTTCTTGGCCCTTACAGTTATAACAAAGCCATCATCATCCAGAAACGTTTCATTTGTGTCCGCCTCCATTTCCATAGCGTCCTCCAACTTCTCCTCCTGAGGCTCTGCTGATTTTTTTTGTGGCTGCTCATCATCATCAGAGTCGACAATGCGACGTCGCTTGCTACTACTAGCTGGCAACGCATCCGCCGTCTCATCTGACTCGTCACCTGAGCCAACCACCTTGCGTCGCAGCTTGTCCAGTTTCTCCTCCTCATCGGAGGAGGCTTCGTCAAACAGCTGTATGGAGGTATTGTTGTTGTTGCTCTTGCTGGCAGAAGGTTCATCTCTTTTCATGATGTTCGTGGGCGTCGGCTTTGCCTGATTTCCGCCACTAGACGTTGGTTGTTTCTTGAAAAAGTTATCCATGCTGCTGCTCGAAGCAGGTTTGACTGCAACAGCGGCTTTTGTTTCCTTTGTTTTTGCCGCAGGAGCTGCACTAAAGAAGCTGCCAATACTGCCTTTCTTTGCGACAGCTGCTTTGCCCTTCTGCTCGCTAGGGGACGTCTTCTTTGGCTGTTCTGTGAGAGCATCCACTTTACTGCTACTTGGTTCCGATGTTTCCATCTTGACATTGGTGGGCTTTGTTGTTTCTGAGGGCTTGTGAACACCGTTGCTGACGCCCTTTGGTGTTGTGGCGCCGGCACGCTTTTGCAACTTGGCCAGTTGCACCTCCATCTGCTGCATAGGCTTGAAAATTGGCGCGGCCGTCTTGGAACCGCCTGCAATCTCCACTGAATACAGTTGCGATTGTGAGTTTTGCAATTTGGCTAGCCATTCCTTCATCTTGTCTTCGCCTTGCACAATCGTATACAGTTCACCACCGCCATCTGTCTGCTTTCCATGCACGAGAAAGCGTTTCTCATATTTGTTGTTGGCGCTCGCGTCTTCCTGCTGTTTAATGTGCGCCTCAAGCAATTCGTGCACCTCTTTATACGTTAATTTGTACTCCTCCAACAAATCGGTGACCAGCACACGTCTATCAAAATCGATTAGGAAATCGTCAAGAGCCTGTCGCAATGACATTTTCTGTGTATCGGTGAAAATGTAAATATCGCTGAATCATAATTAAATTCAATTATTTGCCAAAATACCTCGCAAAATAAATTCCGAGTCCGGTGCAAAAGGCGCAAATGCCGACGCGAACAGCTGTTGAAGTCTACTCGAAATGGTCTGCATTAGAGATGAGCGATGCTACGTACTCACTATCGCACCTATGATACAGTATTACATAACAGAATAGCATGCACAGTACAAAATGTAAACGTCTATGTTATTTTAAATATACTGTAAGTTCTTGTTCGCTTCTTTATTAATGGAGCTATCATTTTTCTGTTACTCTCAAATATGTTCTTATTTCCAATGTTATTAATATTATTTAAAAAATAAAATCAGTCACTAGTCACCAGTTACGCTCTTCACTCATGTTATTGTTGAAATGTTAAATGCTTATGGCGCTCTACTGTTAACACTTGCGCTGTGTAGTACACAATCAAAAGTATAGATGGCGCTGCCGATTACAGCGCTGTTAATTGTCCGCGGTTTTTAAGCTTAAATTGCAACGTATCTGTATAAATTAAAAATGTTTCAATTAATTTTTTTATGCAGCTTCAAAATGCGTTTCGAGCCGCTGGGTCAGAAAATGTTCACACGTCGTAATTGGCTACTGCGCTGCAGCATACTCATAAACGTGGCCGTCCTACTTTACATAGGCTGCCTTGTGACAATTGGCGGCGGCAACAATTTCACTAGCGGCGGCGGCTTTCTGCTGCAGGAGCAACAGCAACAGCCGGCGGCATCCGCCTTGCAGGCATCCTCACTGCTGCCACAACAGCAACCCACGCCCAAAAATGTTAATGTGAGTAATGTGCCAAATGAATATCAATATTATTAATAAGGTCCATTAACATAAACAAAATAAATATTCTCCTTCTTTCTGTAACAGGTAGAGGCGGCCTTTGCGGAGGAGAAGCTTGTAGTGGGCACAGGCAATGCCAATGGGATTTCAAATATTGAGACAGTGGCGGCTGCAGTTGTCGCACCTCCACCCGCAGTTGCCAACGACAGCAGCTTGTCATCCAATGTGGCAGATGGCGTCAATGGCCAGGTGGTCGGCAACATTGGCAGCAGCAGCGTTGTCGCCGAGTTGAACAACACGCAATCGGATAGCTACATTGTCACCGGCGATGAGAAGGAGCTCGATGAGCGAGTGCGGACGCTGCTCAATTGTATCGAGCACGATTACAATCAGCAGACGTTGCAACGCGGCGACTTCTGGGTGCTGCAAAACTATGTGCGAGCCGAGCACGGCGGACTGAAGTGCCACGAGTCCATCACGTATACAACGCACGCGGATTACACTTTTCTGGACAACCTTGTGCCGCTGCTGGAACGGTGAGTTATTTCAAATTCAATCCCTTACCAAACTTAACTGACTCGTTTTTTTTTTCTTTTCATATTAATTTACAGCTGGAACGCACCTATTAGCATAGCTATGCATGCGCCCGGAACGGATTTTCAGCCCACGCTGGATTCCATTAAGTATCTGAGGGATTGTGTGCCTGGAAATCAGTTGGTGCGCGCTTTTGCCACCTTCCATGTTTACTTTGGCACCAAGCACATACCCAAGAGTGTGCCAAAGGCACAGGATGCGCTCAAAACGGGCTACAACTGTTCGCTGCCAGCGCCGTACTTTAATATCAGCTCCGGGCATCTGTACAAGGCGCAGAAGAAGCTCCTGTACCCAGTCAATGTCGGTCGCAATATTGCACGCGACGCAGCACTGACACACTTCATACTCGCCTCGGATATTGAACTGTATCCGAATCCCGGACTGGTCAAGAAATTCCTCGAGATGATTGCTCGCAATGAGCAGTATCTGCGACGAAAGGCTCCCAGGTGAGTTTTGCTTCAAACTGTCACATTTCCTCACGCTGACAACCCTCATCGCTCAAGAACAACTGAAGGAATGTGAAATTTAAGAAATATATCAAGCTTCTTTCGAATTTAGCAAAGTTCAAGTAAATTTCTGAATTGTTAGGCGTCAAAAATAATGTATGAATAAGTAAATGAATTTGATGAAACCAGTACAGCTTATCAAAGAATATCTGAAGATTATTTTGTTAAATGTAAGTACTCTGATATTAAAAACTGTGTTCAAGTCTTATCTTAGTAAAAGTAAAAAAGGAATAAGAGAAATGTTAACAAGAAAGTATTGCATTGCAGTTAAATTAAATATAATTTATTTATATTTGTTTAGGACATGACATATAACATATTCAATAATTATCTATTTCCATAACATTCGCGCAGAGTCTTTCCACTCAGCATTTTTGAGGTGGACGAGAGTTCGCCGGTGCCACACGACAAGACGGAGCTGCAGGAGTTTCTGCGCACCGGCAAGGCCATACCGTTCCACAAGCGAGTTTGTGCCAGTTGCCATGGTGTGCCCAAGTCCAAGGAGTGGATGGCGGCGAATGAGACGGACGAGCTGAGTGTGTTTCACATAGGCAAACGCACCGGCTACTATGTCCACTGGGAGCCCATCTATATCGGCACCCATGCGGATCCCCACTACGATGAACGGCTCAGCTGGGAGGGCAAGAGCGACAAGATGACGCAGGTGAGCAACAGTTAAAGATACATTTATATAGTTATCTAAATGCTGATTTCACTACTGCTCAGGGTTACTCGCTGTGTGTGCTGGACTACGAGTTCCACATATTGGACAATGCGTTTCTGGTGCACAAGCCGGGCATTAAAGTGCTGAAGAAGGATAATCGACGAGCGATGTTGGCGGGCAAAACGAATCAGCTGATACGCAAGATTATCTATCCGGAATTGAAGATCATGTACGGCATGCGCAAAGGCTGCGCAATATAGTAACTAATTGTGAAGCCAAGCTGAGCACCGATTTCATTCAGTGAGAGGTTAGCGAAAAGACTACAACAACTAAAACAACAGAATTCACTATTTCTATTCGCAATGCTATAGAAACAAAACAAAACAGAACAAAACAAAACAAAATCAGACAAGACAAGACGAAAGATGATAATGCCGTTCGCTGTTCTATACACATACATATCCACATGCGTAATGTAATGAATGTAATGAGTGCGTGTGGGTATGTATGTTCTACAGTTAGTTAGTGTTAGTTAGTTGGTTAGCTTAGTATTAGCTGAATTACATAGGTTTATAGACCAGTAGAGTTCGGAGCGGGTGTTTTTTCTACTCTATGCATAAGCGAAGCCTTAGGAGCACGGCTTAAGTACGTTAAACGTAGTTAGTTGTTGGTTTTTTTTAAAATGCTGAATGTAGTTAGTTAGCCAGGTTAGTTAGCTGCCATACAGCTGGAATGTCGCGCTTTGAGCTTAAATGAAGACAAAAAAAAAAAGAAGATAAATAAAAAAGATAAGATATAAGGCAATTTTCATTCTGAGCCAGGCTAAATGCGTCCTATTTTTGACTTCAAGAATTCCTCTGCAGTCCACAAGTTGCACTTTTTTTATACTCATATACAGTCATTATAATTTAGATTTAGTTCTACACACAATTTGTATGTACTCGTTAGCCATTTATCTTATGTTAGTTAGCTGATTTATCTTCAATGGAATATCATTATAATTAGTGAGTTGGAGTTGCTTTTCATTAAGTTTTTACTTCTTCCGGAATACTCAAATATATACTTTGCATCAATTTCATTTCCAACATTTGTTCACCAGCTGCCATTTGCATGATTGAAAGATTGATTAGCTCTTCAAGACACAATACATATACAGAGATTCCTAGCCACAATAGTCTAACCATTTATATACATACCACTTAGGTCATCAGGTTGGCTGATTGACACACCGACAGTTTCAGAGTTTAAGTTTCAAAGCAAATAAATTTGTCTAAACATAGGTAAAAAACAGCAACAATTTAAAATAAAATCCTCTACAAAATAATGGTTTAAATATTAAATACATTAAATAGACTTGGGAAATTTAAAAAAGACGTTTGAAATTAGAATGCTGAAGATTTGTCATGATGCGAAATATTAACAAGTATTTAGAATTAAAAATTAATAAAATGAAATACAATTATAAAAACCTTGAGTATCAAGTTCGTGTTAATGCCTAAAATTAAAAACCAATTAATTAAAAAATACGTTTTAAAGCGTAAATGCAAACCGTGATATTTGTACTAGTAATGGCGAAGATTAGTTTGAGCATTAATTATAAAATTCAACTTAGGCAGTAAGAAGCGAAACGAAATGAAGCGAATAAAAAAAAAAAAAAATACAAAAACAAGAAATTATAGGCATTAAACTAGTTTTGTATATGCTTTTTTAGTGTTGAACTTAAAGTCAAACCTGTGCACATATAAATGTTAAAAACATAACGAGAAGTCTTTTTTCTTTATTTTTTATTTTTTTTTTTGTTGGAGCTGCTGACAATTGAAAATTTTAAAGTCGCTGAAACAATTGTCTAGCATCGTATGCTTAAACAATTTTGAAAGTGTCTTGGGAACAAAATACAACAACATTTGGTGTTTGTATTTATTGTATGCCTATGTATAAGCCTACACCTAAGCCAGTAATCAGAACATGAAAATCGCCAAACAATTTTATGCGCTCAATTGTTACAAAAAGTTAGTACATCCAAATAAATTTTTATTAGCCCGACAACAGAAAATTCCAAAATAAATAAAACTAAAATCTTATATCATTAAAAATTAAAATTAAAAAAGAGAAAGTATAAAACTATTGAGAAAGTAGCTAAAATAGACCCAATAAAAAGTGTTACAAAAATTTAAAAGAACAAAAAATATTAAAATACACAAGAAAACAAAAATTATTGATAAAGTATTAAAGTGCCTTAGAGAACGAAATAATAAATGAAAAACTAAAATCATATAAGAAGAATCTTAATTAATGCGGCAGTGAATTGTATTTCAGTTGTATTTTTATAAATAATTCACAGACACCTTTTGTTGTGTTGGCTTAGCGGCATATTGTTCTGGCCAAATTATATAAGTCAAAAAAGATTTTCGTATAACATAGAGAGCATTATTTTTGTATGTAAATAATTATATAGTATGTATTTAATATTAAGATACATATATTATGTACAACAAAATGTATTAAGCTATTTGTATATACGTATGTGTATGAAGATTTCAACTAATTATTTACTTAAACAAAACCTTTTTATATAGTTTTCAAAACGACTTGAAATTTAAGCTGCAGTTAGTCGAAGTCATGCCCTATTGAATGAGTCTTCTTATAGCTAGCCTGCCAATTTTATGTTTAATATAACTATTATTACATATTTCAATTATTCTTATTACGTATCAGTTAAGCACTCGGAAGTATATGCGTTAACGTTTATCTTGTTTAGGCCATAAATATCATAAAAGCTACTCTAACCTAAAGCCTTTTTGGGTTCCTTTGAGCGCAGCATTTTACCCATCGTTTATATGATTAGTGGCAAAATTTCGAGATAATTGCTGAGCAAGAACTATTAGCCGAAATTTAAGAAAATTCACTAAATTATGTGAAATGATGTCTATGCATAAGAATTGTAAAAATAAAGAAAACAATATCAAACTGGTTACACGACTTAATTATTTACAAACGTTTATGATAAGAGAAAATAAGAGGTTATTTTTCTTAAACAGAAAATTGTCATATATCTGCCAGGCCTACCAACTGAATAAAGGACATTCAAGTAGTTTCCGAGAGAACGATGGTTTTGTACTTTCATCCTTGTGATTCTGATACACTCAAGTCCTATAATATTTTAATTTTTCTCGTCGCTTGTGCACCCCTATAAGTATGCTGCATCTTTTAGCTTTAGGGCAATTTAGCTAATGCATAAACCTGAATTAGGTCACTGGTGCGTGCACATGCTACCAACTTAACCGCAACCTGCACAGACAATGTGTAAAGAGAATGTTTCGAAATCGACAAGCGAAAATAACGGGTTTTGGTGCATGAAATGTCTTTTTGTAAGTATCTCATTTGTTCAACTTTTGTATTGCTTAAGTACCTGACTTTTATTTTACTTATTGCTATTTCAGTTTTAAAAACATCTTCTGCGCTCAATCACATTCAACGTATTAGTCACATACCGTATGACGACATTAGTGCGTATTTTAAGTAATTATGCACAAAAACAAGTGGATTCTTAATTCGCTCGAAACAATCAATATTAATTTAAAGATGCGCTCTTATCTTGTTGTTAATCTGTTAAGCCAACACGATTTTCGAATTATAAGCAGACAAATTTAAAAAGAAAAATCCAAAAGCTGCTCACGTTGAGTTCCAAATTCAAGACCAGATCAGCGAAGACAACTCTGACACAATACAATGGTGTAGCCTCGCACTTGGCACAGCCGTAGGCTCTGGCATGCATGGGCGCAGCTCGTCCCCGTCCTTGACTTTAATAGTTAACTTGATATTTTCGGGTTTTCTGTCAGATTTCATGTTTTTTTTTTCTGATCGAAAATAAGAGTGCCAAAAATGCTAATTCGATAGATGGCATTTCAGCATTTGTTTAACATAAATTAAACACAACTTTTTGATTAATACTAAGGCAGTTGCTAGCCCAACCAAATACAACCAGTTGGTGTCTTGATCTGCCATTGACTCATCTCGAGAGAGAGACGAGTTTCGCATTGTGTATTATTTGTTTTTGTTTTATGCCACTCGGTCATTTCTAGAAGCTGCCGGCTGCCTCTCTCACGCTCGCGCACTCTGTGGTTTGTTTGTTGTTGGTATGCGCTTTGGTTATTTATTAACATGTTTGCTTTTTATTGCAACAGCAACGATAAATGTAGTCGCTGTCGTATACGTAACCAAAGTAGAAGAAGATCACCAACTGCGTCAACCACAGTCTCGGCTCATGCTCATCCGCTTCTGTTTTTTTTTTTTTTTTTGTTTTTTGTATGCGTCGCTTGCCATTTTACCAGTTAAGATCTGAGCCGCGCATCTATCGCAAAACAGTCGAAATTGTCTGCTCGTTGCTTGCACATCGCGTTCGCATTCCGCAACTGAACGGAACGTAGTGCCTAAGGACTACGCTTGAAGGATAACCACGTTATTGTATACGTTCACACACACAGTCGTTTAACATGGCAAAAATAATAATCAGTGCTTTATTGTGCCTGGCCATGTTCGGCTCATTGGGTTAGTAAAAACAAAATTCCATTTCACAAAAATTCCATTCCGTAACGAAAGACTCTGGTGACAAACTTGCCCACACTTGTCACTATTCAAATTGGGTGTGGGGTTACTTTAAGTGAACTTCTCTTTCGCGTTTTACTTAAATTTTCCCAAACCGTTTAATAATGTATATTGTGTTTCAAATGTGTGATTCAAACAATATTTTCTGTATGCTTATAAATTTTATTACTTTTTTGTCAAACCAAATCCAATGCAAAATTTACTATTGACTTCAGAAATCATCATCAAATCAGGTTATGAAAACAATCGCATAAATTTTAACTCAATTTAAATTCAAAGGTTAAGCTGAAAAGCAAGTATTTAAACACATAACTATTAACTTGCTTTTGCTTTATTGAATAATCACAAAGTAGTCAAGTAATTTAGAACCCAGACACGTTTTTTGTGGTTTACGCATAGCTTCGAAAATTTAACAAATTCTAAGCACATATCCCAAACATTTCATATATGAATGTACAAATATTCTTATTTATTATCTCATAAAAACATATATAAATATATATTTAAATATTTTTAACTCAATTCAGTTGATGTTGAAGTCTAAGATTGCAAAAATGACAATCCCCCTTCAAAATGTAGAAATCGTCATTTAATGAATTCTGAACAAGCTTAAATTATTATGTCAAAGCACATTAAACTAAACGCTTAACTATATTGGCGTCCCACGCTCTTTCAAAAACGAAACAATAATAATAACATCAATTAGAGGCACCACCATTGAAAGTGCAAGCCTCAGTCTTAGGGAGCATCAAACAAAGCTCGACACCAACACAGATTTCCCCAACTGCATAATTCATTTCATTCAAACAAAACAATTATTCAACTGATCGAACAACGTCATCTTGCAATTAAGCAACTGCCACTGGGATGGGCATGGGGAGCCAACCCGTGTGAATGATTTTCCAACAATACCAGGAAATTGCACGGGATGGAAACTGTCCAAAGAAAAGTGCAACTAATCAGCGCAAACTTAGGCAATATATTTGCCTGTAGATTTCCGCATGAAAAACACAAAAACTGCATTTAAAATGTTAAATCAGTGAGCGTTTTCAGCTTCAGCTTGTTTCAAGGTCGAATGGCAACTCTTTTAAAATAAATTCACACGCCGCTAGCATCGTATAAGTAAATTAGTACCCAAAATCAATATTACATAACACTTGCTGCTGCCACTGCTGCTGAGACTGTATTTGTTGCTTTTGATTTTGCTTTTGCTTTTGCTACTTGGTCCATTGTGGCTGCCTGCTTGCTGTTGCTTACTGTTGCTTATTGATATGCCGTGGAACAAGTTTTTGGCCTGGACAGCTACCTCAATCTCAATCTGAATCGCGATGCGTGCCCAGCCGGTTGACGTGACCTTTGAGCGCTTTAGCATTCAACAGCTATTTTTTTTATTAAACGAGTGTTTTGTTTTGGCCAACTCATTGAATTCAATATAAAATGATGATGATGACCACTTGTGTTGCACTGAAATTAGGAAGACAGCCGCACATGTGCGGATTCCAGTGAATGTTGTTCACTTCAATGTGTGGGAAAATGTTGAGTTAGTGCTTGCGGCACATAAGTTATGGTATCTAACAAGTCTCCAAATCTTTAAATGCAAATGAGTTTAAAAGAAATTGAAATTTAGCAGCAAAAAAACACAATTTAAATTTTGTTCACAATGTTCGATCATCTTGTAAGATTCCCATTAAAAATGATTGTTGAATAAAAAGCATGGGATTCCCCAGTGGAGCCCGTCAGCGTAATTGGCTTGAGTCTCTTTTGTGTCACACAATGCCAACTAGAGTTCAACAAACGGGGTGTGTACCTACACTTAAAAACCACCAGCTCATTAAAACTTTAAAAGATGACAACAGTTACAGACGGACAGACTCATACATCCAATATGTCCATATGTACATGTCTTGTCAATTTGATAATGGTCTCTTGTGGTGCGTGTTCCCTCTGGTTATGAATAAGAGGAGAGCTTTATAGACATTGGCTTCAATCTCAATTTAAGAAATGAATTTGAAAACGTCTCCACCAATATCCTCTTGCTGGCGATGTTCCTCCATCACGATCTCTGTTGTTTTGTCGATGGCCACGATGCTGATGTCCTGCTGATCAGCGAGATCTGATAGGCATTCTGTACCTCTTCAAAGTGTTTCTGTATATCTTTGCCAGCGATCATGCACAATGGTTCGCCAATAGAGAAATGTTTGCTCAAGAAAAACTTAATTAAAATCTTCAGGAAAATCGACGTACGATTAAAAGTGGCTTGGGTTGTAAAATCGATGTGGATTCTGTTGGTCCCTTCAAACGCATAATTATAATAAACATTTACAATATTAAGAATAATAATAATATGCATACCATTCTTGAACATAGTTTTAGTAGAATAAGTTCGAATCCGTTCTATAATTCTTCGTTCTTTATGATTTTATCTTATTTATTTACCATGTAGCACTTATAAATTATAAACTCTTTTTGCATGTGAATGAAAAAATGTATATACACTTCGACGTCGAAGATATCTAACTCAATATCCGTAAAACATAAGTGCATACTTTAATTTGAATAAAGACAGCGTAAATGCAACCTGAAATGTATTTGTTAAAATAAGAAATACTTTATTTAAAGCTCTTCAATTGTTCGTTCATTTGCATAAAGTTAAAAAAAAAAAATAATAATAATAAAAAAGAGAATAATAAAATAATGCAGAAACAATGCAAGCATCAGTTTTCATCATAAATCATTAGAGGTAAGCCCAACAAACTCCCAAGCCCGACCCTATTAACATCCAGACCTATCCGCCTCTCTTTCAGCCCAAGCAGCGAGTGGCTGCCGTGAGGTCAACGGTACTGCTCCCGTCTCCGGCTCCTGCGATGCCTACATCGAGTGTAAGAATGGCGTCGCCGAGGAGAAACTCTGCCCGGATGGCTTACTTTATAACGAGAAGTCCACCGGTTACCCTTGCGGTTATCCCATCGATGTGGAGTGTTCACAGGGACAGGCACGCCTGCAGTCTGCCCAGCCCACGGAAGATTGTCCGCATCAGTTTGGCTACTATCGCATGGGCGATGCTAGCCACTGTGGCCAGTTCATGAATTGTGCGAGTGGACGCGGTTACGTCTTTGACTGTCCGGAGGGATTGGCCTGGAATCCGGCCACATACAAGTGCGACTGGCCCGATCAAGTGGAGGACTGCGATGCTGAGGCCTTCCTTGGCTTCAGTTGCCCAGCCCCAGGACCGAAATCGGATCTGTTGGGAGAGCAGGAAGCGGATTACACGTTCCATCCGTCGTCGGATAATTGCCAGGTGTACTTCATCTGCATTGAGAATCGCCCGCGTCGCATTTCCTGTGGCGAGGATCAGGCCTTCAACCAGGAGCTGAAGCAGTGCGACGACATCGACAATGTGCCCAACTGCAGCAACGACATTCGCGCCAAGGGCGCCGAAATCAAAGCGGCACGCGCCAGTGCCGCCGCAGGGCGTAAGGCTGCCGGAAAACTGCATTAGCCGGACCACTACGGAAAAAGCAAGGGGAGGAAAGTGGAAGCTGATGTTGAATCAGAATTCAGATTTTGGATATGCAAAGCACGCAAAAGAGCTGCTCGAGTTTTCTAGTCTGTAGTTAAAAGGGGCGTTGTGCCAGTTTATTGTATACAACTTTGCCATTCACAAATATAATAAATAAATGTCGACATTTTTGTAACAAGTGCGTCTCGTTAAAGTCTTTTGTGTGGTCAAGGAAAAGCTTGTGCAAATATTAAACTGTGTTTATTAAACTGTTTCCCTCTTTCAATTGCAGTCCATGCTTCACCCGAGTGCCCCGCAGCCAACGGACGCTTTGCCAGTGGAGAACAATGTGATGCGTACACCGAATGCCAGGACGATGTGCCCGTTGCCAAACTCTGCCCGGATGGCCTGCTCTTCCATCAGCGAACCAAGGCCACCGGCGAATGCACTTATGCACCGTACTCCAGCTGCAAGGAGCGTGCACGCCTCCAGCCGGCCAATGGCACCGAAGAGTGTCCTCGCCAGTTCGGCTTCTATCCGAATGGTGATGAGACCAAGTGCGGCGTCTATCGCAATTGCGCCCATGGTGTGGCCAGCTTGACCAAGTGCCCCGAGGGACTGGCCTTCAACGAGGAGACCTATCAGTGCGACTGGCCCGATTTGGTGGGCAGCTGCAATGCGGAGGCTTTCTTGAATTTCAATTGCCCTGCACCGGAAGCCGTCGATGGTCTGGCACCGGAAGTAGACGTTGGTCCTGAGGGGGATTTACGCTACTATCGCCATCCACTAACCTGCAAAAAGTACTTCGTGTGCGTCAACGGACATCCGCGCCTCTACAACTGCGGCAAGTACCTGGCATTCAATGACGAGACGAAGCTCTGCGACTTCTACAACAAAGTGCCCGAGTGCTATGCCCTGCTCAAGGAGAAGCAGAAGCACAAGGCCGAGCGCAAGTTGCCCACACTGGGAGAGGCCCTGCCATAGAAGTCTCCAGTTAAGTTGACCATTTTCACAGAGGCTGCGTCTCGTCGAGATTTCCCTTTTTAACAATAAGAGTTGTGCAATTCATTTTGTAAATATATGAATACATACTTTTTGTATACCATTCTATTTGCGTATTGTTTTTTGAATAAATGAAAATTCCTACGCATTTCTTTAAACGATGTTTCAATTTCAACAACAGTTTTAATGGCCATGGGTATAGATATGGGTAAACTTATAAACAATACTGTATCGCCTAGCAGGTCTTCAAGTAATGCACAAGGACCTGAAGGAGCCAATATTTAGAAGCCCAGATTTGTGAATAATCCTTTCTCATGCAGTCGTAATAAAATTGTTTGCAGATTTTAGGTTTTGTAAGATTTAAATTTTATTTTTATCATCGCTTGTCGTTTTGGTTTATTAGTTAGTTTATACTTGTTGCTTACTCGTATTATTATAATTTACTGGTAGATATTAATTCGAATTATGTCAATTTTACACGGTTTTTGACTTCCACGGTTTCTGTCCCCACAGATTCCTCATTAAATGTTACATTTTTAAACTTGACCTCACTGGCTGCTGCTATACAACACCATAATGTGGACTAAAATATTCCAGTTTAGAGAACTAATGCAAAATGAATTTCTTTCGCTTTTTTAAGTTTTTGAAATAAATATAAGCTCGAATTTGTTGTTAAAAAACATTTCTCTGTTATCACTAATTAACCAATTGATTTTTGTAAAATTTATTGGAGTTACTTAAACTAAACGATCCAAAGATCCAGTTATTCTCCGCTCTCTTCTTCATATGCTTTTGCTTTCATTTAATTTTTTATTTTTTTTTTGGCTATAAAAATTAAGTTACATTTAGGTTTGCTTTTTGAACTTTTTGCACTATTTTTCTGCATGTGTGTGTATGTGTGTGTGTGTCTTTGTTTGTGTGTGTGTACATGATTAAATTACAACAAATAATGAATATTTAAGTTTAAGTATTTGCTTTAGAGTATGTTTTGTATGGTTTTACAAATTTTTCTTACCGTTTCGTTTCGTTTCGTTTTGTTTGTGGTGCTAGGCTAAGGCGACTTTTGTTTGGTTGTTTCACTTTGTTTGTTTTCATTTTTTGTTTTACATTTTGCAATATATTCAACATTTGTTGTTTTCTCTGTTGTCGGTTGTCCGTTGTCGTCATCTCGTCAGTGTGTCTCAGTAATGTCTGTTTTCCATTCTCATTTTTCACAAAAACGAATAATTTGCATTTGAACAAAGGGATAACCATAAAATGTGAACTTAAAACTTTGGCAATTGTAACAAAAATATTTTAAAAAAATAAAACACATATTTTAGTCGTTACAATTTGTGCTAGAAATTCGGCTATTAAAATTATTTAAGTTCATACCACGTCTCGTCTTTCATTTTACTTATTTTTTGTTTTGTTTGAGAAAAGTTTTACACATTTTTTTTTCGTTTTCGTTTTCGTTTCGTATCGTATCGTTATCGTTTTTGTTTTCGTTTACGTATCGTTTTTCATTTAACATATTCAGTCTTTCAGCTTTCAACATAAATAAATTAATTAAATTAATTTATTTAATTGCATTACAAAATGTTCAAGTGATGCTGCCTGTAAATAATTTCGTGTTCTATTGCATTTATGTGGTAATTTTCGTGGTCTGCCTTACGTTGCTCGTTTTAAAGTTTATAGCCAAAAAGTTGTTGATCTCAAACAGCGACGTGTCGCATTTGAAGAAAATTTTGAAAAAATTTCATCCTTAGTCAAAGTTGGTTGTAAAAGCCAAAAGTTTGCTTGCTTGCTTAAAGTACTTAACTTAATACTAGATTCTCGGGTTTATCATTTACATTTAATTGTAATAATTATATTTGCTTGTAATTTCTCTTTTATATTATCCCTTTTCTTTCCCTTCCTTTTCTGTTTGTTTTTTTATTTTTTTATATGCGTTCATTTATCTCATAAACTGCTTAGTTTTTCGCAATCTTCCTGCGTTTGCTAAATTTAATAACTTCTCAAGTGGACGTACGCCTTTTTTTTTTGTTTTGCATTTTCTTATCATTTTGGATTATTCAAAAGGTTGCTTAAATTTAGTTAATATACTCGTATTTTATGTATAGTAAATATATAAAATTTTGTGTCCAAATTCAGTTGTTTTTAGGAGTTATTTGTTGTTGTTGTTTTAGTAAGTAAATCAAGAAGATACGGCCAGAAACATAAAACTCACCAGAGTTAAACATCCGATTGGAACGTACCATCAAAATTCTGACTGTGATTTTGGCATTAAGTTAATTTAGTTTTCGTATATATTTTACTTTTGGGTGGGGCTTACGTTTATCATATGCTACATAAGTATCTTTCCTTGGTGTTCCTATGTCAACATAAAAACTTGTTGTCAAATCTCTTCTTTTCTTAGTTTGTGCTCTCGTTTTGTTCTTACTGTAAGTATAACCGGTCTCTTGTTTTTTGTGTTTTAAGGCAACTGCTTTTGTTACTGAATTTGTAATTTGTAATTTGTTGTTTGTCATTTGTTGTTTGTTTTAGTTTGTAATTTGTTTTTCTTATTTTGGAATTTTTACAATTTGATTTGGAACTGCATTTTTGGATTTGAATTTCGTTGGTCAACGTTTTGCTATTTCAACTAAATAATTACAAGTCTCTTAAAGCATATCATAAGCAGCCAGAAAGTGGTTTCATTTTTGTTTGACTCCTAAAAACAACGAAACATTTTTGCTTTTGCGGTTGCAAAAATTTAGCTGTGCCTTAAGTGTTAGTTTTAATGGAAATTTCGTTTATCAATATAGACTAGACTGTTATATGTTTTCCGTCATATATAATTTTGAATTTGGTTTTCGGGTTTATCGTCGAATTTTTCAATTTCTTAATTATGTTTAAAATACTCTTTAATCGTAAATTGAATGGAAATTATTAAGAGCTTAATTTTTTGGCCTAAATTTAATGCAGTTTACAATTCGCATATACATCAATTTTTTTTTGGCATAATTTTTGTTTTATATTTTGTTTTTCATTACGCATTTTTGTTGCGGCATTTTGTAGTTGCTGTTGCCCGCTTACTTAAGATTAAAATAATATTTGAAAATTATCCAACGCACTGTAAAAGTCGGAGACCCTTTGTGATGCATAATTAATTGAAAAATATTATAAATAAATAAAAACAACACAAATTATAATTATGAAGAAACTTTAATGGGGGTTTGAGTAATAAAATGCTTGATTATAAATCATCATAAACTTAACATTAATAAAAATGTAATAAGAATTTGGTTAAAGCAATAAAAATTCAACTTAATTGTTATTTAAACTATAAACTAATTGAAAACACAATCGGAAGGTAAATTTGTTAAGGTATAATTTTACAAGCAATTGAAAATATCATAAAACAATGGAAAACTGTTATTACAAATTATTGTAACTAATGCAAAAACTATAAATTGGACGTCGCGCTGCATTAATGGAACTTCCGCTTTTTTCCGCCACGCTTCTTTCCCTTGCCGCGTGCCTTGGTCAGTTTGCGTTTTTTGCTAAGGCCATCTCCGCGAAGCGCAGACTCGCGGCTAATCTCACCAAGAATTTCATCGCCCACATTGCCTGCCAATTGGATAAGAGTTGAGCATAAGCAGTAAGAAATTAACGGTATGCGAATACTTACCCAATGAGGTGAGCTGACGCTGACGATGCTTCTCCGCTTTGGTTACTGGCAGACGCACATAATATTTCTCCTCGTACTCCTGCTTCTCCTTCTGCGCCTGCGAGAGCATCTGCTGAGCGCGTGAGCCCGACGACAGCTCGGTGGGCGCATCCAAGTACTCCTCCTTCAGATCTTGCAGCATTGATGAGCTATAAATCGAATTAAACGATGAATTCTCTGATTTTAGAGTCATTACTCTGTTAGCTTACGTGATTGCACGCTTCTTGGCACGATCCAGAGCCTTCTTTTCCTTGTCCGCGTCGCGCTCATCGCCATCGTAATAGACGGGCTTAATGCGTGGCGGCACATAGACCCCCGATTTGCCTGCGGTGGCTGCTTTGCGCGGCTTTTTCGCAGCGCCTGCCTCATCATCGTCCTCGTCTTCGTCATCATCCTCGTCCCCATCGCTGTCGCTGCCTGCCTGGTTGTCATCGTCCTCAGCGCCGCCAGCGGCGCCAGCAGTGCTGAGCATGTCCTCCGGATTTGGCTTATAGAGTATGGGATCTGTGCTACTGGAGACACCTGTAGTAGCTGTCTTGACCAGCTTGTCAATCTGATAGCGCAGCTTGTAGTCTATGGGCCGTATCTTCTCCAGCACCGTGCGTATCTCGATCAGGCGCTCAATGGAGGGATCACCCTCAATGGTCTCGCCGGAGCACTTGCGCAGCACCACGTATGTCAGGTTGATCAAATAGTCCAGCAGCATGTGATACTTGACCTCGAGAAAGCTCAGTCCGTACTCGGTGCTCAGCTCGCCGCGCTTGACGCGCTGCAGCATTCCCTCAACGAGATCTGTCACCTGCTTCACATTGCTGTTCATCTCGCCCAGCAGCTGAATTGCCTGCGGTATGTCCTGCTGACCCTGCACCTCGCAATCATAGTCCAGTGCCTGTGCAATGGATGTTAATTTATACGATTAATATTTAATAATTTAACAATATTTATTTAATTGGAATAGAAGACTTTTTAAATAATACAAAATATATAATATAATTAAAATATCCGTAATATTTCTATTATACACCCGTCATTAGCAATTCCAGAAATTTGTATCTGAGGATTGCTTGTTGTTTAGTTGGCTTACCTCATGCATTGTAAGCATAAAATATTGACTATGGTAACAATTGGCAATGATACTTTTGACTATTATAAAATGCAGCTTACACAATTGTCGCACCTAAGCAATTTACTACCAACTGCAGGCTGAAATACATGTGTGTGTGTGTACATGTATAAATATATATATATATATAAATATCAGCTAATTATGCCTGTGAAACCAAAAATAGCTCGTTGGCCAATCGCCAGTCGCTATGTGTCTGGTTGTCTCGCTTGCACTGCTGTCGCCTATTATATTGGTCATTATCATATTTAACAAATTTTGTGCACAGGAAATTAAATTTGCTACGCAAATACACGAATAACTTGTTTAGTATATGAAATGCCATAAGCAGATAGTAGAATGCATTCTCCCCACAGTTGGTGCCACACCGGCCCACATTACCATAATCTGCCCCTTCCCCGTGTCCCTGTCCATGATGCATGTGCTGCGTGTGTGCGTTGTGTTTGTCCTCTGAACGCGACACCGCACAACACATTTGCATATTTTATTGGTTGCCATTTAATTATTCGCATTTTATAGCATTTTTGGCCCGCTATAGTCAAACTGTATTTTAAAACCCGCAGCTTATGCTGCATTTATTTTCAATTAATATTAATAAAGCAATGAGGAGGGGGGAACGCTGGTTAGTCCATTTCCATGTCACATTTATTTTTAGAGATTAATTGCAATTTGTGAAATGCATTGATCATTTTTTGTGTTTTGATATTGATGCAGTTTTGATTTTGCCATCTGCGAGTCGCTAAGAATTCGCGATGGCTGCAAAATATGCCATTTCAAAGGCAATTTACCAAATAATTATTTTGATAACAATTCTTTGAGTGCGTTTGTATTTGTTTCCTACACATAAATATGCAATTTTGACGAATTTGCATATTATTGTTGCAAATTAATTTAATTTGCATTTCGCTGACAGACATTAAATAACAAAGTGTTTCGAAATTTTGACTTAATTGCTGTTTGGCTGGATGAAATACATCGAAAAGCTACAAAATACAATTTCTGAACTCGTTGATTGAGTAAAGCCAGGGAAAAGTACATAAAATTTAAAACTCGAATATGAAATGTTAAAGTTATTGCAAACAAATAAAAGCAGCTTCCACATCAAATAAGCTTCAGAAATTATTATTATGTGTTTTTAATAAGCGGAAAATTATAACACATTATTAAAGACAATTTTTATTGTTTAATATATTTTCTGTTAAAAGTATATAAGTTAAACTGTATATTAAATTACACATATTTAAAAGAAAAAAAAAAAAAACAAATTCTCTGCGATATTTAATAATTGTTTTTAATGAATTCTTTGTGTGTTTGCAATATTTGCATTGCAAATACAATAAATTTTGATTAAACCATGACTAGTAAAGCCTTTAATGCAGTAGCCTTGATTTATTCAAATCTTTGTCAGAGTCAAAACTGAAACTGTTTAAGAAGCTTCCTCGATACTTATTTATAATCGCATACATTTTGAACCATTTTACGGTTTCTGTTGCCAATAGGCAATTACAATTAAGCCTGCGTCACGCACTCGACTAGCCTCGCTTTGTGTGTGATTGGAGCAAAAGGGGAGTTGTGCTGGGTGGGTCAACTAAAGGAGGATCAAGATAAAATGCATATGCGAGCATATTTCAGGCGACAGCCAATGCTAAAACTAACTGTAAACAAACAGCAACAGCAACAAAAACAACAATTGCACGTAGAACTTGTGAAGGCATCGCTTTCCAAAAACTGTCCCCAGCGAACCGCAAAAGCGGCCTGCACGCGCATGACGATGGCCGATTATTTGACTTGCCTCGTTACACCAACTCAAATAACAACAACAACAACAACAGCAACAAGAGGCATAACTACAACATTTGTACATCTGTACTGCTAACGGCAATTTACAACAAATGCCCCCCCCACACACACACACACATAGCATTTGGAGGTGGCCGCTCTCACAGACAATGTGCCAATAATTTTAAATTCGTGGCACTTTTTCAAATGCAACGACTGCAGCAACAACAACAACGGAAACAACAAGCTGCGTTTATTGTTGTTGTTGTTGCTGTGTTGCTGTGTCGCTGCATTTGCATTAATGGTTATTTGGAAGTGCATTTTATGCACAGGCCGCTGCCAGTAAGTAGGCAACGAATTGAACTCGCCCACAGCCCACAACCCACACAGCACACACATGCAAGCAAACATATGTATTTGTGCGTATATATTGCCGTCTCTGTCTCTGTTGTGTGTAAACGAGTTTTAGTTCCTCCTATAAATATTTTTTGTTTGAATTAAATATGAATTATATTTGCAGTTTGCCAGTCAGGTTATGTTGCAGGTTATGTAAATTGTGCGGCTCCTTCTTCACCTGCACCTCCACCTCTGCATCTGCCTTCCTCAACGAGTTTTGACAAAATTTAACGATAGCATTTGATGCCATTTCACAATCAACCCACTCCTCTCCTGAACCCTCCCCTGTCTGCTGTGGTTTTGTGTCATTTTAGCAAATCGGTGTGTGGCTGCCATCATCGTCAGACGAATTTTGCAGAACTTTTTTTTTTTGTCATTTTATTTTGGTTGTTGTTTGACATTAACATCATAAATGAATGCGTGCACTTCTGCGATAATTGCACAAAATACATTTCATATTTACGAGCATTTTAATTTGCCATCTATATATACATATACATATGTATATATGTATAGCATATTATGTGCAACATTTGACTGGCGACTGTAGTTGGAATTGAGAGGTGGAACCGATTTGCAGCCGCTATTTCGACGGCTCGGTATTGGCCAATGAGCTCTTTTAAGCTGGCATCAGCAGCCAGATGAATGCAGTTGATTACAATTTCGTTTTTTGGCATTTATTTAAAATATCAAACAGGAAACGCACATGAAACACACACACAGATGTGCAAAGTCTACGCACATTTGGTGGGCTTAAATGTGGCAAATATGTTTGCGCGATTTGTGGGGGAGGGGCTTATGGGCCTAAAATTATTGTATTTAATGCTTGAAAATACAAGAACAAAGCTTAGAAGGTGTCACGGTTGATTTTGAAACAAAATACAAATTGTTTTTAATAAATGACATTATATTTAACCCATTCGAAGAGTTCAACAAAACTCCATTTTTGAGTTATACAAAAGTCAATAACCTGTGACGAAAAATTATAATAATAAGATTTATTCTAGTCGGTTCCTTAACAATAACTATTTGATCATCTGCTGATTTTCAGCGTTAACTTAATCTAGAAGTGGCCAAAAGAAACATGAACTTGAACAGAACTCATCGACAGATTTGAATACAGATACAACTGCTGCGCCCTTCAAAATCGATTCAGCCTTGTAATCATTACATCGTTTGGAAGCACCTGGCAAGGCAGCAAGCAATGCAAGGGGACTACTTGTTTCAATTATAAAACAACAAATTGTGCGCTTTTCAGCCAACTCCACTTTCCCCAACACTCATGTGGGCGTTGAGGGTGGGGTTGAAGCACAACTGCGCGACGGCCATTAGAAATCGATTGACATAACTCAAAAATTGTGCAAATTAACGTTAAAACCAGCGAGCCAACGACAATATGGGCGAGGCAACTGCAGGCGGGCAGGGGTGTTGGTGGTGTGGTGTCAGCCAACAGCCTGTAAATAACAGTGCAACGTTCCAGCATCGGCAAATTATGGCCTGTCCCAGAGTTGGGGCATAGTGTGGTGCTAACACAGCATGTATGCATTGGTGTGTGTAACTATGCAAAAGAGCAAACCCGATCCGTGTGTGCATTTGTATGTGTGTGTGTGCAACGAGGGGCAGGACAATGCTTGGCGGCCGCGTCCGTTGAGCGCCTGATGAAGAAATACGCGCGACTGTTGCAAACCGCAGTCAGACCAAGCAGGTCCGACTCCACCCCAAACCCCAACCCAGCAGACCAGTTCAAAGTGGACCTCAAATTTATGCAGGGCCTCGTGCAACGTGTCGTTGTCGGCGTTCTGATGGTTGTAGTTGCATTGCCAATAACCGAATATTGATTAGAGTTTATAGGCACAACCCAAAGCCAGCGCGAGGAGTCGCTAATAAAACGCAGCCGCAGCAAAACATGCGACGAGTGTTCTGTAATTTCAAATCAACTGAATTTCGCAAAGAAAATATATATTGTCTAATATCAGATTTAAATATTATATTATATATATAGAGATATATCAAATCAATTTGTATGCCTAGTGAATTGTGCATTAAGCCTACTTATCAAATTAAGAATATAATTTAAGTTAATAATTGTAAAGCAGTTGAAATTTTAGTTTTAGATTTTATGGCTTTGAACATGTCAATTTATATTTGGCTTGAGATCTTTCATATTTTGAACAGGCAAAATTACAACTCAGTACTTTCATCGTTAAAAATTCCTCCAATTGAATATGTGCATTTAGAGGAGAATTCGATTCTAGGAACTGAGTAGCAAACAGACAACGCCACCAAAATAATACCAAACTCCGCTTCGCGAGTTGAGCAGACATTTTGTGACATGTGGCACTGTTTATGTCATATTATTTGCTGGAGTATTTGTTGTTTTTTGTGGATTTTCGGTGGTGCTTTTAGGTGCACACCGAACGGAAATGCAACTTTTGCGGTCGCGTCAAATGCCAATACACACACAATGACATAAAGTACATAAGTCCGGATATGTCTGAATAAAGCTATGCGCTCATACTTGTATATGAAGCGCATGGGCTTATGTACTAATAGCTTATATAGGAACAGCAAATATAATTGCATATTTTATGCAGCGGCGCATAGAACAAACATTGCATTCTGCCGCCCAAACTGGTATTTGGCCATTTTCAATTCGGCGAAAAACGAAATTCAACCCAACAAACGAATTGAACCAGTCAGCCATTATTTATTTAAATAATTGGCTAACCATAAAAAATAATTATAAAACACCAAAAGTGGTCGAGCAGACAAAGGAGTATGAAAGCCCAGTGGGAATTGGAATAATGGAGCAGGGATGGGACGATTTAGAGTCTGTACAAACGGTCTGAATAAATGAATAACGAATGCGATCATATTGCGAGATTAGAACCGCAGTTCTGTTCAAATAGGCGCTGAAATGAGTGCCTCGCATACCAAATGGAATACGCCAAGATATGGTTACAATAAAACACAAGCTATTAAAAAAACCACAACAATTTGCACTTAAATTTAAAGAGATGTATTTAATTCAAAAGATTTAGTATTCTATCAATGGATGACTTTCTAATTCCAAACAAATGAATAAATAGTTTAAATAAAGAATTATCAAAGATGTTGAATCCTTTTCATGTTTTTTCGGAACTAGATTCTAACTTTGCACATTATTATTATTTGTTGTTGTTGTTGTTCACGCTGTTTTTTGGACAATCGAATGAGCACAACAAACACGAAACACACAAAAACGCATAAAAAACTCAAGAGAATTTATGAAAGGCGGAGATATGAAGAGGCACCAAAATATATGCATGTGCACAGAAAAGAATGACAAGGCAAATTCGTCGCCTGTTAGGGCCAGGCCAAAAACAGATAAGTACAATGTCAGACGGACAGTTACTCAGCCCGGCAGACGAGCAAACATTTTGAAATTTTTTATACATGTGGGCATGCAACGGTTTGGGGCAGTGCTGCTCATACGCCGCGTAGCCAGCGGGGCAAACAATTTCTTGTCTTTTTTTTTTATTCTCCTTTCAACATCACAACAAAGTGTCAAAGCGACGCACATATTTGTAGGCGTCAACGGGTGTTGTTTTTTGTAAAAGCAATTTTCATTAACAAAAGGGGTGCGGTCGAGTGCTGGGCGTCAACGGGTTAAGGACGTGTGAATGAAAATTAAAATAGCAAGCAATTTGAGGATTCACCATCGAGATTATTAAGAGATTATTTAAAAAAAAAACTGACGCTCTTAAATGGATTTGCACCGGAACCTTAAAGATAATTAAATAAACCTTTTGCCGATTTGTATGAATTGGATTTGATGTCAATTTACTCACAGCAACCGTTTTGTTTTTTTATATTAATTTAATTCGTTTATAAATTATTATTTTAAAATATTTAAATATATTTTTGGGAGATTGTCCATTCTTTGTTGACATTCTCTCATTTCCCTATTTTTTATATAACAAGTTTTCTACTTTTAATGTCTTTAGCAGGATGAAAAACTTCTGCTCTATTAAAAGTAAATGTTACAATATTTGAATGGATATTTTTATTATAGAAAAAATGAATACACGTGTTATTTTGCATTCATTAGATCTTTATAACTTTTTTTTAGTTGAGTTTTCGCATTGGAAAAGTGCTTTGCTAAAGACTATCTAAAGACGGCAATAAAAAACCCGAGTAAATCGAAAAATGTATCAAATTTACCTTCTGCTCGTTTCTGTTTTCATATCGTGGAGCTCTGTAATATTTAAAAATGCAAGCAACCCACACAGATGCAAATTGACAAACAAACAGGCAGCAAAAAAATCAGATACACAGCGCTCGTATACCCCATAAAAAGAGAAGAAATCAGCATGAAATGAAAATAAATAAAGGGGAATGAGAATGAGAATGAGAAGGGAAGAGAAGAGAGGAGCAGAGAAGAGAAGAGCAGAGAAGAGCAGAGAAGAGACGAAGCGTACAAAAACACATCGCTATGAAATATTGCCAATCAGAAATGAAACCGAAAATAAATCGATTGTTTCAACAAACGCACAGAGCACAAAAACACGAGCCACGGCGACAGAGTTGCAGCCAAAACAACGGCAACAGAGCAGCCAGGATAACGAGGACATGTGGCAATGTTGTGGAGTGAAAGAGCCAGCTGGTTTTTGCTGCCCAAAAATTTTGCTGTTGCGTTACGCGAAAAAAGGCGAACGCGATGCGGGAAACGGCAACAATTGTGGATAGTGGACAGAGTTCTACATGGATGTATGTTTGTAGGCGTGGCAGTGGGCGCTGGGTTGGGCGTTGCGCGCTGAGTGATTGCTGCATCTGTGTTTGTGTGGGTGCAAATTGAAACAGAGTTGAGAGCTGAAGCTGTGCTGAGCTGGGCTCAACTCAACTGACCGGGCTGGCTAGGCTGGACCACCATTGCTAGGCCGACCTCATCGTGTCGCATTGCTGCTCCTGGCCAGCCTCGCGGGCCCAACAAGCGCGCTGAGTGTTTGCCATGGGGCTGCCAGCCAGCGAGAGAGAATGAGTGAGAGAGAGAGAGAGAGAGAGAGAGAAAGTATTGCCGGGAATGCGGGGGGCAGCGGACGTTGCATTTGCATGTGCGAGGCATAATTGGACAGCACCCAGTATGTTCTTTCGTATAAGTGAGTCTGTGTGTGTGTGTGTCTGTGAGTGTGTGTTTCTGTGTGGGGAAAGTGGTGGTCAGGAGGTAGCTAGTGAATCTCCGGCAGTCGCATTGAATGGCAGCTACAATTCCGATGTTTTTTTTTTTTATTTTCTGCTGCCTGCGCCCTGTGGAGGTCTTTGCATATTGATGACGATGATGACGACGATGTTGCCTCTTTGTCTGTCTCGATACCTGCTTCTGCTTTCCTTTTAGGCTTTCCCCATGCTCCAACTAGTTATTGTTAAACCTTGCCCCAGCCGCAGTCAAAGGTGACATGAGGAATGCGCATGGACCTTTAAAGAGACGCTCATGAAACTGGGACACATCGAGTAGACAAACGAAGCTCAGCTTTAATTATGTATCGTTTGACATGTGCTTTGTCCGGTTTTGAAGTAGATTTATATTTACCAAACGGCATTGCAATCCTTAACAACCGCTCAAAACCTCGACAGCTTCTTAATTTGAAGAACACAAACATTTTGCAAAATGAACTGATAACTAAAGAACTAAATTCGATGTTCAGTTTATAATTGAGTTATTCAATAAGTAGTATGTTATTTCCAAAGATAAAATATAAACTGATCATTCTTAAATTATTGTAATCGGGAGTCACAGCACTAGACACATATCAATTAATAACTACAAATACAGATTATGATTAAAATAAATCATACATCATCAATAGAAGACAAGAAAGTGACGAACAAATCTTTGTATTTAATCCCCGTCGAGTGTAAGATTTACCTGTCTAAAATTGAATCTAAAAACAAATCTATACAAGCATCTTCCTCGATATTTCGTTAAAGAGTAACAAGAAATGCGTGTTGCTGACAATTTCAAGCTAAGTAAAGGGTATCTAAGAAGAAATCATACTCGCAATATTTGTTGTTAATTTTGTTGTATTTTTTTATTATAATCAAAATAAAGTGGCCATCAGATTCAGTTGTCATTTGGCATTTACATGTACCGCAATTGTTCACCTCTCGCCCGGCGTTGCTATCAACTCCATTTCGCGATGCTATTGGTGAAGCAAAACCAACTGCGACATCATATTTATGCCTGCATATAACTGAATGGCAGGTTGATTTATTTCTGGGTGTGTCCATTTGGCGTGTTCAAATATTATTTATAAAACACATACACATAAAACACAATTGTATATGGCAAATGGAATAAATGCAGAAATGAAAAACCTGCACAACTGAAATGGCTAAAACCAGCAGCAACAACAACATAAACGCATATAGAACTCAACATTAAATTTACGTGCCAATAAAATAAACAAGCGTCGAGTATTTTGGTGACTCGCCAGTTGAAATACCAAACATGGCCAGGACCCATATATATCTGACGGCTCGCATAGAATTGGTGGGTTGAGTGGGGGGTGGGCTTGTTGATTTTCGAGCGTTGGGTGTAGGATGTAGGCGGCACAGGAAGAGCCAGCGACAGACACATACACACACTCACACACCCACACACTCACACATAAACACACCAGCTCTGGCACTTCATGCATGCATAAATCGCGCGAATTTTTCACGTTGGTCGCGTTGATTGTATAGCAAAAATAACCGAGTGAAGTGGCTGCTTGTTGTTGTTGTTGCTGTTGCTATTTCAAAGGCGGGGCTGCCACTGCTGGACTTAGAAGTGGATGGGGGGGGGGGGGGATTGAGAGGGGGGCTGGCCAGGAGTTAGCACAGACACATTGTCACAAAAACAACAAATGCGACGCGCATTTTATATAAATTTTAAATACAATTTGCTATTGAGCCTCCCCGCCAAACAACAGTGGAGAGACAACAACACGACAATAACGCGGGTAACAACAACAACAACAACGACAACACAAACAAACACATCAACAGCAGAGACAATGTGTGGAAAGAGTTGCAATATCCGAGTTAGACAGCGCACAACTGTCGAGTAATTGGAAATGTGTATTGTTTTGAAATACCAAATGTACTGGTACTTGCTGCAGGTATATACACATTCATATTTATCATATACATATATATATATATATATATATATACATATAGATTTTTGTGTTGATGTTCATGTGGAAAGAGGTGCTTAATAGGATATAAAATATTGCACATAGAAAAGTGCGAATTTCTAGTTGAAGAATGACAAAATATTTATAGATTTGTAGCCTGATTCCATTATCAATATTTGTTCTATTCGAATTTGTTGCGTATTTTAAAAATTCATCTCGAGCATATCGACTTTTTGTCATCATCTGTTCTAATACGCACTTAAAAATACATTGAACATCCTTAAACAGGGCAGACAGCTGCACAGCGATGTGGCTCGACAATCTATCAACGGTTAACCCTCTTCACAGCATCAATCACACAACTGCAACACACATTACATGCTCAGCAAGGCTACTCATGTATGCCAAGCCTGTTAAGCCTTCTTTATGAACCGTCCAGTCATATTATTTCCCCCAATTGCACAACCCCCAGTCGCCTCTAATCTATTAAAACCCACATGAGCGAAATTAACCAAAAACTGGGCAGTAAACAAAAGATGTGAGGGGCGCGGAAGGACAAGGGGGAATCCCCAAAGATTGTTTTTTAGAGTGATGAATGCATTTTCACATTTCCACATTTCCACTTTGGCAGACGCAAATGGAAAATAATAATGGGGACTGTGCACGCCTCGATGCGAGCCGCAGATAAGTTTCATAAATTAAATAGCCGGGTTCTGAGCATATTAGCGTAAAATTGCAGACAACCCTTCGCAGCAGAAATCTCATTACAATTTCAACGCGATCAGACAGCAGTAAAACAGCAGCAAAACAGCAGCAAGAAGAAGAAGAACAAGAAACAAAACGCAGCGGCGACAGCAGCGGAAACCCCGCTGATGAAATGGATTTTTATCCCAAAACAGGACATGGGGCATCAGCGAGAAAGCAGAGGCAGACTAAGCGAACAACAGAGAAACACAGAGACACAGAGCGAGAGATAGAATGGGCATAGAGAATTATGAAAAAAAAAACAACAGGAAAACCCGCAGCAAAAGCGTCAACAGCCCAAAAAAAAAAGAAAAAATTACATATATATAAATTAAAAAAAAAAAAAAAATCACATCAGCAAAAGTGGAACCCTTGTTGAGAGGCAGGATGAGGGTGATGGTCCACGGCGCGTAAAAAATGCAAATCCCAAGTCAAAGCTTAGTGCCGAAGCTCTGCACGTGGCAACCTGGCAACATACGTGCCCCGTCCCCAATAGCTCCAGCCGCCCCCCTCCCATCCTCATACATATATGAGTAATGGCATAACGAAAACAAAAAAAATGGTTGGAGGAAAGAAAAGTCTACGCAGGAATGGCATTTCAAAACGTATGTCCCGGCATAATGCAACGAGTCAGTTGGCCTGGTCAGTTATTGTTGTTGTTGTTATTGTTGTTGTTGATGTTGCTGTTGTTGGAAGGAGGCAAATTCAATAAAAATACCCGCTGGAGGGCATGAGATAGACAAGAGTCTGCTGCTGTGTGTGCGGAAAAAATGCTGCCATTGGAGTTGGAGTTGAATTGTAGATGAGAAAGTGTGTGCGAGTGAGTGTGTGTGTGCGTGTGTGTGAGCGTGTGTGTGTACATGGGTAGATGCCTAGTTGTATGTGGATTGCATGGCGCTAGCAGATCAATGACGCAAGTGCGTTGAAGTGTAGCGCAAACAATGGAAAAAAGGCATCTGCAAATAGATATAGAACTACTCGAATGTATGTGGAACATATTAGAATTCTGTATTGCACTCACTCGTACTCATTTGAGTGTTTTTTTATTTATTTGGAAATACACGCAAGAGTGCATTCCTAGAAACCATAATATTAAGTGATATAGTCACCAATGAGTCCTCTTAAATCAGGATATATCAAATTGATAAGCTACCTTAATTTTATATACGAATTTAAATTTATGTAATTATGCAATTATGAAAAAAGTTTTAAAAGCGTGTAAATATTTTGGTAACAGGAACTGACATTTAAATATTTTTCAGACTATTGCTGAGCCTGGCATAAAATGATGCATTATCCTTGAAACTGCCGCTAAAATTTTTATATTTTTTCAAACATTAAATGTTCATTACAAATATATAAATATAATTGTGAAAAGGTTGCGATTTTAGGGTAAGCAATGGCGCAGCTATTCGCATTCAGGGAACTGTTCCCTAAACCAGATGTCAGCTTTTATTGCCATTGCTGGCTGATTAAAAGACGCTGTTTTCCATGGGCCAAGCACCTATAGAAAATCATTCGAAAAGGCACTAAAAACCATTACAACAACAAGACACATAGCCATTAGTCTTAGTAGCGGGTATGAGGATAGGCAACAGCATCAGGACCTGGACCTGGACTAGGACTAGAACCAGTAACAAGAGCACTAAACAGCCGTCAAAATCATTGCCATTAAGCTGGCACTGGGCACACTGCGAACAATAGCAAAGACGTCACAAAGAAGCCGCCCCCTGACCAGCTATGGTGGTCAACTGTCCGCCTTAACCCGTCAACCGCATGCCAGAGAGTTGAGCGCGGAAAAAAAAGACTATGCCAGAATTGCTGTTCGAGAGTGCTTGCCTGCCCATCTGCCCGTCTGTCCGTCTGCCTGCCTGGCTGCTGGTCAACTCAAGTAGCTCGTGTGTCGTTTTATACTCCATTTTTTTCCGGCTGCATTGTGCGCTGGTCGCTTGGGGAAACTTTGCTCTATTTCCGCCGTCTGGCTGATGTTTTGGCGGTTCGTTAGCGGTGCTGGACTGAAGTGGAAGGCGATGCCGGATCAGATGATGGCCAAGAGCAGCCAGCGATTGCGAGTGTGTGCGTCTGTCGGTTGGCTTATGCGACTCGCGCCATCCTGTGCGCCTTTGTGCCGACATTTTGCATGCAAAGCGAAAATGTTGTCGCTGTTTAATGTCAAGCGATGACGGTGTTTTTTGCTCTGCTTTCTGCTTTCTGTTTTTTTTTTCTTTTTGTGGCCAATGCTCATTGTTGATGCTGACCCCGATATCCCGTCTTCCAGCTGAATACTTGGCATGTTTGTCGCTGGCTAACTGCAGACAGTTTCATGCCCATTGCGTATTGGACGCGTTACGCCCACTCCACTCCGTTCCGCCCGTCATTGGCCATGGTTCGTCTCAGTTGATGCGCTGTCTTGATGGATTTGTCTAGCTAAGTGTCGGTTCGTCGACTTGCTGCAGTTGGTGTTGAAATGGTTTGAATTGATTGGGCTTAGATTAAATAGATTGACGAGTTAAAAGTTGTGATTCTTAATAAAAACAAAAACTCACATTTGTAATAAAAAAAGATACATTTTTGGGGCACCTCTTATCAATTTTTATACTATATTTATTTTTATGAAACACAAGGCAAGAAAATATTTAAATCCCATTTTTAAACATTTCAAAGAGCACAAAGGTTTCATAAAATGTCAAACATAATATTCAACATGCCGAGTCCATTTTCAGTGGCAATAAATTATTTAAAAAAATTCCTCGCATATATCGAAATATTTTATTGATTGGGTTTGAGTCAGGTAACCCGAAAAGTAATTTTTTTTTTTCGCCATCTGAACCAGGCAGCTGACTGGATTACACACTGAATATTCGTCTGGCACTGTCGATAACACTCAAACCGGGAAGCAACCCAATTTACTATATACACAACAGACATGTGCTGGCACATACACCCCCCTCTCTCTCTGGGAGGTCGCTGCCAAATGCCAACTGCCAACTGCCGCGAGCTGCGAAATGTGAAATAAAAGAAAAAATCTTGGTACAAATGACAAGCTCAAATGGCTCAAATGTTTTTGTTTGCAATCATATTATATTTATGCAGTGTTTGCCTCTCATTCTACACAGTTCCAACACTTTCCTCTCACCAGTTCCCTATGCTATGATACATGTATGCACATATATACGTTTATACATACATTTGCATGTATATTTTTTTTTTAACTGCGCAAACAAAGTGCGGCTATTTTGAGGGGGTTGTGAGTTGAGTTGGGCTGAGTACTCGTCTATGGCATTTGTGACCACTCTTGGCTGGCCTAATGCTCGTTTCGGTTAATCAAGGCTCGAGATTTTAAATTGTATTTATCATTTGGGGTAAATAGATTCTTTTTTTACTCTCGGCTTCTTGATGAAAATGCGTTTCGGCTGTTTGTGATTCCATTTCGCTTATTCGCTTTATTTACATTGGTTACCCAAAATGCATATATTTTGCAAACGGGACACTTTTTTGCCGTTGTATTACGCAAATATTTAAATATGTAATATATAGAGAGGTGTATGAGTATATATCAACGACATGGCCCGCCCCCGTACCCAGCATAGCACATCAACTTTATTATTAAATTTTTTTATATTTATTTTACTTTTTCGCTTTTTTTTTTTTTTTTGCTGTGCAAGGGTTTATAAGCTTGTCAGCGTGTGTGTGAGTGTGTGTCCATGTGTGTAACGCCCTTTTTTCGGACAGTGCATTTTTAATATAATTTTTCATCCCCCCTCCGTACTTCGTCGGCTCACACTTGGCGCCTCAGTTGCCGCGGCCACAATTTTTTTTCCAGATTTGTATTTTTATTTTGGTCGCTTTTTGCCCACATCTCCCAGCTCCCACTAACCAGCAGCCTTGTTTGCAGTGGGCGTGTATATATTTTTTTCCTATATATGCCATGTGGAGTTCCGGGGGTTGGTCGCCGCCCATTGGCAACTGTCCGGTTTGCAGGTGGCCTCGCTGCATATGCGAAATGCTCGCAACGCTTTGTTTTTATATTTTAAATTTCTTTTTTTTTTTTTTTTTGCATTCACACTGAGATTGTGGGGGTTAAGCGAACGGTGGAGAAGGGGAGGAAAAGCCAGGCGTAATAAGCAGGCGGCGTTGTCACGCGTACCGTTGAAACTGTGGTTCGAGGATTGTTCCGCAACAAATAGGAAAAATACTTTCTGCCATATAAGCAAAAAGTATTTTTAATGAATTTTTATGCTGGGTGGCGTATTGTTTTTTAGTGTTTTTTAATTAAATAAAAATATATATTTAAAATTGCATAATATTTTAATTGAAATGGAGTAGGCAAAAAAAAAGATAAATTCAGCCAAATGAGAGGATAAAACCAGACAATGGAATTTTGATATGGCTCGTAATCGGGTGCAGATTTTGAGAGTTGCTATTCTCTGCACTTTGAGTCAATATAATTCTAATTTCTAATTTGTACTTATTATTCCTTGTTGTTTATCAATGAAATTACTAATAATAAATTGGGTGTACAAAAATCACATTGTGTGGATTTCGAATCCCTTCTTTTAAAATTAGAATTGGGAAGTGGATTAATTATCCTTTTTGGCACCCATTTTATATTTAATATTTATCCACAGATTAAGAATATGAAATATTGTCTTCTTCCGAAACATTCAGTTTCGTTTAATATATTTTCAATTCAAATATCGTTCAACATTTTCCATCGAAAATTAACAATTGGGAAATGAATTTTATGCCCTGTAAGCCGTAAGAACGAAATTCTGTGTTGCATCAGCGCAATTTTCACACCAAAAATACATAGGAATTAATGTCAAGTTAATCTATTAACTTGGTTAATTAAGGGCTCAAAATCTTGTGCTTCGCTTGTCGAGTATTTAGAATACCATTCACCTTTCAAGTTTCACTTGAACGATCCACACTCAACTGGGCCGCACCACAAGGAAGGGCTGTTCTTTGCTGGGGCAGAGGAACTTCTCAAAGAGTTTCGGTAGAATATTGGGTCGTGGCTTCTGTTCATCTGGCAGAAGCATGCTGTTCCACAGCAGGTTGGAGACGATCGCGTGCATGCGCTGGCTAAAGTGAAAGCAGTCGTGGGAGAAGATGCGCCAATCGGTGTCGCCATTGGGCAACATGGGCGTCGTCAGATTGGTGATCAGCGGATGGCCAATAATGGCGAAATCCTTGCGCTGAAATTCGGGCAGTCGTGCCACATCCAAATCCACCTGCTGCCATCGCCGTATCGTGTCCGTGCGCTGCTCCAGTTGCTCCCGACTGAGGCGATCGCTCATCAAGCAGTGGCAGGCCATACGATGCATTACGAAGCATTCGAAAGGCACCTGTTTCAGTTGGCTCATTGTGAGCGGCACATTGGGCACCGCTATCATATTGATGAGCAGCCGGGGCACATTGTCGCGCAGTAGTCGAAAAGCTTGGCGCAGATCGCGGGCATGCTGATCGAGCAACGATTGCGGATCGGTCCAGTGGCACATGTCGGAGCAGACATCGTTGTTGCCCACGTACACGGTGAGCAGTTTCCAGTGGCGCTGCATATCGACATGTGGATCTCGCTGCAGTAGATCGATTAGCACACGTGCCTGATAGAGCAGATCGTGGGACATGACCATGGGCTCGGCAATGCTCAGGCGTGATATCTTATGATTCACGACCAGACCGTGGCCAGTGGCATAGCCATAAAGCTGCGGATTGAACTCCTTCAGTATGTTGGGCAACGTTAGCGTGTTCCGCCAGTTGCCGATGCCGCCACCCGAAAAGCCCAGGCCCCGAAATTCGTTGATCACGTCGAGGGCACTGTGCGACATAATGCCATTGCCAGCCGACAGTGAGTCACCAATGGCAGCTATGATGTCTATGTCACCAGGTCGTAAACGCTCCACCGATGCGGGCACAATGCGCGATCGTGTGTTGTTCAACGGGCAGGGAAACGGGACTAGTCCGGGGATTGGAGTTTGCATTTTACCCTCCCGTCTGTTGCTTTTGTAAAGCGCATCCAAATCTTGTAGGGCCCAGTTGAGAGTCATTCTCCGAGTTTTGACAAACAAATGGCGAAAATCTCGATCTATATTCGTGTACGCCGGCAAGGCATTCGACAGGGGTTCCCGAACAGGAGTGTAGGTTTGGGCGCGTATTCCAATGCTGGCCAGCAGCTGATCGGACCGATTTTGGCGGCGTATGCGATGAAGATGAGCGGCATTCGTTGTGATTACAAGCACCACAAGCACACGGAGCCCAAATATGCTGGAACACATAGTTGGCAATGTGGAACGTATGTCGTAGATAACCTGGTTATCTGTTTACTAGAACCGGTGACATTTACGGTTATCGTCTTGTATTGTATAATTTATGAAGCGTAATGTTTTCTTAGGCTTAACGCTTTTTTGTTGTCTCACAGTTTGCACTTTTATTATTAATATTTGTTATTTATTTATCTTTTCAAGTTGTCCTTTGACCAGCAGGTGCACACTCTCGACCACGACTTCTTGACGCGTTCTCAATCGAAACGCAAATGCGTCGAGCGCTTAAATGCCGCTAGTTTGAATGGAACCTCAAACAAAATGAACCGAACTCTGACAACAACATCTCGAACAACGAGTACTCCTCAAGCACTCATTTCTTCCATTAAAGGCAAAAACAAATCGCATGCCGGCTCACTGGGGTACACAGAACTTGACTTGAATGCATTGACCGAGACACTGGCTAACATAACAAAAAAAAAAAAAAAATCACAAATGACAAAGCAGGCAACAACATCTCTAGTTGGGGCAGACAGCTTGGGTTCAACCTATACACAAGTGCCGTGGAGTTCAAAGATATTGTCGAAAATATGATTAACAGAAACCCAAAACAAAATAATTACCTTGGTACGGCCGTAAACAACATTGATGCTACTACAACATGACAGACAACAATTAATGTTTTTAGACATTTATAAAAAATAAGACTTATAAACAAATTATAACTACTTACATATGTGTGTCTGTTTCTATGTGTGAAAACAGTGGCGTAGATTTCGGGTGACATTAAGGAAACATGTCTGATTCCGTATAATAGTCTTAAAGCCAAAGGAAATGTTTTCCAACCAACTAATTGTTGACTCATGAATAATATTCTGTTATTAAAATGAAATTATCTACAAATTCCATAGCAACATAAAACTTTCTTAAATTGTAGAAAGTTCTTTACTTGAGAGGAATATTTATAGATTTTGATTCTATTAAGAATTGATAAAATAAATAAATCTAACATTGTATTTATTGTGCCCTGATGAATGATTAAAGATTTATAGAAACAATAAAAAAGGAAAACAGTTCAATGTGTAATTAAATTTCAATTTCAAGCCAGAATAATAATTACGAATTGCACTTTGCTCACTAAATTGTGGTATTTAGCTTTCCTCTAATTATTCTGACTGTCAACAACAATCACAATGTGTCAGTCATGCCATATACATCTCTAAGCGTTAACTACTTCATTTAATGTACTCGATACTCCTCGATCCCTTTACAAAAAGTGAGTAATTTGCGAGACCCCATGTTACGCCACTGTACCGGTTGTATTTGTCAGCTTAGATTCCATTGTGAGAGTTTACTGAATTGTTATGCATTCATGGAAGCCAAATATTTGCGTATTGAGCTTCAGTAACTTTGTACTATTGCTGTTAGTTGTTTTCCAGCCACTTAAAATATTAATAGCTAATTGTTTGCTTAGATGTTTGTCAAAGGAACTCGGGTCGAGTCGTAAGTGTCGGAGCCATGCAAAATGTAGCCTTTCTGTGTATTCAGTGTGCGTACTTGGTATAGGTTATTGCCCACTGAAATAGCAAAATAATATTGCAATAATAAAATAATGTGAGGTGATCTAAAAATAAAGTCGTATAGTTGACTCATAAAGCATGGAGCCAAGGCGTGTCACGGATAAATCTCGGCAACCAAAGAGGCTGAACTGCGGTGTGCTGGAATTTTTTATTTATTTTTGTTGTTTTTTAAGTTAACTCGACTTCCGCTTTAGCTGTTTCTCAGAAACGGTCTCTCCGCGCTGGGACACATCATGTGCTGCACCGGCTGTCGCCAAGCACGTACCTCGTGCAAATCCAATTTCTGCTGCATGCTATTCCACAGTGCGCTGGAGACAAGCGCATGGCCTCTCTGGCTGAAGTGCATGCAATCGTGCGAGAAGAATCTCATGTCCATCGCTCCATGCCTGATCACAATGCCCGTTAAATTGCTGAGCAAATCGTGCGTCACAATCACAAAATCATCGCGCCTGAACTCGGACAGAGCGGCCAGCTCAAGTGGCATGCGCCGCAGTTGCTGCACTGCGTCCAGATATTCCGGCCGAAAGAGTCGAGTCATGCACGAGCATATCAACTGCAGGTTGCACTTGTCCGGAAATTGTGCGAGCAGACGCAGAAATTCATGTATGTCCGGCAACAAAACCCAATTGATCATCAGTCTGGGCACATTATCGCGAAGCATGCTTATGGCGCGATAGGCCTGCTGGCGTTGCAGTTGCAGAAATTTCTCCGCATCGTCCCAGGAGCACAGCTCAAAACATAAGTCATTCATGCCCACATTAATGGTCAACAGTTTCCAATGCTGTTGCATATTGACTTTTGGATCACTTTGCAATCGCTCGATCAGCACCAGTGCCTGATATGGCAAATCGCGTGTGGTCAACATGGGCTCGGCCACATTGAACACGGATCGATGTCTGTCTGCAACCAGACCGTGCGTTGCATAGCCATACAACTGTGGATTGTACAGCTTCAGTATATTGGGCAGTGTGAGAGATGTGCGCCAGTTTCCAATGCCACCACCGCTAAAGCTCAGGCCACGAAACTCGGAACTAACGTCGAAAAAATTCCGGGAGAGCAGTCCACTGCCAGCTGTCACCGAATCTCCAAACGCTGCCACAATATCAATATCGCCAGGACGCAGTTGTGAGATGAGGCTGGGCGGCTCTGGTGATCGCCCTTGGCTCAGATTACAGGGAAAAGGTTGGTCCTCTGGCACTGGTTGCTGCAGCTTCCCTTCCGCTTTATTGCTGGCCATCATCTGATCCATGTTGGCTAACGCAATGTTAATCGACGCATTGCGCAGCACTAAGACAATGTTTCGATATTTTTCCAGATTCGTATAATACATGTGTCCGTTGCGCAGATCGGCGAAGTTGAATGGAACGCTTTGTATGCCCAAGCGTGACAGCATTTGGCCGGAGCGGTTTAATATGGGGGTTCCCAGTCTAACAGCCGTTAAGGATAAGAGCTGCTGCGTGAACAGCACTAACTGAATGACAATCATGATTAACTACCGTCTCGAGTGCTAAACAGCTCGAATAATTTTGGGTGCTTCACGCAATTGAACTTGCTTTTATAGCGCTATTAATTTATACCTCCTTTTTTTTGGGAATTCTGACAGGTATTTATAATTTGCGTAAGATATTAAAATAAAAGTTTTAATGAAAGAATTGGAACAGAATTTAATGAGTTAATTATTAACTATTAAAAGACAACAACACTTTTCAACAATTATCAACATAATTATTATTATTTATTAAAATATTTTAAAAACAGTTTCCCTTGAAGCAACTATTAACTATTGTATGATACTTTTATTCGAGTAAAATTACCTAATTTATTAAGTAAATTTTAGTTTGGCAAGTGACAAACTTTGTAATTGAGACTTTGATTCTTCTCAAAATATTTCTATAGGTCATCTGTAAGTCGTTTGGAGTTTTCCTGCTTCCCAGGCACATTTAAGTGCAAAGTTTTGGCCAGAAAGGCCATCTTCAAAACTTGTAGATTAAATTAGACTGTTAAATCATAAGCAGTAATTATTCTATGACTTTTTGGCCCTTTTGCTTTAAGAATCGTTTATAAAAAGTTCGTACAAATGTTAAGCAATCTTGATATTTATAGGCACCTCATACCTCCTAATATAAACTTGTTAACTCTGTCGACTGCTAAAAGCAATAGTCCATAAATGGTGAACAATGTAACAATTATGGGTCTGAAACTCTAAAACTGATCACCCACTGTTCTTAAGAAAGGCCTGGTTTGATTGGGGCACAGAAAATGATTGAATGGTTGCTGCCAGGCCTCAGGCAGCTGAACATTGTTTGGCTTTAGCATATTATTCCACAGGGTTTTCGCCAACACAGCATGACCCAATTGACTATAGTGGACACAATCATTGGCAAAGAAGCGTTTCTGCATGACGCCATTCTCGGCCCACAAGTTGCTTACATTCCTCAGTATGCCATGCGCCACAATGGCAAAGTCGTCGCTACGGAATTCGGGCGACGTGGCAATCGACAGTTGAAGTTGCAGGAATCGCTTGGCGGCTTTGTAAAATACCTGCTGATCATACTTTTTGTGGCAGTTGCAAAAAAAGGAGATTCTCTGGGCACATTGGCTGGGCGCTTTTCTAACAACATCCAACAGTTCATCTATGTCCGGCAAAACAATATAGTTGATCAGCAGTCGGGGCACGTTATCTTTAAGTAATCGAAAGGTTTTGCGCAACTGACGCTCCACCATTCGCAGAAAGGCTTCTGCGTCAGGCCAATTGCAAAGCTCCGAGCACAAATCATTGGTGCCCACTTGAATGCTCAACAACTTCCAATGCTGATGTATATTCACTTTCGGATCACTTCGAAAGCGTTCGATAAGCACATGCGCCTGAAAGGGCAAATCTTGTATGCTTAGCATAGCCTCGGCCAAGTTGAAGCAAGACACATTCTTATCTGCAGTCAGACTGTGACCCACGGCATATCCATGCAGCTGTGGATTGTACAGCTTCAGTATGTTGGGCAATGTGAGAGCTGTGCGCCAGGTTTCGAAGCCTCCACCAAGGTAGCTATAGCCACGATAATCCACATAGGCATCTAATGGTCCCAGGCTCAGAATGCCAGTGCCCGAATTGGCAGAGTCACCAAAGGCCGCCACAATATCGATATCGCCCGGACGCAGTTGGTTTATATGAGTGGGTCGCTCTGCAGATCGACCTTCGCTCAGATCACAGGGAAATCTGTCGTTGTTCAACACTGGCTGCTGCATGCGGCCCTCCTCCAAATTGCGTGCTCGCACCCACTCGAACTGTGTGAGCATCGACTGTTGCGTGAAGTTGCGTACTTGAAGTAGAAGATCCCGCAGATTGGTGTCCAGTTCGGTGTAATATAAACCATCTTCGAAATTGATAAGTGTGAAGTTAACGCCTTTAGCGCCATGGCGCCTTAGCAGCTGCGTCGACTGATTCACTAAAGCTGGATCTGGGCGAGCATTCGTCAGGGAAACCAAAAGGAATAGCAGCAAGACAAACATTCTGATTTAAGTTTATTTATTCAACTACCGGACTTTTGAGATCTTTGACTGCTTTTGTAGGGTTTTTAAAAACTCCTAAAAAGCTACATTTTTATAGATTCAAGCTGTAATATAAGGGGTCAAATTTTTAAAATGTTTGTTTACTTTTGCATCATACTCTGAGTGATGCATGGGACTTCATCTAGACTCTCGAGCTTTTTTAAAGGGTGTCATTATAAAGTGATTTGCTCTCATGCTGTTATTACTTTTTGAGTCACTAACTCTAAGTGACTGGATCATTGTATATGATTAAGCATGCACAACTATCAGGTGGTTAAATAGAGCGAAGGAAACGTAATATGTAAATTACATGTTTGTAATTAAAGCGAATTAATTAAATCGATTTCCCAACGCTTTCAATTTTGAAAAGGCCAGTCGACAATGTTATCTAAGCAACAATAACAATTAGAATAAATTTATGGTTTGCGTTTGCTAACAATAATATTTCTCCACATGCTCTTAGCTCAAATTGCTCATAAATAATTAATTTTAGTTCATATATTGTACATTTAATGATTACTGCCCACATTGTAATAACCCGTTTTATTCTTGTCAAGCTGAACCAATTAAAAATTGAAATTCCATGTACAAGTGTATAATCAAGTATAATCAGCTGCTTTTATAATGTAGCATATTTAAAGGGTTCCTTTGTGATGAGGTATGCCACAGTTGAGCATCAGTTTGTTGCTCGTGTTTATTTTGCATTGACTCTGCAGTTGGATAAACCTTTAAGTCATGAGCATTCAGATGTAAACTCCAATAGATATTTAACATTCCTTCCCACATTCCAAACGGTTGGCCACTAAATGGAACTCAATTACATAAACGCTTCGTTGTTGGAGTTGTTGCTGCTTCTGTCTACGCTGTCTATCAAAAGGCCGCAGCTTCATTTCATTTAAACTAATTGAGGCTCATTAAATTGCCTACACTTTGTTGCTGCCGCTGTCTGCTTTGTTTTTGCAGCGGCAACATTGCTGCTAAGCTTTGGCTGGGAAGCTTTCGTCGAAATATGTTGCTGGATCGATTAACGCAACATGCCGCAACTTTATTTGAGTTTACATGTGCACACTAATTGACTGTTTATTAGCAGTTGCCCGTTGCTAGGCCAGCTTAAGAGTTGGCTCAAAAAATGACAAAAATAAGACGAGTCGTTTAAGAGCAGTTAAAGCTTTGCACGAAGAGTTGCTGGAAAAGCTTGATTTTCGGACTGAATGAGTACTGACAGCTAAATTAGGGTTACCAGGTTCTCGTTTGTTTGATTTAAATAAACAAAAATATCGATTAGGTCTTTATTGAATAAATGTAACTTGCAAACATAATATTTTTGAATATAAAAGAATATATATAATAATATATAATCGCAAAATGTTACTTAGCCATTTATAAGATACGAAATGAAATTTTTGTAAGTTAGAAAAGACGGCGAATGCTCGCTTTTGAAACATTTGTAAGTATAATTAAATACCAGTTTTTGGTCGCTCTGCTAACGTAATATTTCATATGCCCCCATTAAACAAGCTGCAAGCCAACTTTTAATCACTATTGAAAACGTTGCCTTACATTACGCATATCACGATAATTGGTAAAATAGTAGTGCGCAACCTTGAACCGCATCAGCAACCACGGAAAGAAACATTGCCTGAAATGCAATCAACAACAAATTTGGAAAACAAACAAATAAATACGTTAGACGCTGAAGATAACATAAAAGCACAACTCAAAATGGCTATTAAAAATTAATTTAGCAATAAATTTTAATTACAGCTTAATTGTTACAGCTATCAGTATCAGTTATCAATTGCAAAACAAGCCACAGACACGAAAAGAACGTGCAAAGGAAGTGCGATGATTAGCCAAAGATAGCAAAAAGTTCCACTTAAACATGATAATTGAAAACGAGTATTTAAAAAAATCTGTTGTGTTTTTATAATTTTGCAGTCAAATTGAAATACTGTGTCAGCACAATAAACTCATCAAATATTACAAAACTTTATAACCTCGTTGCAATTATCACAAAGAGAGCGAGAGCGAGAGAAAAAATAAGAGAGGAGAATATTGATTGAGAGACAGACAGAGAGTAATGTTGGGGAGCGCAGCACAATTGCATTTTCATATGCTCAAATTTTGTTTATTTAAATGTCAGCAATTAAGCATGACTTTCAAATAAAAAATATGCAAATTTTGAATACTCTTTCAAGCCAAGATTTTTTTTATAAGATATTTGAAAAATGTAAGTCTTAAATTGAGCTTAGAAATTAGGCCAAGCTTATTCTGTTTAGCGATTTAACAAACATTTGTTATTTAAAAATAATATGATGTCAATAAATATTTAGACATTTAGAATCCGCTTTGCTATTATGAGTATCAGTGTCGTAGTTTTGGGAACATATCCATATGGTATGCAACGTCACAAAGTCAATGTACCCATTACAAGTTCAATACGAGACTTCAAAGAGTGCTTCAGTTGTGCAAAGGCGGGCTAGTTAACCATTGCACAACCAACAATAACGACAACAACAACAACAACAACAACAACGACAACATGCAAACAGAAAAAAAAAAACACTTTGCGACATTTCTGTTTTCGGCGCTTTAACCAAAATTACAAGCTCGTCTGTCTAAGCGCAGCTATTTGCTTGCTGGCAGCTCTGCTGATCGATAAGTCAGCCGACGGCCAGCCAGACGGACGAACGTGCGAACAGGTGAGGAGCTCTCGGCTCAAGCCGAGTTAAACGTTGCGTTCAACACACCCTAAGTGGGTTAATTTGTACGTCGTGCTATTGGCTCTCTGATAACAGAGTGCAAACTTTAGGGGCGAGCGGGGCACTGGGAGCGGCGCGACGACACAGCGCTGAATTGAAGCGCTGTCGCTTGCGCAGTCGCTGCCGCGTCAAGGTCGACTATTGTAAAAGAAAGCGCCAGCGCTGGCCTTGAACACGAAATTATATGTTAAAGTGATGCCGAAAAAGAAGCGCCACTCCAAAATAAAAAATAAAGAAACAAAAAAAAAAAACAATCCAATGTAAAGAAGAGTTAAAAAACCAAAAATGATGCTGCGCGTCAGAGATGAATGCAGAAAACGTTTGACTCTCAAATCAAATTCGAGTGCTGGTTGCTGGCTATTCAAGGGGCTCTCTTGTTTGGTGAGTGTTTGGCTTGTTTTGCATAGAAATTAATGTTTAAACTGCTCGTATCGCAACAGTGTCGAGTGTCGTGTCATAAACTTTATGCTTGAGTAAGACAATGGCCCAGCAAAATATATATTTTTCGGACCAATTTATTTTGCAAACTTGTGCAACAGATGGGAAACAGCAAAACAAAAAATGTGCTGCAAATACGAAATAAAAATCACAAAAGCCAAAACGTCCGCAAGCATCTCGAAATGTTTGCACAAAAAAAAAAAACATAATAAAAATAATAAATGAAGTCTGCGACGAATCGCAGTTAAATGGAACACAAATTGGTTCATTTGCATGCCCATCTGAGCAAATTGGGCCAAAGTGCAAACAAAAACTGGAAACGTTTCAATATACGGGGATTAAGTCGGAGTCGGTATTCGTCAAGGCAGGTGCATTATTACATATGTATTTATTAGAATAATACGAATTAGGTGCATTTAGCGAGATTAAAAAGCAATTCATTTGTGTTGACAAATCAAAAGGTTTATAAAAATAGTTTTAATTGGACCTCAATGCGCAGCAATTAACATCAATTATCGATTTAAATGTCGTTAAACGCTATTGAATTCATTGAGAGCTAGTTTCTCGATGTTATTAAAGAGCTATATTAAACTTGGAACCCTCAAGGTGATGCTAAGGTAATGGAATTCAGTTTAGTCGGAATAGTCTGAGCATGGAAGCACAGTTCAAATGTGTTCTCCTCATGTGTTTGGCATTTTCACCCCAACTTTTATTAGGTGGACACTCGCCACAACAATTTCAAGCTAAGTTGAGGTCTCGCGTCTGGGAAAAGATCACAAGATAATAGCTAACAACAAACAAGTGACTTTGTCAACAGGTTGGGGTCCGGAGATTTATTACGTCAATTAAACATACTATTTAAGTAAATGCTCTGCATGCAAATAATAATTCTACAAATTTCGTGAGATACGAATTTAATAATTTAGGTAATGCTATAACAATCTTTTTAATTTCATAATCTTCCTGTGCAGCATACAATTTCTATTGGCAACATTAAAATAATCTAAACTTGTCCATAAAGCAATTGACTCCAGTTCAGTTAGCGAATTTTACCCCAGCAATGAGACCATATATAAAAATTAAATGCGCACTTAAGCTGCCAATCAGGCAGACACTCACCATAGAATAATAATTGCTATTAAATATTTCCATACCTGTAACAAAGAAAAAAAAAAATAAATATTATTATATTAGTTTACCATGTAACAAGTCATATAATTTTTGTCCCTACAACAAGTTTATTTTACTCTTTGTAATCGGCCAAAACGATATTAGGCAAAGAAAAAATGATGATGAGTATGACAAGTCAGCAAAAACATTTCTGTGTTGTGGCGCATTACTAAATTTTATACAATCTATCTTAAAATTTTTTTTCTTTTACTGCTTTTTTATAAGTTGTATTAAGGAAGCAACAAAAAATTCGCATTTCAAATTCAACTTTGTTTTTTCTTCGTGTGCCGCTTTGAAAGCATCGCTAAAGCAATGCGAAAGCTTCCCGACCCCAAGTCCAATTCGAAGCTGAAGTTTCGACGGCAGCGAGCTTGCGAGCGGGCTAGCGTCGGTTTGGGGAGCTCAGTCGATAAACGGAGCTTGGTCGCGACACTTGGGTTAAGCGGAAGCGTCAGCGTTCACAAACGGTGAACACATACACACACCAAACGGTGCGCGCAGCCGCCAAACTTGGTAGTCAGTCGGCGAAAAGCAAGAGGAAAAAAAAATAAATAAAATTCACAGCTGAAGAAAATTGCAACACACACGCCAGGCGCGCTCAAGGAGAAGTTCATTAGAAGAGCGTTGAATGGTACGAATCCGATTAAACTATTGGAAAACAAACTGTATTCATTTTAGGCACCAAACAAGTTATCATATTAAGTGAACAGCCATGTGAAAACTGTGGTCTAAAGAATTGAGTGAGCCAACTTGATTAAAGTGCATTTCGAAAATGTGAAAACGATCGATACAAAGAAAATTTCCGCCTTTTATATTGGTCAGCGAGTGGCCTAATGAAAAAGTCGTTTTTAATCAAAAATAAAAAAAAACAAAACAAAAACCAAAGAAAATTTAACAAGTACAACAAAAGACTTAAGACACAAACTTGCGCGGAATGGCGCGTGTGCGCAAATGCATGAAGCAGCAGCATTGGTGTATTGTGTTTGTTTCTTTGTGTGTGCGTTTTTTGTGTTTTATTGACAAAACAGAAAAAAAAAAGAAAAACAAAAATAACAAAAGAAAACCCAGCAAAAGCGGACGCAAACGCAGAAAACGAAAGAAGCTAGCCAGCAGGCCATGCGCAAAGAAGTTATTCGAAACAGTTTCGTTGCGGTGTGTTCAACTCTCAGCGAAAAGTGCAATAAAAACCAACTGTAAACCTAACATCGAAATAATAATACAAATGACTAAACTTCACGCAACGAACAAAAGCATCAACTTAATGTTTCTTGTGTCGTTTTTTTTTTCGGCTGCCCCTGCTACTGTTAGCTACCTTTCTGTTTGTTTATCCACACACACAAATTTCGAAAATGAGCGTACAGCACAAGTAGATGAACTTACACATGTATGGGAAATGGCATAGTTGTTGGGGCCAGCTGAGCGAGCTGAACGGGATTGGGCAAGGCAAAATATTGCAACAGACAATGACTGCCATATATATATATATATATTTATTTAAACTGCAGTTTTAGCTCCGTATTCGATTCGTCGGAATGTTTACTGGTTTTTAAAAATATGAGTGGGCAATCGAATTGATTAAGGCGTGAGAAATTCAACCCAAAGGCCGGAAAATGCCAAACTGCAGTTTCTTTTGTTTATCTCATTGAATTATTTGTACCCCATCATTAAATCGTACTGCTGTGCAACCCACTTTTACCGTTAGATTAGACCCTTTGTCTAATAATGTCTTCCTTTGGTACATAACTCTGCATCTCTTTGTCTGCAGCCACACGGGATTAAAAAGTGAGAAAAATAGTTACATGTTTATAATGCGAAATGACACAGAAAAAAAAGGCCAACACTAACACAGTAAATATTAAAATTAAGGAAACGACAGAAGAAAAATTCACAGCATGAAGCAGAAATTATAGTCAAAGAGAAACAAAATTACATCCGAATAAATGAGCTAAAGAAAATAAGTCTCGAATGTGCTAGCACCCACTTGGTATCATTTACCTTAAGGTATCTAATTTTTAAAAATTAAAAATAAAACTTAAGGACGAGTGATGAATTCTGATTTGCATATATAAAAATAAAGACTGCGTTAATTATCTCACACTGTAGGCAATGTTACATTTAATTGCAATAAAAATATAAATCTGCAACGCTTTTGCAAATGGCACTAAAAGTTTAAAAGTCCACACATAAAATAAGTGTAAATGATGTAAACAGTACAGACAAGCAACGGAGACAGCTGTTGTTGTTGATTGTTGCTGTTGGTGTTGCAGGCTGGCCGAAATGATTGTTGCTATATTATATAACAAGTGGCCATGCCACAAACTGAAACTCAAGAGACCAAGACAGACAGACAAAGAGGGAGAGAAGAGTGTGGACAGTTGGTAACAGCGCAGCTGGTGACAAGCGAGAAGGAAGCAACTGTCGACCAATTCGACGATCCACAATATCTGAATGTTGCACGCAGCATGCGGCGCAGCTATCGATCGATTACCAAAAACTTTGTTGCTTGTGAGTTAAATAAGCCGTTTCGACTGCATCGAAATAGCTGTCAGGGAGAGGCGACTCCAAGTTCTTTCTGCTGACAACAGTCGTTATTTCTGACTGTGTGTGCTTTTTGCAGTTCGCAGCTTTGCAGCTTTGCAGCTCAGGGCCTCTTGACTCAACAGTGCAAGCATTGCAACAGATTTGCAAATTTGCAAATTAATTTCGTTGCATATGAGCAGCAAAATGCCACACATTTGCACACACTTGTGTGTGTGTGTGTGTGTGTATGCACTGAGAGCAAATCGATAAGCCAAACAATTTTGGTAACACAGTCGAAGCGGCAATTGGCATTACGACGCGACGTTAACGTCAACGCCGACTTTGGACGCCGACTGCAGCGTCTGCTAACCAGTTGGCAACCTTGGCGTTGTTTTGTTTTTGGCGCTGCGCTTTGCGCTTTGCGTTTTTTGTTTTTCTTTTTTTTTTTTTTTGGTTGTTTTTTTTTGGGTTTTTTTAGTTTTGTTTTTAATTTTACACTTGCACAGGGTATTATCAATTTGGTATGCAGTTTGCAGTCCATGTAATGATAGCAGTCTGTGATTATCATTTTAATATAGACAAGAAAATTATAATCTGATCAATGCACAATAAATGTATTGAGTTATTCATAAGAATGTAATTAAAAATTTGTATGGGGTTTTTTTTTATGGTTTAATTAATAAAAGATGAGTTAATTCATAACAACTTAATCCATAAATTGTTAATCCTCTGAGCTTTGTTCTTACATTTATTCAAATTTTTCCACTTTTAAACTTTGTTTTCTGCTTTTTTATTTATTTTTTTGATAGTCACACCGAAGTTACACTGCAAGTTAATTTAGTTGTGAAGCACTTGCAATCTGTGTATTTAATGTTGACTCGTTTTTTAATGGCAATTTCGGATGATAATAAAGCGCAATATTTTCACGCCTCTCTTTTCGGTCAAAACCATATCAAGTCAAAAATTGTTGTCCTTTGCGTCATCTGCCACAATGTTAAGCAAACAGCAACCATAAAAATAATAACAATAACAACACATACGTTAATTTATGACAACGAATTTGTGTTACTAACCTTACTCAATTTTCGGGGCAGCTTTTATTCAGTTTTTAATGTTTTCGAGTTTGACTTTCGAACGTTTTATGGGCATTTCGCCTTGTGTCCGTTGCTATTTTGATTGTTGTTGTTTTTGTTTCTAGTTAGCCGGCTCATTTGATTATGTATCTAAGAGATGAATAGATATAAGAGAGCTGTACCCCACTCACTCACATGCTGTTTGTTAGCATTTGGCGTTTTGACGGATTTCAACTAAAATATGAGCTGGCACTCGAAGTGGGTCAAAGTCTGACAACGAGGTCATTGATTTTTGGGCAGGAGTTGCTGATAGATTTGACATAACAGCAAATTAAATGAATTATAGAGCGCTCAGAGTTCAGATCTGTTGCAAAGTCTTAAATTAAATGAAATGTATGCAATTTGACAGTTTACACAAATGTGAAAAATATAAGTCGCTGAATCAAACTAACAACTTTTATTTTAATTTTTAATAAAGAGCCAAAGCTAACCTGTGAGAAAGCTGATTTGAGTGACATTTGTTCAACTTAATACTCAGGGATGCCATTTAAATTTCTTTCTAATTCAGTGATTATGCCAACTACCATAGAACAGTTTCTGGACTATTTATAATATAGACATTTTTGTCTAGACTACTTCGACCTTCACAGCTTTAGCCATATATCAATTCTACAACCACAAACCGCAAGAATTTCTTAGCAGTTCTGTTTAGCTGTGCAGTTCATTTCACAAAGCATTACTTGCTTATTCTGAGTGCATTTTCATGACATTGATGTATATATATTTGTGTACGCTAGCTACATATGTAGGCACATACATCAAACATACATACGCACATACGTAGGTGTAAGTGGGCTCGCATTCGTTTCCATTATTGTTATTCAAGACGTTTTGTCATTTGATTTTTTCCGTATTGTTATTTTCCGAGTGGCCCGCAGTTCTGAGCACCTTAGTCATTTGCATTTACAGACATGCATAAACAATGCAGTTAAAGTAAATTTCACTTGCCCTCGTATTCTGTAACTGCTGTCAATATTTGCTGAATCTGTTCGACATCGAGTTTTTTAATTTTGAGTGATGACGGCCGCAAAACTTCAATGACCCGCACCGACTTAAAGCCTGAAGGTTCTTTTTAGAAAACTCGTCAAGTAGTTTATTTGTTAATTTGTACTGCTAATTCTTATTGATAAACACAAAATTACAAATATGACCTTCAAGCCGACTTCGGAGTTAAACAAAATTGCGAAAATAGCTTGAATGATTGTTTTGCAGTTCGCAGTATTTCTGAATTTTGTAAAAATGAGTGGTTATTTAAGATTATTAACAGCTATTCATAAGTTGATCTTCAAGATGTAAAAAAAAAACAAGCCAATTTAATAATTTTAAGTTTTCTTTTTTTTAAGATTTTAGCTTCATCAGCGCAAACAAAAAAAGGTTAATTATTTTGCCCAGAGTTCAACAATAGAAAGCAAAAACGGCAATTAAGTTATGTCAGCTGCTGATATTAATGTTCATGTGACTGTTAATAAAAAAATAAATATCAACATCTATGTAAATAGATGGGGCATTGAACTACACTAACTGGAATTACAAATTGGTTTGCCTCATTTTCACTTTCTTCAATGAGTAACTATTGAATAGTTATTGGTTTCTTAGTGAGTGATTAGAATTTAGTGATCAGTTGAGACCCGGGGACTGTGAATACTGTGAATTTGAACGCTTTGTCTGCCTTGGCACGTGTCTGTCATAAAGCAGCACAAATCAATAAAATATATATCCATATAATGATTTATTGACGCAAGTGATTACTCGATATTCATATTCTTTTTTTCTTTTTATCAAGCAGCACATTAGCAACGTCAGCGCAAAACAGACAGAGAGATAGAAAGAGAGAGAGAGCACAAACACACACACACCCACACACACACACACCCACACACACATACACCCACACCCACACACACACACACAACATGGCGGCCGTTGAAGTGCGCAATGGTTATAAGTACTATGGCTCCAAATCGAGTCCCAAGATTGTGCTCAACCAACTGAATATGAACGTCATGCGTGGCTCCATGTGAGTGGAATCCATAATGAGCTCAGCTCGTTCGTTGGATTGATCAATCGATAACTTTTACGCATGCCCTTCTTCCTCCCTTTAGCTATGGACTGCTGGGTGCCTCGGGCTGTGGCAAGACCACACTGCTCTCCTGCATCGTGGGTCAGCGTCGCCTCAATGGCGGCGAGGTTCGGGTGCTGGGCGTTAAACCCGGCGAGCCGGGCAGCGGTGTGCCCGGCTCACGTGTGGGCTTCATGCCACAGGAAATCGCCTTGGTCGAGGAGATGACGGTCAAGGAGACGATCTTCTATTTCGGACGCATCTATGGACTCACAGATGAGCGCATTCGCGAGAAGTTTAAGGATCTCAAGGATCTGCTCCAATTGCCGCCAGCGCGTCAAATGATCAAGGAGTGCAGCGGTGGACAACAGCGACGCTTGTCCTTTGCCTGCGCCATGATCCACGATCCCGAGCTCCTCATCCTCGATGAGCCCACAGTCGGTCTCGATCCCATGTTGCGCGAAAAGTAAATTATTAGTGTACGAACAAAAATGAAGAAAATGTTAATTAATTTGAGTTGTTCTTTGTAGAATATGGAACTTTCTGGTGGAAACGACTCGAAATAGCAAATTGGCTGTGATCATCACCACACATTACATTGAGGAGGCCAACCAAGCGAATTACGTAAGTTTAACCTTTTTGACTTTAGGCAAACAAGTAAGAACGATGTAGTCGAGTGAGTTCGTTAAAATACCTTTGACTATAACTTGGGTGTTTCTTATCCAATTCTATCCAATTATACAACCTGTAGGCGTCAAAGATGCTTCTTTCTACCTGTTACACAACTTTGAATAACTTATTTACTCATTTTATTATTTTATAATTATATTCATACGTTTAAAATTTAATAGACTTTTAATGAGGTAGTTTAAGTAGTTCCGTTTGCCAATATTCTCAATACATTTTGTAACTTTGGGAAACCCATGTTTTTTTTTTTTTGCAAATAAATTAAAATATATTAAAAGTCGTTTCATAGTACTGACTAATTTCTTCTCTGCTTTTACCTCACAGATCGGTCTCATGCGAAAAGGCGTTCTACTGGCCGAGGACACGCCTACAAATATCATGATTAAATTTGGTACACAATCCATTGAGGAAGCATTTTTGATACTCAGCCAGCGCCAGGGCACTGAGGATCAGATCGTGGATCAGAACCAAAATCAATCAGTGGCGCTGCCTGCCGCAGTGCTGCCACTTGAGGTGATCGATTCACATGACCCAACCACGGACGAGAAGCCGCCTATTCCATACGAGGAGCCACCGAACGAGAATCGCAAGAAGGTCTTCTTTACGACCAAAGGGCGCCTCAAGGCGCTCATGACCAAGAATTTTGTGCAACTATTCAGGCAGCCCTCGTAAGTAGAAGAAGCCATAATATGTAGTTATAGTTAGAGCCATAACCAAATCTTCTTTTGCAGTGGTATCATTTTTATGCTGCTGTTTCCCATCATACAACTCTCCTGCTTCTACCTGGCTATTGGCAAGACACCCACAAATCTGGAACTGGGCGTCTACTCCGGCGAGGTGGATAGCTACTCTGAGTGCTTCGATGCAAATTTGAAAACGATTTACAATGCCAACGATACCTGTCACTTCAACAAGCTCTCCTGTCGCTACATACTCGAACTGGGCGACGATATAGCAACCAGAAAGTATTACGCCTCCCAAGAGGATGCCCTCAAAGAGGCCAAAAGGGCTCTGACTGTCGGCTATATTTATTTTGCGCACAACTTTAGCGAATCGGTGCACGAACTCATTGAGGATGGCATCCATGCCAGCGATGGAGCCGTCGACAATGCCGAACTGACCGTACACATCGATATGACAGGTGGGTGCTTGAGTTCTACAATCTATCCCTGAGATATCGCTATTTAATTGCGTTTGCAGATCAACAAGTTGCCTACTTCATGCAACGCAAATTGCGGGAAAAGTTCAGCGATTTTATGAACGGAGTTGTTCGCGATTGCAATGTGTCCTCGGCGCTGGTGAAGCTGCCCGTTCAGTTCCAGGATCCCATCTACGGCAGTATGGACATTGAGTTCCAGCAGTACTGTGCACCCGGCGTGGTAATGACGTGAGTATCTTACAAGTGAATTATTTAACAACCCATTCAATTAATCGTGATTAAAGTTGAACAGTTTTAATTTCATTAATAATCTGCCAAAGTTCATTTTATCTTTTAATATGATAGAATTGAATCTTTCTTTAATTGGATTTCGTTGTGATGAAATTCAACTGTTTAACTTCCATTTGATTCCTAATCGAACTGATTTCATCATTATTAATTGGCATTTAAATCATTATTTGTTAGAATTTAATCTAAGTATTTTCAAAAAAATCTCATTTCGTACAATTGTCATACTTATGTATTCATTGCAACATAACTTTTACCTCCTTCTTTCTGTCCCCTTCTCTTGATTTTCAGCATGGTATTTTTCCTGGCTACTTTGATGACGGCTGCTGTTTTCATATCAGAGCGCATGGATGGCATTTGGGATCGTACTTTGCTGGCTGGAGTCTCGGCAACCGAAATGCTTTGGGCACATCTGTGCACCCAGCTGATAATTATGACACTGCAATCGTTTGAGGTGATCATGTACATTGGCATCGTATTCGATACGTATAACAATGGAGATACGACCACGCTGATAGGACTGCTGACGCTAACAGCTTTCTGTGGCATGTTGTTTGGTAAGTGGAGCAGCGTTTGGATTTCATTATGTAAGATATAACAACTAATTTGTGACTCATTACAAACAGGTCTGTTTATCTCTGTTTTCTGCAAATCGCACACGGAGGCTAACTTTGTGGCCACAGGCGCTTTCTATCCCATGATAATACTCTGCGGTAAGTCTTCAAGTATCTAAAGTATTGTGTCTTGAGAATTTTGCGTATTTTAGGTCTGCTGTGGCCGCTGGAGAGCATGCCACGGTTCCTGCAGGATCTGGTAATGGTGCTGCCATTCACCATACCCTCGATATCGGCACGAAATGTCATCGAGAAGGGTTGGAGCATCACGAACGCGAAGGTCTACAACGGATTCCTTGTGATGGCCGCCTGGACAATCATCTTCTTTGTGCTGTGCCTGGTGGGCATTAGGCGCAAGGCGTAGTGGGTTGGGGTCTACAATCTAGGCGTAGTAGTGTATTAGCATTTCCCCTTAGGCGATTTTATATATGTATGTATATTGTCATAGTATCTATATAATTTAATAATTATCGGAAGCATATCACTCGCATGTCGCAGACTCTCATTATAAAAACAAAAAAATTGAAAATAAACTCATCATCGCATTGTTAGCCAGACTGCAATTGGGTTGCCCGGGGATTTTCAGACGAGTTGTACTAATTAAGGTAATAAAGTGGTTTTTTTATATTGCGTGTAGTACTAAATTATGGCAACCCAATGTCGGACTATACTAAAACATAAGGTCTAAAGGGTGTCTCACAAATATTTATAGTACATAGCACACAGCATTCGCATTCATGAACGAATCAAATGAGTTTACACGTTTAGTACATTTATTATTATTATTATTATTATTATAATAACAACCAATGTAAATAGCCCAACAACAAATGAAAAAATCACAAGAAAGAAAACATACCACATATTTTACACGTATTGTAATGAAACATGTGCATAAGACTTAGGCACGCGTTGCACTATTTACATATATATAAACATGTATATATGGAAAGTGTTCTAAGCTGTTGTCCTAAGTTGCAAATTTTTTAAAACGAAATTCAAATGCTACCAAAAACAAACTTAATAAAAAGTCTTTTTAACGGATATCGAACTAAAAACAATACCACTTTTAAATGTAATAGATGAGATAAACTTACTAAAAGTGATTTAAAATGCAATTTGTTTCATATGAAAACGAAATGTTTTTCACTCCAAAAGAGTAAGCAAATTTAAATAAATGTCAACAAGTTTTCCGATGCTTGCCTTAATATAAAATGCAAACCAGCGCAAAACTAAAGCGAAAGTTCTCCAACCAACCTCACACCTCACCACCCACCTACCCTTTTCCCTAATGTATAAAAATATCTGAGAGTGTGTGTCTGAGTGGGGCCAAGGACAAGGACAGGTTCACGACGACGACAGCGACGCTGAAGAGGAAGAGGAAGTCGAGGACGTGGCAAAGTTACTGACACACTTTGGGCTTGGAAATTGCTAGACAAAATGTCTGCCCGGTTGGCTTGGCTGGGCAGAGCAAGCCCCTCCTTTCCCTCATCTCCGCCCCACTCCCTTGTCCGTTGAGCTAGCCGACTGTCTGGCAGACTGTCCGCCGGTGTCTACGAGCAGACATTTTTATTACAAAACTTTATCTTTGCCAAATACGAAAACGAAAACGACAACGACGACGACGACGACGACGACGACGACGCCAACGATGACGAAGAGAAAAATACATAAAGGCGAACGCTCGGCAGCTGTGGGCCGTGGGCGGTGGGTATTTTGTGGGCGGGCCAGGCCAAAGTGTCGCCTGCCATTTATATAAGTTGCATAAAATGTGCAAAAAAGTAAACTTTTACCCACTGCAATTGCCGGCAGAGTGTGCGTGAAAATTGCTGAGAACTTGTTGATTGTCCCAGCTTTAGATGTGAACGAAAAACATCGAAGTCAAGGTCAAGGTTTCAAGTTGAAAAATATGCAGGCTGTGTGAAAAATGTAAGTAATTGGCAGTCAAAGCAACATGCCTGAATTCTATTTTTCTGTTTTAAAATTGAATTGATTGATTGAAATATGTGACTTTATTGATTGATTGAAATATGTGACTAACGCTTGCAGTATTCATTTCATTACACAAATTAGTTTCAAATACAATTTGAAGATTGTTCAATATTATTTTATCTGCTCTAACCGAAAAACGAACATTTTTTTAGTTGTATTTCGAAATAAACTACTCACATATAAATTAAGTATATAGCGAAATGAAACCCGATTTTATAATAATTTAATTACGAGTAGTTTGAATTATGAACAATCAAAAACACAAAACACCAGTCTATGAATCGTTATGTAATTTAGTCTTGATCCAAATAACTGTCTGTCTATTCGTCCATCTGTACAAGTATCACTGCTTTTAGTGAGTTTCACTTTCGATGTGTTGAGAAAATGCATATCAATGGTTATTTTTGCAGCTCTTACTTGAAAATATGCCATGCATATTTATCTTAAGAATTTTGTGGCATTTATCTCAGCACAGCAGACCACACAGATACAGAAATACAGTCGCTACACTCCCTAGTTGGCGACAGCATCCTTTGTTATGCTGTGTACATTTTTAATTCAAGTATTCATCGGTTGGCAGGAACAAATAAATTTGCACAAGCTGTCAGTAGGTCAAGTCGCCTGGGTCTATGTTGCAAAAGTTTTAGAATGTAGCTGCAATAAAAACATTTGCTGCCACATCGTCTGGCGTCCTTCACCATTCACCGCACACACACACACACACACGCACACACACGCACACACACACACGCTCCAACATGCAGACTGGTCAAAGTTCTGTTACAACTTTTGCTCCATTTAATAAATACATATAGTATATTAAATGTTGTCCAGGGTGCTAGACACATTTTTGTGTGTGCGATTTCGTAACTTGACCGTCAAAACAAATGAAAAAAAAGCACACACACACACACATATATATATATATATATATATATATATATAGGTGAGTGCATATGTAGGTGGCAGAGGCAGAAGTCTAATATTTATACGTAAGTCTAATGAAGGTAAAACTGAATTGTTTACATTTTGCCTTTACGTTGCGGCCAACAATGTGTGATTTTCAGTCTGTATATGTGTGTGTGTGTGTATGTGCGTATATCTCTCTGGGCCTCTTATATTTGCCTTTCGGCTGCCTGGTTCTTTTTGGGGCAGCTTTAACCAAATTCATGCCTCAATTCCATTGACTAAAGCTGTAGGCCGTTGAAAAGGCTGTCAGAAAGTTGGGTAAACATTGAACAATAGAAACAAAACCAAATCCGTTTCAAGGTGTTCCTTCTTGTTCTGGCTTCAATGGCAATTTTGTAATGCAACTGTTCTTGGCACAAAACCTGCAAATGAGCATAGGAGTTGCGCATTGAGGCAGCCTTTTTGTAATAATTACTAAATAAATCTTTTTTATTACAAACTATTTCAAAATGTATCTTTTCTATAATTAGTTTTATAGAAAATTCGCACATCATTAATTATTATGAATAATTATTTGCCATGCCTCCAATTGAACTTTAGGTAAAAAATCTATCCAAAAGCTTAATTTATTATTGTGAATGGACATTCCTTTTATTTTGAAGAATCCCATCTGGCCTAGATTTAGACTTTCTTCTTAGAATGTGTATGTAATGCCAAACACAATCCATTTTCCGACCTAATCAATTCCCTTTTTTCCAAGTCATGCACAGCCAACTACTGTCAACTGCAATTGAAATGCCCATGATTGCTAGACATGCTTTCACTTCAAATGAAAAAAAAGGAATAAACATAAAATGAAATGTTATCACAATTGAGTTGGTCAATAAAAACTAGAAACTCGAAACTGTAGATTGACCAGAAGGCAAATATGCTTTGGCTACTATATCAAAGCCAATATACAGAGAGAGAGAGGGAGAGAATGAAAGAGAGAGAGAGAGAGAGAGATTAGCTACACAAGAAACGCCACAATAAGTATAAATAAAAACTGGGTCCGCCCAAAAAAAAAAATTGGATTTGAAAGGCGCCCGACTAAAACTAAAAACGGCCAAGCAATAAATGAACGATGAGAACGAAATGGAAATGTATGTGGATATAGATGAGATGCTAACATAACCTTTGCATTTCATTGACCCTTTAAATGGCAAAGATGGATGCCAGAGGGTGGGTGGCGATTTTCACGTGTATATGGGATGTGTGCGTGTGTGTGTGTGTGTGTGTGTATCTGACGAGCAGCCGGTCACGTGAGTTCAGCAAAAGTGGTGAACAATTTGATTTTGGGAGTTTATTCAATTTGCTCCCTGTGTATGTATCTGTATGTGTGCGTGTGTGTTGTCATTGCATGTAGCCTGAAGCAGAGTCCCATCACTTAAGTGCATGTCGAGAGTGGGAGAGGCAGAGAAGAAAGAGCGAGAGGCAGCAGGTTCTGTGGCAATATAATACAATCAACATTCGACTTGGACTCGATACGCATTCAATGCGTTTACCCTTTGCGTTTGAGGTGCAGCCGAACCCGAAGCAGCAGCAACTAACAGAGGAAAGCTACCGTTGCGTAGGCGCACATATCCAACACATACACACACACACACACACAAACACATACACACGCACAGACACACACAAACATATCCGCATGCACATCCGCATCCGCAGAGAGTTGCCCACTCACACACACAGCTGCATTGGGTTCTCTGCTCATATGCAACGCCATTTTATGTATAGGCTCGACATTCGCTCACTCGCTCGCACTCGCTCTACAATTTGCAGTGTCTGCCTCTCGCTCACACATCTATGTACTGTGCACACAACATGTGTTGTTGTTGCTGTTGGGGCTGCCAACTATTGGGGGGTGGGCTGACAGGGTCGACTGAACACACATGCGTTTGTCCTTTTGCCTGGCACACATAACGAGTGGCGACTGCGGCTGTTGCGACTGCAGCGGCTCGGATACATCGGCAGCAGCGTCAGCGTCGCGTCTCGTTCGCTTCTGATTATTGGACTGGTACAGTGGGGCAAATGTGTTATACAGTTGTCACTTGTAGCTTACCTGGAATTTTAATAAAGAACAGAGTACAAACAATTAAATTACATTTTATTATTTGTTATTAAATATTTACTTTCTAAGATCGAGATAAATTTCATTTAATGGAAATTCAAAGAGAAAAGTGACAAAATTATTAATGTTATCAAATACAAGTTTTAAAACTTAATCAAATTAGCTTTTGATTATTTGTTAGACTATTTATAAAATGAAATGAGCCAAATGTGTAAAGTATATAAAAAAAAGTGTATTAAATATTGTATTCACCTTTTTTCGATCCAATTGTTTTTGCTTAATTTATTTTAATTGTGAATTTATCGTATTTAACCGGATTTATGCCAGAAGTCTAAGCTAGGCTTATTATCAAGCATCCTCGAGCCAATATGGGGCATAGCCCAGAAACCGATGTGGTAAACATGAGAATAAAATCATTTTGATAATCATTATTGATAATTCGATAATAATGAAATGATTTTGAATTATATACTATTTCCACAGTGCACTGTAAGGCATTGTAAAAAATGCAGCGGCCGAAAAACAACAGCATGAGTAAATGGAGAGGAGGAGAATGGAGAGGAGGCGTGGGTCACTCGTTGGAAGAGTCGCGACGACGACGTCGACATGGAAAAAAGCCGTGGCAGAGCCAGGGGCTGAGGCTGACATACACACACACACATACGAAGAGAGTGAGAGAGAAAGAGTGTGTGTGTGTGAGAGAGCTAGAGAGAGGGAGAGAGTCAGAAAAAAAGGGAGGCAAAAGCGCGGCAGCGACGTCCACGCATTGCATGTGACCCACGCGGCACGCACACAGGCAAACAGACGCACAATATGCACACTATATATATATATATATATATATATATATGGAGAGATGGAGATGCTGCATGCAGTATGCAGTATGCAGCATGCACGAGTCGGGAGTCAGGAGCCTGGAGGAGAAGCTTTAGCTGGGGCAAATTCGATGGCTGGGCAGCACTCGAGAGTGGGCGAAGACGGCCACCCCAAAAACAATGGACAGGCACTAAAATGCAGTCCACAACGAAATGTGCACAGAGCATCACAGAAAACACAACACAACACATTCAACCACACGGAGGAGGCAACTTGCACACACATACGCACACACATTCATAGCATACTTATATGGAAACGTGGATGCAGGCAAGCGGCTATGTACGAGAGCATTGGAGATGGCCATGTATTGCCATTGACCAGGCAACGCTTAATGCCCATTCCACTGCATGGCGCCTTCTCTTTCACTCACTCTATCGTACACACACACACACACACACACACACATTCGCTCTCTCTCTCTCTCTCTGTCTATCTTTCGATTAATGTCCCTGTCGCACTTATGCGTGCCTCGCTTGTTTACCAATTTATTTTGCGCACAAAATGAAACACGGAAAATGCATGAGGCCCAAAAAGCAGCAGCGTGGAGCAAAGCGAACGCAACGCAAGGATAGCAATGGGTGGCCACAGTCACAGAGAAACAGCCAACAGCAACAATAACAACAAACTATAAAAGCAACAGCAGCAGCAGCAGCAGCAGCTGTAAAAAAATTGCACAAATTTCAGTTCGATTTTTGGTCCATAACGCAAAAAAAAAAACTGCTCGCCTCGCAGTCGCTATCTCTTCCTATAACCCCCTCTCCTCTACATATATCTTTTCCTCTTCCCATCCTCCTGCTTCTATGTATCTTTTGCGTTCGTTTCCATTTTGTGGCAAATTCAGTTGGTTTTTTTTTCCGTCTTCTGCATTTGCCTGTTTTCCACTTTGTGCGTAGATTTTCGTTTGCCTTGGCTTTTTTTTAAAGAGTTTTTGCTTGCTTTATTTTTTTTTTTTTGTTTATTGCGACTTGCGCTTTGATAGAATGACCAGAAATTTCTTTTACTTTTTTGTTTGGCCCTGACTTGTAAACCAAATTCAGGGGGAGTTTCTAGGAGCTTTTTTTTTTGTTACTACGTAGACACATTGTTAGTTTGTTCTCGTAGTATGCAGCTGAAAAAAGACACAATGGAAGAGTGCACCTACGACGAAGCAGCAGAGAATAAAAATGTGCCACAAGCGACTGGCAATGTCTAAAAGCTAACTGGGAATAATGAAGAGAGAGAGAGAGAGAGAGATATACAGAGTGGGAGAGAGAAAGAGAGTAAAACACTGGAGTACATATGAAACAATATAGATCGAAAGATCTATTATATCATCGGTCGAACTTCGAAACTACTGGAAAAGAGTACAAATTAGAATATGTGAATCAATCTTCTTCATTTTAGTATTTATCTTCTCCGACTCAGAATTTGTAGTTTCGATTTTCAAATGGAAAATATGTCAATGTGCCTGGAAGACAAATAGCGAAAGAAATTCTCCACTCCAGTTAAGGCTAATTAAAATATTTTCCAAGCAAGAAATTTTAGGTATTTAGAACAAGTATCCATATACAGCAATAGAATTCTCATCATTTCAGTTGTTGGGCATTTAAATATTTTGCATTTTAAAATTATCTCTAAAATTGTAGATTGCCTCTGGCCCATGACTTAACAATAAATTGCTGTACAATTCAAACTCAATTCGAACCAGGAACAAAAATGTGCCACAAAATGCGACTGTTGTTGCACGCCTGAAAGACGACTACAAACTGTACTCTTGGGTTCGGGGGGGAGAGGGTGTTTTGAGTAGGTTGCAGAGTCGAAAGCCATCAGTGGAGGCGAGACATGGTGTTAGTGTGTGGCAATCCAAAGAAAAACAAATGCTTGCTGGTCATCAATTATTCAGTTTGTATGGTTTATTGCAGTGACGCCCTATTCAAAGTTTAATTTACTTTATTACACTTATTTTGCACTATATAAGTAGAGTATTGTCTACTGTGTCTCAGCAAAATCAATTATGATACAATTTAAGTCCAAATCAAACTAAGAATTTAGTAGGCTTTAGCAACGACGAAAACACCAAACTTACTCAGATAACACCTCAGAATAAGATTTTTTTCTTGTTTTTAGAAATAACTAAATATAATAAGATATACGAAAAACAATTTTTTTAAACAAGAAATGCTTCTATCTGTTTTTCGGAAATTTATTGAAAGAACTCCATAAAGTAAAAAGTATACTGATTTTAAAACTTAAACAACGCGAGACTAAATAAATAAAATATCATTGTTATTCGTATTTTATATAGCTAAATCCTTTTCTATTATTTGATGTGACATGATTTGAATTTATCAAGTAGGCTCCAAATGGTTTTAAGACCTACTTTTGGTTTGTAAATGTATTTGACAAATGAGTATTTGGTATTGAAGCTAAACCCCCTCAGAAACTAACGAATATATTTTAGCTAAACATTAGGCTGAACAGCGATAAATTGGAACAATGCTTGCATTTATTTGGCTGCTGGCACTGCGGGCAACCAAGGGCAGCAGCCACCATCTGTACAACGATCAGTTCAACGAGCAGTTGATCACCTATTTGCACGTGGACATTCCCCACGTGCAGGACTCTCTGTTGAGGCTGCAGGCGCTCTACTCGCAGAATCACATACACATCTATTGTCGTCGCAATCAGGAGCTGCGACTGGGCAACATCTTCCAGAGCAATCGACTGCAACTGCAGCTGATGCCGCACACGTCCAATGTGGACTACAGGCAGTACAGGGCTTCAACGGCACAGGGTGTGTATCGGGCGCATAGCGAGTATCGTGAGAGGCTCGAGGATAAATTGCTGGCGTGCAGTGGACGGCAGCTGCACCATATTACAATGCCCTCACATGACCACGCCTGCTACGGCATCTACACGAACCAGGCCTATAAAATTACGTTGCTGCAGGTGAGATGCGACAAGATGCGCGTGGCACGCTTCCTTGTTGGCCTGGTGCTCTGGGCAACAACAAAGACTGGGATGTGGGACGATTGCTTGATCTGTAGCTACTTCATGGTCATGGTGCTGGGCATCCATTTGATCGGTCAGACAATTGTATTCGTCGCTCTGCTCTGCCATGGCCTTTATCAATTGCAAAGCTGCCGACCGTTGTGGGGCAACTTTATGTTGATCTTGCAACAGTATCCAACAAGTGTGGCTCTTGCTTCGGTTGCCGGCGCTTGGCTGCTAATGAGGGTGTGCCAACGTCTTCGCGGATTGTGGCATCATCGTTGGGTGCGACTCGTGGACCGCCACCTGCCACAATTGTTCTCCTATTTGCTGCTGTTGGGTGCCTCGAATCATTCATGTTTTGGCTGGTACTTTATAGGGTTTCTGCTGTCCTGGCGTATTTTGAGCTATCTTCGGCACGGATTTCAAGGTCAGCCTTACAGCTACGAGCCGTTGACTGAGATGCGGTCGCTTCAGTTCAATTTGCCAAGCGTCGCAGCAGCGACAACCACTGTGCGGCGCTGGTGCAGTTGCCAATAAAAAGCAGACAGTATATTGAAATAACGGACGATGAGGGTGAAGATGCAGACGAAGTACATACTCGCCATTTCAAGTTGTTCTAGTTGCTCGTTTGAATCGCTCTGATCGGAATCTGTATTCCAATCGCAGCCTGCAGCAATTGCCACGCAGCATCTAAATGCATTTGTTAATTGAAATATAAAGCGCTTTAATGGCAGTCATGGCAGTCCTCCACAAAGCACACAAAAAAAAAAAAGCAAAAAAGGAAATTTGCCTGGCATGTTGGCAACACGACAATCGAATCAAAGCAAAACTGACTTCTGCCACTGGATGGAAAAGGGGCAGACAGGTGTGGTAGAGAGTGTGTTGCACGCATAGAGAAATATAGAAACAGGCTCACAAACCAAAAATCTATTTGTCGAACTCACCAAAGAGCCTTGAAATATGTTTTCAGCAAAAACATACAAACACGCGTTTCACATACATACGTAATACAGAATTTAAATACAGGACTTTGGCAACTAAATTGAGTTACTTAACTGATTAATTATTCGTTAATAAAATTGCAGGAATATTGATAATATTGTTTTGTGGATCAGCTCTGAATATAAAAGTAGCACAAATAAAAAGTGAGGAACGTTTCTTTTTGTGGATTTTAAAAAGAATATAAGGAATTTCAGTGAAATAAATGTTATTTGAAAAATGTTAGTTGTTATCAAGAGACAATTTCAAATTTTTAATTGTAATTTTTGTTCCAGCATAATTTTGAAAGAAATGATTGCTTGGTCTATTAACTGAGATCTTCAATCACTTCGATTATAATTGGGAGCACGCTTATCTCAGAATGCATTTTAGCCTCTGTCTCTCTCTTTCTCTCTCTCTCTTTCTCTATCTATCTTTCTGCACATTGCGCATTTTACAACGTGGCCAGGAAACTGGCTAAAACTGCGTGAGCAGCGTTACAAATAACTCGAGCATTTTGAGTAGACTGGGTAACGCTTCGTGTTGCGCACTGATATGGGCCTATTCCCCCCACATCACCCACACAAACACACACACACACACACACATACACAGTGTTAGATACTTTGTCGACTAAACAGGCAGAAATAACAGCAAAGTTCAGTCAAACATCAGAAAATGTTCGAGAGCAGCCGGATTTCGTCAGCCCCCACAACTGCCCAACCCAGACAGCCCCGTCCAGCCATTGACAGAGCCGGGCCAAAATGCAAATGTGGAAAATGCGCTTTGACATAGCCGTATGTGTGTGTGCATTTATAACCGAGCATATATGTGTGTGAGTGTGTGTGTGTGTATGTGGACAGTTGCAAAACGCATATCAAATCGAAAAGTGGAACTTCAATCATTTTCCGGAGCAGGTAGGCGAACCGTTTTAGTTATTTTTAAATACCCTGTACATAAATGGCTAGGGTGGATATAAGCGAGCGGGGTGTATGTTCATGAAGGAACTGGTTGCCTTAAACTGTAGAATAAGTATTGTTAACCATTTCTAAAGAATACTTTGAAATAAATTTCAAAAAAAAAAAAACAAATTTCTCAGAAATTTAAATTGGATACTCATCTTAATTCGGGACAATTCTTATTTGTTGAATTGTTTCAGACTAGAAATCCCACAAATCTTACCAACTCTTAGAAACAAAAAAGAGGGCATGCCATCGCCTGCCAAAATAGCAATTAGAGAAACATATATCAATGACTTTTTTTTGGCTGCATCCAGTTTGCTGCTCATTGATGGTGGTTGGAAAATTGACTAAATGCAACATATTGAGCAGTGGGGGGAGGGGTAAGAGGCCCTTTCACACAGGCCAAATAGGCCAATTTTCCCAGTCCTTGGGCGATTCCGTCCCATCGTGTCCTGCACAGCCGAACGAATCCAATTGGGTTTTTCTATGCGAACACATTTTTGGTGCCGCTTTTTCGCTGTTTCGGTGGTTCGCTGGTGCGGTGGTTGTTGTTGATTCCCGTTTGGGACAGTAGAAGGTGGAAATATATACACAGGCGGATAGCGGGGTGGTTGGGAAAAACTGCATAGCCAGTCAATATTTTCCTCCTTTCTTTTTTGTTTTTTTTTTTTGTTTTTGATGTCCCGTACAAGGATTTTTTTTTTTTTTTTTTTGCAGTGGGGTTGCAAGTTGTTCTTGTTCATATTGTTGGACAAAGTTACGTCAAAGGTCAGGGAACAGGCGCATATTGCGAGGGGGGTTGGAAAAAGTGAAAAGTTTTTCAAGTTTGGTTGTATGCGGAGTTTGCCTTTTTATTTGCTTTGTTTTTTTTTCGGAGTAAGTTGACTTTTAAGGGTTTTATGGTGTATATGCCAGGCCAAAAATTAAGGATTTCAAAGTTATAAATAGGTGTTTAAAGTTGATATCAAGTGAGAGATTATTTCTGACTGCTGTATGCCAATACTGCTGTTTGCCAAAGTGATCATTAAAACTATGCAGATAAATTGCATTTGAAAGTCGACAAACATAGACGAAAGCTCAGTTTTTAAATCAGTAAATTGAAAAATAACAAATTTTTAATATGAACTTTTGTAGTACAAATTTGTTTTGTAATTTAAATTCATTTTGTTTTATACGTTTTCCAACAATATTTTTAGTGATTAAAAGTGTTTGAAGATCTACTTAAAATACAATTTGAACGATGGAGTTAAACTAAAGATTAAATTAAGATTGACTCTTTGATAAAATAAATAATTAGAAATAGTTACCAACTAAACGGTCGCCTAAATGAACGTGTCTACTACTTTTAATAAAGAAATCTTAGTTATTTACTAACCTGCACCATTTTGTTGTTCCTTTTATAGTTGTTGTTGTTCCCAAGCAATAATTAATCCAAAGGCAAATCAAATGCCAGCCAAAATAGACGCCGGCAGCGACGGCGACAACGGAAAAGTAAAAGCAACTGCAATAATTAATTTAAGTTGGAGAAGAACCAAAGAGCGATTGCTAAGCGCACGTGTTAATTTCACTTTTGTTTTGCTTGCTGTATTTGCGATTGCTTTTCAATGTATTTGAAATTTGCATTTATGTACATTTGTGCAATTGTGTTGAATATAAAATGCAATAAACCGTTCACTCAAGAACACAAAGGAAACGCGTTTGCTGCGGTTGTTGCGTTGCGGCCTGTGCAGTTGTTGTTGAAGTTGCAGTTGCAGTTATGTTAATGTGTTTGTTTTTGTGTGCACTTTACGCTGCTTTAACTCGGGCCTGGGACGCGTTGTTAGATTTTTATGCGCGAAAACCAAACAGCGAACCGCACGCAACAAGAACATCGAGAACAATGTTATGTTATCGGTACTCTTGCAATGCACGTGCGAGAATTCTGTTGTCAAAACTGAACTAGTTCGATTGCCATGATTTGATAATTGAACTATAGAACTTGTTCTTCAGCATAACGATTTATTCACACTATTTCACTAACAAATGACGGAAGAATAATACATTAAAAGCTAAAATATTTCCCAAACGGTTTTCTCCAAAATTAATAAAAACGGCAACTGTTAAATATTTGATTTTGGCGCCTAGACTGGATACACAAAGTTATCAATAAAAACTTTCATCAAGAGGTATACTCTTAATTGCATATTACCCACAATATGAAGAAGTTAATTATCAAATTAGTTTTCGCTTAACATATTAAAATAATTAAAATTAAGTACATTATTGAGTAGTTCATTGACAAACCGAATTACTGAACTTTACAGGTGTCAACATTCTGTTATACAGCTGTTATACGTAAAATGGCACTGTTGATTTTAACAGGGTATGTTGTCTGAGTTAGTGCTGCCACTAAACATATATGATGATCTTAACAGAACATCTGTTTGCATTTAGCAGTACTAATTGTCATTCCATCAAAAAATATCAAATGTGAGATATTGTTTATTGTGAATTAATGCTTGACAGTTAAAAGACGACATCGATTAATTGCGTAGAATTTAAGAATAACCACCACAACAGTGTGCTGACAGTATGTTAACTCGCGAACCGCGTAATCTGTATTTGATACATTGGACATTTTGCAACACTAATCTTAAACGCATCTAAACGTTTTTGTCTGCTTAATATTAATATTGATTTTAGCTTGAAAATTTAAGGAAATGCACAATGTCGGACAACGAATATGAGCGATTTGAAATAACGGACTATGATTTGGACAACGAGTTCAATATAAACCGACCACGTCGTCGTCAAACCAAACATCAGCAAATCTACGGTAAGCAAAAGCAAAAACTTTATTTGTTTGTGTTCAATTTGTTAATTTTATTCTATTCCAGGCATTTGGGCCGATGACAGCGACAATGAGAGCGAGGGAGAGGCCAGCGGTCGTCGTGGCGGTAGGCGTGGCTTGGGCGGCGGCGCTGCCAGCAAAGCAAAGGATTACACAGCTCCCGTCAATTTCGTTGCCGGCGGCATTCAACAAGCTGGCAAACAGCCAAAAAAGAAGCAGTTGGAGGAGGGCACAGACAAAGATGAAGCTGCAGCTGGCGATTCGGAGGACAGCGACGGCAACGAGGCACGTCCATCGTTTGGGGGAAAGCAGCCGCAGCTGATGGACAACAACGAGGATTACAGCTCGGAAAGCTCCGATGGTGAGGAGGATAAGAGGGAGCAGCAGCAGCAGATGCGGTCCCGGAACATTGCTGGACTGCGTCACAAATCGCACATTGCAAGTGGTCGGAATGTTGGTGCCTGGGAGCAACATACGCGTGGCATTGGCGCCAAGCTGCTGCTGCAGATGGGCTATGAGCCGGGCAAGGGATTGGGAAAGGATCTGCAGGGCATCCAGCAACCGGTGCAGGCGCATGTGCGCAAGGGAAGAGGTGCCATTGGTGCCTACGGACCGGAGACGGCGGCCAGCATTGGCGGCCAGGCAAAGCCCCCCAAGGAAGACGAGGACATCAAGGAGGCCAGGGAGTTCAAGGAGCAGCTGACCAAGTGGAAGAAAGTCGGCGTCGAGCCGCGAGAGAAATCCGGCAAACAGCAGCGCTACTACTATAAATCCGTCGAGGAAGTCATTGCTAAGAGTCTCAAGGACAACCACTTGCTGCCCGTGAAGCTGGCCAAGCAGCTAGGCAATGTGCCCGTCATCGACATGACCGGACCGGAGCGACGCGTCCTCAGTGGCTATCATGCCTTGGCCCAGAGCAAGATCACGCCCGAGGAGACGCTCTACGATGAGCAGCTGCCGTCGGGCGGAGGAAAAAGCTCACCGATTACTGTGTTTAGCATGCCGGAACTGGCGCACAATATGTCGCTGCTGGTTAGCCAATGCGAGCAGGAGATCATTAACATCGACAAGGAGAAGCGGGAGGGCCACGATCTGCATGCAGCGCTGGAGCATGAGCATCAGCAGCTGCTGGAACTGGTGAGTCTGGAGCGCAATCACATGAGCACTTTGGAGCAGGTGCTCGCACGTGTCGATCAGCTCAGCGAGAATCCGGACTTGACCATGTCGCAGGCCGAGGAGCTGTTTCTCGACCTGCAGCGTGACTATCCCGCCGAGTTTGAAGAGTTCGGCATGGAGGATATGGCTGGTGGCGTCATAGCTCCATTGCTGCGGCGCGAGCTAGCTGATTGGCAGCCGCTGGAGAAGCCCATGCAGCCGGTGGAGATGATAAAGCGTTGGCGCAACATATTGCAGAAGGATGAGGATCAGGCGCCGGCATCGATGGAGCAGCTGCAGCTGCGGCAATCCCGCAACGTTTTCGATCCGTACTCCTCGCTTATCTGGGTGGGGGTGATGCCCTCGATTCGGACGAGCGCACTCAACTGGCAACCCAAGGAGCATGCCATGATGGCTGCTTTGCTGGACGCATGGGCGCCAGTGTTGCCCACGTGGGTGTTGGACTCGGTGCTGGAGAAACTGGTGCTGACGCGGCTGAAGATTGGCGTCCGCGATTGGGATCCGTTGACGGATACGGTGCCCATACACATTTGGATTTTGCCCTGGCATGGACTGCTGGGTGAGAAATTGGAGGAGTCTGTCTATCCGCAGATACGCAGCAAACTGGGGGTGGCATTAGAGGCTTGGTCACCACAGGATCGGTCTGCTCGGGCCATGCTCACGCCGTGGCAGACGGCGTTTCCCGAGGAACAGTTGCTGCAGTTCCTGCTCCGTCACATTATACCCAAGCTGCAGGCGGTGCTCGCCGAGTTCAGCATCAATCCACTGCAGCAGGACTTGGAGCTGTGGCATCAGGTGTGGGAATGGCACGAACTAATACCCGCCGCACACATGGCCCAGCTGCTCGATAAGTATTTCTTTCCTCGCTGGATGCAGGTGCTCGTCATGTGGCTGAATCAGTCGCCGGACTATGCCGAAATCTCACGCTGGTATGCCGGCTGGAAGAGCATGTTCAGTGAGGCCATCTTGCGCGAGCCCTGCATCAAGGAGCATCTGCGTCGCGCCCTCGACATGCTGCACCGCGCCACGGATGCGGTTCTCCAACCCACTTCGGCCCCACCACCGCCTATGCCACCAGCGCCCGCCCCTGTGCTGCTCGCCCCCGTAATGCTCATTGATGTGGCTCCGCCCGCTCAGCTGGAGTTCAAGGAGCTCGTCTCGCAGAAGTGCGCCGAACTGGGCATCATATTCGCCCCGTTGCCAGGACGACGCGAGTTGGGCAAGCAGGTAAGCAGTTTGCAAACTTCCTCAATGGGGGAATTATTCACTAATCTTTTCCTTTCCCATTTTGCTCAGATTTATCGAGTGGGAAAACTATTCTGTTACATCGATCGCAATGTTTGCATGCTGAGCGATGGCAGCTTCCAGAGCTGGCAGCCCGTGGCCCTCAATCAACTCCTGGAGCGAGCACAAACTGGTCTCATCTAAGGTCCGCATCCATCAGACTATTCCACTTAGTTGTAAGAACTGTCTAAGACTTGTCAACATAATGAATATGCCAAATGTGTGTTTGTGCTTCCTTTTGTTGGCATCAAAGACTACAGACATATCTGTATCTATATCAACAACATATAACAGATAGTAACTATAGATATGGATATCTCTATAGTCTTTAACAGTTATCAAACAATAATAATTCATTTTTATCTAGCAAAATGCGAATAGAAGCTAATTTAACGTCACAGTTCCCTGCCGAAATAATCCAAACATCCAAAATTAAATAGCATTTTATTCCTCTCATTGTTGGTGTAAAAATGAACACTGAGTCGCACTCAAATAAATTAAAACTTAATTCTTCATTTCATTATTTGCTAGCTATTTGATAGCTGATTCTTTTTAAGGGCAAATCAAGTTCATTTTAAGTGAAATATTTCTTTCTCTATTTTCTAGTTTTGCTTTCACATTGGTATTTTCTCATTTAATACCGCGTTATTTTAATGATACTCTTTATACTTTTGCATGTGCATAACACTTATATGATTAAGAAGTACACCTATAAGAGTAAAAACCAATTTGTTATTTTTAGTTTGTATCAGATTGTATATTTAAATATTTATTAAAAAAGAACAGATATTTTTCAAGCGTAAACCATGCATTCATGATTGGAGTCAACTAATTGCAGCATTATCAGCAACAAAGGAAGTTAAAATCGCAGAAATTCGCTAAATCGCTCGACAATGATAGGAGCACCAATTATTTGTGGGCATTAAACATTGAAAACCCCTACAAAACTGATTAAAACAAATAAAATTATGGGAATGTGTAGAAATTTTCAGATGGATTGAACCAACTGGTTTTATTTGTATAGCTTCGATAATAAGACAATAAAAAATAATCGAATACTAATATGAACAACCTGATTGAATTGAACTCTTATCTTATTAATGTCAAATATTTTATTAGTGTATTTATAAACGATTTTGACCGACAGATTGGTCATTGTGTGCTTTAGATCATCATCAGATCAACCAACTAGAAAAATAATGTCAATTGTGATGGAGAATTGCATTGTGTTGCCAGCAAACTGGCCAACACAAATGCAATAGTCAACAAAACCTAGACACAGCTTGTGTACACAAATATATATATAATATAATGTATATATAATATAATATTTGTAGAATTTGCTGTACAACTATTGAGTGCACAAATTGTGTGAGTGGAATGCCCATTTACACCACTGTTAGATTAGACTTATCCTAAAGTTTCAATTGACGGCTGCTTATCGCTGCTCCTCCAGTAAGTCTGCTATATAATATTCATTTCGGTCAGTTTAGTCGCCATCCATCTTCTGTCGCTTGCGGTTATAATTGGGCAATCGGTATTTCGGTTACGGTTTTTTTTTTTCAAAAGTGCGCTCAAGATTTGTAAATACCACATTAAATGATCTTAAATCGTAATCTTATCAAATGGAGGACAAAAACTATGTTGATTAAAGAGTTTTGAAAAAAAAATAAGATGTTTATAAGTTTATGAATTTCATGATTAGCTATCAAAGCTGAGTTGTTTACCGATTTGGTTGTTGTTTAAAAAACCTCACAATTTTTTATTTAATTACTTACTTATGAACTGCAAAAATAAAATAATATTTCTCAATATTTGGCGCATTGTGCCCAACCAGATAGCCATTCTCGTTGTTGTGACTTAGTGCATTTCAGTTGGGTGCACGAGTTTGGCACGTATTGGTGTTTAGCATTTCACAGAGTAATGGGAGACGAGTTGAACTGCAATTTATCATTGCAAGTGTGACAGCTTTAAAACGATCGGAAGCTAAAAGCTTAAACATATTTATGTCTGACCCTGGAGTAGTTATTGTTGCACGCTAAATTGGCGCTCGTGTATCCAGCGCACCAGTGTTGAGCCTAAGATCAGACCAAGTGGTTCTACATCGATGGGTGTTCGGGTCAACAGACGTTACCTGCTGCTCCTAGCACTCATCGCATTGAGTTCACTGTACATACTTCGAAATCTGCTAGAGGCGCGACAATTGACATCTGTTGTTGTTGCCCCTGTTGCCCCTGTTGATCCTTTGGATACCACCGAGCCGACCAGCAGCGAGGAGCCAAGATGGATATCGCCACGTACAGAAAAGCTGCAGCAGCTACTCAAATGCCGCAATCGTCAGCTGCGTCTGCAGAAAGTGAAACATGGCGACTATTGGGTGGTTCAGAATTTGGTTGTGGGGCGACTGAGTCGGAACATGGGTTGTGCCGAGTCTATCACGTACACTACAAATGGCGACTTCACATTCTTTGATAATCTGGAAACGGTCGCAGAGCGGTGAGTAAAATGTGTAATTCTTATCTTTTCCCCTTGAGCAACTTCATTTGGATTTAATTGTTTCAAGCTGGAAATATCTCAAGTTTTAACAAAAACTAAGCTGTTGAGCTCTGTAATTTGTATGAACACTTTCTTTGGAGAACTTTTTAATAAGGTTGTTAAGTGAAACTGATAGGAATGGAAAATATAATATACATTTTTTTTTGTTTGGTTGGTAAGACTCTTATCTCAGAGTGGAAATTTTAGGTTCAACCGTGGCCAACTTCGGCACACCTTTTAGACTGAACTAATCTGGTCATATCTAAATTATAAACTGGCGTTAAACGTGTCAGACTAAAATTATAATATCCTCTGCGCATAAATATGTAAAAATCGTATTAGCACAAAATAGCTATTTTGCTTCTCACTCATTTCTTCAACAAAAAAAGCGTTAAAATTCGATTAGATAACAATTATGATGTGCGATAAAAATTGATTGACGTCTATGTCTTTCGCCCATAAGTAAAAACAATTAATATATTTTGGTATATATACAATTAATAGCGTATGATCCAGCTTATCAAGCACATATTTAAGTTTGCATATAAATCTTAGTGCCCCTTCAGTTAATAGCGTTTAAATAGTGTAGAAAAATACTCATTAATTACTGGAATGACTGCATTTCGAACAAGCCCAGTTAGATCTTACCGTTGTATATGTCATATATATGAAATTAATATTCACAATTAATCTGACAATTTGCAGATGGTTTGCACCAATCAGTTTTGCGATACACACGCCTGGCTATGATCTAAACTCGACGCTGGATGCCATTCAGTATGTGAGAAACTGTTTGCCTGGCAGCCAAATTATCAGCGATTTTGTCAGCTTTCACATTTACTTTTCCCATAATCATATGCCCAAATATGTTCCTTACGACGAGGAGGAGGCCTTGAACTGGCCCTACCAATGCGTGGAAGCCAGTGGCAACCTGATCGAACCGCCCTATGTACAGAACCGTTCCGCTATGTACAAGGTGCAGGCCAAATTGACCTATCCCATTAATGTAGGTCGCAATATCGCCAGATTGGCGGCCAACACACACTTCATATTCGCCTGTGACATTGAACTATACCCGAGCCTAGGCTTTGTGGACCAATTTCTGGATATGGTGTCCCTTAACAGCAGTGTGCTGGCCTTGAGGCCAGATCAGCCCCGCCGAGTCTATCCCCTTCCCGTCTTTGAGGTGAATGAGAACGAAAATGTGCCAAATGACAAATCCGAACTGTTAACATTGTTGCGCAAGGGACGAGCTCAGGTCTTCCATGCAAAGATCTGCAGGAACTGTCACAGAGTGCCCGAGCACAACAGCTGGGTAAATCGAACCTTTGACCCCACAGAACCCCTCCAACTATTTAGCAAAACGTTGCGCCACGGCAGCTTCAAATATTGGGAGCCTTTCTACGTCAGCGACAATACAGAGCCAATATTCGACGAGCGCGTCACGTGGGAGGGACAGTCCAACAAGCGAATACAGGTTGGTATTAAAATCGTAAGAAAACCATATAAGCCATAAAAACAAACGAAATTCAGTCTATTATTTGTATCACTTTAAAATACAAATAACGAAGTTATTGTAAATTGAAAGGCCTTAATAATCTAATCTTATCTAATACATTTTTGTAAAATGATATACGGTATTACCCAGAAAGTTTTTGTTACTTGGAGTTGAGTCCATTAAATTATTAGGTATATTAAAAATCATTAATAGGATTCCTTGCAAATCAAATGCAGTAAAACATTTTAAAATCTGTCAATGTTCGAATATTAATTCGAGATTTATTTGAATTCTTTATATTTGCAGAACTATGCCATGTGCCTGCTTGGCTACGAGTATCATGTGCTGCATCCTGCCTTTCTGGTGCACAGTCCCGGCATTAAGACTCCCAAGCGAAATCCGGTGCGTCTGAAGTACGCCAAGGAGATGACCCGTATAATCAAGAAAAAAATTGAGCCAGAGTATCGGGTGCTCTACGGAGAGAATAAGAACTGTACTACGTGATGCAAGTGTCGTTTAAGTTGAACAACTGGTTAACGATTATGCAGAGCGCTGTTCGAGATTGGTCTTAGCCCAAGCGTTCTGAAGTTTATCATCTTTGTCTGCTTAAACCAACGATGGCGTTGATTATCATTGTATTCGTTTGAAGGCATTTTTTGCTTGCTAGAAAAATTATTGTTAAATTGATGACATAACCTCAAATATAGTTTGTGTGACGCTTGAGCCCAAATTACACTACTCCAGCTGTCTAGTGTAAGCCTAATTAAAAATATGCCATCCTGCACAACAAACTTTTAGTTTAAGCTAAACAGAATTTTACACTGTAAATATTATTAAGATTTTATTCTAAGGTGACAGTTAAAATATATTTGTTTTGCATTAGTAAATAAATTTGTTTGCAAACTTATCCAAATCTTTTTTTTAGGGTTTTGTTATTATTCCTAACGGAATTGAATAAGTCGAATTTACTTGGGCAAACACAATAAGAGGTTCTGTATAATTTAAACATTTAAGTAATGGGATATTTCCCTTTCAGAAAAGTATTTCATTTTCAGCCAATTCAAAAAAATTCAAGAACTGGAGAATATAGGTTTCATCCGATATTGATTTGTAAAAAACATTTGCACTCGAGTTTAATAATATTTAAAGATTGTTCTACAATCGAAGTTAAATTTCTTACTAAAAATTATCATCAAGATCATTGAGTACTTCTTCAAGGGCAATATGACCAATGCAGCCACTACCAAAACTATTTTTTTAATAATTAATTTTGTTGTGGAATGGTTTAGCTTTCAAACTGAGAGTTCACCATTGTGCATAGAGTGGCAACGCTGTGTGGTATGCAAAAAATATGGTTTCACCACAGCTTTTTAGTCTGCATAGAGCTTTAAGCTTCCCATCTGAAAGCGTTTCGAATCTGGAATTCAAATAATAAGGCAATTTTTCGAAGCAGAACTTTTTAGCTCCTTTTGTTAGTGATGGTGAATTAATTCGTAAACATTTATTTAATTACAATAATATTGATTTAAATTTTATTCAAAAGATTAGAGATTAAATTTAATTTTTTTATTCTGAACGACATCTTTTTTGATAAACTTAAAAATATCTGCGTGCATCGTGCAACATAATATTTTCCCTATTATTTTGCTGCAAGCTTTCCACTTGCCACCATTTGGGCAAATCTGCATTCGTCTTGGGCATAACATAAACAATTGTGGGATGCTCCTTCAATTGTTGTTCTGTGTTGTAGTTGAGTATGGGATTAATTGGATCCGCGCCATAAAACTGCTGATAACGTTTACTTCTCACAAGTGCAATGATTTGCTCGAAAGCAACCAGAGCGAACAAGTCATAAATAGTGAGAACTATACAAAGGATATCAAATATATATATAAGAAAATGATATGCGTTCAGTTTTCGAATACTCACATGAATAGGCAGTTGCTAAAAGGGACAACACTATCAATTTTCCAATGCTAATAAAATGTCTGACAATCCGCAAGAAAAGGATAAAGAGCGTTACGATCTGCACAAAATACACAGACTCCAAAATGGCCAGGGGCACCACAAAGAATCTTTTGAGCTGAAAATAATTAAGACAAAATGAGGAAAAGGGTATTTCTAGGATCACACTCTTGACTCACTTTATAGGCACCATATGCGGCCATGATGCAGAATGTGGCGTGACACATGTTATATAGCTGGAGTGATAGAACAACTACATCGGGATCTGTTGGATATTTAATATGAATATGAATTGAAATATTATAAATATTACTTATATATTGACATAAATGAGTACATTATTTAAAGCTTACATTTATCCATCCAGAATATGATGTCTCTAACCATATAGTAACTGGTTCTGTAACCCAAGTTATTATCAAAGGCGGTTACTATAGGAAGCATAAAGTTAATGCCTTCGGTGGTGATCACAGAGAAGATAAGAATGCTTTTAACCTAAAATGTATTTTACATTTGTAGTTTTTATTTAAATTTTATTATTTTTTTAAAAGCTTATTTTATGCTTATAAAAACATTATTATAATTATTTAAAAGCTTAATAAAGTTATGTAAGGCTGTAAAATTACTTCAATGCCTGTAAACTTATGTTAATGAAACTATTTTTGAGACTTGAAAGTTGTAATAACTTGACTGACATTGTCTATTAATTTAGTTAAAAAAAAGTTGTAAATAAATATTTAAATAAAACTGTTTAACTGTTGACAAAACTGAAGCTATTTTTTAAAAGCATTCAAGTTCGATGCGGCATTTTAATATGCAAACACAATTTTGTAAACAAATAAAATCCCATATAAATCAGTAGTTTTCAGGTGATACAGACCAAGGCAAAGGCACTGATAATGATAACAGCCAGCCGCACTGAGGCGCAGAACATGTAGGACTCCATACACAACATTCTTGCCACTTACTGAGGAATCGGCCTCGAGCGCCTTGCAACATTGTGGCGGACTCCATGACGTTCAGCAGGCGAATGAAAAATGTTTCCCATTCAGATTGCATTATGAGCACAGTTAGGACAACAGTTTAGTAACATATGCAGATAGGCATCTCTCGCGCCGTGGAACAAGTTTTTGTCCTTTATGGCCTCCATTGTGCCGTTAATCGTTCGTTTTTGTTGTCGTTGCTGTCATTGGCAATTTGTCCGACTCCGACGTGAGAGCGCCGGGCAGTTGTTGAGTGAGTCCGGCGGGGCCAGGTTGTTGGCGCCTGAATTATGGCCAGCGATTAAAATAATTTACCACTGAATATGTTGTTTATGGAAAGCTATTTGTGCTATTGCTCAGTTCGCCTAGGCGTTCTGATTGTGGCCGGTTTGAGCATTGTAAAAAAAAAACCCAGAAATTTTAGAAGCAGTTGCATATTGTATTAAGACCAGTTTACTTTCTCTAGGCCCAGTCTGTGGCGCTGAGCATATTATTATTCGTGCGTGGCGTCAACATTTTCGACGGACTTATCGATCTGCTTGAGAATGACTCACAGTACAAGGGCAACTTTATTATACGCAAGTTCATCAACGGCATACACGACTGTGGGTATATCTATAATGCGCGATTTAATAGACATCGTTACACTTTGTGAATAATTACAGCACCCGACAATATTCTGATCTGTTTGCAAATCGTGTGCTATTTTCACATTGTGATTGCCATTTTAGGCATTGTGGGCGCAATAAAGGTGAGTTCTCGAAAACTGATTTGAGTATACCCTGTAGAAAGTGCTTTAGCTGGAAAAAGATCACCAATTGATTCAGTGCAATTGAGTGAGAAAATATCTTTCTGCTTTTACTACTTGATTGTATATATTTCTATATATTGCAGAAGTTGTCCTATATTTAATTGTTTCATTTCTGTTTTGTAGCTGCGAAAATGGTTGTTATTGCCTCTGGCAGTCGTTGAATTCATTTACTTCTTGCGCATTACAGTCAGCCACATTGTGCTGATGATCGTGCTCAAGAAGCAAATCAATTTGGGTCTGCTCATTATACTCACCCTGGTGGGCAGTTTCTATTGTCGTAAGTGGGCACTGTCTGAGGCGAACTACTCTTTTTATGTAATTGACGATCATTCTACAGTTTTTGCTGGCTATAACTGTGTCACTTGTGTTGCCATGTTCCAAATCATCATACTGGTGAAGAGCAACAAGTATCGTCAGCTATATGGCGAGGATCCCTTTGACCCCATTCCGCTGAGGCGCCATGGCAGCAATAATGGAGTGCAACAGCTGCGGATGCTGGGCACACCCGAGGAAACGGACATCGACGAGCAGAAGAGATTGGCTAAGCTGGGCCTGTGGCCACCACGCCAGCCCCAGATTATTTCAGTTATACCAATGCAGGCGCCAGCCGTCAACTTGAAGTGGTGGCAGCTGCAGGCCATGGACAGGGACGATAAGCTGCAGGACTCGGCTGTCTATCGCAACTGGCAACGCGATGAGCTGCTGCGGGGAGTGGGCGGGGATGCGGAGCGTAAAAATGCCATTAACCGCCGTTATGCGGATTTGCAACTTTATCAATGGCAATAGTTTGTTAGTTAAGTTATAGATGACAATCAAACCAATGCTTGTAAGGAAAATCAAGGAAAAGCAACGAACTTTTCACTGATATATTTAAACATATTTATTATACAATCAACAATATAACAAACTTTATCGTAATGATCAAAATATAAAGTTAAAATGAAAAATCGGAATTGGAATACTTTAAAGAAATCTCCTTTTTGTCTTTCTTTTATTAATTCGCCTTATGAATAAGCTGGAAAGATTTTTAACTATTATCTAACTTAATAAGTTTATTTTAAGTTACAATAGTAATTGAATTTGCGAGTTTGATTTGAAGTTCATATTGCATTCAAAGTTTCCTATTGTTGGACATTTATTGGCAAACCGCAATAAAACATTTTATAAGGCTCTACTCAAAAATGGTTGTGAATTTGGATAATACAACTGAGAATAGGAAAAGTATAAAAAAGAATCAAGCACGCTTTATCGACTTATTCAATATTCGATTTTGCTTTGCGCTGCACTCAGCTGGAGCTTAACAATTCAGACACCTCTTAACATAATGCCAGCCCCACTTCTTTGCCGGAGGCCACTTTGCATAAACGACAGTACAGATTATGCAACTGTCTGGGATTGTCAAGCGTCAAGTCGACAACACGCTGCACACTTTGCATATCCTGTCCGGGATGGTGCAGGTGCGGTGGTGTGAGACAAGGAGTGAGGGGTTTGCAGTCACTTTACAAATGCCTTTTGCCTTTTGCATACCCAGTCAAATGCTCAGCTCAGTTAGATAAAAGGGTGAAACGGAAAGTTTCTGGGCCATTGTGATGCCAAACGAAAAATCAAAGTGTCTAGCAATTGTGCCAGGCACTTGGCGGCGGGTGCATTGAAGCAAAACTCAGCAGATATATATATATATATATATATATAAAGAGAGAGAGAGAAAGAGAGAGAGAGAGAAACGGAAAGATAAGGAGAAAGAGAAAGAGAGAGTGTGAGTCAGTTTGAATGTTTGCCTGCGTCCGCCATACCCAAGTGCATTCGACGACTCCCGCACGAAACTCTGGTCACATCGTCGACCTCCAGAGATTCGAGCTGTATGTTGACAGTTGCCGTTACTCTGTTGCACTACTGCCAACTTGCACACTAATTTAATTAAAACTTTTTGGCAACCAAAAAAACAAAAGTCTATCAGTCGAGCCAGTCAACTATTTTAGTCATTTGAGATTCAAAAGTGGGCCAGCAAATAATTGTTTTGTATGGGCCTTCGACAAAGTTCGCAATTCTATTATGTATAATAAATTAATTTATGGACATAAGTTTATGAATACTATTAGTTGGCAACATGAAGTTTCAAACGAGCTCAGTGAGTAATAAAATAATAAAGTAATAAAATACAGCGAGCATAAAACTTTATAAGCCCAAAATATAAAGCTTGATAAAAATGGATGCCAAATTAACAAATGCATTATTTTAAATAGATTCAATAACAAATATTACTTCACGCTTAAAGATCAATTTGAAAGGTGAAAAAGAAAAAATACAAGCAATCCAATTTTGGCCAATCTCTTTCAATAAATATCTTTATCATTAAATGCCGTAATGACTGCAATCAAAAGTCAGTGCCATTTAGTTAGCGATTGTTTGCCCATTTCCGGAACACTGGGAGAACACACGTAAACCGGTACGTGTCGTTGATTATCTGCCGTGTGCTTAGCACCGGATTAGCCTGCCAAAAAAACGAGTCGAGCCTTTGCCAAGAGACCCAGACTCCGCCTCCGCCTCTGCCTCTGCCTCCTTCTCCGTCACCGTCTCGTGGTTGGCACGTGGCGAAGTGTGACGTTCACTTGTTTCGCTTTGGGGGCAACAAGTGGGTGTGGTAGATATGGTTAGATATGGTTTGATGTGTGTGGCAAAGTAGTAGCCAAGTTCGCGCCTGCTGCCAGTGGGTTAAGGTGTCTACGGGCGCATCTGTGTAGACACGACATTTTCCTTGGCTCCCGGGCTGGATTTTAATTCAATGTACGTGTGTGAGTATGGCTCGAAGGGATTTACCAAGTACAATATATTATAATCTCAAAATTAGATATAATTAATTATGTATATGACAGACAGATGGCATCATTACCCAACCACCCACACCGTTTGAGTGGATTTGCAGCCTTGATACCCATGCTTGGGCTGAGAGCTCTAAACTACATCAGTATTATTTAATTTTTTTAACTTGTGCAGATTATTCACTCACTCACGAAATTTAAAGTATTTTGAATTTTTTCACACTTTACATTTATTTGTCAAAGTAATTAAAGAAACTTATGCCAGGTTTTTTTTCACATAACGCAGTAAAATACTAAAATATGTGAGCCAACTGCTGGGGGAAAGTAAAGATTACAATTCAGTGCAGAAGTGGGGAGCTCAATCCTCAAATGGTGGGCAGGTGATGCTCGGTGCGATGCAGCATCGCTGCATTCTTATTCAGAGGCTGTAGCTTCACATAGTCCTGATGCGTATGATGATGATGATGCTGTGTGCTCGGCAGCAGCGGCAAGGAGGTGTTTGAAGTCTGCTGGCCAAAAAGGAAAAAATTATTACAGAATAATAATTTGTCTTTGACTTAACTGTCTTTGACAATTTCTATTGAGTTATTTTAATTTCTTTCAAATCTGTAAAAATGTTCTTTGTAAAGTTCCGTATAAAATACAGGAAAAATATTTGAGATATTAAAATAAATCTAATAATATTCAATGGGCTTTTTACGCTGATGCGGAGAAGTTTTATTTCTATTTGATGGAACTTTTTTTGTCCGGTTGACTTTTTTATACCTTTTATAAGTATTTGCCAGAAACGAAAACACATTCAAAAAGAGACACTGTGATGAATCCAAAAGCAACGTGCTAGGAGATGTACACGGAAAAAGCAAGTGATATAAATCTGTTTTGCCTACTGGGAACAGCTTTATGTAATCCAGGTTTGAACCTCGTATTAATTTGATGCCTGGACATATTTCACACTGAGTGGAAGCTGTCCTTTGCTCACCTTTGATTTATCACGCGCTGCGGCGATGGCCGCCGCCTGAGCCGTGCCCGTTTGAAGCTGTTGGGCGGCAGTGGCCAGCATGAACTGTTGGGAGGCCAATTGCTGTTGGCGTAGTGTGGCCGCCTCCAGGCTGTTGATGTGGTCCAGCTCGCGCTGTTTGGCTATGTAGTCATCGAAGTAGGAGTGCTTAATCAGCTTGTCGCAGGACCAACGCTTCGAGGGATCCTTGTCCAGGCACTTCTTTAGCACATCGATGGTTAGCGGATTTTGCAGCGCCTTGGCCGGCATTTTGTCCTCTAGTGGCTCCAGCGTCGGAGGCACTGGCAGCGTTATGCCCTTAAAGTACTCATTCTGTCCAAAAATTTGTATGTGTCGCGGCAGCAAATCACCCAGAGACTTGCGTATCAGATACAACTGATCCACATCACTGCGTCCCGGCCACAACGCCTCGCCGCGCACCAGTTCCGCAAAGAGGCAGCCAATCGCCCACACATCCACCGGCGTGCCGTACTGTGTGTCGCCGACGAGGAGTTCGGGTGCCCGATACCAGCGTGTCGCCACATAGTCTGTGTAATTCTCGCCCGGACTAAGCATTCGCGCGAAGCCAAAGTCGCAGAGCTTCACTTGACCCTGGGCCGTCAGCAGAATATTCTCTGGCTTGATGTCGCGGTGCAGGCAGCCCTGCTTGTGGCAATATGCCACGCCCAGCAGCGTCTGATAGCAAATCTGCTTGGTCAGTGGCTCGGGGCAGCCCTGTGGATGTCGTTCCAGTTCGTGCAGCACCGTCAGCTCACAGAACTCAAAGACCAGATGCAGGCGGCGCTTGCGTCGGAACACTTCCAACAGCGACACCAGATTCGGATGCTTCAGGTTCTAAAAAATTGAACGAAAAATGGTTGGTTAATATTATTGTAAATGTAAATCTGAAATAAATATAAATGCATTAAATAAATTACATTGTTTTTAACTTGCAATTATTTTGTACGGCATCTGGCAATTTATAGCACCTCAACTTACCTTCAGCAGCCTTATCTCTCGCAATGCTATTTTACGTATAGCCGGATCGTCCTCAGATTCGACAAATCTCTTAACCGCAACTAAGGCGCCTGTTTCTCGATCTCGACATTTGTAGACAACGCCATATGAGCCCTCGCCCAGTCGACTGAGCTTCTCATAACGATCCATTTTGCTGCTACCTTGTGGTCTGAAAGTGTTTCAATCAATAACATTTTAATACATCTTTCAACTTGCATATGTGCATTAGGTTTATATTTAGATAAATATGCATTTGGTTGTGAATTTTACCTTAGACTCAAACATTGACCACGTTTGATGTTTGCACGACGCATTGCTTTGCATTGAGCACATAGAATGTTTATGATGCTATTTGATTGACACGAACACATGAGAGATCTCAATCACATATGTATGTATGGGAATCGGGGGGACATATGTAAATGCATATGTCATTTGAATGAACGGTGATCTTTTGATGTTGTTTACTATATATGTACAGACTTTGATTTTATTCTTTTGTAATTTGATTTGATGTCCAAAAGTTGATTTTTGTTTAACGGATTTGATTAGTTGTGCTGGTTATTTGATGGGTTTCTTTTTGCAACGAAAACGAATGAGATTAGAAAAGTTTTCATGAGTTATTTCAATGCAAGTGGTGCCTTTGTTAAGCATAAAAAGAATAAAAAGATTAAAGGTAATAAAAATCAAAGACTGTGTTTGAATGTGTAAAGAAATTGAGAGCAAAATACTAAAAGAACTTTAAGCTAATAATATTGTAATCTATTAGTTTCCCTAACTTATTGGATACAGCACACATAAATCTCAATATATTATGGAAACCATTTCCTTTCAAATTACCTTTCTCTGAGAGCAATTCCCCTACTTTACAGTGTATAGCCCAATCGAGCACAATAATTTGATTTTTATTTTTATTTCAAACTGATTTTTTCATTAGCATTAATTGTACGGGTTAAAATTCCATTGAATTATATTGTTTTAGATTTTCATCTCAAAATTTAATGATCGAAATTATAATTTTAATTATTAATTTAACTAGAAATTGTTTCGGCTCCCAAATAATCAATAACAGTAATGTTCTATAATATTTTGTAGATACTGCACCCCACTAATGAGTTCTCTACCCTCAAAATAAACAACAACAAAAATAGGAAATAAACTAAAATCGATTTTTCACACTTTGAATGCGTGTCCTTTTCCGACGATTTGTGGCTCTATGATTTTGGCTGATGTTTAGCGAGTGATAAGCTTACAGGCAACCTGTTCTGCCATTTCAATGTCATGCATGGGTAACTGAACTTTGGGGGGGTTTGGAAGGAAACAGAGTGCAGGACACGAGCCAGTTACATGTGTGCAGGTCGTAAACACACAAAATGCAATTAAATTAAATATTCATGTGCGGCTACAAGGTCTAAGTGCAAATCAAATTGGTAAATGGATGTGGCCGGGGTGGAGGAGAAAACTCAGCAAAAAGTAGAAGGATAAACGTTGAGGAGCTGTCCAACTGAGCACTTACCTAGTAGGTATCCATCTGGCTATAATCTGACGTATGTGCCACTACGGTGTTTAAATGGATTGGCGTACATACATACATATGTGGATATGTATGTTTAGAGTGATGCAATGCAATGTACATATGCAAATTGTAATGATGAAAAGCACAAGATTAGCACAAATAAATCTTTTGTTTGAGGAGTAGCTGAATACACACCATGCGCTAAATAACTTGGTAATTAATTGGAATACCGATCAATATATGTTCTAAGATTCTAGGAAAGTTCCAGCTTAAGGTCGTCAGACGCGTGCGACCTGTACGAGAGCCGTTTGTTTGACTGACAACCAGCGACTGATTTCCCGGACTTTTGGCCCGACCTGAAGGCCCTCCGCCCCCAACCCCCGGCCCTTGTTGTTGTCTGGCGTCCGACCGAGCGTCCCAAACCGAGAACCAATGTCATAGCAATGCGACCAAAGTTAACAAAGCAAAAACCACAACACAAAAGCTAACCATGCGCAGTGCTCTGAAGTTTTCCAAGAAGTTTCATGTTCCATGTAGAATAGCTAGCTTCCCTGGCTCCCCTTTGAGTTCTGAGTTCCGAGTTCTGAGTCTAAGCAGTGTGTGCTCTATGGTTTGTCGTGTTTGTTTTTGTTGTTGGTTTTTTGTTGTTGTTGGTATTGTCGTTTGGTGGCTCACAACGTGGAACAGTGGGCAAAAACCGAGTTAGGCATTTGACTATAATATTTATTGTTGTATAAAATATTCAATTAAATAAAATAAAAATATGATTGCATTTAGCAACATCGAACCACTCTCCATGTTGTCCCTTAGTCGTTTTAAACCAACACTTTTTTTGGTTTTATTAAGATTTAGTTTTTGTCCAGCGTGGCCATTGTGCACTGTCAACGACTGTCGACGACGACTACCGGAAAGAATTTGAGGCGTAGTTTTTTCTTTGCCTTTTGAGGTTACTTGGTAGTTTCTGGCGAAACGGGAACTGTGGGCGTTGTGGCCCTGTCGCCTCTGCTACAAAAGGAACTCGTGGGGTAAGTCAAGGAAAGGGTAGCCCTATCTTGAACTAGGTAAGACAGTCAAACTGGTGCAGCAGTGCAATCGACTTGGCTGAGTAGAATGGGAGTTTGGGTTTGGCTTATCCACTATAACTGATTATTGTCTAGCATTTTGTAGAGCAATTATGGGACACTTCACTAGGAAAACTACGATTCAAAATGTGAACAAATTGCGCTTGACTTGGTTGCCTGCAGGTGCCTAATTGTGCGATTTTAATATTTAATGAACTCCAATTAAGCGAGTTATCATTCATCAACTTCTCAGCACTTATTTTGTAATTAAAACAATTTAGAGTGTCATTCTTATTTTATTTAGTTGTTATCGGTATCGATTTAGTGGTCTGAAGAAAATACTCAGGACTCCTCATATTCTGTTCTCGATAGATTTAATGTTTTACTCGTAGTAAAACAGATCCAATTGAAAGTCAGAAATGGTAATTTTAATTTAATTTCTACTTTAAGTATAAATAAAAATATGCTTAAAAAAAGAAGCCTCTAGTTTATATATGCTATATAAATCTGTATATACAATTTGTGCTGCAATTCCTTTACATATTTAAACTTCAAATGAAATATTTCGAGTTGAGTCTATAGAATAAGTTATACTCAGGCTTACCTCCGCAGCGAAAACAACTTGGATATCTCAAACATTTTCATGATGAAAGTCGTAATATAAATGTTATTTTTATTGCTTTATCACCTCCGAAAGTTCAGAAACAACACTAAAGGCACCGAGCAGCGACAACGATAGCAAATAGAAGTGGAGCGCAAGACGATGTCGAAACGTCAAGAGCCGGCAACCTACTGAAGTTTCTTTTGGCCAGGAATAGGACTTTAGCGGTGCCACCCAAATGGCCAGCAACTCAACACGCCAAGCCAACGCCACAGCCACAGGCTTTGGTGATAAAGTCAAAATGGCCGCTCAACTTGCTTGCATCTGCGGACATTGCAGAAATGGGTGTGTTGTGTGTGTGTGTGTGTGTGTGTGTGTCGCATTGGACATTGGCTGTTTGGGTTCCGGTTTGTTTCATTTGATATTGTTTCATACCGTTTGTGATGCGGTTGCGTGTTGTATAAAATATGAATCGAATATACTCAAAAATGCATTGAAATCCGAGCTGGAATTACTAGCAATTGTCACGCATACGCCTCGTTGTACCATCGCACAAAGAGCCCTGACAGACACACAATTGTACTCAAAACAATGCATATTCTGACCAACACCTTTTAATTCCAATGGGCATTTTCTCTAATTGCTCGCACTAATTTCGCCAATATGGTGACGGCTTTTGACCTTTTTGTTTCTGGCCAATTGGCAAGGGGATTTGTACAGTTGTTAGCGCCATTCAATTTGCATAATTATACTCGCAATTGAAGTGCTTTCATTGTGGCTCTCTTCAATTGTGTGGCTATTTTTGAAACGTTTTGTTTACCACACAGCCCTTTGCTTTGATTCTTTCTACATTATTCATGTAATTGTACTCGTTTTCATGCCTCTTAATTATATACTTCACGGCTTGGGTCTTACATTCACGTTAACTACAACACTCTCCGATCCGATATTTATTCCTTTGTGCTGTGAGAGAGTTTTGGGCATGTTGTTGGCTTGAGTCGGGTTCAATAGTCGACACTCGCCGGGGGCTGTTCAACTTTTGGTCAAGTGGGTTGGCAAACCCATTGTTGTACATATTATTGATTGTGTACGTGTTTTACCAACTGCGCCGGTTTTAAGAGTGTGCGAGAATCGACAGTCGGCAGTCCGAGTGCAAAGTTTGCAAAATTAAGTAATAGTCTGATGAACATTAAGAGAGCTCAGTTTTGGTCAGTTTAATTAAGTTGTGTAAGAGTGAAGCTAACCGACTGCATCATTCTCTGACCCTACTCTGAAAATAGCTGAAAGAAGAGATCAAATATTGACTCTAAAAATAAGACTTTGAGACATGAAACGACTATACAAAATTTGAGAACGTTATCTTACCTGAATATATGCGATTACACTTTGAAAAAGCTTTGAGCAAAATCAAAAATCATTGCTTGACTTTCACTTTAATACTGAATTTCAAGTTGAAACGCGATTCTGGCTTGAAGTTGATGTTAAAATTAGACCAACAGAAAGTGCTGGACGGGTAATAATATTCCAGAGCCATAACTTTGTTAAATCTGATCTTCAGCTACAAAGCCTTTTTGGTTATAGTTGTACCTCTTCTGTACATGTCTCTAATTAATGGCTTACATAACGCATGAAGCTAGAACAATGCCTAAGCCGACTGACCTTTTCAACTTGAGCATTTGCATTGTGCTAAAAACAGCGTACTTGGCTACCAATGAACAACTTTTGCTGCCCAAGTGTCTCAAGTTGTTGTGCAAAAATAGAAATGAATATGCCAGGCAAAACTTCAGCACTCTGCAAATTTGGTAACCTAATCGCTGAAGAGCGGCAACGTTGCGTTCCATGGGCGCAAATATGTAAAAGAGAATTGGTTAAGCAGGGTTGTGGGATTCTAGTGGGGATGTGGCCTTGTTGGCTGAATACAGGGAGTGAGTGTGCGATAAATAACAACCTATTAATGCCAAATGTGCAGCGGGCACACGCACGGCTGTAAAAAGCATTGGATACTTACCAGCTGCAGACAACCTGCGGACTGCGTAACAAAGGCCAAGGCCAATGCACATACAAACTACAAACAGGACTAAATGTCATTCGGGCAAAAGTTTTTCTTGTTTCTTTTTTTTTTTTGGTTTTTGTTGGTTTTTCTTGGTGTTTTTTTGCACATTTTTCACTTTTAGCTGCTGGCACCAAAGTTAAAACGAAGCTAATTACGGACGAGCTTGCCGCAAAGGCGAAAGTTTTACTCGATACGATGTAAACTTCGACCTACCTGGGCTGCCTGGCATTTACAGTTGGCTCATTGCACACTTGTATCTTTTGTATGAGACGATAGAGAAATGAGTCGTGAAATGCTTGCGGGAAATAATAATTGTGAAACATTTCACAGGGCCAACAGACACGTTTGCACCGCAGCAGCGAATAATGTAGACTACGCCATTTCTCAATCTATTTTATCGATATATGCTTTAAAATGCATTGGACATGATGCATATTTAATGCACGACTTGCCATTTTCCATGAGCCAACTTGCTCTCAGCCCCCATTGAAACCGGCCCAGGTGTTTGCCGCTTTGACTGTGACTAGTTTCGTGCTGGCAGCGTCGCCATTTCCCTTCTATCGCCTTTCTTTTTTTTAATGCTTTTTCTAAGTTTGTTTTTTTGGGGTCAGTAAACAGCTGCTACATGGGAATGAACGGAAAGGGGCGCATGCAAATGAATCAGGCAGCTAAAGTAGCTAGCTGCACATGCAGAGAGCGAGAGTTGTGATGGCAGTCAAAAAGATTCAAGGAAAACACGGCACATGCAAAATGAAGCTCATAAATGTCCAAACCAAAGGCAGCTATGCAGTTGATCCCTGGGTTGAGTAAGGGGAGAGCTCAGTAGTTGCGCTGAAAGACCCAATATACAAGTGATACACGGAGTTTGGGGCGAATGTGCAATTGCTTTGCGACTGAATTCGAAAAGCATGGCGTGAATAGAATGAGGAAAAAACTAGCTGCATTGGGAGCTGGTCTAAAATGTACTTTCAATATCTAGATATATATACATGTATTAAATTAAATTATATACATTTAAAATATTATTTCGAGTTGATTTTCTCCAATCAGTAAGACACGTGAGAAATGAGTTTCAACAAAATTGCAAACAAAATTAACTTATGTTATATTTGAGATTTAATACAAATAGCTAAGACACTAGTTCACAGACAGCCGAAAATGGCTTTATTGTTGATTATGAATAAATATATGTTTTGGGGTCCAAATCTGCGTTGATTTACCCTTTTAAATAGCAATTGATTAATTGAACTATAATATAATAAAATGCACAAACATGTTGATCAGAAATTATATACTATCAACTACATCAGACTAATGCATCAGTTTTCCAATCGGACAGCCTGTCACGCAAATCGAACATGCTTGTGACAAAACTTATTCTTCACAATTCAACTAGCTGCCAATGCTGACAGCGAAATGAGCATCACGAAAACCAACAAACCTGGCTATTAACCAACCAACTATCGCAGAAACCCTATCAGCGAAACCCAGACCGAATCACCAAATAACTGCAATCAAATTGAAATTCAATCAAACAAAATATTTGCAAAGAAAAAAAAAAATAATAAAAAAAAATAGAGAAAAAATACACAGACACCAAAATTGCATTGATATGCGGCCATCGCTTTGTTTGTTTTTGTTGGGTCTCTCCACTGCCCATGCCATCCGAAGGCGGATCCGTCATAGAATTGTGAGACTCCAACATGGACCCGACAACGACAGACAGCCAGGCAACCAGCTCAAATGGAATATTGCATACTTATTGGCAGCGGTAGCGGATGATTTAGCGGTTTTTAATGCTTCTTCCTCAGCCAGAGAGGCATCCGGGTGGAACCGGGTGGAACCGGGTGAAACTGGTTGAAACTGGGTGAAACCTTTGCGCACATGTCAACGTCATTTGCGCGTCTGCATGGAAACTGCGAGCAAAAATATGGAAAATATGTTTTCCCTGCTGCCTGTGCCATTGGTTCTGCACTTTTTCTACTCAGCTTCTACTAACTTTAGCGCATTACAGTGCAGTAAAAAGGGCGTAATGAAGATGTCCAAAAGTATGTACCACACAGAAAGAAACATCTCCAAATCTCAGGGACTATACGAGCAAGAGACTGTAATTTTGGAAAGTAAATTCTTGTATTTTCCTAAGAAACTTGGGAGAAAATCGTATAAACATATTTTGCCCTATTCTTCATATGCAACGTGTGAAATGACTTGTTATTTTCAGGGGATTTGCTAGTCGAGCTGTCTCTCAACTAGGGAGTCCAACATGTTTGTGTTCTTTGGTGACTATGTAATTGAAAGCATTTTAAGAATTATCTCAACGACAAGTTGAGTGCCATGCGTCAAATATTTGAAGTAATTTTGCATATCTTGAATACACTTGAGTATCATATGTGATCATTGAAATTGATTTTCACATAGTATGTTATTTAATTTGGTAAGTTGAATTTGTAATCAATATAATATTTAAAGTATCTGTGCGTTACTTTTTGTATGTAAATTTATTGCACCTAATCCATTTTCACAGGCATATCTGAAATTCTCATTTCTATTGCGCTTATAAGCCAACAACTGAACTTTTAAATAGATTTAAAAATACATAAAGAAGCAGTACAAAGCTTTGCCAAAAAGCAATATGCAAAGTAAAGTATTTTTGCAGAACATATGTACACATATCAGTATTCGCCAAGGTTTATTCAAATGAACATCCATATTACACAGAAAATAAATTGTTCAGTGTCAAGGAAAGCCAACTGTCTGAGGTTATAGCCAAACAATATCAGGGACAATTATGCCGTAATGGCAAATTATCTGAGCGCCAATCTTAAACTTAAGCGACGACATCAAGTTCAAGTCAAACATTCCAAGGAATCAATATCGTTTATCATAATTGAAAGTGAAACTTGTTGAATCACAATTCAGTGACTTACCTTCTGGGCAGAAGTGGAAGATGATTACCAAACAGCCATAGACGTTTCTCTCCAAACCATTTGTCCATAGACCCTTTATTGTGTACAGCGTTGAATTGCCTTTGAAATTGTCTTTAATTTGTATTTTTCTGCTTAAACTTAAATTCGCATTTACTTTTGCCACATTTTAGACAAGTTTCATTTATGTGTCTTGTGTTAACACGCGTGTTTGTGAAATTACGCGGCAAAACTGTTCGTCGGTCCACTGAGAAATGTTAACAAAGTTTGTTTATAGTAAACCGGAGCCGTAACCGTAGCCGGAATTTTAGTGCGGCATTGAAAACGCCGACAAGAACAATAACGATAAGGGGTCTGAGGTTTGTTGGGGTGTCAGCGACGGTTGACATTGGCAACGCTTCGCCTTTGGGGAGGGTTTGCCCCTCTTCTTGTTCCTGTGGCTGTGGCTGTTGTTGCTGCTGCTGTCGTAGATGTTATTGTAGCTGTTGCTTTTTCTGTATTTAAGTTATTAATAGTGTTGTTATAGTTGTAGTTTGCTTGGGTTGTTTGTGTTTTGCGTTGTCAATCCATTGTCATTAAAAACAAACAACATTTGCCGAACATGTGCACAGAAGTTTATGCCTTGATTTGGCGTTGCCCAGCAAATTATTTTGGAATATTCATAATAATTTTATGACCCACAGTTGGGTGAGAGACCACGTTTGTATATATATATATATATTCATGTGTAGAAGTGTGTATGTATTGCCATAGAAATGGGCGACATTTAGAAATGATTTTAATGCGATTTAAATGAGAACAGATGAGGATATTACAATAAATTTTATTAGTAGAACTTTTGCCCAATTGTATGTTTGATTTCGTGTTGCCCAATGCATATTGTGTTCAAACATTTGGCCTAATTAACTTATCATGATATCCCCAAAAGCACCAGCCATTATTCAAAGGTGTCGTAAAACGATCCAGATTTAATCACCAAGGTCAAACAAATGTGTATTCAAATAGTATTATATGCAAGGTCAAAACTCACGTAAATGAAAGTAATTTGATTTATTTTAAGAAGAGGAAAAATATTTCGGAATAAGAATTTAATCTGTAAATACTTTTGATAAGCATGCATCATTTGGGAATGCATATAAAATATATAGTTCATAATTTTTGAGGAATTAAATTTTCTTTCAAAATAAATTAAGGATATAAATATTGCATTCACAAATATATTTATAAATGTAATTATATTTAGTTTCACTACTGAACATTTGAATATTCAAATTCGCTTTTTGAAGTTGAAAAAGTGTCACTTCTAATCTACGTAAAAACAGTTGTCCCGTTGAGGAAACTCAAGTGGGTGGGGCAATTTTGCCATACACACTATCCACTCAAAAGTTGTGCCTGCTGAAATTATGACTGTGAGGGAGAGAGAGAAAGAGAGAGAGAGTGAGAGAGAGAGAGAGAGAGAGAGGGAGAGGAAGAGACATAAATGGTGTGATCCATTTCGACATATGCTCTGCAATACCTGCGCTTCCACACTTTATTGACACTGTAAAAACGTTGAAGGGTAGCAGAGTAGGGGTTATGACTGATCAAATAACTTTAAAATTCACTAGTGCAACAGATAAGAATTAAGAGAGATTGATTAACCTTAAAATAATTACAATACCCCCATTATTATTGTAGCATACTTAAATAAATAAGTGAAGACAATCACAGACATACAAATATGCTTTTGTCTGTTTCGTGTCGTGACTGAAAAGCTGCACTATCGATAATTATCGAAGACAGTTGTGCTTAACATTTGAGTAAAGCCTGGCAGTGCCTTAACAGGGCTGTTAAGTTAGCTTTGAATGCTAATGGCAACGCGCGATTTAGCCGGCTAAAGCGCATGCCACTAACACAAATGCAGATAAGCAAACAAGCACGCTAAAACACAAGCACCTAAACACACACGCACACACACTCACACATACACACACACTGGTGCAGTAAAGCACTTAGAGAAACGCCGGCGTCACCATATGCAAAAGAAAATATGCACAAAACCGTTACACTAACAAGAGGCAGCAACAAGAACAACCACAGCCGGGAATACAAACACTAACATTTTACTATTCGCCTTAGTCGATGGCCGTTATTTTCTTTGGCATCTGTTTTTTAGTTGTTTTTTTTTTTGCTTATTTTGTTGATTTGCTTTGGCTTTGTATTTAAAGCTTTGGCATCACTTTATGCTGTGCTCCATTTGCAGCAAGCTTCGCTTTTTTTCTATTTATTTTTACATTTTTGTAGCCGAAAAGAGCAGCGCAACGGAAACGGTCAATGTGAGATAACCTTTAAAAGCTGCTCGTATGCTTAAACTAAAAAATGACAAGCACAAGGAGCAACTGCAGGAGCTGCATTTATATATATATGTGTGTGTTGTATGTATGTGCGTGCATAGCAGTGCAAGTTGCTTAGACAACAACAACAACAAGTTCTAACAGCTGCCGTCTCTCTCTGTGTGTGTGTGTGTGTGTGAGGCAAGTGGTTGCCAGGACAACTGACAAACGACGACAACTTGTGACCAAAACAAATGCAAATTGCGAACATTTGCTTTCTCTCTCTCTTTCTCTCCCCCTGTCCCTCTCCGCCTCTGTCTCCCTCTCTCTTTCTTTATGGGTGTCTTTTTCACGCTACAAATGAGCACAATTGTTTTCATGTGCAACAAATTTTTTATGATTATCTCTTTGCTCTCTTTCACACACTCTCTCTCTCTCTCTCTCTCTCTCTCTATTTGCCTCTTTCACTCTCTTAGCCACTGGCGCAAGCAGCTTAAAGTTTTCCTTTTAATGCAGCATTGTTTTTGGGGTGTCGTTTTCCATATCCTTTTTGGCCAAGCAGGATTAACACCTGTTTGTGCTAGCTGCTGCGCATTTCGACGTTAAATTTTCAAAGCCCGGTATTTATTGTATTTGTTTACAAGGTTTTTGCGTGCACCACAATTCTGCGTGCAGCTCCAACTTATGGCTGTGTGTGAGAGTGCTGAGCATTTGGCTCTGGGGCTTAAGTGAAAATAATGTCATGAAGATAATGCGAAAATGGAAAAGGCACCTTAGCTTAAACGTGTGGCTTACCATTGCAAGGAAATTCCGAAGCATGGCACCCGGTTGCATTTCATTTGCATTAAAGCTGCCACTCGAATGTATCCAAAACACTTGAGTTCAGCATGTCGTGGGAACTGCGCGTCTCTAAACATGCCACATGGCCGAGTTTATGAGGAGCTAAGAGTTGCTTTGCCTTATGCAGCACTGACTCCAGCTCAGCTTGCTTGTCCTCAGAAATGAGAGCAAAACTCTTTTGGGTGTTGGATTTACTGAAAAATGATTGGAACTTAAGAAGAAATTTAAAAAATAAATCGTCAGAAATTGTACATTGAAAATCATCAAAGATTTAATGTATCTTCATTTATGAATATACAAATATTATTAATTTTTTGTAATGGAAAGCAAACTTAAAGTTAAGTTTTAATCAATAATAAATATTATGTACGTAGAAGATGGGGTCTGCAATGTTCTTGACTTATAATCAATGGTTTTGTACCGGGGAACAGGTAACATAATCTAACTAAAGTTTGCATACCATCATTGTACCACCTCAACAATAACACCGCAAGCAACTAAAGAAAACCAACGAAACATTCGCAACAGCAAATACACAACCAACAACGACAACGACAACAACAACAACAACAAGTACAGCAAAAATGGCGTCAAAACTTTCACTACTAGCAGTATTCGTTCACGTACTCGTTCAGCCCTTGTGCATACAACATACAACAACGAACAACCTTGCAAAAAGTTTCATAACAAAACTTATGCGTGTAAATGGGCGTAGGAAAATATTGGTAGTGGTGGCAACAACAGCAGCTACAATAGCAACAACAACAATGGTAATATTAACAACAAAGAGGCAACGATGCTGGTGCAACTTTTAAATGAATTTCTAAATACTCGACTCAAGGCGCGTACTCAGACGATCGCCGGTAAACGAGGCAAAGTTTAAAGGACTGAAAAATGCTTAACTTTGAGAGGTGGAAATGAGACGGTTTTTGGATCGGGGTCGCAACACTTTTGACTTTTGTGGTTGCAAACTTTTTAGCCCCACTCTCCCTGCTTGTGGGCCAACTTCATCTTAGCTCGATGCGATGTTGTTATAAGAATTTATGTTAATAACTTTCTGCTTTTTTTTTCATGCTGTGTATTTTCCGCAAGTTATGCTTGTTGATAATAGCATTGATAGCGCTGTAAATATTGTATATAAGTTATTGGCCCCTTTTTCACAACTTGCCGCGCCACCAAAGTTTCATTTTATTGGTCTGATTTGTTGATGTTTTTCTGCTGCAAAATTTATGGTGTAAACACTGGTCGCAGCTTTCTTAACAACGAAACAATGTTAACAACGGGGCAATTATAGTTAGCACGAAGCTTTTATATCTGTTAGCTTTTGGTTTTGTTAAGAAAAAAGCTTTGGCAATCCAGTTGTTATCCAGTTTTGGTGCACGTTTGTAGAACTTTGGTAGTACGTAGGAGTTGCATGGAAAGTTAACAAACTGATTGAGTCTACCCCTTAAAAGCTTTAAAGGCTTTTTAACACTTTTGGTTACATTCTTGGGTCCGAATTAAGCAATGCTGGAATTTTCTGATTAGATTACCGACTACAGATTGAAGAAAAAGGCAATAAGATTTCAAATACATTTTTAAGCGACAATATGAATTGCTGTCATTAAATATATCAAAAAGTTTAGTTGAATACACTTTGACTTTTGTAGAAAGAAAAATTTTTAGTTCTTATAAAATTATACAAATATTAATATATATTAAAAATAAAACCCGGGAAAATATCCTCAAAGTAATTCAGTGTGTAGCAGGCCACTAGTGTCCTTAAGCTGTAAAGAATTGCGATCACATTAAAGATTATTTAAGCATAGAGTTTCTATCCAAAGTCCTCAGTCAATTCTTCAATTTAAATTCGATTATTTACTATGGCTTATTTGGCTGTTAGGTATTCAATTGAGTAGCTCAAATAGCTATAAGTTCCTACTTACATATTCAATGCACAACCTCACAGAGCTGCTAATTTGATACTTTAACACAAATGTTCACACTCCACACATCAGCAGTTTTGAGACAACAACCTTAGGTATATATATACACATATATATATATGTATATGTATATGTGAGTGCTTGTATGCGATAACATACACTTGCCTCTGACCCCGACTCTCACTCTGATTCCGACTCTATTGTCGCTGACCGAGGCAATTAATGCAAAATGCTGTAAATGCCTGCATACGACTAGTTGCCTGTGGCAGTTATGAAAATGGTTGCATATTCCGATCGAGGGCTGTGCTGGCGGGTGGCAATGCAGTGGGGAGAGGTTGGGCTATATACGGCAAACAAAAGACAGGCATGCGTAGGCACAGAGCCTGCTGCAACAGCATTAAACCGGTGCTTATGTTTTGATAACCATGTAATTTCCGCCCATAAACAAAGCCTGGGTCAGATTCAGAATCAGACTCGATGTGGAAACTGGACTCATGGGGAGACTCATTTGCCGTGCAACTATGTAAATTAAATCTGTTCGCTGTTCGGTGCAACTTAATGAGATAAAGGCAGCTTAAGTCTTGGGCCTACATAATTCGGTAATTGTTTAACAACCTTTAAATTTGTCAGCTAATTAATCGTAATTATTGTGTATAATTGATGGTTTCTGAGAAGAATCAGGTATTTTTTTTATTGAAAAGCCAAATAGAAATACACATATATTGGATAAATAAGATATTATATGAATTTTCACAGCCGAATGTAAATGTCGTTACAGGATATTTACCCGGATGAAATGTAGCTCAATGTGCAGCGTGCTTTTTTTTTTGTCATTATTACTGATAATTGTTTCAACTCAATTAACAATTAGCTTCGTTTGTTTTAAAATTTCCCCAGCACTGGTGTAAAATCAAGCTTTAAGCTTAACCTGTCCCATTTGGATGGCTGGCTGCGGAGCCACTCTAATTTACTTATAACATTTGGGCAAATTATTTTCCACACATATGCCGCATTTTGGAGGAGTATTTGCACAAAAGTTTCAACGGCCTGCAAAGCAATGCCTAAACTAAAACCCGGCTCCGCTTTTTAGTTTTGCAAATTGTTTAACGCCGCACCGGCCCCCTTGCCAAACTGTTGCCCTTCCCCCTTCCAACAGCTGGTACGGTTCAGTTGACTGTGCCCCAAACTGCTTTTGATTACTGCCGCAACTACAATACAACTACAACTACAACTACAACTACAACTGCAACTGCAACTAATGCGAACTCCACTCATTGCCAGCAAGCCCCAACAGCCTCTGCCAGGCATGGCAGTCGGATATAACTTTTACTCTATTGACTGCCGTCTCAACTCCGCACTCACCCCACCCCAGCTTCTCCTACATCTCTGCAGCTCGATTGGTTCAAAAATGCTGAAAGTTGGTTCGTTGAGTTCTTTGGTGGGCCGGTTGAGCTGTGCATTGATTAAATTTGACTTAAATTGCATTAAGTGTGTATGCACATACACTATTTTAAATGTGTGTGTGTGTGAGTGTGTGTGTGCGCACTGAAGTGCAGTATCGTTTTAGGGGCGTGTGCAATTCTTATTGTATGAAATTGGATTTTGTTGAACATTGCACGAGCAACCTGCTAACTTGTTGCCATTACAATGGCCATGAAAATAAACTGAATTGAATTGCCGAAACCGCATTGTTTATTTATAGGGCTAATTGAGAATGTTGAAGATTGCGTTGTGATTTACAATTTGACTAGTAAACTCGCAGCACTGATTGTTTTCCAAAATACCCAGCTATTTCTGTTATGTAAAGCGATCGACCTCATGGACAACATTATAATTATGATTTAAATAAAATGGTTTTAAAAAATAATGCATAAATTTGAATTGTGTCTCCTTATAAATCTATTCCAATCATGCAAAACAATATAAATGTAGAATATTGTCTTCGATAATTATACAAGGAAGTATTTGAGATGTTTTTGTTATATTTTATTATGAAGACTGGGAAAAATATTTATAAACACACAAATAGCATTATTTATAGCTTTTAAATTTTGGAGGACTTAGAAAATGAAGGCCAATATCATGATAAATCTGTACAGGAGTTTAAGAAAAGTGAAGGCTCTTAGAATCATGCCATGCAGCTGAGTGCACTTGGAGATGAGCAGACTTTCCGAGTTGAATGGCAGCTTTGTTGTGCGTCTCAGATTCGTCTTGTTCTCGTTGCCTGCTTTTACAATTTTCCGTGCATATCTTATAAATATTTCGTTTCTTAACTTGGCGTATTTTATTACATATATGCCATATTGTTGCTTTGGAGAGCTACTAAAAACCGCTGAAAAACTTAGTGCATTGCCCTGTTTGCTGACTGCTGTCATAGTCGTAACTAGGAATGTGGCTTAATCTTTTTGCTTAAAAGTTTTGTCTGCAATCGTGTGATGATGATGCTGTCGTTGTTGTGGCTCTTGTTTTATTGTGTTTTCTTGGTTCCATAACATGCCAAACACATTAGGAAATGTTAAAATTACATAAAAACAGCGCAACAGCCAGCGACAACAATGTGACACCTGTTTTTGTATGTACTCACTACACTTGGGCTGCGATGGCTATATGGTTGTCCTGTGTGAGGTGAGTGTGTGTGTGTGTGTGTGTGTGTGTGTGTGTGTGTGTGTGTTTATGTTGGCTGCGCATTTAGTGACATTTATGTGCAGCGTGGCGGTTTATTTGCAGCTGAATGCACAGCAAAAATTGCTTACGAAGTGTGCCATGAGTTGCACTTGTTGTTGGGTTTTATATGTCGCGGATTACACTTGGAGAATCGCTTATCCGCCTTTAAGCAATTTCTTTGACATATTTCTGTTTAACTTTATATTCAAAATGTTGCAGTTGTCATTCGTAAGACTAGTTTGTATTTTCAAACTATCAGCCAAACTAATAAATAAACAGATTCGATTGCATTATGTTTGAATAAGTATTATTGATTTACTTATGATTGATGATTTTTATAAATAAATTTTAATATGTTTAAGCAGGAAAATAGATTCTGCCATTGTACATTTATTAATACAGAAATAGTTGCTCCTTAAAATGTCAGTGATAGTTTTGCTTGTTAGGCAAATCTAATAACAAAATTTTTAGTAACTGAAAATTTCTGTGTTTGAACTTGAATGTTGCAATAACATTTTTAGTATCCTAAGGCTTGATTGAATCTGCATCTGCATTTATGACAAAGTCATAATCCGAGAATGGATCTGTTGCTTATTTTAGCAAGATTGTTTCGAATGGGCAGTGAAATTTGTATCTGTGCATCGATATGAGTATTGCACTATTCGCCATCGCCATTGGATACACATATCTCTGTTAGTGTGTGTGGTTTCTTCATACCAGTTTTGAGCTGCGTTCATTTTTGTGTGGCTGCCAAGTTCATTTTGCGCTGTCCGCATTGTGTGTCCTATGATGTCGCATAAAATTGTACAGGTTTTTATTAAAATGTGTCATAGAGTCCTAAGTGCGGGAAGGTCGTGAAGTTGAGGCTTCACGCTGGCTAACTACGAGTGTTACTTGCACTTTTGTGCAAAGTGTTTGCTTAAAATTGCTGTGCAAGAGAGTGGCCATGAAAACTTTTGCGCATTACGCGAAGGCAGCCTGTTAATGAAACATAATCATTGTGCCATAATTAGCACGCACTAAGCCACAATAACCGACAGCTCTGAGACACCCCGACAAGTGTCTCCTTAGTCTCTTAATCTGCTCCCCAATTGCTGCCTGGCAGATGCGCGTAAGCTGCTTGAATCAAGTTGTAAGCAGTTTGGGGCGTAGCCACAAAATCTCGGCCAGGCAAGCGTAAGAGCAGCTAATAATGTAAACAACTTTGGAGGGTGGACGGCGTAAAAAGAAAAAACCTGTTACCAAACCCGGGGCCAAGGGTCGGCTGCTTGTTAAGTGTGTCATTATGGGTGTTGTGACTGTGTTGTTCTTTTGTGTTGCTGGTCCTTCGCAGTTGGTCGGGCGTGTAATTATGACAATTGCTGTTTTTCTTATGCGCATCGTTGATTTCCGAGGTGGCACTCGGGCCGAGAATTGATGAACCCTGAAATAGCAGGTGAATCGCTAAGCAATAAGCATTGAAAACAAAAACTGCTGGCATTCTTATGTGTAGCTTGTATAATAGGCGTATTTTACACTCACACAACAACATTTAATGATAACGATCTAAAAATAACCTGGCAGTTTAAATTTGTGACAGTACATTTAATAATAACAACATTTCTAACTTTAAATAAAAAACATCAATACTTATGTTAAAAATTTTCAGCATTTTCTTATCAAAAATATATAATATAAACCGATTTGTGCCTCTTTAATTACTTTTATTTGTTTTTTGTTTATGACCTTTTTCTTGTAGATAAGTTGGCAAAATTATTCTGCTAGTGAAGCAACTGGCTCGAAATGAACCTTTAATTAATTTGACATAGAAACAGATGGCGTATACTTAATAAATGCTGCACATTGCACATACGCGAGCTGACTGCAAACTATTTGTGCCACAGACAAAGTGCAATTTAGTTAATTTAGCACTCTATTAACTTTTGAAATGGTCTATAAAAAACAAACAAAAATTAATATCCATTCCCACTTCACCAAAGCAATTGAAATGCGCATTGAGCCACAGCCTGTCGGAAAAACTCAAACCCAACTAGCTTCGGACTTTTATTTTTATTTTTTTTGTTGTAGTTTTTAGCTTGCTTTCATTTTGTTAGCAGTATTTTTTATTTTTTTTAACTGGCTGGCCAAAGTTTTAAGCCACGCTGGTGTTTTTTAAATGCAGCGTGTTTTGTGTGCTGTTGTCTGCGTTGGCAATGGCGTTGGTGTTTTTTTAATGTGGTCGGAAGAGTGAGCCAGAAAAGGAAGGTGCAAGAGCACAGAGCGGGTACATTTAAACCCAAGGATTGCTCAATAGCAATACTTATATCTAATTCAATTGAATATAATGATATTGAAAGTGGGAGTGAGAGAGAAAGAGACAGAGGAAATAGCATTTGAGATAATAATTTATTCATCTTATTGTACGGGTTAAATTATAACCACATTTTCCAATTTGATTTAATTATTAAATTTGTTGATTTTCGAATATTGCATGAATAAAATCAGAGCTATTACCTACGCGCGGTGGTTATTACATATTAATGCTGTTTAGACGAAGCTCATTTAAATTTTAAAGTATACATAAGAGTATGCAAATTACGGCTTAATGTTTGCTATTATCATATTAATAATTATCACATATTGTACTTTCGTAGCACTCGTTGCCTGAACTCATTTTGCATAACAAGTGGATTGTTTTAATGCTAATAATATATTAATATTATATATTAGTTTTAGTCTTTGTGGTATGTGGTTAAGCCCAAACTATTAAATATATATTTATGGGCATGTGCTCAATTCGCAGGGACAACGTATGCAATTAAATATTCGGAAAAATAGTCCGTTTTAAATGTAGACTTATGCATTTTATTATCTGCATGTCTCTCGACTAGTTTGGCAACATACAAGCGCAAGTTTTTTTTGTTTTCCTGTTCCCAAAAACAAAAACAAATTTCCGTCAGCGCTTGCCAAGTTTTCAAGTGTCTACACAATCCAAGCACAAAGGCCTCTCGAACTCCTTTCAATAACGGAGAGCTCAAGAAATAAATATAAATACATAAATATTATGGAGACGCACCCCACACTTGGCCACACAAAGGAAATACAATATAAAATATGGTAAACAAATGGCGAATGCTTTTTGGTTACGGTCTTTTGACACATATGTAGAGCGGGGGGGAAAAGTCACAGAAGTGATGGCAAGGCGCCTTGGATTTGCATTTAGTAATTGAATTTTGTTTTGCAATTTATTTTTAGCTTTGCCCATGCCAAAAACAAAAATATATATACATAAATATATATATATATATATACATATTTATAAATGCATGGAGTACCTTGAGAAAACAACTGGAAACAAGTGTTGCCTTTGAAGAAAGCTTCTAAATTAAATCGACAGGCACTTGAGTTAAGTGTTGTGAATTTTCAAAGATGAATTAACGGAAAATAAATAATTTTGGCAAAATGAGGTTAAATGAAATCAAACTGTTTATACACAGCGATTAATATACCATTGAAGACTTATGGCAAAGTCTGTTTCCAAAATACATTCACAAACATGTACAAAATATATTATTAAGCTAAATGGGTAGTAAAGTTTGAATTTATTTTACAGAAAATTATGGGAATTAATTATATATATTCTAATAGGAATTTAAAGAAATATTCAAATAGGAATTTAAAGTTCTGCAGGTTTTAATAATCTTTAACTACAGTTTCATATTTCCTTTTCAATTTAGAGTCTTCCATTACATTATCATGGCTTAGTTAGTATCCGTGTGGTAAATTGTTGAAACGAAATTCCTTATTAAAACTTTCATGGTGTTTAATTTTGTTGCGTAGTGAAAAACTTAATGGGGCCAGGTAAGTTGGTTAGTGCTGGCGCTTTGGGCAGTAATATTAACTCGAGTTATCTACTTATTTTTACCAATTTACACGATTTTTATTATGGCCAGCACAGCAAGATATAAAACTAAACACGTCCGGTTTCAGGCGCAGCCTTGGCTTGAGTATCTGCAACTTATCCTGGACACGCAGTGCGGGCCGAGCATTTTGTTAGCCCGTTGCACTTTTCAAAACGTGTTGCAATTTGTGCTAAGAGCAGTTCGCTTTTACGACGCCCTTCCCATAAACAAAATCACACGCACACTCGCAAAACACACACACACACACACACACACACATGTATTGGATACTGAAAGATTATTTTAACGATAATGGGAGAATACTTGACGTGGGTCAATTGAATGTTGGGCAGCTCGTTAAAAAGGCGTTGCGCATGGCCTGTGTCAACTTTAAACACCAGTAAGTCATATTTACGGCAGGAGTTCCAAAAGGATAACGTCGGGAAGTGTTAAAGCCATCCGTGGATCAGAGCACAGGATAAAACTGAGCACAGAAGAGCTGAAAGATAATAAAATGTTGCCGCAGCTCATGATAATAAAACGTACAATGCTCGTGGCACGTGCTTCCTCAAATGGACACGCAGCCTGGACACGAACCCCGGACGCGGTATGCTTAGCCGGTGGCTGTTGACATTCCTATGTCTTTTTGTTTTTTTTCTTTCTTTATCTCCCAAATAGATTTGAAGCAGTCCAGCTATGTGTGCAATGGCATCGCCTTGAAACGCCCGCAGCAATTTGTTGCTGAATGATGTGTGAAGGACATAAAAATGCTCAGCGTGCAACGAGAGAGGAGTGCGTTTGCGAGTGCGATTGGAAGTGTGAGTGGGATTGGAAGTGCGATTGCGAGTGATGATGGCAACAGGGATGCTGATAAACTAGACAACGGGGGGCAACAAATAGTCAGCGTTACCCTTGTTAAACGTGTTGATGCTTCACACTAAGAAGACACTGGCGCTGACAGCCAAATACTGACTGGCGTCTAGGGAATGTTAAGGAGATCTTTTAAAATTTTAAGTCCACTTAGAAATATTGTGAGTAATGCATCACCATTTAAAGATATGTATCTGTATTTGCGTGTAAGAATTAATTAATTGTAGCTGAACCTATATTCTAATTACTTTAAATGGCTAATTTGAGTATCTGCTGACAAGTTGAGCTAGGCAGGTGCATAAGAGGGTGAGTTACAGTTATTTTAAGTATTCCAAGTTGTATGCAACTTTCAATTTTATTTACTTAAGTCTATTCACCTGCAAAGCTAATCTCAGCTTATCTGCACTCGTTTGAATCATCAAATCAATCCTCCTTTTCCTCCTCCAGCAGGCATTTCACCTTTAGATATATTTGCATTTCTGATTGTTAAGAAATAAATAAGGGAATTAAAATATCTGTGCTTGTACTTTGCTTCACAGCTTGCAAGTCTGTTTATTTTTTTTCATATTTTAAAATATTAGGATTAAATATATCTGTGGACAGTTTAAGCCGAAATCTGAATATTTTTGCAATTTGATTTTCAATTATTTGTTGTCATATGTTATTTGAATGGCGTGTGTTAAAAAAAAAGACGAATGCACATCCATATTTGTTTCACTGCACTTTTCAATTTCCCTGCCTGGTAAGTTTACACACACAAACACACACACACACACCCACAACGCCACTCGACGTCTTGTTTACAACCAAATTGAAGCCTGGAAAGAAAACTTTTGCCATGTTTGCTGCACTGTCTGTATGCCCTTGTGCGTCTTCATGCATTTTGTACGTTGCGGGCAGACATGGCGTATGAATAATTAAATATGCAGACTCACATACGCATCCACGCACACACATACGCAGTGGGAAGCAGGCACGCTGAGCCTCACATACTTGATGCAGCACTTTGTTGTTATGCCCAACTACTTTTTGTTTTAATGCCTTTCCGCCTGCGGCCTTTGTTTGGGTTCGGTATGGCTTTTTCATTATTTCATCATTTGCATTTCTCATTTGTTTTTGCCGCCTCACTCCCGCCTCGGGCTCCTCACGAGGATGCAGCATTTCAGTAATTTCAACATATTTAATGAGTCCGACTTTGTCTTTTTTTTTTACTGAGAAGTGCAAATACCTGAAGCTTGTTTAAGTTTCAGTTAAGTAATAGTGTCAATTATTTTTGTTGGTAATTATTATGTTACTTTAGGTAGGGTTCTCTTTCGAATAAAGGTAAATGTCTCAGCAGCACATTGACCTTTCTATTTCTGAGATATATAAATGAATAAATACAAAATAAAGACTTACAATGACTATGTTTCTAAAATCTAAATACAGGTTATGGAAAAGTACATTGAAATTTTTGTTCACCTTTGGCAAACTCATTTAATTGTTCGCATTCAGTTTGCATGAATTCCGAATCCTTTTGTTGTTAACGTGTGCCGTTTGCTTTGTATGCTGAACGCAGCATTGAAAATTTGCACAACAAAATCTACATAATAAAAAATGTTCGAGGAAAGAAAAAACGAAAACGAAAACGAAAAATAAACGATTTTGAAGAGTTCATGCAAATAAAGCTCGGGGAGAAAAGGAACCCTAACAAGATTTGCTAACAAAGCAAAGGGCAAAACCAAGAACAGAACCAAGTTGACTACGTGTTTGGCGTCAAAATGGCCGAAAAACAACTAAGGGTGCCAACAATGGCGAAGAGGGGCCAAAAATTAAGGCAAAATGCGTCGCTCATCGTTAATATTAACTTTTCTGCTCACTTTCCTTCTGCAGAAAACTTTCGCCAAAAGTTACGCGCCGCCCATTTTTTATGCTTTGCATACTTTCCAATCCAGCGAGAAATCCAAAAACAGATGAAAAAAAAAAAACAAAAAAACGTAAATAACAGGAGACAATGTGCTTGTTAATGGGCAAATGTTTTCTTTTGTGCTGTTACCAATTTTCTGTTTCTGTTTATTTTGCAGGTCATGCATAAAATATTAAATTATTATTTGTAAAAAGCAGCCAACAAGACTAGCAGCGCGTGGGGATCTAAAATCCCACAGTTGCTTTTGTTGCCGAGTAACATGAGGTGTTGCATGCAACCGCAAATAAATTAATGGAATTTTGTGGTAATTTCAAAAAGGTAAGCCGCTGTGAATGTGAACAGCATTTGCAAATAACAACATCAAACAGTTAAATTTAATTAAAACTGTTTAAATCTACAGTCAAACGGATCATTATTTACTTATCACGTAATTATTTGCAGAGATTATATGTTAAAAAGAGGATAAGCTACACTGAGAAATACGCTGAACCAAATGAATTTTGTTGCATCAACCAACTGCATATACTTACTTGATTTATAGAGCTCAGAAAAGAGTGGTGTCTTTTTCATAGATCCACAATTAATGTGCAAATTTGCAACTTTCACATCTAATTTATATGTAAGTGGAGCTCGCCTGACTCGTACAAGTCACTGTGCTAATGCCAAATAAAATGAAAAGTGACGCCAAATGAGAAATAAAATTCAACGCCGCAAATGGAATTAAGCAGAAAAAAAAATTAACTAAAAAATAATAAAATGAGTATAATACAAAAGACGATGCAAAAAAACGAGAGGCGTAAGCAGGCAAGCAGACAATTTGATTAAGTGCCATGCAATTGAGTCCGATTACAAGTACGAGTCCAAATCCCATTTTAAGCATCACTTTGAGTAAGCGTAGTCTCAGGGGCTGCCAAGTTGTTGTTTTATTACTCTAGTTGCCCAGTGCTAAGGTATTCAATTTGATTTGTTGCCGTATGTGGTATGGAGTCTGTTGAGTATTCCGGCTACGGACTTGTGTTTCGGTAAATAAGAAACGTCCCATCCAACACAATAAAGTCAAATCCAAGGCCAACTAACACTTGTAGCTGCAGCAAAAAAGAGAAGAGATTTTAAATTACTCTTTTTGTTTTTCGTTAGCATTTTTAGGTCATCTTTTTTATTAATGTTAATATTAAGTAGCGAACTTTAGCGAAGTTGATTACCTTTGTTGAATTAACTTCATAAATGGACTGATTGTGGAGTGGATCGTAGGCGTTGCTACTGACATAGGCAGCACAGTTATCGGGATCCTGGGACACCTTGTATATAGTTATATCGCCATCCCGCACCGGAGCTTCTAACCAAGAGCGCCACTTCTTGAGTTGCTCCAGTTTAGTTTTAGGAAGCCATACTCTATTTTGTAGATAGGGTTGCAATTGTGTGCAAAGCTGCGATTTGTACTTGGGCAGCGATAAGTCATCGCAGATTTGCGGGAATACGGGAATGCAGTAGACGCTGAGTGTGGATTTTGGAAGATTATAAAAAGCCGTAGACCTACGAATATTTATAAACACCTCTTAAGTGGTTTTTCCGGATAATATAGATCAACAAACTGCAGGAAAGTTTTGATGAAATGCTTTGTGGGCAGCATTCCCGGCTCAACTGGAAGTACATAAAAAGTTTCCGCATTTAAGCGTGCCACATTCCTTAGTAGATGCAGCGGATAGCCGATATTATTGCGATAATTGCTTAATGCTGAGATATGTGTCTCCAAGAACTCCTTGCAACGCAGGCCGTTGGGATGACTGTCATACATGCCATGGAAAATGTGTGGCATATGCTTGTCGGGGAAGACCAATTGTAGGGATACGTAGTGGTCCCAGCTCAATGCGTAAGCGGTGCAATATTTAATATAGTAGAGATATTGCTGCGTCTCATGCAAGTCATCCTGGTGCACATAAACGGCCATGCTAATGGGACCACTCCAGCGGGCCAGCAGCCATGTCATATACTTGAGATCTCTATAGGTGCCGTGTGTGGTGAGGGTGACACTCGCATTTCCATTCAGCTCACGACTCAACGAACGCATAAAGTTGTGATAGATCCAGTAATCACCATTCTGTTCCAGCTGCATATGAGGCAGCTCCAGGAAAGCCGGACCCCTTGTCTTCATGACTCGATTAAATTTCACAAACTGAAAGCAAACAAGGTAGATGGTTAGGAGTGCCACCAGAGCGGTGATAATGAGCTTCTGTCCGAGTGTCCGACTGCACGTAGGGGGTAGCATTTTGAAAGTACTTTTCAAATGTTTTGGGGCATGTGTTTGTTTCGATGGAATTTAGTTGATAGCTTCAAATTTCGGGATTGTTAAGGCAAAGCACAATATTCAGTTTTAATTAAAAATTCACAGGCAAAGGACGAAAGGTGTCAGAGAATACAATTTGCCAATACAAGTTGCAACTGATTGCGTGCTTCAAAAAATTTTGCTGCCATGCTCAATGATCGATATTTAAAGAGAGAAATATTTTAACTCCGAATTTAACCTTCAAATGAGACGTAAAATTATTTTGTCAATCATACGCTCAACTGGCATTATAATTTAAGTTAATCTAAGTGCAACCTGCGTTCGCGTTGCATGCCACTGTGTCATCAACGTGGGCCATAAATCAAACGCTTACAATCTTTCCATTAGCCAAGCCGCCGAGCTTAAGCGCCCAAATAGCTGTCACATTTTATTTAAAACGCTTTGTGCTCGCAAGTGCACAGCAGACAAGGTAATTGTCATTTTTGGCAGAGTTTTATCGCAGGTCCTTTGGCTGCTTTCCCTTGGCATAGTTTGGTGTCATTTTTATTCGGCACAGGATTCTTGTAGTTGCACTCTGTGCATAGGTTCGCTTTGGCAGCGACATTGGCATCTTTTTAATTAGACCAATATGAGATGGTCACATAAATTGGCTAAGGAATTCTCTTGGCATTCAGTTGGTGGACAGGGTTATTATGCTAAGCTGCTCGTACCCCAACATGGAGACCGTTTTGTGATTAACACTGGGTAAACATGCAATGCTCGCTGTCATTAGGGCTGCATGGCTCGTCAGTCCCCCCACAGAATGGACTTGGGTTTGGGCATGCCCCTATGCTGGCAGGCTTTCCACACAATTTTCCGGCTGCCTGTCTGGTGAACATTTGTCATTTTCACCACTGACAAGCGGAGCCATGCACATTGGCAAATAGTTTGCCTACTTTTTCGCTGTTTCCTTTTTTTTCCTTCTTCTTCAGCTCGTTATGGATGTAGGTGTGAAATTATAAATTTGCTGAAAATTTATGATCCTATTTCACAGTTACCGCTAGGCAGCTAGTTATTGCTTTTTGCATGACAAGCAGGTGCCTGAATGGTTCTCGAATTGGTTTGCGAGCACGATTTCAAAAATTTGCTAAATGTATTGAAACAGAATAATTGTGTAAATCTAAAGGTGTAAATCTTATTGGTTTTCAAATACTATTTTATCTCTTTTAAAATGTTCGTCAATACAATTTTGTTATGTTATGTTACTTAAATTATACATTAAAATAAATCTCTGCTTCTATGATTATTTGCAACCATTGTTCAAGTTCTATTTTGCCTTATTGAACAAAGCATAGATAGAAAGTCAAAAGGAAGTCTGGCAAATTTATTTGCTCGGAAATTGAGTAAAATTAAAATTTTCCCCCGCAGTTCAAACAAAGAATTTACGAGCAGTTGCCAACATTCCGTCTGTTAATTGTGAAAGTTATGAGGCAACTTTCAGGCGGCAGGTGGCAGAAAAAATGTTGCTGCCCCAGGTGAGCCAGGAGCTGTAAAAGGCTGTGTGAAAAAAAGTGAGAGAATATAATTCATGAAATGCTTAAAATGTAAGTTATGCAAATAATGAAATGTTTTTATTAAATAGCATCGCCTGTTATTACACAAATGCTTTAGTTTGCTACACATTTAATTATGACTCTGAAATGTACGCATTTGTTTACCAGTTGACATTAGTTAGTTGGTCTAATTAATAGCCAGGCAAATGGCTTTTATCAAGCACAAATTTGTTTGCTCCCACGGTCATAATTGCCAGGCAAAATGTATTTTGTGCGATATCCGTACACAAAACAATTCAATAAAAGCAGTTGTTTGAAAATGGCTTCGTTAATTTTACGAAAAATTACCATAAATTTAATGGAGCTCATTATCATTACTCTGAACATTTCGTTTACATTTATTGCCTAATTATTATGGGTCGCTTAACCGCCCCTGAAATATTCAGGGAGACTGCTTTTCAAGATGGGTGTTTTTGGATAAATAAAATATCACGGACGTCCTCCATTTTATTCCAATTTTTTTGTAAAACCTAATCCCATTGTTTAGATATAATGTGGATGATTATTGCTGTTAACAAGCAATTGAAGATAATTAATTAGCAGACGCTGCTATGCAAACCACTTTTGAAAGTCAAAGTGACAGTTGACTTTGTGGACACCTCAAGACCTCAGAAACGGCGTAAACAACAGTGGGTAACTGGTAACAACAGCAAAGCAGACATAATTGGCCTGTTAGCTGTCCGAGCGGAAAAGTTTCACCTGCTCGACACGTAGACAACGGGCCCGAGACGAGCTTAATTAATTAATGCTCATTAACAAACTGAAACTGTAACTGTAACTCGTGAATGGACTTAGGACACAAATCAAACGGCAGACGCGTGCGTCCTTTCTGATTGCTCTCAAACAGGAGACAAGTGAGACAGAAACTGATTCTGATTCGGTCAGTGAAATCTTTTTGAAACTCATTAGGTAACAGCCACCCCAGATCTAACAGAAATCAGACGTTGTTAATAATGGTTAATTACGTGTTTAATTATGCATGAGGACCGCTCACACCCTGCTCTTCTTGATCCTGCTGCCCAAGTCCGGTGCCGGTCCCTAGTTTACCCAAACGGAAGGAGACGCTCAAACTCTCGTTAATAAATTATGTAAATTGTAGGCGCAACAATCTTACTCTCTCTCTCTCTCTCTCTTTCTCTCTCCCTCTATTTCCGTTTGACTCTCTCCCTCTGACAAATGAAAATTTATGCATAACACCCTCAATGAGCGAAGTGCTCAGAGGGGCTAATGGTTTGGCAAGTGTCTTAAGCTCAAGCGGAAGTCAAGTCAACGCAGTTATGGCTGGTCCCTGCCTTTATTAAATTAAATGCAAATTAACATTCATTATTAAAATTCCTCAAATAAAGTGGATCCTGTTGTGGCAGTCATTTCAAGCATCCCTGATTTAGTTATTTTTTTTCTATTTATGCACAGTGGATAATTTACAGATTGATGCATATAGATAGGATATGGATATAGATTAGCATTAGTGCTCTAAATTATTATTCTTTTTACTACTGATAGTTTGGACAGTCAGCACTTTTATTTTTTTAAGTTTTTGACACTTTCCTCAAAAACAATGCAGACTAAATTACCAAACATGAAATCTTTACTTTTTAACTGGCAACCAGTTGACCTTCAACTTTGTTGCCACCTTGCCCCTGATTAAGTTTTGGGTCATCTTTTTCTTTTTTCCTGGCCACAGCACCTTGGTAACAGTTTTGAATACAAATTTGGGAACAAAAAGAAATATATGTATAAAATATATGTAAGCAAGAAACGCAAATAGTAATCAAAACTTCACTGGGAGCGAAGTTTCTATTAAATTTTAATTAGAAAAGTTTTCAACTTAAATTCAACTTGCATAAAGCATTTTTTAACGATTTGGCCCTCATAAAAAATAAAATAAAAGTTACCATTCAGGAAGTCTCAAAGAGAAAGTGAAACTAAGCAATGTGAAATGGTTTTTAAAATCAAGTAAAAGTGCAACGGCAGCAAGAATTTAAAGTTATTTAAACAATTTCAAGCAAAAAGTTGCAGTGGGTAAGGTTCATATGGAATCCAGCATTTTGTAAGGGATGAAGAGCCGAGATTTACTGAAGAGGCAGGAGGGTAATTCTTCATTTATTTTAATGTAAAACACGTTTTACATTATTATCAAAACGTATGCGTAAAGTTGATATTTTTAAATGGCTTATATTCGTTTTGATATAAATACTTTAAACTGTAGTAAAAAAATCATATTTTTGCACAGTTTGGAGGCGTTCACAAAAATGTAATTTCATATTCTCATGTATGGAATGATTCTGCGTATAATTCTACATATTTTAGTCGACTTAATACAAGTGTCGAATAAAGCACTGTGGTTTTTTCCTCAATCAATGTGTAGAATTTTCAGTTTTTTCAGTTTCACTGTACACAGTTCACACTGGATTAACTCCTGGGCTAAGATGATCGCTGGCATCAACACCTCGTCAGAACTATGGAACTCGTGGAAGAGTCACCAGAGCATGGCTCTTACTTGTCTATGGGCGATTGCGCTGCTGGCAGTTTAAACTGACGGAGTAGTAAAATTGCTCTCACAAAATTGACAATACATCGCCTGAATTGTAATTGTAGAGGGTGAATTGCAGGAAAGGGGGAAGTGTCAGGCACAGCTGTCCACGGGCTCAACGTCAGCGATAACTGGCAATCGCCTGGCAAATTTCGACTTCCGTCCTCCCACGTCCGGCTCCTGGCTGTGATTTCTGTTGGCCAAATCAAATAACAAATGATTGTGCCATACTCGTGAGTGCGCCACTCTGAATCTCTGGCTGTGATTGGGCAGGGACTGATGAGGGCCAGCCACGCGAGAATATCGAATGAAAATCCATTGATTTTTTTACGACATCGAACGGATTTATTATGCAGCCAACTTCAGTCAAATGTTTGTACAAAATCAAATATGCGTACATTTGAGGGGTGCTTCTGGATCTACGTTAATCTAAATTAAACTTATTCATAGCTGGGCTTATAAAATTTGATTATAATTAAAACAAAGAAACTCCACAAGGTGCGAAAATAGAATGGTTTTTTGTAATTCATGTTTCCTAATAGATAAAATACTTAACTGCAGATGTGGTTTTCTCATATCATCCATGGTCTTATATTAGACTGAAGGAATTAGGAATTATCGCTCTTTAATATAACTTAGCTCAAGGTTTTAATTAGTTTGATTTAAAATAAAATAAACGAGACAAATCAAGTAATCTGAGTTGCTCCACCACTTCCAAAATAATATAAACATCCCTGCTATATGAACAAGTTAGATGACCAGTCTGTAAGAGTAAGTTATCCTTGGAGTGCCTAAGATAGTTGTTGTTTCTTGGGTTTATTACAACATTTTTTAGCTGCCTGTACTTTGTACTCCACAAGATTATCTATCCGTACAGACAAACGTAGGCATAAAAAAGAAGAGGGAATGGTAATAAAAATGAAATAAAGTAGCGACGCCGTCGGCTGTGGGTGTTTTAGGTGAGTGAGGGTCTCAGTGTTGCAAATGTGCCCGTTGGGTATTGTAATCACTCTTCTGAGTTCATTGAGATCGCTGTGCATGCGCCCCGCTTATCAAAAGTGTGTTGCAGAAGGATTTACGCTGTGGTTTAGCTAAACATTGCCAAGGATTACAGCTGAAAAAGAAGGGGTTTAATATAAAAAACGGAATATATTTGATATATCTCAACTTGATAGAAATTCTGGCACATATGAGGAAACTGTACGAATTCATATTTAGAAGTTTATTGTAGACATTCTGATGCTGTTATATCAGTGTAAATATCTCTTGTCATTCAATCCTTGTTTATAAGCTAGAAACCGTTACGGTCCACTTTAGTTTAATTACATTAATCTGGGGTTGGCTGTTGTATGGACTGTGGTATTATCTCAAAATAATATGAAACGAGTTTTATTTTTCAAAACAAATTAAAATTGGCGTAATAATCGAGAAAGTAAATAGGGTAACCAGTTGAACTACAATTTAACGACCCGCTAGCCCCACAAGGCGATAAAAGCTTGCAAGCATGCAGCTCGTTTAAGGAGGAAGCAACTAAACCTTAACCCATTTTACAGGCTGAACTGACGTGTGCTCTACACTGACTAATTTAATTAAAATCAACTTAAAGCAGACTGCGACAGCCGATGTCGGAGGGCACCGTGCAGCATTCAGCATGCAACATGCAACATCCGCTAGCCTTTTCCCAAAGACAATTTGTTACCCTTTTAATTTGTTAATTCATTTGCTAGTTGCTGCATAGCGAGACGGCGATGTGGGAATGACTGGTATTGCGTCGCTCCGTCGCATGCCACCTGCACTGTGGGCAGCATTATCCATTTTCTGAAATAAATTCAAACTCAAAGAAAATACAATTAACAATTTGTGCAAGCAAACAAATTATGCTGATACTATGAATTTTTACGATTTCAATTTCCAAATTGAATGATATACTTCGAAGTACAAAATTCCTATTTGTTGGGAAGGAAATAGGGAACAACAGCTTTGGTTAATAACTTTTGTATTTGGGGATTTGGATTGGAAAATTACTGCAGAATCTTGGATAACTTTTTACCCTGTCCCTACCAATTTTTGTGTATACTATTATTTTCTCCACGGTGCACTATTATTTGATTTGACTTAGCTGCTTTGATTTTTCTATTTACGCTCTTCGTGAGCCGTATAAAATGAAAAATAACAAACCGTTGTTGATTAGTTTAGCAAATAAACAAACAGAGACTGGCCCACCTGTACATAAAATACTGCCTATTTGCAGGCGCTCCTGTAATAATACGGAAAAACACCTTAAGTGCTTTTTTTTTGTATGTGGGCTACATACACACGATACACGTAATATAGAAATAAATTTTTTATTTTTGGATCGTCCGATGTTAAATGTGTAAACAGACAACGCACATCATCTGCACAGCCCAGCGCAGCCAACTACGAGTCAACCTCATAGGGCGTAAAAAATGAAAATGGTTTCATAACATCCGTCAATTCCCGTACTTGGCCCATAAATTGCTTGGCAACCTATTGCAATTTATGCATCTACTCAGAAGTCGCTAGGCTTCTGCTCTACTGTGTCTTAAACTTGTTGCAAATCTACATGAAACAAAAAAACTTAGTACCGCTAAAAATGGTCCATTATTATCATAATTTCCCACTGATCTGATTTAAAATTAAAGAAATATTTTATACAAATAATAAATTGAAACATAATAAGCACGATATTCTATTAAAATACATTACAATATTTTTCATAACCTTTCAGATTTTAATTTGTTCTTCTTCAAGGTAGAGAATTTTCAAGTCACTGCCAGTTATTGTGTTGATGCTGCGTATATTGAATTAAATTTTGTTTGTTATACATGCCAGAAGGCCACATTTGAGACACCATGTGGTACACAACATAATTTTTTATTTGTCTCAAGCAGACAGCAGAACAGTCTTCCCAGCATGTGTTTGCCTTTTCCTGCTTATTCTTAAACAAGGCAGGACCTTGTAATGGTTTTGACTTTCACATTTTAATGCAACTTTAAGCAGGTTACCTGGCGGAAATCTTTACAATTGAATGTATGCATTTTCAAGTGGGAATGCCTGAATTGCTTCGCAGTGCAAATCAAATTCCAGCCAAGCAGTAGACTGGAGGGGTGGGGCTGCTCTGAGTTGTTGGCATGACGTGGAAGCAATGTGCACAAAAGCCACAAACAATTGACCTGCTGCAGACAATATCTCAAATGGAGCTGTGCAGCGCATTTGAAAAGACTAAATTTTTTGCTGCTGGGTTTGCAACCACCGATTTGTTTTGAGCCACAGACAATAACAGCAAAAATATTTGGGATTTCATTATATATTGCGCGCGAGCTGGTCAAAAGTTAACTCATACACAATTCATACAGAAGTCGATTTGTTCTTAGAGTGTGCGGAGATTTTAAGACTTAATCATTGCTTTTATGATTTGTATAATTTGATTACTAACTCGACTTTTTGATTACTTGAATTTGTAGTTTTTCAAATTATTAATGTTTTCCTCTCGGGCGCAAACATATTTTACGAATTGAACTCAGCTTGCACATTCTGAGGAAGAATGATTCTCTCTTAGTTTATTATTTTATTACAATTAGTTGTTGAGATCAAAGTATAATCTCTTTAATTTTAAACACTTTAAATCTCTTCTGAAAGGTAGAAACGAGTTAACCTTTAATTTTATTTTTTTATTATTTATTCAAGTTTGAGTTTTTTCAAGCTGCTGGCTTTGAAGTAAAACAATAACCAGTTTCGGTGCCCATTCTATAGTTTTTCATATGAAGTATTTTACCATGCTCTTTAATCGGCTTACTTCTCATGTGGAAGCTTCCCTTACTCCACTCTTGGTCTACCTCAACTAAGCTACAGAAATTGACTTGTTTACCCCGAACCGAAGCCAGAAAACTCAATACAAATGATTAATGTACGCTGTGTCAGCCCAAAAACATGTGCGTTGTCTGCTTCCCGATGCCGGATAGATGGTTAGGCAGCCTGAGTGCCTGCGGGACGGGGGCGTGGCCATAGAAGTGGACCACTGCAATATGGGCAATATGAAAGAAAGTTGTCTAACTTATGCTGATTATAGTCAACATTGGCCGCAAGTTATTATCAAATGTCTCCCTGGGGTAATATATATCTACGGCCATACAAAACACAACATTTAGACGAGGAAGTAACAAACTACACACAAACACACACACACACAAACACACATATATACCCGACTTCTCGCCTTGGGGCGTTGCAGCGTTTAACACAATAATCGAATTTTTATAGGGGGAATCAGACTTAGACACCAGCCACCAGACCATGGCTTAAGCCTTTGCGGGACTAATGTTTTACTGGGGAACACGCCTACGCTTTGTTTTTGTTGACCGAACCGGACAAGGAGCGAGACAAGTGCTGTTAAATGACCTTGTTAATCATGTTCATGTTTGCTCGTGTGCGTGATTTATGCTTATTTATATTTTATTAACTTAAGCATTGCTCTACGTGGCATGGATGGAGAGCGGGAGGAGGGACTCGATGTGGTTGCCTCTGGGTTTTTTGATATATGGCCTTGGCCAAGAGGGCATTACCATGAGTTTTTATGCTACTTCCGCTTGCTTCGTGTGACACTCGATATTGTGCAAAATTAATGACATTTGGAGAGTTTTCATTGAGTAATCAACGATAGCATAAGGACAATTTGACTTTTTACAAATAAATAATAATACATATGCCAAGTTTTTCACTCATTTATTTTTTTATGAAGAATAAAGATTTAGTTCCATAAGATTAACAATATTTCAACAATTTCCTATTTTTTTTTTTTGTATACCAATTTTTTTTAAAGTTAATTTTGTTATTTATCACCACTTGACCTTCTTATAATATTGAGCTGCTCTTGGGGCTTTAATCGTACTCATTCTCAGTCTATCCACACTAATTGAATTTTCACTTATAGTTGTAGAACACATCCGTAGCATCCTCAGTCAATTGAATCCACTTGCGGCTCCATTCAATTGCAGATGCCGTGCCAGGTCCTTCCGTAGAGTGCTCGGATCTTGGCGATAGTCCATCATTTTTACTGACCCAGCGAGTGAACTTAATCAGATTTCAGCACTCAGCTTTTAGCTTTCAGCTCTTAACACGACTGGCACCTAATTAACGCAATTAATCCAATTAAAATGTCATGTCTCATTAATGCGCATTAAGCGCGAATGTTGTGCAATTAAATAAATGCACTTAAATCGACATATCAATGCCAAATAAGCCAACCAGTCCAATCCAACGAAAGGATGGCAGAACAATCAATAAGCCGGAAAATTTACACGCTGTGATGATCAATTAAATAGCATTTCGCGTTGCTCAAACCGCTTCACAGGTTAAGCCCGAAACTCCAACTGCCAACCCAAACTTCAATTTGCTTCATCTCATCCTCTTCATACATTCTTGGGCTTATTAACATAATCGTTTGTGTCATCGCATGTGGCTAATTAAATGTCGAACTCACACACACACACACACCCACACCCACATGCGTGCTTAAACTGCCTGCATATACCGTTAAAATGAATATTGTTGCTCATATTTTATCAGCATCGGTTGGCAAGTGTCGTGCAAAATATGCAACGCTCAATTAATAAGAGTCGTTCACAAGACCGATTGGATGTACAAATTAATTGGTCTGCTTATTGACTGTTTGCCGGCTGGCAGCAGCTTGCTTTTGGCCAGGTTCAATTTCACTCCAATGAAAGCGAATTAAATTTCGTTTCGGTGGGTAAAATAAATTTATTTATTGCTATTATATTTTCATAAATATGTAGAGTTCATTTTGCGCCGTCCAATTACAAGTAAATAATAGTAAAACTTAAGGAAATCAGTTCCCAAATTATGCATTATGAACATATTTCATATTTTACTTAACAAAAGTATTTACCGGCTCATAAACTATTCAATGGCAAAGGCTTCCACTCACAACGGCCAAGCTTCACTAATAGCTGAATTTCCGACAGCAGCTTATAAATTTGAGATTAGCTATAAATGATGGTTCACTCAGTTAGCCAGAATGCTGGGCTGGCGGTTTGGTTTGAGATATGCCCGGTTTCTTGTTTGGCTTGTTTATGATTTTGTGGCCAAGACTTGCGGCTGTATTAAAATCACCTCTGTTTTCCTCAGTTTTCTTTGCAGATCTGCTGTGGTCGCTCGTCTGACAAATTATTGCATTACAAATTGTTAATTTCCATGTGGCAGAGAAAATCATGCAATTTTCCGTTGCCAAGTGAAAACAGTCTATCTCGCTTGCACCCTGTCTATCTCTCTCTCTCTCACTCTCTCTCTCTGTCAGTTGCTGTTGACTTTCCAGCTCTATGAAATTTTATAACAGCCGCAAGTTTTTTAATTAGCTGCCGCACATTTTCTTGGCATTTCCACTTGCTGCCATTGTCATCATCTTTGTCATGCCGCTAAGTTGGAGGCGTGGCTGCTCTTCATCCCCTCCCTTCATAAAGGAGACTCGCCTGCCGTCTCGAGTGCTAATTGCATTTTCTGCTGTGTTTTTGGAACTGATTTTGAACTTTGGGGTTTTATGCCATAAATGCAATTAGTACAAAGTTTTTCCATGAAATTGTTAATGGGGTTTTGTTGTTATTGCGGCTCTCCTCCCCCATCCTGCACCAATCACTATCGAGACAGTAAACCAAATCTTCTTTTTAAATTCAATTTAAATCAAGGACAGTCGTTTTTGGCAACAAATTTGCATGTCCTTCAATGGTAGCCAAAACAAACATTGAATGTGTGTAACTCATGCATGTAAGCAGACACAGACGCCCGCACACACACATACACACAGCGACACACAGCCAGACACACATGCAAACACACACACACACACACACACACACACACACACATGCAATTTGTGGGTAAATATTTGTAAAACGTGTTCATCATCCTGTTGACAAGGTCGTTTACAAAATAAATTCTCTAAACAAAATGTTTTTATTGGATTTAACTTTTTTTTTATGCTAACGCAAGGTCAAATGGACAGCAGGCGGGGCAGGGGCGGTGGCAATAGGTATGTGTATTCCATGTTGCTGTTGTTCAGCATACACGAGATTTGATGGTTTAATATACAAATTTATATATATGCACATTCGCCTTTATTTAAGTAAAATATTAACAACCCGAACATAATCTGTTTGTATTACTTTAATTTGTATATGTTTATCTATTTACGATAAGCGACTATTTGTGTGGTGATAGTTTGTTAGTGGCATCACATCAAATAATAATATATATATAAGCTAGTTCTAATGCTAATTATCGGTAGTAAAACTTAGCCCAGTAAAACCCATTAAAGTAACAACCATAATCAACTGACACAGTTATGAATTCATTTTTATTTTACTTAGGGCTTACAATCTGCTCATACAAAACTCCAGAAGAGTTGTCAGCTTTACACGTTTCGGATTGCAATTGCTTTGGTAATTACCGGGCCTTGCTTATATTGAGGATTTGCGCATCACCTTGAGTTAAATCAGCAACAGATAATAAGTCAGACGCCCGACAGGCGATAAGTGTAAACCCATTGAGCTCAATCAGCTTTCAGCTTAGTTTCAGCGCTCAATTGCAGTGCAGTCACAGCCAAAAGTTTATTTGCTCATTCAGCTCAATCACAGATCAAATAACCAAGAAAAAGTGCTGCTGGGAAAACACCTGGCAAACAATTTGAACTATGCTCAACCTTTGAACTGCAAACAAAGGCTGTAAGCGAAGTCTTCCCAGCCACACAATTGCCAAGGCAAAATGGGGATATAAAGTGCCTGGCAATATAAATTGCGACCGACCAAAGTCTGTGCGGTAGTTATTTTGGTGCGAGATGGTCCGAGGTGGTGCGAAGTGGTTGCGGGTGTGGCTGTTAGGCTAAGCTGGATTTTCTTCGCCTTTTGTTTTTCCGACAAACAATTTGGCAAATCACAGCCGCAGCAAATTGCAGATTGAACATGCACCCGATGCTGGCTAAAAGAAATGCATATGCACAACTGTGACCAGCTCCGCCTGCCACTGGCCCCCTCCAAGAGCAATCTCTTGTCTGAGCACTTTGGCTAATGCAATTTATGTGTGCCTTTGAATTTCCAATTGGATTTGCAACATAATTCACATACTTTTCGAGCTCAAATGGAGCTACTCGCACGACTTTACAAAAGTGAAAACAATTAATTGAATTGAGTTTAGATATTGAGCGAATCATTCTCTGAATTGTCTTTCTATTTCATATCTAACTTTGACAAATGTTACGATTTGTCGACTGTGTAAAGCGGTCTGCTCAATTGCCATCGATTCGCAGCATTGATGGGCTCCAAATATGATTTATACAACTGCCAGACCGAGTGACAGCTAAACAAAGCATTGTCAGGCGAGCTGACAAGTAGCATGTGTCAGCCGCTTGCCAGATATGAATAAATTACTAAATAAATACCATAAATATTTATGTTTATTTTTAGTTGTTGACCTGCTCGTTGCCTGGCACGACGCGCCTAAATTTATTGAACGGTAACTTGTCGATTTTAACTAACGTGTCTCTCTGGCAATAATTGACATAAGCAACTCAGCTGCACAAAGTTCAATCAACTTTCACTTTCCAATATTTGGGTGCTTTCGGGGTTAAATTTCCCTGACAGCAGTTGCTGCTGTCAAGTTGCAACTTATCCTCGATAAACCTGTTTTGGCACCTCTGCGATGTCTGATAAATGAATGCTTCAGCAGAATGGCATTAATATATACGTGTAAATAAATATTGTTTGCAAAATAAGTACTAGTTTAGTCAGACTGATTTAGCTGGTATAAAATTCGGATCTTTGAAATGCATGACTCTCATTTATATTCAAATATAATCTAATTCATTTCATTTCTGAAAGTATTCTGAATTGCAATAGCCAAATTTAATAAGTATTTGTGCAACGAGTTCAGTTTATACCCATATTCTTAAGTAAATTATTTGGCGTCTTGATAAGCGTTACTCTTCTTATATTCAATGTTATACAGAATATATTTGATTAATTTTTGTTTACGGTATTCTATTTCAAACAATTAACTTCAAAGTTCATCAGAAATGAAGAATTGTGCTTATCTATCAAAACTTGTGAGGCTTGTCGTCAATTCTTAATTGGATGTCATAAAAAGGTTATCAGCTACTACACAATACTCAATTTAAACAGATAAAAATTTAATACATTTTATGAAATTCAACATTCACGCTCCTTTTGCAAACAATCTTTTGTAGTTAAGTATTAAAAATATGATTTGCTCATATTTATTTTAAAACATCTTCAAATATAACAATGGTATACAAATCGATATAACATATAACATACAAACTTTTGAGCTAATAGGTGTGTATCCTTTTGTGAATGTCCATGCGTTGAGTGGTTAATATTTAAAGTTAATTCAGCTTTTTCATTTACGTTCTTCAAAGTCCAGCCAAATGCCACCCTTAAGGGTGGTAACAAAGCCAGTAGGATCATAATCGTTGTCATTGCGGGTCTTGGGGTTAACACGAATACTGAATTTGGTAAGAATCTCGACAACAGCGGCCTTAATTTGTGCCAAAGCAAAGCGCATGCCTAAAATATAAAGTAATATATTATAGATAGTTATATACTACATAGAAATATATATGGAAGCTTATCCCACCTATGCAGATGCGTGGACCATTGCCGAAGCCCATGAAGACGCCTTGCTCACGATACATTTTGGCCGCATCGGGCTGCATGAAGCGATCGGGCTGGAAGGCCTTAGGATTGGGAAAGTACTCCTCGTCCTGCATGAAGCAGTAATGTGGCACAACAACGGTGATGCCCCGCTCCACAACGAAGTTCTCGCCTTTCCGGTTGGTTAACTCAATCGGCTCTGTGCATAGCTTTGAGGACATGAAGGCGGGCGGAAATAGGCGTAGAGTTTCTATTGGGAACATCAATAATTCCTCATATTATTAAATATATTATTAGGTGACCTTAGCTCGTTCAGTTAAGTCTATTTAAGTTTTGTTAATATCTAGCTGCCGTTGAACTGCCAATATTAAATTAGAGTAAGATTGAAATCATTATCGATAGTAAAACATTTATGTTGCATCAAAATTTAAGTTAACTATAAACTGATGATGTTTCACTTGGGATTAACATATTAATATTTTATTCTAAAGTAATTGTCGAATTCGAATTCTAATTCTAAAGTAATTATCGAATCTTGAATTTATCTCGAGTTTTTTTTTTATGCTTTGCTTTCTGCACTGTTTTTTGTATATTTAGAATACTTTTCAGTTTTCACACTGACTGCCAGTGACATGTATTTGTATCTTAACTATCAATGTTTTCTAGAATTATATTAAATTTAGATCAAATTCATATTTGCTGGACAGTAAGAAAACAATCTTCAGCCGTAAACTCACCCTGCACACAGGCATCCAAAAATGGCAGCTCGTTCAGCTTCTCAAAGTCAATGGTACCCTTTTCATTGAGATGCGCCTGCACCTCATTTAATAATCGCTGCTGCACCTGCTCATCACGTCCGAGCAGCAGGAGCAGATGGCTCAGGACCGTTGCCGTCGTTTCGAAACCATCCAGCAGGAAGGTCATTGTGTGAGCAGTCAACTGGCGAGTATTCAGATTCTTCTTGTCGGCCAATTGCACTATATAGTCGAGGAAATCAATGCGCTCGAATTGCTTGCCAGCTGCCAGCTGAGCACGACGTGCATCCACCGCATTCTGCATCAGATCCACAAAGAATCGTTCTATGGGCAACGGCACGAAGCGCAGCTTGAAAAATCGAAGTAGACCGGGGAATGTGCTGACTAAGACAAAGTAAAACATGAGAGTGTAGGATTGCTCAAACAGATTCTTGATGCTAGCCATAATTGGTGTGGGCTTCTCAGTAAAGCTCTCGGCCTTCAGGCCTAGCACACAATCGGTGACCATTTCAGAGGTGAAGCGGAGGCTCATCTAAAAACAAAAAAAATTAAATAACTATGTGATGAATTTCATGAGTAATCTCGGAGCACTCACATCTTTAGCATCGATTCCCTCCGGAGGAGACAGGAGTATTTGCTTGCGCAGCCAGTCACTCATCTTTCTGCAGACCTCATTGGTCACCGGGAAGACAGCTTTGATCTGCATTAACACCCCACATCAGCAGCATATTGGATATGGAAGAAAATAAAATTGAGTATCTCAGAGAATCAGTTCAATACCAGCAGGAGTTGCCCGGTTTCATGTTCCTATTGTTCCTATCTTCTTGCGAAGATATAAGAAACTTTACTGCCAATATAGTTATAACTTACACGACTCATGGTCAGTCCGGGTGTGACGTCGGCCCGTCGGTGTTTCCATTCTTCGCCTACCATGCTGAATGGATTGTTGGCGAATATAAAGTCGGACTTTTCATCCACCACTAGAGACACCTCGTTGTCATGGAAATGCTTGAAGTCCGAGACAAAAACTCGTCGTGCCAGTTCCGGGCTGATCACCAACAACTGCGGATTGCGTGCTCCATATATGCCAACTGCATCGTATTTCTGCTTGTAGCCCCTGAATTTTAAAATTATAGAATTAGTTTAGTTTTGTAACGTGTTAAACAGACTAATTCACCGATAGATTTCATCAAGATCATAGATAGCATGTCGCTTCATAGTGTACAAATGCGGATAGTTGCCAATGAGGAAGCGTGGAGTGGGACCCGGAACTTTCCGTTTTTGCCAGTAGTCGAAATTCCATCTCATGAAAACATAGAAGACCACCGCCAGCAACCCCACCAGGGTCAAAGTAACTTCCAGCATAATTTGATGTGATGTTTCCCCGAGTAACTTTTTCAAACTGACTGTCGCTCAATAAATGCTCAACTATTTGTAGCTGGAGGTAGTCAGCGTTGGGAAAGTGAATGCTGCGACGCTCTTTTTAGATTAGATTGACCCTGTGGCCTTCAATAAATGTTAATGCTATACTCTCAACTGATAATCATTTATTGCCGAGTATATCGAAGTATCGGTAATCAGTGATATCAGTTGCAAGTGCCAACTTGAATTATAATCATATATTTATTTACAACCATTGAATTGTTAAATGAATGAGTGTGTAATTGAACTAGAAGTGATAGACTGAGAGCTACCCTGTATTATATATATAAAATCCCACTCATCTATATTCGTCCAGCTGCCATCGTTTTATTACTACAGATTCTGATTGTGAATAATAAAAAGTATTTTATTATATGCAAACCAAAATACAAACATGTACAATTTATATACATCACTGCTCTTGTGGTATGCGTTATAAGTTGTTTTGTGCATTTAATAGAATCAACACACCCCTTAATTGACGCTCGCATTTTTTGAGAGAGAGATTGAAATAGCAAAAGAGAGATCTGTTCATATCTAGAAAGAGAGAGAGAGAGAGATAGAGTGATAGAGAGGGATAGAGTGAGAGAGAGAGAGAGAGATAGAGTGAGAGATTGAGAGAGAGAGAGAGAAAGATAAGTGATGAAAGAGAAAGAGTGTGGGAGAGGGCTTCTTTGGAGGAAACTTGTTGTTCTCAACTGTTTTAAATATAACTTACATAACGACAATAAAAGATCAAGTCGAATCGCAAATTACGGGATGATGTTATTATTTGAATTTCAACGAAATATTGAACTTACGATTATTGAAGAATATGTTTGAATAAACTTATTTATATTTATTTGATTTGGTTTATTTGAGCTTAATTGCGAATGAAAATAATTAGATGTTCCATGTATTTTACTTGTTGCTGATGTCAACAGAGCAATTTTAAATTCTGTGTTGCTCTTGAAAGAGCAGTGTTTGCTTTATATAATACGTAGAAGTAATTATAGCTTTAGAATGTCTATATATATATATATATATATGTGTGTATATCAGACATGTGCAATTCATTCAAAGAATATTAAGTGTTGTATGCTTAGTTATTGTCGGCTTAATGGTTCCACGCTTATTCTCAAACCATTTTGCGCATTAATTATGAGCTTTACATCTTATCGTATTTACATGGAAGACCACACTATGAAAGATCTTAGACCCAGATTGAGTAAAGAGTTCGTTTGGTGTCCCAAACTCTTCCAAACCACCTGACCGGCATTCATTTCTGTGACTTCTTCCTTATTATTGTCGTCTGTATGAGGACATTTGTCCACATTGGTTGTAGTCTCGTCCATGACCAGAATTTTACCGAATAGCATGTGCCAAACACACCAGCTGCCTCTGAATGAGAGAAGAACAACGGTTACTGCTGTATAAAAGAAATCTTGCTTCCCAAATCGCGATGAAGGAATGTGCATAATATCGAACTGATCAAAGCTTGTGAGGTTTGTCGGTAATTTTTAATTGGATGTTAAAAACTGTTATTAGCTTGTAACGTACACGTTGCTTTGTGAACTTAAAACCGGAGTAGACAACATAACAAAAGTTTAGATAGACAAAAGTTTAGATAACTCTTTATAAGATTCAAAATTAATTGTTCACAAATTCATTCTATGGGAATTTACTCTACAGTATAACTTCATTGTTGTGTCTGGTCTTGTAGATTTCAGCTTGAGATAATCGAAGTTTGGTCAACCGCCGTTCAGATAGGATATGTTACTTGCACAAGTAGGATCACTCTATGTAAGTGTGATGTTGGATGTTTGCACATTACACCGCAATGCTGATCGTACTTTAAAGAGGCTGTAACGCTGCATGTGCGCACTATGGATACGGCGTCAAGGAGTTTATAGACTTATTACCCTTATTGCACCATCAACGGATTGACAGCAAGTTAATTGTTAAGGGCCACAATTTGTTTGTCGCACTTCAACTGGCACACTATAAGCTATCACAATTTGAATGACTGATGCATCCGCTACGGTACAATTTGGTTATGGCAGCCTCTACGTTTTGGGAAAACACTCAATTGTTATCCAATATTCGTGCACTATTTTTAGTATTGGTCTTTTTTCAATTATTTTGAGCAAGACGAACTTTAATGAAGCGGTGCCGTCAAGTTATTCTCAATAAGAATTTTATGGCGCATTGTTAATTGCAGGAAAATGCATGAGACAGTTGCTCTGATGTCAGAGTTGCTAATAAGCTCACCGTGCGAATGATTTTGAATAGGGCTGCCAATACATCATTACCGATCAGCTGTTTGCAAATGAGCTTAGATGCTGATCATTGTTACAGTGACGTCCCAAAAAACGTAAGCACTACGAATTGTTCTTATTTTGTTTAATTTATTAAAACAAATCGATATTTTGTTTTTTTTTTTTATTTTATTTAAGCAAATATAACATACAAACTACAAACTACTACATACAGCTTGTGGGTGTGCATCCTTTTGTATAGAAAATTAGTAACTTAGTAAATTGCAGCTTTAAACTTTAAGTAAATTCAGCTTTCTCTTTTACGTTCTTCAAAGTCCATCCAAATGCCACCCCTAAGGCTGGTAATTAAGCCAGTGGGATCATAGTCATTGTCATTGCGGGTCTTGGGATTAACACGAATACTGAATTTGGTAAGAAGCTCGACAACAGCGGCCTTAATTTGTGCCAAAGCAAAGCGCATGCCTAAAATATAAAGTAATATATTATAGATAGTTATATACTACATAGAAATATATATGGATGCTTATCCCACCTATGCAGATGCGTGGACCATCGCCGAAGCCCATGAAGACGCCTTGCTCACGATACATTTTGGCCGCATCGGGCTGCATGAAGCGATCGGGCTGGAAGGCCTTGGGATTGGGAAAGTACTCCTCGTCCTGCATGAAGCAGTAATGTGGCACAACAACGGTGATGCCCCGCTCCACAACGAAGTTCTCGCCTTTCCGGTTGGTTAACTCAATCGGCTCTGTGCATAGCTTTGAGGACATGAAGGCGGGCGGAAATAGGCGTAGAGTTTCTATTGGGAACATCAATAATTCCTCATATTATTAAATAATTATTAGGTGACCTTAGTTCGAAATTTAAGTTAACTATAAACTGATGATGTTTCACTTGGGATTAACATATTAATATTTTATTCTAAAGTAATTGTCGAATTCGAATTCTAATTCTAAAGTAATTATCGAATCTTGAATTTATCTCGAGTTTTTTTTTTATGCTTTGCTTTCTGCACTGTTTTTTGTATATTTAGAATACTTTTCAGTTTTCACACTGACTGCCAGTGACATGTATTTGTATCTTAACTATCAATGTTTTCTAGAATTATATTAAATTTAGATCAAATTCATATTTGCTGGACAGTAAGAAAACAATCTTCAGCCGTAAACTCACCCTGCACACAGGCATCCAAAAATGGCAGCTCGTTCAGCTTCTCAAAGTCAATGGTACCCTTTTCATTGAGATGCGCCTGCACCTCATTTAATAATCGCTGCTGCACCTGCTCATCACGTCCGAGCAGCAGGAGCAGATGGCTCAGGACCGTTGCCGTCGTTTCGAAACCATCCAGCAGGAAGGTCATTGTGTGAGCAGTCAACTGGCGAGTATTCAGATTCTTCTTGTCGGCCAATTGCACTATATAGTCGAGGAAATCAATGCGCTCGAATTGCTTGCCAGCTGCCAGCTGAGCACGACGTGCATCCACCGCATTCTGCATCAGATCCACAAAGAATCGTTCTATGGGCAACGGCACGAAGCGCAGCTTGAAAAATCGAAGTAGACCGGGGAATGTGCTGACTAAGACAAAGTAAAACATGAGAGTGTAGGATTGCTCAAACAGATTCTTGATGCTAGCCATAATTGGTGTGGGCTTCTCACTAAAGCTCTCGGCCTTCAGGCCTAGCACACAATCGGTGACCATTTCAGAGGTGAAGCGGAGGCTCATCTAAAAACAAAAAAAATTAAATAACTATGTGATGAATTTCATGAGTAATCTCGGAGCACTCACATCTTTAGCATCGATTCCCTCCGGAGGAGACAGGAGTATTTGCTTGCGCAGCCAGTCACTCATCTTTCTGCAGACCTCATTGGTCACCGGGAAGACAGCTTTGATCTGCATTAACACCCCACATCAGCAGCATATTGGATATGGAAGAAAATAAAATTGAGTATCTCAGAGAATCAATTCAATACCAGCAGGAGTTGCCCGGTTTCATGTTCCTATTGTTCCTATCTTCTTGCGAAGATATAAGAAACTTTACTGCCAATATAGTTATAACTTACACGACTCATGGTCAGTCCGGGTGTGACGTCGGCCCGTCGGTGTTTCCATTCCTCGCCTACCAAGCTGAATGGATTGTTGGCGAATATAAAGTCGGACTTTTCATCCACCATTAGAGACACCTCGTTGTCATGGAAATGCTTGAAGTCAGAGACAAAAACTCGTCGTGCCAGTTCCGGGCTGATCACCAACAACTGCGGATTGCGTGCTCCATATATGCCAACTGCATCGTACTTCTGCTTGTAGCCCCTGAATTTTAAAAATATAGAATTAGTTTAGTTATGTAACGTGTTAAACAGACTAATTCACCGATAGATTTCATCAAGATCATAGATAGCATGTCGCTTCATAGTGTACAAATGCGGATAGTTGCCAATGAGGAAGCGTGGAGTGGGACCCGGAACTTTCCGTTTTTGCCAATAGTCGAAATTCCATCTCATAAAAACATAGACGACCACCGCCAGCAACCCCACCAGGGTCAAAGTAACTTCCAGCATAATTTGATGTGATGTTTCCCCGAGTAACTTTTTCAAACTGACTGTCGCTCAATAAATGCTCAACTATTTGTAGCTGGAGGTAGTCAGCGTTGGGAGAGTGAATGCAGCGACGCTCTTTTTAGATTAGATTGACCCTGTGGCTATACTCTCAACTGATAATCATTTATTGCCGAGTATATCGAAGTATCGGTAATCAGTGATATCAGTTGCAAGTGCCAACTTGAATTATAATCATATATTTATTTACAACCATTGAATTGTTAAATGTTTGAGTGTGTAATTGAACTAGAAGTGATAGACTGAGAGCTACCCTGTATTATATATATAAAATCCCACTGATCTATATTCGTCCAGCTGCCATCGTTTTATTACTACAGATTCTGATTGTGAATAATAAAAAGTATTATATTATATGCAAACCAAAATACAAACATGTACAATTTATATACATCACTGCTCTTGTGGTATGCGTTATAAATTGTTTTGTGCATTTAATAGAATCAACACACCCCTTAATTGACGCTCGCATTTTTTGAGAGAGAGATTGAAATAGCAAAAACGAGATCTGTTCATATCTAGGAAAAAAAGAGAAAGAGCGAGAGAGAGAGATTGAGTGAGAGAGTGTGAGAGAGAGAGAGAGAGAGATAATTAATGAAAGAGAAAGAGTGTGGGAGAGGGCTTCTTTGGGGGAAACTTGTTGTTCTCAACTGTTTTAAATATAACTTACATAACGACAATAAAAGATCAAGTCGAATCGCAAATTACGGGATGATGTTATTATTTGAATTTCAACGAAATATTGAACTTACGATTATTGAAGAATATGTTTGAATAAACTTATTTATATTTATTTGATTTGGTTTATTTGTGCTTAATTGCGAATGAAAATAATTAGATGTTCCATGTATTTTACTTGTTGCTGATGTCAACAGAGCAATTTTCAATTCTGTGTTGCTCTTGAAAGAGCAGTGTTTGCTTTATATAATACGTAGAAGTAATTATAGCTTTAGAATGTCTATATATATATATATATATGTGTGTATATCAGACATGTGCAATTCATTCAAAGAATATTATGTGTTGTATGCTTAGTTATTGTCGGCTTAATGGTTCCACGCTTATTATCAAACCATTTTGCGCATTAATTATGAGCTTTACATCTTATCGTATTTACATGGAAGACCACACTATGAAAGATCTTAGACCCAGATTGAGTAAAGAGTTCGTTTGGTGTCCCAAACTCTTCCAAACCACCTGACCCGCATTAATTTCTGCGACTTCTTCCTAGTTATTGTCGTCTGTATGAGGACATTTGTCCACATTGGTTGTAGTCTCGTCCATGACCAGAACTTTACCGAATAGCTTATGCCAAACACACCAGCTGCCTCTGAATGAGAGAAGAACAACGGTTACTGCGGTATAAAAGAAATCTTGCTTCCCAAATCGCGATGAAGGAATGTGCATAATATCGAACTGATCAAAGCTTGTAAGGCTTGTCGGTAATTTTTAATTGGATGTTAAAAACTGTTATTAGCTTGTAACGTACACGTTGCTCTGTGAACTTAAAACCGGAGTAGACAACATAACAAAAGTTTAGATAGACAAAAGTTTAGATAACTCTTTATAAGATTCAAAATTAATTGTTCACAAATTCATTCTATGGGAATTTACTCTACAGTATAACTTCATTGTTGTGTCTGGTCTTGTAGATTTCAGCTTGAGATAATCGAGGTTTGGTCAACCGCCGTTCAGATAGGATCTGTTACTTGCACAAGTAGGAGCACTCTATGTAAGTGTGATGTTGGATGTTTGCACATTACACTGCAATTACAACAGCTGATAGTCCGCCTGGGTGCTGATCCTCCTTTAAAGAGGCTGTAACGCTGCATGTGCGCACTATGGATACGGCGTCAAGGAGTTTATAGACTTATTACCCTTATTGCACCATCAACGGATTGACAGCAAGTTAATTGTTAAGGGCCACAATTTGTTTGTCGCACTTCAACTGGCACACTATAAGCTATCACAATTTGAATGACTGATGCATCCGCTACGGTACAATTTGGTTATGGCAGCCTCTACGTTTTGGGAAAACACTCAATTGTTATCCAATATTCGTGCACTATTTTTAGTATTGGTTTTTTTTTCAATTATTTTGAGCAAGACGAACTTTAATGAAGCGATGCCGCCAAGTTATTCTCAATAAGAATTTTATGGCGCATTGTTAATTGCAGGAAAATGCATGAGACAGTTGCTCTGATGTCAGAGTTGCTAATAAGCTCACCGTGCGAATGATTTTGAATAGGGCTGCCAATACATCATTACCGATCAGCTGTTTGCAAATGAGTTTAGATGCTGATCATTGTTACAGTGACGTCCCAAAAAACGTAAGCAGTACGAATTGTTCTTATTTTCTGTTTAATTTATTAAAACAAATCGATATTTTGTTTTTTTTTTTTATTTTATTTAAGCAAATATAACATACAAACTACAAACTACTACATACAGCTTGTGGGTGTGCATCCTTTTGTATAGAAAATAAGTATCTTAGTAAATTGCAGTTGTGCTTTAAATTTTAAGTAAATTCAGCTTTCTCTTTTACGTTCTTCAAAGTCTAGCCAAATGCCACCCCTAAGGCAGGTAACAAAGCTTGTAGGCTCGTAATCATTGTCATTGCGGGTCTTGGGATTAATACGAATACTGAATTTGGTAAGAATCTCGACAACAGCGGCCTTAATTTGTGCCAAAGCAAAGCGCATGCCTAAAATATAAAGTAATATATTATAGATAGTTATATACTACATAGAAATATATTTGGAAGCTTATCCCACCTATGCAGATGCGTGGACCATCGCCGAAGCCCATGAAGACGCCTTGCTCACGATACTTTTTGGCCGCATCGGGCTCTATGAAGCGATCGGGCTGGAAGGCCTTGGGATTGGGAAAGTACTCCTCGTCCTGCATGAAGCAGTAATGTGGCACAACAACGGTGGTGCCCCGCTCCACAACGAAGTTCTCGCCTTTCCCGTTGGTTAACTCGATCGGCTCTGTGCATAGCTTTAAGGACATGAAGGCGGGCGGAAATAGGCGTAGAGTTTCTATTGGGAACATCAATAATTCCTCATATTATTAAATATATTATAAGGTGACCTTAATTCGAAATTTAAGTTAACTATAAACTGATGATGTTTCACTTGGGATTAACATATTAATATTTTATTCTAAAGTAATTGTCGAATTCGAATTCTAATTCTAAAGTAATTATCTTGAATTTATCACGATTTTTTTTTTATATGCTTTGCTTTCTGCACTTTTTTTTTGTATATTTAGAATCTTTTTCAGTTTTCACATTGACTGCATCTTCAGCCGTAAACTCACCCTGCACACAGGCATCCAAAAATGGCAGCTCGTTCAGCTTCTCAAAGTCAATGGCACCCTTTTCATTGAGATGTGCCTGCACCTCATTTAATAATCGCTGCTGCACCTGCTCATCACGTCCGAGCAGCAGTAGTAGATGGCTCAGGACCGTTGCCGTCGTTTCGAAACCATCCAGCAGGAAGGTCATTGTGTGAGCAGTCAACTGGCGAGTATTCAGATTCTTCTTGTCGGCCAATTGCAGTATATAGTCGAGGAAATCAATGCGCTCGAATTGCTTGCCAGCTGACAGCTGAGCACGACGCGCATCCACCGCATTCTGCATCAGATCCACAAAGAATCGTTCTATGGGCAAGGGCACGAAGCGCACCTTGAAAAATCGAAGTAGACCAGGAAATATGCCGACTAAAACGAAGTAAAGCATGAGTGTGTGGGATAGCACAAACAGACTCTTGATGCTGGCCAGAATTGGTGTGGGCTTCTCAGTAAAGCTCTCGGCCTTCAGGCCTAGCACACAATCGGTGACCATTTCAGAGGTGAAGCGGAGGCTCATCTAAAAAAAAAAAAAAAATTAAATAACTATGTGATGAATTTTATGAGTAATCTCGGAGCACTCACATCTTTAGCATCGATTCCCTCCGGCGGAGACAGGAGTATTTGCTTGCGCAGCCAGTCACTCATCTTTCTGCAGACCTCATTGGTCACCGGGAAGACAGCTTTGATCTGCATTAACACCCCACATCAGCAGCATATTGGATATGGAAGAAAATAAAATTGAGTATCTCAGAGAATCAATTCAATACCAGCAGGAGTTGCCCGGTTTCATGTTCCTATTGTTCCTATCTTCTTGCGAAGATATAAGAAACTTTACTGCCAATATAGTTATAACTTACACGACTCATGGTCAGTCCGGGTGTGACGTCGGCCCGTCGGTGTTTCCATTCCTCGCCTACCAAGCTGAATGGATTGTTGGCGAATATAAAGTCGGACTTTTCATCCACCATTACAGAAAGCTCGTTGTCATGGAAATGCTTGAAGTCCGAGACAAAAACTCGTCGTGCCAGTTCCGGGCTGATCACCAACAACTGCGGCTTGCGTGCTTCGAAGATGCCAACTGCATCGTACTTCTGCTTGTAGCCCCTGAATTTTAAAAATATAGAATTAGTTTAGTTTAAAGTGTAAGTAAGTAAGTGTAAGTGTAAAGTGTAAAACAGACTAATTCACCGATAGATTTCATCGAGACCGTAGATAGTATGTTGCTTCATTGTGTACATATGCGGATAGTTGCCAATGAGGAAGCGTGGAGTGGGACCCGGAACTTTCCGTTTTTGCCAGTAGTCGAAATTCCATCTCATAAAAACATAGACGACCACCGCCAGCAACCCCACCAGGGTCAAAGTAACTTCCAGCATAATTTGATGTGATGTTTCCCCGAGTAACTTTTTCAAACTGACTGTCGCTCAATAAATGCTCAACTATTTGTAGCTGGAGGTAGTCAGCGTTGGGAGAGTGAATGCAGCGACGCTCTTTTTAGATTAGATTGACCCTGTGGCCTTCAATAAATGTTAATGCTATACTCTCAACTGATAATCATTTATTGCCGAGTATATCGAAGTATCGGTAATCAGTGATATCAGTTGCAAGTGCCAACTTGAATTATAATCATATATTTATTTACAATCATTGAATTGTTAAATGTTTGAGTGTGTAATTGAACTAGAAGTGATAGACTGAGAGCTACCCTGAATAATATTTATAAAATCCCACTCGTCGATATTCGTCTAGCTGCCATCGTTTTATTACTACAGATTCTGATTGTGGATAGTAAAAATTATATACAAACCAAAATACAAACATGTACAATTTATATACATCACTGCTCTTGTGGTATGCGTTATAAGTTGTTTTGTATATTTAATAGAATCAACACACCCCTTAATTGACGCTCACATTTTCTGAGAGAGAGATTGAAATAGCAAAAACGAGATCTGTTCATATCTAGGAAAAAAAGAGAAAGAGCGAGAGAGAGATAGAGCGAGAGAGAGAGAGAGATTGAGTGAGAGAGTGTGAGAGAGAGAGAGAGAGAGAGAGAGAGAGAGATAATTAATGAAAGAGAAAGAGTGTGGGAGAGGGCTTCTTTGGAGGAAACTTGTTGTTCTCAACTGTTTTAAATATAACTTACATAACGACAATAAAAGATCAAGTCGAATCGCAAATTACGGGATGATGTTATTATTTGAATTTCAACGAAATATTGAACATACGATTATTTAAGAATATGTTTGAATAAACTTATTTATATTTATTTGATTTGAAATATTTATGCTTAATTGCCAATGAGAACAATCAGATGTTTCCATGTATTTTACTTATTGCTGATGCCAACAGAGCAACTTTCAATTCTGTATTGCTCTTGAGTAAGCAGTGTTTACTTTATATAATATGTAGTCGTGAATGGCTATATATACATGTGTATATCAGGCACATGCAATTCATACAAAGTATATTTTATGGTGTATGCTTATTTATTGTAGGCTTAATGGCTTCACTATATGAAGACATCTGTTCACATTGGCTGTGGTCTTGTCCATGACCAGACTTTTCCCGATGAATAGCATGTGCCAAACTCACCAGCTGCTTCTAACGCTTCCTATTGTAAAAATAAATAAAGTACTATAAAATCTTGCCTTGCAAATCGTGTAGTTTCAACTCATTGCTGTCGCGCCTGTCGAAGATGACGGAGCCATCATTGTAGGACAGATGGAATAGGGAGTTAACGAGCGATGGTTTGCCAGCACCATTTGATTTCGAAGCAACTTAAGCAGTTACTTGGATTTGGAATCGAGGGAATTTTCTGGACTAAGATCCTATGCAGCGATTTCGCCTTGTGTAGTACAGTGCGTAGAAGATGTCCAGGTAAAAGCTGACGGCTCAATTGGTAAACAGTTGCAGTCAGAGCCTAACAATTGGCAGGAGTTCATTTATCTGACTTTAAGTTGCTTTTATTTCTTGTTAACTCAGTTGCTTCGTTGAGGTGCCTCAGAGGCCAGCCAAATGAAATCACATAGCATAAATCACCTTCGCTTTGTCTTCGCTTTGTGAAGTAAATATTAGTCCGCTTTCGAAATCAATTATCTCGATTAGATTTTTAGTGTTTATACTCTGATACCAAAGTTAGGGAAGACAAGAATGGTTTTCGCAATGGCTTGTTTTGCTACACTGTCCACTATTCATAATTTATGGAAAATGATGCGACAAAATATCTGTGCCATGTCAGGCTCTCAATAGCATGGTAATAATATTTATGGCCATTGCAGCAGCCTCAATCGCCTGGCTGTCTGGAGCTTCCTTTTTCGGTTTCGTGTTGTCACACAATGCAGTTCTTGGGCGGCACATTTGTCACGTGTTGCGGTCAGGCTTATTAAACGGCTTTTAAGCGCCAGGAAACAAGCACAATGGATACTACCAGATACGCCAGTAGATTTATGGATTTGACTAAAGTTTCTCGACGGCAAATGCATCCTTGTAAATTATGCGGCATAAGATGTTCCAAGGCTCACTAATACAATTTTTTCTAGGTTAACTACAGTTCTATTTCTTGAAAATGGTTTGCCAACTAAATAAATATGTACGAAAATGCTGCAACTGAGCTTTTTATGCTAACCGACACAAAGGAATTTTTATGTATTTATTTTTCAATAAAAAGATACTCGGTCTTCTCAATTATGTTTTTATCAAGAAAATAAGTATTCAAAATTTAGAAAGCTTGGAAAATAAATCTTTAATGTTGTAATGTCAGAAATTAAAGTGTAAATTATAAATGGCTTACCTTACTCAAGTTGGGAACTTTTCTCATCTCTGTTTTAAAGTAAAATTAAACAAATATTTTATTTAACTAACCCACAACAATGCCTTCCACACATTGAAAGCTCTGCCCAAACCAATGGCCAGTCTCGACATCCTACTGCAAACCCTTCAGAAGAAAATTCGAAATTTATGAGGCAGCTCACTTAACTTGGTCAGGGCAAAAACAAGAATAAAAACCAGAAAAAATAAATGGCAACAAACAGCAGCAAAAGCTGTTTATGTGTTTGAAACGTGTTTGGCTGTCATGGCATTTACCGTAACACGCAGTTTGTCCATTTGTAACCCCCCTCCCGCTTACATACACAGACCCACACATGTATACATATGTAAAACTTAATATGTATCTATGAGAATGTGTGGAATGCAACCCAAAATGAAGTTGTTGCCTATACTAAATTGTCATTCTGCTGGTGTAAAAATTATTTGAGCCCCTAAAATGAGCTTGGTTAAGCCCCTTTAAACCTGGCCCCCCAACACAGACTGTGTTGTGCCCGATAACAAACAGCAACAGCAGTAATTAGAAAGAAAGCCTAGTTGTTTGCCTGGCAAGTAGCCACAAAAATATTCTATGCACAATTAAACAACAAATTAAGCATTATCAAGTTGCCAGCTAGCAGAGCAGGCAGCGTATCAACTGCTAACATGGTCAACAGCAACACAAGGACAACAAGGACACACAGTGAAATATTAATATCAATTATTACGCAACAAGTGGGTGGGTCGAGAGGAGCTGCGACCATCAGGGGGCATTTCATCATCTTAATGGAAGGGTCCCGTTTGACAGCAATCCTTGAACTGTTCCCTAAGTAGGCCTACGACTACAGAACCGGGTGTCCCGACTAAGCCGTATGCTGCCTGTTTTGCCCATGACACATGTCGCGACAGACGGGCAAGCCACATAATAACTCGTAGGTATTAAGACAGTTTCAGTAAGGTGGTTATGTGTGTGGGGTTTTGGTTCGCGTCGACTACCTAAATGTGTTTAAGCGAGCTTTAAACTTGTTAATCGATTTTAAAACGCAATATTCCGCCGACAATATAAATCGAGTATCAAATTAATATAAAAATAGTATAAACTGTATATAAATCTTATTATTAATGTCAAACTTGAATCCCATTCAAATTAAATGATATTGTGTAATTATTAACTAATCTATTATATTATAATAACATTCCCAAGAAGCAGTCACCAGATCATCAAATTGAAATGCATATGAACATAATTGCTTAATTTTATTCATACAAACAATACAAACGCTTTTGATGGAAATTATATTCTCCAAGCAAAAAAGACATATCCCATTGCAATACAAGTGTTTCCAGCTCACTGATTTTCTCCGTCATAATCACGGCAATTAGCAAATATAGCTTCCCCATCCACCGTCCGTTTGTATTTTTTGGTTTTTATGTTCACACCTTTCTGGGCACCCGGCCAACTCTTATCCCTTTTAATTAGACGCCGCTAAAAGGCAAATTCCGAGCTCAAGCTCAAGAGAGCCAAGTCTTCCTCAATGCCTTCCCTGTTCCCTCTTTTCCTGAAAAGTGTTGGTGGCCCTTTGACTATTTGCTTTTCAGTTGGCATCTGCTTTACCCAACTGCAAGCGAGCTCTTTTGCCCATTTCTAATTTTCATTTTAATTACTTATTACGAGTATTATTCTGAAAATCAAGCAAGTGGCAACTTTGGGCACGCCTCCCAACCAGCGGAATGGAATGGGCCTGCCACTCAGACAACGGCAGCTGTTACACTTTTTCTGTTCTTGCCACCTGTCTTTGGCATGTTGCCCCCTGCCTCTCTGTTTCCCACTTGGCATCTGTGAGTGTTATCATATTTCACGCCTATTAGCATTTTAATTTAATTAACATTTATGACGACAATTTGTGCGTTGGCACCCGGGGAAATGTGCGATAACTCGAAGTTGATGGCAGAATTGTGGGGCTCTGATTAGAATATGCACAGCCCTTGGAGCTAAGATGAAGTCATCAGACATTGCAGATGAAGAATATATCATATTGTTGATATGTAATGCCAATTTACATTATATAGAAAGATAGTTTAGGAATACAGTGCACAAGTTGTTGAATTACAAACACCGAATTTCATTCAATATCACGGTTAAATAAACATTATGCTTGCCTTATCCTTATCCTTAATCTCTCAAATCTCTTTAATCAAATCTTGGGCGTGGAATTTTGCATGTTACATCAGTGAATGCCAATTAGTAATCATAAAATTTCTTACATAAATAATGTGATGAAAAATGTATGAAAGATATTGAGGGCACTTAAAATATAACCTTTACCAACTTCAATGAAGACATTTGGTGGAACCAATTCAAGCCAAGAGCGGCAACACCAATGCTTGCCTTTGGGGCCTTAACATGAAAAGTGTAATGCAAGTTGCCTGCAAGTTTATCCAAAAGAAACTCAAACAAAGTGATGGTAAGTGACGCCGGAAATAATTTCACGTAACTATTTGCACGTAGTGTCAGACAGTCAGCCCAGACCGTCTCGCAAAACAAGCAACTAGATAGATATATACTTAGTTAGTTAGATAGCGGCCCAGTTAACGCCCTCTCCGTTAGATTTATGGACGCCCTCAGCCAGTCAAACATGTTCGTGGCAATTTCAGCTAGAAATTACATCCGCTGCCTGCCTGGCCAAAAGTTACAGCAGCGCATTCAACCCAGCCGGTCATCTGTGAGGCGAATGCTTTAAACCCAATCGCCTTGCTGAGTATAAATTTAATAAGATCATTAAATGCATGCGAATTGCTGCAATAAGTTTGAATATTGCCCTACGCAATATCAACTTTTTTTCAGTACGATTTAGATAGATTTACTTATAGACTCCAGTTCTTTTTTAGTCGGAAAAATCCCAACAGAACTTCAACTTACGAGAAATGAATTAAGCAAGATATTCAAGAATGTGTGGCGGTTGCAAAAAGAAATCGCCCGAAGCACAACGAAATAAATAAAATGCACAGACAAGCAAATTTGTCTCGACTGTCTTTTTAGAGAATGAAAACATATTTACAATTTCAGACCGGAGCCAAAAACACACCGACAAACATAGGAAGTGCATTAAATGTGGCTACGTGTCGTATGAGTAACGAAATTGCGAATCGAAAAACTTCTCATTGCGTTTGCTTAATATAAATTGGACAACAGCCATTTTAAAACCAATTCAATTCGAACTTTTTAAACATGCAAATACCCGAAGCGAAAAGTGGATAAGTCCAATTAGCTTGCAGAAAGTTTCACGCTTGTTCAACGTTAATTGAGCTTGTTTTGGCCAAAAAGATGGAGATGCGAAGACAATTGATGTTCTGGCTTCTGATTAGCTCAATGAATGGAAAAGTGTTAATTAGCCTTAAGCGAATTCAACCGTAGAGCTTATTAAGCTCATCAGTCAATTGGATGCGATTTGCCTATTGAAATTGGTGCGCATAGCAACTTGAATTAAGTGAAGTGTTAAAATAATAGATTGACCACATGTAATGGGGATGTTTTCTTCGTTTATTTGGTATTTGCTGTCCGAATAAATACAATTATTGAACACTCAATAATTGCTCTAAATTAACCGCAAATTTGTAAGCTTCACTAATTCGAATAACTTGTGCAAACAAAATTTATTCAATATGTACAATGCAAAGGCAAATTTCGATAACCAAATATCAAAGCAATGCTATGTTTGTCGAACAAAGCAAATGCTACCGAACAGACCCCAGTCGGCACAAACCAAACCAAATCAATTCAAAATTCGATGGGTTAAGCAATTGCGTAATATATACGTGTATATAAGATTGTATATATTTACACCAAAACTAAATTTTGACAAAGCCGCAAATAGCACAGCAAATGGAACTAATTGCCAAATTCATTTCAGTTCGATTCGTTGCTCGGCATGGTAACCAGGCAATTTTAAATTGTTTGCGTTTCACCAAATAATTTGCACACAACATTTTGTTGTATTTTAGGCTGCATCGCATTTAATTGCAAACAGGCATTATGGAATATTAATGCACTGTCAATAACTCGATTAAAACTCAAATCGCACTAAACGCCAACTGCAACTTCAAAGTCACAGTGCTGCTCATTAAATTATCATGCTTCCATGCAGTTCTGCCTGAAATACTCATAAGAATCCCATGAGAATCGCTTCGTTTTACACTGCACAATGTCCTTCGGCCGGATGTCGTCTTCTCACTCTCCGCAGCCTCTTCATTTGCTGTTGCCGCTTTTGTGGTGAACATGAAAGAAAATGCACCAGTGAAACACAAAAAAAGCGAAATATTGCAAGACCCAACCAACCAGTCAAACCATTCCCCTAAAAGGCTGGCCGGCAGCGCTGATAAAGTGAATAAAATAAAACTATTTAGACGCAAAAGCAAAAGTCTACAAAATTGAAATACAAAATAAAAGAGTTGCTGCCTTTTACGAGTTGCGATGCATAAACAAATTTAAAGGTGCACATGTACATTTTCACAATGGCAGCTGTGTCATTATTTTAAAAATATGAGCATTTTTTATATTTACAGATATTAATAATTAATAATTGCATATACATATATACGTATTAAATATATTTTTACTGTCTATTTGAGTGATAATTAAAAGGATTTTAATTCGAGATTTTGGCTCGTTATTCGTGCGCTGGAACGAGTTATAAACTGAAATTCAACTGAATTGGATTTCACAATTATAAACAGACATCGTAAAAAATTTTACAATGCTCGTATTATTTATATATCTTATTTTTTTTGCAGGTTACGTTACTATCAAGCCTATTCAATAATGTTTTTCTTAAGGTCAGAATTTCAGAAGTTAGCTTGTCGACTTTGCATTTGCATTTTCTTGATGACGATAAATGTGACACATGCGAAACACATTACACACTCCCCCTCTATCGACCACACCCTCCCTTTGATTCAGCCTTACAAAAACCCGCTCAGCCTAGCCTTGAATATAAAAAACTTTGCTTATGCATAAATTTATGTCGGCTCGTTTGCTTGCAAACTGAAATGTTTAAAAGCGCATGAAAATGTTCTTAAAACTTTGAACTTTTTGCCACCGCACTTTGAGCTTCTCAACTTTTAATATGAGTAGTATAATGCATACAGAGTATAAACCTATGTGTGGCTGTTTTTTTTTTTTTACTTGTTGAGTGCATTTCTATTACAATTTATAGAGTACTTTTTGATGCATGCATTTCCAAATCTGAAATTATTTCCCAGCTTTAAGCAAGTCCAAAGCCCAGCAAAAATCCAGCCAAAAAGGCCACTGATAGGCGCGTTGTCAAATTCTTAACACTTTCGAAAATTTCTGTGCCGTTAAAATGTGTTGTCCGGAATGGATCGTGCTGTATGGCTCGAGTACTTGCATCCACCACCTGTAGTCTGTCTAGTCTGTCCCACTTGATGCTTATAATGCCCACCTCCGTAGCCAGCTGGACGCACAGGATGGTACCACCCACGCAAATAGCCATCAGTTTGCTTACTCTGAATAAAACCAATCCTGTCACAAGGCCGCCGCCGGCACCGACTCCAATTTGTACGTAAGGCGAGTGGTCGCTCAACTTGATTACAGCTGTGCCTAGAACGGACATGAGTGGCAGTCTATCAGTTAGTGTCCTTTACGTACTTGATTTCAGAATCGGTAGCTGGCTCATTTTTTTTATTGTTTGAGTATTGTCTGGGAGCTGTTGAAATTCAGATTTGATGAACTGAAATTTAAGGCCAATTGAATGTAAACTCAATGCTGATACTCCCACTCGGTTTTGGTTCTTGTAAAGGTGACTCAAGTGCACCGCTTTTTGTTCCGTACAATTGGTCGCCAGACCGTAAAATTGTTTAACTGTTAAAAAGACGTGGGTTCAAACATCAAAGGTAACTTTTCAACACGCCTGTTATTCAAACTTCACAATTTGTTGGCTATTTATGGAGCTTAAATATTTGATTAGCTGTAATTAAATTAAAAGGCGCTTTAACTTCATCCAATTTGAAATAAAATTTTTGCAAAATTAAGCAAAATACTGTATATAAAATGATAAGCCAGTGTTCAAATGTGCCGAAAATTATACACGAATTTTAGATGATGTTGCCGACACTTTAATTTGGCTAACAGATTAACAGTTGTTTTAATTTATTATTTGTTTATATGATATTCATTCATTTAGGCAGGACACGAACAAATAAATAATTTGTATAGAAATCAACCAAAATATAAATATGATATAAATATAATTTATACGATTTAGAAATGTTAAAATTAAATTTTAATTTTTCTTATTTATTTTTATTTTTTAAAGGCTCGGTACAACAATGATGTTCGAAAAATAAATTGATTGAACAACACACATTTATTTTTTCTTCGTCGAGCAAAATTTTGATTCGAATAATTTAATATAATTCAATAGCTACAATTAAAATAAGAAAAAAGGATAAATTATAATAATAATAAAATTGTGTGTATATTGCTTTCAGCACATTAAATATTCGTTTCCTCTGATCTTTTTATGCACGAATTGGAGCCACTCTAATTTGGCAATTGACTGACTTGATATTTGCTGTCCATTTTGCTTGGGACATTGGACAAATGAATATTTGATGAAATAGTTGACAAAATTTGTGTGCAGCTGTGAGCTGCACAGCCATATAGTGGATGCTCTACTTGTATTGCTACTCTACTCCTGTGGAATATCTAATAAGAGCAATAATATTTTAAGTGAACGAGTAAATTATCAAACAGTTTGCAAAATACATTCTTGGAAATTTTGGAATAAACGACTATTTTCCCACTATCGTTGCCTAATAAAAGAACGCATTGAGGTGTGCATTATTGATGCGAGCCCTGGAGAAATCAATGCGAGCAGTTCAATTTGCCTGCAAATCGAAATGGCAACTAAAAATGGTCGCTAGTTGAGTGCATTTCGGGGTTTGGAGTGTTCTCCGCTTAAATGGACTGCCCGAAGCACCTTTATTTAATTTATGGTTCAATTATGCGCTCAGGTACCGCCCATTGCCCATTGCAGCTACGTACCCCTCCCTTTCCAATACCCGCCGTAAGCAGCCAGGGCAGTCGAGGTGTTTGGCTTTATCGCGAGTTGGAATCAAATTAGCAATGAACACGCAAATAGCCGCAAATAATTGCGAGAATGGAGGCGCCAAGAAGTGGTTGGTAGAGGTTTGAGTTGGTTAGTCAAAATAGGGAATCCACCGTTAGATAATCTAGTTATGCAGCAGTTAAGAGCCTTCAATTCGACTGAGCACTTAAATTCACAAAAAATGCGAAATTTAAAACTGTCTCGTTTCGACATACATAATAAAAAGCGCCCATGATATATGTATGTAGTGCTCTGTTGAGAATGGAACTCAACTTGACCGTAAAATAAAAAGTGAATAGCAAAAGGGACCGGGGACAAGGGCAAGGGGCAAGGATACCAAAGGCAACAATTCCAACATCAATGCGAAACGTGTTTGCCATGTAGCTGGTAAGTTTAAGTTTGGATTTTGCAGTTTCGCTCTGATTTTATGACTATAGTTTAATGGGACATTTTTGAAGTACGTGAGTTGCAGGCAGCATTTCGCATTGTGCATGCAGCATTCCGATCTTCGCTCTTATGCAGTGCTTAACGACACTAAATGGATGGATATATGCGTAAGTGCATGCAAAATATGTTAATCCGTTCCAACTGTAAGCAGTTGCCACAATATTTACACGTATGTATTTTTTGTATATGTGTTTATTCAATTTCAACTAAACACATCTAAAACTTACAAAAAGATTTAATAAAACCTTAAAATTAAATTTAAAACTAAAGTTACAAATTAAAATATTTTACTTTACAACTTGAATTAAAATAAATTGAATATATATAAACTAAGTTAAGGACAAATTAAATCGAGGGGTATTTAAATTTAAAATGGTTGAACATTTCTTGCAGGGATTGCGGAAACCCAGAAAAAAGACCAATCAGACAAAAAAATGGTTAGGCTTTAGTATCTTAGTAATAAGCTTAGCAAAAACAAATATATTAATAAAAAAAATAAGCTACTAATATTTTTTGTATACTAATCAATGTTCAAGTTTGACAAAAATTTTATAATGCTCAAAATATCTTCACAGTTTCATAGTAAATACAACAGAATTTTGCAGTTATGTTACCAGTTTCTTTCACTTGTTTTGTTTAGTTTTATTATTCTTTTTTTCCTTTTTTTTGTAGCTACAAAGAACGAATACCCTGTAATAAGTGCACATGTTTTTAGTGCACTTAAAGCCAAACCTTAAGTCAACTTATGTCCATTGCTGACTTTTATGCTCAATGTAATGTGGTTGCCTCTAACTGGGCAATGGGTGTTGCATCCTGTACAGTGCCAGTGGGGGAGTGGGTTGCGAATTAGGTGCAGTATTGCTGCCTGTTGACGTGCTGTAAATTTGAAAACATCCAGCCACTGCCTGGATAAAGAGTTGCATGTTGGCTCAAAGCAAATGATTTCTGCAGCTGTTTTGTGTGCTGACGTCTTTATTTGTGTGCGGGTTTATACAACAAATTAACTGCGGTAAGCTCTGAAGCTACCCAACAGGAGAGAGAGAGAGAGAGAGATGTGGTAATGTAGACAGAAAGGAAGAGATGGGAGCCCTTCTAGCTGAGAATTGGCGACGTTGTTAGCTGCAAGTGATGAGCACAGCTTGCGGTTTGTTTGTGTACTCGAAACCCCAGCGTTTTATTGGGTTAAATGGTTTGTGTGTTTCAGAACATTAATTTTGTTGTCAGTAGATGGAAGCAGTATGTGAAACTGCGAATGAATCCTATTCAAATTAGAGAGTTTCTTTGTCTGCAATCATTCCATTTGATTTATTACTTTTAGTAGGGCGCAGATAGAGGATGAGAATGATGGCTAGTTGGCAATTGAAATGTAATATTCTTATTCTTTATAACAATAAATTAATTAGTATTTTAAATTATATTGCGAACTGAATAAACTCAGATCGGGTCAGGACAAGGTTTTGGTGTGGATAAGGTTAGAATTATGCGACTATGGATGATGAATGTATTCCTTTCGAATAGGTACGATTTAAGGAATATCGAGTGACCAATGAAATGTGATGGATATTTTGAAAACACATTTGTATTGAGCAGGTGAATAAGGGAGATAAAAGTAAAAAGAGGGAATATAAAGGCTTACAACCATCTCATTAGACTCAATAATCGAACAATTCCTATTTTTACTATTATTTTAATAATCAGTTATGAACTAGACTCAATAATCGAACAATTCCTAACTATTTTTACTACTATTTGAATAATCAATTATGTACTTCCTCTGATTACATGTTTAATAAATTATTAATATAGTCAAATTACAATGATGCGCACTGAGTACGTTCTCCAAATAGATTTTCCACTTGTAACCAAAAAAAGTACTTGGCTTATGATATTCATATATTTTCTATAGCGAAAATCATTTGCTATTACGGCTCTGGAATTCAACATACGAAAATAAATAATTACTTATGTATTATGAGCGTATTTCAAATATCAATCACTTTATTTCGCTCTTTATTTTCATAAACAGGGTTATTATTTTGTGAAATATTTGTAATCGTTTAAAAATTGAGCTGCCATTGGCAATTCACATACACATGCACGCACACACACACACACACACACACTCAGCATACACATATGCAATAACAAATCTGGTGGTGGTTAGCCAAATGTTTGAAACCAGAATAAATGCTTGAGCCAGAGACACATAAACGCAATTTAATAATTTTCCTCACAAGTACAATGACAATATTCATATTTATTTAACTAGGATGATATCTATGTGTGCATGTACTTCTGTGTTGGTTAAAACCGCAGCAACTGATTTGAAAGTTTCTACGAAATTGATACTGAATTGTGTCCTGTGGCAAGAACAAACTTTGAATATTGACTGTATGCCAGTCATTGAGGTGCCAGTGCAATTTGTGTTACAGTCGAGATAGATGTGGTCGTAGGATAAGAAATTGGGGAAAGGACTCTCATTTTGCCATTTGCACGTAGACAGCTGGCAATTGTCAGTTAGGCTGTCCTCAGACTCCGTTTGAGCCTCGTGAATTATGTAAATTGGCAAATTGCTGTCGCAACTATTCTGGACATGCAACTGTTTGCCTTCTGATGCTCAGTCCCATTGAAATTTTTATAAGTTGTGCGTGCTGGCGACGACCCTAACGCAAATTAGTGCGACACGCATAACACTCGAGTGTTGCCCAACTTTGCAGTTGTTGTTTGTGTGATGATTGTGTGTCGTTCTTGTTTCCCGTTTTGCATAAATGCATGGCAAGTATATTGGCATTCCTCGCTTTTGGGGTGCCATTGCGACTCTTGCGGAATTTTTATGCATTCGCTACGTGACTCCTTGCTCGCAACGAGATGTGCAAATTGTTTTGGCCAAGTGTTTAATAAATATGTTATTTGCAAAAGGTTTGTACAATTTCACCTTTAATGCTGGTTTTCTCAAGAATTGCGATGGAGCCGACGCATACCTGTCGAGATTCTTTCTACTAGAAACTGCAGTTTATTTAAATGATATTAAATTAAAAAATAAATTGTAGATTAATAAATAATAAATTGAAATCATGAAGAGTGGATTTTTCATCTTGAACTCATTGAAAATAAAGGAAACTTCTTTTGTCTGTCTATCCGTTTCCACGAATCAGCCGATCTCAGTTACTATAAGTGCTAAAGTCTTTGGAATGTAATATAAAAGTGTAATGTATAATTATCAAAAACGAAAGCTTATATTTCCAAGTTGAAGTCATGTTTATTTTATTTTGAATTTCGCTGTGCATATAAACTTGTTCCACGTTGCGTGCATTCTACACAGATTTACACCATTTAAATTTGACACATTTGCCTTTGGGAGCAGCATTCAAAATACGTAATAATGTTGCACTTTGTGATTGACAATACTTTTCACTTGAGTGTGTCAGACGTAGATTGACGATTGAATTTATGCACCTATACCCACAACAAACGCACACACGAAGAGTGAGTGTGTTGGCCAATTTGAGGTAAATTTCATTTAGCTCGTTTCACAACATGCTGACTGGCAGCAACATGTTCGGATTGGAGCAAAGCTCTTGCAATTGCTATGACGACACGACGCTACTTAATTAGCAGAAAATATCGGGCAAAGTAAAGCAAATAAAACAACACAACAGTCAACAGTCGGCTTATGACAGGAGCACAGGAGCACAGGAGCAGAGGAGCACAGGAGCACAACAGCACGCAATGTGTCGTCGCATCGGGAAAATTGAATATGAAATTTGAATTTCATTACCATTTGTCATTCGGGGGCGCTTCAGCATGCACATTTGGCATCAGCTTTGAAATTATGATTAATGTGCAACATGAGAGCCAAGGAAATAACAACTTGGCCCCGAGTTCGTCGTTTTCTGGCAATGTTTTGTGGCATGTTGTGTGTGTGTGTGTGTGTGTGGTAATGTGTGCGTAGGTTGCTTTCGATATGGAGCTGCATTAGAATGCAGGACACTCTCTGTTGGATTCTATTAACACCCCAGTAACATGACCGCAAAGCTGACTGGCTCCTCGCCCTCCTGCCTTTGAGCAGGCTTTTCACTGGCAGCCTAAATTTTGTTTTTTTTTTAGCTGCCTTGTTTTGTGTACTCTGCTCGTTGTCTGTCTTGTGTAACACATGTCGCCACTTTATGCGTTGAGTGCATGCACAATGAGACAACAACCGTATGTGTTTGTGTGGGTATTCGAGTGTGAAGGCCTTGGGTCGAGACGTGTAGCAACAGTATAACAGCTGCCGCCATGGGCAAGAGCAGCATGGTGGAGCCCAAGTTGCATTTATGTAAAGCTTGGGCTTGGACTCCAAACCAGGTATCTAGTTCGTCCTCTTTCATTATGTTGAAGTGTGATACAATTCATTGGCAGTGGATTCGGAATGAACCAAATCAACAAGAAAAAAAAAAAAACAATATCAATTCCAAACCAGATGCAGCCAAAATATAACCGCAGTAGTTTAATAATTAACCCATCATTCCCATCTTCTGTTAGAAAATGACCTAAAGCCGCAACCGCATAAAAACAAAATCAAATTTCAAACAACAGTTTTTCACATAAACCTCAATTGGCAGATTTAGGTTTACATAACATTGGGCATTACTCAATAACAATATATTGAATCATCCCTGTTGATTAAATGTTTCGGTGGTCAGAACATGCAATTAATTTGCACTGATTGTCGTTGTTGTTTATGTTATAAAATAAGAATCAAATCAGTGAATTGCAAAATGTATGATAAACATAGGGTACAAGAACCGTCTGCTCAATAATGATTCTTACTAGTTCCGGAGCAAAGAACTGGTGAAATGTGGCAACATTGCAGTAAGTTCGTACACAGTTCATCAACATCAAGCTGTCAACTTGGCACTTGGCAATGCAATTGCAAATTCAATTAATCAAAATACCCAGAAGCAGAAGCAGGGGCACACACTTCAAAACACTCATGTGATGCCATCACATTAAAAACTAGTAGGCCCCAAAATCGTTTTATAAATTGTGTGCGAGTTGCATTTTCGAATTAAGACAGAGAGGCAGACAACAATGCCACTGCAGCTGGGCAGGAAATTAGAAACTGCCACTTGATGGCCATGCCCCCAAAAAAGACAGCATCAGCAACTGTTGTAATGTAAACCGAATCAATGCAATGGCTTGCATTTCCTGGCTGGTCGGTGCCTGGTTGGTGCCTGGTTGCTGACTGGTTGGTGCCTAGGTGCCATATGTGCCGGACTCCATGTTAAATGAAATCTGTGCGATTGCAGTCTGTGTGGATTTGGCAAACACGTTTGACTGCTGTTTCCGCTTATGAATTGCTTCGATCTGTTTTGGGACAGTGGCATTTGGGTTCAGCTACCCGTTTAGTAAGCCTTGCCTCTTTTGTAGCTAATGGATGATGAGTGAAATGGCACCTTGAGCACCCCAAACATATCAAACGTTGCCGGGCAATAAAATATAAAATTCAATTACTACCAAAAAGAAGTCGTTCGGTGCTTCGACATTGGGGCGCCAGCTGCCTAGGAGTCTAACAGCATGAGCCCAGAATTGGGCACTATATAGAAAGAAAAAGTGGAATGACTTTGGTTTTGTGGTAGACACCCATAGCTGCAGCTGACAACATTGTATGAAGACGCAGTCGCTCCACATGGCCTGGGCTCCATCCGCGATTCCAGGCGACTGGGGCAATGCCAACAAGCAATCTGTGTAAGCCAGAAGTTCAAAGACTTTTGTCGCGCTTTATTTCTCTCTTAACGGGGTGCAAATTGAAATTGAAAAAAACTTGAAATGTGAATTTCTCGATACAGGCGTATTTTCAAGACTTAATGCAGATTATATGTATATATATATATTTATAGGCTAAACATTGGCTTCAAGCCTATACTTTTATACACAAACAAACCAATTGTGGTTGAAAAAAGACATGAATCCTCTGTGTATATTATTGATAAAGTCCATTACTTATTAATTGGAAGTAAATCTTTGAAAAAGCTGCAACTGACAACTTGAAGACGCAGTCGGTCCACATGTCGTGCTGGGCTTTAGCTGCGATCCCAGACAACTGGGGCGCTGCCAAAAAGCAATATGTTTATGCCAAAAGTTCAAAGACTTTTGTCGCGCATTGTTTGCCTTTTGATGGGGTGCAAATTGAAATTGAGTTTGGCTATAGCACAGAAAAAGAGAAATACATACAACTGCTCGCAACCCTTCTATACAGTGCACTTCTCGCTGGCCGCAGAGCAAACAGAAAATTGTGTGTGTGTGTGTGGCATGAAAAGAAAAATAATATTTGCAGGAAGCAAGCCTGAAATATTTTTGCCACATAAATCATAACAATGGCCATATGTAAAACTCCATGTACGTGTGTGCTGGCTGCAACGCAAGAGTGAAGCGCATGTTGCACATGCCACAACGAACAAAACAAAAATCAAAATCGAACGCAGTATAAATCTAACCGATTTTGAGAGTATGCTGAGAATCAAATCATCCGGCATTTATTTGCAACCGTGCACATAATTTTACATTCGATTGTATTCTATATTTAAAAGTATATATTTTTTAAGAGCCAACAACTTTTCTCCAGATTCGAATAGCTTGGAAACTGTTTTCCAAGCACCCGTTTGCAATTCCATCACGGAATACTTCTCCAATACTTTAATATATTCTACAATCTTTTCCTTGTAATTATTGTTGAAGTAGTTGGAATTGCGTCTATTGATTTAGCGTAAGTAGAGTATTTCAGCTTCGTACAGTTAGCTCGTAATTTGTCTCTGCAATTTTCTACAATTTTTTTCCTCAGTGTCGCTTTTCCCTTTCTGGCAATAAATTGTCAATTTTGAAATGTTTTTTCTCATGGCAAACGAGCAATTTTATGGCCATTTTAGAGCTGATTTAATGCGCTAAGCGCGCGGGATTAGCCCTAGTCATAAATTTTCCATTACATATCGTATTTTGGATGCAACGCGGCGTAAACGCAACCAGCGACCTAAAGAGAGAAGCCCGCACTCGAGGCAACGCCTTCTCATAATTAAGTATCGTCTTCTTGTTGCATTGCTGAGCCGACACTGTAGCATCATTACGGCACGTGTCTGCATGGATCATCATCTCAACAGCCACTTGAACATCACACGAATTTGCATGCAATTTGCGCAACAAAAACGCTGCTGCAGATGCTAGCGGCAACATTAGCAGCAGCAGCGTCACCAGCTGCGAACCAGCAGCAAACTTGAAGGATATGCCACAAGCAGTACGAGACATAGCTAAGGGGCAGGTGGCACTTTTGGCTCGCTGAGGAATGTGTGTAAGGCCCCGATGATGATGCGCACACTGCCTCGTTAAAGATGCTTGTTTCGTCAAGGCGACGTCACCTGGAGCATTCAAGTGTTCGTCTTGCATACGCTTAAATGCGCGAGGCAACTCAAGTGGGCCCAAAGCCCCCAGCCAACCAGCCAACTAACCAACCAACCAACAGGCAATCCAACAAACCAAATATGAAAACTAAGCGCTACATAAATGTCAAAAAGTTAAAAGAAACTGCATAAATTGCCAGTGCTGTAGACCACAATTGTACCCCAGTCGGATGCGATGCATAGTTTGCTTCGTATATTCATATTTTTAAGGTTTCCAAATAAATCTGCAACAAATGGTGAACAATAGGATAAGGGAAAGTGGTTATGTTTCCCATTCTGCTGCAGCTAGCGGGAAATCAATTTAAACAGTGATTAAATCTGCTTAATCTTTCTGGTTTGTTTAATCATTTTTCGGTACTATTGAGCTGAAGGACTTAATTAGGGAAAACAGAAAGTGACTATTAAAATTGTGTATAAAGCAGTTGTACAAGGTGATGTAACAGGTAGAAGGAAGCATCTCTGATGCTATAATGTATATATATTCTTGATAATCGAGTCGATATAGTCAATTCTATCGACTTGTGAGCACGACATTTTGATCAATCATTTTCGATATGCATAACTCAATTTAATTTTAGTAAATTTTCTATACCAGTTTTGTTTATATTTTTTTTTTGCAACGCATTTATTTTACACTGAAAACATTTGTAATTTAATGTCATTTTATATAATATTTTGTTTTGGTGGGCAATTATCGAATAAAATGGCGAAAATGTTAAGAATTGTTAGAAAATTGTGTAATATGTGTAAATAAACGATTACGTTCAGTTCTGCAGTCCAGTAATCAAAAGAAATTTATAAGAAACTTGTGTGAAAACTATCGTACCACATTCCAAGAAACAAACCTTCTTACCGAGCCTCGCATAGTGTGTTAGTGTATAGCTTGAGAATGAGGAGCAGGGGCAGGGGACTACATGCCCAGTCCACCCATACCACCCATTCCGCCCATTCCGCCCATGCCACCCATGCCACCCATGCCGCCCATACCAGCAATTGGATTAGCCTCCTCCAGGGGCAGCTCGGTGACGACCGCCTCAGCAGTGGTCAGCAGCGATGCAACACCAGCGGCATCAATGATCGCCGTGCGCACCACCTTGGTTGGATCGATGATGCCACGTTCGATCATGTTGCCGTATTCGCCCTTGAGTGCGTCGTAGCCATAGTCGCCGTCGAGAATCTCAACCTTGGCCACCACCATGGCACCATCGACACCGGCATTCTTTGCAATTGTCATGCAGGGCATGCGCAGAGCACGACGTATAATATCGATGCCCAGATTCTGATCCTCATTGCCACCCCGCAAATCGTTAAGCTTGCCGATGCAGCGGAGGAGCGCTGTGCCGCCTCCTGGCACAATGCCTTCCTCGATGGCCGCTCGAGTGGCGTTGAGGGCATCATTCACACGATCCTTTTTCTCGTTCACCTCCACATCGCTGGAGCCTCCAACGCGGAGCAGGGCAACGCCCGACGACAGCTTGGCCAGACGCTCTTGCATCTTCTCCTTCTCATAGTTGGAAGTCGATTCCTTGATGGCCTCGCGCAGATTCTCCAGTCGCTTGTCAATCATCGGACGCTGTCCATTACCCTTCAGCAGCATGGTATCCTCCTTGGTGACCACAATTTCCCCAACTCGCCCAAAATCGCTCACCTTAATGTCCTCCAGGCGCACCAGATTCGATTCGTCGCCGAAAACGATGCCACCAGTGGCAATGGCCATGTCAGCCAGCGACTCTTTGCGATTATCTCCAAAGCCCGGCGCCTTCACAGCGCACACCTGCAGTCCGACCTTGAGGCGATTCACCACCATTGTGCTTAGCGCTTCACCTTCAACATCTTCGGCAATGATGACCAATGGCTTCCGTTGAGTATTGGCCAATTCCAGAGCCGGCACAATGCTCGTCGCTGTCTTTATCTTCTTCTCGCTGAAGAGGAGCAATGCATCCTGGAACTCTACCTTGGCGCCCTTGGAGCTGTTGATGAAGTACGGCGAAATGTAGCCTCGGTCAAACTTCATGCCCTCAATCACCTCCAGCTCATCCTTCATCGTTTTGCCATCCTTGACAGTAATGACGCCATCGCGTCCGACCTTCTTGATTGCCTTGCTGATTAGATTGCCCACCGATTTGTCACCATTTGCCGAGATAGTTGCCACCTGGGCAATCTCTTCGGGAGTGCTAACCGGCCGCGACATACTGCGCAGATTCTCCTTGACCGAGTCGATGGCCAACATGACGCCGCGTCGGATCTCCACAGGGTTAGCGCCACGCGAGATCTTCTCGAATCCTTCCTTGGCGATGGCACGAGCGAGCACCGTTGCCGTTGTGGTGCCATCTCCAGCCTCCTCATTCGTATTGTTGGCCACATCCTGCACCAGTTTGGCCCCGATATTCATGAACTTATCCTTTAGCGCTATTGACTTAGCCACCGTCACCCCATCCTTGGTAATTTTCGGTGATCCCCAGCTCTGCTCAATGATCACGTTGCGTCCCTTGGGACCCATGGTGACGGCCACGGCATCTGCCAGCACATCCACGCCCTGCAGCATCATTGCTCTCACCTCTGGTCCAAACTTGACATCCTTGGCATAACCGCGACACAGATTCTGTCCCACCACTTGGGGCGCAATCCAAGAACTGCGTTGCAGCGTGGACTTGGTCAAAAATCGCAACATGCTGTGATCAAAATTCGGAAATCAAAGTTGAATATTAAAAAAAAAACAAAAAAAAACCCAAAACAAATATTCGAAATTTTACATACCTTGAATGTGGTCTGGTAAATTTGTGGAAAATGTTGTATTGTATTAATTTGTGTCTCTAAGCGTTGCTGACGCTGTCGAGGCAGAACTAAAAATGAAATTTCAATCCAAATAAATGCAGGCAAGTTCGGAAGTCACATGGCCTGCTTTATGGCTACCCGATATCAATTTATTTATTTGTATATTTATATTGTTTGCTTTTATTTAGGCATTTTGTTGACAACAGAACTTAAATGAAGGAAAACAGACTCGTATTGCTGTTAGACAAGAAGTAACATTAAAATAAATATAAATATGCACATAATCTGTTTTCTATATTGGCAGATGATGATCTGTCTAGCTCAACTAATTTAACAAAACTCTCCACTGGTTATTACAAGCAATCATCCTTGCATGGATGATATGAAAATGTGGACTTTCATTTTTTTCAGCTCGATTTCTTAAGCTGAGCTCACATCCAAAACATATTTTGACACTATCTTGTCAATATTTGTGTGTCAATTAAATAAACCCTAAATTAAATCACGGTGAGAGGAAACAGTTATCCACCGATTATTAAATTTTGAATCCAATAATTAAAAGCGAAATCGTCTAGATTTTATTGCTGGTTCCCTTGTGGCAACAAATTTTGTTCAACAGCTGCCTGACACTTTGCAGGTAATTAAAAGACAAATATTGTCGAAGGATTTCCAGCAGGGTGCAGAATGCAGAGACAGGGTATGCCACGGGGGCAGGAGACAGGAGTGTGTGGGGTGTGGGGGCGACTTGACTGTTAACACCCACACAGAGCCCATTTTGCAATTTAAATTTTCATGAACAAGCACCGCCATTTGTCGCTGTCGTCTTCGTTGTCGTTGTTCTTGTCTCCTGCTCCTGCTCGTGCTCCTGCTCCTCGCGCATCCTTAACAGTTTTCAATTTGCTTGGCCGCTTGTAAGCGCAGCTGACAGCGACTAGAGAGCGACAGAACATTGGAACAGCGAGTTATCAGCTAATGCCAAAGGGGCTTCCCACTTCGCTCCTCCAGCCAAACACCACGATTTGCCTTTCATTGTATTTTAGCCGCTTGTCAGCGCACATTTTTACGACCATTTAAATGGTTTTCGCCTTTCGTCTACAAATTTGTCACGCAGGTGGCTTACTGAAGTGGCTTAGATATGGCGAGTGTAGATTGCAACTAAAGTCGCTGAAGCACCAGCCAGCCGGCAACTGATGTAAGTGGATTGCAAGACAGATTGAATCTTAACATATTCCCAAGTAGTAAGCATAGTGCAGTAAAGTTTTGCTTTGGGTTTTTGACGTGCTTAGTTATATGTGGAGTGATCCGTGCACACAGTTGAAACCACTTCTTGAGATCCGGATTCATAGATCCTGGTGTGGATGCATGGAACCCGGTCTTGGTCTTGAAATATTGTAGATGCAATTGAAAAATTAGTTTTTGGAATCTTTTTAGGTTTTTTAAATAAAGATTTGGACTTATTCTTTAATCTCTTTATTCATTATAAGCCATTAATTGCTTACACACTGTTGCTTATTCCTCATAATCCTCTGACTTTTCTGTTATTGAATTTCAAATTCGTATTTATATTCACAACTAGTCCAAGTAAGAGTAAGCGTTAATTATGAATGGCCACTCTCACAACGTGTGCCTGCCTCTATCAATTTCAGACCCATAGCAATTAAGTTTGTTTAACTGATGCATCTTATTCAATTACAAAGACTCCAATTAGCAGGCAGTAACATAAGCAGCGGTCGCTCCCCTCCTTCTTGGCCAAGATAAGTTGTCGGGGTGAGCACAAAGAGAGCAATGCGAAGAGCCCACGCATCATTAGCGAAATGGCGTCGAAATTATAGAAATTACAAGGTTTGGGCATGGGGCGGTAAATGAGAGGCATTTATTTGAATGTAATCCATTATGAAATCGCATAATGAAGAGATTAGCACGCATACGAGCCGCAATTAATAAATGACCCGTCCGGCAAAAAGGGCAGGCCAAGAAACTTGGCCTCCACACTCTGGGTGGCTGTTTGCGTGTCCGACAAAAGAAATCTAATAAATTAGTAAAACGGCCAACGGCAATCATTAGTTTTGGATGCCATGCATATGACGCACAAATATAAATCAGTCCTTAAAGGTGGAAGACATTGAAAGACGATGCCAGGTGGCTTCACAAACGCGACCGAAGACAATACAAAACTGGACAATGGGAAATGGACGTCAATAAAAGGGGCTTAAATTGTGATACAGAAGCCCCAAAAATGTAATGGTCACTTATTAACCCAGCTTTTAATAGCTCTATTGAAAGTTTTCACGAACACTTTGCACTTCATTAAACTTTTTGAATTTAAGCTGAGCAGTCGCACAGTACTGCCGCACAGCTGGGCAGCCAAACAAAGATATCTTCGTGGTCGTCTCTGGCCTCATGCTCATCGATAATTAACCACAGAAACTTGGCAAACAAAGCCATCATTGTGCCACAGACGAGGAAGTGAAGATCCCCACTAAAGGGGTCTAATGGCTGGGCACAAAATTTAATTAAAAATGCTTGGTTGCTTTTATTTAAGTTAAAGTTAAAGTGAATTGTTGGCCAAATTCTAAGGAATCTCTGAGTAAGCGGCTTTTCGCCATAATTCAAAGGAAGTTTCGATTTTTGGTACCTATAAACAAAAGGAAATTGACAGATTGCGTAAGGCAATCAAAACAGGTAGGCAGATGTAGACTCAAAAAGATAAAACAAAGAAATTGGAGAATTATAGCAACAATAAATAAATTAGGAAATCTTTGTGAATAAAACCATAATTTCCTAGTTTCTTTCCGTAAGAAAAATCCCACATTCAATTCAAATATTTGTTCTGAAGTTATTCCATTCCACATGTTAAAGACAGTTTTCCCATTTAATTAGGATTGTTGTCTTAGTCGCTTCATGCGTAGTTACTGTGATTTATATTCCTCATTGTTTGTTATTGATTATGATTATATATTTCCATATTGGACTAAGACAACAATAACAAAAGTAGAAATATGACATAAAGTTTGTTCCCTTTTCGGTTATGTGCAACCTTTAACTCTCTAGCTGCGTACATGTGTTGCATTTATGTAAATAATTGTATTATTTTCGTACCAAGAAGGTGACATAAATGTCTGAATAATACTTGACTTGGCCAACACTTGAATTAGACTTGCCACACGCTTCGCAGACATGCAAATAATTTTTGGTCATGCAAATGTTTCGGCTGGCCAATTTACCACCCAACCAACCCAACCAACCCAACCAACCAACAGCAACCAGCTGCAACCACTGCGCGGTCGTTTGCTGTGGCTGCCCAGGGCCATACCGAATGCAACAGCCTAAGCAAGCCTCCCACTCTGGGGAAGAGTGGCACCTTTTTACACACACCGCCACCGCATTGCTTTTTGCAGCTGGCTGCACATTTTGATTAGCCGTCGGCTCGCTGGCCTGACTGTGGTTTGGTTTTTAACATTTGGCGCCAAGCTTACAAAACATACATACACACGTAAGGGTAAGCACTCACACACACACACATACACACACCACACTCAGCCACCTCCGCTGTCTGGGCAACTTATATGAGCCGGAAGCGCATTATAAAGGGCATTTCCGGTATTTAGGTTGTGTTGTTTGGGCGCTCGGCACTTTTTGTGTATTTATAGTTCGTTGAATTTTGCGCTTTAAAGGTTACACGGGTTACAGGACATCGCACATACGACGTGTGGTACACGTAACAAGAAAATCATCATGATGTGTAGAAAATCTATTGCTAAAAGGGTGGAATATATTTTTCCATAATCAAGGACTAAAATGTCTAAATATTTGCATTTCTACTTTTGTAAAATGTATTTACAAAAATACAAAATATTTCATTTTAGCACAATCATTTTTAAGATCTATAAAATAAATTTCATTTCAATTATTTTGGCAGTTATTTCAATAAATCGGAAAGTCTTTCCAGTTTTTTTTTAAAATTCTAGCGGAATTTGTGTTCTAAGTGTACGCAGAGAGCTAAGCTGACATAAGAAATGAGTTAAAGCACTTCAAGTGGATCTGTTTCTAGCTCAACTTATCGCAAACTTTGTCCAATCGGAATTAAGCTGTCTTCATTTGAGTATGTGTTAGAGTGTGTGTGTGTGTGTGTGTATGTGAAGGGTGTATAAAGCACAATATAAAACTTTAATATGCAGCGCATCCGAGGCAAACATAAGTACACAAACAGAGCGAAAAGCAAAGAGAAAGGGAGAGGAAGTAGGAGAGAGAGACGGAGAGAGGAATAGAGACTTCGAGACAAAGCCAATACACGCTTGGTGAAACTTTCCTTGGCCTTTTGGGGCAAAAGTTGTTAGTAACCCACTCAACATTGACGATTCGGCGAGTGTTCAAAAAGTGTTTTAGGTTAAGCGCAAACTTTGTGCCAAACGCTTTTTGACGGTCATTTTAATAAATTGAAAAGTGGAAAATGTGCAAAAAAAAAAAGAATGGCACATCGATAAGGATGGTCCGAAAAAGTTTTTCTTCTCTTTCGCGTTGTTTGTGCAGGCTCATAAAATCTGTTTACAGGCTTATAAATAAGCGATGTTGCCACCACCCACTTTCTCTATTTATATTTATGGTGTTGGTGTTGGCGTTAACGATTTGTTTTGCTTATAAACAAAAACTGGATAAGGAGAAAAACTTTCGCTTCCGGTTTGCGAAACTTTCTATAATGCCATATCTTATGCATGTCAAGGGCTAAACTAAACAAATCTGCTTGAACTGAATGCCTTCATGACAAAAGTTTTTTACATTTTTATTGAGTTTGCTTTGTAATTTAAATTGTTTGCCCTTAACTTGTTGACATGACAGAGGGCCATGCTGACGGAATGAGAACGGAGGACGCAAGAGCACACAGTGCAGCAGCCAACAGTGAAAAGCCCTGATAACAATATAGACCAATGGCATTTAATCTGTTCAGCTGACTTTCAATCAATCGCATCAATGTTCATTGTGGCGTCTAACAAATTGTCCGCCTGGTTGCCCTCCACATAGTCAAAAGCATAATCGATGCTGATACAGCGGCAACAACCGAGAAAAGGGCAGCCAGCAATCCTGTAAGCATGGTGAGTGTGGATGTGCGTGGGTATTGCTGGATAGGTTACCAGTGAAAAGCAATATAAACGTACAAATTCTGATATGTACATTGAATCACAACAACTTGTCATTGCTGTGCTCACAGCAACGTTTCTCTTTTCAATTTTGCACAAGGACAACATCATCGTTGCCATGGGGCGTATACTTTATATGCACGAGCATGAGCCTGTAGTGCCGCTGAATTGATTCATAACCTGATGTTATTTTGAAGTGCTCCCTCCCTGTGCTATTTTTGGATTTTTAAATATATTTTCTAACTTTTTTGTTTATTTTTATTTCATATTTTATTTATTTTAAGAAATATTTTGATGGCCATTGCAGTAAATATTCTCAACTTTATTCATATAAAATTGTATTCATTTTGTTTAGCTTTAAGTAATTACAATTTTTCCGATAAATTTATTCAAATCTAATATAAATTTAATGATTTAATTTATTTAAAAGAATTCGCAATGTGTCTCGCCAAATTGAGAAATAAAAGAAAAAGTTTGGTGGCAAATATATTTTTGATAGACAAAATCAAAATCAGACACCCAAAAATTCAAATAGAATTCATTCGTCTAAGAATAGGCGATGTGTGCATAAATATTAGGGAGCTCCGTTTGCTTGTTAATTACTTACTGTTATTTAACAATTCTCAAAACTCTCAGTCTTCATTTGGTTCAAATGCCATAAAGGGAACCACAAGTGCACAATATGTTGCCGTTTCCCTTGCAGCACTTGTCTTAAATGCTGCCACTTTCTACCCCTACACACACTCCGGCTGGGTGCTTGTTTGTGTGCATAGCTCGTGTAACAGCATAATTCATTTTGTCACTTGTATCTGCTCGTTATTAAATTGTTTTGTGCGCCAACTCTTAACCTTACCACACTCGTTCAGCTCGCTCCATCCTTGCTTGCAACCCTGCAGCGCAACTCCAACTCCAACACCATTTGCGGCACTGGGATATTTATGTAAATTATAATACGCAAATGTACAAGTTATACTCAAGCACAATAAACAAGAAATGTGCACAGCGCCGGCAGTGAAACAAAAGAAATGACAGCCAACGACAAGGACAACATTAACTCGGCTCAACTCGGCATTGCTTTGGCTTTCCTTTTGCTTTCCTTAGCCTGCGCTGTTTCTGGCCCGGCAGGAGAGATATTCTTGTGCTCTGGCATAATTGCGAGAATTGCATGTCTATTTGGCTGTCTCTCTTTCTATACCCCTCTCTCTCTATCCCTCTCTCTCTCTCTCGTCTCCGTCTTTCTGTCCGCCTGAATGCCTGCGAATGCGACACATGCAATCTCCCCGAGGAGAAGTCGCCTTATGTGCGTCCAAGTCGAGCGTTGGTTGACATAATTGTAAGAATTGCATTCGTTGTTGGTTATGCCATTCTTTTTCTAGAGTGGTCTTTGTGGTCGCTTTCAGTCATCGCTATACGTAATGGTTATTACAGTATTATAAGGGCTTTATGAGACAGCTTCAAGTGCCTTTCCATTAACTGCTTTGTTAATGACAATAATCCCACCTCATACGTGGCATTTAAAAATACAAATCATTCATTTACTTAATACATTATCAAAAGCCTTTACTTTGGTTGTTTTTTATAACACTTTTCAATTTTCATTGTCTAAAGCTAGTTGAGAAAAAGGGTTTCCTCAAATTTATCAAGAACTGTTTTTGTTGATTCTCACATAACCGACACAGTTTAGTTTATTTTACATTTTCGTTTAAGACAAATTAAATTTAGCTGGAATCGACAAAATCTATTTTATCGACAAAATATATTTTAAAGAAAAATAATTATTTTTTAAGAAATTTATTTCATAAATGCAGAATGTTTTTGTATCTCTTTGTAATATTTGATCCGTCTTGTTTTGTTTGACATTTTACGGTACTTTATCTTTATCCCTTACATATCTTAAAAATTAAGCGCTGTTGAAATTTTCAGGTGCCTTTTGTTCATAAAAACTATAAGCCAACATATCGTCAAGTATAAATGCCATATAAAGTAACCATTGCTGCAACTCTATATGGGCAACAAGTTTATCAACTGGCTGTATTGGAGCCAGGAGTTCAAATTTTATGGCCTTTGTAGGCAATAATCCACTGGCATTGGCTGCTGGCCAAACAGATGGCACTCGGAAGCCATTTCGAGGATTATGAATAACATTTTTGTGCCCTGCGAAGCAATATGAAAATGCATAAATTGAAACTGAAACTTGAACTTTATGCAGCTAATTGAAAGCAGGCAATGCTGGAAAAGAGCAAAAAATCAGCAGTTTGATAGATCGCTGGGTCAAATTTGCGATGCTTCCGATGCCAACAATAATTTCTCTCATTTTTTGTGTGAAATTCAATTTGACTTTTGGCTGTCATTAAAAGCACAAAAGGAGATAAAAAAAAAGTTGAATGCAAAAAAAAAAATAAAAAATGGTAAAAAAAAATGTGGGTGTTGATGCAATTGCAGTAAATTTTTCAATGGGCAACAATTTTGAATGCAATTTAAAGGCAGCGCCCAGGCAATTAACGTTGATGGTCAAGAGCGAAGGTGGAAGGGTTCGGGGAAAGAGTCGGTTGGGGATTACAGTAAATAAAATACACTGCAGTTTAAAATGACGAGACTTCAACCAATGTGTCTCAGTGAATTGGAAGCTGCGATGAGTGCAGACAATTTGACCACAAGCAAACCCAAGAACCAAACTGCTGTAATTAAACAAGTCTTTTTATTTTGATACGCAATAACTTAGTTTAATAAGTAGATATAAGTTTGCGCTTCCTCTTTGCTTATTTGAGTGGCAAAAATTAAATTTGCGAAGCCATTTTTACAAATGCGTAATTTATCAAATTGCTGGCATTTATAACAATAAATAAATAACTTTGTGTTCAAACAGCTTTTTACATATACGCAAATATTTACACATCATTTAAATCCGCTTAAATTTGTTCAACCATTTTGAAATTTTCACAGTTCAACACTATTTGTACTGTGAAAGGTTTGAGTTAACTCTACAGTTAATGTTTCACCCTTTAAGATTTCTTTGGCAAGAAAATACATAAAGATAGTTATAACCGATAATTGATAGCTTTAGTTATAGATTCAACTTAAAATAGTTAATAATTTTGCAAATATTTCTGCGGTAGTTGATAAACACTTAAATTGGAATGGCTTTAACACGGCGTATTTGAAATTCGAACTGGGAAGCGAATAACCCTTTAAAATATATATGTTAAAGAAACAGTTCCTGTTGCAGTTGTGGCTCGGTAAATGGGAATTCCGCACAGCTCAGCAAATATAATACAAGCAAGGACTACGAATTGGAGTCCTTTTATTTAGCTTTACCTTTAGCCATACCTTTGCCTTCACCCTCACCCCAACCCTTAATAAAAAATCGAGAGCTGAAAAGTAGATTTATGCACAATAAGTAACTCAAATCACGTTCGGTAAATGCTTACAAAATGTTACAACAAATTTTGCACGATGCAAATCTTTTATTGACAGCACGTTTCAGTTGTAGACAGGCGTCCTGCACATGTTTCACAACTCATGTTTTCGATGTGTGTGCCATAATAAAACTATTTCTTAAATACCAAGCTACAACCAGAACAAGTATAGATAAGTCGAAAGTGTTGCAATTTAATTGGGCAAAGCTCAAATTCATTGCCAGAAAGTTGAAGCAATTATTTGTATTTTATTTCCCACATTTTTGCTGGCCTCGATACGCTGCAACGAATCACACAGATGCATTTAATTGGAAAATTTAACATGTAATAATATGATATATATGAGAGTGTATGTGTGTATGTGCGTTTTGTGGCGCTTTTGATTGAACTCACCTGAAATGGTTATTTGCCCATAACGTGGCAATAGAAAATGCATGAGTGGAATGAACAATTTATTGATTGATTGATTGCTTGATTGAGGTTACGTGTTCACTCGTTGCGACCCTTATTCCCGAGTGTCGCTCTTTTTGTGCACTTTTGTTTTTATGGCAAGCTCGTAATAAACGAAGTCATACACATGTAATTACAATTAATTTTCATTTAGCGCCCCGAAATTCGTGGCAAATTGAGGCAAAGCCGGCTGCTCACTGAAGATGTGAGTGGTTATTTATAGCGTCGACCAATCTGGCTTTCTTAATCATAAAATAAATACAAATCAAAGTAAACAACACAGCATTTCCTTTACGACCGTTGCCAAACGAGAACACCAAATTTGTTCGCCTTAAATAATAAGAGAAAGAGTGGCACGTAAAAGGAGTTACAGCTACAGTAAACTGGCATTTGGCGTAAACCGAAGGCTTAAATATGTAAGAGTTTTAACATCCCAAGACTAGTCTAAGGACCCAGTTGAAGGAAGTGAATCACATCAAGTTATTTTGTTAATGATCTTGTGAATTCATTTGATGTATAATTATAATTATCTATCTTTTTTCCGCTCCCATTTATATATTTTCATTTATGCTTTTATTTAAAGCGAAGTGTTAATTGATGGTTCCATTTGTAATTATAAATGTTACTTTTTTATTTGTATTTTATTTTATAACAAAAGTGTGTGCTGATTTTCAATAAAATTTTATAGTATAAAACATGAGTAGAAAAGATAACCCCGCCAATCTATACAAATAAATAAGAGCCAGTATTTATGTGGCTCCAAAAGCTCCACTTCAAATATAATTTGCTGCTAACCTCACTTTTAGGCACTACACTAATCGCTTTCAATTCGGCACTGTCTGTGGCAGCTTGGGTGTGGATTTATTGGCAAACCTATGCGATTATTGCGCTGCGTGCCAAAACATCAAACACAAGCTTTAAGCTTAAACTAAATTATAGTTTATTAATACTGGTAGATAATATTTACTTATTAGCTGATACAGAATGACATAATGCCAATTTTTGTCAGTCTGCCAAATCTAACAGAGCCTGGCAGAAATTTGCAGTGTGCATGCGTGCAGCAGTATACATTTGAGAGGCACTGTACTGTGAAATTTAATTTGTTGCGGGGCTTCAAAAATAAAAAAGAATATTAGTTATATTTGCGGTTGGATAATCGATGCACTGATACTTAAAACAAACAAATTGGCATATTCCTAATATTTTTTTGGTTTAGTTATGAATCAGTTAATTAAAATCCCATTTCGACGAATCGTTTTAAAATGTTTTATTTTTTTGTGGTTTGAATTAGTTGGAAACAAACATAAATATTTTGATTCAATTAAATATTCTAGTTGTTTTCTAATTTGTCTACAGAGTTAATTTTCATGAAATTCCTTTAAATTCCTTTAAAAATACTTGAAATTATGATTGAAATTATGATTGTCCCCTGCCAACGTGTTGCGTGATTGCTTTAGACAATTTTAAAGCTCTGACAATTTGGCATCTTTGTTGGTCCAAAGTGAAGATACGCACAATCGCCATGGCCCAAACTTACCTGCTCTCACAATTAGTTTGTCTGCATTTTCACGCAGCGAACCTGGCAGCCAAAAATGTGAAATTTTCCAAGTTAACCAGCTGCCTGAGATTCCTAAATCAAAACTGCACTCATCCCATTCCCATGATAGTCGCTATGTCAGCAGCGTTGTTGGCAACGCGTAGCAAATTTCAAACGGCTGACAAGTCAACTGGTTAATGAAGATTCACGTAACCCAAACAGTAGTTTAAGCTGATTGACAAACATTGTTGGTAATCGACTATCGGGCAGCTCAGAGGCGATTTCTGTCATTCCAACGGGGCACAAATTTGCAGAAATCTTGAAATAATTTCCAGTTACCAACTGCAGTACATTAGTTATTTTTATTCTTCTGCGTAAATCATCAGTAAAATGTTTAATTAAAGTGTAATGGAAGACACTTCGATAAATCAAAAATATATAAATAATAATATATATTTCTTCATAAAAGCTAGTTTAATGGTATAATTTAGATTTACTTATTTAGGGACCATTTCCAAATGAGATATTACGTTCTAGAGAGCCCGTTTGGGACTAGTAGAATAAGCAAATATTAAATACAATAAATATGTAAATAATCACCACACAAATTCTGGCACAAATGTCAGCTTTATTAATAAAACAAAGTCTGTGCAATCCAAAAAAAAAAAAAAACAAAAAAATGCTGACTGGGTAGAAGTCGTTTATTACATATAAATAAATATATTATGACCAAAATATAACTGGTTATTATTCAACCTAGTCTAAAAATCAGAATTAAAATAGTTTTCAAACATATCGTTTTTTTTAACTAATACTATTTATGGTAAAGAAGTTTACTTAGCAGTTTGTCCGCTGAACGACTTAAGGCGTGCAGAAAAATCTTATTTTTTCTAACTTGTTTTGGATTGTCTTTCACACTATCCATCTCTCTGTCACTTTGTATTGCCTTTCGGCACCCGCTGGGCATTTTAGTTGCCTTGTTAAGTTGGCGCCTGAGCGGCAACTGAAACCTGCCCCTCTCGGATAAAATTTGTGCATGCCAAAGATATCCTGCATTTTTCACTCACTTTTTGTTTTTCCTTTTGCTTCATTGTCAAAGTTGTAGCAGACGCGAGAGTCGCTCAAGTGGAAGAGAAAATTCCAGCACTGTGCGTTCAGCAAATAGCTGAAATTTAAAAAAGAAAAGATACTCCGAAGTAAAAACGTAATGACAAAAAAACTCGACTGTGGTATTTCAGTTAAACGCTAATTATATGTAAATAGATCTAACGCAGCTGATGCTTAAGGTGAAACATAATTGGCAACAAGATGGCTGACTTAAGTTATGGCACTCAAAACGCTCCAAGTTGTCCAATGAAAGTAAATTGCGCGAACTGGGAATACATTGGGTATGACACTGAAGTCTAAGTCTATATCTTTACTGGTTTTATGATAAGTAAATGATAATAATTATAGATGATGGTAACAATATTATGTAATTTTACTTCATCTTATCCCTGCCTTTTGATGCATTTTTAGTATAAGGGAAAGCGATTAAACTTATCTGCATTTTTAAGTGAAACATTAAAATGTTAAGATGATAAATTACTTGTATTTATTTAGTGGAACTTGTATTTACTTAAGTATAAAGTAATACTCTTGAGTGCGTATATTTGTTAAATAAGTTACATTAATTAGAAGCCAGTCTTGAACTTTTCCAGCTCCTTAATTGCACAAGGATCGTTATCCATTTTTAAGCAGGCTAATCAACATAAGAAACTCAAAATAAAAGTGGGTGGCTCTTGGTTGCACTTATTTGAAAATTTATTAGGCAGCATTTCATTTTTAATCAAATGCCACTGCAATTAGCCAAAGCCCATTTGCATAAATTCCTTTGCATTTAAGTCATTAGCACCCGAGAAATTTCATTACACTTTCTCGTGCGTGGCTCCGAGAGAAGCATTCAAAATTTGCCGAAAAATAAAAACCAAGAAAACAAGCATAGATGGCAAAAAAAAGAGCACAAAAATTACAAAATGAAAATGGAAGATGGCTGGCTAAGACACATAAGAGCTGAATTAGAAAGACGTGGCGTGTGACAGGGGGGAGGGGCCAGTGGGAGACACATGAGCGACAGCAGCCAACACGTACAAAACGCATAAACATTCTTGCTTAAGTGAGTTTGTACATAAATTTCCCAACTTGAGTTGCAGTATGCGTTAGAAAAGTGTGTGTGAGTTGGGGAGGGGGATGGGAGGGATGTGGTAGTAGTAAAGCGATTCCAACTGAAAAATACTCAAAATGTATTCAAGTGTTTGGTTGGCTCAGTTTTGGTGTTTGGTTTCGGTTTCATTTGCGTTTGCATCTGTTTTATTTATGTAGCCGCAGGCAATGCAAAGCAAACCGGACTCCCAAAAAGAAATAAAGTATATATATATAAAATAGTCCTAATGCGTAGCTCTCCTCCTCCTCCAAGGGGTTGTCCAGCTAAGTGCATCTGTTATGCAGACTAATTATATTCTCCTTTAGCATTTTCAATGATATTAATGGGAGCTTAGAACATGATTTAGAATTTTAAAATATGAAATAAGTTCAAAATGAGTGCATTGACATTGAAGAAACATTCACATGACTAATATAAATTGCTTGCTGAAAAAGATACTTTTTCAACTTGAGCTTATTTTCTAGAATTGGAGCGAGTACTGTGAAATGCAGCAATTAATGTTAATAGCAGCGTAACAGTGTTCATAACAGTGTTCGTATATTATGCAAGCGTCTGCTGGCAGCGAACGGGAGAGTTATAATGCGACAGATGTGAAGCGAACTGTCGAAAAACTTCTGTTGCATACTTTATTGGCGCGCTTTGGGCGCTTAAGAGAGCGTTGAGCTGTTAAAGAGCAACACGCCACCATAAAGAAGAGAGCGAAGAAAGCGCTCGCACGCATTAGTCTAAAACACATAACTGACCTACATTAAGCGGAAATTTATTTATGCCGGCTGCCAAATTGCGTTCGTTCGCTGGCTGCGAGAGTGGAGTGCCGTTATGACTATGACTATGACGGATATGGTTGGGTTTTTTTGTTTTTGGTCAGCTGCTGACTTGACTCTGGCTATGTTAATGTTATTGTTATTGTTGCCTTGCCCGCTCCTCTTCATCTTCTTGTCGCTGTTGTTGGTCATTGGCTCTAATAATAATGGTTTGTAATTTGCATAAATAATGTCTGATTTTTCGATTGCGTCCGTTCACTGTGTGTGTGTGTGTGTGTGTGTGTGTGTGTGTGTTATGGTGAATTTTAAATGATTGAATGGTTTGCCTTGTGGTGGATGCATAGTTAGCCAGCTGGCAGATAGACTCAATTATTTTGCTAAATGAAGGAATTTAAGTTAGGTGTAAATATGCAGAGTGACTTTGCATTTAAATCGATAAATTACACGCAAATCGAAGGAATAATAGTCATCGCTTATAAGCAAACTGTCACCTTAAATAACTTAAATAAACATACTTTATAAGTGTACTTATGCTTTTTAGATGACATATATTTAAAATGTATGTTGATAAATGACAGGTCTTTAATTAAGCATTACATAAATACTTGCAATATTCAATTCACAATAAAATATTTTCATATTTTAGGTAAAAAATTAATAAATACAAATTATGCACATAGCTTTGCTTTCGTTCATTCTTATAAAGATTATTAACATTAAAATATATATCAGGAATCATTTATAAAATAATGCTGATAAAAACGAATGAAATCAATGTTAAATTCATTATAAATAAAGTTAATATTGATGAAGAAAAAAAGAGACAATCAATAATAATAGTTTATTCTACCAAATATTGTTAAAGTTGGTTATTTAAAAAGATTTCAATTGTCAAAACTCAAATGATGCATTCAATGAGCAAGAGCATTTCGATAACAGTGCGCTGTTGGGCTTAACAGAGCCGCGCTCTTAATCGAGTGCTCACCCTACGCTCTCTTTCTCTCTCTTTCTGGCACACAAGCACATGCACCAGCAGAAACTTCGTTGTTGTTTGTCGGCAACTTCGTTATTTACTTCATGGCACGAACTTCGCTTCTCTCTTCGTGTGTTCGGCATAACCGATGCCGTTCAACGAGGAGCAACGAAGCGCACCGTCTGCCTTTTGGCTGTGGACTCGGTGTAATCAGTGCGTGCTGCTAAGTAAATTAGTTTAGTATGATTTTAGTGCGCAACATTGACGGACGCGCCACGCGACCCCGCCAAACAATATTCACAACAACGACAACGACAACGACGCGTTCGTCTGCAATTTGTGTGTGTTTTAGCATTTGAGTGTTAGTGCCAGCTGTTTAGTCAGTGTTTCTTAGTGAGAGTGTCAAGCTGAACGGCACTTCTGCATTCAATTTCGCATGCTTGGCCGAAGCGTTTAGCATTGTGCGCCCAAAAGCATGCAACACCAACTCGCACACTGTACGTAAGCACAAAGCAGAAAGCAGAAATCATATTTACAATAAGAATAAGAAGCAAGTTAAAAAAGAAATGCAATGTTCCCAATACTGGCGCAGAAGCCACGTCAGCTTCATCTTTCTACTTCATCTTTCATACGACGCTCAATGCAAATTGTGCAGCGACGTTTTTTTATTTTATTCTTTTTTTGGCGTCCTGCTGCAAATTTTGACACTGCTCCCAGCTGCGTGTTTACTTTGCAACGGCAATTTTAACTGCCAGTCGAGATTGCCATCTCGGCAGCCAACTCCAGCTGATAGTTTCTGGCCATCAAATTCTTTTGTGCCCAGCCAGAGAATGATAATAAACGGAAAAATTAAAACGATTTCTCTATTGGGCACTGTTATGCAATTTAGTTGGTAGATTTTCCCATTCCCCCACCCCACTTGTATATATTTTCGTATTTTGTTTTGTCGTATCATTCAGGTTTTATTTGATTTAATTGGTTGCCGACTGAAGAACAGAATGCTGGCAGTTTCAGACATCTTTCAGATAGTTTCAATCAATTATAAAACTATTCAAATGAAATTAAATAGTTTTTGAACAGTACTTTAAATGAACTAACGTTTTTTAACATGAATACTAATCATAACAGTAGTTAATAATGACAATAGTTGAGTATTATAAAATAAAAGAGGAAACTAGATTGTCAGTCGGACTGAAACAGTTGAATTCTGCAACAGTTGCTCCAGAATATAAGCCTAAAAATATCAAAGTCTGTCTGTGCATCAGGTAAAAAGCTGTCATTGCTGTTCATTGTCATTTGAGTAAGTTAATTCATTTAAACAAACGGAAATAGATCGTTAGACATGCATTGAGCTTCTGTCTGAGTCTAAGTTTAAATTGGACAAACGGACTTATTTTAAACGGTTGTCTGCATTTGGCTTTTACAAAGGAGCTCATTAAATTCAAATAAAATATCATTAATATTAAAAGTCGCTACTAAAGCGATATATGTTCTTCAATATTGATGATATAAATACAATAAATAACAACTAATAACCGCATAATAAATTGCAATTTGTATTTTTTTCAACAGTTCTCATAAATGCTTGTCAAATTATCAGCTACAAAGCCATTTTATGTTTTGTAAATTCCATTGCATCGATTGTACTTAAACATTAGGTTGTTATTTGCGTTTTTTAGCGAAACAGCATATTTTAGCTGTTGTTAATTTTATGCGACACCGTTCCATATGCTAATGAAATGGCTTAGAGCGTCTGCCGAAACTAACAAATATAACTAGTTTGCGTCAGCCATAATTCTCGACACACACACACACATGCCCAAAAGTAGTTAGCCTCACGCAGATGCCATAAAACCAATATGAAATTTGTTGCATCCACTGAACGACCCTCGATTGTGGCTGTGGCATTCAATAACCAAGCTAAACTATGCGCATACCAGTGGCGTCTGCAGAGGGTGTAGCTATTGCCCCCAGCCACAGAATACTTATACTAATTCTTGTACTCAAACGCTTTCTGCTAAACAGATGCTGCGCTCAGTTACAGGATATTTACAGTTAAGATATGGTACCCATACTTTTCTGGCAGATAATTTATTGGTCTAGTGCGAAGAGTGTCTGTTCATTGCTCTTTGTTTTCATTTTGATTGTATTTGTTTATGTTGTTGAACCATCTCATCAGTAATATCAACAGACGACAGTTTAGATATAATCAGATCAATGGATTTGTGGTCTTCAATGCAGCTTCATTAAGCTACTTTTGGTTTAAGCTCAATTCAATTCGCTTTCAGCAATTATTCCCTATTCTTTTAATGGAAACAGAATGGGGTAGATTTGTATATGGGTCAAGCTTTCAATCAAAGTAATTCATGATAATCTCAGTCCCCCCACACAATATTTTTGGCTAAGTCACTGCCCCAAACTAATACACACACGCACATTCACCCACACATATGGCCAACGGCATTTCGCTCGGCTGCCAGAGGCTCAAATGCGTATTTTATGCTGTTTGTGCGGATTGGATGAATTTTTGACTTTGGTCTCCGCTGGCGTTTTCCGCTAATTAGACAATACGCACTCGATTGTGGTATAACCATTAAAACCGGAAAACGAACGGCTGCCAAAAGCACAGACACTGACTAACCAATATAAGCGAAATCGCACACAAAGCGCAACTTGCTGAATTTCAGCAATGCTCATTCATTTTGCATAAGTGTTGACGATCGCAATTTGAGCTACAACAATTTGGTAGTTTTGAAGTCGATTTAATTCATGTCGGTCTGCAGATTAGAATATATATTTTCTACATAAGCAAGTAGAAACTATTAACAACTTAAGCTTAAATATAATCAACAATCACACAGGAATTAAAATCGGAATCGATGCCATATGCTTAAGATTAAAACTCAGAATCGAAATCAGAGTTAGAAGGAAATTAGAAACAAATTGTTAAATAACTTAGATCTTTTTCCCCGAGAAGAACTAATGCATCGGAATAGTGATCAATTCAAACTGATATCCGAGAGATTATGTTCCAAATTTAAAGTCTCTTGCTCTCATGATCTCTGGGATCCTTTGTTCAAACAGACGGACAGTCAGATGGCTATCATAAACACGCCTAAGATTAAAACCTTTCAACTCTTTATCCACCTGCTGCCACCTCAATATTATTATAAATTTAAAAAAAACCAATCGACGCAAGTACAAAAGTATCTGAGTCACTTGTAGTTACTGGTCTTCCCGTAAAAAGTTACTGTATTACTTTACTTAATTTTAGTTGCAGACCAATATTTTCTTTGTGTCACATATTTCTTCATTCTTGTTAAATATGATGGTTTAAGGAAAGTAGCTTGCAACATGATATTTTTGTGCACCGATAACGCATGTTGTCAATCATTTTAAAATGGCTTTTGACAAGTTGTTTACTCATCGCCATCATATTTATTTAATATGTGTCTGGCAATCATTCAGCTCTGTCACGTTGCCGACTTTAAGTCAAAAAATGTGAGATTCTTGGCACAGCGAAACTCAACAGGAAACGGATGTGAGCGAAAGCAAACACGTGTTCTGAAAATCGCTGCTGCAATAATGCAAACACTCGTTCTCAAATACATACACACACACACACCCACAAGCAAGCAAACACACTCACACACACACACACACACAAACACTCTCCTTCTACTTGCTCATTGCATATGTAAGCCAGCTTGTAAGCTGGCCAATTTTTTATGTATTTATGCATTTCTTCGTTCATATAGAAGCATCCGCTCTTCCCGTTCCCTTCCACTCCAGCCGCATTAAAGTTGCCTGTTGTAAAAACGCATCAGTGCAACAACAGCAACAATAACCACAAGAAGAACAACATCAACTCCCCCACAGCCACACCCTACCTCCATAGTAGGTTAATCAAATGCAAGGCGATAAAAATTGCAATACGTGTGTAGCGCTGCAGTGGGTGGTGAGGAGAGGGAGGGATACGGAGGTTAAGGGATTGTTGCAACATACAGTTAGTGTGCGCGGGTGTCAGACCTCGTTGAGTGAGTGTTATATTAAAAAAAATTCACGCTGAAGAAAGCCCAGCAATTGAAGCAGTTGCTGCAGTTGAATACAAAGTAGGACTGACAGCTGACGTGGACAGGATGACAGGACGACAGGAGGATAGGAAGATAAGAGGAGACGACGTGGAAGGACACTACTTCATATAGCTTTAATCTATATGCAACACGAGGCAGTCGCAGGACAAAATTAAAGCTGACTTCGCTGACTTCATCAGTCACATTGACTAATTAATATGCTACACCAATTTCGTTGAATATATTCAGCGCTTCGACTGTTATTATTGCTGAAAAATAATTAAATTGAATTACATTTTAAAAAATTACCGGCCTTTTAGCGCCAAGTATTTACTGACCTTATTATTCAGAAAGTATGCTTAAAGTTCTGTCCTAAAAAAAAACTAGTTTTTGTTTTCTTTATATCAAATTACTGTTAAAAAATAGAGAATATGTACACAATTATTATATTATGCAGCTAATGAATTAAATATCTAATTATGAGTTCAAAGTTAAATGTTTATATTTCTTAGAAATATTTTTGATTATTAAGAAATTTGTACATATTTATATAAATTGTTTGGTGAACCCTTTTGAATATTTATGTTTATACTTTCAGCTTAAGACTTTTTCATTTCCTACATATTCAAAATATTATACATATTTTTGAAAATTATAAAAATAACTTTCTAAATTATGTTTTTAATCAGATTTATGTTAATTTTTTTCTGAGTGTAGTAAGACTAAATTGTTGACAAAGAAATGTCCTGTCTCTTTTGGGGTCATCGAGTAAATGTAAGTGCAAAATAAGCCATTTAAAGATTCGAATCATTAAAAAAGGATCTACAAGAATACGAAACGAATGTCAAAAATTCAAATATAGGATTCCGTTTGAACAGCGATTCCGTCGGCTGGCACCTGTTTTGGCAATTCCAACGAAGTTGTGCAAACAATTTGTACTATCGAAAAAGAAACACACATTGGCAGACAATGTTTGTGACCAGCAGCCATTTGGCTTAATTCTTGACGCTTTATGCATATTATGAGCGACAGCCTTGAGTCCCAGCAAGACCTACTCCTGCCCCAATGTTGGCAGTGCCAAAAACGATGCCAGCAGGTGACATAAAACAAGCCTTTTATGTGACAAGCTGCTATTGCTGCTGCTGCTGCTGCAGTTGCCGACACGCAAGGATGGCCAAAAATGTTGCTACACCTTACCGTATATAGCCGAATGCAAAGGAATGCGGCAAGGAATGAATAAGTGAGGCGAACAAAACATCGCGTGAGAAATGTGAAATGTGAAATAAAAGCAACAATGCGACAGTGCTGAAGAGGCAACGGGAAAGGAAATGGGAAAGGGAAAGGGATTCCGGCTCGGGGGGAGAATCATTTATTATTTTGTTTCTGAAATAAGCAAAAGAATGCAAGCAATGGCACCAGGATTAGCGGCATCGCCTGTCCTCCAATGACAGTTGAAATCATTGGTAGCCATTTTGTTTGGCTTTCCGCGCGCTGTTGCCAAATTTCATTGTTTGTCATTTAACGATTGACAGTTGGCGATAAAAGGCAAACGAAACGAAATGAAACAAAACGTAACGTGAGCAAAACAAAGCAAACCAAAGCAAAGCAAAGCAAAGCAAAGCAAAGCACAAATGCCAAACAATAAGCGTATCCCCAAATAAAAACCGTAACAGTAAAAGTAAAAACAACAAACAGCGACATTAACAGCAGCAACAGCATTGACAACACACCTCCCCAATCGAAATGAAAATGTTAATGATGCGCAGCCAAAAGGTGTCAACTGCTTAGCCAAAAATTGCTTCTTTGCCCGCCAACTGCTGCTGACTTGCGATTATTTTTGCTGCCTCGTCCCAAAGTCCGTTTGGCGTGTCGGAATGTCGGAACGTCTGAATGTCTGAATATCTGAAAGTCTGTCGGGCTATTTATCATTATGACATTGTTTGGCTTTCGGGCTGATTTGCCTAGGGAGCGCCATCTGGGCCGCTTGTGTCTCTAAGCTGTTAATCAAGGCTACCACAAAGTTGTGCGCAACATTCAACATGGGAATGTTTGTCTCAAAATCCTGTCGATCTATTCGGAACTTCGCATATCACATCAAAAATCAAAGCATTTAAGTGCAAATAGATTTTTAGGGAACGCACTAGATTATTTACTTTTGTTACTTTTATAGATGTTACCTGCTCAACTGATAAAGTCCCAAATATTTAATTTTTAAATTCAATTACTTAAATTTCCAAAAAATAGTTTTACAAAATCGGCTTATTTCTAAACCAAAATTAAATAATTTATTTTCATGTAGAAAAAAACGGAGCACAAAGCCCCTTGAATTACAATAAAATACAAAGTTCAAGTTATAGTTCGGAGTAATTTTGAAATATTATTAGTAGTATTAATAAATAAATAACAATAATAAAATAAATAATTTAACAACTACTGCACTAGTTGCATTTATACCGCTCTAAAATTTGTAGCGGGCCACTTGCAGTGAAAGTAACAGGGTACTAGTGACGTAGTAATAAGACTGTAACTTAACATCTGTAAATAAAATTGATATCGATATCGATATCGATCGATATCAATTGTGTGATTGCTAATTTTAAGAAGCAGAAGAAGAAGAGATTAATCGTTGTGCGTAAAGTTAAGTGAGCAGGCGCGTTTGAGAAATAAATAGAATTTACATTTGACTGCTACACATTTTGTTTCAAAATAAATCGGAAGTTGAATTGAAAAAAAAACAATACTAACAGGAATAAATAAATAACAATAATTATAAACAAAATAAAATATTTTGTGCGCTGCTAGTTCAGTCACTCCAACATCCTGCGTAATTTCTATTGTAAATTAATACATTTATAAAAAATCTGGTCAACAACTATAAATATGGCTTTTGGGAAACATCAAACGACTAAGAATCTGTCATAATGCGTAAGCCACGCCTCATAATCATTTCACATTTACCCAATTACATCCATAAATGTCAGATGTGGCCCAGTTCTGGGTTGGCTTGGTTTTTGTTTTCCGGAGTTCATGGGCCATTTCACGAAAACCGGTTAAGCCAATTTATTAAATAAAAAACCATTTGTCACATTTTATTCAAGTTTTCAACGTCGGCTATTTGTGTGTGCGTGTGTGTGTGTGTGTGTTCGGACCGCGTGGCCGGTTGCTATCTTTATGACATTTCCAGCTTGGGCAATGAAACAGAAACCCCAAAAGCCATAAAGTCAAAACGATGGCCAAAAGGGCACAAACGTCACAAAGGGCGATGAGTGCAAAAGCTGGACAAAAGGTCAGGCTGACATTTTTCTTCATTAATTTCACCTGGCCGACTGATAAAAAGCCAAACGACGACAGCAGCGATGATCATAAAAGTAATATGTAATAACCAGATAATAACAATGACAAGGACCTTTTTTTGTTATTGTTCTTCTTATTCCTTCTGGCCGACCAAAGACAGACATATTTTAGACGTTGTCCCAACTTGAAATAAGCACTCAAAATAAGTCAAGAGACTAAAGACAATAGCCACACTGCGCTGTTGCCAACCGCAATTAGTTGATTGCCGAGGCTCAACTCCATCAAAGATTGTAAGTGCTTTCAATTTCATAGCTTTTCATTCCGTTCCACTCCACTCCGATCCGTCGTCCTCCTCATCCAATGCACTCAACGGAAATAAAACTTGCCCAAAAGTTTAAAAGCCTTTCTTGGCGCTTTCCGTTGTGTGCTTCGGCTAACTTTTGTCTTCCTAACTTACCACTTGCCTTGCCTCCCAGTCCGCGCCACCCAAGTGGACAACTATACCACATAGCTTCAATTTTCCTACATTTATTGTGTGTGCTCAGACTCGGAGTTTTCTAATTTACGTCAACCACGCAATTAAAGAAGACATCCGTTTGAATGCCCAGAGCAACGAGCAGTGCTCTCTTTAAATGCACTTCGTAGTTGGCTTTGAAATTGCGGTTCTCCATTCTGAGCTGCTTATGTGACAAATGAAGGATGTCAAGTTGCACATACGCCTCGTTGTACCACTTCATAAATAGCAAATGCGCTAAGTTGGCTCAAGTGTGACTTTGGCCAACTAGCTGCGTGAACGAGAGCGATGGCCTTGACTTTTATGCATGTGCAGTAGAGACTCTCTCTGCTGCTCTTTTTCTTCCTCTGCCACTCCATCCCTCGCTGCGTATCTATCTGAATACAAATTTGCATACACAGTAAAATATTTTATATTAAATAAAGTTTCAACTAGTGTTTAATAAACATAGCTCTTGCAATTGATTCTTAATTGAGTTGTTCAATTTTGGTGTTTCGTATTTTGTTTTTTTCAATTTGGTTAAAAGCAAAAAACTCACCTTAGACATAAGCCTACATCGAATATTTTCATGGCTCTAGTTTCTTTTTTTTTCCCCCATTTCATCTATACATTTTACTGAAATGGTTGTAGAGTGAAAAAGGCTTTCAATATTCAACTGACATTGAATGGATTAAGTTTAGCAAATTGTAGAATGTTTAATCTCTCAGCATCTCTCTCACTTACACACTTTCTGACTCAAGGATAAGTGCTGCTCATGCAACCATAATTAAGACATGCAACCATTGTTTACCAACTATTAATATATATATATATATATCCTTATATATATGCTGATATGCTCGCAGCATTATGCGATTGAATAAATAATGAAACCATATTTAACAATGCAATGATGAAAATTTGCACAAAGTAATAAACGTTATACGGAATGCGAAAAAAAGGAGAAATGTTAAAACATGTCACACATTTTTTGTTATTTATTGTTTTTATTTCATTTTTCATCTGCAGTTGAGGACGACGATAACTCCAAAGGGGACGTCCCCAACGCAGCCGCAGTTATGCAATCGAAAATATGTTTTGCCAGGCAGCCCAGGGCTGAGCAAATTGTTGCGCGTAAATATTTAACAGTTGCAATGAATTGCGTGCCCAGCAACTGAAATTGAAAGTATAATGCAAGTCTAGCCAGCAGATAAACCAGCAAACGAACTATGCAAGTGCCGGCCAACGCGTAAACATTGACAAAAGCGAACAGCAACAGTAAAAAAGAAAGAGAAATACGGGAAAAGTTCTGAAAGAAAAAAAGGAATAACCAAAACACGCATAAAAACAAACACGAAAATGAATATTAAAATATTTCCGTTGACAGCGGATGCAACGTTGGCGCAGCCACGTCGTCGCGTAATGAAACTGCAACGGAAACATAAAATGCCGGAAATATGCTCATGGCTAATTGTTGCCGCTGCCGCCGCCTCGGCCACTTGGCTGACCCTGTCCCGGTCACTGGCTGCCGCACAGGATGACGACGACAGCGAAATGCATCAGCATCACATGGATCTGCTGCTCCACCAGCAACAGCACTCGGATTTCATTATTGGCGAGTCCGAGGAACGGGATCACATAGCACATCACTTGGGTGAGTTCAATTTGCCAATACAGAAAATTATAATACATCTTCGAAAAATATCGAATACCAACTGGAATTCAAACATAAATCTTAATTGTACATAAATTCATGGGAATAAATAAGTAGAGGTCAGCATTTTTGTGGTCACGAATAAATGTTTATTTTAAATAATAATCGCTTTTATTTAATAAACATATTCAGTCTATTACGAACAGCTTATTAAAACTGAAAAGGTTGCCATCATTATTAATTCAGTAGTTCATTTACAATCAAAGTTCAAGTCCACCCAATTGGGCTTTTTAAATATTTATATATTGTAAATGATATTGCCACAATTTGTTACAGTTTCTATTTTTAAACTGTAAGTGATGGTTTTTTATATCCCGCCGAATTGACAACGAATCGAATTGACAACATTTTCCTAAAAAATATTTGTTTATTTCTTAGCTAACCTGCAAATAAAACCAGCTGATTGGAATTTTAGGATTCAATTTCCAATAACTTTGCTATATAAAGGTGTCTTAGGGCACGAGTAACTTTCATTCAGAGATGAATTCCGTCCACCTCATTCTGTACCATTATTGCCACACAGCATAGTTGACATCGAGGGACGGCTTAAGAAGGGCTTTTGGGAGTTATCACGCTCTATTTGTGCTTGCTTTTGCTTAGCGCAAGGTCAACTTGGCGCGGCTGCCAAGTGCAAACAAACTTTTAAGTGTCGCAGCCCTCCCCCTCTCTCTCCTCTAGCCGTCCGACATTCATCTGTGTGTCACTTGAGCGGAATTATGTGACTGGCAGCCGGCAGAGTTGTTGGAGCAGTCCCAAAAAACAGTTTGGCTCATTGCACACTGAGGGCAGTTTGAAGAACGTGCTTGGTTGGGTTTTAGTAGCTATTTAAGTTGGGCCAAACTTAAGCCGTTCCCAGAATAATTAAAGCGCCCACATGTCGCATGCGAACTCGAAGTCCTATTCGCATTGTGGCTGCTGTGGTCTGACATCCACTCGCCTGTCGCTCTACCCAAAATGTGCACACAGCCACAGACACAGACACACACGCACATGCATACGCACACTTGTGGCACCCACATGCTAGCCCAGGGAAGCCCGGACCCGTGTTTGTGGCCACTTAAGTTTTCTTTGTCCATGACTTGTGGGCTGTCGCTTCTGCGCCTGCCGCTGCTCCTGCAGCTGCTGCTCAACAAGTGGACAACAGTTGACATTGTTGAACAATGTTGAACCGTTCAAAATCCATGTATATATATATATAAGTGTATGTGTGTGTGTGAGTGTGTGAGTTTGTGTCTTGTGTGTTGCTAAACATGAGAGCATCTACTTAGACCAGTGACTTGTGGGACCCAAAAAAAGTGATTGACACTCTGATTGATGGCACTTTGGCTCGCTGGGCAGTTTTGGGTTTATGACTTGACTTGTTCACCAAGTTTTTCATTGTGATTGCATTTAAGGCAAAATCTACCAAACTATTTGTCAGCATTTTTTGTTGTCCTACCAAGAAATTGATAGCAAACTGATTTCGACAGATGTTTGTGATTTTTTTAATATTAGTATTCTGAATTATCTTTTAGTGCTCTTTTTGTGCTTCTTTTTCATATGTTGCAATGTTAGTCTACTTAAATAGAATTCTACTTGTGCTGTCAATCGAAATCGAGATTTATGAATCAATCATTGATTTCTTATTACGTAACTAATTCTAAATAACAAATATTTATTTAAGGTCAAATTTTACGTTTTCTTGGCTATATCACAAAAATATTTATTGTTGCCATACTCGATACATAAAATTAACTATCAAATATTTTCTACTAAATTATTAATGCATAATAACAAAAATAGTGCTGGAAATATAATATTAAATGCTTTGTTAATGTAAAAACTTAAAAACTTTAGCGATCAACTGTCAAAAACTTATCGCTTAAGCCATTTCTTTCTGTGAGTTTGCCAATGCCAATGTTTGACTTTTAAAAACGTTATAATCACGTAGTCAAAACTTTATCGCTTTATCAATTTTTTCTTTCGATGCTTTGCTGTACGTGCTCTGGCTGGCATCGTCAAATAAATTTCATGATTTAATTCCTCGCGGTTTCTCATTTTCGTAATATTGGTTAGCCTGTTAGCCACGCCTGTTTTTTTTTTGTTCTTTTGTATTTTTGTTTCAACACCGGCAGCAATTCCCAATGCAGCTCAGCAGTCAGCAATCCTTTGCTGCAATTGTTTGACAACTTTTCAACAATTTCCCAGCTGACTTCAAAATTGTTTGGCGACCCTCCACCCCTTCCCATCGTATCACGACAGTCTGACACATTGTTTTTGCTCGTGCGTGTGTATGTGTGTGTATATCTGTGTGAGTGGGTGTGCATTTTTCACACGCTTTTGCGATGCTGCTGAAAGTATGCAACACTTTTTGCGCTTTACATTGTTTAGCGCCTCGCTCGGCCGAGAGGGCGGATGAGCAACGAGTGGAATAAAAGCGGCAGCAGCCGGAGGGAGGAAGAAAATCACGTCTGGTGTTGGCCTTTTAAGGCGTTTTGTTGCTGTTTTGTGGAGTGTGTGCCCCCGTTGTATTTCCCTCTTTGTTTTTTTGCTGCTGTAATTTGTATTTTATTTTGTGTGCTCCCCCCGTTTTTATGTTGTGCTACGTTTTGGTTTTTTTTTTATTTTCCTTTGGCTGCGCTTTACGGTTGTTGCCTCTTGGCGAATGTTTGGTTTCAACATCATTTTACGTTAGCATCGTTTGTCCGTGTCGCTTTTGAAGTCGCCTTTGTAGTTGTTTTACACACAAAATTTAATTTATCAGCTCTCTCAAAACAGATCGCAGCTCACAACTCCTGGCTAGCCACTTTGCATTTGACCTATGGCCAAAGCCTCAGGCTGGACTTTTTGAATTTTGTATTAAGTACGAGAGCTCACATTGCCAATGTGTCAGCTAACTAAGCGCAAATGGCAAATGGTTTTGGCCAAGGCAGTTGCTGGTTGGCCTCTAGACAAATACAATGCGATAAGGTTGTAGGAATGTTAAGTATTATTTCAAGCTGCTAACACTTGGCCCAAAAGAGACCGCATTGGGAATATGTACTGCGCAGTGCTGACTAAATTTGACTTTACTAATTTGGAAGTTGCTCTATTCACTACACAGCCATGCTGAATGCGTAAAAGTTGACTAGCCAATAACGGGCAACTTTAGTTTGTTACTCGCAAACTTGCAATAAAGTAGTTGAGACTCAGAGAGAGAAAGAGCAACACGCATCACTAGTTTTCTAGTCTCACTCTGTGCATTTTCTCTGCAATCTCAACTCACGTTCACATCTGAAAGTTTCATAAACATCTGTAGAGTTTACCGACAAACTTGGCCGAAATGCAAGGCCAATCATAGTATATGCCAAATGCTTGAAGCTCTCTAATGGACAATATCATTTGGGAAGCAGATTATTTGATAATGAATAAAGTTGAAATATCTTGTTATAAATTAAAGTCAAATATCAATTAAACACTACAAAACAACAATTTAATATCTTAGTTATAGCCCATCTCAAACCTAATTATTTACCAGCAATTGCATCATTTTGACAATGCACGTAGAACCTCGAACTGCCTTTTAATCCTTTGGAACACATTATAAATCAATTTACATGCCCTATTTCAATTATTTTAGTTTCAACTGTGAGCCCAAAGTTTTCACTGTCTGACTTTAAGCCCTGGGGATGCTTTTAAATTTTAAATTGTCACAGTTTGAGTTGAAGTGCACTGTGGACTAAAAATCTTCTAGCTCCGCCTGCTCGCTTATCTGTGCCTGGAGAGTAGAATGGCATCGGTGCCTGTGTGTGCCGTGTACGTGAGCTGAAAGCAGAAAATACGCTTTGAAGATAATATACATATAAAGCATAAAGTAATTAAATATACTGCAGAGACAAATGAGACAGCATAAAATGGCCAAAAATATTGTGGTTATATTAAACTTCCTTAAACATTATTTTATAAATTATTACAGGGACAATCTGCTTGACTATCATGAGTTGAAATTTAGATCGGATCAAAGGGATTTCTTTAGCGAATGAGGAGAAAGTCTCATTTTTTCTTCTAGACTTCCTTACCCACCAAAAAACATTTGAAAAGAAAACAAACAATAACTCAACCCCACTTTTTCCAACATGTCGAATGGCTGCGTAATTATAATCATTAGGCAAACAAAAAAGGGCATTTACAAATTGTAGACAAATTTGCGCAACTTGAAGGCAGTTGCTGACACCTCCACTCGTTTAGGCTGAGTCGTATCCTGGGCATTAAGCTGCTGCTCAGACGATTCAACTACTTAGACGACAGCCAGGCACTGTCTGCGATGCTGGCTAATAAATCATTGAGACCTGACACGAAAATTGGCTTAAATGCGTTGGCATTATGGCCAAAATCAACAGACGACGTCCAGGCGGATCCTAGCTGAACCGTACTTTGGATGCGATAAGAGGAGATGCCGCCTGTCGCAGCAGGTGCGCTTCTTCTCAAAGGGGGCGCCACAGGATGCGTAAATTAATATGCTCGTGTACTTTTACCAACAGAAAACTCACAGTTGCCCATAAATACCAGATACGGTAGGCCCATGATTTTTCTAAGGCATCTTTATTGTTTTTGTTGCATAATTTTTGCTGAAAGTCGTACATTTTCATTTGCCTTGCTTCCATGTTCTTCACGATGTATTAAAGTTGTGTGCCATTTTGGATGCCTTTAACTGTGAGCAGACAGCCACAATGGACTGTGAAAAAGAATTTAAGGCATATTTCTTGGCCCGTTGACGCAGGCAAAATAGCATAATAAATAAATCTACTTTGAATTAGCGCCATTTACTTTACATTTATTTTGGCCACCGTACAATTTATGGCGTTCAACGCTTCAACGATTTTGCCCTTGTGCCGATTTTCGCTTTGGTGTTCCCACAATTTCGGGCACGTGCTTTTTGGCTAATGAAGTTTTGAGGTCTGGCCTACAGGGCCTCTCAAACGAAGTGGCCTGTCCCCAAAAGGTGAGTGCAATCTAGTGGTAAACAGAAATAGCTCAATTTGAAGTATGTTCAGAAGCTTTTGTGGGTTTAATGATAAGGGAATGAATGATGGGTATTGGCTGGATACTTCCTTGTAAGAATTGCGTTTATTTACTTTGTACCGTATCCATAGGTACATTTTCATATTTTTTGCCTAAAAATACATTATTTTTGTGTATATACGTTATGTGTATACGTAGATACATAATTGTGTATTGCCTGCCGACCTATTTTTACAATATAGATGTGTTCTTCCTTAGCCTCAATATATTTCATGTTTACAGTAGGATTTGAAATTTTCTAAATATTTAAAATTCATTAATGAGTATATTGAACAAACCAAAGTGCAGAAAAATATTTAAGATTGCAATTATAACTATTTACAAAAATTCAATGAAGTGTTTAATTAATGCTTGACACTGTAAAAATATTTATCTTCATACTTCATTGTCAAACAGTTGAATCCATTTCTCGAAAACATTCTCTGCAACATATTTCTGTGTCGAAATTGTAGTCAAATATTCATCAGTATTTCAAAGGCACTAGAATTGCTGCTCAAAGTTGACTTTGTCACATTTACATTCCAATTTCATTCTCCTATCGCTTTCTCTCTGTCTATCTCTCTCTCTCTCTCTCCCTCTCTCTCTGTCTATCTCTCTGTCTCTTTCACTATCTCTCTAGGGGCCCGCATTTCTCGTTTATTCAAGCGATTGCTATTGATTTTTAGTGCTATTTATTGGCCACCTTGGCAAATATTCTGACTAGTTTTCTGCTCGATGACAGCAAACAAAAAATTAAGTTATTTATAAGCTCAAAGGCCTTGGACTCTAACCAGTGCGTGCATATACAAGTCAACAAAGCAAATGAATTGAAATTTGACATTTCCCAGTTGAATGCGAAAGCGTCTCACATGGCAACATATGAAATACAAATACAAAAATTCGAATTGCAAAGCCAACGACAGCCAACCAACGCGCAAATTTGCAATTAATTTTTAGTTCAACAATTTAGTGGTGTTTTCATATTAATAAGCGCCAAACACATGCTAACTACCGGAGCGAGGGGGGTTAAGGCTTGCTGCACAATACAATAGGGGAAAATGAATTTGCAGTGAGCCAAAAATGAGTTTGTGCAAATGTCACAGCTGTCTTGTAGAGCAAATACATTTTGTGGTTGTCGCACCAACGCACAAAAGTATGCAACAAATTCGATATCACAGGGGGGTTGCCAGGCGAGGCATGAAGATTGTGTGAGGGTGCCGGTGATGGCAAGGGTAGCGAAAAATCAAATGCAACAAAAGCAAAATCAGTTTCTGATGCTGAAGTTAGGCAACAACTATGCACTCGACTTGGCAGTTCAGCCTGCTTGCAATATTTTGTATTGCATAGTTGCAAGCCAGTGGCAAGCCCAAGTTTGCTGTCATATTGTTGCCCCGCCTTGTCGCTCATGTGCAGACATAGAAAACGCATTCGCAAAGGCCACCAAATGTTGCCAGCGAATGTTACGTGCCACCACGACCACACAGCTCTTTCGTAAGTTCTGCATAGCTCTGAAAAATATTAAAAAAGAGTTGTGAAAGTTTTTTACAACTTTTTCAACGCTTTCTTTCACGCTCTTCCCGAAGCTTGCCATGACGTAATTTACCAGCCAGTTCAACGTGACCATGAAAATATGGCAAGCACATCTGGGACCCCTGAACGGCAAGTTGTGCTGATTTGATCCTAACTGATTGGCCATTGAGATGCTGAGTGATTGACTTTTAGCTCTAAAAAAAAACCGTACTAGCAAGTTGTTGAGCAATACAAATTTTCAACGTAATTTTATTTTTTAGTGCACTACAACATCGGAACACATTTTTTAAATTTTTCAGTCACTAGTTGCACCTGGATCCAAATACACCACATCATAAAAACTATTATCCACGCAATGCACTTTTAGTATATTTTTATTTAAAAATAAAATATAAAATTAATAAAAGAAAATGTATAAAATAATAATAAAATACATATTTATTAATGAAATTCAAATAAATATAATATAATCAAATCAATTCTTTCCATGCCATGGAAATAATAAAATCATACGATTGACAAAACTCAGTAAATTTACGCCACCTGCGTAAAAACAAAAGTAAGCTGCAATTATTTATTTAAGACACATCAATAAACTAATTACAGTTTTTCAGTCAGCCAGCTGACAATTTAAAGCCAACCAGCCACTAAAACCTAATTTCAAACTCACTGCACAGTTCAATTAAACACTAATTAAGTTAACTATTAGCTTTACCCGAAATACACATTCAATTCACATATGTATTTATATGAATCTATACGTATTTCGTGCTGCCCCAATCCTCCTGATGGCCATATTCTAAACACAGAACGCAACAGGGAAAGTCCATGTGACATTTACCCACTTGGCCATTTACTAAATATTTTATGATGCGTGCACTGCATTGCATTACCTGTTTCGGGAATATACGGCTGTCCTTGCCCCCAAACCCCACATTAGTTGGCTGGTTGATGGCTCGTTTATTGATTGGTTGGTGGCAACTTCATTCGCAGCTGCTGCACAAAAGTCAAATGGCGCAATTTGTGCAATTCCATTTTTTTGGTGGCGAAAATTACAAGCTATTCGTAAAGAAGGCGTCGAGCAATTGGGCTAAAATATTGGAAAAATACATGAAGCGAACGGTCGTATTTCCCCTACCCCCGAATCCGCCCTTCTCGTCTCCCCCAACAACACAAAAGCAGTTCACTGGTTTAAACTATGCCACCAGCAAATGCGGTTGCCATGTGTGTAGGTGAGTGTGTGTGTGTAGGTGAGTGTGTGTGTGTGTGTGTGCGTGTGTGCGCGTGTGTGTGCGTGTGCGGCTTTTAGTATATTTTTCGTTTTTGGCTCTGCAACATGAATATCTGTTTATGCAGATGTAAAGCAGCTCAATGATCAAACCACAAATTGAATTTCCACCAAAGCTAAAAGCCAAACTAAAATTAACTATGAAATACCTGTAAACGTTATTCTCTAACATGTTTTGTCTCTTTCTCTTTTGCAAAATGCATATCGGTCGCTTTCTTAACTCCTTTCGACGCCCAAAGCGGAAATGCAAAACCACGAGGAGCTGCTGGAAGACATACGCGACGATACCGCCGTCAATGTGATACCAGAGAAAGGTAAGACGACTTCCCTCCTTACGCCCCTTTCGACCATTTCAATTCGCGTACACCTTCATCTGTATCTACAAGCTGTGAGAACATTTCCAAGTATTTCCAGGAATGAGTAGGAAAATTACATTGTTTGTTGGTGAAGCGAACTTGAAACGTATATCATAACAATATATAGAAGTAAAATTTATCAAGAGGTTTTCTTTATATTATTCACCGCTCGAATCAAGGTTCCAAATTTCTGCAATATAATTTAAGTTTACAACATATTTTTGGAAAGATTTCCCATGAAAATCGGGTTTTGTTTAATTCTTTTCAGTTTCATAAGTCAGTTTTCTTTGCTCTCGTATTTTATTAGGGCAAATACTCTTCGTTATACTCGTTACACTTGTTTGGCGTATCGCGTTACTTATCCCAGGCGTCACGTGCTTTTTCTTGCCCCTTGCCGCACCGCTCTGCGCCATTAAGTCAGTCGTTGAGTTGGTGTCTGTCTTTAGTTGCTTCAGTTGCGTTTGCTGTTGTCACAGCGTTTTTTCTCGCTTTTAAATTTTATTTATTGTAAATTGTATTTGAAACGTGCTGAGGTTCCATTTCTGCGCCACCCACACCAAGCCAACAAAAATTTCGAGGCAAGAGCTGCTGTTGATTTTAATATGTTTGTATGTGCTCTATTGCCATGTGTGTGTGTTTGTGTGTGTGGTTGTGTGTGTATCGTGCAACTTAATAGAGTTGTTTAGCATTTAAATAGCGCCATTTGCCGTTGTTGTTGTTGTTGCTGTCGTGCTTATTAAGTTAAAATGCCGAGTCGAGTTGAGTTGACTTAATAAAGTGAGCTTAAAGTTGAATTTAGCAAAGAGGAACAGAAATGCGCTTAGTGGGCTTATGAGAATGCGGCCTAAAACCACTCAACGATAAGCCAAAGTGGTTGCATAACTGTATCTTATAATACAAATAAAGACTGATATGAAATGAGTGGCTAAATAAATGCATGTGTGCACTGCATAAATAACAAGAAAATTGAGCAATTGCAATATGAAGGAAAGCTTTATTTACAAATCGTTGCTGCAAAGAGTTTATAATAAATGAATAAATTAACACTGTTTAAGTAAATTAAGCCAATCAAAATGGATTGAAATGAGGGTGACAATTTGTATATATATTTTGCTTCTCCTATGAGCAGTATAGATTAAAATAAGCTTGCTGACAACAGAGCACTTACACATAACTGCTCGCATCATATATTGCTGTGTAATGCATATTTGACAGATAAGATTACAATTACAATTACAAAAATCCATAAGGCGACACCTCAGATGGCTTACACAAATGGCGCAGATACTTTCCAAAACTCAGCAACTAAGCCACTTCAAGCCTACACAAGCAAATTTGCATGTTTTGTTCTTTCATAGAGAAAAGGCAAAGAACCACAACAAATATTCAGACCCTGGGGGGAACTCAAAAACGATTTGCTGTATTCGCATATATCATAAGCATTATGTTAAATACAGAGGCACAAGGGATATGCAGAAGGATGTGCAATAAATCCACTCAAGGCACAAGACATATGCACATTAAATCCTAATTTCATGTGCCCATAAATCCACTAAACAATCACACCCAAGTCTATCCCGAATGATGTGCCACAACAAAATATGTAACGAATTTGCGAATTTGCACATATTTACACACGAACGCGCCAAAAAGTATGCCATAAAAATACACGCAACGCTGCAAAGGGGCCGGGGCTCACAGAGGCGTGGCAGCGGGACAGCGGGGCAGGCACATATCAATATAAACGGAGCCAAATCAAATGAGTTGGCAAAAGGCAACAGAAAGCCATAACAGAATGCTGGGTGCAAAAGAGACAGACGAAGGCAACAGCCGAGTGTGGGTGGCTGGAACGTTAAGCCAGTGCTGGAGTGAAGTGTGGGAGGGGGAGAGGGAAGGGACAGTCTGTGGTAAATTTTTATTGACGCGCCAGGAGCTGGGTAATCGAGCTTATTAGCTCGCACAACAGCAGCGAGCAGATCGAAATGGGATATTATCACTGTCTATACTTGAGCAATTGGACTCCCTTTCTGCCATTATGCTTACCTAGTGAAGCGTACATGAAGCAAAACGATTAGCAACTGCAAACCAAATCTTGAATACGCTTTACAATAAATCAGATAAAGTAAATAATACAAAATATATATTATCTATAACAGATGATATATTTCTCACCATAAAAGTTATTCTAATTATGATTGATCACTATTTAAAAATGAGACCGTTGATTAAAATATTCTTTGCATGAGTATAAATATAAATAAAATGTTTCAAACCACATTTAATAAAATATATATATTTGCTTAATAGTTATTGAAAATTGTTGTTATTGTGCTATTTTAATCGGACTATCTTACATCTAACGAATGCTGCGGTCAACATAAAATTCTTTAAAAATAACATAATAATAATAATTAAGGAATTTATAAAAAAATATCTAAGCAAGTTGGCTAGTTAAAAGCTTAGTAAATGTCAATTGGCTGGCTTACTTTTTAGTACATTCAATATACCCTCTACGCCGATTAGTGTATATTAAGCGGTGCAGAATGTGGTGTTTAGCCGGAGATTAGGCGACAATCCGCAACTTGACAACAAAACACAACACACACTCACACAAAAACCAACAAACAAACAAGCAAACAGTTAAAGAACTGAACAACATATAAAGTTGTTGTCAGTTGTTGTTTCAAACTTTTGAGCTGTTTACCCCTTGCAAGTGCGATTTACGGCCACATCAATACACATCAAACAAAACATACTCAAGCCGTCGCGTCGTCTATCTCCCTCTCTCTCTCTCTCTCAATTTGTTTGCCTCTTTCTTCCACTGTCTGTCTTTGCTTATCACATTGTTTACGCATTTTGAGTACGAGATTGTTATGTGTTGATTTGCTTTAACAGACGCGTGCCCCGCATTCATATAAGAAAGCATCTCCAGCCTACGGCTTGGCACATATATATTTTTTGTTTGTTTTCATAACATTCTTTGGAGTATGCGTAACACCAGCTTTGAGGTCTCCTTGGCATGTCAGCGACACAATCACAATCACAGACACACCCATCACACCCACCAATAACAGTCAAATTTGTGTGTTGGCGTGGGAACTTTTAAAGGTTGCCACTCAAAACCACAAATCTGTTGCATACTTGTGGGCGCGCTTTTAAAGTCAATCCGCTCATTGTACGCATCTCTGGGTTTTTGAGTGGTAAAGAATTGATTGACTGACTGACTAAATGAGCGAATGGCCCACTGGCAATCTTACTTTCAAAAAGTTGACCACAGCAAACGATGGTTCTCAGAATGGGATCACAGAGAGTGAGATAATTGTTATGCATGGTACATACAAACCAAGTTTGTTCTTTTTGGAAAGGTAATTTAATTGCCATTGAAAGCAGGCACAGATTAAAAGCAGATAGTTAATAAATTATCAATTGTGATTTGTGTTGTATATATTTTTTTTATAAATATATAAAATACATTTTTATATTCAATTTTAAATTTCATCAGTTCCATAGCATAAGCCTATTAGTAATTGTTCTTTGCTGCCACCAAACATACAAAGTCTTACGTCATGCTGAACTCCATTGAAGTTTGGGTCTTCCGATGATGCTAAAGCTCTTATCGAAACAAGTTGAGATAAATGCTGTTGTTAGAGTGACAAACTTAGAGACAGAGGAAAAATTAAATCAAGCGGAAAAGGTGTTCCATATGTGAACTCTGTGGAGAAATTTAAATTATCATACGAATTATACGTGATAAGTCTCTCTTACTCGCTTCCTTTAGCTCACCCGCCTGGAAATAAATGGCATGTCAATGATAATGCTGAATTTCTTTTATGTGGTAAAGCACTTAAAAAATGTATGTGGTTAATTAAATTACAAATTTCAGCTATTGCAATATTTCTCAAAAGTCTTTTTTTTGGGATCTGGTCAACGCTTGAAACATATTAGAGCATTAATGTGAGTAGTAATATAAGAAGTATCTTTTAATGCTTCAATCCTTTCAAATTCTGTGAAAGTCTTTAGAATTTGAGGAACTTTAGAAGTGATATATTTAAGTTAATCACATTGTAAGGTATATCGTCAAGTTTTACACTCTCAATATTTTTGATTTTACTGCAGTTGCTAGTCGCCTTATCGAAGAATTGAGGATCTTAGCTCGAGCGCTAATATAATAAAAGTTAAGCTCCCCTATTCTAAGATAAGTTTGACATAATGCACTCTTTTAATCGACTGAAATGAAATTAACGAGATTGCCAGTCGAATCGAATTAAGGTATATACAGAGGTTTCAATACTCAAAGATAAGAAACACTCTTATATGTACCTTGTTTTGGATTAGACTGTTGTTTTGTTTTGTTCACTGTTCACTTTCTAAACATTTATTTGCTTTGCATTACAGATCTGCCCAAGTTTGGCGAACTCCTGCAGAATGTCACGGTGCCCGTCAGTCGAGAAGCTGTTCTCCAATGCGTTGTCGACAATCTACAAACTTACAAGGTAAGTTGTTATTTATTTTTGTTTTTCAATTGATGCTCTACCTAAATATCAGTAGGCATGAATGTTAATTGTTGCTATTGCTAGGTAACAATAAGAAGCACAGCAGCCATGACCAGGTGTCGCTATTAATGGAAATCGCTGACGGGCCTGTCATTTCAAACAGTTTACACTTCATCAAATAAAACGTGGCATAGTTTCAACAGACGCTCCTCCCAACGAATTCCTTGTGCGTGTTGATGTTTATGTGCGTGTCCTCTCGTTAAACGCATAATGCGTAGGCCATTTGGGTTGACCCTTTTTGTAAGGGTTTTTCGTTTCCAGCCTTAGTTCTGTCTCACTCTGATTTTCACTCGGCACCCCTCGAGTTCGGGGCACGTTTCGAAGCCCCTTGGGCGCCACTTTGATTTCGTGACCCGCTGTGTAAAAGCAGCCAGAAAAAAATACTGCTCAATGAATTGCCGAAATGAAAGTAGCAAACGGCTAGCCACAAATTTGTGTTAGTCAGCTTTTAGGCCCATTGCCGTATTTTTGGTATAGTAAATGGTAAGGTAAGTGGACCTGGTGAAAGCGCACGCAACAAATTGATAATCTCCGTGCTGGGCCGGCCCTAGATGATGATATCGTTCGGGTAGCTTTCAAATGGTAAATGGTAAATGGTAAATGTGATGCTTATTATGCTGGTAATTCTGAATAATGTTGTTGAGCATTGTCCGTTGCATTTGAGCATACAAATTGAAAGCTAGTGAATTGATGTCTTTTATAACAGAAGACAACAAAATCTCTACCTTATAATCTGAGAGCTCTTGAGTGTGTTATGAAAGTAACCTGCTCTTAGTTTGCAGACTGAAATTTAAAGGAACTCATTTCAGTAATAAACGAAAGTACAAATAATCCAATTCAATTCACAGATTTGTCTGCTAACAATATTTTGTTGGCAGGCCTTATATACTTATGTGAAGTCTTATGACAAATTCTAAGAACGCCAGATTGTATAGTATTCAATTATAAACTATGCAATAAGGAATACTTAGAATTTAGCATAACCAAAGCCAATTAACAAATATGTTCAGATTCTTACATTAAATCACTAAAGAATGTTATTAAAAATGGAGTAAGAAACTACAGCTTAACTTCTCGTGCTACTGTTTGAGGTATTTTTGCCACTACATGCATCGCTTCTTACAGTTTTACACATTAGCCAAAACGATGTGCCCCTCTTGGTGACGTTTTCTGTCTTTGGGCTAATAAATGAGCTTGGGCCACGCTAGTTCAGCATTAACATTGTAGCTAAATCGTCGAGCGTTTCGGTTTTACAATTTTCCCATTTACTCCGCAGCCTTTTCAAAGCTTATTTTTGTTTTCTAACTATTATATTTTGTGCAGATTGCGTGGCTACGTGTCGATACACAAACGATTTTAACGATACAAAATCACGTCATAACTAAAAATCATCGCATGAGTATTACTCACGCCGAGAAACGTGCCTGGATACTGCGTATACGTGATGTCAAGGAGTCCGACAAGGGCTGGTACGATATAGAACTATCAAAAATATGTAAAATTTATTATGTTCAACATAACCACAGAATCGAAAGCAGATAACCAAAAATAATAAAATAAATTTTTACATTTACATTTTGCATATTCTTATTTATTTGTATTTTTTATAACGAATTTAAAAGTTCTTCTAAAGGTCTTACAACAAAAAATTATAAATGCTGTTGACAATATTCTCATAATATATTATTAAACATTAAACATTTATTTTTTTTCTAAAAAAAAAAATTTGTGCTCTTAGGCGAAACGTTAGTTTTATATCATTATTATTATAAATTAAGATCTGAAAAACAAAATATGACAGCTTTCATTTTACTAAAAATATATACTTTTTCTAAATTATATTTTCGACTTGGGATGTCATTCGTATAAATATACTTGTTTATAGAGCAATTCCCTTTACGATTCTGTTTAATTTGTATTTATGACTAGCAGTTCAAATTTGTTCATAAACGGCTTTAACGGCTGCCTCTCGGGGCATTTATGAGTTGGTGTTTCCTTCTTGTTTTTATTTTACAACATAAGACCAACATAAGAGGAAAAGTAACATGAAAATATTTATAATTGACAGGTATATGTGCCAAATAAACACGGATCCGATGAAAAGTCAAGTGGGCTATTTGGACGTTGTCGGTGAGTAAACAATTTCACCTAAGTAGTTATAAGTTACGTATATGAACTGCTGCCTAACTGCTAGTCAAGTTGATTAAATAAGAGTATGTTAAGTGAAGTTTGATTTTTTCTTTTTAAATTAACAAAGTTGGATTTTTTTTTTTTTTTTGTATTTGAAAATAACAAATGTAATTGCATTTGCGCTTTACAGGGGAGTATGAGTATCATGTTTTATGACTGTGGTTGGGCCTCTCAGTGAGTCGATCAACAGACTCCCCCGACTTGTGCCTCATTGCGCAGCTGATAGTTTTTTTTCAAATTGCGCTAATTGCTTAGCCAAGTGGTAAGTGCAATGCGCAAAGTGGAAAGTGGGCTAGTTAGATGTTTCAATCGGGTCAGAAAAGTTTTGTACAACTTCGAAACAACTCACGATTGAGTCTAATTGCAACGTCTGACGACTACGTTTAGTTGCTGTCGATGTTTGCAGGGGGGTTTTTTCCTTAAACTATTGAACAATTGACTAATTGAGTTAGTCAGCTCTTTAAGCTGAGCACTGAGGCGTTTTTAAAGTGGGATGGCGTAGACGTACTTTTCACTTAGCAAGCACATTAGTTACTCTCTTCTATCTCTGTTGCTTTTTTACCATATCTAGTATGAGACAATGAACGGTTAGAAAGTTCTTGCCGGGGCAATGTGAAAGGTAATGGAACAATTTACATGACACGTGCGTCTCGCCACCTCCTCCCCTACGCTGTTTTTCTGCAGTCCAATAGTCCTATGTCCATTTCCATGTTTATGTCCTACCCATGTCCATGTCCGTGTCCGTGTGCCCACGTTAATTATTCAGCCAGCGTACAAAAAACCTCAGAGGAGACAAGCCCAGCGTCGGATCCCAGACAGATTTTAAATGAATATGCCGCCCCCAAGGCATGGTTTGGGTTTGGGTTTGTGTTTCGGTTTGGGTTTGCGTTTGGGTTTGGGTTTGCGTTTGGTTCCGGCTTCAAGTTGGGGGACAAAACCGCGGCATTTTACTACGGTCGTAAGTAACCACTTTGGTTGATTGTGTTTTCATTGATGTCGAAATTCATTACAGGCGCCTACACTGTGCGAAATTTATTAGCTCACACAGAAATAAACAACATCAAGCTCTCAACATTATAGCTGCCGGTTTAAGAGCAGTGCACCAAATTTCAACCAAATGAACTACGTCCATGAGCAAAATGGTAAGCCGCTTTAAATCAGGCCGGCTTTTGCTGCCACTGACAAAGTGCGCGATTCTTTGTTGCACACTTCTTACTCTCACACACTGAACTATTCTAAGAGCTGAAATGTTGTCATCGTCATGAAATCATTGTTTATTCAGTGGCGTTGTGAAATATTAAACATTTAAGGCCAGACCGAAAAGTAAAGCGCAAATTCACAGCAATTTAAGTAAAAATATAAGCTAAATAAATTTATAATAAGTATGTCATAAAATTAAATATTAAGATTACTATTTTATATTACTATTTATATTAAATAGTGCTTGATGAGGTTCTGTATTATTAATATAGATAAGAATAGTTGTACCAAGTAATACTTTACAACTTAGCGTGTCAACAAATAATTAAGCTGATTTGACTATGAAAGTACAATTGTAAAATATTTATTATAAACAGCATTGTCAGGAAAGTGCTCTGATACCAAAGGTAGAAAAATTGACCATTAAAAAAAACCAATAACTTAAAAAAAAATATAGTTAGATATAGATAATTTATTACTACATTGTTATAAGGAGTAAACAATAGGTATAAATTGTAAAAACTGAAAAAAACAGGTGCACTAAAGTATACATTATTTATTCTGCTGAAAAATGCTCTATCATCGATAAATCGTATTATGTACAATGTGATTTCCTGAAAGAAAAAAATATACGAGCAGATAATTACAGATGGCTGGAGCCATACGACTTTATTCACAAAAAGCCTTTAGCAGCATCAATAAAACATCAATGGAGGGAAATATATTATTTCAAATTAATAATGCAATGCCCCAATATAAAAACAATCACCCAAACAAGCAACAGACAAACAAAAAGAATATTGTAACTCCATAAGCGCGAAAAAAAGCGAATAAAATAAAAATTGTAACGAAAATGTGTTCACGAAATTTATAGATGAAAAACTTGCTGTCCATTTTCGGTCTGCTTTGATGAATGACAGTGGAGGCGATGCCCATTGCTTGATTGAGTTTCCCACTAAAATAGGGGATTGTTGGGTGGAGCCAATGGGCCTGGTCAATGGGCAGGCGGAGGGAATAAGCTGTTAAAGTGTCAAAACGTCATTCGGTGGCGTCGAAAGTGGATTTGTCCGCACTCTACATAGTTGAAAATGTTTGAAAATCACATTTGAACGCAACAAAAATCTCAACTGTAAGGTGGTGATAGAAATGTTATTCATCAGCGATTTTGAGACTGGCAGAGGAGCTTAACATTAGGCAAAACATGATGAAATATGTGTATTCAAAAACAACATTACAATTATTTTAAAAACATTTTCTCATCAACATCAATATCAAAATTTTTATATTTTTTTTTGTCGCCTGAGTTAAGCACACTTGAAATTAATTTTTATCACACATCACATTTCACTTCATTTCATAACTTATCACCCACTGAGCACAGCGATAAAGAGCCTTTGCAATCCACCTTTCTCCCTGAACACACACACGTCCCCCAGCTCGCTCATTTGTCGCTCGGTTCCTTTGGCTGCTTTTTGTGATTGAGGCGTGTGACATGACTGAGCCCATTACAGGCAAGTCAACAGCCTGCCCTGTGCCTACTCGACTTGTAAAACATGACGTATACGTAATGTGTGCAGGGAAAAAGGCAAAAGTACATTTTGTACAACATGCTCATCATTGTTGACACGACGACTTTCAAGTTTCAATGTGTACATGATGTGCGTAATAACTTGGCTCTGTTGACTTTTGGTTTTTCTAAAGTGTAAGCCAATCGGCCACCCAGTGTGGGCCTAAAACGAAGCCCCCCACCCCACGTTGCTGATTGTCGTCAATTATTTCTTGGAAGCTGTCGTTGTAATATAAATTATTAAATTGCAATGAGCTGCTTGATTTTTCTGGCATTTTCGTACATTTTTCTCTGGCCAAATTAAAAACAAATTGAAAAAAAAAACGTTGTTTAAATGCCACAATTCTTAAAAGCACACTTAAGTTATCTTGCCCGTAGGGGGAAACTGGGAGGGGAACACTCATTCATTAAGTGACCTGGGAGTACTCTTATATATTCCCACTGCTTTTGGCTCACTCTTTGGGTCACTCGTTTTGGGCAAGTGAAAAATTGTCAAGCGTAAATTATAATTAATTGCCAAGTAACACCAGAGACAGGCGAGCACAACAGGCGACAGCTCCAGGTGCTTGTCCCGTTCCTCATCACGGTCCCAGTCCAGTGTCTCACAGCTAGCAGATAGCTTGCTGCATGAAAATGTCAAAAATTGGAGCGAGCAACATGTCCTTGTGGGATATGCATGAGTTCTGCCCCTGCTGTCCTTATATAGTGAAATTGTGATTGTGGAGTGCAGGCGCACACAAGCACCTTAATTGGGGAAATATATTGTAGCTGTAATACTTTTTCGTGATGTTCATTGTTGAGGCTGTTTACTTTTGTTGCACAAAGAAAAAAAATCGTGTATTTAATGGCCAATTAAAATAGTGCATAATACTTGGAGATTTTCCCAAAAAGTAAAATATTTGTTCGACTATGTATAGATTTAATAAATTGACTTTAAACAGCAAAAACAATCAAATTGACAATTGGGGGACAACCAATTTTAATATTTATGTCTAAGCTATTTTATGAACTTGTGCGTTGTCCATTTTATATGTCAATGCTTAAAAATGTATGAATTTCTGTTATAGCTCAAAAAATGGAGTCGGCAGCAATAATTTGTTAAAAGCCCACTGCAAACAAAGCCACTTAACCAAATTTCTTTATTGCTTTTTCTCACTTACATGACCTGCCGACGATAACAACAACAACAACAACATCAACTACAAACCAACCAACTAACCAACCAACCAAAAATGTCATCAACAAAAACAATAACAATGTTAACTGCTGCTGCCAACTGCTGACACGTGGCGAACAATTCACGAACCTCATGCTCTGGAACATTGCACGGCCCACTCGACGTATGAATAATATGTCGCTTGTAACTGTTCCCATAACTATGCTTGCATCGCCGTGTGCATATGTGTGTGTGTGTGTGTGTGTGTGTGTGCCTCTACCCGCTCCACAGTGCCCCCAGACATACTGGACTATCCGACCAGCACCGATATGGTCATACGCGAGGGTTCAAATGTAACCTTAAAATGTGCAGCGACCGGTTCACCAACTCCGACGATAACCTGGCGACGCGAGGGTGGCGAACTGATACCACTGCCCAATGGGGCCGAGGGTAAGTACCTGGCCAACAGCGACTGAAAGTGTGAGTCTCTGAGTGAGTGTACCCGTGCGAGTGTATGAGTGCGTGAGTGCCAGTGTGTGAATGCAAGTGTTCGCATTTGCACGCTGAATGCATGACAAATGGACTCTGACGATGGCCGCCGTCGATTTCACTGCGTGTTTTCTCAGTATTAAATTTGATGAGAGCATTTTAGAGTGAGTTTCTCCAATTCGTATAATTAACTTCAAGCGTGGTTTAAACACAGCATTGCAAGTGTTGCTGTTCCTATAACCACAAACGCCTCATAATAATCATTTTAGTATTCGTGACAAAACGCACAAATAAGGGTTCTAACGATACTAATCAAGAGTCGTTTGAAAATAACTTTTGCTATCGGAGTGCTCCACTAAAATATACTAAGTCTTTTCATTATAAATGGTTTAGCTGGTAGAAAAATCTAATTTGTACTGAAATGGTGGTGCATAAAGAAAAAATATGGGGTTATACATGCAAATTGATTATTGACAGCGGTTATTGTAAACCCTTTTTTAATTAGATTGATAATCTTTCAGAAATTTGTCAAGTTGGGTTTAAGAAATACATGGAATATTTACATTTTCCAAAAGGCCTAGCAGTAAGGGAAATTTGTTTTATTCATGTGCATACATTCGATGGAAAGTTTGCTTAACCGAAGAGTCAGTTTCTGTTGACGCTTATCAAATCCTAGCCACAATTGATCATTCGTCATCCACTTACTGAGGCTAGGCTAACAATGCGGCAGCAATAATATTTGCCAATCTCTGACGTAAAACTGCAGAAGGCATTCGAAATCCAAATTCAAATTTAGATTTACATCCACTTTGCCTAGAGATGTGGCTTAAATGCCGTCAGTTTGGGCAAATGGATAAATGATATATTCATTATGCTTCTGTTACTTGGTAACTCGATAAATCGGGCATCGTATTTCGATTCTGACTTCGACACAGACGAGATGAAAGTAAAACGGCAATGTGCACCAAACAGCAATCTTCTTCGAATGCGGAACAAACACAAGCAGACATAGATACTGAACACAAACTATCAACATTCGAAATCTGTGTATATTTGCAAATGTGTTATCAACATGATGAGGTTGAATCACTGCCACAAAATGGGTTTAAAATTACATAAGCAACGAGTGTGCTTATTTTACACAAGAGTTGTTTATGGGAATGAGTTGTTGTGCTTCAATTTGAATAGTTTGGATGTGAGCAAAGATGCTGTTTATCTGGAATTATTCACTTATGTGTAAGTAATTGTTATAAGCCTTGGCATAACAATTGTTAGTAGCCGAAAATATAGTGATAAGTTCCCAAACAGGCTGTTCACCTTGATTTCGACAATTTTGTTAGTAAAATAACGCTCTGAACTTATTCAACATATCTTAACAGTCAGAAAAATGAACAGAGCAGCCTTAGTAGTAGTGGGGAAAAAAAAACGAAATGCAGTCGAAAATGAATTTGAGAACATCCACAGAATGAGTTATATACGCATTTGTGTACCACAATTGTTTGCTGAACAAATTTGCTTGATATCCCAATTAACCAACTTAATTTTATACTCTCTATCCCTCATTTTCACTCTGTCTCTCTCTTTGTTTTCTCTTTGTATTTACAGCTATCGCATACAATGGCTCGTTTCTGACCATTGCCAAAGTTAAACGCTTGAATATGGGTGCCTATCTGTGCATTGCCTCCAATGGCATCCCGCCAACAGTCAGCAAACGTGTCATGCTCATTGTGCATTGTAAGTATGCGGAATGGAGAGAACTGGTGGGAGACGGTGGCATGAGAATTGTAAGACTGGGGCATATCAATTTTGCATATTTAAATATTTATAGTTTTACGCTAGAGCACCGCATGGCGTCGACTGTTGTCTGTGTCGGTGGCGTATGAGCAATGTGTTCCAGACTGGAGCAGAGTGGAGGGAATTGGAGTGGAGCCGGACACAGACAGTGCGACACACAAAGCGCCACTCCAAATCTCACCATTGAAAATATGCTGTGCATTTTAATATTGCCTGAGAGCAGGGCAAACTCTATCCTCTTTTTACCTATCTTTCTCTCGCTCAGTGTCTATCTCTCTCTCTCTCTCTTTAGCACTTTGTCAGTCTGGTGCATACTTTTAGGTGCCATGCATAAAGTAAATAATTAAGTGTGCCCCAGCTTGTTAGCATTTTTAGCGCTCTTTTGCTTTGCCATTTGCCACCCCTACTCCCAATTTTGGTCGTGATGCTGCCGTTAGTGCTGCTAATTAAATAAAAATTTAAGTTGCTCAACAATTTGCCAGGCGAGTTTACTGCTAGATGCGCTGCAAAGTGTGTTACATTTTTGCGCTGGCTTCAACGCTGGCGCTCAAAGCAAAGCTCTCTGAAGATTTGAGGTTAATCATTTATCCCCTTGGCAAGTTACTTAACATAGACAACCATAAATAAATGGACCATCGCCTCTCTCTCTCTATGTGTGTGTGGTTTTCTATAAAAATAAAAAGCAATTAGTTGAGCAAATAAAGAGCAACCGCAGCAAATCACATTGCAAAACAATAACAAATGGAATTTTATATAAATGCGAATACCTTCCCCTTTATAGCCAGCATGCCATAGTTTCATTTCCCATGGCATTAATTGAAGCCACATACCTCTACCAGAGCTGCCGTTGCAATTACATTCCAAAAACTACTCGGCACTGCTGCTGTCTCCCTTTCACTCTCTATTTTACGCAGGCTCACAGAATATATTACAGAATATTAAAACAATTATCGAGCATTCATTTTGTACGTTCACAGTTCCGCCAATGATTTGGATACAAAATCAATTAGTCGGAGCCGCTCTGGGCCAGAATATTTCACTGGAATGCCAATCGGAGGCGTATCCCAAGTCAATCAACTATTGGATGAAGAACGATACAATTATTGTGCCAGGTAAGTGCGACTTAAGTTAACAAGCAGCTTAAACCCATATCAGAATTAAGCAGAGTTAGGCAACAAGAAGCTTAACTCCCTATCAGAATTAAGCAGAGTTAAGCAACAACAAAAACATAATCTTAACAACAATCCTAAAATAAGCTAATTTAATTATTTAATCCACTGCGATATTATCTTGGATGCTCAAATATTTACTTTTAATGTAGCTTTTAAATATTTAATGCTTAATTTAAAGTCAAGTGCATACCCGGGTTTTCAATTTAAGTTTTCCCACTTTGTCCGTTTGCCGTGCCGCACCACTCATCATTTCTTTACATAGAAAAAATAAATGTTGCCGTTGCTGTTGCCCCAACTTCCATAAAATGCAGCTAAATGTAATTAATTTGAAATAGTGCCTGAAGATTCAATGATTGCTCTCAAACCCGTAGGCACCATTTCAACTTAATTTCCTGCGGCCATTAAAAAGCTGACCATCCATCCATCCACTCATCAACATCCATATCCAGCCATTCACTCAAACGCCCACTCATCTTGCACGGCAAATGAATTGCATGACAAAAAGCTGATGGACAAAATGGCAACAAGGGTGAGCACTTTCGAAACCACAACCTTCCTCGAAGCTGCACCATACTTTCAGCTTCACTTCACTGTTTGCCCTCCACCGAGCTCCACCTCCATTTGCAGACCTTTGACTGAAGCAAAAAGCTCAGCGAAAAAATTGCAGACAGTTACTCAGCCATACAGACAGTTTTCTTTTTCTATCAGTTTTTTTTCACTTTTTTTTGTGTTGTTTCCCAGAAACGCCGTGACATAGAATGGAAAAAGTGATTGAAAATGACCTCAAGTCAAAAGCAGTTTCAGTCTCGTCCAGTCGTGAGTTTTTAATGGAGTTTCTTCTTCACTCGCTTGTTCCTTTCATTTTCGAAGCACTTTGGATTTTGTAAGTCAAGGGGTTTTTTTTGGGAAGTTCTCTGTAAGTGAAGTGCTAACATTGAGAAGCTCATGAATATAGGCTTGCAGCATTTAGCGAAGCTGCAGTAACACTTTGTAAAAGCCTTGAAATGAAATTAAATGAAATTAGAGGCATGAATATCAATATTTCGAGGAAACTATATAATTTCAAGAAGCTCATGAGAATAGAATATTTAACAATGATTTGTTCCGATATCGTAAAATATTTATAAGTTTACAGCCCAGTATGAAACGCGCTTAGAAGACTCACCAAAGAAAATGTTTCAATCAAGAATAACAAATGAACCCAATAAACAATTTCTATAACTTATACAAGAATAAGATGATAACCGCTGACAGAGTTCTCAGCTCCACGTTCGCATCTTGTTTAATTGATTCAAAAGCAATTTTTCTCCTGGCTTAAATCTGATTAAGATTATAAATCATTTTCAAGAACGCAGTCCAATTTAAGTTTAATCAACAACAAGAGCAAAAGATCTCTCACTCTTTCTCTCACTCTAATCCGTTTCGAAAGCATTTTACTAAACTAATCAGTTGCTTAGTTGCCATGCATAACAATTACCTGTGGCCAAGTTGCCGTAGTTGCCAAGTTACTATACCGAAAATGTTTAACAAAGTGAAATGCCAGGCTTAGTGGCAACTACTAAATCTAACCGACATCAAACGTAAATCAAAACCGGACCAGCAAAGCCAAGTAAGGCAACTCCATTGGGGGTCTGCTTGTGTATTGAGGGTGGAACTGCTTTTGTATAAATTAAAATGAACTATCTGACAAAGGATTGTGAGTGGGGTGTGTGAGGTTAAGACAAGGTTAGACCCAAGATGACAACAAGTTCAGGTAAAAGTTGTCATTTCTTTCCGTTTTATTTGTAGTTTCTCTAAGCTAAATTGCTTCAGTGAGAGCACAATCAGGCACAGGACAAACCAGCTCGGTAAATACACGAATGCTGCTCAACTCGTAGTGAATGTTTGTGTGTTACTCTTGGGCTGGCAATGTGTTTAAATGACTAAATGATTAAATGACGACCGCTGCAGCAAAGTGGGTTAAATTGCGGTTAAACACATACAAGCTAAATACGCCGCACACATTAACGTATACATTGAAATTACTGAATGTGTACACTTAACTATCTCTGTCTCTCTTTCTCCCTTTATCCCCCTACCTCTCTATCGCATAGGTGAACGGTATGTGCCCGAAACCTTTGAATCGGGCTATAAAATAACAATGCGTCTGACCATCTATGACGTTGACATTTCGGACTTTGGAGCCTATCGCTGCGTAGCCAAGAACTCGCTGGGCGACACAGATGGTGCGATTAAATTGTATCGTAAGTATTTCAACAAAATCAACAACGATAACAATAACTAAACTACAACCAAGTACATTGTTATAAACATTAGCGTAAATTTGAGTGTAAGTGTAACTGCTGCTAAGTTTCTAACAATGGCCATAAGTGCGACAGCCAGTGGCAATTAGGCTCGAACTAGTTGGCCAACAGTAGCTTTTAATTAATTCAGGCCAGTGACTGAAGCCCAAAACAATGTGCATATTAAATACCAAAACATTGGACACCCAAACTTTTCTACCCCTTGACACAGGTCGAATTGTTGATCCCTTGCTCTCCAGCCCCAGTGGGCGTGTGTCGGCATATTGTCAGTGATTGATTTACGAGCGAGCTGTGTGGCAAGGTCCCAGACTCGCACTACTCCTTGAAGTAAATTTCAGTGTAAACTTTTTGGGTACATAATAAATACTAAGCTGATAATGATGGGATGTATATCTCTAATGGATGACCTGCAGATTAATCATTTATTTCAATAATGAGCAGCAAGAATTTTTGTTGTTTATTATTCGTTGGCTGATGGAGAACAAATCTTTGCAGGTTGACATGAAGGCCATCTGTGTAAACATAAGGCAGACACTAGAAAACAATGAATTGTGTAATGAAGCAAAATTCAAATTTATATTTAGTCAGCTGTACAGAATCTAACTGAAATATAAATTAATTAATTGAGTGTGCATTGAATTCCCAGCCAGCAGTGCGCAACAGATGATCAAATTATATAACGATTTATGTTTATCTGTAGCCATTCATCCATTCGAATCGCTCTACAAACTAAACTAATAACATTTATCTGTATTAATGCATATATTTATTCACTCACATGAATTCACTGGATTTTTTATATTTATATCCGCAGATATTCCACAGACAACAACAATTACAACAATGTCACCAACTGTATCGATCAATACCGTACCCGTAGTTATAGTCAAGTACAACAAAGGTAACTTTCAACAAAAATCGCAGCATGAATACAACTTGCCAAAAGTATATCGCCAAGACACAAAATCGATTGCTGATTAAAATATACTTCGTTACTTACTTTAAAGTTGTTAATTAAAATAACAGACGATAAATACACATAGCAAACACATTTTGTGAATTTGTTGCTACTATTAAGAGCACTAATTGATAGTTATTTAGCACTACTTCAATATACTTATTTTGTGAAACCCTCTCGATCCGCAGAGCAACGATACAGCAGCAACAGCAATTCGAACAGCAATAATCCATACAACTACAACAACCAGCAGGGAAACAACAAATCGCAGCGCACCAAGCCCAAGGCCTTGGATCAGTCGCCCTCCACATTGAACAATGTTTATATGGGCGCCACGTCGAGCTTATGGAACTCACAGGATCACCACTCGCAGGCCACCTCGCGGGGCAGAGATCATCATCAGCAGCAACAGCAGCACCAGCAGCAGCAGCATCTTGGTAAGTAAGGAGTGAAATTTTTTTGGGGGAAACAGGTGGGATTAACAGGACGCAACTAAGTCCTTAACAACGGCAAGCTACTTCCCGCATCGAAGGACACTTCAAGTTGTTTTCTATCCTGGGGCGCGTATTTTTATTGGCAGACTGTGTGTTATAGAGCTCATTCTCATGACACAGCAGACTATAAATATTTGGCCATTTATTTTATGTTTATGACAAATCATAACGACTTTAGCCAAGCTTAAGGGCTCTGCCCTGCCGTCGACACTTGTTAGATACAGATACTTTGGCTCAACTCATGAAAAAATATTTTCCTAAGACAGATGGCAGCCTTCTCTTTCTTTCTCTCTCACCCTCTCTCTCTCTCTCTCTCTCTCTCTCTATCTTTATCTTTCTCTCTCTCGTTGTCTCTCGCTCTTTCCCCATCTCTGTCAGTCTGTCTGCCATGTCTTTCTGCCCATGAAAATATGACTTTCTAGCATGCAATTCTGTATCCTGCGGCCAGAATTCTCATGGGGGCTGACCCATTCCTTACATAGCCGCCCCCTCTGCCAACTCTATCGCATTGCTTGCCAGTGTATCCTGTGTAATGTGCTGCTAATGTGGCTCATCATAATGCACAATCATCATAAATAATAACGGTCGCAAATCTCGATGTTTGTTTTAAGCATATAATGTCCTTGAGGTGTCAACGGAGCTACAAAACTATTTAAGCTTGAGCTATCATAACCGACACATGCATAAAAAACCTTCAGCTTTGCTATAGGGAAAGTAAATATACCCTAAGTTTTGCTTGGATTAAAATCGTATTGAAAATGTGTATCATAAATTAAAAAAAATATTTGTTGACTTTAAATGCGGAAAATTATGTTTTCCATTAAGGTGCATACGCAACAATTTCAAGAAAACTCTTTCTGTTTAATTTTAAAATCAATATTTTTAAACTGAATTTTCCTATATGCCATCGGAAAATGCTGGAAAATACTCTGTTGCATTACGTAAAGTCGATGTATCGCCTCGTTGGTTAGTGACAGTGCCTGCCAATCAATGAATATAAAATTTTACACAGCTACCAATAACTGGCAGCCCTCCTCCTTTGTATGCTTACAATCAACGACAATATCCATATCCTGTTCGCGGGGGCTGTATGGTGTGCTGGGGGGTGTGGCAATACATAAAACTTTAGAGGCGCCCTGCTGTACTGGAAAATTTCTGCATACGCGCTTGACTAAAATAAAATGCACTCGACAGAGCGCCAGAAGCAAATGCAGCGACAAAATCAAATCGAACAAATTGAATATGAGAGGACGAGTAAAAGATAGAAATGCTGTGGCGTTTGGGGGTGGGTGTGTGGCAAGGAAGTTGGAGTGGGAATCGGGTGTTTATAGCAGAATGCCATAAAAATAGCAGACAAATTGCACACAAGGCGTCAAGGCGAAGGGCTAACCCCAACCAGACCCAACCCCACCAAAGCAAGTCATGCATATTCGTCCAACCCAGCCCCAAAAACTGAGATGGGGAATCCTCTATCGTCTTGCTTTGCCTTTGGCTAGAACAGTTTTTGGCAAACGACAGCAGAAATGTTGCATTCTCGCTGGAGGCAACGACGATGAAGGTGGCAAGATTGAGGAGCTGTTACGCCTCGAAATGGGAGAATGGTGCCTGCAATGACTACAACTTTCAAGCCTGGCATGCAATGTCGTAAGCGCTGCGTTTACAGTTAGATTTATTACCTGCTAGATGTTGCACATATCGCAGCACAGAGGGGGTGAGAAAGAGAGAGGAAGAGGAGGATGCAGCGAGAATGTCGGCGGGGGAGGTGCGGTGGGTGTTGCGGTGGAGCAATAGCGGATAGAGAGTGTATAGCAATGGTCGTGCGCTTATCGCTGCTGAGTTTTGCATATGTCGCGTCTGCTTTTTTGGGGCACTGCAACTTAGAAGGCGGAACAAGCGAACCAAATTTCAACAGCAAGCGAGAGAATGGGGCAACAAAGGAAGGGGGCAAGTGGATGTGGACAGAAGCGTGAGTAGCGAAAAGCGAATACATTATGAGGCTTCATTTTTGGTAGAATATATAAATTTGTATTATGCAAATTTCATTTTCAATTAGTTTTATGTAAATTTGGTTTTAAAATACATTTTTAAGTGATTCTTTCGGTGAATATAAGCCAATGTACAATGAAGGCATCCTAAATTAAAAATATACCAATCCAAGTTATGTAATCAGTTAGTTCTTATTCCGACATGCCAAAGAAATGTGAAGAAATAAGTGAAATAAGTTTTATATGTTGATGAATTGAAATCGAATTCAGAGCCACAATTCAATCAACGCTATGCCACAATTTCATTTTAAATATTATTCAATTCGAATGTTAAGCAAATTATGGACTTTTTGCAATTTCAAAACTTAAGCTTACTTACAAAAATATATGTATCAAAATGGATTGCCTTTGAAATGCTGCAATTGCATTTGCTGTGCACTTCAAAGTCATTAAATCATTGCAATCAACCACAAAAGCTGCTCTTCATTTGTAATTTGCACCGCCGACGGGCAACAATATGACACAAATTACAAGAAGCGGATGTGCAGCACCCACCGGAAATGCGACTGGCCACAGGCTAGAAGCTTTCAACTCCCAACTTCTTGATTATTGTAGCAGATTGCAATAATTTGCTTATAATTTGCCGCCTTCCTCTCAGAAAACGACAGACTGCACAATGATAAAGTCAGTGAAATGCTACAGAAAACTGCAATGGGGCGAGTGGCATCCAAGACGTAGTCCATCAATTGGATATGGCATCGCGTGCTTGCAACCCAGCGAGTGTGAAACGATTTCTGCCACATGGCGTTAAATGCATTGCCACAAAAAAAAAACCAAAAAAAAAAAACAATAAAAAACAGCGAAATGAAACGCATACACCGAGTTCGCCACTCAACTGAGTCTCAAGTGCCGCCGACGGCTGCAGGCTCTTGCCAGCAGCTTTCTGTTTTTCTTTTTTGCTAAGTGCAACAGGCGCAACAATTGAGGTGTGAATCACAGGGGGGCGAGGTGGGCGTTTGTCGAATGGGTGTCAGTTTAAAGTGCGCTAATGGAGCGCGTCAGTTCTGTTTCAAAGGAAACAGAAAGTATGGGGTTATTCCACAAATCGAAATCTAAATGAAAACAGCAGTGAGCAAAAAAGAAAAGAAGCTAAAGAAATAAACTGTATGACAAACTTAGCACACTCAATGCGATTTTATTACCTGACAGAATCAATAATATAAGCCTAGAAGGGTTGTATATTTATTTCTATTAGCCCAAGCTGATACAGTTTGGCACGATTGCACCCGAGGGCATGCATGGAATTATGCAGAAATTACTTAAACTTTAGTTTGAAGTAGTTGCCAGCCTATAAAAACACTGTGTGAGATAAAATGTTTGCCTTCAGCCCCGCAGCGACTTGCTTCGTTTCGTTTTTCTTTATGGTTAAGCGCTTTAAAGACACCGCTGGGACTTTCTCAGACGCTCACACACACACACACACACACACACACACACAAGCTCATAAACACATGCTCAGGCGTCAATAAAAATCAGCCAGACATTCACCCACACCAACACACACACACATGTACTCACACCCACCTAGTGAGACAAGCACGGACATCGGAAAAGTAAGGACGGAAGCAGGACAAACACGATGCCAGACCAGGACAAAACTCCGTCCGAGTTGTGGTTGTTGTTGTTGTTGTTGCTGGTTTTGGTGCCTTTCACACATGGAAATGTTTGCAGACGCCAGCAAAACAATCCAGTCAAGGGTTGATGGTGGGGGCTGGGCAGCTTTATAGGAAAAGCTGCTTATAGAAAAATAAAAGCCAAAAGACATACAAATAAATTTTCGACCCGGTGCAAAGCAATTTGCGCATTTCCGTTATAAAAATAAAAGGGTTTCTCGTTAAGAACAAAACGAACCAAACTCCGTTCAGCAACCGGCAAATATCTAAAACAAAACGAAAAAAAAAAAAACAAATACATATATAAAAGCCATATTTTTTACAGTTATGACAAACTTAGTTCAATTTAATGAAGTCCGACTCGCTATCTGAAGCTGACAAATCCAGTCTGTCTACTAATGGCCTATGAGTGGAGCACATGCGAGCAATAAACTTGGGATTAAAGGCCCGCTCCATGTCTGTATTTTATTTTAAATTTTGAAGTGCCTTTAAAGTAGTCTCAGTTTAAATGGATTCAGAACTAAATTGTTAGTTTTTATGGATCTACTTTCAATGTCATCGCACTATAACAAATGGAACACATAAATTATAATTGCGATATTATGTTGTTAGTTGAATTTTTGGTTAAAATGCGATGGATCGCTTTCTCCTGTAGTTTTCTATATTTATATATTCCTATAAAAAAATATTATTAAAAAATATCGAACTCAATTGCAAATAAATAATTCGACCCATTCACATTTTCCTTAATTTATTCAATTGGTAACCATGCTTTAAATAGATTTCAAATCTGTCATGCTTCAATTAAAATATTTTTGTTAAATTGTTCTCTACATTGACTTTTATTCACTCAACAATTTCACACCAAGTTGCATCCATTTTAAACTGCCACTGAATCGCACAGCTGCTGCACTACAAGCCACTTGCGGAGCACAGCAACCGCATAGCTCCAAACAGTGTGCCTAATGACCAATTGCTGCCTACAGCCAGCCGATAAAAAAAAAAAATTCAAGAATCCACTGCCATTTTCCTGCCGCTGACCGCTGACCGCTGGCCCCTGGCCGACTTGCCACCAACAGCAGCAACGTCAACCCGCTACATTTGTAAATGCAACACACAAACAAATGCGCACTGAAACAGATTGTTGGAAAAAAAACAAAGAAGCAAGCATAAAATAAAAACAGAAATGTAAAACAAAAACTAAAAGGCACAGAACAGAAAAAAAAAAAATACAGAAATGTAAAGAAAAAATAAAGGCTGCAGGATAAATTGATGGCACAAGCAATACAGAGCGTGCCCCGTCCTGTGGCACCCACCAAAGCCCGTGGGAATTCGATTTATTTTTGTCTGTTTGTTGCTGGTGGAGTGCATGTCCTGGCGCAAGGGTTTAACGCACTTAAGCAATAAAAATCGAAACAATTTTCGATGGTGCCAAGTGAAATTGAAACAAAACGCCAACCGAGGCGGAGGAGGAAATACTTTCGATTTTTGCCAAAATGGTAAATGGTAAACTGTATAAGTGAGAATGTTATAAATAAGTCGAGCAGTCGACAACACACTCAAAGTTGTGTCCTTTTATATGCAATCCGTTTTCTACTTGCCCGGTTGACAAACAGTTTGGGTTTCTGTGTCGTGTACTGTGTCCTGTGTCCTGTGTCCTGTGTCCTGCATCCTCTGTGTGCTGAGTGCTATTTCTTTGTCCTTTTGTGTGTGTGTGTGTGTCAGTTTGTGGGTGTGTGGGTGTACTTTTGCCCTTTCGCATTGGAGCTGGCTACAAATGACTGGCCATAAACGCATCCTGTCTTTTGTTTATGCTCGTTGGCGTGTGGCAAGCGCATAATTGAAAAAGGACATTCGATTGGCAGCCCAACTGCCGGCAATATGGCGGCTAGAGTTATGAAAAGGACACATCATAAAAGCCATTCACGTAAAATAAAGAAATACGGCAATTGATTAAGTAACTCAACTTTTGCACACAATAGTATCAAACGATATCTGTTATCAGTCTGAATTGTTTTCTCAATCAACGAAAATGTTTTTCTCTTCTCTCTCTCTCTCGCTCTCTTTGCAGTGCCTGATCACAGTGCCACGTACCGGGCGGATGGAAAGAACACGCCACTCAAACACGACGCCAAATCGCTAACCGATGAAATGGATCGCATGCAGGACCTCAAGAGCCGTGGCATGCCTCTCAGCAGCAGCAGCAGCACATGCCCCCCATTGTTGGCCGTCGTTGCCCATGTCGTGGTCTATCTGGGTGTGAGGAATGCCTAGTTGCAAACAGACTTCAAATGTAATTTGTACAAAATATAAAAATTGAGAAAAATCTAAAAACCCAAAGTTCGTAATCGTAAGCAAATAGATTTGTAAGCAATAATTTCTCACACATCGATTTCGCCCCGATTAAATGCTAGTTGATATTATTGTTTAGCGCCCAACTCGATTGAAATAATGTACGTGTAAAAAGTTGTTGTTGTTTAGCGAGTAAGTTGAAAAGGTTTTTCCGAATTTTGTTGACAAACCGTGGCAGCATCTAAGGGATAGATACTTACATCGGAAATACAAAGTATTAGCATGTAAAACTGAAGCGAATCGCACATGGGGAGAGCAGATAATGTACTACAACTTAACATACACCTACATCTAAATCTAAATCTAGGTTTAAGTCAAGTGGTCAGGCCGAGCAATCCAAATGTCAATGAAATGTTGCTAAATCCATTTTATTTTAGGCTCATTTTAAGCTTCTTTTTGTGCACCGCAACATGTTTATAAATATATATGTATCCATGAATATATTGTAATTTTAATTTTAATAAGAATTGAAATAAAAATGCCGTCTTAAATCATTTAAACTACGAATTTTCCTTGCTCAACTTGTTCTACAGGTTGTTCCATACACCCAACAGCCGATTGCTGTCAACTCCTTGAAGGTTTTTTAATGTTTTTGGAGTTATGTGAAGTACGCTCAGCTTGTCGTCCAATTAATCAAAGTCATAATTTCAATAACGTTAACAAAACATCTCAAAATGCATATTGCCAAAAAATTAACATCGAACAAAAATATAAAAATCACATAAATCAATATTTATGTCATTCACCTACCGCACCGAGACTGTTTTTGAATGTTCCTTTTTAGAAAGACCCGCAAGCGGAAAAAATGCATTGAACCACATTGGAGTCCTTGGCCCGCCAGCCTTTTGTTTACTTTTTTTCATAAATATTTTATAGCATCGACCCACATGGCGGAATTTTTCATTATGAAGTCAACGCCAAACAAAAAATGAGTAACGCTAGCAGTTTATAATTTAATTTCAAAAGTGCAGCGCAACCATAAAAATACGCAGAAAAAAAAAATGAATGCATAATTATTAAAATAAATTAAATGTCTGCTGTTGCCCTTATGAGTTGCACGAGCGGCCAATTAAAAGCAGGTCCAACGTGGATGCCCTTTTTTTGCTCAAGAGTGTAACACAATCCACAGCCAAAATAACTGGATCACAAAGCCCTCAACAGTCCTTTAAGGACAGCATAAATGAAAAGAAACTTCAACTATTTGAAAGAAACAGCAACTTCTTTATGGGTGGCGAAAAAACCGTGACAACTAAAGTGAAATGGAAACTTTAATGTTCTTTTGCCATATTATAAAACTATACTAAAAAAAAAAACATGTGAATAAATTGTTTGTCAAATTTAAATTGGTTTTCCTCAGGTTTCAGGTCAAGGATTTTTATTTATTTTTTTTTTATTTAATCCGATATATTTTAAACTTTAGAATAGTTTTCTAGCTAGATTTGAAGTCTGTAAAAACATTCAAAGCTATAAATTGTGTCCAACCTTGAACACTCCTTGATACACATGTGCAAATAACTAACTAATATTAAACTGCGAAAACTTTTAGATTTTTACTTAACACCCTTAAGGAACATGCCACACAGGAGAGTTGTTTACTTACACTGCGAAAAATATACGACTAGATAATCAGGATAAGAAAAGAACTGAAGAAACGAAAAATCCAAAATATTCAATGATTTATTATTTATATTTCTGGATATCTGCGAAAGACTTTTTCACTTACAAAGCGAAAAACATTCGTCAGATTATAAAAAATAGCTGAATCGCTAACTATCACCTCATGTTGCACTGTGTATTGTCGTTACCACATGCACCGCACCACTAAGGTAAAATGCCCCCTTTGCCACAGCAACGGCTCGGACCATAAAAATTGCTACCACGGCAATTTGGTTGCATTTTTACACACGCTGCGACGTAAATGGCAAAAAATTGGCATGTGTCGAGCTATGCAGCCGTTCACTTTGCCTGCCCCCTGCACCCTATCCTATTCCCTTTCTCCCAGTCAAAGGTTTATACAAAAGGCGAGTTAATAAAGCTAACAGAGCTGTATGTGCGGCATGTGTCCCCAGAATGGAGAGCAAAATCCAATGTACCTAACCAGACCACCGCAAAAGCCGCACACAAAGACACACACACACACACACACACACACACACTGGCTTGCAAAAAAGAAGCAGCAGAAAGCAGCTTTTTGATCAGCTCAGAAAAGTAGACTTCACTTTTTGTTAACGCCATTTAACGCGCAAACATATTAACAATTTGTTGCTTCCGTGACAAGTGTGCTTGCATTAATTAATCGGGTATTTAATAAAGTCAATTTGTGATTGCGATTGAGTTCTGGTTGTTGATCAGTTTCAAATTGTGCAACAGTAATTGTGATTTTAATTAACTGTTTGACGTGCCTATTAATTTGTTGCACTTGTTGGCTGCGACAGATTGCGTGAGCAAAAGACTCGTTTCAATTTCAGATTCATTTTATTTAATTATAGTTTCACATGTCGATTTTTGTCCGTCAAACGTTTTCCAGCAATACTCAATACTATTTCTATGATCATTATATTTTGCGCAAAAATACCCCAATCCACTCAGGTTGAGCATGCGAAAATGTTCAGTACATAATCTAATGCAACCTTTATTGTTTTCTTAACGCTTCACATAATTCACAATAAAGAAGTTATGGTATCCTTGGTTCACCACGGAAGTGATGTGGTGGGTTTTAAAATATGTTACAGATTCCATAAAAATAGCTAAGAGCTTTCAGCAGAAGAGTTTGAGTAGGAGAACTGGAACTTAACGAAAACCCATCTGTCAAAGTAGTCGATACAACAACCAAAAAAGCTTTCTCAGCGCAATGCTTTTCTCTCACTGTTAATAACAGTACACAATCAATGGAATTGTTAAGTCACTGTTAAAAATATCTTTCTGATAAATTTTACAGACCGAATTTAATTTAATTTCCGTAAAGTTTTTTTAAACAAAGTTAATATTATCCGTACAGACTGGAACTTTATTAATTTTGTATCTTTAAAATGTGTTAAAATTAATAATTTAAAAAAACCAGTATAGAGAACTTAGCGGTTAGAAATTGTGCAGAGCAAATAGTTCTACTCAAACCAGGAATATTTGGACATCTTTAAAAACAATAGAGTTGTTCGTATGATAGGTCTAGTCTGTCTTCATCCGAATCCGAAAAAGTAATAATATCGATTTTAGCCGAGTTTAATCTACGATCTTCAAAGATTGGAATAGCGTTAATAAAGTCTGAAAGACAGACACAGATTTCAAACAACTTATGATTTATTTCTTTGAATAAACATTCTATGAGTCAGAAATTTTACTATGTAGGTTACTACTCACCGTCGCTCGCTTGAAACGGAAAAATATATACACTGATAAGCTGGAAGTTACAAGTCACTTATCATCCAGCAATTATCACGGCTAACAAATCTTAAATGTAATTAGCTGTCTCTGAATGGCTAAAAGACAAAGTTCAAGTTTTCAAAAGTGTAAGATGTGAAAGAGAAAGTTCAAATAGTCTCGATACAATTTTTATAAATAAATAAATAAATTCTAGTCTGTGCACTCAGTTCAGAGACCATAGAATCATCATCATTTTTGCAGAATCACTGCAGTTGGAGTTGAAGTTGATGAACACCAGAACGAACTTTATGAAGATTAACTACACTAGTAATTAAAGATAATTATAATAAATATATTATTATCTGGTAAAAAGTAAACAAATACATATTGATTGGGTTGATCACTTTTTGCTACAAGAATAAACAGAAAGTTTCGAATGAATAAACTTGATCACAACCAATCATTCGCACTTCAAATACATTACTTTATTGAAATTAGCTGATCTTTATTTGCAAATGCACCTGCCATCTGTCAGAGCATAAATAGCATCGTCATTTAGTCAAGCAAATGATAAAAACCGCTCTGATAGCGGGAGTCTAGAGTCTAGAGTCTGCTTCTAATCAGTGCGTATACTAATATGTTTTTATATATATATATAGCCAAGAACGTCGCCTCAGTCAGTCCGTCAGCTGTTAAGCTACTCGCATCTGCTATTTCCCTTTCGCTTCAAATTTCAGTTAAGTTTTAGTTTTGGTTTGCTTGCGCTGCTCAAGAATGGGGTTCTTGTTGTTGGTGTTGACCTCGCTGCTCACTTTTGTGCTGGGCTATTTGAGGCACTGCTACAATTATTGGGAGTTGCATGGAGTGCCACAGTTGCGTCCGCACTTTATCGTTGGCCACTTCTTCAAGCTGAAGTCGGTGCACCTTAGCGAACTGCTCCAAGAGACCTACGATGCTTTCAAAGGCAAAGCACGCTTGGCTGGCAGTTATGTATTCACACGACCCATTGCCGTCGTCACAGATCTGGATCTGGCCAAGACCATACTGATCAAGGACTTTAATAAGTTCGTGGATCGGTCGACTTCAGTGCTAAATCTACATAATAATCCACTGGCGGGTCATCTCTTCAATTTGCACGGCGAGGAGTGGCGAGCACTGAGAACGAAATTGTCGCCAACATTTGCCAGTGGCAAAATCAAGTACATGTTTAATACAATCACCGCAGTGGCAGAGCAACTGCAGCAAACCTTTGACCAGGAGGTGGGAGATGGTGCCGTTCTGGAGCTGCACGATCTGCTGGGTCGCTACACCATCGATGTCATCGGCAGTTGCGCCTTTGGCGTGGAATGCAACAGCCTCAAGAATCCGCAGGCCGAGTTTCGAATGGTGGGTCGACAACTGTTCCACACTAACGACTACAATGTGCGTTGGGTTATCTTTAAGATGACCTACAGAGATCTGCTGCGCAAAGTGCCAATTAACTTCAAAAGCTTCGGCCAGGAGTACACGAAATTCTTCCTACGCCTCGTCCAGGACACAGTTGATCTGCGCGAGCGCGAGAATATTAAGCGAAATGATTTCATGGATCTATTGTTGAATTTGCGCAAAACTGATGAAAACACCGGCTTATCGGTGGAGCAGCTGGCTGCCCAAGTCTTTGTCTTCTTCGTAGCTGGCTTCGAGACGAGCTCCAGCAACATGAGCTGGGCCCTCTTCGAGCTGTCCAAAAATCAGGCCATCCAGTCCAAGCTCAGAGATGAAATCCTAAGTGTGCTGCAAAAACACGGAAAACTAACCTACGAGGCTATGATGGAGATGACGTACTTGGATCAGGTCGTCAATGGTGAGTGCTCTGATTACTATTACAAATTAGATAAGATCGCTTGCTGTGCGTAGATTGACAAGAGATTAGATAATCTACACAGATACCTTTTCATTCTTACGCAGCATTTTATTCAGTTAACGAACCCTTTGACTAAGTAGCCACAACATCAGATTTTATAGATAAACAAAACAAAATAATAACATTAACTCTACTCTAGTCAGTCAAGCAATACAAAACATAAAAGATTAGATAATGGTTAGCCTTCACAGCTATACAGTTACTGCCTTATCTGAATGCATTTGGTATCTTCACAAAATGTGTCTGACAAAAAGTAAAAGTTATTCTAATAATAATTATTTGCTACTGGTAAATTGTACTATATTCTCAGACGAAAGTGGGCGTGTATGACAACTGCTCATGTCTATCAAGTAGAATCGATCCGCATCTAAGCTTCACCCAAATGTGTTATCTGTGATCAATATTTGCAGAGACTCTTCGCAAGTATCCGGCACTGTCATCGCTGACTCGCATTCCCACCGAGGATTACAAGTTGCCCAGCGATGGAAGTGGCTCAGATGGCCACATAGTGCTGGAGCGTGGTGTTACGGTGCATATTCCAGTGCGTGCCATACACTATGATCCTGAGATCTATCCAAATCCACACGAATTCCGCCCGGAGCGCTTTGATCCGGCGGCCATCCAGGAGCGTCATCCGTTGGCATTCCTCGGCTTTGGCGATGGGCCGCGCAACTGCATCGGGCTGCGCTTCGGACGGATGCAGGTAAAAGTGGGTCTCATCACGGTGCTAAGCGCCTTCCAGTTCAGCCAGAAGGGATCCGAAATTCCGTCCGTTACCAATACGCATTTCGTGATGGTGCCCAAAAACGGTGTCAAGATTCGTGTGGATCGTCTACAGGCTGATTGGTGGTCAGATTACAAGTCTCGACAAGTGTAAATAACAGAAATTCAATAAAATCGCTGCATAAACAAATTCTGCTTGGAACTGAAACTGAAACTGAGACTGAAAACTGGCGCCGTCGTTTTGTGAAACATCAGCAGAAAATGCAATCAAATTGATGCCGTTTGGCGGTCGCCTGAAAGGCAAACCCCAAATTTATAGACACCGCCGATTCACCATCAGCCGTCAGCCTCCGCGTCATCCTCAGCCCAGGTTTGGGTTCAGTTCCAGACAGGCTAACCGACACCAAACAACTCTCGTCTACTAAATCATACAAATGATGCATATGCTCAGGTGGAAAGCAGAGGGAAAGTGAGTTCATTATGGTTGGGCCACCCAGTAGAAAAAGCTACTCTTGGCTTGCAACCACAAAAGGTTGTGGTTCTTATCTCCTCTAATGTTGCACTGATTTCCCGCTCTGCACATGCATCCCATATTTCCAACTGACCACATTGTCATCTTTAAAGAGCAAACATGCTAAGAAATGGTCAAAGAAATTATTTTCGAAATTTACGGGCAATATTTAATTATTTCATAATTTAACAAGATGGCACTTAGCAGTTTAAAAAATGTACAGCTGAAATTGGAATTGCAGTGACAGCTAAATAGGTTTGTTGGATTTGTGGCATTGCTGATAAGCTGACTTGGTCAGAGCCATTGTTCAAGCAGATCGATGTCAAACTCAACTGGCATTACTCCTTGAATATTGAATATCTGCACAATGTTCCTACCGGACACATGTGGGCTGGCAAGAAACAACTGCTGCACCACACTTGAGGTACTCTTTCCACCTGAAATCTGACTCCAAGTGTGTGTGCCTGTCAGTGTGTGTGTCAGTCAGTGTGTGTGTGTGTGTGTGTGTTGCTCACATAAATCCAAACATTTGCAATATTTTGCTAATTAGCAGAATTTGAGTGAATAATAAATGCACTTGCTGTGACCCAACTCAAGAGTGAGTGTATAAGGGCGGTGGCAGGGGGAGTGGTGTAGGTGTCATATTAAATTAATGGCCGGCCAAAACAGCCGGCAAATCCAGGATGCCTGGCAACTTCCACATTTGGTGATTTCAGCGATTGATTATCGAAACAGGCCCCGTTGGCGTTCACAGAATATGTGTGTGTGTGTGTGTGTGTGTGAGTGTGTGGAGAGTGCTGCAAGCGAATGTTGATGCAAGACTGCTAAGGCTACTGTTGCACATTTGCAGAAGCAGCAGAAGCAGAAATAATGTGCCGGACATTAATCAATAGCAGGCAAACTTAAAGCAGAGTGAAAAGAAATGTCTGTCGTCAGTTTGTTGCACAAACAGTCAGGTAACAATAAGGGCAACAGTTTGGCATTGCATATATTTAATTAAGCAGGAATATCAATATTTCTAGTAAATTAGGAAATTGATTCAATGACAATAACAATGTTATTCAGGCGATGTTTCAACTGTTTCAGCTGTCAGTTATACTAATCGCCATTGTTGGAATAAACCCGATTTTATAAAGCACACCAGGATTAGTTAGTTGTGTGTAACAAAATCTGTATATTTATGCACAATCATAGTTACTCGTTTGTTGTATTTGAATTAAACTTGAGATACTTACAAATATCTAATTCCATAATTTGATTATCTTGTTTGAATGTGTTGCTCCCTTCAAAAATTGTTTAAGAAGTGTATTAAATGCATAATGCTCACTTTTAAATTTATCATCATCAATATTATTATTGTAAAACCACAACTTGCGTGTTACTTTGATTTATTTGGTGTTTGGAATATTCAACGTTGCATGTATTGCAAAAAGCGACATATTTTTTTAAAAACTTTTCTACACATTCGCACTGAGTACAATAATAAACGATAAGCAAAACGCATTGCAAAATCCGATTTTTTCAACAATTGAATGATTGACTGCAGAGTCAAACAAAACAGAATGAAAAGTGCCAAAAAAAATGTCCATTTTATGTGCAGAGCCGACGACGACTTTCCAATGCGATCTGACAAAATCAACTGAGTCAAGCTCGGCAGCAGCTCAACTTTAAGTAAGTTGCAAGCTGCTGATTGAGTACAAATGCGTATGCGAAACAGATGAGAGCAGCGAATAGGACTGGCAATAAGACCCCGTTCAGAGAGAGAGAGAGAGAGCGAGAGAGAGAGAGAGAGAGCGAGAGAGCGTGAGGCAAGCTGCGATCGACTGTGTTTGTAGTTTATTGTTATTATTATTATTATAATTATTATTATTGTTAGGCGGCAGCAACTGGGCAAATTTATGTGCTGGAAATGATTGATTTTTAATAGAAAAAAATATAAAAGTGTTTTCATATTCGGTGTAAGATAAGAACAGTGTCTTAAAAGCCTTAATTTTAATTTGCGAGCTTCAAAAGAGAAAATCAGACTGAAAGATCACACACACACACACACACACCCACCCGCAGACTTGGTAGGCGCTTTTCAATAACGGTATCAGGCAGTGCAAGCACCAGCTTTGCTTGAGTTAAAGTTGAAACAGTGGCCTCAATTCCCCCCATTTTGCCAACTTAATTGCATACCATATATCAGTTTTAGTTGCTTCGGGCTCACACTTTTCCAGCGGGCGGCTAATCACCACGTCAGATTCCCCTTACTGCCATCGCCGCACTCCCCGCGCAGGCAATGAATAGCCTATCATTTTCACACAACACACGCACACAACCAATAAATAATAGAAAACAAAAACAGCAGCGAATATTAAAAACAATCAAAAACAAAAGAAAAAAAATGTCTGCAGCATAAAAATGATTGTTATGAAGCGAAAACGTGGAAAAGGATATCCGCGTTGCCGTCGTCGGCGTCGTCGTCGTCGTCGTCGTCGTCGTCGCCGTCGCCGTAGTCATCGTCCTGGTTCCTGGCTTCTGGTTGATGGTTTCTGGCTGGCTCCTTCATTTTTGCATTGCGTGCCAATGCACTTGCGCCACAAATCATTTTCGTCCTGGGAAAAGGGTTAGCTTGGCTGAAGGCTCGCAGGACTGCGAACTTGTTTTCAAGTTTCTTTCGCTTCCCTGACAACTTTTTTGTGTTGCTTCCTTTTTTGTTTGTTGGTTTTTTTTTTTTTTTTTTTGGTTTTCGGGTAGACTAATATAAATTTTGACACCTGATAATTGCTTTGCACTCGCTTCCGCGTTTTGTGTACTGTATGCGACGACGACGAGGACAGCTGCAGCAACTACTCAGCCCCTCATATTCGGTGTCTCCCATCTTCCCCTGCCGCACCTTGTAATTGTGAATGAACATGCAAAGTTTTGCCGCCTGATCAGAAATGTGTGCAGGATAGTTGTTAAGGATAGTTACTTGGGGGGTTCTTGTTCTGGGCCCCAATAAATCATACCCATATTTTTGGTCTTTGCAGTTTAACGTTGCAGGGCGTTTAATAGGCAAAGTTATTGTGAATTATAGGCGCAACCTTGATGGCATTTAACCCATAAAAGGGGAAATTGGCAATTAAAAGTGCATAAAACACGATAATTATATCAAACCGGGTGAGCTTGGCGAAATATGAGTAACTCCTATTAACAGAATTGAAATGTCCTCATATGGCAACAAGGCAATTGAGAAACAAAATCGTATCAAATAGTGCTCACCTAGAAGATACCCAGTTCAATGTTGCATCTGTCTTAATAGCGATATTGACAAAAAGTATTTATAAACGTATATTAATTGAAACAGACTCGTGATTAAAAATAAACTACTGTAAAAGAATAACATTTTGCAACAAAAATAAAGTAAGCAATACATAAAAACAATAAAAAAATTGCGCATTATAATTAACGGATGCCATGTTAAAGAAAATAAAAATAATATACAAATATGCAAATAAAATAATTACGTCGGACCAGGAATTGTAAATATTTACATAGTTTATTATATTCAAGAGTTTCTTGCTGTATTTAAAAAATATAAATATATAAATTCATGAATGTCGAGGGATTATAACGACTAATCCACATAAATACAAATGTATTTATTAGCGTACAATGAGTAAAGGGTTTTTTTTTATCACGTATGCAACTATTTGTAGCAGCTGTTTTACAAGGCAATGCCATGACCAATGACAATCAATTTGCGCTTAGCACGCACTCGCCAACAACAACAAAGAGAACGACAATATTAAATAACAGCACACAGCACACAACACACAACACACATGAGCTGCAAGCGTTTTGCAGACAAAATTCATTCATAAATTCACAAATGGCGCGCTCCGAAAAATATGCAGAGCAAATTTCCCACAACGAGCGACGTTCGTTCAATCGAAAAGCGCGTTCAACGAGCGCTCCACTTAGGCATTCAACTGTGGTGAATTTCAGCAGCCACCCCTTATTGGGTAATGCGCTAACACAGTCTTACACACTCTCACACTCTGGCACTCACACACACTCGCACGCACACACACCGTCGTGCTGCAAATAAACCAAAAGTTAGAAAAAAAAAACAAAGTGAAGCAAGCGCCCACCAACAAAAAGCCAAATAAAATGTAGCCAGCAACAACAAAAATCACAGTTGTCTGATTCGTTCGCGACGCAACTGCCACCGGTAAAAACCACCCAGAGCCACCCATCCACTCACCCGACCACAAAAACAACAACAACAACGACGACAACGACGCCGACGACTACGATGAAAACGATTTGCTGTAGAACATTCACATGTCTTCGGCTCGGAATCGCTGCTTCGTGCTTCATTCGCTGCGGTCGCCAGTTTCAGTCTGACGACAACGTTCGTGGCGAGCGGTTGTGTTTGTTTGCAGTGCGTTCACCGAAAGCCGTAAAAACTCGAGTGTTGCATGTTCTCCAAACTGTTGCTGACCCAAAACAAATTCCAAATCATACTCAATATTCCAAAGACCCAATTAATAAAACGCTTCAAAATCCATCAAATCACTGGAACAACTAATTTACAAATGTAACTATCAACAAGTTGCAAGAACAAAAACAACAAGATTACTATCAACAAGCTCGAAATCAAAGCACGCTAATCTCAAGCGACTTGCTCGCCTGTTTTTCAAGCGCTCATCGGCAGAAAACGCGCGCGTTTTTTACCGCGTGCTGGCAAATGCGTGTTTACCGTAATTATATTTAAAACAAAGTACCTAAAAAAGAACAAAAATAAAAAAAGAAGCTAAACTTAAGCCCTGTTATTAATACGAGTACTCACAGACACACCCTCCCATGCCCCCCCAAAACACAACACACACACACACACACCCCAAAATGATACCGGAGTGAGACGGTCAACGGGCAACAGTCAACGGTCAACGGTCAACGGTGAATAATCGCAGTCGACGTTGGGACGCGTGTTTTTGATGTATTCGTTCGCATATGAATTATAGAAATTTGCCTCTGAAAGTGTCTGACTCTGTTTTATATTGCCCCACAGTTGGTCGTTGCATAGTTGGAGGCGGCGTGCACAATTGCAATTGCATATTTCATGCTGTTGCAATTTAAAGTTCATTGATATCCATAAACAGCACTCGCTAACGAAGCCGCCGATTACACACACACACACACACAGACACACACATCTACTTATGCACGTATGTAAATCGCCTGGCACATTATTACTACATATATTTTATTTGCAAATATGTTGGCCATAGACTGATAGATATTTGTTTGGGCCAACAAACAACAGCACCAGGAGGAGGCTACCAACTTTTGGACATTTGGGAGCACATGTTTTTGGCCTCTGCCATTTTCATTTCATTTGCATTTTACATAAAACTTTGTCTGCCTTTGTTGTTGTTGTTGTCGATTGTCATTGCCAGAGTTGATTGCGATCGCATTTGTTTTACTATTTTCGGTAAAGGGGTGGGGTGGCTGTGTTGCATGTCACGTGGCAGACCAAATGCGATTTAAAATAATCGAATCGTTCAGAACACCATGAACAATGAATGCATAATTCTATTTTAAATGCAAACACTCTTTTTTATTGTGTTATTGCTGTTCTTGTCGATGTGGTTTGTTTTGTAAGATAAAATAACTTCATTTGAGCGTAAAGCAAACATGTATTCCAATACATATTGTATGCAAGTCGACAATTGTTGACTTACAAAGTGGCTAGGTCGAGAGTAATTTAATTGAGTTAAGTAAATATTAGCCAGTCAAAGTAGATAAACTCAACGAAATATTCCAAAGATTTACCTTTCTTATAGCTTACACATAATCATCAATATTAATTTAGCCTGATAAATTCATAAAAAACGAATTTGAGATAAATCTGAAAACATAACTGAACAAACAAATATTATATCTTTTAGGCTCTCTATAAAACCGAACACAATTAAAATCATTTCCTTACATTTTTTCTGTAACGTTTATTAAAATTTTAGAAACGCATTTCATAATTCCATAGAAATTTTGACGTTTGAACATTTTCATATAATTACCACAAAATGTTCACGTATGTTAAAAAAAAACAACTAAATTAAGAGTTGATATTTTTTGTTTATCGTTGCAAGAGTCGAATAATTTGTTGACCCACACAGAACACATATTAAGTAGATGCAATTGAGCACAATGCACATCAATGGCAAACAACGCAGGGTCAATTTCAGTCCGAATACGAATCCAAGTAGCAGCATTGAAATCAGAATTTTTTGCCACGTATTTTGACATGCCCCATTCCGTGGCACTCGTCACTCTCCACTCTTTGACATGATGAAGCAAAATTGCATACCTCCCTTGGCAATTGCCACACAGTCGATCTTGGCCACTTGGCATATTATTCCCGGGCAATTGCTGCTGTTGTTGTTGCCGTTGTTAATAACAAGCGATAATAATCAACTTCCGTGCTGGAGGCGCTCATGTTCGTGGATTGGCGAGGGGAGCTGGGGTATGTGTAAAGAGCTGAGCAAAACTTTGCATACCAGAAGGCGCCGCCGAGCAGTGGATTATTTTTCCATACATTTTGATGTATGCCATTATGGTAATTTTGTGCCGGACTCCAGTTTGTATGCACGTCTAAAATAGACCAAAACAAAGAGAAATAATTTCTGAAAAATGTCGAAGTTTCATCGCGATAAAAACGAAATATATCACGTGCTAATTTATGTTTTGTGTTGCAAATTGAAAATGTTTTCCCAGCAAATGGGTCGAGTTTGTGCAGCATCTGCAGCACTTTTCTCTAATACTGCATAACCTCAGGCCTTTTGACCTTGTGTATGTATTCTACACTGGACATCAGGATAACGGGGGATTGGATGATAAGCACCAGCAGAGAATGTATCACTTTGTGTGTTCCTCTAATGTTTTTTGGCAACACACACACACACACGCACATAATTTGCACATAATTCAACAGCTGATTATACAAATTGTGCGGCATACTTGGGGGCAATAGCTCGCCTCTGAGGTGGCCCTCGACTTTGCATGTCCGAAACGATAAACATAAACATAAACATAAAATACGATTATTTTCATTCCTTGCCGCTGCGACATACAAAATTCCATGAGTAGCGCTTATTACGAGCCATAAATTTTGGCCCGGAATCAGCCGCAAACATTTTTGTTTTTTTTTTTTGTTTTTTTGTGCAATGGAGTTGAATGATTTTACGACTTTGAATATATTGAAATCCTTCTGATCATGCAAATCAAACAGGAAACAATTGTTTCTTGATTGTGTCCTGTAATCACAATATTTATTCATATTAAAATTATTTTCTTAGTTGTTTCAGTATTTTTGAGAAACTTCGGTTAACTTTTAGTAAAATTATCGGAAAATCTTTTTTTATTTTCAAAAATTCCTTTTCAATTTGTATTTTAACTAATTTAATAATAATTTAACACCATTAAGGGGTATAATTCACAAAACGAATTGATTAATATGAAGTGGAAAGATTAAATCTGCTCGAATTTTCCGGGTTGACTTCTATCATGTGAATATTTGCATTTCTATGCGGGTCAAGGATAAAAAATTTCCAAGGCAGTCTTAAAATTTGTTGAATAACTAGAATAACTATTGAAAATTTAGATTTAAAATTTAATTCGAACTCGGCTGTAAAGAGCACTTAGATCGATAATCATGAGATGATAATTCCAGTCGATTCACTCGCTGCTAATACTTCTTTTCATAGCAGTCGCCTCGCTGCTTGCATGCAGACATGAATAACTTTAAATGGGAATTAAATTCGAGTTGGTGGCGGCCGCAACTGACAGAAACAATTTTAAAATGACATTTCATTAAAATTGTTTGTTGCTTTGTTCTTACTTGGATTTTGTATTGATTTTTACGTGGCGCACTGCAATTGAAAGCAAAGTTTTCAGCTGCCGGCTCCTATGTGTCCTTTGTTCACGTTGCCCCAATCAGAGGTCGTGTCAGCTGCCCTGTAAGCCCAGCCGACTCCGGCACAAGCCAACAAGACAACAAGGCAGCAAGGCAACACCCAACAGCCACGAGACTACACTAAAAATGTCTAGTAAAGAGGCATAGCAATATTATTAATAATTTAGAGCATGCGGGCTATGTCAGTTTAGATGGCTAGGACAGACAGACAGTCAGACAGACAGGCGGACAGACGGACAGACACCCGCCTGGCCTATAACTATTACCTGGAAGTATTGCCCATCGGCAGGCACACAGATATGCAAATCTGATTTGCCTGCTGAAGCCATAGCAAGTTTTTTGTTCTTAGAGGCGACACCACTCGCCTGTTTGTGCAGCTAATTGATGTAGGTCTTTATATTTGTTTGTGTATGCAACTCCTGGATAATAACCTTATTTGTTATTGAAGCTAACACAAATTGACTAACTCTCTAGGACCACTCTTATTATTACAATTGTTTTTGTTGTTACTATTCAAATTATTGTTATAAAATTATATTAAATCGTAAATTCACATTTACCTTGCCTTTCAATCACAAAGTGTTCACAAATTCGGTATACTTTCAATTTCTTCATTCCATATTTTTGCAATAAATTTGTAGTAATCGTAAATACTGATAAAACTTATACAAGCCACTCAAATTATTAATTTATGGAGAAAGAAATTATAAAATATTATTAAATGCACATTTAAAACATTAGCTAAACTGAACAGCTACCAGCAGTTATTGAATAAATAGGATACTTCTTGTTTTGAATATGTATTCCCTAAATTAACGTACTTATTTCAAACGCCTTCAAGCGAATTCCTGCTTGGGCTTAAGTCCAATTACAACTGCATTGCGTCAGATATATCAGCTATCAGTTGACATATGTCACGTGCACTCAGCAAAAAGCAGGCAATAGAAATGGCGACTGCAGCCATAAAGAGCAACTATTTCAGACTCAACAGACGAATTCCAGCAACATAGAGAGCTGCATGACTTTATGCTTTATTTACGAGGCACACAAGCCATAGAGGACAGCCCACACACTCACACACACACTCACACACACACTCACACACACACACACACGCACACACATAACACGTTACGGCACAAACGAAATATTTCATTTCCGTTCCATAAACAGTTTTGGCCCTAGGCAATGTTTAAATGCAACAGCAATAGCAAAATGAAATCAGCACAGAGAGAGAGAGAAGCAATGGGAGCCTCGGGGGCAACATGCAACACCTTTGCCAGATAGTTGCAGGTCTCGGTTAATTTCAAGCAGCTGCTCGCCTATACAATTTACAGAGCCTGAACACGCAAAACCTTTTGGCAAAAATGCCTAGCACGGCTCAGACGTAGACCAAGACAAACACAGAGAACGCTGGGGAATGGGACTGGCAGCAGGTTTGAGTCCGGGAATCGGGAATCCGGACCCAATGGGTGCTTTAAACTTGAAACTTTCTAATTTAACGTATATTCGACGTCATGATTATTGTTTGCCTTACCGGCCAACCATTGTTTCGTAGTTTCGATTCTGTTTTCAAGTACTTTTGTTGAACTTTTCGCTGTTTGCACGCATAAATAGCAACAGCAACCAGGCTCAACGGCAACCAGCACAACTTCTACCAATAGAGGCGCGCTAATGATGGCCAATTACCACGGCCCGAACAACCAGCATGAACAGTTATACGTACAGCCCGGGGGCATAGAGGGTTCATCGGTCACTGCGCTCTGAGCTCATCCCTTTCCTAACATTAAAGTTCAAGTTTACGGCTCACATTATTATTCTATTATCTTCTACAACAGTTGCAAAACGTCTAATGAAATAAACATGTGCAAAATATTTAAGAAATAAAATACAAATCAAATCAACATTATTACGAAAAAGTGATTTACAATGCCCAGAATATATCATCAAAGACTCAGACCGGCCTGGGCGACTGCAACAAATGTGGTTTTGCTGCTACTCATTTCAATGTGCCACAAATGCAGCTTGCAAAGGATTGATGTGCCAGCCGAGGTGATTGGTAAGTTCAAGTTCAATACAGCTGCCATCTGCAATTTAGTATAAATTAAGGTACAAATAACATAAATATGTTTTAAAATTACTATACACTGGCTTCGTATATTATTATGTGCATAGCATGTTTGTATAATTTCAATTTTTAAGTGCACTATCATATTACAAACGACCATGAGATGGTCAGAAAAATAAGCAAATTACGTTTTCTAAAAAGTAAAAGCAATTAAAAGATTACAGCAGCAAAATGGTTAAAGCTAATTTGTAAATCAAAGATTTAAGTGTGATTTGGTAGTAACCAATCAATTTGTGGTCAACACACATATTTCATGTTTAAGTCTGATAAAAGTTGTTACTTAACAAGTAATATTTTATAATTCTACGCCAAATACTTAAAATAAATAAATAACGTGTACAATTTTAAAAGTCTTAATTTATATTTATTGTAAAAATTAACTCTTATTTAAATATGAGAAATAAATTGCATAAACCAAAATAATCCTCAACAAAGACACATAATTAATTACAGAATAAATATCAAAAATGTCGCCAATAAAAATAAACATAACCTCAATAATGTGGTAGTATCACAATAAAACGAATCATAATAATAATAAAAGGCTGTATATGTGGCACTCAATTGCTAAAACCTTTTTCCACAATATACAAATTAACATTGATTCCGGGAGATTATTAAAATGACAACATGAATGCTCTGGTCCATTACAGTTGATCCCAAATTTAGTTTTCCAATTGCAAATGTGACAGCGCCTGTGGGACGTGACGCTTTCCTCACTTGTGTCGTTCAGGATTTGGGGCCATATAAGGTAAGCCGAAATACACGGGGGAAGTCCCCAAACAAATCTGTTAATAACAGCCCATCAAATCACAGATACCATAACACATACATACACAAATACAAACGCATAAACATGCATACATATATACAGAAGGTGAACCCCTCGTCTCAATTACACACTCAATAAGCAGCCACAAAAACCCAACCGGTCGCATTAATATTCATTAGCATTTTACCTTCACCCAGACGGAAAACTCGTAATCTCAAAGACCAAATCTCGACACCCAAAACAACACCAACAATCGCAACAACAGTCAACAACAGCAACAACAACGCTGAATTGAATGGAAATGAAAGTGAAAATAAAAGCATAAATAGGAATATGCAGAGCTTAGCAATAACAAAAGCGAAAATCACATAAAAAGTAATTGAAATATGAATGCGAATGTGTTAAGCGAAGGGCCGCATCAAATTGAGGGTTGTAGGGTGCACCGTTTGTGGCTGCTATCAGGTTTCTCAGTCGGTTGGGGAGGGGGTTGAGGAGTCGACATGCTTCATCATCGTTTCTGTAACTGACTGTCTTTCTGTTTGTCTGTCTCTCTGCCTGTCTGGCTGTCTGCCTGTTTGTCTGCGGGTTTCAAAAGATATGCAACAAAGCCAAAAGGCAAAGCACTATTGAAGCGGAAAGCTTTGTTCTCTCAGCACCCCACTCTAGCAACCCCAACCAACCCCGACCAACCCCAGACCAACCCCACCGAACCCGAAAACACCGCTTTGCACAATTAAGCGATGTTCTGCTCAAAGATAATTGAGCAGGCACTTGGGTGTAATTACTTATTTTTTGCTGACAGTATGTTCGGTTTTTCTGGAAGCGCCAAAGTCAAATTCAATTTGAAGGCGCCCCAACACAAATAATTCATTAGCCTAGCCCATTATCCATCGATAGGCTGTTGTCATTATATTTAAGTATAATCGTTTATATATATATATATATATAAATGAGAACTGAAATTGAGATTAGTCCAATACCCTCAAGTGTTAACAAGTCCGCTCAGCTGAGCCACTCGAATTGTTTTCCCACGTTTGCCACTATTTAACATGCAAAATATTCAGTTTCTGGGCGAAGCGTCGAGGGAGATTGGTTATTATATGCCTTATACACAATATACCCATTTGAGCCTCAACTTGCATGCTGCGTGCTTTATCGCATCATAAATTACCGGCATAACTGTACAATTACAGCCAATTGTGTATGTGTGTGCGTGACAACGCTACTAACTACTTTTGACTCTAAAGTTTAGAGTCATAAGTGAAATAATTGGCAACAGTTCTTGGAAAAGATTTTTGGATAATTATTGTGCAATGCATGCTATTTTATAAATTTTAGGCTGGTTCAGAGGAACCCTAATCTGAGTGTATTTACCCAAAAATAGCGAGCATTTAATAATAATCAAATCAATGACTCATTTAATGCATTGAAAAAGTGCAATTATAGAAAAGAAAGCAGCCCTCAAAATTGCTCATTTCAGATGTAATACAAACAATTCATCACTTCAGATACAATCCACTTGCCATATTTATTATTATGTGTATATAAATTGGGATATGAATGTGTGACTTAGGAATCAAGTAATTCTCAGCTGGGATTAATTTAATTTTAGTTCCATCAGATCAGGAAGCTTCTTTTATTGACTACAAAAGTCTTGGTCGATGCATGACTGATTTACTTTTGTGTTTCGATTCAACACGTAAAAATAGATGTTTGCCCCCAAACCAGCTGTTGTCAACTATAAATTTCATATGCTTGCAGCAAAAATAACTTAAATTACACGCCCACCTCTGTTAACTTTCCCACACAGGTTGCGTGGCTGCGCGTCGATACGCAGACAATATTGACGATACAGAATCATGTAATAACCAAAAACCAACGGATTGGTATTGCAAACTCGGAGCACAAGACCTGGACGATGCGCATCAGGGATATCAAGGAGACGGACAAGGGCTGGTAAGCACACGGCGCCACTGCAAGTGATCTCAACTGATCCTAAACAAGGGCACACCTTTAAATTTACAGGTACATGTGCCAAATAAACACGGATCCGATGAAAAGCCAAATGGGCTACCTAGACGTTGTGGGTAAGTGAACGGAAGACAAAATTCAAGGGCTGTTATGGTGCAGTAAATCCCAAATTGCCTTTTTATTTCGTTTGTCAAACAATCATACGCCTCGTTGCCATTGCGGCAGGCCATTGTTCGAACGGTTATTCATATTCCGCCATTTATATATATGTGCATATATAAATAAAAATGAAAATACGAAAATGAAAATAAATCCGCAAACAAACGTTTCCACATCGCGGCAGTGAGAATACAGAATTAAAGATCGCTTTTATTAACAACAAAAATAAAAAACTTTGCTGGCTAATGCACACGGCTCAGCGGCAGCGAAACATCGAGTGGCTGCTCAACCTCCGCTTCACCCCTTCGCCCCTTCACCCCTTCACCCCTCTTTCCCATTCAGAACCCAACGACCCACTCTATTGTGACTACTTAAACATGTTTAACCGTCCACTGAACCGCAGAAATTGTTGATTTTGAATTAAAACCGTGCACGGTAAGAAATGTGCCCGGCCTAGGAAATGGTTCGCTGCGAATACAAACCAGTTGTCCATTTGCGGTCTTCAAACCGACCCCTCTAACATCACACAACCACAATCGGCACCTCTTCCTATGCCCCAACCACTCACAGTTGCCTAAATACCTTTCGCTGGAAAATCTAAATCAACGCGCTAAATATTTTAGCCACCATGCAACCGGGCTCGGACTTTTGCGCCAAACACGAAAAACTATAATCAACTGTGTGTATTTGCAGTGGATAATCAGGCCACCACAGCAGCAACAGGAACAGGAATGAGTAGCATTCGAGGGGTGAGCAGAGACGCGCTGGGGCTGCGAGCTGAGCTCTGATGGGGTGCTGCTAGTGCTGATGATTTTCGTGACCAAGTGCAGTTAAATAGCCGACGACAAACGGCAGCGGTCACACAGTTGGCAGCTCCGTCCGTTTGAATGCCATTTCCCCCATACACACACACATTCACACACACATACACACACACACACACACATTCGAAAATACAAAATGACAGAATATATATGATACACGACCACCCCCACACAAAGGTATTTGGCACGAATGGCATTTAGGCTGATGAGATTTTCATGGAGCAATGCAGTTTGAGATTAATGCACACCATTATTTATTGTTTTGACAGCAAAATTGTTAAGCAAATAATTGAATAAGTTGAACCGTTTATGTTGACTTCTCTTTGAAAGGTATCCAACACTTTTAGGGTTTTTTTTAACTTATAAAAGCCGGTAAAACTAATCACAACTTTTTCATTATTATAAATTCCATATTTTTAATATCCAATATTTCAAGACACTCTAAAGACTAATACTAATAGTTACTAATAATATACAAGCTTTGGGCAACATCTTTACGATGATATTTTTAATAATAAAAGGCAGGCTCCCTTCGCTTATGCTTGAAACATTATTTTTTACTTTGGAATAAGCTCGAATAAGAATCGCAGACATAATAATAACAATTAATTACAAAATTACTATTCACCTGTTTGAATTCTCATTTTTCTGTTATTGCACTGCAGCATAATTTTGGTAACAGACTTATTACCGTATAATATTCTTGGCCCAACACAATCACGGCGACTTATCTGTATTGTTGTCGCCCCCATTCAGTCTTTGCTTCTAATTAGCACCAGTTCAGTTGAATACTCGCTTCATTCCGAATCCCCTTTTCAGCCCTAACCTTGGTCACTTAATGACCATTCAGTGGTCAGAACAGTTCAGCACACAGCTGGACACGTTAGGATACCCCCAGCATTCCCGCTACTCACCTCCCCGCCCCACCAGTCAAGCGACTCGCGTCTGTCGTCTGTGTTGACTCACCCTATGACAAGCTGTTTGTCAACACCAGCACATTTTTTGGTCATTTACCTACCACATAATTGCGGCATATTATATGTATGCATATGGTACACATACCAGGTGGGGGCGCCTACTTTCCGCCCCTGCCATTGTGTATTCCCCCTGATATTTCAACGGCATTATTACGTTTTCCCGGTTCTGGGGTTTTCCGCTGAGGGCTGAAACATTCGCCGCTGTGGTCGTGGTCACATTACGAGTAAATATGTAAATTATTTTTTATTTTGTTTCGGCGACGGGACAAGTGAAAAGTTTGTCCTTTAAACAAAGGCGCCGACAAGGACTCATTTGCCGTGCAAGGATATCTTTTGGGACACATGAATATGAATCAGATTGCTGGCTGAGTGAAAAATTAATGCAAATTATTTAAATGCAATATTAACTAGCAATTTAAAATACTTGCGCCTTTATTTAAAATAACGTGCAAATGCTGATCATAATATTTCTCATTGTGTATCTCATTCTCTCTCTCTCTCTCCCTCTCTCTCTCTCTCTGTCTATTTCTCATTCTCTTGTCTATTCTCTCATTTCATGCATTATGCAATAATATTTTTTTTAATAAATGTTATAAACATTATCTTGCTGTGATGACGTCAACGTGGACGCCGACGACAATCGTCTGCCGGCCTCGATTGGAATGGCAAACCGATTATTATTGTTGCTGTTGCTGTTGCTACTACTGCTGCTGCAGTACCGCCGGATATCCTAGATTATCCCACAAGCACGGACATGGTCGTACGCGAGGGCAGTAACGTGACGCTCAAATGCGCTGCTACCGGTTCACCAGAGCCGACAATTACATGGCGACGCGAAAGTGGAGTGGCCATCGAGTTGGCCAACGGCGAGCAGGGTAAGTCTTTACCTTGCCAAAGGGCTTTGGGATGAAGTTGAAGTTTTGGGGTTTGAAGTATCACCATGGCCACATGCATACCTGACCCTCTCTCTCTTTATACATATAACATATATATATATATATATATATATATATATATATATGTTTATATGTGTGTGCATGCAGTTGTGTGTAGGAGTGGTAAGTAGTTTTTTCTGCTGTTGCCTGCTGCCTGCAGCCGGCTGCATGAGTTTTGCCAGCCAACATTTTCGAGTACTTTTGCACAAAAAGGTAGCATAGCAGCCGGCTGGGTTATCGCCCAGCAGACAAGTGCACAACAGCAGCGGGTACGTGGCCAAAGTACCCAAGTACCAGTTCCTATCCAACCAGCATAATTTTTTTATTTTTCCTGCTAGTGTCGATGTGTTGGTGGCACCAGCATTTCCCTCTGTGCCTCTGATGATGACGTTCGATGGCTGCACTGACAGAATTAACGAGTGGTTAGTCAGTGTGTGGGTAGGAGGAACAAAGGTTTCTAATTGGCCTTGAAGCACCTGTGGTAGAGGGGATAACTAGCGACAAAACCATGCTCAGTTTTTGATTTTATGCAAACTAGTTGCGAAGCAGGAGCATTAAGAATGACTCATAAACAATGTTGACCAGTGTCATTTAACAAGTTGGGTTAAGCGATTTAATACATAATTAATAAATACACATATTGTAAAATGCAAAGAATTTCAACTCAGATTAGATAATTTTTTATTATATTCCTATGCATCCTTGTGCAATGTGCAAATTCCTTTTATATTCAAACTCACTTAATACACACTTTAAAATATGGTCTTTATATATATTTAGATTCTTATCTAATCAATTGGTTTATAAGCTCCCCATATTTTTAACTTCAACACAGCATTCGCTCAGTGTAGTCCATTGCATAAGTTATGCTTTATAAACAGGGCCAGCCTCATCAAACTCCACACGAAAGGCCAAAATCAAAAGTTGCCTAGAAAAAAGCCACACGGAAAAAAAGCAAAACCCAAAAAGAAAAAAAGCAAAACGGTGGTCAGAAAAAAAGAACGAAATCAGCATAAATACAACAAAAGTTGGCAAAATGACCTTTTTATGGTTTAAATTTCTGCCACCATAAAAAAATAACATGCTCAGTGCAACTGCCGAAGTTGCTGCTACAATTTGTGATACGCGATGCGAGTTTATGTTGTTATTTTAATTTTATTTTATCTTACATATTATTCATGAAATAGAATATGGCATATTATATATATTTTGAAACGTTTACATTTTCCATTCAATGTTATCGACATATATCAAAATCAGTTTAGTTGTTAGAGTATTTTAGCAACGGTGCTTTAAACAATTATTTTGTTGGTTGTTTTAAAATTGCCCGCCCCATTTGTGGGGCAAAAGTTTTTTTGTATTTGAAATTTGATTATTTGGTTTGGTTGTTCAAATGGAATCATGGCGTCCGAGTAAAGTTTTTATGCTCTTTTAGCGTGGTGCGACTGTGGTGCTGTTCATTTCAACCAAATTACATGTTATTCGTGGCTATTACGTTTAATGACCACACAAAAAGTGTGGCTAATAAGCAATGCGGCTATACTGGCATTAAAGTCGCACTGTGAACCTGCGCTGCGCGAATCAATAAACGAAAAATCAGCTTATTACTCACACACACACACACACACATATATATATATATACATATATTCATTGCATTGCATACGTAACTATTTCAAGCGCAAACTAGCCAGCACTTCCGCTTCCGGTGCACCCAAACACAAAAACCGACACACTTCCACTCACACACACATAGACGCATAAATAGATATGGGACATATCCATATCATCATCACAGTGCACTTGCAGTCTATGCTGCTGCCGGCTTAGCTAAACAACAGTCTACAACTATGCATTTTATATACATATATATATATGTGTATATATAAACCGACTATCAAAACAGGATATTTGCGTGAACCTTACCGCAGCCCCATTTATGGCCTCCGTCTAAAGGTCGATCCGACTGGCGAACAGCAGCATAAAAGTCGCTAAAAGTTTTACCCTTTTGTATAGAACTTTTGTTGTACAAAATAAACCCGGAAAATATGCATGAAAAAGCTTAGTCGAATATAATAACTATTATTACATGGATAAACATTTTGTAGATACATTTGTAGTTATATTATAATTGCATAGATACTTTGGTTAAGCAACAACTTTCAAAATGTGGCCGTTTATGAAAATGGTCGATTGTTCACAGGGACTATGAGTAGCTTGAGGAAGATTTATCTCCCAAGTTTTCTTCCATATGAACATATGTAAAATTAACAACCTAACTGACTATCTGTTTATACGTTTAACAACTAATTCTATCTTCTTACACTTAAATTTCTTTAATTCGTAGTGCCCAGCATTGAAGGCACCGATCTGATTATACCCCGTGTCAAGCGGCAGCATATGGGTGCCTATTTGTGCATAGCTTCAAATGGAGTGCCTCCCTCCGTGAGCAAGAGAATAACACTTGTGGTCCACTGTAAGTAGTGCCACAATTGAACTAATTTAAATCAATTAATGTAGTAATGTAATTATTCATTTTTAATTTATTTAAATGTTAAACAACAGAGCATTGATTTTAAATTTATTATTTTTCATTAACTGAATTGCTTAATTAATAGTTTACCTCGTAAAACACTCGTTGCAGTTCCACCAATGATCACGGTGCAGAATCAACTAATTGGCGCTGTGGAAGGCAAAGGTGTCACTCTAGAATGCCAGTCGGAGGCATATCCAAAATCAATTAACTATTGGACACGTGAACGTGGAGAAATCGTGCCACCTGGTAAGTTGATACACAACTAAATACTTGTGCACATTTGGAAAGTAAATTATGTACTTGACTCTATTTATTCGTCATAACATAGTCCATAACATATACTCATAATTAAGTTACTCAGATAAGTCTGCTAAAGCCTTTTCCAGTTACTAAACTAGTTCATAACATCCTTAAAAAAAGGACTCACTGTGTCTATAGTAATAATGATTTTGTACCTGCAAAATTAAGTTATAGTTTTATAAATGTAACTATTTTTGTTGCTGGCGAGCTATGAATACTCTTGACATTTGCATGTTATATATGTAAATTGAAATTATCATTAAACAATTCCTAATTCGCAACAAATATATGAGCACCAAACATTTGCATACATGAAAGTCCCCGTAGACACACGTGGATTGGCAGGGTAGACTCCCAATGGTTGTTGGGAAACACCAACCCGACAGGCTAACCGAACAGAGTAACCAACTGATGACACAGAAAAGTTTATAATAAGCAGACAGACGATGATTTCGGACTACAACCCAGGAAAACCTTTTGATGGTTATCTGCCACACCACTACGATTTCTCACTTTCCCTGGAGCATGAGAGTTTTATCTGATCCTGGGAGGCACAGCAAATACATTTAAATAGTGCCAAATATTTATATATATTTATTTTTTCCTTTTTTGTAAGTTGTCTTATTTTTTATTTTTATTTAACCAGAAGCTCTTTCACCCTTACCCTCTTCAATTGTGAAGTGTGTTATTGCGTTCACACATAAATTATTCGCCTGCTCGCCTGTCAGCAACATTATCTGTCCTCTTTTCGTATTCGTACTTACGGACAATAAGCATGACACGCCTTTAATTCCGTAGTATTGCAAAGTGTCATTTAAATGATAATTATTTTCTCATTTTAATAAAATTTACTACAACTCATCGAATATGTTTTTCAACTGCAGGCGGAAAATACTCAGCGAATGTTACAGAAATCGCTGGATATCGCAGTTCAATGAAGTTGCACATCAATCCGTTGTCACAGGCTGAATTCGGCGCCTATCGTTGTGTGGCCAAGAACTCACTGGGCGACACAGATGGCACCATCAAGCTTTACAGTAAGTAGAGCTCTGGACTGAGTATCGTTGTTTATGACAGCTGAAACTAACTTACACTTCATAGGAATACCACCCAATGCCGTCAACTATGTAGAGAACTTTGAGGCACGTCACAAAGGTAAGTCAAAATTTAAGCTACTTGCTACTTGAGTGTCATAGCTTTCGCCAGAATGAATTTAAAAAATGCAGGTAGAAGTGTGCTAGGATCCCCTATCCGTTTTTAATTTGTTTTACAAACTTGGCTGGAAAATAAATAATTTTTTAGAAGCGATTTTAGAAGGCTCTTTCAATTAAAAAAAAATTGAATTGAGCCTCAGAACACCCCTGTTTGCTTTAAGCAAATGGTAGCACATTTAGTATCTGAATATATAACTAGGTTCACAGGCACATCGCACAACAAAGCACTCAAATCTACTGCTGAAAGGCATAGAACAAGAGAGATATTTCACGGTGAGAGAAGGCGCGAGAAAAGCGAGATTTAATAGCCACTCGGCATAAATTTAAGATGAGCGGCAAATATTTCACTTTGCCAGGCCAAACTTCTAAAAAAAAATAATAATAAAACAGAAGCAAAACACAAACCGAGCTGGGAGCAAAGGCATAAATAATTCATTTGGCATGCAAATCCGTTTCAAATTGTCAACGCCACCAACCAGGTGCTGCAAGTAGTCCACAAGGAAGGGCAGCAGGTTGCGGAGGGTTGTGCTCAAAGAAACGGAAATGGAAATAAAAATGAAAAAGCAACAAACCTGTGAACTAGTCTTTTATATATATAAATTAAGTATAAACTAGAACTGGGAGTAAACGGAGTAATTTTCGAAACGGAAAAAAACTAAACCACAATTCAATAATTTCACACAAAAAAAAAAAACAGGCAAAAAGCGAACGAAAAGCTCCGATATGTATCATTCGTCCAGGGCGCAGGAGCACAGCGGCGAGGACACTGAGAATCCCGGGAAGCGAAAAGGTAAGCCAAGTCAATGTGCTCATCCTCCTCTCTCTCTCTCTTTCGGTTGGGTGTGCGTCACACCGATTAGGGTTACGGGCCATATTTCAAGCATTTATGGTCGAGGGCCACCTCCAACCCCAAAACCCCAACCTCAGACACAGCCACAGGCCCAAAACCACCGTCCCGAGCTCTAGCTTAACAGGCCACTTGAGACGGGACGAATGCTATAAAAAATGTAACCTAGGACCTTGCGACATTGTGGGCTGAATGGTTGCCGCCGCTTGTTTAACAGATTTTCACACTAATTTGCGAGCCGCAAGACCAATAAAAAACAAATACGGGGCGGAAGAAAAAGGTTGTCCAAATAAGTTGGAAAAACGTTGCATTCTACTTTGGGGCAGGTAAAAGTTTTGGCTGCTTGGGCACACATAATTGTATATCAATAAACACGCTCGGTTTGGCTTTATGGCAATTTAATGATTTGTAAATACTTGGCTACAATCAAATACATTTTTTTGTGACCGAAATTGAGAAGTTGCCAAGAGAAGGCCAGCAGTTTGAGGTTTGCTAACGAATGGGGCAGTATTGTTTGGCTTAAGTGCTAAGAGTTATGCTATTTTTATATCCTAATTGAGTTGTGTATTGTGTAATGAGGCATCTGAAATAAAATGAAATGAAATGTGTTCGTAAATTTTGAATTTAATGGTGAGCTTATTTGAATTTAAAAGCTAGCTTAAGTTTGGGTGTGTGTTCGTTATAGACTTATTCAGCTTAATATTGTATTCTGACAGTGAAAACCAAATTCGGTTTAGACTAGAAAAGCAGTGAAATTCTCTTCTCAATAAAAGCGAATGATTAAAATTCTAGAAAATATTTAGAATGGCTAAACGATTGCTTAGCGTGTGTTAAATGTTGTTGCTGCCATATCCACCTTATTACTGTCTTGTCAAATGTCAGCTAACCAAATCACTGCCCAGCTAATCATTTCAACAGCCCCGCCCACAAAAACATCACTTACATGCTTAGCCAATTTCCGCAGCTAACCCGCCAAACCCAAACCCATTAACATTTTTCACTTTACCTCCTTTTTACCCTTTGTACAACGCCTCTCCCGCAGCCGATTTGAGTCTCAGTGCGGAGAGTATTGACAGCATATATGGAACATCGGCAGCTGTGTCCCGACACCCCAGAAGTCCTGGACAGACTCTAGGCTGTCTGTGCCCGCTACTGTTGCTGTTGCTGCTGATGAGGACGACGATGACGAGAAAATTGACGAAACTACTGCGAGAAACTCAACTGGCATTGTTACCACAAGCACTGACACATGTTTGACATAGACGCCAAGCGCTAACAGAGATTAAGCAGATCCAGACCCGCTCACCGCAGCCAGAGCAGGAGCAGAAGATGGAGTCGGAGATAGCAATGCGATGATGGCGTTTGGCTTGATTGAGTTTGCCAATGCCAAAACGTTAAGAGCTAGTGCTGATTTACGGCACTTGGCTTAGTTAAAGTTCAACGATGCAACATACATATATCATAAAAAGTACGATGGAGTAGCTAATAAATAATAAGTCAACCAGGCTTCCTAATCCCTACGCGTGCATGTTCAAACTGTTGAATTGTAGCATAAGTTTATCTTAATTTCAGCAATTTGTAATATATTAAGCAATATATATAAATTTATAATGATGCAAATTACAAGTGCGTCTATCGTATGAACTTCTATGGCACATGTACATAAGCGTACAGCAAACGGTTTTTTCATATTCATAAGTGATAAGAGAGGGCAATGTACATTTTTAAAAACCCAGTGGACATAATTAAAGAGACTGTATGTGTGCAAAGTAACATTTAATTGCAGCTAAATTGAATGCTTAATTATTGTATTCAAACCTATTAAGGCTATTAGCTTAAGGGCGGTGTTAAACAAATTTCCTTTTCAATGGGATCGTTGGAGCGAACAGAGATTAACGGCATTTATATCTATAAACATGCTTTACATGCCGAAACCAAAAAGCTATCAAAAACAGGAACAATTTGAGTATGGAAATATTGGATAACATTTTTGATCTGTGCGACAAGCTGAAATGTTTAATCAAAGCAAACAAATTGAAATATCAAAGTAAAATTGTAAGTTTCAATTAATTTTTGTGTTTCCTTCCCAAGTCCATCATCCGTTCCAGGCCAACAAACACTAAAAATTAAAGTTAAATGTAAAATTATAAATATATACTACATACATATCATTTACTTAACTTAGCAAACGTTATGGATACCATATATTTACGAATATATCAAATATATATCGAGTTAATTATTTGTTTTGCAAACAATTATAAATTCTCAAATATAAATACTCTTGACATCAAAAAAGGCCAAGTTTATATTGTAACATACATAGTTAAGTAGTAAGTTTAAAGCACACAAAACTTATAAACAAAAAAAAAAAACGAAAAAACATTGCAACGCTATACAGCTTAAATGTAGTGCGAATATTTAAAAAATTAACCAATACAAAAATAGATTGCATATTTATTTATAAAGTTTAACAAAATGTATATGAAACGGATAAGTAAAAATTGTTATATAAAAGGCGAATAATATGAAAAAACCAGCTACTTATTGTATATGTATAAGCATCACATGTAAATGGCAAATCGACAGGAATATTTATATAATAAATAAACTTTAAAGCGTTAAGTAACACAGAGACTCCGTTTTGCTTTTGGGTGCGCGGGCGCGCGGTTGCGCGGGTGTTTATAAATTAGCAAAATACTTAGTTATTTTGAATTACTTACAAAACGAGTGGGTGCTGCCTTGATTTCACCTCGCAGTTAATCAAAGTGCCAAGAATACGCATAAATTTGAAATATATCCTACTGAGTGCTAAAAAATCAAATTAAAACAGGCAACCAATTCGAAATAAAACCAAAATTCTTTCGTTAAGACCTCTTTAAGTGCAGGTCAGCACGCAAAAATACAAAAAAAAAAAAAGAATAAATATTCAACAATACGAAAACTAAACCAAAAACTCTTCAAGCCCGTAGCTAATAAAAACTACAGCACTTTTGAATGTGTGCGTGTCTGTTTGTGTAAGTCTGTGTATATTACGAGTGCTTTTTATTACATTTGTTTCCAGGAATTTTCAAACATACCAAAACAGCTGCAACTTCAGTGCCTGACCCCACCCATTCGAAATTCAACCACCTGAGCGGGTTATGTGCACCGTTTTTGTTTACCTTTCAGAGCCAACGCGTTTTTTTACTGCCTTTTCATAGAGTCTTTTTTGCGGGCAACTGCGTGTGAGTGTGTGTATGTGTGTGGAGTATTTTGACCCATGCATAATATTGTGTGCAAATATCCGCCATGATTTTGTTCTTTTTTTTTATTATTTGGTGGTTACGCACACACATACACACGCACACACAGCCAAATACATACATAAAATACATATAAATCTCAAGGTTAAATTGTTGTAAATATGCATCATAGTAGATGCATGCAGGGCTTATTAAAATGCTTTTACAGCACCTGCAGCGAATACCCGCACACTGGCTATCTGACCCATATGACGTGCATGTTAATAATGTCAAACTGCTGCTATGGAGCATTAAGCCTTGCTTTCTGATTGCAAACACACACAAAAAAAAAACTAGGCTAAATATGCTCAAAGAGATCGTTTTTTGCGTGCAAGTAATGCGAGATTGCCAGCGATTTAAAAAGTCAATAAAGGAAAATAAAATATCGATTCACTTTCAGTTTAAGAGCTTTGAAAAAGATTACTCCAAACCCAGTTATATCCCAATTCGGTTAAAGATTATGCAATACAATATACCTTAAATATATATTTATAAATATGTGTAGATAATCTGTTAATTGCAAGACGAACGTTTCGCAGTAGAAATTCAATTAACAGCTGGCCAGCAATTATGTAACACTATTTGATGAATAGAAAAAAAAACTGTTAGATACGCTACCAGCGAAGCGAGTGAACAAAAAATTAGCATAATTACACAACAGAAAAATGTGCCAAAAAGGAAAAACAACAAGGACAAATGCAAAGGAAATAGAGGGGCACAGAGGGAATGTGAAAGGGAACCACCTGGCGACAGCTGGCAGCTCTACACACAATTAACATTACTTAAATACACATTAAGGTTAAAGACGCGCAATTTTTTCATGTTCTGGGGCTGTTTTTTCTTGGCCGAGTTGTTTATCAGAAATTTCGGGCTGCAATGTCTGAAGGGGAGCTACAAAAAATTGCGTGACGCAGCAAACAAAAACATTTTGACAAGAAAAAAATATCAAAACCAAAAAAAAAAAAAAGAACACACACAAAACCAAGCTGAAAGCTGGCAAAACTTGGAGAGGATTCGGAAAGCGGCTACGATGATGACGATGACGCGACGTCAGCGGAAGGGCAATGAAAATAAACACAGTAATTAAGTTAATGAGCATTTTGAGATTTATTATTAATTTTCTTTGTGTGGCGGCTACTCCAGCCCCTTCTCCGTTCTCCCCTCCCCCGCGATCAAATCATTTCGAATTTTTCGTGGTTATTTATTATAATTGTTGTGCGCTCGCTTAATATTTTTGTGGCTGTTCTTATATTCTTTTCATGCTGTTGACGGCTTTCGATTTACATTTAAAATGCGCAAATTTGCGCTAATCTGCATACATTTCTGCTTTTTTTTCGAGTAGTAGTGGGACAAACATCCTTAATTGTTGTTTAAATACTTGAATATTAATTTAAATGCGAATGGCAACGGTTTATTCCTTGAAGCCTTCATTAGTTTTCGGCCTGTCAGAAATTGTTTTTTAATTTATATGTGCCCATAAAAAATCTGTATAAACCACACGCTTTACAAGTGGAGGCACATTAACATTTTGCCATTGTCATTGCTGTGATTATAGCATCATCTGAGCTCCAGTCTCAGCCTGGGTCTGTGCCCCATATCCCATTAGATGTTTGTGTTTGGGACTTTGCCGTGCTCACGTTTTATGATAGGCCATTAAAGTTTACAACCTATGAAAAAAATAATGCAAACAGGAACACGATACAACAAAATGCTAAATCGTAAATAAATTTCTGAGTAGTTAGGCACCCGTCAGTAGACAATAGCTATAATTTGTGTAAATATGATGACAACAGAAGAAACAATGTCTCAAAAAATATTCAAGCAAGAGTTTAAGGAACTGAACAAGAGTGCTGCAGTCGACTGACTTCGACTATGAAATACCCTTTAATCAGCTCATAACTATATTCAAATTGTATTGGCACATTTCCCATTAAAAAGTTTTACACGCTCATCAAGCAGGATTCCAATCGCTTTCATTTCTAATGAGAGTCACTGGCGGTGCCTAAATCTCCAGCTTTTATAGACTCTGAGATCTGCAGGTTGTTACAGATATCGACTCGGCAGCTGATCCTAATCAAGAAGAAAAAGTATATTCTAAAACACATATACGATACACCTCTTAAGTGGCATCGACTGTTGTCTTGAAGAGTTTTACAAGTATAAAAAAAAATGGAGGAAAACCGAAAACATTTTACCACATAACATCATAAACATTTAATCGAACAGACTGAAACAAAGCAAAATAAATGATGAGAAACATCCACAAAAATGATAATGATCAGGCCTGAAAAGCGATTAACAACCCATGGTACATGTAAATAAATTGCCGAAGCTTGGCGGAGAACATGAACAAATAAGGACGATATACTAATCACCTGGAAGGAAAGACAGCGCTGGCCCACATACTTGCTATAAATTAGCTTTGGACATATACAATCGAGCGTAGTCTTTGGTCTCTCATCATGTAAACAAAACTACGATTAATCAAAGATGTTACCTAACTGGACTTTATTACACACAGCTTTGCTTAATTGCGTAAATAAAAGTCTGGTGGGGGTCTGAGGGGGTGAGCAGGGCAAAAAACCTTAATTAAGCCTCCGCTCAGTACCCAACCCCACACTCAAATTCGTGTCCCCGTGGAACTGACAAATAAATAATAAAAACACAAATTGACACACAAATGGGCAAGGGAAAATCGGTAAATATAGAAAAAGTTCACAATAGGAAAGCACAAACTGGTAAACAAGGAAGTGCAACTAACTCGCACACAAAACGGCACACGGAGAAGTGTTGTGGGAAAAAGCTATTAGATGGCAAGGCTAAAAGGTTATCGTATTGTCAGTGTGCCCAGCTTGGGATTGAGGGGTGTTCCACACTCCACCTTGAGGGTTCAAAACACAGGCTTTTATTAATAATCTGCGCAGCAGGGAGGCAAAGTTGGAAATATCCACTTATATGAATGTCCGTGGTTTGTAATTAAAACGATTATACCTGTAATGGTTGGGCTATGTACACTGAACGAAAAGTACACCAACAAACTGGTGGAATGGATATTAAACAAAGAAAAAGTATATAATTTAAAATTTGTGAATGCAGGCTTTGTCCCCAAAAAATAAGGAACCTTTTATTGCTACTATTTGTTTACTGAAACATCATTGCTAAAATTGTAGTTAGCCATCCAATAAACTGGTTTGATTTTTTTGGTGGGATCCAATTATCGACGAATAATTAGAACTTTTGGTAAATATATAGTTTTTGAACTTTTTTTGTAGATTTCTTAATTAGACTATTGAAGCAACTTGTTATCCGATAGGGCATACAGATTAATTTCCGCGCGATTCATTCGGATCGATATTGGAGACCCACTCAATGGGATTAACGTAGATATTAGATACGGTGCCACGCAATGTGTCGAAGCCCTGGTTGAGGGGCACCGGCTTGGCACGCTTGCCCACCGACTTCATCCAGTTATTCCAGGCACCCTCGGATTTCTTTTTGCGCTGCTGCTCCAGCTGCTCCCTGCTCTGCTGCTCTTGAAGCTGACGTTCTTGCTCGCGTTTTAGCTGCCTTGTCTTAACCCGTTTATATTCTTCCAGACGCTTCCGCCGAGCCTCCGGAGTTTCCTTGGGTGGCTGTTTCTTGCCACCGGAACTTATGGTGTTTGAGCTCGTAGAACCCGAATAGCTATAGCTGGAAGAGCTCTTGAGGCTAATAGTTGACGTTTTCTTCTGCTGCAATATCTTCTGCTTGCACCATTCCTGGTAGCGCTCCTTGGCCAAACGCTGACGCATTGCAGTCTCCACTTCCCGCCTCTCCTTCTCCTGTTTTTCCGCCTGTTGTTTCTGCTTCTTCTGGAGCTCCTTGCGCTTCACCCATTCCAGATATGCATGCTGCTTATGGCGATCCTTCTCGTCATCAAAAGTACGAAAGAATGTAGACGACCCAGACGAAGAGGTTGCCGAAAAATTAAAACTCAGCGGCGGTACAACATTGTCGTGACCCTGGGACGGCTTGAGAGCATCTCCATACATATCGGTCCAGCTGAAAGTGGATGCAGAAGAGCAATCCTCTCGACGCAGAGTAGATGCCTTTAAATTATAGGTGCGACTGGTTAATTGACTCATACTGTCCGCCTTGCTGTCTAGCTTTGCGGGGTTTTTAATCGAATTTGATGGTTTTATTATATCACTAGCTAAGCTGCTATCCAAGGAGTCGAGGCTAAAAGCATCCTCTGCTTTCGAGTTGGAGCGACAATATGTGCTACTGTCCACAGAGCTGAGGCTTTGGGTATCCTCTAGCTGTAATTTCGATTTACAAGCTCGGGGCCCATAAGAAGAGTCCATACTTTTAACATCGTCTGGAATTCTTGGGCTGCAAACTGTGTCGCCATCAATGGAATCAAGATCGTCGGACTTCGAAATTGTGCTGCACTTAAATGTCTCTTCATCGCTGGTCATGTCCATTCCCTCCCCAATCTCCTCCTCTTCACACTTGTCATTGCAATCGCTGAAGCCCACCACAGAATCCATATTATAGCCTCCAAGGTCAACGGCGAATGTGTTTTCGATATCGACGTCTTCCCGTTTGTTTGCCACATAGCGCACAGTGGGCGATATGTAGGAGCGGTTACTGTACCCTTTTAAAGTGCCCGAATCAGTATCGTCATCACACAATTCGTGCATAGACATTGAGTTTGCTCCCATTCCAGAAATCAGTTGTCGATCCACCAACTTTCCCTCAGTAGTGCAACGTCCTACGAAAGCCATTCTCCAGTTCTGGAAAGTGTCTTATGAAAAAAAATTTATTAATGTTTATGTTTTTGTTGATTGTTGGCAATCATTTGTGTTAGCACCTCTACTCCCGACTAAACCAATGACTAAAGCCTACTTCGCACTCAATATTTAAAATATGAAACCAAGTATGTAAAGCAAATACCTAGAAATAAATAAACTAAGTAAAATATAAAACTAAGTACTAATATTTATAAGCCACAACACATTTTTAGCAGTGTATTGACAAACACACCAACACAAAACGCGGCCCAGTTCGCTCTCTGAAGCAAAATGAAAACATTTTAACTAATGACAAACAATTACTTAAACAAGTCGAACGAGAGACCCACACGACGACAGCAAAAGGTAATTAAAACTACACTACACACACACTCACACACACACACACACATGACGCACACCCAACCTCAGCACGGGTTTCGATGTGCGTGGGTGTTTAAGCGTAAAGTTGCCGACTCTAAAATCGTTTGTTGTGTGCGAGTTACTCTTGTTGCTTTTGCTGTTTTTGTCGATGCCTTGTTTGTTGTTTGTACGTTGTCAGTTACCTGGCACAGTTAATGAGCACCGCTTTCATTTTTAATGAGACTCACATACACACCCACACCCACACCCACACACACACACACCACACATACAGTTATTCAAGCTCACATATCAGATGCACACACGAGCTGAGGTGTAATAAAAAACTTATCGCTGCTCGCTTTTGGGCGCCCGTGTGCGACGTTTGATAGACATAATTAAATGATTTTTATGTGCTTAATTGTTATATCTTGCGCCGACATCGGCCTTATTAAAACAAAAAACAATTAAGTGGCCTTTTCTACTTACGACCTGCAAATGACTTGTCAAATGAGCGACAGGCGCCAGACAGAAGGGGGTCTTTGGCCTCTTTGTCCCTGCTCGCCGTCCCCATTCCTTGTGGGACAGTTGGTGTCGATTGGGTTGGGCTCCCAAATGGGCCACGCAGATTAAAAAATTTCTTGAGACACAACGAAACGTGGTAGAACAATACGGGTAAAAGTCAATCCATGATTTTCTTAAAGCGAATTGATTGAAAGCTGTTTCAAAATTATTTGCCAGAAATAATATTGGCGTCAGATAACTGTATCAGGAGCATTTTAAAAGAAACAATTTACCTTTATAATGGGATAATATGTAATTGGCATATTTGGATGAACTAAGATAATACAAATTTAAAAGAAACACAACTTGGGAACAATTGTATAACTATTACCAAAAGCAGTTTAAAGACACACTTTAATAATTTACTGCTAATAACTCTATTGCTGACTATATAAGCGATTAACATTTGTAAAGCCCACATGAACTAAAATAGTTGATATAAAAATAAAAAAAATGGTGATCCTTGTGGGGCAATTCAATTGTTAGCTGTTAAATGGGTTAAAATATTTCGAGCTGAACCCAAATAAAGGCTGTGAACGTTCACAGATGTGGTCAGAGAACAGAGCTACGAATGCACAGGAAAGGGTTGTGTAAATTTGAAACTGGAAGGTAAATTAATTATTTAGGCTACAAGGCAATGGCATAGTTGAAGCGAGAATGACCGGGCTCGTAGTGTACAAAATGTAATCAATATACAACAGATGTGCATATTAAATTAATTACGAAGAAAAATAGATAGAATTTTTAGTCAATTTTTACAGAGACATTTTGATCGCCTGCAGTTATATAACTGAAACTGCTGAATTGCTGTAATAGCGTAAATGCAATAAGCCATAAAATACAGAATTCTAGACGAACTGGGCCAACAGGTTGTATGTTTTTTTGGTTTCAATTACATATTTCAGACACGCACTCAAATCACTTTTGATTTTTTTTAATTATAATTCCATTTCACATTTTTTTTATATCGTTTTTGTTGTTGTTACGAGCATTGGCATTGCCATTGATTATTATTGCCGTTGTATTGTTTGGGTGGCCGCGCGTTTAATTAAAAACGTGACAATTTTACCTGCGGCGAATGCGATACATATTTCATCATGCATACACCATGTGTGCCCAAAGCAAGCTTGCGGTCGCCGACTGTTTATTTAAATAATTCAAAAGCCTGTTTACAATATATACAATTCGTTTGCATAACATTTCACTTTTGATCTCCGCAAATTTAATTAACTTAATAAAATTCGGACATTCGGAATAAATATATATTTCACAAGCTGAAATTGAACAACCATTAAATCCAATTCTTTTTATTTTTTTCATCTGTCATGTGTGGGAAAACGCTGCATGAGAAACACACTATTCAAAGCCTGACTGAAGCAAGCTTAAGCAAAATAAGCGAAAGGAGCATATGCAACTTCCATGCCTTCTATTGTTTTAGCCAAAGACAAACTGTGGTCGGTCTACTTATTACTTATTGTATTTATAACTTTTTGGTTACTCACCGCAAATAGTATTAATTTTTGTCCTTTAGAGAATCAACGAGAGTGTATAGTTTTAGGCTTATATATATTTTTGTTAAATGAAAATGTACACAAACAGGTGTGAAATGTGTCAGCTAAATATTAATTTGGCCTACTTGTAAACTCAATTTAACATTTAATCGATTATCGAAATATTACGCATGACACAAATTATTTATTTCAAATTCAACTCAGTGCATAAGATCAAAGAAAGACTTTCCTTAACACATTTAGTATTTAATTAGGTAAAAAGAACTTTAACTTTCCAAGTCCTGAAAGTCCTTTAAAAGTCTCCCAATCAGCCTGCTTCATCTCAGACTGCACACAAAAATCTTTTGCGCATTGGCACCTCACAAGGAAAAATGAACCGAAGACAACTCAACTTCAGTCGGACCGCAAGCAAATCAGTTAAGTGCCATACAAAAAAAGAAAAAAAAAATTAGGAGACGCGACAACTTCAGTTAAGGACTAAGGTAAGTCAATTTACCTAATTGACTTAAGGCCAACAGAAAGTTTGGCAGTTGGCGCTTGTTGCTTGGCTAACTCTCAAGTGGTAGATTTTAATTTGCTGTAGTTGATTCCGTGTGTTGTGCTTAGATAAAAATATTATTTGGTATGGATACAGATATAATTAACTAGAGTTAAAGAGAGTTAAAAATAACAGAATAATAATTTTATAAATATTACTAATCAATCTTTTGACGAACTTTCTTTACTTTTTTTAAGAATAAAAAAACAGAAACAAGATAATTTAATACAAAACATCGAGTAAAATAAATAAATAAATCAAAATAGCTAAAATGAGCAAAGCTTAGTTAAACTAAGTTTAGGTTTTCTATTTTTATCCAGAAATAACTTAGCTTAAATAAACATACATTACAAAATACAATCGAAACTCCCCAAACCTTGTATCTAAACTTGCACTAATTAAGAGCGAGACAGTAGCGTGCCCAATTGCCAAACTCCAACTTGCTTTCGTCATTCATAATATTCGTTGGCATGCTACCAATTTATCAAGCATAATATTGATGTCAAAAGCGTTATGAGCTTTTAATGGCTCAACAAACTTGCAGCCACTAAAACTTTAAAGCGGCAACAGTATACCAGGCGAAACGGACTACCTCAAACTATTCATACAGTTGGTTGCAACAACGACAAGGACAACTTTGCAAGCTAGTTAAATAAACTTATGTTGAGCCAATGTCGCTCACATGTTTGTTGCACATTTCCGCTTACGTGAATATATTAATATCCAAAATTTCATTGCCTGAACCTGAACGGTGGGTGGGGCCAAGTGTTGTCAGCAATTCAATTAGTGGGCAACTTGCATTTATCCTATTTTAATGCTGTGTACCTTCGAGGTGCACACACACACATGCAGACATAAGCAGTGTTGGTGGGTATGCATATCTGTGTGTGTTTGTTGTCGTCATGACAACGACTCGAGCAGGATTCGAAGGACTCCTCGCATGAATTCGTGACTTATGCACTGACGCAACCAATTATGGCCTGGGGGCAACTATAACCGCAACCGTCTCGCCTACTATCCGTGTGTGTTTGCATGTGTGTGTGCTTGTGTGAGTGGCTTTCTGTATCTCGCATCTTCGTCTGCATCTAAACCTATTTTCGGTTTAAAGCATCACAAAAACTATGTCAAATGAAATTTATTCGATGCTCCCAAGAGACGGCAATGAAAACATACACACACACACACACACACACACACACACACACACACACACGCGCTCGCGCGTCTTCCACCGCAATGTGCGTGTAGCTTTTTATACCTGGATATGTGTGTGTGTGTATGTGTATGTGTGTATAGGTGTGTCTTAGCTCTCGCTCTTTCACTTGCTTGCAATTGTGTCTGTTTTTTTGGCTGCTCGTTGCATACTTTATGGCGTAGCCATCATTGATAAAGCTTCAACGCGCTGGTGACGGCAATATTTCATCAGCAATTGTTTGAAAAGTTTCTTAATTAAAAATGACAGGTTATCAGCAAAGATTTTGGGCTACCTAATTGAATTTGCCAAGTTACCGCTGCTCATGATATGTAGAGTTTTGGCGCTTGTAGCTGACGGTGTTGAATGGCGCTTAAAAACAGCAGCGCTGAGAAACTCCGCTCAAGATAAGCACGAGTAGGAGCATTATGGAACAAATTGCTACTGAAGGCAAATAAATATGCGGACTACTATTTTGTTTCTAACCACAAAAAAAAAAACAAATGATTTATTCCAACATTTCGTTTATTCTGAGTTTTTAAATAAAAATATTTGTCATTTATTGATGGGCAGTAACGAAATTTTAATCAGTAACAATAATTTTCATAAGCTTTAAGATATCAAGAGAATTATTAAAATTGTTTTGCCGTTTTATACTTAATGTATTTTAGTATTTTATTTGGTGTTATTCAGGTTATTATGTTCAAGTAAACATATTTATTATTTCCATTTCTTAAATTTTAAATTGATTTTCCAGTTGCGTTCATCAAAGTTTTCCTCCCTTGAATCTTTAGATATTGTCTGCCTAACTTGGCGCAGACATACATCACACATTTAATACATTTAATTTGTAATATCTAAAAAGCTTCTCATTAGACTAGCCACAAATATGCAAAATGACGAGTTTGAGGCGATTATATCCACACAAGCCAAATGCCAGACAGCAGCGAATTCGCCATCGCTAACAGCATTTTTGCTCACTCCGCTGCTTGGCAAACACTTTGAGCAAGCTGCTGACAAACATTCCTGTTCTATTTGCCTGGCCTCCAATGTATCTACAACACCGCAGCATTGCCGTAAGTACTAAAAGAAAAAAATGGTAAAAAGTGGAAATAAAACTGATTTCATTACCTTGATTAGTTGGTCCCTTCAAGTCTGCGCTGTGTGTCCGCGTGTGTGTCTGAGTGCATAAGTCTGTCGGCAGTCAGTTTGTTTGCCTGCCTTTTCCAGTTTTTTTCTACACATCTGAAAATCCAACACGGCGCTTATGATGGAAAAGGTAGAGGTAAGTGTAAAGGGAAGTGGGAAGTGGGGTTGGCCATCTTTTGGCCTCGCTGTTTTGGTTCAATGCAAGCATTAACCTCATTAGCAGGCAACTCTGAATGGCGCTCGGAATGTATATAGTACAACCTTCTCAACTGGGATTCATTTAAGCAGCAGATGCAACTTCTCTTTTTATTATAACGGATTAAAATTAAATGCTGAAGGCGATTTGTTTATCTTCAATGGAATTTTAAGCATTTAAAGTACTGAAACTTATTGCATTCATTTGATGAACACAAGAAGGCAATTTAATTTATTGAGTTAGTCATATTCTACGAAGACTATCAAATCATTTTTTTTGCATTGATTCACCGAAACTAAAGGTTTTTAAATTCAATTGTTATGAAACCGATACCGGCAAATATTTGCATATTCTTCTGGTAATGTTCTTCAATCTTTTTTAGCAAGTCGAATCCGTGAAAAACAAGTACGGCTTCTAACAATTTGCTTCACTATCCTTCCTGATTATCATTCCTCTTACCATAACAATGGCCAACTAACAAGTTTGCTCCGCAATGCTGTATTCGTTGAATATAATGTTTGGAGTTCTCTTCTTACTTCTATTTGAACTATGCCGCTTGAAGCAAGCCAAGTGCCAACTGGCAGAAAAACTTAATTAAGCATAATAGAGTTAAGTTCTCGACCGACACAGCATGAAATGCAGCTGCAATTTTCTTGCTCCTCCTCCGTTTTTATTTTTAGACACCCAGCAGTTGTAAGTAGCTGTTGGTAATTTGCGCTTAGCCACACTTACAGACCAACACGCTGACAGTGGGCAGGACGTGGACCAGATCCCAACTGGATAGTTGGGAGTAGAAGCTGATGGAGATCTTTGCAGTTCCTTACACATTTTAATTGCATTTCCGCTATTTTTGATGCCCTTTGAATTTATAATGCCTGGGATTGTGAACTCTGCTTACTGGCACGTCCTGAGAAACATAATTCAATTAATTACAAAGACGACAGGTGCAAGGTAGCAAACACCTAATATTAATCAAACGCAGCGTGAGAAAAAAAGTTATCCTACGAATTTGTTAGACCAAAGGCCTTCAGGGGCAGCATTTGTATCTCATAAACATGTTTATTTCATTAGCGCTACACATGCGGCCATTTCAAATGTATTACTGCCTCGTGCCCAAAAAAAAAAAGAAAAAATAAAATAAATACATAAGAAAAAATACAAATGTTGGATACTCCCCCAGGACATCATTTACCGCGCCGATTGCCACGATTTCGACATGAAAAATGCGTTCGCGAAAAGATGCTCTTTATGATTGGGATTTGCGGCACTAATGTGCCATTGCTTGTCCTACGTTTTCGTTCCTTTTCGTATATGTACATATTTTCTGCCTAGTGAATATCCAAACAGGCGGTCTCACCTAGGTCCCACTGCACAACATTTTGAGGCTTGTAAGTTGCCGGTTCTGCCACTGACACGCTGTCGACATCATTACAAATAAATTGAGCGTGAAAGATACATTTCACCGACATTGCCGGCATGAGGCAATGAGGCAGTGATAGGCACTTTTTTCTTCCTTTTTCTAGAGCTATGGATGGAGGCTAAGTTGAGGATCTTAAGGTTATGCGATAGTACATATTCGTAGGTGTATTCAACTTTAAAATATTTGTGTTGGCTTGTTGATAAATTGTTCACATTTTAAGGAATCATTGGATTAAAATGATTTATCAAATAAACAATTAATTACAATTAAAATTGGGAAGCTACAAACATGAAATATTAAGAATTTAGAAAAATAAATTAATGTTATTGTAATTTGTTAGAGCCACAGATTGTAAAAGTAATTATTTACTTACTTAAAAAAAAATCAAATAAATTATGTATAGCTATAAATTTAACACCTGTTAGACATAAATTTTAAATAAGTTTTTAATGCAAAGCAAATGTACAATAGATTCTAGCCAAATAGATTTAATTCTGTAAACCAAGAAGCAAGTAGGCTTTCTCTTTTATCAAAGCAATTGCCTTAAGCTGATTTAATTAAAATCACAAAGTATGGCAAAAATTCGATATAAATTCAAATTTCTCAATTCACACATACACACATAAATATATAAATATATACAGATGTGGAAATTGCATGTGCCACAATTTCAAATGAGAGAATACAAAAGTCAATTTGCTGTAAGACGCCGAGCAGCACATTCAAAGACCAGATAAACATAACCATGAGAGATATTTGGTTTAATAACATACGTGACCATATTTACAAATTCCAAATCAAAATCTTGGTCATAGACAAAAGGGCGAACAGCCAAGTGCGCTTGTGGGTGGTGGGTGGTGGGGCCGATCCATTGTCTATCTGGCGTTTTGCTATGCATGTGAAATGAATTTAATGCTCGACTCCGCTCGGGCCGACACTGAATGTGAAGTTTACGCATGGGGGGCGGGTGGATAAGTGTGTGTCGCATTCTGTAAAATTTGTTAACATGTCTGCATTATAATTTTGGGCTTATGACATTTAACGCTTCAAGCTGAATTATATTATAACATTGTCCAAATGTCAGATAATTTTATGGGCATCAAATGCGGTCGAAAGATTTGCCTTCGTAATTGTTCTACACATGATAAATATTCAGTTGGCCACTATCAACAGTCAATCAATTGCATTTGCTTTGACTCATAAATTCTGATATTGACCAATTTACATATGCGGCTAATATAATTAATGTTTTCTTGTGAAATATTGACATTACTAATGAAATAGAATGCATTGTGTAACTTATAAAATAAAGTAAATAACCATAATACTAACTCAGCTTCAGTTACATAAATTTTGATCTTTGCCTACAAACAATATCTATCATGGTTTTCATATTTTTATTTATTATAGTAGTATAGGCATTATAGTAGGTTTTGTAAATCTTATATATAAATTGATGTACACCTTTACATGTAGATTTTTTGAGTTTCAGTGCAGTGAAAAAAATAAAAAGTGAGTTAGTATTGCTAAATTATTGGATATTGTTATTTCTGTAACTTCTGGTAGTTCCTTGAATGTGGATGCGTTACAGATATCTTTCGGATTGGAAATTATCAAGCTCTTAGCCTCAATGTTAAATTTGCAAGTAAGTAACGAATCTCGATAAGACAACTATTTACTTTTATCAATTTTTGATGGCAGTTAAAGTAGATAGTACGCAAAGAGATGGCAAGCTCATCTCTTTAATTTCTTTCAAAACGTTTTAACTCTAACCCACGTTGATAGGTGCTTGCCTCAAGGCAAACACATATTTACATTATGATTTGATTTGGCGCCCACAAACCGCTGTAGATATGTAATAACTGCTGTATGATAGTGTTATTCAATGTGGTTTCCCTACGTATAAATTAGTCATGCTTTTGCATACGCAGTGGCACGTCTGACAGGCAGCACTGTGTAGCCTTTGTACGGAAAAGGGAACAACGCGACGTGTAATTAACAATAATGAAGTCGTTAAACCGCAATGCAATCAGCGATGCGCAAAACACACAAATTTTACACACACACATTGTCGCAGAAGCAAGGGATGGACAGTCGAAAAGCCAAAATGCAAAATACAAAAAGGGAGCATGACCAGGAGGATACGGCAAAAGGGGAAAGTGTGAGGCATTGTGGCCAGTATGGCATTATAAAATATTTATGAACCATTTGCACGCATAATTAGACTGTCATTAAATTTTGAGATTCTCAGTGTGCTGTCATGAAACATATTTTCAATAATGAAATGCGAATACGCTTATAGCGCAATTAATAAAATACTTTCATATACTTAACGGAAAGCACTCGTACTTTTAAAGGTAATTTTGCATGCAATCAGATGCAGTTCAAAAGCCAGTCAATTCGGCTTTTACCTCCTATTTTCACCAGGGGATTTGCATTTTTCGTGAAAGGGAAAAAACATTACATTGAAGATCTTTGATACATTTTCAACTTATATATTTCTTTAAACATTTATTAGGGTTTGCAATGTACATATACACATATATATATTTGTATTGTATTTTAACACATTCACATTGTTAAAATCATAGAAGCTAATTCGTATAACCATTATGATTCATAGAGTATAATATTTATTTGACCATATTAATAATTTCTTACAATAATTTGATTTAGTAGTAAAATATGTTTAAAACAAATTTAACTTCAATTCTCATTTAATAATATTCTTATGTGATACACAGTTGAGCGTTTTCTTAAACTTTTATGCGCATCTTTAAATATGCAAATCAAAGGCTTAAGCATTTAAGATTCTTAACAAGCATATTGATTTTAATTTTATTGTTTCGTGTTGAAACTATTTTTAATGTAAATATTATTTCCTTTATATGTAATTGCACACTCGTAGTGCATATCATACACGAAGGGTATGCTTGAAAGGTCCAGCAACGAGCCAGTCACCATTTTTGCAAAAGGGTGGCTCTCCGTGTTGGGTGTTAAAATGTCATGGCATGTCCTGACTCGGGTCGCTGCATTACACGTGAGTCCTGAAAGTACATATTTATATGTGTGCGTGTGTGTGTTTGTGCGTGTTTGTTTGTTTGTATCTCTGTGTGTGGGATCACAAAGTAATCAGCGGAAATGTCAATGAGCCACCACCATTTGCTGATGTGTCGGCGGCTGAGGTTTACAATCGTGCAACACCAGCAACATCCAGGTATACTTTTGCCCACTCTCCCACTAGTTATTGTTGTCGCCGTTGTAATTGTTGTTGCTTTCTGCATTGTAATTAAACATTTTTCGTTGCATATGCAGAAACGATTGGCAGCAGAACAGGTTTAATTGCACACGGTGTGTGTGGGTTTGTGTATGATTGCGTTTGAGACTGGCATGTGTGTGTCGGGCGATGACAAATATTTTATGGTGCAGCATTGATAGGCGGTTAATATGAGTATATGATGCATTGACAGCTCTGGAGTGGGGCAGAAAATATAAGGCAACTGTGATTTAATTACGACCAGTTCAACCTGCAACTGATTTAATACAGCATTTTTTTCATTTTAACAAACGGATAACAAAGCTGTTGGAAACAAAGCCTATGAACACTTATCAAGCATATATTTACATGTATATCTTTTCAAGATGACACAACATCCCCACCGGATTACTGTGTGTTTATTCATTTCAAAGTTATTTACGAATGTTTTCAAAATGTTCACAACTAATTACATTATAAATTTACTCTCCGGGTCAAAGCTGCATTTAGTTTTCGTGTAATTGTCTCTACTAGAAAATAAAAGCTTATGGTTAATAATGAACGCAGTAGCTCAGTTAAAAAATGTATTTTAGACATATACAAAAATATTATTTCATACAGGTGACTTGTTGTTTCTTGTTAAATATTTAATTATAATATTTTTCCACCTTACAGCTACACACAACTGCACAATGGCGTTTAGTGGACACTTGGATTCCGATGGTAAAATTGTTTTCCGCAATGAGACTTACATTGGACGCACACGCATAAGCAGCCTAACAACGTCATCGGACCATTCGAAGGAATCGCATTATTCGGAGCAATCTGGCTCCGATTCGCTCGAGTTTCTTTCGGGTCAACGATGGGAGCCCCCCTCCAATCTGCAAGCTATTTCCAAATTGTTCTACAAGAACCAGGATGAGTCACCAAAGTCATCGTCATCGCCATTATCATTGCCGTTAGCAGGCGGCAACATTTATTCAAACAATAATGGACACGCTGAATCGCTCTATAGCTTCAAGGAGATGTACGGCTCCCTCAATCGGACGGAAACGGAAAGTACCGTATTACCCTCGCTTGAGATACGGTCAGGATGCAGCACTCTAGATTATATGCGTGATTTGAAAGGCTTGAAGCTGGATCGTGAGCCGCAGGTGGCCTACAACACCTGGTATGCCGCAAAGCAAAGGCAGCGCAAGCAACAACTGCAGAGCCAGAAGACTCTGTTCGAGAATGAGCAACAGAAGAAAGAGCAACGCAAGCTGCAATCCAAACTATGCTACGAGAAATGGTTGCGCGATAAATCGCGTCTGGCGTCAGAGCGGCGTCTAGAAAATCACATGCAACACGCGGCCTTAAAAGCAGCCACTTCTGTGGCAGGCGGAAGCCCGTCAAATAATAAGCCTGTGCGCAGTGTAACGCAGTCAGAGATTGAACATGTAGTGCAGAGTTGGTGCATGAAGAAGCAACATCAACAGCAGCGACAGCGCGAAGAGAACCAATATCATCTGCTCAAGAAGAGGCGGGCCGAGCAAATGCGTAAGCAGCTGGCCGAAAATGCATGGCAAAAGTGGATGAGCAATGTTTACGATAAGCCCAAACCGGTGCCAATGAATCAGGGTCTCGATTCATTGCGTGGCACCGTTTCCAAGATTTATATAAACCCCATGTCCTGGCAGCCCCTAGAAAATATTAAAAAGAGTGACTACAGCACAAGTTAGAGATATTTGTGATTGTGATAATGGCACAGTTGTTGGCATTATAATAGTTGGCGGCATCAGCAGGAACAATCCATTACATTTAATTAAGTTCATCTTTGAATTTGAAGTGCTGTAGTCAATAATATTATTTCTTTTGTGATTTGGTGATGCATATGTAGATTAAGGGATCTACTTCAACAAATAAGAATCTGTAAACAGTCGTAGCACTAGTCCTTAAGCTCAGAATCAGCATATTGTTCATATAACTACTAAAATGTAAAGCAATAATAAAAGATACACATTCCAAATTCGCTTTAAACTAAAAATTAATTTGTGAAGAGCCAATTTGTATGAAATTGTTTTTCAAAATAAGAAATGCCATCATCTTTGTAATTTCTATTTAGACTCCATTCTCAGTTCCTAAACACAAAGAACTATGTATGAAAGCTTGAGATATATTTTTTTTTTGAAAGTAAACTAATATTTAACCAGTATGCTTCGCAACGTTCTTATTTTGGCAAGGATTTAGAGCAGTTTACGAGGTATCATGCAGTCACTACTCTCCATTGGGTAATTCCCAGTTGCTTAACCTTCTAACCCTTCAACTTGTACCCACTCTTTCACTTTGTAGTTGGATACAGCATTCTCGTTTCGTACTTATTTGTTGTTATCAGTGCCCCTGCTAACATTATCGTTCAACATTTCAAAAGTCAATTTAAGCAATTGCGTCAGCAGAGCTTAAGCAATTTCGTAAACCAATACGATAAGTGAATCTAGTGGCACTAGCGAGCTCCAGATTTGGGGAGTGGAGGAGGAAACTGTAAAACTGTGACAGATGAAAACAAAACGCAATTTGCAATAACAAGCTAAATACAAATGCAAGCAAAATACGATACCGAAGAGTGCACTTTACATTCAATAGGATTTCAATTGTTGTCCGTCTCAGTGTACGAGTATGTGTGTGTTTGTGGGTATGTGTGTATCGAGTGTGATACACTCTAAAAAGGTGGGGAGTGAGAAAGTAGCACGAACTGTCCATTTTCACTAGGTTTTCGACACTGCTGCCTTGCCTGTAAAGTCACAAAATTATATTGTCAAAAATAAAATAAAGCATGTTTTTAGGCGCAAACAAAATCAGTAATATGAGGAGGATAGACGAAGATAGAAGGCAGTAGGAGAGAAAAAGAGATAGGGAGATATAAATTCAGGCATATCCAGAGCTCTGTGCAAAACAAAACCGAAATGCAAACAAAATAAGCCAAAGGCCTAAAGTTCATTTGCACAATTTCCAAGACTGCTCTCGTTCGCCCTAAGCCCCACACACCCCTTGCTATCCCACTACTCTCTTCAACCCGTCCTGTGCCACTTTATTCTCGACTGCACTGATCAAAGTCAAAGGCCGTGCCAAGCTTGGCAAACAAAAAGACCAAAAAGACGCAGCCGAATCCTTTTGATGAGGTCAACGCTAGTTTGGTTTCCAGCTACAAGCTCAACACACACACATCCACACATCCACACTCACTCTCACACACACTCGCACGCGTTGGTCAAGCGGATGTTTACATTTGTGTGCGATAGAATGCTTTCCGTATACTTATACAGGTATATGACTATATGTGTGTTTGAGCATTGCCAGGATTAAATTTGCTAGGTATTGTAGCATGTTATTCGTCATCAATGTAGTTTGCTCTAACTATGACTGTTGTTTTTGTTGTTCTTGTGTGTTGCAAGTGCAACAAGAGTAGATCGGAACCAAGCACGACAACGCAACCTTTCCGTGCACACAGTCAAGCCAAACTTGTGGAGTCGACTCGATTTCATGTTGTTTGCATTGTTTACGCACTTTCGCTTTGACATTATCGTAGTATGCATTTCGGCTTGATGACCAAATGGACCATAGACTTTGGCGCGCTGAATATCTGTGTGTGTGCCTGGAAACATGGCTTTGTGTACATCCCAACTTGTGTACAGTAGCATGCTTCATTGGTCGGTCTATCTTGAGGTCGGTCTCATGAGGACAGGAGTAGCTTTAACGTTCATGAACTCGGTTTTGCGGAGCAATTGTATGGTTATTTTTTATTTTTCTTAAAAAAAGACTGCTTCGTTTCAAAGAAAATTGTATTGCTGCTAGTCTTAAGTCCATCTATCTTTTGAACTTAATGCATTTGAAAGATTTACTGATTGAAAATAAATTGCTTACGAAGCTCTTTTTGGGTTTTATTTAGTGTAATGGACTACTCTTAATCTCAATCCGCCATGCGTGTGAACATTTTGCATAAGAAAAAATGAACACGATCTCCCGCTACGAGGCATAACTAGGTCCAAAGGTAAAACACATTTGCAAAAAAAAAAAAAGAAAAAAGAAAGATAAATCTACCCGTCGCTTGTAGTAGAAACAATGAAAACACCCCGTCCAGAGTTGCGGCATGCTTGGCACATAAATAATGCAATGGCAGCCGTTAAGCAAAAGGAGAAAAATGAATCAGAAACCAACACGACAATTGAGCATAAGACAAAGCAAGCTGCAAGGCGGTCAGGTGAGCAGTCGAGAACAGACCCGGTTTTGTGCCCACACAATGGACCCAAATACATCACAGTGATGATGAGTGATCAATAACCATGGGAAATGGGAGAGGGGAAATAAGAAGGATGTGAAGCCTGTGCTTTGTCGATGACAACAACTACAAATGGTAGATATGAATAGTGATGTATTGAACAATCGCTGAAGTGTTTCCGGGACAAAGTAAAATGAATTTGTCTGTTCAAAATAGTACTCAAAGTGTACGATGCTTAAAATAATCAGATTTGCAAATTTAATAACAACAATTGCCATATATTCATACTATATTAATTAACGCAACTAATTACTCTTAAAACAAAGTTTTTAACACGCACAGAGATTATTACGGTTTTTTTTATTGTTATAATTAAATTTAAAAAAAATATAAAACAGCTTCACTAACATTCCATTCGGTTGTGGTATTTTGTGGTCAAGCAAAAGATTTAATTTAAATTAAATAAAACTGTGCTGGAAAACAGTATATATATATAGATATATGCATATATGTATAGTATTTTTTTTTTTTTGAGTTGCAATTGTGACGGTCTTAGACTGTACGTATGAGAAATATTTGTACTACTTTCAATATGAACGAAGTTTCAGTGGAGCAGTTTATATATGTGTTTAAAGCAACCCCTGCGGCAGTCAAGTTATAAAACGTCTATGACTTACTTACAAGTCAGAGACGCGTGTTAATAACTTTTTAGCCATGGCATGCAAACTTCTGCTGGGATCGGGCTGGGTGGAAAGTTAGCGATGTGTGTTATTGTGTCCTTCATATTAATTCATTACTGCGTGCGGGACGCAGATTAAAGTGACAGACAGGCTACGCAAAAATAACAAAAGGTGGTTAAGTCCTTGTAAGTGTTTAAGTCGACAAGGCACAGGTACTACAGCAAAAACAAGGACTACGAACCGTTTGCCAAAGGTGGCTAGATTAAGGCGGACAGGAGTTCAACACATATAGCAGGCGCTTGCTGCGTGCTTATAGCACTGTGAAATGAACATTTTGCAGGTGATTTAACAGTTATTAGATTTCTCAAGCCTGCGAGTAGGCAACAGCCTGCCAGCAAATGGCCCAACTGGGAGTTGAAGCTTGCCTTTCGGTAATTGTAAAAAGTTTTTATTTGATCGCATCATATTTGGATGCCCAGAAAGTATGCAAGACAAAATGTCAAAAGACATTTGCCAAGACAATGCAAGAAACAATGGACCGGAAAACTTTTATGCCAAACTTTCTAACTGCAAGTATGCCTGATTAAATAAAGATTTTTCTCTGGCACAAAAGTTTGACAACTCAAAGCGCAATCCTTGCATAAGTAAATATGCAATAATCTTATCAGAAAGTGTTGACAGAAGTACGCAAAGGCGCAAAGCGCCTAGAACTATACTATGTATGTATTATATTGCATTTATTTACAAGGCAAAGCAAGAACAGAAGCATTCCGGGAACAAGTTAAGACTTCAAAATATCACACTTAACTTTTAAGCCTATAAAAATATGAAATTACAAAACATCGACTCAAATTACCTACGACTACAAATAATATATTTTCATGTACTTATTGCATTTAAAAAACTAGGATTTTGGTGAACTGGTTGAAATGGCATCGAAATTTATTTACGGAGTTCTTGCAGTGGTTCACTTTGAAAATGAACTTAGCTTTTGCCTAATTATACAAACTCAAACTTAATGCAATTACAGCTCGGTTATCCTCGAATCAAAGCCTCTGAGCGACAGGGAGAAAAAATGTTGCCTGCTTTCCTGAGAATAAATATGCATTTCGAACGGTAACTTGTCGGCTTTAAATAAATTTACAGTGGAGTGTACACAAAATGATGCCATGGCCGGAGCAACTTTGCTACATTTCTTAATTAGCTTTATGAGTTTTGGGTACGACACCTGCTAGAATTCCCATGTGTGCGGTCATCCAGGTGTCTAAGGCCCTGGCCTCGGCTCAACTTTTTTTGCATGAGAAATTATTATGCAAAATGATATTAAAACTTTTTGAGTGATGCTTTTGTTAAACTTTTCGTATGAGACGCATGTGGGCCACTACAAAAGAGGCGTAGGATGGTAAGTTTAGTCTATCAATAGCAACTGCAACAAAGGCCAATTTATAGTAAGTTTCCTGAGGCGCATAAATTACGCTTGGCCTCTAATTGGACCAATGACTGCATAGAAATGACGACAACGGCCATTCAAATCAAAATTCCTACCAAAAAGTGGGTTCTCGAAGAAAGGAAGTAAGGGAGACTGGCCCAACTCTCGGCTTGGTTGGGCGTAAAAGCGTAAGGCAACAAGGCGTAACATGCGATAAAATTGAGTTGAAAACGTGTTTCAAATCTGAAATTAACAAACTGAAGAGTCAGGCAGTCAACCATTCCGTCAGTCGGCTATTCAGCCGGCTTGTCAATCGCCATGTCGCTGCTGCCCCGGCCAACTGTGCCGCCTGCATGTAAATGACTTTTTAATGAGGCTCCCAGACTGGCTGAGCAAGGGCTCTGGCTACAATTCCAGATGCCCACCTCCTCCCTTCACACAGCTGCTCTACTCGATTCGCTTCCCATGTGCATCTGTTTCAAGTGTCATAGTTTGCCTGCCTAATTGCTGACATAATTTTACGCTTTAATAGTTTTTTCGTGTCCACGAACTGACCTGTCCCAGTAGATGGAACCAGTGTCGCTCCCATCTCTTTGAATACCTGCCATTGAGTTCATATGTAAATGAAGCTCTGATTAGCGCAAGTCATGAATTTCAATTTGTGTCTAATTAATTGTTGATTTAAATTCTTTTGCGTGCTGATGGAGCTTGTACAACATGAATCTAAAATTGACTATGTACCTGCCCACTTTTTTCAGCTCCATAATTGGCATTAGCATTGTGCGGGCGTGGATCGATTCGAGTTTCAACATTCGCTCTCACTTACAATTAATTACAGTTTAAATAACAGTTGAAACGAAATTAGCGTATTTAAGTGTAATAGTCATTGTAATGTATTAGATATTTTGCGTATATATTTAACAATTTTTTTTCCAAAATTAACATAATACAACAGTGTCTTTAATTTGTATAGTTTTTTGTTGTGATTTGTTAAATTAATTATTATCTAATTCCATTTTTTTAGTTGTTAATTATATTTACCATTTATCTATTTTTAACAATTATATTAAAAAAGGAAAACGCATGTAAATAAATAAATATATGTGCATAAAAGGAATCAAAAGATTTAAATAAATTTAAAGATGAGAGTAAAAAGGACTGATTTTGATAAAGTATTCGAATATTAAAAAAAGTTCCGGAAGAGTATTAAAATTAACAGCATTTATCTGCTTAAGAAAATCTATAAAAAATTATATCTTAGGTAAAAACCATAATTTCACAATAAAAACAAGATTCTTTCATCACACATGCGGACATTTTGCTAACGGGGAAGTGCAACTCTTAGTCGCACTTAGTCCCATACATGAATGAATATATGAATGAAGTTAATTTTAAAATATTACTTTAAGTCCGCATATTCAACGAATTCCAATCGCTCCCAGCATGCCCTAGTTTGACTAACAGATTGCACAGATACCTTATGCGACTGGCACTCAACAGCTCGTGAAATGTTACAAAAAGTTGCACTAAGGCATTCAGCTCTCGCATTCAGAACAATAATTTCGATTTGTATCAATGACATTCCATAATATGTCTAAAATCGACAGCGACCCCCACTCCTCAACCCCAGTCCGAAATTGCCCACTCGCTAATGGAATTTCATGTTGGAGTAGAGAAATTCGTGTGTTGTCGATAAAGACAATTCGTGTAACAGACGCCGCCGTGCGGCTCGCTTGTATATTATAAAAATAATGTTGGTTGCAATGCCAACGCGGTCTGGGTTTTTGTTTTTACCTGCTGCACCATTTTGAGGGCTGGGTGATGGTGGAGGGCAATCGACTAAAGTTTTTATGCCAGTACGGCTAAGTGGCACATTTTGGGCTTAGCTTTCAGACGGCGGCACTGAAAAGCACGATCCTGTGGTTACTGCGTCGCGTCGGAAGACCGAGCAGTGGGAGTTGGGCGGAGTTTCTGCATGTCTACCAGTACTCACATCCCACGTCCATGCAGCCGCATTGTCGGGCAGTGCACTCGACTATTGCCACTGTCAAATAACTGACATTACCTCGCCGATGCCGCGAAGCAACGTCGCTCACATTTCGTGACTTTGCACAATAAAAATTTCGATTAGAATGTAAAAGCGGCAGTCGCAAACTGCAACGGTAATCAAGTTCTTAGCCGGTGTGCCACAAATGCTACACAAAACGTATACACATACGTATAATAGCAAAATGAAATAGCTAAAGCGTACATTAATAGAAAATGAAATTAAAATTGTTAACTGCCATCGAGAGAAAATTGTTGCGGAAAAAAATGATTGCAGCTAATGCATCCATAAGCAAATATAATAATGGCATCGTATCAAAATATTGGCCATAAGTAGGTTGGCTGGTTTTTGCTGGTTATTGCTTTGTTGTTTGGTTATAAGTTGAAAAGAATATTTAAAAAAATATATATTGTTGGATTTTAACCAACTTAACATACAACAGTAAGGCAAACTAACAAACAATGGATGCAATTGCAAAAAAAAAAATGAGTATGGCTGAAAGTACCAAGATTAAATGACGCAATGTGATTAAAAACAAATACAAAACAAAACTTGTACAAAACACAACTCAATTTTAAAATAATTGCATTGTGTCGTTTGTCAAAAGTGTACACATTTTTTACGAGTTCGTTTCTCAACATCATTCTGATTATTGTTGTGTACCCACACACTTACATACAGTTTTATTTGCTTAACAATTTCTCTCCACATTTTCGAGTTACGCATTCCCCAATTTGAATCGAAAAAGGTAAGAATAGGCTAGGTTGCAATGACAGCTACACTTATAAAATAAAATAAATTTTGTAGAACTTTCGAAATGGCATTTGTCGGTCGCATTAACATCCATGGAAATTTTGTTGACTGTTCAGCGATAAGCAGCAGTCGCTCCAAGCTGAAGCGGGAGACTCCAGTTCCGGTCCATGCTACGGATAAGAAAATCGAAATGGAAGACGGGCCCACAAACCACTCGCGGACGTACATCAAGTTGTACGACGCGGAGCAGCTAATCAGCCCACAGCCCACAGCTCGTTATGTGGACCACTCCGCATCGTTCTGCGACCTCAACTCGATGGCCGATACGGAGGAGTCCACACTGCGCTATAGCTCGCCTCGGTCCTTGGAAACGGAAATGGCAACGCTGAGACCATCTAGCTGCAGCAGCGACAACAGCTGCAAGTCAGAAGGTAGCCGAGATGCCGTTGTGCTCGGCGAAGGAGACAGGCCACATCAACCGTTGCGACTTGGGCACTGTCGGATGGAGGCACCACGGCTGGAAAGAGGATCCACTACCTCCATGTGTAGCTGGGAGGAAGAGGAGACCGTCTCCATGTATCCATCTATGGATGAGCAAACAACCGAACTGGAGACTCAGAGTAGCTGCTATGTGCCTCAACTCGAGCTCGGCTCGGACACAGCCTCCCTGTACTATGACCAGCAAGTGCAATTGGACCAACTGAAGGTGATGCGTCGCTCCAACGAGGCCTACAATAATTGGCTTTCGGCCAAGAAGCGGCAACACCAATACAAGCAGCAGGCAGAACTCGAACAACGACAGCAAAAACAACAAAAGGACGCACAGCGTCGACGACTTAATGAGCAGCGGGTTCAAGAGTGGCGTGAGCGAAAGGCACGCCAATCCACGAACACATTCTTGCGGAAAACAAATACAGGGAACACCCAGACCCCTTCCCACTCACAGTCCCATCCCCATCCATATCGCCATCCCCATCCTATATTGGATGAGGTGGCGTTGAAGAGCCTGCACTGCTGGGAGATGAAAAAAGCGCAACAGGCTGTGCAGCGATTTCAGATTCAGCAGCGTGAAGCACAGCGAAAGCAGCAACAGGAGCAGCAGCGCAAACAGCAGGCGACTCTGGCGTGGCAGCAATGGATAAAGGGCGTGGCACATCGCCCAAAACCCGTGCCACTTAATCAGGGCATGAGAACACTGAGTGGCACTATCTCCGATATCTATATTAATCCAAATGAGTGGATACATATTGTGGATCAGACTAGGAACTAAATGAACAGTAAGCAACTTAACTTAACTACAAATGTGCTTCGATTTTCAAATAAAGTACTCAAATTGTTGCAATAGTCCGAAAAGAGATATTAAATTTATGATTTAATTTTAACTTTTTAATTACTGGCTTAATAAATATCACAAATTCCATTTTCACCATAAAAAGATAAGAATCAATTGAAATCCTTCATGAGTATTAGCAGAGAGCTGTTGACTATATGTATCTATTTATCAAATGGTTAATATTAATGGACTACTACTGTTTGGCTCATTAGCTCATTTCTGCATGAATCCTTGCTGGCAAAAGTAAAAACACAAACCCTCAATCAACACACACATTAACGGTTCATATACCTAACTCATGCGGATGTTGGGTGGACGATTAAGGCCATAGTCTCACCCAGACTCTTGTGTAATCTTCATATTCCACACTAACACTTGCTATCAAAGCATTCGCAGACATTTGTGTGGTGTATCCTTTTCACAGGCTAACACGCCTGAATAAGAAAATACCCTTCGAGGCGTTTGCATTAGTTGTTCGCTTGCCAGCCTTTACACTTTGATTCAACTTTAGATATCTCTCCTCAACAAGAAAAGTTAATTTGATACTTGATATCTAAAACAATTTAAATTTGGGTCAAAAGCCATATATTTATTTATTTAAATCGTTAATCTCTTATCTATAATTTAATTAAATTTCAATTATTGTATAAGGTTTGGTTAATTCGACTTAATATTATCATAAAGCATACAAACAAATTAATATTTTCTTAAATTAGGTAATTCGGCCTGATTTAATATGAGTTTTTGTGTAGTTCTTGGCTGCTTCTGTACGAACCTGAATCCAGCTGAGCTGGTGAAACGCTGTGAAATTGTTCACCTGTCGACTCTTAAAAGAAACAAAAAATAAATGGGAATAAGTAGCTCGTCGCAAGAGCACAGGAAATATATACAAAGTTATTTAATATGAAAATGGCGTGCAGCTGAAATTTTATTTGAGCTTCGGTTAGCATGGCTGGCAGTTGGCCTTAAGCGATTTATTTTTGGCTACATTTTTCGCCCGACGAAACATGGAAATTACTTGTGATTTCAGAATGAAATTGACGGACGGTGCTCAAGAGGGACAGTGATGTTATTTTCTTTAATTTCTAAAAAATATTGCTAAAAATTTATTATTTTCTAATATCATAGAACAGGTACGGAATCCTTTAGCTGCTTATTTAGCTTCAGCGTGATAGTATAATACAATGAGTTAAGCTCCTTTGATGTCCTAATTTCCCATATTTCTTTTGAATTCCTTCAAATGATCGCATCAAAAGCTTCCAATAATTTTTTAATGGAGCCTACAGCATTTAAAGTCTCTGCGCTTTATTAAACTGCGGACACTCAGATTTTGTTTCTTGTGTTCTTGGCATTTTTAAATAATTTAATCCACTGCAATTGAGCTGCACGGCATGTTTTGGGCCGATTTATTGAAAATAAAAACAAAATATTCACAAACACAAAATATACACGAAGCGGCTTAAGAGTGTGGAAAATTTTTTGCAAAAACATTGATTGGCAAAAGCCGGATAGCTGAGCGACGACAGACGAATACAATCCTATAGACATATATATACGTACATATATATAAACATACAACACATACATACAATACATACAATAGCAATGATGATCCACAGCTCAGCATTCATACACACACACAGAGACTCAGTCATGTTTTGTATTGCAAAGTCATGATGCATAACTGACGCCCACTTTAAGTATGAGTTAAAAACTCAAAATTCATTGAAAACTGATAGCGTGTAAAAAATAAACGATATGCGCAATCTGAAAACAAATTGATTGAGCTGTGAGGTTTGAAGCGATGCGCTATACCGCAGCTAAATCAATCACCTACACATCAAATACTACAGCGATTAGTTACTCAAAAACATAATCTATCCAATAAAAGTTTTAGTTTATAAATTTATCTTATCATTTCATAAATTATATTCTTTGAAATATGTTTTTTAAATATATTGAACATTGTTATTTGAAAATCGTCCACAATTTTTTTTTTAATTTTAATAAATAGTAACTCATAATTGATTTATTGAACTAAATATTTTGTGTGCTTTTCCAATACATTTTCTGTATACGTTAATAAATAATTATATTTTTGTTTTAGCTGTAGTTGAGTATCTTCTAATCTGACTGATAAATTGAATCCCCTTCTATTCAAATATTACTTAATTTTTCCCTAAATTAAACTGATGTTTTATATATTGTAGCTCATTTAGGTTCAGGTAAACCTTTGCATGACTGAATCATTACATTGGTTATATGATAGCACTTATCAAACATATGGAATTTATTCAAATGCTTTAATAAAAAGCCTGTGGCGTGCCAATTTCTAGTGTCAATTAGCAGTGACACAAATGAAAACAAAACCCAATTCGATTTGTTAACATGCTGCAACAGTTGAGCCGAGCATTAATTAAAATAAATTGGCAATATGTCGAATAGGCGAAACTGTAAGTACGCCAGACTCAAGTATTGTTGCGCTTCACAAGTCAAGAAGAAATGATTTGTGGATTAATTGAGAATATCACGATTTATTTTAGCAAAGTGTCAATTAACGATTTCATTTGCAATTGACAGTTCGACGAGATATGTTAATAAGTAATGAAAAATAGTTGAAAGGTCTAACATTGAAATTAACTCTAATTTGAGTTAATTGGCTATAAATTTGACAGCAGTGAAATATTATCATCGAAATTACTCATATGCAATCACAAAAAATCCTGAAATTCGAATATTATCTGAAATCATGCAGCTCTCAAAGATAAATAAGCAATGTAGCGCACATTTGTACTCGGATCTTTGTTCCAACCATGGACCGCAGTTATATGGAAAATAATAATTTAATTAGCCCTACATACACACACACACACACACCCACACACAAAGATAGGCTCTTATATAGAAAGGCCAGCTTATGACACGGACAAATTTTGTGCATATCAAAAATACTAATTATGGCAACATTTGTTCATGCGCCATGCGCAATAATATATCTGGCTCAGTGTGTGAACGAATTTTGTGTGTGGTGTATGTGTGTGTGCTGACATTTCAATGGTACTTGAGCATTAACGTTCAAAAGTCAATTAGTGGTTTTTATAAATGTGATTAAATTAAGTGACAATGTTGTTTACTGTTTTTACGGTTTCTGAAATTTTGCTCGTTTTAATTGTGAGGACATTGTCCGAATTTTAGATAATTTAAATGGGATGCGATGGCTTTCCATATATTTATGGAAATTTTTGCAGAGGATACGTAGCGAAACGTTGGGGCAATAATGATATTATACGAAATGTTCACATACAAAATAAATTTTTGCTGATTTATTAACACGCCTGAAAATTTAAGTACATTTTGCTTAATTACTTTTCAAGATTTTCTATTTTGTAGTTTGCCATTCAGCTTGCATTTGGTGACAAGTAATATTTATTTTGCTTAGTTTGTGATGAGTTTTCATATGCAAGCATATTTGTGTGGAGCCATACAATGCAGCTTTTAAGCCTTTAAGCCAAAAAAAAAAAAAAACGATTTTCCACTCGTCACACACACTCATCCTAGGACACATATGCATAGATACAACCACCCACACACACACAGAGCTGGGCCTTTCAACTCGTTTGTCTTACCATTTTTTTTTTTGCTTAAATCAAAAAGCGACACAACGTCAAAACAATTTGTCGTCATTTAAAAGTCGACATTTAAATAAGAAAATGCAAATATGAAGGCTACCGAGCTGCCTGCTCGGTGTGGCAAGCCAGAACCCAACACAGGGCAAGGCGTAGACAGTAGCTGTGCAGCTGCCTAAATGTATGCAATAAAATTTTTTATGCGCGCGAAAGACGCCGCATACGTTTCATATGCATAAAATTAAGCCGGCTACGGGAACTGACTATGATACCGCGGGGGGCAGCAAGGGGGCACAGTCGAGAACGAAGATGGGTGGATAGGTAGCTGGTCGTATGGGTATGGTCGAGCGTGGGGAGCGCAGCTGTAAATATAAAGTGTAAGGGCAGAGTGGCATATACACACACTTACCCCTCACACACTTACACTGACACACACTGTCATGGAAAGACGTGTCTATTACAATTCAATTTGACAATAGGCGCACACAAAAGCCAAACCAACCAGCCGCACTGAGCTGGCAAGCACACACAAACACACACACAACGACACTCATACACAATCACACACACAACCGAGGCAAGCTCAAAAGAAGACTATACAAAAACACAAATACGACAACAATTTGTTTTACACTTACAGTGGCTACTGTAACTTAATGGTCTGATTTGAATCATTCAATATATAATACCTAGAAAAAAATGTGTTATCTTATCTAAAACAGAATTGATTAAAATGCAAGTTTTATTGACTTTTACAGTTGATTATAGTTTTTTTTGAAATATTTCTTGTAAATAGATAATGCATGAAAATCATAATTTAAGCCAAACTATTTAAAAATACAATAATTTTTTTTAATTTAAAGATATTAACGAATCAAGTAATGCTTAAATAGGTCGTTCCATATAGTTAGTGATTAGGAATACTGAACTAATTTAATAATTTAAAGTATATTTATTTATTTATTTTTAATCTGCAACGTCGAAATCAGAAATCAAGAAAGATTTATTTATATGTATTTGCTTCCATTTATTTAGAACATTTTTATAAATTGATTTCACTTGACTGAAAACCATGTTTTAATGTATAAGCGTTATTTTTAAATATAAAATGCGAATAAATAAATAAAACGAATAAAAAATATAGTAATGAAAGAAGATAGCTAAAATTTACTTCTTAACTTCTTGGGATATATTTTTATTTTCTCTATTAGCATATTCACTCGTCGGCGTGCCAATTGTGCTATTTGAGACGTTTTTTTGTTTGTTTGTTTGTATTTCGGCCATGTGTTTTTACTGCAACGGAAACGTCAAGAAAATTTTTTTCGCAACGTAGTTAGTTGATGGTAATAAAAAAATCTGAGCGACGCAGGTGGCGTCGGCCACAACAATGGCGACAACAGCTCCGGTTGAGAACGTAGAACGTGGAGAACTCTACTTTGCCTAGTCCCTGGGGCGTTATTTGCACGTTTCCGGTATAAATATACAACGCCCGAGATTTGTTTATGCGAAATGAAGCGCACAAAAGACAATTCGCATAAATGTTGTTGGGAGACTTCCATTCAACCCGCCCCCTCGCATTGTCCCCACTGGCCAGGCAATGTAAGCAAGTGGGTCGGCAGCTCAGTGACTTGTTCTCCGGTGCGTGACTTTAGCGGAAATAAAATTTGTCAGCTTTTTGCGAGTGTCATGACTTTAAATTAGTCACAAATATTATAAAATGCTGCACGCTCCTGGGTGTGCTCTTCAGAGATTACGAATTATATCATATACATATCTAAATGAATGCCATATGCTATCACCCAAATAAAGATGTATCACCGCAGAGCGTATCCATTTCATAATTAAATTCAATGGCCGCACGCACACCTTAAGCATCTTATCAATCAATCAATCAATCAATCGAGTGCCCAGCAAGTCCGAAGCTACTAACTAATAAACTTACACAACACTGATACCATTACATGACGTGCAACTTGGCCCACACACATTTCTACTGAACAGGGAGATTGGAAAGGAATGGAGTGGAAGAAGGAGGGACACTTCAAAATGTATCTTGGCATAGCTACAAATCAAATAAATAAATCATATGTGAAAACTTTTTTCACTTAGGCAATATTTTTACACAAAACTGTTATGCTCTTCGTATTACAATCACCATAAGTCTTGGCTGACTTGTGTGCGGAGGCACAGTGGAACCAAAGTAGATTTGCATAGCAATTAACAAAATTGAAGTACACCAGAAATTTAGAAAATATACGCCAGATTGTAAAAGAGTACAGTTTCAGCCCACAATAGACAGGGCTATAACAATAACAATTTTAGTCGTCTAATATATTTCATACAATTATTTATTTATGTCTGCTTCCTGTCTAACTATTAACCTGGTAGTGAGTTGAGTAGTTGAATTCATTTACGAATGTTTGGATTTAAAGGGCAATCACCGGACATGATTATCATAAATAAGTGCCTTATAATGTATATATGAAATGATTATATATTTTTTTTAAACACTTACAATATACAATAATTTATGTAGTCAATCCCAATGTGGCAAAGTTTGAATGCTGGTTTGGCCCAAAGTTGATCCAGCCAAATAGCCTTAGGCTGTAACTTGTAAGCTTATATTTCCACACACACACACACTCACAGACACACATAAACACATACAATGAAGGAGCATCTACCTTTTATCCCGTTTGCTTAGCATACACATAAAAAGTACGGATTCTCGTATCTAATAGTAGCTCCAAAAAGCAATCGACAGAAAGAAAAAAAAAATAGAAATACAAGAAAGGAACTAAATAAAATATTTAGCTGCCGATGATGATGTATGGCGTTTGGTTAGCTGGCGTGTTTGTTGCTTAGTTGTTAGTTCATAGTAGAACATGTGAAAAAATTCACATCCATTTGTAAGCTCTCAAGAGTGCCCCACTGAGTATTTTTAGTCTATTTTCAACCAGAGATTTCTGGTGGTTTAAACACAAGTCGACTTTAAGAGGCTACTAGCAGTAGAAGTTCTGTGGAGAGACCAGACTGGTCACATATTATTATCGCTTTGCATTGCCCACTGCAAAGCTTGTCCGGTTTGCCAGTAGAACATTCATTTGATTTCGTTGCCAACTTATAGGCGTTGTGCATTTGAGTCGAACGCTTTGTGCTTTTGGCCACGTTGTTTTGGTTGTATGTTTTGGGCGTTGACAGCGTCCGTCAGTTTGTCAACTCGCCCAGGACGTCCATTGATGGCGTTGCTGATAACGTGAGCTGCTCGCCTGGCAGACCCACTAATTTTTTATAGCCATCGTCACGAGGTCGCAACGGTCTCGCTGCTCTTTTTTGTTTGTGTCATTCTATTTTTGCTGTTTGCTGGCCAAATGTCAAATTGTTTTTAGAGCTGTTCAGAGTTTCCCTTGCTTTTGTTTCTGTCAGCCACTTTTTATTGCTATCGTATTGCGAGCTTGCCATTTGCCTTTTGGCTTGTAATCTGCGTTTGCTTCGTATGCTCTGTGCTGTCTGCTATGTGGTATTGCCAGCTTTTAGGCGCGCCTGGGATTACAATGCCATGTGTGAAACCGCAATGTGTTCAAAGCAACCAACAACAGGCAACTGGAAACGTGCTTATTTCGCGTACTTGCTTTTGAGCCGAAAGCAGCAGTTGCATCTGCACCCGTCAGTGGGTGGCCAACTCAATTAAAGGCTTGTGGTCTCTTTGCCATCACTTCAAGCCACATCCTAAATACACACTTCACCTTACACATAAATAATAATTTTCTCTACACAATTTAAGCAGAACGCATCTAAGAAACAAATCAATTTAAACAAAATTCAACTGTAATTTAACTGAAACACTTGTCGCACATTTCTTAGACAGAAAAATCCATGTATTTGAATTATATAAATATAAAATACATATTTACAATATTTAAATACTAAATATGAAGTGCAATTTATTCATGAGATGTGTTCATTATCGATGTACAAAGTTTTTAATGCATTGATTAATTGACCACAAACTATTTAATTGTTAATCATAATGCTTTTTGAAATCAACACAATACGAATATCATGCATGCATATATGAAAATATTTTAAGTATTTGGCCAAACTAATTTAATAAAACTATTTCAATATCACAAATAAAGTAGGTCATCTATATTTATGAAAATGTAGTGTTTGCTTAACTTAAAAGAGACAAATTAAATAGATAATTTAATATTAGGCAAACAAACCCAGATGCATAATTTTTAACGCATGCCACTTTAATTTTAACATACGTATTGATAATTGCTACATTAAATTAAAATGTATTTTTGTACTTTGCTCACATGTTGAGTACTGTCAACTGCTGTAAATTACTAAATGCCAAAAATCCAAAATTTATGGCTTGAATACTTAGAAACGGCTAAATGCAAGCATCATTGGTTTTCTTGCTTGGTAACTTTCCAAATTGGCTAACCATATATTGTGTGGGTCATTAATAAATTTGGTATTCATTACAAAATCTATAATTTAAATGAAAATAAGTTGCGCAACAAATTCAAAATTCATGAAAATCATCTTAATGGTAAATCTCAAATCAATTTGCCAAAATACCACACACTCACTCACCCACCCACACACACACAGACACACACACTCGCCCAGACATAAGCACGCACATGCAATTGAGCAAAATGTAATCACAGGAATTTATATTAAGTAGCTGGGGACCGAGAATCAGGAGGCATTTCGATATCAAGGGCATTTACATAAACTTGGTGGCCATTTTGTATTTATGTACTGCATGCAGTCCAGATGCAACCCGCAGATACACAGGAATTGCAATTGAAGACATTTCTCATCCGAAGCGTTTTGGATGCACGCACCGCTCTAAGAACTTGCGTGGCTGGGGCGGTGCACAACTGAGGGGCAACTCAGCAACTTGGTTAATTATAACGGCTACGGCTACCGCACGTAAGCGATAAGAGACGAGGGGAGACGTGGCCAATGATAGCTGGCGGCTGTGCAGCAAATTGCAATTCCAACGGAGACGACGCACCGGAAGGAAGTGTAAAATTCAAATATGACAAATGACATGAACTTAAGCGCCTGCTGCTGCCGCTGCTACAGCTGCCTGGTCAGTAAGTATGCCCCCAACAGGAGCAGCCACCCACACTCACTTACAAAAGATTTATTGTGTGTGGTATATGGAAATTATGAATATCTTAATATTGTGGCATAATTTTCAAAGAGTCTGCGCCCAGCTTGTCTACTGCAAGCTTTAATTAATAATTTTGTAATTTATCAATTTATATTCTGACATCGTAGAGCCGGCCAACATGATTGCACACTGGCAGGCGCAAAAACAAATATTGTGACAAAATGCACTTAAACTCCAGACCCGAAAATTATGTAGAAGATCTTTCAAGTATCAAAGATTTCGTATGCAGCATGCATTTTAAGCGTCTCGATTGATTAATATTTAATATTCAGGCGTTTCGAATGCGTCTTAGGCGATAATTTTGCTGCAGCTGGAAATGCCCACCTGCATATATATATGGCCTGTTATGTAAGCTGACCGGCTTAGCTTCTGAGCTTTTGGTCAGTATTCCACTAGGCCTATTGTGGTCACTTAATAGTGGTCTTATAAGAGCAGAAAGCTGAAATGTTGCTTTTACTTCAGGAAGTGCGTAAACTTGTAATGCATCATCTTGTGTCTTCGACATAGACAAAGCGTTCAAACTATCGATAAGGAAGAGTATGAAAGCTAAAAAAAAATAAAATTAAAGAAAAATTTTGGGAAATATTTTGTACGTATTTAAAGACTAAAATCGAAACCACATTAAATGCATATAAGAAAATATCTTAAACACTTGTTATTCACAGTCTGTTATATTTATTTGTGACTTGTGAATTCCAGTTCATTGCGTTAATTGTCATCCAGTGTTGCGCCTTGTCAACAATGAAGCTCTCTTCCAACTTTTCGCCAAAACTTTACCCACTCACTCATACATTCACACAACTGCATACAGTGACAGCAATTCAATCAACTGAAATGTAAACCAAATCAAATTCAACTCTGGCTAACTGTTGCCACACTTGCTTTACTTTCTAACACTTCGCACACAGTTTCTAGTTACAGATTGTTTAATTGTGAACGATCTTTAATCAATATATATATATATATATATATATATATTCGTTCAACTAAGTGCACTAGAACTGCTACATATATAGATTTCCCATTGCTCCTATATAACTTCTGTGGTCTGCAAAGAAAATGAAGGGCTGCTGCTGCTACATCCGAACTGGGGTGAAGGGTTGTAGTGTTCATGTGTGGTACATTAGGTTTGATTTTGCTCTCAGTTTACTCACTTTGATTTCAATTACAAAGTTGCTCGAGTGAAACAATAACATAAAATTGCTGGGGGTAGCAAAGGGCATAACTTCTATAGAAACGTAGCAGCTGCAAGTTTTATGCGCACCGCAAATTGCATTAGTACCGTAACCCACCCAAGCACCCACACCCATATGCCTGAAGAAGGCCTTGACTCAAGTTGCAAGCGCCACAAGTTGCATGTTAGCAGCGCGTAAATTTTTTTGTTTATTGCCCCAACAGTCTGACAACGGACAGACAACAGAACGAGCAAGTTTTATGTGCAGCCCAAACAGACAGTAGACAACAACAGAAAACGGCTTAGTAAATTTTTTAATTTATTTTCCAGCTCAATTGTATAGCGGAAGCGCTTAAAATCGTAAAAGCGGCCACGCCCCGCCCACTTCAAGGCACTTCAGGTGTAATTAATTGCATTATAAATTTGTTTACAGGTACGTTTTATAAGAAAGATAGATGGGAAAACCCATTAAAACTCTTAACAATTTTACAAATTTCGTAATAGCAAGAATTCCATTTACTGGTAATTATTTTAAACATATATGTTATTATTATTGTTGGTATTAACAAATATTATATTTATAATTACTCGAATGCACATATGAGCTGTTATTTAACTGTTGTAATCCGAAATCCATATATTCTTCGAGGCTCATTCTGTGAATAGCCGCCAAACCAGCACACAAGACATGGCAATTGATGCATCTACTAAGAGTCAACTCAAGCAGCAGCACTCAATATAATCACAAGCTAAATCACTTGACCAAGTGGGCACTACACGCACACACACACTCACTAGAAAAGTCCTTAGCAGAGTTTTAGCCACTTAGAGAGCATCGGGAGCTTACGCCTTTCGCTCCCCAGACTGGATTCATATAGCACATCTCACAGACGCCGCTGTTGGAACCGTCGTCGTCCGGCCCAATGAGCCACTTCAGCTTGGCCACATAAAGTGTCATTAGCTCGAGTGGAGGAGCTACTACTACTACTACTCCGGCATCGGTGACTGAGATAGAGATGGAGACGGAGTTGGAAACGGGAGCTGTTACTACATTTGCCAGATTACATCGCTGCCAGCCGCTAAGCAAATAAACGCTTAAGCACAAAAATATGAAATTATTTGCTTAAAAACGAAATTCCAAGAGAGAAACAAATCTTTCCTAACTTCGAACATGACAGTTAAATACTCTAACTTTTGGTTTAGCAGAATAGAAAAACAAAATAATCATTTTGCAAAATATCAAACATTAAATATTTTATTTACGGAAAGCCACAATTACTTTTTAAAATAGCTTCTTTTGATTTTAAAATTATTTTAACATATTACCATACTTTGAAATCGTCACATTGACCAAGCTAAGGCTAGTATTCCATATGTATATATATTAAAATATTCAAGTTCAAAATCGAATCCATATCATGCAATACCCTGCAAGATGCTCTTACGAAAGTCACTACTCGAAGTTGTACTTGTATAAAAAGTTTCCAAAAGACTGCCATAAATGCTGATTACCTTCACTGGATAGCATTTTATTTCTCTCTCTTTCTCTCCCTCTCTCTTTCTCTCTTTTCACTTTATCTACTCTGTGTGCATCTGCTGATGCCATGACTGTAGTTTGCTGCTGCCTTGGCTGTTGTTGTTTATATTTTGGACAGCAGTTGATATTGCTTTGTGGTGGATTTTCATATTGGCTCTAAGTAGCAAACAGAGCGTCGTCGGACCATTCGAAATGAAGTGGCAACTTGTTTATTATTGTTATTATGGCATGTTTATCTTTTTGTTCAGGTTTAGTGAGAGTGGGTTGATTCGTAGACGAAGTCATGGACGTAGTCGTAGTTTTTCGAGTGTCTACTTCTGGGCTACTTATTTTCTTTTAATTAAAAAGCAAATTGCAAGCCGAATGGCTATGTCATTAGACTGATTGAAAAGTGCAGAACGAGGCTTGAGGTAGGTAATTTGGCAAAGTTAAATAACAAATAACTGCATACCGTGTCGATTTTTAAGTGCTTCTAATGAAAAAAAGCCAACTCGAAACTGCAACTGCTGCATAGTTGAAGGCACTCTCCATGCAAACAGCCACTTGAGCCACGAAATGTTGAAAATAACCAACCGCATAATGACCACAGCAAGGGCTGCAATCGTTGAATAGGTTAGTGTGTTTATGTCTGTGCGTGTGTGTGTATGTGTGTGTGTGTGTGTGTGGGCATACATCTAACGTCTAATGACTTTGAAACGTATGCAGCAAAGTCAAAAGCATGCACTTAGTGACTATTATAGCCATGTTAATCATAGATGCCAGCATAATGGTAAGTTGGAACGCAATGTGCATGACGAGCATGTAAAATGCAGGAGGCTCAATAGTATGCTGAATGTAATACACATGTACATAAATAATGTAGACACATATGCCCCTGCACAAGCCTACACACATTGAAGGTATTTCAATTTCATCAGTGCTTATATGAAATCAATGTTAAAACTTTTAATTATTTCAATTCTTTATTTGAAAATTTATTATTTAGGAATACTTCTGTGGAAAGGAGCTGCTTCCTTCTGTCTGTTTATCTATTAAAAAGCAGATATTTAAACATAAATCTTCAAGCTGCCTTCGAAATCTAAAAATCAATTAAGTTGACAATATCCATGCGCATTGGGAGCCAATAAAATAACGACTTACGGGAATGACTTCTGACAATAATTTTACTTAAATAAGGCTTCTCAGCTTTGAGGTGAGTTTCTAGCAAATCCAACAGACGCCCCCAATTGAAAGATAACGAGTCTTCAGGCAAGGTGGCAAAATATGAGAATGAACATTTTTATGCGCATCGGAAAGCGGAAAATGTAGGAAAAAAACATCTAGAGCTAAGGGAAAGCAACGAAATATGCGCAGCCGCCAAGAAACAAAAACTAGTGGTACATATGTTGGTAAATAGCACCTACACATGTAAATGTATAAGTGCCATTGGATACATTAGCCTCCTTGCGAAACTTAAGATTCAACAAAAAATACAAGTTAGAAGTTTAATTGGCCGTCTCCCAACTCACGTCAAGCATTTGATTTTCTACACCTTTTCCATAGCAAACTTAGCGGCGCGGCTCTGCGCATTACATAAGATTTCAGTGTGTCTGTAAGCGTGAATGTGTGGATGTGTTTGTGTGTGTGTGTGTGTGCGTCGCGTATTTATTTATTATTTAACAGAAACAGCCTATCGTATGTCCTGGTGGGCGTGTATTTTCCGCATTTTCAATGTCTTCGCATTGGCGGCTCATTGCGGGCTTCGGCAATTTTTGTCTTCCACATTTTGTATCCGTGTGCGTGCGTGAGGCAAAGTCTATTATGGTTGCTTATTTTTTATCCAACATATTTCCATTCATTGTTTATTTTTATATTAATTTGTCGGGCTTTGAGAAAAACAGCAGCTGTGTCACGCATTCGATTTGCAGTTATTGGGCGCAATTTCAAACAACGCATACGACACGTTTTCGTTGCGATTGCATTAGATTTCTGAAAACACACTCATAATTAGCTCATTTGTTTGCTTTCTGGGTATGAGGCAAGAAAGCATTATTTAAAGTTATACATAACGTCTTGTAAATGTTATATATTTTTCAATTCCATATTCTCATCATTCATTTTTAGATATGAAATAAACGCACTTTTGAATCAAAAAATAAGTATTTTTACTATTGGCCGAGATAGATGTATAATGTAATGATTTAAAACAATTTGTCTTTTGTCTTTAAAGAAAATCCACAAGTTTCAACTTTAATTATGATTCATGCAGCTGGACAGACAAAACTAAAATTTAAACAAATTAAAAAATTTACTAAGAGGGGATAAATAATTTGATTATATTTTGTTTCACTCACTTAGCTAAGTATTTTGCATTTTTCTTCAATTCTGGCCTTTGCGTAAACAACAAGGAAATTCACCACTGTGCTTCAAATTTCCCTCGCACTCACTAAAAATCCCTTTCAATTGCACAACCGAAGTTAGCAAGCGAAAATCCAAACTTTTCTGTACGGAAAGGCAGTCGATGAATTGAACGCAGCACGGACCTTTTCAAAATTTATTTTAAATTGAGCTCATTAATTTTTGTGGTCCTGTTGGGCGTGTTTGCATAGGGAATTATGATGATGTTAAATATTGCACCGACAGCGCGCTTAAATACTCAAATCGGATTTATTAATTTGTTATGAACAAGTCGAAATTAATTGATAAAACTTTTACACAATTCCTTTAGTATTTCATAAATTTTTCGCTAAATATTTTGAATTATTATCAGAACTGAAAAGCCATTGATTTGTGCAATACTTATGACAGTCTATCAATTACAGACTTATCGGTACACAAAAGCTTTTGATTTATTTATTTATTTGTTTATCATTATTTCTTTTTTTTTTGTTTGTATTTTGATTAGTATTTCTTTTGCGATATTTCATCCTTTCCAAATGCCAAACAATTAAACAATCATTAAAAATAACAATGAAATGTTTCAAATGGCGTCAGCTGCAACTACCAAACACACAAGTCAATTACTAACTAACTGCAAAGTAAATGGAATGGCATGGAATCGGATGAACAAACTAAAAACAAACAAACATCCTGAGTGGTGACAAGTTCAAATTGCAATGCCCGACAACAAGAAATTTTCATTAAAATAAAAATTTGGGCCAACTGCCAGGCAACTTGGTTAGAGAATGGACATTTTTCTGTCCATACCAGTGTCACTTATACTGCAGATTGCGGTCCCTCTCACTCTATCTGCCTCTCTTTCAACTCCTCTAGTAACTAAAAACTGAAGTAGCGTTGGGCAACACTTTGACATTGACTTGAAAATCAAATCAATTTAACAACAGCAAAGAGTTCAGACACAATCCACTCAGCATGCACTTGTTGTGGGCTGCAGTTGTGTTGTAATGCTGTAAATTGAATTCAATTAATACGTTTGTAAATGTCACCAGAGAGTTCCAACTGGTATTCGTCTACTGACGTCCCAGCAGCAATACTATTGCGAAATAGCAGGCCGATTGATTTACGCTCCTCTGAGACCAGCCAACTGCAAATAAATTTAAAGCCAACTCTTTTAAAGTGATGATTGGCCAAGAATCACATGCTCATGTGTATTATCAATAGCTTCCAGTTCATTAGAATTCGAGTTCAAAATCAATACAATTGTATAATATTAGAAATAAAATTAATTTAATTTAATTTATTTTCGAGCTTTATTGTCGTTAAAAAAGCATTAAAAAAAAACATCCAAAATAATAATAATAAAAATATAAAATATAATTAATTGCAGTCATTTGCGCACTGCGCCCAATTTTGAACAATTGATTTGCTATCCGTGAAAGAGAAAGTGCCGCTTTTTGTACCATATTCACACAGAAATTAGTGAAACTGCCCATGCGAGTCCGACCAAAAGCGATTAAAAGTCAACAAACAGTGACCATAATTAATTTTCGTGCAAATTTAACGCGAGAATCGCGTAAATAGTCAGAAATTAGATCACAACAGATGCTTTTCCGCCACGTCCTCCCCCCTCCCCCCACGCTTCTCTTCCAACTTTCTCCTGACCCAACGCCTACCCGCTACCCGTTCGCTTTGGTTGCCACATGGTTGCCACTGATTGCGGCGAGTTGTCAGGTTTTGCTTAGGCCTGATTCCCGTCCCAGTTGCAGTCATGAAACAATAATGTCCACAAATTGACGCCACAAGCTGTTGGCTCAACGAGAGCGCACACACATCCACACACTCAGACACATGCACACACATACTGGTTGCGTCTGTAGCACTTCCTCTGTGGCGCCATATTGAATTTGTGCCTAGTGCCTGGTGCCTGGTGCCTGGCGCCCAGTGCCTAGTACCTAGTCTCTTTGCTCCGGGCTTTCTATACTCTTTCAGTTCGGGTTCGGGCTGTGTTTTTATTTGCTTGCTTGTTTTCTGCTGGTTAGATGGCTGATTTTCCAACTGGAGCCTCGACCGGCTCGTTGCCGCGCGTGTTGCTAACGAAAATACAAGCAAACATATTGCCACTGCCTCTTCACATATTGTTGTTTTAGTCGTTGCTGCTGCGTCGGGAGAGGGAGCGTGGAGAGTGGGATTCTGCTCGGCTACTTGTTGTTCAAAATACATTGTGGCTGTTCGTTGCAAGCATAGATTTGTGTGTGCCATGCAATTTGAAATGCATTTTTAAGTCGCATGTTGTTCAGATTATGCCAAAACTCGACTTGGTAACTTTGAAACTATGTATGTAATTGTGCAACCCTGCCAATTGTTTACTGCTCGTTTGCAGCCGGATTTTGATGACTCGTTCTCGTGATATTGCGATGGCAAGAGAACTTAATTATGACATTGATTAAAATACAACATCCAATTTGCAATTGTGCTTACAAAGTAATTGAGCACATAATTACCTTAGACATGTTTGCTGAATTAATTAATTAATATTGATTTATCATAAGCTATTTTCAAATCGATCATATTTTTCACACGTCAAAGTACCAGAATTTCTTTTATTTTGCTTGACTTAAATGTTTTTCAATGAACCCAGACCCAAGTTCGTTGCTCTTATTTTAGACTTATTTAAGTATTACAAGAGTATTTTGCGAAAAAAAGCGATATCGTTAAATAATAATAATCCACATATGTAAGCCTATGCATTTATCATGTTCTACTTTAATTTCTTTTCCCGCCTGCTGCGAAATATCATATTTCCCTATACAAAGCTTGTCGGTTCTTTTAATCAATTAGCACTACGACAGCTAAAATGGTCTATAAAATTTGCATGCCCGACTATAAATAACAATTACAATTTCATCCAGAAATTCCAAAACACAATAAAACAATTTGCGGTTTGTTTTGGACATGTGGCATTTAAAAACAAAAATGCACACAACTTTCACAATGTGGTTGAGCACTCAACAGCAAAAAAAAAAACAAAAAAAAAACAATTATATAATAAAATCAAATATACAAAAAAAAGTTCAATGCAAATATGAGGGCAAAAGGGTGCCAACTAGGTGACAAATCGAATAAGTTTGAGGCAAATCCAAATAAAAAACCCAAAAACTACTCTTTCTCCCATTTTCCTGACTTTTTTCCCTGCATACGCACTGTTCGCACTTGCACTGGCTACAATGGGTTTATTTTTCTTCTTTTTTCCGTTTTATATCCCCTTTTTGCCAGTCCCTTTCATTTTTTGCTTTTTTATTGGTGCCCCATGTTTATGTTGTCAGGTTGATTCTTTTTTTTTTTTTGTTTTGTTTTTTTTTGCTGGTTGTGTAATCGAGTCAATTGTTTCCGCTCCGACGATGAGGCAATCGACTGCGTCTGTTTTTATAGGTTTTGGGTCTGTGTTTGAGTTTGGTTTGGATTTGGGTTTGTGTTTCTCGTCGTTGTTGTTATTGTTGTTTTTGTTATTTTATGGTGTTGTTATTGCCAACATCCGTTTAGGGCAAAAGTTTATTTTTTGTATTTGTGGGCGTTTTTGACATGGGCTAATAAGCTTGTTTCGGTCTGTCATTTTTGACAGAGATTGGAAACACTTGCAGTTTTTGCAGATTTCTCACTTAATGGGTATTTATTTAGTTCCGTGTATGCGCCTTTTGACTTTGATTACATAGCTTAAGCCTTAAAGCGAACTTCTTAGATTCAAAGTATTTTTGTATTTGGTTTAATTAGTTTTTTAAAAGTTCACTAATAATGAAATTATCAAGAGGAATCTTTTTGACATTTACTTTATTAAGTATATTGTAATTAATAAATACTAGTTTTTGTTACTTGATTCCCATCTTGAGGGCTGCACATTTAAAGTCGAGCTCATTAAAATTCCTATAAGGCAATTGCCACTTACAATTTAAACATCTTATGTTGGCACTCTGAACGTCAGCTAAGAGACATAATTAACCCTTATTTGCACATTTTATGAGCAGCACCATTAAATGACCATTTTAATTACAAAGCACAACACAACGGCTTGGCCATTTGGAAAGTACTTGGCAATTTGTTGATAGCATCGAGTATGCCCAAAAGCAGGCCATAAAGGACACCAAATTGGCAAAGATAAATGTGACGGCTTTAAGGCAAATTGTTCGTTGCGGCCTTAAAGCAGCTTACAATTTGAACGCACTGTGGCCAAGCCGCTTAACTTGCATAATCCAAATATCTGGTCAGGACGCAACGCAGACTCTTGACCCTTTTTTACTTTTACTCCTTTTCATTTTTGTTTGGGCAGTTCCAGAGGCCATCAAAGCTGAATGCGAGTGCGTGCCCCATGCGGGCAATCCTCTTCATGAAGTGATTTGCTCCAAAGAAGAAGAATTGCTTGTAGGTCATAAAAATTCAATTGCTACGGGTTCAAATGTGGCGAACCATTGATAGGGCTTTAAAGCTTAACTGCCACTGGGGTGCACTGACATTGTCTTCTATTGCGAATGCCAACTGATGCAACTGAGTTACAACTCGTTAGTGTTTTGGCAAAGAAACTGGTTAGATTTATATGATCAATAGTTAAGGGTGAGCTCGCACAATCTAGCTCTTCAAGTTCCTACAACCCTTGCCGCTGACTTGCAGCCCTCTTTGAAATTATGCCTTTAAAGTTTTCAACAATAATTCTCAATATGTTATGGTACTCCCCATGTATATGTTAGGGCAGTTGTCGGAGAGCAAGGTACAACCTTGTGCAGTGGCAATATCGCAAATGATGAGGTCACAACCGAGTTGCGATTATTGCTAGTTGAAAACTTTAACCAATGACTCGCCCTGTGTGAGCTCTGCTCTCGCTGAGGCAATTTTTCTGGGCTCGAAAGAGTCGACTTGATAATAAATTCAAAATAAAAACTTGGATACTAAAAAAAGCCAAGATTATCCCAAAAATACGCATGTTTATCTTTTCCTATAAATATTTTATTAAATGTTTACAATTACAAATGCTATTTGAATGAATGTTACAAGCGTTAAATGCTTTCTACTCCGATCTGTTTTTAGATTTTTTCTTCTTCTTCTTCACACTGGACATACTAGACATTGGGCCGAGCGAGGAGTAGCCCGTCGAGGTGGAGTCCCGACTCTGGCGATGTGTGCGCGGAGGCTTTCGTGTCTGCCATACACGGATGAGGAAGTTAAGCTCACCCTTTAATGCCACCATGGGTTTTATCTGCAAGAGGCAATCAATTGTTATGTATTCATAAAATAAAGAGTGTAACTTACCTTTTCCTTGAGCGCAATGCGGTGCACATGCCACAGGAACTCTGCCACGCCAATGAGAAAAGCCACGAGTACGCCCACAATAAGCACCATAAATAGCCCACCCACTGCATCCATGTCAAACTGGCCATCATCATTTGTGGGACCGCTGTTATCACAAACTGTGTCATTTGCATTAAACCATTTGTTGCGTAGATTATAAAGAACGCCTCTTTCGCTCAGCTTTAGAATGCCAACACTCAGATTTGATCGAAAATTTGCATCTAAGCATTAGAATAGAGTCGGTAAATTTATTTATTACTTCTACTCCACAACACTTACTTAGTGGCACTGCAATACCGTAGTGCTTCTCTCCAAAACTGTCCCCCAGTTGGGTAAGCTCACAATTTCGTTGCACATAGTACTGTAGATTTGTGGTTTCCATGAGAAAGGCATAGGTGCCGCGACTTAGTTTGACGCGATCCACACCCTCCTCATTATTTTTGGTAAAGGCATCTGGCTTCACAGATAACATCTTGTTCCAGGCCATGCGATTTTCAGTATCGTTCGACTCGGAAAAATACACAGAAGTAGCGCCACCTCGAATCGTGCCAAATTGTACCTTGTTTTGATCAATCAGATCGTGCAACGATTCAATGCTTCCAGTCAATTTGGAGGACGTGATAAAGGCAGCCAATTTGGCAATGTATGTTTGCGAGATGAGCAGAGTGAAGATCCACCAAAATGCAGTCAGCAGGCGCATTGGAAGGGCCCTAACAATGAGAATATTTTTAATAAAAAAGAGAAGGCAACTAATTTCAGATGATAACAGATATAATATCTGTTAAAGCAACCCAGAATCAGAAATTCTTATTTTCTCTGGTAGCAAATTTATCGATCAAAATAAGCTACACACTCGAAACTGAAAGAACACCAATACGCACCTGGGTAATAGATCACAGCCCTGATTGAGAATTGAGCCGAGGACAAGCCACAGTGTATTGTGCAGTTTCCAGATATTTTCGCGTTCCTCTTGATTGTTCTCATTCACCGCTGGCGGCTCCCATTCGCTAGGATCCATGCGGCCGGCCAAAACCAATGCCATTGCTGAAATTAGCATTGCAACCATTACATAGAGCCATACATCTACACCGTAGGGATTGAGGAAGCCATAAATATCCGCCTGTGGTGGTGGCTGCTTGTACGACAAGATGCTTATGCCCAGCTGCATAAACGGCACAGTGAAGTCCACAACCGAACGACGCGCCTGAGTAATGGTCAAGTCACAGATGCCAATCTGTGCGTTCTGCAAGGCAAGCGTAATGAGCCATGATTAAAATGTAAATTTAAAGCGCACTCACGTTGTCAATTAGCTGCCTAATTATGCCATCCCATTCATCGGTGGACGCATCGTAACTTCCATATTTGTTATCCCTCACCGGCTCAAATGCAAAATCAAATTTGCATTCCTCGGCCAGCTTGTATAACAAATCAACCGCATATCCCTCGAAACGTTCATTGCCTTCATAGTGCACACCTTCAGGCTCCTCGCTTATCGGGTAGAATGTAGAATTCATAATTGTAAGCTAAGTTCGGTATCAACTAGACCTACTCACCGCCAGCTGAAGTAGGGTTTGCCCACTCGAGTGGCTACTGTATATCGCACAGGCTTTTGTGAGAAATCTTCCTTGTCCTCCAGACGTCGCTGTTTCAGCGCCTTCGTTGAGTTCTCTCTAATCTTATCATAGTCCACCAGCTGGAACTCCTTGTTCCAGATGTGCGTTACGCGATCAATGATCGGATTGTAAACATCCAAATTGAAGTCCTCGCGTTGTCCATCCGCTGTGAGTTGCAGTCGCTGTGTTTTATATGGCGGTTTGATTTGCTTTGGTGTCAGCTAAAATATCAGATTTTTGAGTGTTGTCCATCAGTGTGTTTGTCAATCAAAATATGTAAATTATTTTAAATGAGTATTTTAGTTACTAAAAGGCATACCTGCTTCATCTGTTGCACTATATGCGGTCCTGGCTGCCAGAAGCCACGCCCACAGCTAAACTGTGGTGTGTAGAATCCAGTTCGTTGACTCACTTGTAGCACAGCATTGTAGAAGAGCACAATGGCATCGTAGACGAGCTGAGTGCTTAATGAGATGAACTGCGGAAAATAGTAATAAGTTTTAAGTTATTGTCATTGATAGAGTATTTTGTATATATGGGCTCACCCTATCATCAATTTCATTATCGAACACATCGGTTTCATCATGTAAGGGTGGTGGAATATAGGAACGAATTCTCACAGCTGCAACGGCAACAGTGAACTCACGCGAATAGAATCGATCGATGCCACTGACGTGGGTATCCAGGTTGGTTAGGAACAGATTCTAAGATCAAAGTGAAAGTGAGCAAAACTTTTCTGTTCCATAAACAAAATGACAAAGCTACTCACATTAAACGATCCAGTCATATTGAAAGCTATCGAGGCATTGACCACATCCGCCAATATATCGGAGGGGCAATCAAGCAGAACGAACTTCTCACGTGCATTATTAATGCGTTTCCAAAGTATTCGATAATCATCGCCGCGTTGAAACTCCTGAAGCTTGATTCCAGTTTTGTGCAACTGCCTCCAAGCAAAGATATGCTGAAATCGGGCAAGGTCTAAAGGAAACAGCTCAAAATTAGAGGACGTAAAATATTTAATGAGGAGACAAATAGAATAGAAAACAAATGTATTTAATACAATAATTTCGGAAAAGATATTTTATCTAAGAAAAATATACTATTACAAAGCGATAATTCAATTCAAATAAATTGTTAGGGAAAAGACTTTGGTACACTAAATCTTCACCTTGATTTATATAATAAAAAATAATAATAATAATCTAGTCAGTTAAAATAATATCAAACACTTTTTTAACGGGCTGATTGATCTCAAATATTGTTGTTCTTCATTCCTCGAATGTCTCTCAGAATTTCAATTTACTTACGTGCATCCCGCTCATAGGCAATAGTAAAGGACTTCCAATCAAAGGCCTTGCTCCGCAGAATATCAGCCAGGCCCATAGAGAGTATTAGTTCCGAGGGCGCCACGTTGATGGTCAACTGATGATTTAGACGCTCACGTGAGGATTGCTGTGGGTGCCAGTCGAACTGTAGATGCGGAATGCCCATCATATTGCACAGCACCTCGACAATATCTAAAAGCGGGCGTGAGAAGGAGGAAATCATTATGTATACAAATCTTATGGCCCAAGTATATTTTTGTTTAGAATGACTTGGCGAACTAACAAAACATACAATGAAAGTGCCGAGCAAAACAACGGAATGAAATGCACGAATATTTTCCTGGCAGCGATCCAATAAACGGTGCGCAAGTGTCCCATCTATTTGGGATTACATACATGAATATAAACACACATTTGTGTATGCTGTGTGTGCGTTCGAGTCTTGTCATTTATTTACTACACAAATATGTGGCTATAATGTTTGCTTGGCCAATTTAATGCGAAACATCAAGAATCATTAACGAGGTTAGTGGCATCAATTGAGAATCTATATCAGCTGCTCTCCTTCTGTCCGTCATTGGCTCTCTGCTAAAATACAAAAAACACTTTCTCTCTCAATCGCTTACTCTTTTCTCTCTCATTTTAAAATACTCAAATTTTCTCTCTTTTGTATACAGATGAAATTAGTCTGGGCGCAGAGAAGATCGACCAACAGACGACAACAACAATAGCCCCAGACATAATTTAATGACGCCGATTTTGTTTAAAAATAATTTAACTTTTCGACATTGTTAGAAAGTAAACTTACCGCTGGTCGTCTTTGAACTTGGTCCCAAAATAGCAGCGACACCATTCCCAATCAAGTCACAGGCTAAGTAAAATAACGTATCACATGAGTGCCAGATAATTAGTATGATATTCAATATATAATTAGTGTATCGAATGCTCACATAAATCCTGCAGCACAATGCTATCGTCTACAGTAATGTAATGCTTTATGGGTTCCAGTTGTAAGTCTGGGCTTAAGGCATTTATCTCCTCGATGGCGGCATCAAAAGCCGCAGCCAGATTCATTTCGGTATCAAAGAAGATAGCCCCTATTCCAAAGAAAGATACACAATAATATAATGAAACCAAATATCTGTAAAATGATTTTCACGACAATACTGAATGAGTTTTAAGAAACATTCATGCAAACTTTAACAAAAAATTAACATAAACTTTATTCATTTTAGTCATTATTTTTATTTATTCACCGATTTTTATCACCATTCCTTCATTGTTATGGGAGCCGCAGCAGAAAGCTAATGCAGCCAAGACTAGGAACTTTAGTGTAAACATCACTTATGAATAGGATCACTTTCGCATGATTGTCCCTGGTCTCAAATGACATTTATATAATGCGATGCACAGAAAACAGTTCACAATTCACTTTATCCACTCATAAGTATCAAAAACATAAGTAACAAAAATATCTAAAATAGTGAGCGTAAAATATATATTCCATGCGCGTGGTGAAGACCACGCGACGGCTACGCTTCGAATACCAAGCAAATGCACAAATCGGGATCTGGTCGGGGGCGCTGCTCACGAGACACTGAGCTGCTAGAGAAATGAATTTTTGGAGCAAAGCGATCGCTGTGAGAGTGCTGCTTATTTTAGCAGACGAATCGTAGGTGGCAGCGAGGTCCAAGAGCCATTTGTTTTATGGACAACAGGCACACAAGCACGCAATACGATGGTCACAAAAACAAGAGCAACACAAAACACACAACACACTCGGCCAGGCAGACTGTGGCATGAACTGCCGCTGGAAATGAGCCAAGTAAATGGCATGCAGAAGTGGCCACAACTGGTGCGTGCCGAATATCCAAGCAGCAATGTAGGGTGAAACAGCATTAAAAAAAGAATCGGTCTCAGGAAAAACAAAAAAACAAACTATTTAGAATTTCTATATATACTAAACGATATGCATGTGGCACACATCGATATAATAATACATTACTCAATAATTATGTATACATTTGCTGAATTTCTCAAAACTCTGTTTATTCAACTCAACAAATAAATTAATTATTTAACTTATTGCTTAAGTAGCCGTTTTGCTGCGTGTTTTCTCCTTTGAGCTGCGCCTTGACGCCGAGGAGCGTCTGGAGGATTTGTCCCCGCCACTGCTGCTACTACTGGATATGCGCATGGGTTTCTTGCGTACCCAGAACTTGAGCGCAAAGATTAATTCCGCCTTCAGGGCCTGCCAGGGTGTCACACGCTCCTCAACGGCCACGTTCTGCACATTCCACAGAAACTCAAAGATGCCCAAAATAACGCCGGTGACCACACCTCCAGCGAGTACCAGAAAAACTCCGCCCAGCTCTATAATCGACAGCTCATCGCCATCCACCTCATGGAACGATTCGCAGGTAACATTGTGATTCTTCCACCATTTATTCTTCAGCTTATAGAGTTCCCCCTTTTCGCTCAGCTGCAGTATGGAGACGCTCAAATTGGTGCGATAATCGGCGCCTGGAATAAATTCGATTGAAACTTATCTACAAATTTGTTTATAAAATTGTTTAAAATATAAACGAAAAGAAATCGCACTGAGTTGTATTGATTTATCGGTTTAAAATAATCAAAATAATTATTTTTACACCTTAAAACTACAAATGGAACGTAGGGTATCAAAACTCTAATATCAAGCATGGAACTTTGCTCTCCTACCTTAAGGATCGGGTCATAAAACAGAACTACAGTCTTCAGAAAACTTAACTTAACTTAATTATTCGAATATTTATATATTTCCAATGAATATTCATAGTTTCTCAACATTTAACTTACCCAGTGGCACTGCTAAGCCATAATGCTTTTCACCGATCTGTCCGCCAATCTGACGCAAATCGCAGTGGCGCTCAATGTTGTAAGTCATGCTAGTTGTCTCCATAAGGAAGGCATAGCTGCCCTTCTCCTTGCGCACACGATCGACGCCCTCCTTGTTGTTGCTGGTAAATGCGGATGGATTGAAGCCCTTCATTTGACTCCACGCGCGCTGATAGTCCGTGTCATTTGACTCGGAGAAGAATAAGGAGGTGCTGCCACCTCGCATGGCACCAAACTTCACATCGTCCTGATCGAGTAGATCCTGCAAGCTCTTAATGGTGCTCTGCCATTTGTTACTGGTCAAGAAGGCTGCCAAATTTGCTGTATAAGTGCTGAGCATCATCAGAGCAAAGAACCACCACATGCCCGTCAGAATGCGCATATGGGGACCCCTGGAATTCGAATCAAGTTTTACTTTTGAATGAGTATTAATATTTATAATCAAAAATAACCTGGGCAATATATCGCAGCCCTGTTGCATAATCGAGCCCACCATCAGCCAGCAACTGTTATTCACATTCCAAATGTTCTCCAGTTCATCGGGATCGACTATGGCTGGATTCGGAGGCATCCACTCACGATAGGAGAGTCTAAGGAAAAATTACATTTCAAAAGCGAATAACGTGATCAGGAAATCCCAGCTCACCTGGCAATCAGCACAAAGGCCAGCGTCATCACCAACTGTGCAAATACCATATAGATCCACACCTCTGGCGCAAATGGTTCCAGGAAGGCAAACGGATTCTTCTGCACCGGTGGACTCTTGTAATGCATTATACTAATACCGAGTTGCATAAAGGGCACTGTGAAATCCACAGCCGAGCGACGAAGCTGGGTGATCGTCAAATCACAGACACCAATCTGGGCGTGCTAAGAAAATACAGATTTTTCATTATTAACTTCAACTTTCAAATCGAAAAGACAACTCACGTGATCAATTAGCTTGCGTATAATGCCATCCCATTGCTTGGTTTCGGGATTATATTTGCCGTTGCCATTGACGATCATGAACTCGTAATCGAATTCCATCAGCTCGGAAAGCTTTCTAATGAGATCCACGGCATAGCCTTCATACTTTTCCTGGCCCCTATAATTCTCATGATCTTGCCTGAAGTTGAAGTACGTTCAATATATATACAAAAAATAAATACCACATTAATAAATTACTAGAAATACTTACTTCATCATAAAATAGGGCTCCTCATGATGTGTGACCACTGTATAAACTTTGCGCTGAATTGAGAAATCGGGCGTGGGCACTGAGTTTTCCAATTCGGGACTCAATCGCCGGACCTTTATGCCATTATCTGGTGTCCAGACCATTAGTGGCTCATTGACAGTCGGCTTATAGATTTCTAGATTGAAATTCGTTCGCTGTCCATACTCATTGAGTTTCATGTTTTCGGTTTTAAAGTGCGGCTCAACATCATCCTCCGATATGGTTTTCATCTCGTGCACTATGTAAGCACCCATTATCCAGGGACTGCCATAGCCGAGGCCACAGTGGCTATTAGGTGTATAGAACTGTTGCAGGGATGCGATCACATTACGTGCCGAATTGGCAAATAGAATTACGGCATCATAGATGAGTATGGGCAGCATCATTTGGCTGCCAAGTATTTGCTACCAATGCAAAAAAGATTTTAAACATGATTCATGTTTTATATGCTGTGTATTATTACTACTCACATCCACTTTGGTAATGCGAGTCTTTTTGCGCTCGTAGGGATTTGGATCGACAAGCTTCAGGCGTACTGACGTTATGTTCGCCTTGAAATCCTCGTTGTAAATATCTTTCAGGCCCGAACTATGTGTATCCAGATGGGTGAGAAACCAGTTCTAGAAGTTGACTAATAAGTTTTCAAGTTTTTCACTCAGCAACATTCAAATACTTACTCGAAAGGGACCTTGAAGCTTAAAGTCCACGGAGATTTTCAGCAACTCCTTCAGCGATTTGGGCTCACAGTCCAAAATAATGCGATGCTCATGAAAAGTTTCATCCGCTTCCTTCCATAGAACGCGAAAATCCTCAGCATAATCGGCCAAATTACGCAACTTCACATAGTCAGTATTGAGAGCATGTATATTCATAAGATCTTGCAAACGAGCGAGTCCTAAAATGAATCATAGGGCAAAAAATAGATGATACAAATTTTAGATTATACATAACAAAAATACAAATGCTATCTGTATGAAGAACTTTTTCGTTTCGAAGATTATTCAATGAAACTCTTTAAAAGTATTAATTTCAATTAGTTTTCAACTTTCTTCAATATTTCTTGGTGCCAGTTAACTGTTTCCAAAAAACTTTGTAACATAACAGACTCAATCTGTTAATACTTTTGGAATACTCACCTTCTGGCGTTTCGTAGATAAGCGTAAATGTGCGCCACTCGTAATTGAATTTGATGATGTCGTAATAGGCACGCGACAGGACGGACAAGGAGGGAGCCACATTAACTGTCATTTGGTGGTTTAAGTGCTCCTGCCGCGTAGCCTCAAGTTTCCAATCGTATTCTATGTGTGGAATGCCGGTCGTGTTTGCGATTTGCGCAACAATATCTAAGGTAAAATAAACAAAATGATTACAAAACGATCACAACACATGTTGATGAATGAGCACAATAAAACTCAAGACGGCCACTACGAACCACTAGCTGCCTTTGAACTTGGTCCGAAAATAGCCGCAACGCCATTGGAAATCAGTTCACAAGCTGTACGGAAAAGATGTGCCTGGTATTAGTACCACAAATATTAAGTATTGTTTGCATACTTACTGATCTGTTGCAGCAGGAAACTGTCATTGGTAGGCATATAACGTTTGATGGGTATAAATTGAAGATCGGAGAATTTTAAATTGTTGACCACACGAAAGGCCTGATCGAAACTCAATTCAATTTCCTTTTCATTTTCATAGAAAATGGCTCCTACGGAAACATGATTCAAATAATAATAAAAATAAAAATAATAATAATAATAATAATAATAATAATAATAATAATAATAATAATAATAACAATAACAATAATAATAATAATAATATTAACAATAATAATATTAATAATAATAATAATGATAATAATAACAATAACAATAATAATAATGAGACATCATAAAAACTTACCGACTGGGATTTTTGTATGCTCGTCGCCAATGGCGAGGTCATATTTTATAAATATCACCAAATAAATGTAGACTGGATACAAATGCATTTTTCCAAAAAAAAAAAAGGAAATTCTACTTTAACAACGCACTCTAATTGAATTTTCTAAATGCAGCGGCCATTTCGTTGTTAAATTTTTTGCTACACATATGTACATACATATATATATACATATATATATATGTTCATGTATACAGGCAAACACAAGCACACAAAATTACGTAAAATTTCAAAGAAATATTTTTTTTTTTCCTAAATTTTGTATTCAATATTATTTTCAGCTCTTGCTCCAAGCAACCGACCGCAGCATCCAGTCTTGGAGCGCCCAGTACGCACACTGACCGCCCGGCCTAACTATGTCCGCTCTCCAACTGGCAGTAGACGCTGCTGCTCCGCTGCTGCTCTTTCTACACGGTGGAAGCACTCTCACTGTGCTCTTGGGAAAGTGCCATGTGTCATGTGTGCCATGCGCCATGTACCATGTGCCTTGTGGCATGTCATTATTTATGGCGCTTGTCGATGACGTAGGCGGCATCCAGTCTGGCATGCCTTGCCATTTTCATTCTATGATTATCATACTAAGACACAATTATGTTTGCCAGCAGCTTTTCATATTGTGTGCCAAATATTGTGATCTTTTTGCTTTTGTTTGCTCTTGGCAGCTTTTTGATCTTACAAATTGCTTGATCCATTCGAAAGGAGATGCTCTCGAAAACAAAACTAGTACACAAGCGAAGATGGGAGAAAAATGTAGATCTTAAGCATATCAAAGAGGTTACAAAATTAAAACAAAATGTCACAAAATATTAAGCAAATAGTCAAAATGATAAATATAATTGAGATCAATCGAACTTTTTCCTGTCAAAAACTGTAACTAAAATAATATATGTGTATAACGCATAAGAAATATAATAAATTCGATCATTTTATATTTATAATTTTAATCACTCGATTGAAGATTTGCTTTGTACAGGTTTTTTTAGTTGAACGCTCTTTGTATAGCTTAAAGTAGGTTTGGGTTGTGTTGACTATGGGTTTGTTGTCAACTGCCTTAGAATTACTCAGTGTTCACTTCTGTTCTCTCTACACAACAAAAAAAGAAAATAAATAAAAATATAAAAAATAATTTACAAACTTAAATAAAAAAAAGTTGAATTTTATTAAGTGCGCTCCTAACAAATCATTCATACAACGAAATGGGCGACAAAGTGGTGGACACAAGTGTTTTAGGCTTTGCAACTTATGAGGATTATGTGAACTCTTTCTCAACCAAAAATGATATCAGATATTTGGGCAACATTCGTGTAGCCGGAAACCTTGCCAAATTGGGATATCGGTCCACGAAGACCCCCTACAATGAGAAGGAATTCGTGAAACGAGTCGATTTGGCAATGCTTGCGATACGACCAAAAATTACGGGCATCCAGCCATTTAGTAGATTTATGTCACCAGACAATACGGATCCAGTGCTTCTCGAGTTTAAGCGACGTGAGGTGCCCATATTCTCTAAAATCTTAGCTGTAAGAATAAAAGTTAAAATTATTTCAACTTTTACTATAAACTCATATCCCAAAAAGACAATTGTGTTTGCAAGATACACAGCACCCGATAGCTCGGACGTTTCGGCCTATATTGATTTGGGAATGAGCTGGCAGAATACAGTGCGCCGAGCCATCAGGCACACGAATTGGAAAGGCGTCTATGAGGGATCTGCCCGACTCTTGCCCATGTCCCATCATCTGAGCTACAATAATCCACGGTATAATATGCTCAACTATACGGATAGCGATAACTTTTGTGTTATACACGATCATCGCTATGGATTAATGTTCAAGCACAGAGGCGATCACAAATATATCCCCGTGGGGGGTTATCCCACTCCGTTTGACAAAAACGTGAAAAGATCAATATCATCGTCACCTAAATATGGCACTATGATATTCTATGATCATACTGTGCGCAAGAAGGTGTAAATCAGGTGTATATACAAACTATTGAAATGTACGAGAAATATTATGTTATTTGTAAAGATACTTGAACCACTGGCAAAAGTCCAATAAGTGAATTGTTCCGATCTCTTGTTTAGAAAATGTTTAGCACAACAAACATCAGAGGGCGCTCTCCCTCTCTCTCTTTCTCTCTGTCTCTGTGTCTGTCTCCTTCTCCCTCTCTCTGAGAGAATTTGGAATGCTTATGCTCATGCCTTTTAAAATTAGCATAGTTCAGTTTTATATATGGGCGACATAGCTCATTGTATTGCAGATCTTTGAACATCACAGTTGCACTTTGTGCAATTTTCTTGGCCAGTTTTACATCATCAGTGAACACAACAATCATCAAATTCAACTTGAACTAAACAATCAAAATGCAAACAGGTCAATAAAATGTGGCTAAAACATTTTATGTGTATTTCAATGCTGTTGCACTGCGCCACAGCCAGGGAGAAGTTTATGGTCGGTAAGTGAAACAAAAATACATACATACATACATACATACATACATACATACATACATACATATATGCATATGCATACATAATAGAAAACTGGGTCACATGCATTGAGGTTGGCTAAAAGTGTTTGCAAACATTTATTTTTTCTGTAGGCAGCATTTTTACATCGGATAAGGATGAGGCGGAAATTGCATTTCGCACAGCTGTGGATCGTGCAAATATTTTGGAACGCAACATTGAATTGGTGCCAGTTGTGGTCTATGCCAATACAGAGGACAGCTTTATAATGGAGAAAATGGGTAAAGTTGATCAGAAGTGGAAAGAAAAGTATCCAAATTCAAAGATACAGCTTTGCTTGCAGTTTGCAATCTTATTTCTCAAGGGGTTATTGCTATTTTTGGACCCAGCACTGGCGGCAGTTCAGGCAAGTTTTATATCCACATTTTAATGGTTTTCCCCGGTTTTAACTTGAACTACTTTGATAGACATCATATCCTCGATTTGCCATACTTTGGACATACCAAATATTGTATATGACTGGCGGCCAGATTATCGACATTATGAACACTCTACAATGACCCTCAATGTGCATCCCGATCATTTGCAGCTGGCACGGGGATTTGCCGAAATTGTGCAAAGCTTTGGCTGGCGAAGCTATACAGTTGTCTATGAATCAGAGAAGGGTAAGTCGGATGCCAAATATGGAACAGCCTCATCACAATTCTGTTACTCTGTTCTTTTTGTAGAACTGCGCCAGCTGCAGGATATTCTTCAAATTGGTGATCCAAGCAGTAATCCAACTACAATCAGGCAGCTGGGTCCCGACGACGATCACAGACCCTTTTTAAAAGAAATTAAACTGTCCACTGATAACTGTCTTATATTGCACTGCTCACCGGAAAAACTGATGAGCATCTTAGAGCAGGCCAATGAGCTTAAAATGTTGGGTGAATATCAGGTAAAGAATATTCGAGAAACATCTTGGTTTATGACAGAAAATTATGTAAAATTCTGATATGACTCGTAGAGAGCCTAAACAATTTTATTATTTAGTGCAAAAGTGTCTTACCCCGGAAAGTGACTCTTTTATTGTTTGTTGTCCTTATTGCTGATTATTAAATATTGTGACTTTTGCAGAGTGTTTTTATACCCCTGCTCGATACACACACAATGGAGCTTGGTGACATCTTCAACGTGGAGGCAAACATAACCACAGTTCGCATCATGGATCCCACAGACTATCACGTCAAGAATGTGGTTCACGATTGGGAGGAGCGTGAGAAGCGTGAAGGTCGCTACTATAAAGTGCTGCCCACACAGGTTAAAACACAGATGATATTGCTTAACGATGCAGTCTGGCTCTTCTCCAAGGGACTCACAGAGTTGGGCATTGTAGAGGAGTTAACAGCGCCAGAAATTGAATGCAAACGCAAAAAGTCCTGGCCACATGGCAGACGCATCATTGAATTTATGAAGGCGGTACGATTCAAATATCGTTTAACTATATACATACACATATACATCGAGTATGTCTTTCAGCGCTCCGAGGAGGTCGCCACGGGACGCATCGACTTCAACGAGTATGGGCAGCGTAGTTATTTCAGTTTGCGTTTCATGGAAATCGAGGCGGGTGGCTTCTTGGATCTGGCCACTTGGGATCCGGTCAATGGCCTAGATGTGCTCAACGATGACGAAGAGAGCGAGAAGCGTGTTGGTCAAAAATTGTCGAATAAAACCTTTATAGTCTCCTCGCGCATTGGAGCGCCCTTCTTGACAATGCGCGAACCCGAAGAGGGACAAATCCTGCAGGGAAATGCACGATACGAGGGCTACTCCATGGATCTGATTGATAATATTGCACGCATGCTGAATTTCAAATATGAATTTCGCATGTCGCCCGACGGCAAATATGGTAGCCTGAATCCAGCAACCCAAACCTGGGATGGCATTGTCCGACAACTAATTGACGGGGTGAGAATAAAAAAACAAAACTATTACTACACATTTTGGGGACTGGGGACTCAAACAAATCAAATTTTTAAATTTACTTACAATCGCATTTTAGAATGCCGATCTGGGTATATGCGATCTGACAATGACGTCATCTCGACGTCAGGCAGTGGATTTTACGCCACCCTTTATGAATCTAGGCATAAGTATTCTGTTCTCAAAGCCACCCATACCGCCAACAGACTTGTTCTCATTTCTCTCGCCCTTCTCGCTGGATGTGTGGATCTACATGGGTTCGGCGTATCTCTTTATATCGTTTTTACTCTTCGCTCTGGCCCGCATGGCTCCGGATGATTGGGAGAATCCGCACCCGTGCAAAGAGCCCGAAGAGGTTGAGAATATCTGGTTTCTGCATAATACAATGTGGCTGTCGATTGGTTCGCTCATGGGTCAAGGCTGCGACATATTGCCCAAGTGAGTAGATTATGGTTAAAATAAATTCTATATTTGATCTATTCGCCCTTTTCTTAGAGCTGCCTCAACTCGGCTTGTCACTGGCATGTGGTGGTTCTTTGCCCTAATGATGTTGAACTCCTACACAGCCAACTTGGCTGCATTTTTAACCAATTCGCGCCAGGCCAGTTCCATCAACAATGCCGAAGATCTGTCAGCTCAGAGCAAGATCAAATACGGCGCTCTATTGGGCGGCTCCACATTGGGCTTCTTCAGAGACTCCAATTTCAGCACATATCAACGCATGTGGACAGCCATGGAAAGTGCGACTCCCTCAGTATTTACCAAAACCAACGACGAAGGCGTGGAGCGTGTGCAGGTTAGTAAATTTAGAACATATTAAAAAATACAAATAAAGAGTTTTTACTTCAAAAAATTAAGGTTTGTTAGAACCATACACAAAAAAATTGTAATAATATGCTCAAGTGATTAAATTTAAACCAAAAAACTTAACTTATATTCGCAAATATTCATTATATTTCCAGAAAGGAAAAAACCTGTATGCTTTCCTAATGGAGTCCACCACGCTGGAGTACAACGTGGAGCGTAAGTGCGATTTGATGCAAATTGGCGGCTGGCTGGACTACAAGAGTTATGGCATAGCTATGCCATTTAGTAAGTGTTATTATGGGGTTTTTCATTTGAAAACCAATCTCATCGTATATCAACTAGATTCGCCGTATCGCAAGCAAATAAGTGGCGCTGTACTGAAGCTGGGTGAGTTGGGAGTGCTGGCGGAGCTGAAGCGCAAATGGTGGAAGGAGATGCATGGCGGTGGCAGCTGTGGGGGCGACGAGAAGAAAAACGCCGACACACCCGAGCTCGGCTTGGAGAATGTTGGTGGCGTATTCATGGTCTTGGGCTTCGGCCTGATGTCGGCCATGGTGCTGGGCTTTACGGAGTTTCTGTGGAACGTCAAAGCGGTGGCCATCGAGGAGAAGGTAAGCAACTTGAACGGTCTCTTGTTGAGCCTATGTTAAACTATAGTTTAATGCCGGCATAGATATCGCTGAAGGAGGCACTCAAGGCGGAAGTTATGTTTGCATTACGTATTTGGATTACCACTAAGCCGGTGCACGCCAGCGTCAGCTCCAACAGCTCATCCTCGACATCTTCCAGTTCGTCATCGAAGTCAAAGTGTTCCAAATCGCATTCAGCACGTTCCAAGCGTTCATCCAAGTCCTTAGGCATGTCCAGCAAGAGCCACAAAAGCTCTGGGGATCATGATGTGGAGTCTTCGGTGCACAGTAAGCTGAAGAAGATTGGTTCCATGTTCTCGCTTAAATCTCAAAAGGCTGCAACGCCTCCCCTGGAAATTGGTTGGAAATTGGATAAATCGACACAAATGACTGACTCACCACCGCCAGAGGAGAAAGCGGAGCAGGAGGACGAAGCACCAGTTCAGCGACGACATCACCATCATCATCACCACCATCATCATCACCATCAGCAAGATGTGGACAAGTCTTTGGATCAACGTGCTAGCAAAATGAGCAATGGAGTTTAAGAAGTTCTCAGTTAAAGTTTATCCCTTAGAAAGAGTTTTCAACTTATTAAAATCATTCACAGATTAACAAAACTATCTAAAGGTTTTTAGATTCGATTCTCGAATAGAATAATTCAAGTTTATACAAATAACGTATAATACCCAAAATGCATTTACACATAATTTTGAGAGTTAAAAACTCTTTGATTTTTACAAATATTTGGAATTGATCAACCCCACAAAGTATTACGAATTTCTAACAATATTCTTACATTTTTCTATCACTGTAAAAGAAAATAGTTTCATAATTCGGGTTTTTAAGTTTTTATTGTTTTTTTTTTTTTTTTTTTTTTGGTTTTTGTTTTTTTTTTTGTTTTTCTTTATATATTTTTTTATATACTGAAGTAATATTTATTACATTTTGTCATTTCTTGTTGTACTACACAAAAATATGTTGTCAAATTAATTTGCATTGCTTTTTAAGTAAATTGATGGCGAATCTCAGATTGTTAATATTGTTTTACACGCTGATATCAATCAAATAGATTTATTTTTGAATGTTGTTGCATTTTCGCTCTCCTAAACATAGATTGTTTAATACTTAATTTTTGTTGTTTTCATATTTGAAATATTTAATTAATATTTATAACTACACAAATATAATAGTTATTTGCAAAGCTAATTGAATACGCATGTTGTTGCTCATTGTTTAAGGTACATTTTAGTTGATTATCTCCCTGTCTGACAGCTTGTTTTTCTTAGGATTTTGGATTTTTGAGCTTCTTTCGAATAATGACCTATACATACAAATAAAGTAGCTCCTCACCTATCAATAAATATACATAATGATATATAATACAAATTAGAAATTGTCATAATTTAAATCATCGACTTTGAGAAAGTGCTGAGATAGAATGGTGTACTAAAGGAATGAGATATTAATGGAGTTCTGATCATACATTTTAGTTGCAGTTATATACAAGTTGCAGGAGGCAAAAGTATTGCTTAGTAGGAAAATTAACAATATTTCTTAACTAAAATACTTTTTTTTTGTAAATTTTTCTCTGTCGAGTATTTGTTTTGTTTTATAGTTTTTTTTTTCTTTTTTTGGTAGTTTCACATTTTGTTGCTGGCTTAACTCACATAAATTGTTTTAAATAATTGGATATATTTTTTTTGGGCATTTTATAAGACTTTTTTTTTGGGTTTACGAAATGCAGGGAACGTTTTTAACCACATTGTGATTCGTCCACAAAGACGACATCCTTTTGGCTCTTACGTCGCTGTCAATCCTTGGCCATTATGGCCACGGGCGGAAACTGGCGCTCGTCGTACAGCTTTGTGGGCGTGTCAATGGCATCGCATAGCTTGCGAAACTTGGCAGAATCTGTAAAAATATATTTGTCATGTTTAAGTTGATCTGAGTTGAGTGAAGAGCATTTTGCAGTATTGTTGACCACACTCACCTGACATGGCATCCGCCTGATCGCCACGCAGGATGCCCGCATAGCTGTTGTCCGCCACCGGCTCCGGACTCTCGATGAGCACACTGGCCGCACAGCTCTTCAGCATGGTGAGCGACTGCTGTGGCAGCGTCGTCGTTGTTGTCGTCGACGTCGTCGTTGCCGGCAGCGACTTGGACTGCGTTTTTAGGATGCTTTCGCTCAGCTGCAATTCAATGACGTCCTCAAGGGCGCCACGCAGATCGTGCACGGCCAACAGCTTGCAGGCGCCGCCACGCTCCGCATTGAAGTGGTGCATGTAGAAGAATCCATCCTCGCAGGCAATCAGCAGACGCAGCTCCTTTTGCACATTCGTCAGCGCACAAATGTTTCTCAGGCCCGACTGTGGCAGCACCACAGTGGCAAAGGCCCGATCCTGCGCCAGCACATCGCTCACCTGAGCGGGTAGCAACAGCGACGACACCGCCTTAGACAACATGCCACCCCAACTACTGGTCGAAGTGGCCGTTGCAGACGCTGCTTCACTGCCTGCATCCTCGGCTGCTGCGCCAGCCGCTGCTGCTGCTGCATCCGCCACCTCCTTGGTCTGAGTGTCCGCCTTGGCTGCCACTTCAGCTGCAAGCGTTCATAAATCAGTTGGTTAATATTGGCTTTCGTCCAACTTATTTGGCATGACTCACCAATGGCTTTCAGTTCCGCCAGCTCCACAGCTCGCGCATCGATCTTGAAGACGTGCACCGTTTCCGTGTTGGATGAGGCGCACAAGAAGTCGCCGGCCGCGGCAAAGACGAGCGATGCGATTCGCACGCATCGTTTAACGCCACGCCGGAACTCTTGGACCCGCTGGCCGTTCTTCACGCAGAAGACGCGTATCACAGTGCCCCGCTCGGAGGCGGTGGCAAGTAGCGCTCCGCTGGGCGAGAAGGTGAGCGCCGAGAGGGGCGTGTCGTGCGCCTTGATTGTCATACCCGTGCGCAGTTTGTTCGCATTGAAGATGCGCAGCTCGCCGCTGGACTGACAGATGGGGAACGCCAGATGCGAGTTGAGCGACAGTGCGCAGAGGCCCAGCTCATTGGGCGCAATGTTTTCAATGGAGTGCAGGATCTTCATGTCGCGAATGTCATGTATGTGTATGCTCTCCGCGAGGCAGACGATTAGACGCTGGCGATTCATGCGGACGCAGAGTATCTCCGAGGGATAGAAACAATTGCAGATGTCCTGTTTCTTCTTGAAGTGCAGCATTTTCAGGCAGTTTGGCTTCTGGGCGGTGACCAGCACCACCAGCGAACTGTTGAAGAGCCGCTCCACAATCCTTATCTGCTCCGTGTTGTCCTTGGCAAAAATCTCCTCGACTCTGTCCTGGCCTGCAATCGAATAAAGACGCAGTCCACCGCTGCTCAGCACGGATAGGGAACTGTTGTTTGTGGGAAGAAACAAATATTACAATTTTTAACCAAGCAAACACCATTTTTCGTAATTATGGTTAACTAGTTACTAACAGACTTACAACATTATTTAATTATGACAATTCATCATAAATAATATACGCAATATAATAATAACTTAATCTAAAATCTCGTTAAATTCCGATCTGCAACAACCCATTAACAATATGAAAACACGTACTAAGTTGTATGCAAGGACATTAACTAAATAACGTAACGCTTATCGCCATTAAACCACATACGGCAAACCAACATCCACGCTTAATTCTAGGATTTCAAATTTATTGTAAAATTAGCCCTCTCGGGCTTCCAAAAATTGCCGTAGTGGACGGTATTTCACGTCCCCATGGCGGGGTATTGGTTAAAGTTTTCAACTAGCAATAATCGCACCTCAGTAGAACTTCATTGGTTACGATATCGCCTCTGCGCAAAGATAGCCAATCCAGGCTAAAGTACGACTACTCCATGCATGCACAGCCAGAACCAGTTGAGAATTCTATGCCAACAAGCAGTCCAATTAAACGTTTACTTGTGTAGCATGCTTTTCGGCTGCACTTTTGATATTGTGTGTGTGTGTGTGTGTGTGTGTGTGTGATTTTTCGACAGCACTCGACAAATGCATCCCTTCTTGTTGTCTCTCGATGATGCTTGCGAGGGGGTGCAAGAGAAATAGGCGAGGTTTGAGTGCAGAAGAGCAACTGCAATATGCAGCTAAATATAACGCTAACAAGTTCAAGTAAAATATGTGATGAAATACATAATTTCGAAAAATTATGAAAAAATTAGTTCGAATTTTAAAAGTATAATTAAAGCTATTTTTGGCATTTATTTTGTTATCTCCGCGCTGGCATTAGAACTCGTAACCTGAGCTTGATTTTTTTTACTGAGCCAGAATCGTTTTCAAAGTAGGCTGTAATTTATAAAAAATATATGCATATATATTTTTATATACATATATTTGAATAATTTAAATATATATATATATTTATAAGTATATATAAAGTATAATTAAATAATTTAATAATTACATATTTATGTACTACATAACAACAAACAACGGCTGCAACAAGTTATAAATAGCAATGAGTGGGTGTATTGCGTGTGCAAGAGCGGGACAACTCTATGTGCAGCAAGAAAAAATACCGAAAGGTAATTTTTAGTTCATTTCTTAAATCGATTTATTTGTGCTTAAATTTGAATTATGCTCCGCAGAGTTTATATTTTCAATGTCTTATTTATCTAAGCGTTTCATATTTAAATTTTGATACTATTTTCCCCTTTTTTTAATGAGATCCAACTATAAATTACTTTGGCGTATCTCTCAACTTTGAACTTTTCACTTTCCACTTTGTACTTGGTACTAATTGTTAAATTGCGGAGATGCTTAGATTAAATCGCTGGGCGACAACTGTGACTCTCCTTCGGCCATATAAATGTGCATCGCCTTGTACAGGAGTGCAATGCCAAGCTGCTTCTTCTGCTTCATGGTCCATATCTGGGCGGGGCCATAGTAATCGCCCCGCTTGAGATTCGTGAGATGCGACAGGCCCAGTGCATCAATGATCGATGCCTCGCGTGTGTAAGCATCTGTGGGCAGTATGTTGTGGAAGACGTGGAGGCAGACGACACCGTTGCCATGCTGCCAAATGTCCAGGATGCGCTGCAGTTTCTTACTGCCAGCGGGCGCCTGGCCCGCCGCTGGCGGGGATTTAAACAGTAAGGCGCGTCGCTGGCCACGTTTCTTGTGCTGCTCGCGATTCTGCTGGTTGGCGCGCGTATGTTGCCTCATTGCGTCGTACAGATGTGAGTAGGGTCGCGAGGATTTGCCCTTACCTACATAGAAGATGGCGTCGAGAAAGCGCGACCAAATGCTCAGCGGATCCAGATAGGCGCGTTCCCCCGGCAAGTTTCTCGAGATGCGCGGATCAATCAGCATGTAAATGAAACTCTGCTTTAGATGCCCCTCCCGCATCCGGCGACCACCCGCACCCATTGTGGCAAAGTGTGTGGCAGAGTTGACCTCGTGTTGCATAAATCGCACGATGTGCTCGTAGTCCTGCTGGGTGCGCAGCGTGTGATGGAGTTCCACGGAGTACTTGACCTGGGAGGCCTTCGCGTGCTTCTGCGCCGCCAGCAGAGCTGCCTTGTTCCGCTTGTACTTGATCAGTTGCTTGATATACAGACGCTTCGTGGTGTGCGTGATGGGTCCAACTGGCGCACCCAGTTGCGTCAATTCCGCACGCAGTGCATCCGTCTCGTAGTCGAGGGGCACCGTTAGATTTGTGCTAACACTGCTGTCCATTCCCTGCTCCTTTGGCACTGTTAGATACTGCATCTGCTGCAGCTGGTGCTGCTCCTGCTTTATTTTTCCATTAACCTTCTTGGTCGCATTCTGCGGCAATTTGGTCTCGTAGAAAACGAGTCCATTCTCATCATCCGTATGAACATATGCCTCTGTCATTTGCAGATAGTACGCCTTGTCTGGCGAAGACTGATTCTGCTCCTGCTTCTCATCCTCACCATCGTTTGCCGTGTGAAAGCTCTGCTCTAGGACGCACGCCTGCGACACTTGCTCCACCAGCTGGCCAAAGGCAGCACGTCCACTTTCAGCACATCGAACTGATGGCAGCTGCTGCTGCTGCTGCTCGAGCAGCTCCTCCTCCAGTTCGGTATCTCGGAGAGTCTGCTGCAGATGCTGCTTGTAGCTAAAGTTATCCTGGGACATGGCCTGCTCCACCAGCGACTCCACACGCTCCACCTGCAGCAGAGATTTGCGGGCACGTGACCGTTCAACCTTATCCCGCCAGCTCTCGATGAGGGTGCGGCGTCCACAGCCCTTCTCCTGATTCAGCTCCTGCAGATGATCTCGTGTCAGAGCGAATAGATTCACGGACTGCTCCTGCTCCGGCTCCAAGTCTTCTACATCTGGAAATCTGGGTTGTGGTTTGCCGCGTCTGTGTGTGATATTGATGTAGTAGGGCGAGGTAACATCATAATTATACTCAATGCCCGTCTTTGGCGTCAAGAGAGACTGTTGCTCCTGGTGCTGCTGCTGCTGCTGCGGCTTCTGCTTCTCCTGCTGCTTTTCCTTGAAGATGTGATCCCGCATCAGTTGCAGCACCTCGAAGTGGCACTCCTCAATCGCATAGTGCACGGCCAGCTTGTGCTCCTCATCCATCAAATCGGGCCGTGCGCCATGCGCCAACAGCAGACGCACCAGCTCCACCCGTCCATAGTTCGCTGCAATATGAAGTGCCGTCATTTCGCCCTCGCAGCGTACATTCACATCCAACGGCTGGCCGCCGCTGGTGGTGAGAAAGCGCTGCAGTATTCTCAACGCCAACTCTTCGTTCTGCATGCCGCACACATAGTGCAGCGGGGACAATCCCCGCTCACAGGGCACAATTCCGGCGTTAATGTTGTTTCTATCCAGCATTGAGAATATATCCGATTCGTTCTCGTCCTCGAGTGCGTCGAGCAGTGTTAGTGCCAGGAAATTGGCACGCTGCTCCATCGCGTGCAATTGATTTTTCACTCACTTCGACGGCGAATTGCTCCAATAATTTTCCAATTTGCGCTTTTTTCAATGCCAAATGCAGTCGGGATTTGTTGTTGTTTATGTTTTGTGTGCGTTTCTGGTATTCTTCATGGTATTTTTTTGTATGGCATTGCCAGACAACGCTGCAGCGACAGTGTTGCAAAACGCTGACAGCGCGCCCATTTTGAATTGTATGATTTAACACGATAATAATAAATAATTAATTACTTCATTTTTGAATTTTTTTAGTTGCTTTGCTTACGTATTTATTTACATTTTTTAGTTAGCAGTGCTGTGAAACCTGTTGTGTTGCGCTCATTTTGGCTCTTTGTCTTATTTTTTTTTGTTTTGCGAGAATTTCGCACTTGAAATTACGCACTCTCGTTTGGCCATGGGAAAGCTTTGTGCTTGTATTTGTTCCAAATTTTAGTTCAGGCACGTTTCTCCGATAAGCAAGAGCAGTGAATCTCGCAGTGAGCGCAACACGTGTCTCCTGCTCGGGCGATTTGTTTTTTGTGTTTCTTTTTTTTTATGGGAATCAAAACTAGTTTCCAGCACAGGCGTCTCCACACACTTAAAAAGGGGCTCAAGGCCACTGCGAATTGTGCGAGGCCCCCTTTTGAAAACCGATAACACGACGGCCTTGTTTGCGCTTGGTTTTTATGTTTTGCCTTTTTTTTGCGTGCGCGCCTATTTTGTGTTGTTTACTAACAAAACAACTTGAGCTTATTGTTAGTCACAATCAACAATAATATTTGTGTGTTGACTTGGCTAACGTGAATCACTGATTAAGTGCATGCTTATAAATAAATTAATAAAATCAAAACATAAAACGATCAGTCAGCGCTGCACTCGATTTCGGTCGCATTTACAAGCAAATAAGGGAACCTTTCTTTCTGCCGAATCTTAAATACTCTTCTATACTAAGAATGTATCCATATTTATATAAAAGTATCGTATACATTTTATCTTCTTTTTTCATTCTATAACGAAACAACGGAAACGGAAATTTCGACTTCAATTTATTCAAAGCAAACAATTTTGTTATCTGCAAATTGTTCTCATTATCTTTTGCTTAATGAAATTTTTAATATAGATTGCTCAAAAAGGCAATGAACCTTAAATTGCCTGTGAATTCTAATCACATCAGAAAGCGATGCATTTGATTTAAAGAATTTAAAGTGTGTTTTTAAATTTAAAGGTTCGTTAGCTTTCTTAAAAACCATCTCAAAATCTCAATTGACTAACTGAAAGGGTGGAAATGCGGAAATAAGAACGCTGAATAAGGGAATGCAGCAAAACAGCTGATGTAAACAAAAACTTGAGGACTCAAATCATGAAACGAATTTAACAGGACTACTCGAGACACTCGAACAAAAGCCGTTTTAAAACATGTGTTTTGTTTTTGTTCTTCTTCGTTTGCCTTTTTGTTATCAGCGTTTCCTCTCCACACATGCACCTGTGACCTTGAACTTGACTCTCGATTCGATTGGAAGTGAAATGTATAAATTAATTGGTTTGCTGGTGCATTTACCCTCGGCACTTCAAACGATAATTGATTTGTTCCGATTAGAAAAAAATTGTTCTATTTTTGCTGGCGATCTTTGTTCTTTGTGACGTGGGACTATCAGTGTTAGCAAATAACCATAGGTATGGGTTCCACACACACACATTTATATGGACAAGCTTTAAGTGCTTTCTTCTGAATATTTCACCATTACCAGCAATATTGATTGTTATTCTTATTGTTGTTGTTGTTTCTGCTTCTGCCGTGCGCGTCACATGCACTTTGAGAAAGAGTGAGAGAGAGAGAGAGCGAGAAAGAGAGAGAGAGCGAGAGAGAGAGAGAGCGAGAGATAGAGGGAGGGGGGCAGAGAGAGGGCAGTCTAATGGCTTTCATCAAGTAACGGTATTTTTGCCCCAATATGACATCAGCTGAGCAAAAATAAACAATCTCTATATACAAAAACAAAACTTAAGCAAATAATACTAGTTTATTCAGTTTGCAAGTCACAACAGAAAACAAAGGCAGCATCAGCTGTTGCGCATTAACAGTATAAACGTCTCGTGTGGTTATATATGTGCCTGCGTGTATACATATATATGTGTACGTGTATATGCAAACCGAAACACTATCAAGCGAAACAAAAATGTTTGAATTTAACATTTTCTACAAATGTTAAGATGACGTCAGAGGTGTCCCGTTTACATTTGTTATTAATTGTACAACAGCAGCTACATCTTTAATTAAATGCATTAAATATTAATTCTATGCTGTAATTGACTTAGTTCTCAAAGTTTGCAGTTTAGTGTAGGTGAGCTAGTTTGCCATTGTCTATTAACTATATTTCATAATAAATGTATGCATGTCACACTTATTAGAACTGGTTGTTTGCATGTTATAATAACTAAACAAACGACGCCAATACACGCTCACACACACATAACCACACTTGCGCTGATACACACACACTAATAGGCGCTGTTACAGTTTGCCTATTAGCAGTAGCCTTGCATCTTCTCCCCGCTGCAACCCGCACCCAAGAGCAGCTGTTTCGCTTGTTTACTTGTCTCGTTTGTCGTTGTTTCTGATTTTTTTTGCTATTCTTTCTTTTTTTTTTTGCCACAATGACCTTCTTTCTTCGAAGGCTTTTGTGCTTGATGAGGATGATGAGGGATAAGGGGTGGCTGGTGATTAAACGTTCAATTTGTTGTAACTTACGTAAAATCCTGGTTGAAATTCATTTGATATGCTGCCATTTTTGCAATCTTTTACAGCTGATTTATCTATTGTTTAATTTTTCACCCACTTTCACTCGCGTTTTGTAATTTCTTGTTTTTTGTTTTTTTCGTTTGCTTTAATTCGACTTCGAAATATTTTTGTTTATTGCACTTTTTATTGTATAAGAAAATGCAAAATAAACAAAGAGATAACACTGAGTGTTGGCTCCTTTTTTTTTTGTAATGTGTTTTATTGATATAAATTCGATTTCTGACGATGTTTTTGTCCGTCTTTGTTGTTTTTCTACGCTCTTCTTATTTGCTTCTGTTACATTTTCAAACAAATGTTATTATTGCCCAAATGCTCAATTGAGCTGCCCAGCGCCAAATGAGTTCTCTTTCGTCAAGTGAGTAAATTTCGTTCATATATCGTTCGAGGTTGTGTGATCGACTGACTAACCGACCACCACTAATACTAGTGATTGTGCGACCACCACAATTAATCGGTCGTCAAATCGTCTATCGGTTCTCATGCGTTGAAAAATAAAGTAAAATATTGATATTAAAACTGTTTTTAATTATGCCCAATTCGTGCAATAAAGCGCCGTGCATTAGGTGTACTTGAAGTTGAAGCAAATGTCGTGCGTTCTTTGCCATTGTGCTATTGCTGCTATTTTGCAAGTGTAGTGTACAACTTTTCGAGGGCCTTACACATTTTTTTTTGAGCAGACGCATGAAAAATGGCGGCGTCTTCAGCTACGGCTGAATGCAAAGAAGAATGCAAAGATAAAGATGACGATGCATTTACCACAACGCTCCATTCGTGTGCAAACGATCCGAATTTCGCGGTTATCTGTGCGTTTCTACAAAAATTCGCCAAAGATTTGGGCTTGGCATTGCCAAATTTTAAGCATTTGCAGGAGTGGTTGACAAACAACGATGAAGGTACGTATCAATGTGTGTGTGCATGTGTGTGTGTGCGCATTTGTATGCAACTGTATACGTTCGTAACTGTGTTTTGTGTTTGTGTATGTTCAATTTAGAGAGTGAGAACTTGAGAGAGAGAGAGCGCATTCGCTTGTTTGTATTATTGTTTGGTAAGCGGAGTAAAGCGGAGACCGTAAAAAAAAAACAAATCTGCTTCAAAAACAAAACAAAAACAAAAATATAGCATTTTTGTTAACAATGCACACGCTTTAACTTTTTTACAATGTTTTATTTTAATTTTTTTAACAGTGGCCGAGCTACGCGATCTGCACATCAAACTGTTGCGCAAGACACGAAAAACGGTGCACGAGAAAAGCTGGGAATCAGCGCTGAGCAAATTCTGCTTCGGCTACTCCTTCCAGGATGCCTGGGAAATTGAGCGCTTTGGCTACCGCAACTCCAATCTCAAGGTTAAGCTACGCATTCTACGTGTGAGTAATAAAGCAAACTTTAAAGCTGCTCGCTTGGAAATTCGAAATCTTATTAAAAAGTAACTTTTAAGTTGTTAGATTTTGTAATGCAGGAAATTGACATTTTTCACGTTTCGTTTTTCCAAGCGATCATTTAACGCAATTGAAGGCTTAATTAACTGATTCATCGCTTTTAGGAGCTGCTTGAGAGTCAATTTGAGCGCAATGCCAAATTCCGTGCTCATATTCTGACTCTAAATGCGAGTTCAATGCGCGCACAGCCCATTGGGCGAGATCGTTTGGGTCACGCCTACTGGCTGACGCAGGATGGCGACTGCAATTTGCGTATCTATCAGGAGCATTTGGATGAGGAGATCTGGCAGGTGGTTGCCACAAATCGCGATGAATTCGTGAATTTGATCGCCCGCCTGCGCGGAAATGAGGTGGTACTGCCTTCCAAGGACATTGGCGAGGCCGATGAGGACACCACCAGTAGCAGCAGCAGCAGCAACAATGCGGTGCCCAGTCTGCCAGCGACCGAGGAGCAGCCGGAAGAACTCGAAGAGCAGTTGCGCGAACCAAAGGTCCCAAATTTAAAGATCAAGCTGCGAACGCCGGAACAGCAGCAGCAGCAGCAGGAACAACAAGAGCAGGAGCTGAAGCCCAAGAAGGTCAAGGTGAGTATCTTAGCTGGCGATTAGAGAATGCATCCCATTATCCAATCTAAATTACAGCCACTGCTCATTAGCCAAGCCAAACTGGGAGGTTCACCTGCGCCGGCCAGGAAACGGCCATTGGAGGATTTGGACAGCAGTCCCACTGCTCTAGCCGCGGAGGAGCAGCAAAAGAAACAGCGGCCAACACTGCTGGACACAAAACGTATTAAGAAACCCAGTCGATATGAGAGCACTAAATCCGAAGATGACAATGAAGCGGACTCGGAGGATTCCGAGCTGGATGAGGGCGAAGAGGAGGAGGACGAATCGCTAGATGGCGACGAGGAGTCGCTTGACAGCGCCGCTGCCGATGAAGATGAGAACGAGCAAAAGAATAATGAAGATGACGAAGAAGTTGGCGATGACGATGAAGATGATGATGACGATGACGATGACGAGGTCGGTGATGCCATCGAAGAGCCCACATTAATCGTTCGCGGCCATGGATCGGGTCGTGAGTGTCAGGCAACGCCAGAAGATGCACAATTTCTAAATGAATTTGCAGAAGTTGAGGAATGGGCTGCGCTTGTAGGCGAGACCATTCAGGAACCTATTTACTATGTTTATGGATCAGGCAGCGGATCTGATTGCCTGGTGGGCAATGGCAAGAACGAAACAAGTGCTGAGGAGCCTCCAACACAGACCAAGGAGCCGCAAGCAACGTTCTTCTTTGGCGAGCCGGGCTGTCTCAAACTGAGTCCTATCAAACAGACGCCAAAGCAGGAATCTAAACGCAGTATATTCGATAGCATGGCAGCGCCAGAGGAAGATGGAGAACCACAGCCAATGCCAGAGAAAACCAATGGCGAGAGCCTGAAGAAAGTGGAAACACTTGTCGAAAGCAAGGAAAAACCACAGGCAGTGTTAAATGGGATTGAGTCTGTGGAAGAAGTGGAGGAAGGAGAAGAAACAAAGTGTCAGCCTAGCGCAAGTGAAGAAAGTTCAATTGAAGCTAAGGGAAAAATTGTAGGAACAAATCAAAAAGAGAAATCGCCCGAAACAAGAACTGAAAAGAATGAAACAAAAGAAATCTCAAATGAACAAACCCATGAAATCGCTAAAGAAACGGAGGAAATCGTGGAACAAGCATATAAGGTGAGGGTGATTGAAACAAGCGAGCAGAAAGTGAAAATTGTGAACGAAAGCTTTAAATCGGAAAACAAAAGACAGCCACCTGAAGTGGAACAAAGTAAAAATGTTGAGCCTAAAGCTGAAAATGCAGAAGAAATTAAGGACGTAAACAAAAATCATACTATGAGCAAAGCAAATGCAAAAGAAGCATCTGAAACTGATGCTGAAACAGCTGCAAGCAGCAAAGCAACGAAAACAACTGAAATAAAAACAAGCACTGAACTTGAAACAGTTTTGAACTTAAGGAAATCGCATGAAAAATTTGCAAATTCAAAAGAAGAAGAACTCAAACAAGATCTTAAAGAAGAAGCTCAGGTCAAAGATCCTCCAGCAATCGCAGAACCAATTAAAGTTGTCCAAGCAGATGCGAATGGCGCAGAAACAGTTACCAACTTCGATAAAGAAACTGCTGACAAAGATGCTGAAGTACTAAAAACTGATGGCAAAACGCTTGAAAATATAAAAGCAACAAAGTTAAAGGACGCTGTAGAAAATGAATTGCCCAGCACTTCAAAGGACATTAGCACATTAGATAAGCCAGAAACGCTTAACGAGGAGAAACCCGAAGTGAAGCTCTGCAAATCAAAGGAAGCGAAGCCACACAAAGCAAATATCAAGACGCAAGCAGTTCCAGAAACCGCAGCTAAAAGTGCAATTCAGCTACCAAATCGCAAACGTCGCCTCGCCGATTTCACAGCGCCCACAGCGCGTCATTCCACATCTGAGAGTGAGATCGATGCACATGCCGAACTGGGGCAGGAGGAGGAGCAGCAGCAGCTGTTGCCCGTTGATAATGACAACGATGACGATTTGGATGTGGGCGGCAAGCGCATCAAGATGCGACCCAAGATCACCAATGTGGAGGTACGTCGCAAAGTGGAGGCGCAGAAGACACAAATCGAGGAGACAACCTCGTCGAGCGGCGAGGAAGATCTCCGCAGTCGCCGCAAGATTATAGCGCCCAAGAGGCATCTAGAGAAGCCTCCCAATCCCATTAAGCAAAAACCCACGCTTGCCGAAATCATCGAAAAGAAATTGAAAAAGACGCCGGAAAAGCCAAAGGAACAGCTGTCCGAGCCACCTACGACGCCGACACCAACGACGCAGCCAGTCCGCGAGGCGACACCAGAGAAGCAGGCGCCAGTGCTATTTGCAGCACCCAAAAAGTCACCCATTACGAAGCCACTCAAGAAGAATCTGCTGACACAAATCCGGCAGGAGGAGAGCGACGAGGAGGCGACACCCCGGAAGCGCACTAACAGCGAAACAGTTGTCGCTGCATCTCCACCAGCGGCATTGGAGTCTTTGTTGCAGCGCAAGCGTCGCAGCAGCGAGGAAGCCAACGCGTCCAACGAAACGTCCGTCAGCGTGGAGTTGCCTGCAATCAGCGAGAAACTGATGCGCAACAACGAGCAGCAGTTTCTCATGGAGCAACAACCGGCCTCAGGACATCGAGAGTTGGAACAGGCTAAGCAGAAAATCTCGCCTGTCAAACAGGAAACGCGACCAGTTCCGATAGCAGATTCACATCCGGTCAAGCAAGCAACTCCTTCCCGAGTCAAGGAAGAGACTCCTCCGAGGGTCAAGCAAGTCACTTCCCCTCCAGTTAAGGAAGACGTTCCTCCTCCGGTTAAAGAAGCCATTCCTCCTCCCGTCAAGGACGTCACTTCCCTTATGGTCAAGCAACAAGCCACTCCTCCTGCAGTTAAGGAAGCCACTCCTCCAGTTAAAGAAGCTACTTCTCCTCCAGTTAAGGAAGCCACTCCTCCTCCAGACAAGGCAGCCACGCCTCTTCCGGTCAAACAAGTCACTCCCCCTCCACTCAAGCAAACGACTCCTCCAGTCAAGCAAGTGACTCCTCCTCCAGTCAAGCAAGTGACTCCTCCTCCAGTCAAGCAAGCAACTCCTCCTCCGGTCAAGGAAGCAACTCCTCCAGCCAAGCAAGCAACTCCACCAGCCAAGCGTGCCGCATTCCCTTCAATAAAGCAACCAAGAGCCACTCCCAACGAGCAATCATCAACTGCTTCCGTCAAGCAAGCAACTCCTCTTCCTGTCAGGCAAGTAATTCTTCCTACCGTCAAGCAAACAATTCCTCCTCCGATCAAGCTGGAGTCGCAGCTAGTCAAGCAGGCAACGCCTCCGCCAGCTAAGGAGGATACGCCGCCACCAGCTGAAGCCTCGGGACGACGTTCTGGACGTCGTGGAGGTGCCGCTGTCGTTTACTCCGAGCTTCCGCAAGCCAAACGGACCAGAGGTGGCCCCAAAGAGAAGCTTTGCATGGTTAATAAGCTGTCGTTATTAGAAGATCCACTTAAAATCGACGAGCAGCCGGATGAGGAGCAGGAGCAAGAAATTAAGGCAGTCAAGTTGACTGCCAAATCCAACTCACGAATCAAGGAGGAAGCCAAAAGTGAGGCGACTCCAAAAGCGGAACCTAAAACTGAGCCAGTGGAATCCAAAATCGAGCCAGCGGAGCAACCAAAGAGCGAACAGCCCAATGAGGAACAGACAAAGCCAGTTGGGGTCGGTCGTGGACGTGGTCCGCGCAAGAAACGCGAAGTCGACACCACCAACATAATCGAATCGAACGATTCGGAGACGCCGGTCCGTCAATCCCGTCGAATAGCTCAGCAGAAGATTAAGGAGGAGGCGGAGCGACGCAAATTGGAGGAGGTGGCGCTGCGCACAATGAAGCAACAGCTGAAGAAGAAAAAGAAGGCCGAAGCCGAAGCTGATCCCACAGTGGTAGAGCCATCAGTGGAGTCCGAGTCCTTTGAGTCAGCCAGCGAAGCGGAAGAGGCCAAAAAGAAGATCAAGAAGAAATGTCCAGGCAAGGATGGCTGGTCCTCAGACTCTGAGGAGCAGGCTGAGAGCGAGGAGGAGGAAGAGGAACCACCACACTACGACACAGATCACGGTTCGCCACTCTTCAAATCCGATCATGAATTCTCCCCAGAATCCGAGCTGGAAGACGAATCCCAGGTGGTGCCCATGAAGCGGGCACGCACGCTACGCAAGGAGAACGCCGACGAAAGCGAGGAATATGCCGCAGCAGCGGACGCAGATGAGGCATGCCAGACGTGTGGCAAGTCGGATCATCCCGAGTGGATACTGCTCTGCGATACGCCCGACTGCAACAAGGGCTATCACTGCTCCTGCCTCAGTCCCGTCCTCTTCTACATACCCGAGGGCGACTGGCACTGTCCACCCTGTCAGCAGGAGCAGCTCATCGTCGCCCTCGAGCAGCAGCTGCTGCAGTTTGATGATTTAGTTGCTCGCAAGCATCAGGAGAAACTATTGGCCGAAGAGGCGGAGGTGAGTAACAACACTATTTGCACTGTTTTAGTGTTTCTTTGTACAGTCTTTAATAAGTTGTTTATAGAAATATATACAGGATATGTGTAAAGACCGTTAGAAGGTCAATGGAAAGTAGTCGATGTGGTCATTCTCATTCTTTTCTGTCAACAACAATTTGATATAAATTTATTCTTGAATATTACTTAATGTAATTAACCAGCAATTGAAATGCTCTATTTTGAAATGCTTCTGCCTTTTAATTCATTGCAATCCGGTAAATCTTGGATATGTCCAGGACATATTGGCTAACTTCAGTGAAATGTAATTCTGATGGACTTTAAAGCTTTAACTTTTATTTGATTTCTGTTTCTGCGCGGTTTTATAATTTAATTAAAAATTTATATTGCTTTATTTTTAGCGCCAAGCGGTCGCCGCAGCAGCTGCACGCACCGCCAGCGAGTTGGAGGAGCGCTCGAATTTGAATGCGCTCAAGAAGTATGACGACGGCGATAGCGAGGACAATGAGGACGATGATGATGATGACGATGACGATGCCTCGTCCAGCAAGGCTAATAAGCGCGCCAAGGCGGACAAACCAAAGCGACGACGCGGCGATGGACGCAGCAATCGGAGAGCGGCCAAGCGAGGCACACGTCGTCGTCGTGGTGGCAAGGATGATGACTCGGATAGCGGCAGCAGTGTCACGAAAAGTGGCAAACAGACGGCCCCACGCTCGGGCAGCTCCAGCAGCAGTGGCAGCAGCAGCAGCAGCTATTCCGACTCTGATGACGAGCCAATTTACAAGTTGCGCAAGCGGCGCCAGATCAATGTCAGCTATCGGCTCAATGAATACGATGATCTGATCAATTCGGCTCTGAAAAAGGAGATGGACGAGGTGGCGGGTGCTGGCAATCTGGGTAGGGGCAAGGACATCAGCACCATCATCGAGGCGGACAAGGAGAAGATGCGACGCGAGGAGGAGAGCGACCAGGCCGACGAAAAGGAGCCACAGTCCAAGGCGGCAAAGGTCACACTCGATCCGCAGGACAAATCAAGCAACAAGGTGGAGGACGACGACAACAGCAAAGAAGACGACGACGACGACGATGAAGACGAGGATGAGCAACCACTGAAAGCAATTGGCAAAGCCAAAATCAAAATCTTGCCGCCGCCACTCAAAAAGAAGCCACGAAAATTGACCACGTTGGATGTGAGTTCCGAGGAGGATCATGGCAGCGATGAGGACTTCAAGACATCCAGTTTCTCTGACGAGGACAGCTCGCAGTCTGCATCCGATGACTCGGACTCCAGTCTGGAGGTTTATCGCCGTCCGGGACGTGGCAAGAAACAGCGGAAAGCCGCTCGTCGTGCAGCTAGAGAGCGTCGCAAGGATCGCAAATTTGTGGTGGAGGAGAGCGACGAAAGCGACGAGGAAGAGCAGCAGCGTGCCAAGGCCAATAAATCCAAGAAGAAAAAGAAAGTGGATTCAGACTATACGGAAACCGAGACGGATGACGACGACAACGGCTCGGAGCTGTCGGAGAATATGGATAGCGCTGATCTATGCGATGATACGACAAGCGAGAGCGAAGACGGCGCCTGGAATCCCTCCAAACGCAAGAAGGCAGCTGCCAAGAAATCGTCTTCCTCAGCTGGTGTTGCACGAAAATCTCCCAAATTGAAGAAGCCCGCAGTCAAGAAACCCAAGAGATTGGAGTACTCCGATGATGACATCAGCGAGAGCGAGGACGAGGAGGAGGAGGATGACGATGATGAAATGCAGATGGGAGCCAACGGGGCGCCCATGTCGGGCAAGGGATCAGGCAAACAGCCGCGTTCACAGCCCCTAAAGAAGACTATGCCTCCGTCGACGCAGGCACAGGCATCCTCTGGCAAGGGCAAGGGCAAAGGCAAAGGCGGCAACAATAGCAGCGGCACACAGAAGAAGAAGAAGAAGCCGCCGCCAGCAACAGCATCCTCGGATGAGGGTGGCGCCGATGCCGGCTCCGATGAGCGGACGCGGACTCGCGGCCGCCGTTATGCCTACATCGAGGACTTTGACGACGACAGCTCCGATGGCGGCATCAAGCCAGGCGTCCAGCGCCCCGACACGCCGCCCGAGGAGCGTCAGAAGTTCATCCAAAAGCAGGAGGAGATCAAACGCATGCTGGCCGAGAAGAATGCCGAAGGTGCCAAGCTGGCAGCCACGCCTCGTCTGACGCCCATTAAGGGTGGAACGCAGGGCGCAACGGCTTTACCGGAGAAACGGACGCCCAGCAAATCGGGTGCAGCCGCATCAGCTGGAAGTGATTCCCTATCAACGGTGCCATTGTCTGTGATACGGCAGGCCAAGGTGCTGGACATTGACTATCTGCAGCGCAAGGGCGAGGCCATTGATGATCTGGACGATGTCGACGAATCGGAATTGGACGACGCCGAGCTGCCCGATGACTTGGAGGATATGGAGGATGCCATTGCGCGCATGGTTGAGGAGGAGGAGCAATTCACGGCGGCTGCCGCCGCCCGAGAGCTGCCCGCACCGGATGAAGTGTTGCGTACGACGCCCTCTAAAACCAGTAAGGCCTCCGTGCCCAAACAGTCAACGCAGCCGGAGCAGCTGCCGAGTGTGTCCGGTTTGCAGGAGCCGCTGCGCAAGCGATTGCCCATGCCCACAATGCATCCACCGCTGCTGCGTCATCAGTTCCCGCCACAAGGTCAGCTGCCCGCATCGCTGCTACCACCACCACCTCCGACGCCCCAGCAGCAACAGCTGCCTCCGGGCATGCATCCCATGCTGCAGCGCCACTTGACACCAGCACCGCCGCCACAGGCCATGCAACTGCTGCAGAATGCGCTCTCCGCTCCGCTGGGTCAGCCCCTCAGCCGTGCCAGCTATGCCCCACAGCAGCAACAGCTGCCGGCCATGCAGCGTCTGCCCCTGGGCATGTCCATGCCAGCTGCAGCGGCTCATCTGATGCAGGCAGCCGCTGCGGCGGCCAATATACGCCCACCTGTTCCAGCACCGGAGCCAAAGCCGCGTGGTCGCCGAAAAAAGGTCACTCCACTGCGAGATCAGCTGCAAAAGCAGCAGGCAGCGGCGGCTGTGACTGCTGCCACGTCGACCAATGAGAAAGCAGCACCTTCCGGCAAGGCGCCACCTCAAGCTCCACCAGCACAACAGCATCTGTTTAAGCCGCACGAGGATGCGCCGGCTAGCATCCCACAGACATCGGTCATAACGCGCATGCCGATGCCCTCGCTGCTACCGCCGGCACACTCACGCGGGCCACCACCATCAGCACCACCGCCCGGCGCTGGCATGTATCCGAGCAGTGCGGAATTGGCACGCTTCTATGGCCAGCCGCTGCCGCCCAGCTCGGCGCTGCGACCCACCTACGGTGCACCGCCGCCGCTGCGTGGCGCGCTGCCCACATCCACGTCTGCACCACCGCCAGGCAGTGGACCCAATGCTCGACCACCGCCCTATCTGCACGGACCGGAACATCACGGTGGTCCACCGCCACCGCCTGGCGCCTTGTCTAGCGTCTATGGCTCTGGTCCGCCACCGGCTCGGCATGCCTCACCCCATCTAAATCCCTACAGGTGAGTTAAAGAATATGCGCAATAAACATGTGTGTCTAACTTGAAGATGTATATCGGGTTAGAATCGCGCTTCAGCATTTTTCTGGAGCTTTATTGTATTTACCCATGCAATCACTCTTAGAAGGTGCAATTTTGACACCAACTCCCCACGCATATTTAAGGAATGATTTGTAGCTTGTTACAGTGTTTGCTTATTTTAGGATATTTAATTAATGTCAATGTTTTCCTTATTCTTTGTCAGAGCACCGCCCATTTATGGCAATCCCAACTATGCACCGCGTGTGGCACCACCTGGCAGCGCCAATATGCGACCCGGAGCCGTGGATTATGCGGCCGGTGCACGTAAGTAAATCTCACATTGCTTACAGATTACGCAATTAAATACCAGCGCAACTAATACTTCTATTTATCAATTGAACAATTAGGTGGCTATCCACCCTATGGCTATTATCCACCACCGCCGCTTACGACACCACCAGCGCATGCTTCAGCGCCAAGTTCAGTGATTGTCAGTGCACCGCCACCGCCGCCTAGCACACCCACAAATCATTCAGTCTCTGCACTGACACGCGGCAAATCTCCAGCACCGGCACCCGCACCGATGCCAGTGCCGATTCCAGTGTCAGTTGTAGCGCCTGTGGCAAACGCTGTGCCACCAGCCGCACCACCAGCCACAATCACAACGGAAGTGGTGCACAAATCATCGGTGATAACCAGCAAAAAACTCATCACATTGGAGGCCTACTCCAATACGAAATCTCCGCTGGGCGTGGTCGGTGATTCAACGGGTGACTCGCCATCAGCTGTTGGCGAGGATGATTCCAGTTCGGCACACGGCACCAGCAGCGCGGCTGCCACAGCGAACAGCGTCGGCGGTGCTGTTGGCGAGTTCAGTGGGCTGGTGAGCTATTTTAGTTCGCAGCATGGTGATTATGACACATAACAAACGCCGCCGGCAGCCCAAGCTTGTATATAATGTAGTTGATCTATTTCAAAATGTATATGTATATGTATATGTGTAGAGTATGCAAATGACCTTTAATTAGGTGGGGGCGTGGCTAGCCCCCCCGCTTCAGGCCACTTATTGAAAATTTCAATCCACACACACATACCACGCAATTAAAAAGTGCATATAAAGTAGTGTAAAATCTTTCAGACGATAATTATGGGGAAATTGTCAACTCGTTTGTTTTAAATTAAATATATTTATTTTAAGTTAGGCCTTTGATTTTCCCAAATTCTTAACATGCTCTATGTGCTCCTAGAGTCGCTTCAACAGCAACAACAACAAACTTAAGTATTTTAGTTTAATTGTATAGTACGATGTATGCAAAAGTTCGATTTGTTAATGTTAGCAGACGATTGTCGAGCGATATCAATTAGAAACATTGCGAAATAATGATAATAATTTATACAACTACACTTTACCCTATATATATATACATACATATATATATATATATATATATAACTAATTTAAACTAAACTACAAATAATTAACAGTGCATAATATAAAAAGTTAATTTACGATAACAACTAATCTAACTATGGTATAATGACGTATATACAAATGAAATTACAGAGAAGCAAATCATCAAATAAAACTATTTAATATTAGTTGAATAAAATCAAAAAGTGCACATTTTTCATTGTATTTCGATAACAATGTATCCCAAACGTTTGGAGACAGTTTGGTCTCTGGTTAAAAGTTCAAAATTGCAACAGATTGACAGCGGAGACATAAGGCACGCCGAAGAATTTATACCCTTCCTGGCCGGTGTCCATTTTCTTGAATTTAAATTATAATAATTTGCGTGAGCAATGCTTTTCGCATCTTTTAATACTTGTGAATATTTGCAGATAACTAACAAACAAGAAACCCAATAATTAATAACTGTATACAACACTTAATCAAGGAAATGTGATGCAAGACGTTAATTTGGCATTGTGGTTCATTTAAACTTAATTGTATGCATATCTTGGATTAGGTTAGTTAATTTGCTGAATGCATGTAGGTTAACATATGCAAGTAGTTTTATCCAACCAGAAATAACGAAACCTTTAAAAATCGATCAAACAAAAGGTATTTTCAAAAGAGTTAAGGTCATAGTAAATACTTTGAAAAAAATATCAATTAAGAGTCATGGAAAATTATTTCACAGCAGTAAAATTTGTATTTTCTGGAAAGTGAATTAGCTCACAAGTGAACTACAAATCTTTCGACAATTTAAAGAAATTGGTTCATATTCAGGCGCACATCAAACATTTTTCTTTTACAATATAATAATTAACTCAACAGCATTAATTATACCAGAAATGGATAGTTGAGATTAAATAATAATTTCTTTTTTAATATGACTGCTCAGTTAAGCGACGCTCAAAACTAAATGTTTACTTGTATTTTTTTCTCCTCATTTTGACAACTGATTCGATGACATTCATTTTGAACATAATATTTAACGAGTTTCATTGTTATTATATTTCTTTTGAACTTCATTTTGAAAGTGATAAAAGCGAACGATTTGCATAATTTTTGTGCAATTTTTGAGGCACTTGATTTTTATGACCATTGAAGTCACGTAATGCATAATATGTAAGGAGTGTCCCAGAAGAGCGTCACTTGAAAGACTCGTGTATTTGTAATTTTAATTTTATATTTATTTGCTAAAGATCTCAGCAAGCACTGCATAATAACAACAAATGATCAACAACAAAATAGGCGGAGGCCACTTGTTAATTTAACAAACGGTTCTCCTGAGATAAAGCTGGTGATGGGCACCTAGAAACGGAAGCGCTTGGCTGGCACATTGTATTCGTATCCATTGGACTCGCCACCGGGCGCCGAATAGGCTGGAGCTGGAGCTGGTGCAGAGTAAACTGGAGCCGGGGCTGGAGCCTGAACATTTTGCACAGGTGGCAGATACTCAGGAGCAGGATTGGAGAAGACTGGAGCGGGCGCGGGAGCTGAGTAGACTGGAGCGGGAGCTGGAGCTGAGTAGACTGGAGCGGGAGCTGGAGCTGAGTAGACTGGAGCTGGTGCCGGGGCAGAGTAAACCGGAGCCGGGGCTGGGGCGGGAATATTTTGCACAGGTGGCAGATACTCAGGAGCCGGATTCGATAAGACTGGAGCTGGACCGGGAATGTCTTGCACAGGAGGCAAGTACTCAGGAGCAGGTTGAATGGGAGCAGGAGCACTGTACTCGGGTGCTGGAGCTGGTGCTGAATATACTGGTGCTGGAGCTGGTGCTGAGTAGGCTGGTGCTGGGGCAGGGGCTGAGTAAGCTGGAGCAGGAGCTGGGGCATTAAAATCTTGGACAGGAGGCAGATACTCGTTGGCAGGGGCGTGATATTCGGGAGCTGGAGCGTTATATTCAGGAGCTGGGGGAGAGTAGGCTGGAGCTGGTGCTGGTGCTGGTGCCGAGTAAACTGGAGCGGGACTGTCATGCACAGGTGGCAAGTACTCGGGAGCAGGATTCGAGAAGATAGGCGCTGGAGCAGGTGCAGAGTAGCTCGGGCCTGGAGCAGGTGCCGAGTAGCTCGGGCCTGGAGCAGGTGCCGAGTAGCTCGGGCCTGGAGCAGGTGCGGAGTAGCTCGGGCCTGGAGCAGGTGCAGAGTAGCTCGGGCCTGGAGCAGGTGCAGAGTAGCTCGGGCCTGAAGCAGGTGCCGAGTAGGATTGCGCTCCCGAGCGGATGTCAATGTCGAAAGATGGCGTTGGCCTATCATAAGAGTAGCCGTTGTCGCCACCGCCCAGATTCAAATGTGAAACATCGGCCGAAACGGCGGCAATGGCGCACACAGCAAAAACGAACAGTTTCTGCAACAAACCCAAAAAAAAAGCAACGAAAAAGGCGATTACAAATCCGTGGGCCGATCAAACGCTTGCGATTAGTGTGTGTGACTAGTTAATTGACAGGCCAATGCTAAAGGCAAATGAATCTTAAGGTCAATCCCAAGCACATGTTATCTTGATGGATGTGTGGAAATGCGCACTTGTGCTTGTTATATATACTTACCATTATTGTTGATATTTATTGTGGAGCTTGCAACACTATGTAAAGCTCGTTGACCAAGAGGCAGAAGTTGAATGATGACCAGCTGCAGATGCGCCAGCGTTTTTATACCTACCCAAATCTAAACACACGCTCAAGACACAACACTCGAAAAATGGATTTAATACGGTTAACGGTTGCTGCTCCGCTGTTGGCCAAGTGAGCGGGCCCAAGACAAATTCAAATCTCTCGCCAGATCTGTGCCTCTCTCTTTCTCTACGTCTCTCTGCATATCATCTATATGAGATGCTGGTGAGGTCGCCCCAAGCGTTGCCAGTCGTATGTTTTGCAATGTCGATGGGGTGCTACAGGTGGACTTGTAACCACAGTAGCCGACACGCCAACGCATTAGCATACGTAAAAAAAAATAAAATAAAAACAAAAAAACTAAACTAAAGTCGCACACTTGCACACAAAGATAAATCAAAGCGCAGAGATAAGGTCCAAAATAGGTAAGGGCAAATGTCAAAGTTTGTTAGACCACTTTATGCATATGCATAAATATTTTTCAGTTTATTTATTTTTATTGGACACTAATTTATTTTATTATCGCCAGTGCTAATGAATGCATGCTTGACTTGACCCGCTCAAGGATAACCCATGGTTCATATTTACACGTGTTCAACTGTTTATTCTCATAATAATATACGGACAGGCGGACAACTTTTAAGTTAATTTTGATATATGTATCTCTGCTACTGACTGGCTATGAACACATCACTTTTAAATACTTTATTTTTGTGTTATTCAAAGGCGTATTGTGTGTGCGCTTTTGGCGAATAGTCAGGTGGGGTTGCTTTTACCCAATCGTTGCATTAGTTGGCATATTTTTTTTCTTTTCTTATTTTTTTGGGCACAACATCTTTTGATTTTCTTTAGTGTCTGGTTTTAGCAGTAAATACATACATATGTTATTATTGAGGCGACCTTCAGGCGGCGGACAAAACCTGATTAATTTTCTTTTATTTACGGTAGCGCCAATCAATGAATATTGGTTAATGTTTAATACATGCAATTTGGTTGGTATGTTTGACTTAAAACCAAATCATGTCAACCAAGCCACGCATTTGCTTAGCCTACTTTAGAGCCAAAATCTATTGACCTGGCCGGCAGGCAAAATGGTCACGTATTGGGGCGTGTTTTTTTTCAAAACGGTTTTTGATAATCACAGTCTTTTTAAAGCGTCACATAGCAACTCAGCGATATTCGCCAAGTCGTTCGGCTCCAAATTGGCTGTCAAGTTTTGGTTATTTTTGGTCCATCAACATGGTAATTAATCAATTATTGCCTAAGGGGTAAAAAATGAATTTGAAACGTAAAACTTCGAGGAAGTCTTTAACGATATAAACGATGTCTAGTAAAACACCAATAACTGGACCTTGCTATCATTTGCTATTTCAATTAAATAATTTAAATTTGGTTTGCTAAAGAATTAGCACAGAAACATATCTGCAAATTCAATTAATCAATAACTATTGCCAAATTTTTATAGCTAAATTATCTACATACATACAAAATTGTTTTCACAATAAATATGTAGAGCGAGAGCAGCGGCAATATAAAAGCAAATTAATTGATTTTAACTGCCACTAATTAGTGCCGATTACACAGCAAAACTGCCATTAAGTTGATTTGTGAATGAGCTGAAAGCTTTCCGAATACAGCTTGTTAAATTCAAAAGCTTTTTAGGTTTTGAAATTCCAAAAAGCTGCGCGCGCACATACGAAACAACAAGCGGCGCTGTGCAGCACTGAAATTTTGATCAAATTATGTCTTATTTTGATAATCGATTGAATAGGACAACACTTTTTAGATGTAAGTGTGGTATTTAAAGAGATTCTCGTTAAAAACCATTAGAATCATAGTATTAACTGTCTAAGCATATAAAATGCATTATTTCATTACTGATGTAAACTTTGTGGTAAGAATTTCAATGATCAAAAACAAGATGCACATTTCTAAAATCTGCAGGGATTTTCCAGGATAAGTGTTTTATAAAGCGATTATAATAGGTTGCGCAAAAGATGGTTGGTTAGTAATTTTCGTGACTTTATTCAGCTGAATTCCAGTTCCCGTAACAGGTATTCCTACTCGTTAATATACAGCGCTGTAATCCAATGATTAAGTTTCCTATTCACATTGTCAGCCGAATGCATCTTATCTTTTTTAAGAAAAACAGCCAAGTGCTTGGCTAAAAATCCGCCAAGCAAAATACATGGTACGACAATGGCCCCCTTAATACTAGTTGGTCTTTTTTCAATCAATTTAGATGCATTATATATGTCCCGTAGATTTGTTTGCATCCTCTTCTTTTACAACCGACCAACTTATAGCCACACAGGTTTTCAAAATAATGTTTTGAAAATTACAAACTTTGTTTTTGCCTCATTATTCAAATTTAAACACAAATGTGAAAACTTTCTCCATACAAAGCTTGTTTAAGCCGCACGCACTTGGCTCGACAAAGAACTCATTGCGCATGCGTGTGTTGTAACGGTTGCTACCATCGAACCTGCTTTATATGGCACTTCCGTTCTGTTCTGCAATATTTGACGACTGTCGCCACGCCGGGCTAATTGTCTGAGTGCCACTTCTGTTTGTCTATGGATCAGCACTCTCTCTAACCATCCCAGTACTTGTGCCTTATTCATATTGAACACTTGCAGTCACCAACATACTAAATTACCTTGTACTTGCCACAGTTTTCGTGTGTGACTATTTACTGAAGTGTAAAAGGGTTCGTCATTTGTGTAACCAAGCATGTAAAAGCATTCAAAAAATTAAATTCTGAAACAGGTCATAATATTTAATTTATTTAATTGAGATCCGAAAGATGCATAATAAAAGGAAATTATCTGCAATTTGTAAAAAGCAATAACACCAGTCGTTGAACAAATTTTTGGAAAATAATACCTTATAAATTTAGTCTGGAACTTAAATATAGCATTAGGTATGAATCAAGACTCTTAGTTCTGCCTTGTAATAGATAACGCTATTATAATCAATAATATTGTAATAAAAGTATGAAACCCTGTCAAATTTTTTTTATAATTCAACACTGGGAATATGCACTGCTTAGTGATGAAATCTAATTCCTATAATGCGAGTTCATTTTTGTCTGTGATGACTGTTTGTTGCATTATTATCTTGTCTAATTACTAATGCCGTTCAAACAATACTTGATAATTGCATTGCATAATCAATAGATATTATTGTTGCCCCGTTCATTATCGCTTTCTGTTTAATCATCGAGTAACTACTTTAACCGAGTTCCTTGTTGACCCTTTTAGCATCCTCCTTTGGATCTGTTTGCTTGCCCTTTTAGCATAGTCCTTTGGGCAAGTTCGTTGCCTAAGTCTTTCGATGTGCTAAATGGCCACAATAAAAGGTACAACAACTAATACAACAACGCATTAGTAGATTCCGCTTCCGTTTGTCCTTTCGCACGTTCAGGATTCTCGCACCATTTTATGGCCCAGTCCCAGATCCTGGCCCAGACCGGTAAATATTTGTAAAACAGCCGCCCAAATAAAACACAAAAAAACCCAACATAAAAGGCACATGTCGAAAGTGCAGTGTAATTAGTGAGATTTTCCAAGGAACTAGCGCCTAATCTTGATGTCTTGACCAAGCTCACGCAGTTGCCGGGCCCTAAAACCAACAGGTAAAGATCGCTCAATTTGCCGTAATTTTACCCAGCTCTCGAAGCCGCCTTTTAAAAACAAGTCAACGGCGTTGCAGTCGCCTAACTTGCCGGTTACTGGTAGCCCGCCAAAGCTTTCAGTATGTTTTCGACTGTGTCGCATTGTGGACGTTGAGGCTGTCATTCGAAGTAGTTGAGTGTATGTACGCGTCTGAAAGAGTGTATGTGTGTGAGAGCGTGTTTCTTAGTCGCTGTGTGTGTGTGTGTGTGTGTGTGTGTGTGAAAGCCGTTAAGAAGTCTAGCACTGAGTAAGCCAACGAACGAGCAGGCAACAAAAGCCGCAACAGAGGCAAGACTAGAGAAAAAAAAACAACAACAATCTGTAAAACGGGCACGTCGCGCTATTTTATTTTCATCTCTTCGTCGTACTTTTCTACCTATATCTAGTCTTATGTATGTGTGTGTTGGCTGCTCTGTAGCTCTCTACCTTCTTTCGGTCTGCGTTTCGCCTTTTCTGCTGGCGTGTCTTGTGGTCTGCTGTGTGTGTGCGTGTGTGTATGTGTGTTGCGGTGTCGAATGAAACTTCAGGTGCAGTCGCGTTGAATTTCTTGAACAAGTTTTAGTCAGAGTTTGGCCTTCGTGTGGCATGGTACAGTAAACGCATAGGCTCCGTCGCTGAATCCCCGCTCAGACCCTAAAATAATAAATGCCAGTGATTGTGCATTTATATATAAAAATATACATATATATATATATGTGTGTGTGTGTGTGTGTGTACTTAAGCGGCCTAAAACTGGATTTTGTTCAATTGTTTGTGTACTGCGTGCAGTTGTGATTGTGTCTGTGCCAAAGGATTTGTGTGCAAAGTTTATTTTTTCGCCAATCAATGAGCATGCGCCAATGCGAAAAAAGCCCTGGCCCTTGAGGCAAGCAATGAATTTTAAGTGCAATTTTTGCAATACTATCTAAACTGTATATATAAAATATGCAAAGTTTTCTAACTTGAACAACAAAAACAATGTGCCACAGTGCAAAACTTAAATAAGAAACTTACAAATTAAAAATTAAATAGCCATTACATGTTTTAAAAAAATGTGATTAGGTTGAATTGGGAACAATTTCGTATGTGAAGTCTAAGAAATATATAATTATATAAAATAAATGAACAGGGCTACAATTTTGCAAGAAAAATGTCTGGTGGTATTCCCAGAGCACAATTTTTCAATAATGGTATTTTATTCAGTCTCGAGTCTTTTGCTCATCAATCCAGTTGTTCGTTGCTATTGGTCTCGACATTTGTTCAAGCTTATCCATGCAAGTTAGCTGAACCCAAGTTGGACAGCTAACCGCTTGCTGAGTTCTTTTTGTACCACTCCATTAACTTGTCTGTGCCTGTGCCTTTTGCACTTTACTTTAACTGACATTAGAATTCGTGCGAGTACAACTCGTATTCATACTAACTTCGCATGCCAGCTGCGCATTTACGCTCCCATTAACCAGGTAGAAATTACAAACCTTCAAACACAGACATATGCAGACGGGAAAAGGGGAAATAGGCAGAAACAACAAGAGCAACTGGGCAACAAGTGCTTTGCGCAATGACCAAGAAAATTTCAGTAAATAAAAAACATTTCAAGCAGTATCTGAAATAAAAAGTACTCAAAAAGGGTGCAAAATTACAGTTTGTGGTTGCAACTTTACACAGACGTTTAGGGATGAAAACAAATACCGAAAATTGTTAAGCAAGAGCAACAAGTCTACTTCATCCGGACAAGTTTGTGGCTTAAGTCTTTTGTTTGTCATGAAGAACATGATAGCAAGTCTCTCGTTCTCAACCAATATCCCTCTGAATTAGCATATACATTTTTCTTAGATTTCTTTTACAAAGTGTTCACATTGCTATCTTAGCGCATTTAAAAACGTGCTTAGCTTCGTCAAGGGGCTCAGGAGCCGTAGAGAATTCTTGCCGCTTCTTTCTGCATGCATAATTAATAGGCCCCCATGTTAAGTCCCGCCCATTAAAATATTTGAGAACACTGCATAGACATGTTCGTTTTATAATTTATAACTTTTGTGTCGCGATGGAAATCTCGGATCTTTTAAGTCTTAATAACGTCTTTCAACTAAAATCAACTAAATCAACCATTTCTCTATAGTGCAACAGCATTGGCCCCGCGCTTTAAAAACGACGCGTGTATAATATATAAATAAATATATAAAAAGTAAACCTAAAGTTGCCATAATCATCAAAAGACTTAACAAAAACAAACAACCCTTCTGCGTGTTGCATACGAAACAGGAAACTTCAAGGATAACCAGCTGACATGCCACATAAATTGGATTATTAAAAGGCGTATCGCGATATATAAACGAACGAACATTGTCTACATAAGCCACATATAAAAGAGGTGAGTTGCATATTTAATATTATGGATTACAAAAAGTGGATACGAATTTGCCTTTCTCGAACTATATTGACGTGACCTAAAAGATAAAAGTCTTAATAGGCTATTAATTGTAAAAAATATATACTATTTATAGCCGAAAAATTGTATGACTCATATATTAAAAAATATTTTAGGTTCGTTTAGTTCAGTATCAATTTGATAACTTTGAGAATCGTTTCTAAAAATATAAAAATGTCATAAATATTTTAGTGTGCATTTTAAGCACTTTTACATCACAATAGGCCAAAAATGGCCTAAGTGTGTCGATCTTGATCGACAGCCATTAAACCTTAAGCATTTACAGAATTTTATTAAGCAGATTATTCTTTGGATTGATAAAATCGATTTTTTTTCTGTATCATTAACCAAATATTTTTCCCATTGAAAAAAAAAAATTAAAACCATGAGAACAGTATTTGTTGACTTCTCTGGTTGATTCCATTCGTGCTGACATCATGCAACCAACTGGAATACAATTTATTGACAACCGCAGCGCAACTCAATCAAAAATCACATTTTATGCCACGCCTTTTCTTGTGTTATTCAGTGGTGTACTCATTGCGCAAAAATGCGATTATGTATCGATTATTGATAAACAATGGCCGTACAAACAAATGGCACGCTTTCATAGCAATTAAATTGATTGTGTATTAAGTGTCGTTTTGATTGTGTTTAACTAATTGATTGATCGACACGATTCAGCCAGAAAGAGAAGACTAGATGACTGACTATGCAGCAGTTATGGCGCACACAAGAGCCATACAAGAGATGGCCTTATAAGTAGCACAGCAGCAATCAACATCAAAGAACAATTTCTTTTACTTTCTATAAAGCAAAACAAAAGCGTCGACTGTTTGCCTCAGCTTCGGCTGGCTTGTAAGTGCGTCAGTCAGTCGGCTTGTCGGTTAGTCTTTCTATCTGTCAGTCTCGCATTCGTTTGTCACATTTATTCAATAAAGGCCGAGACAACTTCCAAGTGGAGAGTCAAAAAGCGAGAGCGCTACGGCACAAAAAGTTAACCTCAATTTTTCGAGACGCACTCACCGCGTGTTGTTGCTTAACACCAACAGAAAACAATAACAAGAAACTGTGTAGTCTTGATGTTATTGTTTTTTTGACTGCTTTTTTTGGCTATCTGGCTTTAGTAGAAAATTTCACTAGCTGGAAGTGAAATGCAGAACAAATGACGTGTTAGCTCTAACTCCCTCACTTCCCCACTCCCACTGTGAGATCGGTAAACAGAAAACACTTTTTGGCAAGCATTTTTATTTGCTGAGTTCATAGCATGTATTTTACTAAAGCAGATAAACTCGTTTCGTCGCTGGAAATTTGTGTGCCATGATTTCTTTAGTACAGCGACTTATGAATTTTATTAAGATGAGTTCTTCTGAATAACTAAGATAAATGAAATTTGTATGTTGTGGTTGAAAAAAATAAACCAGTGTAACTGGTTTCAGCGCGTGTTTTATGTACCAAGTCTTAATGATTAGTCATAATTTGTATATTGGCATGCGAAACAAACGGAAGTTGTGAGTCTGACTTGCGACAAGTGCTGATAGAGAAAATATTTTAGTATATAATGATGACAAATGCAGCGTAGCATTTTTTCATTTAGACAACAACAATTCACGGAATTTTTAAATGAATCCATAAGCTATGCGTTTTATGAAAGACCTCAGAAATAATTCACATTCTTTTAATTTCACATTTTCCAAGAATTTCAATTTAATCCACCAAATCAAAGAGGAACAACAGAAAGTCACCATTCAAAGACTGTGATATAAGCCAGATACAAATAGAAGATGACGCCTAGACGGCGGCAGGTAGACCTGTAGCAACCCTAAAAGAAATCGAATGCAATTCACAAATCCCTACTCATCTGCAGGTAATAAAATAGTAGCATTTACAATGGAAAAGAACTGAACGATTTGCTTACCTGAGTTAAGGCGTAAGAAGTCAGTTGAAAAGAATTCAAAAATAGACACATTTTGATTGCTATTGTCGAAGAATGCCTTTGGCCGATAAATAAGCCGCCTGCTTGCTTAAAATTTGACAAACAGCCAACAATACATCAAACGTCAGTTAGCTACAAAATAGGGGTACATATAAGGGGCGTGGTGGCATGACTCATGCAATAAGATCTATTAAACTGATTACAGCTAAATGATCAGAGAGCATTCCTTTTCGGACCTTGAAATATTTGTTTGCTGCTGAGGTTCGTGTCTTAAGTCTTTTGATTTGGGCAGACATGCGAGCTATATATTGTGCGTATTAATCCTAAGTAGATTTTCTCGTCTGCAGCATCAGAGCACAATCATTAAATAATTATGCGTTGCCTGCCAATAATTTGGATTTCAATCAGCATCATTTTCTAATCAACAACTTTTCCTTAATCGTCAAAGCTCACAGTCTCCACTTCCGTCTTATGACAGTGAAAGTGGTTACGGCTTCAAGCCGATTCTAAAACCAAATAATGGCACCCTTAAGTGTGTTTTGTGCGAGTGAAATAAAAAAGGCGCTTAATCATCTTGAAAAACAGCTGACAATACTCTGCGCGAGTAAGTTTCATAAGTTTTCCGAGGCGCTTTCACGGCGCCGTCGTCGATTAGTTACAATTGACACGAAAAATTTTTCTTTTCTTTCGTTGTTTTCATAAAATTTTTATTTTTAATTGTGAGAATTGTGCGGAACGTGCACATAATGCCACAAGAAAGTGGATCTGTCGAGCGTCCGGCAAAACGTTTGACGGTTCGGCGCTGTCATTGCCGACAATTGTTAAAAAGTGATTAAGCGCTGTATGGCACGCATTGGAGGGGCGGTGATGTGATACCCAGTATAGTAAAAGTATTTATATCGATGATATTGATGAAAACAAATATACCACATATGGTATCACACAGCACAGCTTTCTTTGATAAAAAGTCAACTAGCAAATGAATATTTTTATGAAATAAAAATTAATATTTCTGTTGCTTTTAATTTCTTATATAAAGGTTGTATTTGTTTTTATTATTATTTGTAGTAAAAAGCTTTGCAGTAATAATATTAACAGTACTGTAAATATATTTTTCTATCTAATAGTGAAGAACGGCCATTATCATTAGCTGCTTTTACTATTCTATTCGCAAAACTCCTCTAATTCCTGTATCTTTTTATTGTCTTTATATATACTGTCTATATTAAGCACAATCAACTTACGCATTCCTTAGACAGCGCTCACTTTCAGCTTGCAGTCAAATTTTCAAATAAATACCTTGGCAAAAATGCCATTAAATTCACAAGACTACTTCACACCACAGCTACACAAACAAACACACGCAAACACAGTAACAAACACAGTAACATACACACTCGCTCAGCTCTCAGTTTGACTCTTGACTTGTCTGCCTGCATAAGCATATATGTATTTCCACGATGGCTTTAACCTGTTTTGTGTATTGTGGCTTTTCGCTACATTCTTGGGCCATCTTTGTGTTTGGAGCTGCGTCTTGAATTTCAAAAAATCACTGAAAACTGTTACTGATTCCGTCGTTGGCCAGATCATGATAGCTGCTATTTGTATGTGTCAGTGTGTGTGCGTATCTGTGTGTCTACTGAGGTGCGGCCGATTGCATATTTAGCATTTTAACTTCGCTTTTGCCAGCTTATGCATTTTTTTTGGTTATGAGCAAGTTTTTCACTTCGCTTTTCATCGTAACGTAAACATACATTGAAAAGCAAAACTTTTTCTTGTCTATTTACCAGTTAAACATTAATTGCGCCCCCGGACTACGCCCCGTCCCGTAATGCTCAACTCTGTCTCCTTGCATTGCATTGTGAAAGCGTTCGGACAGTAGAAATCATTTGACCATTTCTGTATGAATGGGAGTTGGTGTGTGTCTCTGTGTGTGTGTGTGTGTGTGTGTATTTTGCTTGCTGTGCTCGGCATAGCTTTCGTCAGCTTGCACATGAAAAGCAAACATTGTTTTTAAGACTAAACATACTGGAAACTAGTTGCTGTTGCAAAGTCGGTGGCAGGTTACCCAGAAGTCAGCACACACAGAGTGAAATGTTAATTGACTGGTAAAAATTTGGCTGTACTTTATCTGGATATCCAAAAATAACCAATACGGTTATCAAAGAAAAATGAAGGCCATTTATATCAATGCAATTAACATGTAGTCGAACTTTAACGGTAATTACATGAGCACTTGAATGCTCTCACAGCACACAATGCTGACCGAAAATTGTGTGCGCCCACCACACCACCACACCACAACCTTCACAACTCATTAGACCCTTTAAGCAGCGCACTCTCAATAAGCCACAAATCGAATACAGTCTGCAGCTTTTGATACATTAAATGTGGCAACCCAAATACCAAACACTCCAAATGCTAAATGCCACAAAATCGAAACTAGTTCAATGGGGCTGCCCAGCTGGTTTTTTCTCCAGCTGTAAGTGGTGGCAAGCTGGGCAGTGGCCGGCAAAGCTAACCCGATGCTGCTACCTGCGATCCGAAAATAAACACACAAATTTGTGCTAAGGCAAAAGATCAATAGCAAATATACATATATATACATATACAAACATACAAACAACAGCTGAAGTCGCTAACTGAAATGAAATCATGCTGCGAACAGCAACAAAATCAACTTAAGCAAATTTACATAAAAATCTGGTTTTCGATTGTAGAACATTTGTTTTTGGAACAGTTCAGTTCGATCCGTTGCGCGGCAGTCATTCAGTCTGCAAAGAGTTTATAACGGCACCAAGGCGGATATTGAAAAATATTTTGAAATAATTATAAACAGAGAGTGAGTCTGAGTCGAGTATAAGTAAATTAGGGGTTTACATGTGTATGTAAATAACTCCGGTTAATTATCAGGCATTGTTTCAATTTGATATCTGTTTGATCGGCAATTATAATTTAAGTGTTTAAATATCTAATATTAACTCAATGACAATCTTTTGATTATATTCTCCCTCTCTGATTCCAAGTTTACATAAATTATATATTTTATATTATCTGCTTATATGTGGGTATATCGCTTTGTAAATTTAAAAGATACGAAAAAGTACTCAAATTTTAAATACAATGCTTTTACTCAGCAACATCAAGTCTGAAGATATATTTACCAGTATATCAAATTTCAGCTCATCAACATTAATTTTTGGGCATGCCAATTAATTAAATGATTCTGAAATGCACATCATATTCTTATCTGTGTCCCAGATCTACCAATAAATTTCTTGCTCCTTTTGCAATTAAACCAGACCCGACAACCCAATTTGTGGAATGCGCGCTGTCATAAAAGCAATTGACCTTCAAGCGATACGATATTGAGAGTAGCTGTAGGACTGAAAACTGAGACTAATACATTTTTGGTCATTAGTTGGCTGAAACGGGTTTGGTGCACACTTCGAGCTGTGTGGCCGGTCAATATTGACTGACTGACCGACCAGGCGCCAGACAAATGCGCGAGTGAAAGTTCAGTTTCGCACTTGGACTGAAAAACTGGTAAATACACGAGTAGTTGCCGTAGTTGCCAATGTGAAATGGAAAACTAAACGCGGCCCATAAATGGCAACGCGGCAGCTGCCGTTGCAGCTGTTATAGATGTTGTTGGAGTAAAAAAGTTTCAAATTATTTACCAGTTGACTTTTACCATTTTTGTGAGCTTTTGCTATAGCCATAGTCTACTGTATGTTTACCAACCAAGCCGCATTTAGTCATCGTCAACATTCGGTTTGCTGCGCTTAAATGTCGAAGGTGTCATCAGTAATGTGTGCTCCATCCCCCCACCACTTAAAAACCAGACGACCGGTTTGCCCGCACCAAGCAATCGAACTGCGACTGATGCTGCTCTTTGGGTTTGTTGTTTTCTTATAGTGGCTTTTGTTTGGGTTTTCATTTCGATCGCTTTGCATATGCTTGAAAATTTGAATTTTGATTGACGCTCCATGAGTTTCGGCGTTTTCCGCTCTTCTCTTGGGTATTGCGAAACCAACTTTGCAGACATGTTTGCATAAATGTTTTTATTTAGTACGTTGCCACACTCAAAGTCTTTTTGTTCTGTGTTAAGGTGGATGCTGATGATGATGGTGATAGTCCATAGCTTTTGTAGTTGCTTTTTGTGTTGTGCTCTGCAGCTATCTGCACAGTTCGTAGTCATTTATTACATTTCAAGTACATTTACAGGTTAAAAAACTATATATTTAATGATTTTTTAAAAATATTTTTTAAATAAATATATAACAAACAGATTTGACTTGTGATAACCAATCTCCATTATCTTTCTTCACCGTTTATTGTTAACCAAATTTTAATTGATGGTTACAAAAAGGGCCGCGCTCATTACGAAAATTGCATATAAAGCAACAAACACACAATAAACAAGTTTATCCGCCTATTATCATTTAAATTTGCAGTCTTGCAAAATAATTGTTAACATTGGCGTATAATCAACTATATGGATACATAATCATGTTAAATAAAAAAAAAGGCTATAAAGCCAAGCGAAGACTTTAAACCATTCACTCTCGCCTTCCAGTTGATTAGCATGCTGAATACGTATTCACTTCTGGATTATTATTGGTATGTGTACGACAACTGAAATTTGCATATTGCATATTGCAGTTTGGTAAGCGCTTTCAAAATGAACATTGAGTCAGAGACTGGATGATGCGATTGTCTGCCTGAAATGTAAAGTCTTTTCCTTCTGTTTATCCAGACAATATTTGGTTTTTTGATTGCCTTTTAGCATAGTTCGTGCTATGGTTCGGTTCGTGCGCACGGGATTCGTTCATTAGCTATAATTATATAAGCAAAATATTTGCTGGAGTGTTGACTTCTAACAGACTGCTTATTTTATGGCCCCAAGGGATGGCGAGTATCTCAAGAGTTGAGGAACATGATAAAGTAATTCAATTAGCCATAGGAATAGAATGAATGGAATTAACGGAAATAACAGTTACGCGCAGTTTGTGGCACTTACAGTTCAGTTTGAGTGTTGAAAATATAATACGTAACAGAGAATAAGTAATAGGCGATAATTAAATATCAAATTAATGAAATGTTTATGATCACCTACCAAAATACAAATTGCCTAAAAATGGCATTCAACCTCACAGTTTGGCAGTTGAAAAGCTTTGACTTTGACTCATCATCACAAATTAATGTCAATGTTAAAAAACCTCCGTTTAATTGACGCTGCTCAGTTTAGCTAATGACTATGCTGTTTTTGGCCGTGCCCAATCGGCCCACGCCCCCAAATTGACTCCGTCTAAGCTTCATTAAGCCGAAGAGTAAATACACATTTGAACATATGCACACAGATGTCGTTTATAAACAAACTTTCCGCTGGCCACACAATTTTTGGCGCCTTTCCGTAGACTTAACAATGGCAGTCATCACCCACACACAAATATTTGTGTGTTCAGTTAAATAAATAACACACAGCATAGACAACATCGGCAACAATAACAACAGCAACCATTTCGCATAGCTATGTAGCCAGTTTGTTGGCTGCAAATGTTTGGCTGCAAGTTGCTTTCTGGGCCAAACCGCATAGCCAGCTAATTGCAACAACAACGGGCAACAGCTGCTGGCTGGTGGCTTACAAAAATGTGGTTTGGGTGGCTACACAGCTGCAGTATAGCGAATAACAACATTTTAAATGAGTTGTATGCCCTGCAAAAAAAGCTAGAAGGCTATGCTTGAAGTGTAAAGAGCGAAACAATCGTACAGAAAATGATTAAGAACTTAAGAATAAATATTCACATATATTAAAAAACTTATTCAATTAAATAAGTAATTGTGAAAGCTATGTATGTCAGATTTCAATAGCCCAGTTTTCTCGCTCGGTCCAATTCTTCTCCATGGTCACTGAATTCTCAATCAATTGTTTTCAATTCTCTTCTCATTTTATTTTCAATGACACCTATGCATTACTGTGTAATATTTACACACTTTTTTTAGTTTACTCCAAAAAATCTGAAGCTATTATGGCTTAAAATATTTGTCAAGTTCGCAGTGCAACAACTTAATTTTTAAGCCTTTTCTTCATAATGCATAAAATAATCAAATTACAACGAAAAAAATGTACGCGTTAAAATTCATAAAGGTAAAAATTATGCGCATTGCATAATTCAAGAAATTAAGAAACGACAGCCGCCCTTTTGCTTATATTATATGAGCTGCAAGTGCGGGAAAAACAACTTTATGAATTTGTTAATTAACGTTGAGAGGTTTTGAATCTTAGCTGGTGTCGTGTGGTGCGTGTGGAGTTCGCTGCGCTTACTTGCAAATTAATTTGGCTTTCAATAAAAAGACGCCGACGCCACCAACACCGTAAGCCGCTTTGAATGGCTCTTGGCTTAAGTTTCAGCCTTTCTCGCATGCATTAATCAAAGTTATCTAATATGTATTGTTGTAGCAATGTCTGAGTGTACAATTGTCTCGCTCCCTCTCTCTCTCTCTCTCTCACTGTCTCTTTATTTGCAAATGAAACATGTGCAAGGTGCCAAGCTGCACAGCCTTCGCGTTTGACTAAATTTTAAGCTGAGTTTCGAGATTGGCAGTGGATGTGGCTGTGTGGAGTTAGATTTGCGGAAGTTGTTAATGGGCTGTGCTGGAGAGTATCAGATACGTCCAGTTTTACAACTGCAGCAAAAAATCATTGTAAATCAAACAGCATAACAAAAGACTTAAGCAACAAACTTGTTTTGAATGTAATATAAATCTGATGGCAACAAGTTGTTAGTTATTTTTCAAAACGAAGTAAAATTATTAAGCAAAATTGATTTTGAATTAAAAATGCGGTAGCTTAAAAACTTTTCTTCATTTAAGTATTATGCGGAAATTGAATAAACACCCAAATAATTGCCTCATTTGTTACTCAGACAACCAAATTGGTGTCGCTTAGTTTCCAAACACTTGTCTAATAAAGCTTTGAACAAAAATGCTCCACCGCCCGAGTTTAAGCGAAAAGTTAAAAATATGCACAATGTGTTTGTTAACTTGACAATAACGGCAACCTTGCGCCTCGATCTCAACTTACAGAGCGACACAAACGCCAGGTCGTCTGGCTTATTTGGCATAGCATATTGATGAAAATGCACAGGCAAACACATATGCTGTCTGGCCATTTAACAATGAGACTAAAGCAAACTACAAAGTTCAGACAGACAAACACTTGAGATTTATGACAACAACGCAAAAAGCCTTCAACTTTATAAATATATAGAGTTGAGTGGAATAGGGGCAGAAATAAAAATGATTGTATAAGTTATAAAGTCAAGTGCGCATAATTTGCTTGTGTGGGTCAAAAAAGTGAAAGACTGAGAGATCTATGAATTTCTCAATTGCTGATTGCAGTTAAAATTATAATTCGAAAAAGTTTTCTCCCCATTTCTCTTATTTTAAATAAAACACTTATAAGAATAAGATAGTTATTTAAATGACTAATTTATTTATGCTATTGACATATTTGGTTTATTGTCTTTTCTATAAAGTATTCAGAATATCTTTTAAAGTAGCACAATTCCGCATTTCACGCAACCAAAACATATTAACCCCATATCAGTTGTATTTATTCCATGCCGGGAACCTCAAACATAGTTAGTTAGTTAAACACATATATGCAAATCTTGTCTGATGTTTGTTGGGCGGCTTATGGCGAGAAACTTTCTAAACCGCATTCACAAAGTCTTCAAGCCACAAACACGTGCTGCGCTCGAAGGTGCAGATTGCTAAGCTTTTATTAATAAAATGGCTGAAAGTCTCAAATCGAATGCGATTCATTTTGAGGTGTGAGTAACCAAACCAGTTCTAATAAAATTTATTTATCCATTTTTGTTTTGGATTCGGCTTATTTGAATTGTTTTTACTACAATTTTGTGGCACTTATTGTGTTAGAAATAAATCTTTAATTTCAACAAATTTTCTCGTATATTTCATACAGGCTGACCCATTCAACATTAATTGGCATTAAATCGGAAACATGACCAAACCGACGGCAGCCAATTCGCATTGGCTGGCCGCATTGCTGTCGTTGCTGTTGCTGATGGTGCTGGTGCTCCACACAACCACAGCGGACGAGGCGTTTTCGTGTCCAAATGGTAAGTTTGCATTCAACTTGAAATTCGAAATCAAATTTCTGCTGCACTTAAGCCACTTCAAAAGGCACGTGCGTGGCCACTGCAGGTGTGGCCAAAAACTTGCGCATAAATCAAAGCGAAGATAATTTTAATTATATAGATGTACTACAATACTACAAATACATATATACATACACTTACACTTATATGGGTAAAACGGATGTCGAATTGCCTTTTGCCAATGGGGCCGGCATATTGTCTTTGATTTCCGTCGCCTTCATTGTCTTTCGTCTGTCTGTGTGCATGCGTGTGTGTGTGTATAATTGTGCCGATCGTTTAATTTAAGGTAAACCATTTGTTAAGTTGTAATTAAATTGTGAAGTTTTAGAGTTTTCAGTTATGCAGTTAATTATATGCGTCTTAAACTGCCTTAAGCATTTATTAAATACTTCCTGTAAAGCTTTTTAAAGCGCTTAAATATATTATATTATATTATAAATTTTTTTTAAAAGATTGACGGCGAAACAACAATTATCAGGAATGTCAAAAGTGACTTCCATGTCAAAACATTTCACTTTATACATCTTCTTGACATCAGAATATTACTAACGCAACTTCTGATAAATTATGTTTATTGGATTAGCTAGGATCATAACTGATTTGCATACCTCAGCTCCGTTGCAAGATTACTCGCATTTTTCTATTCTCTAATCTAATTGAGAAATCATTGAGCATAATCATTCCTTCCATTTTTTATGATGTTTGATTGCCGTCATTATTGCATCTATAAACAAAAATAGTTAACTATTTGTAAGCAAATTAAGTCTTATGGGCAGCAAACGAAAGAAGAAAAATGATGTTCCGTTTTGTGAGGCAGCATAATAAGAGGAATAAGAAAATTGTCGATCATTCTTTGTTTACAATAGCGATCCACCTTGAAAAAAAAAACAAATTAAGAATTATGCTACGTGATCAGGGGCTAAGCTATGCTCCGCCCTAGGATAGGTAATCTTTTCATCTCATCTAAAGTGGCTTCTTTGAGTGCTTGTTTGCCTATCATTAAGCCTCGATGCTAAGCTCCTTTCATAAATATAGCGCACACTTTGGCCATTATAAGGCTAGTGCGGCATTATCGTTAATGACAAATCTACACAAACGCTGGCAACCCGCCAAACGGGTTGGTTGCTTAGCTAAAATCTGACACGTTTTGGCCAGAACAAAAACGAAAAAATTAAAGAAGTTGAGATGACGGAAATGCTAAAGTAGCTAATCAATCATTGTTCTATGGCCAGTAATGCAATCACCACTTGACACTGCTGCTTTTCTCCCGATGGCCACCTACAACAAGCCGCGGCTTGTTGATAACGGTTATTACATATGCCAAACTGGTTGTTCTTACTGTTGTTGTTGTTGTTGTTGAGTGCCCCACTGGGCGGTAATGCCAAGAATGCCCATGCAATGTGGCAATGACAGCACAGAAGTTACAGCGCAAGAACTCTGGCTAAGAGCCTATATGTATATGTGAAAACGCGTATGCCATCGGCAGAGTCACATATATACGTAAGGCGAGACAAGTTGTGAGCGTAGAAATGAAAAAAAACGTTAACGCGCTTCGAAACAAGATTTCTTAACGGTTGTTTAATGCCAAGCCAAGTTTACCTGACTGACTGACTAACTTGGCTATTGGTTCGCCTGCTACTGCTTCTCCATCTCTTTCTCCTTTGCCTGTTTCTCCAGTCTCGATCCCAGTCCCAGTCTATCTGGCATGCTACTTCTTTAAGTCGTTGTTGCTGTTCGAATAGTTGTGCTGCCTTGCATTAACTAGCTGCAGTTGCTGTGCTTATTAACACTTTTATATGCACACACGCTTACCCTCACATACACACATGCAAGCACCTGCCAACGGAGACGCCAACTGCAACGCGGCCAAAACAAGTTCGTTGCCTAAGTCTTTTGATATTTTCATGTTACGTTGGTTGTTTTTATATATTCATATGCAAGCCATTTTGTGCATGTGTGTGTGTCTGTAAGTGACTTGTTTTAGGTGCAGTTGCGCAAAAAATAGGCCAAACTGCTGGCGGCTGGTGCAGCGTTGGTAAGCCGAATAACAGAGCTTAAGCATTACTTTTATTGATGTGGTTAACCATGATATGGGCGTTTTAATGATTGCATTTGATGCTGTATTCAATTTCTGTCAGCTCGCTGATGACGCACAATTAATTTTCCATTTTTATGTATTACACAAAAGTGTTTCTCAATTTATAACACGCTTTTCTTATACTCTGCTGAAATTTTCGTTTGTCTGTATTGATTTATAAAATTTCTTTTAAAATATTTGAATTGTTTATTTGTAAAATTTAACCTTAAAAAAACTAATTTAATTTTTGTTCTATCTAAAGAATGCGAGTCAAGGTTGATAAAAAGAATTACAAACATATACTGCTTTCAATAAATAGTTGAGATTCTCAGTTTATCGCATGGCGCTTCAGAAAACATTGTTAAAATTCCACTTAAAGACTTTTATGTGGCTTTTGACGATGATTTGATCAATCGGCACCATGAAATTCTAAGCAAACGGAAAGCACATAATATAAATCATGAGTAATTCTAGCCTTGGCCACATCAATGTTTGCCTTCATTATCCGCCACTCATGCATCGCATCTAACTGTAAATGCCTCAAATTGATAAACAGACAGACGGGCAAAGTAAACAACTCACAATCTTACCTAGAAACGAACTGAAACGCTTTAGTACGCAATACCAACAAAATGAACCAGATCACGACGACTTTCAAGATCTACAATTTTTGGACACGCTTGAGCAAATGCGAAGAGCATCATCATCAGTTCTAAAAGCTAATTAAATCAACTTGTTCTTTTTTCGTGCGCTGCTTCTTGAACAATTCAGCACTTTGAATATGTTTCTGGGTCAGCACACACAATACAAGTGATATATGACACTGTCATAAGCGATGGTCTTGTAACACATGCGTACGACGTGGTGGTGATATTATTTATGAATTTCAAAATTCGGCATTTAGCGAATCATGAAGCGTAAAATGCTCGTGTGCCTAAACAAATTTGTTTGTCGGTGGTTTATGGAAGTCAACGCTTTTCTAGTTGACTGACTTCTGTGTGAACTGTGCGAGTGGTAAAGCAATTTAAACAGAATATGAGGAAAAGAAAGAGAGACAGATAAATATGCCCATTGCTGGAGTACAAAAAAATGTGTGAAAAGTTAAACGAACTTAACGTTAAACATAAGGTTTAATGAACGTTTGGGCAACGGGCACTGACAGCCAGCAAAATCAAAGCTGCGGCAAGTAATCCACAATAAAAACCAAATTATACAGCTAGAATTACCAGATACGTTCTTGTAATTCCGCTTTCTACGGATTGAAGATCTCTTTGTTTCTTTTGAAGAGATAAAATTACGTAGCGGAGGCAAACAAATGCATTAAAAATTGAGGCTAATGAAAGGGGCACAAGAAGATTTATTGCAGTTGTGAAACTTATGCGTACCCGCAACTTGATTTTCACTTTCTTATTTCGGCAAAACAACAGAAAAGAACAAGCAACACCAGAAAAAAACACTTATGTACATGGTAAACTGTGCCGGTAATTTAATTGCCAAAGTGAATTTTCAAATAACCGAAATACGACAAGCGACGTGGACGTGGATGTTAAGCAAATATTTTTTGAGGTCAACTGCAGATAGTTAAACCAAAAAATAAATATAAATGCTTTGTGTACTGGTTAACAAGACCTGTATTGAATAATTTAAATGTACATATTTGTATTTCAAACATAACTTTTATTTACTTGTTGATAAAGACTGAATAGAATATATTTTTTTAATTCTAGCACAACTTTTGATGCATCTATATTTCGTATATAAATAATAACCTCGTGACAATATTTTCCCAGGTGCTTTATCTAGTTTTGCAAGGTTATTCGATTGTTTCGTTAACTAGTTCTATGTTTAAATAATAAGCCAATCAAAGCAATATTCCCACAGCTTAAGCATTTCAGTATCTAGTGCAAGTGTCTTTAAAGAGCTTTTTGCTACTTGAGTTTGATAAAGTGCAGAACTTGAACAAAAAACTTGTAATTTCTTATTACATACATATGTATGTAAGTATGTATTAAGAGTATGCAGCGCTCCCAGATACTTACACATACTATGTATGTGAACATTAAATTTTACGTAAGATATTCTCACATTATTAATTTGTATTGTGTTCACGAGATTTCGTCAGAGAGCGTTGAGCTGGGGCTATTCTTCGCGATTCGCTGAGTGTTGAGCCCGAAATTATAGACAATGATCAGCAGCTGTTTGGCTCTGGGTGCTTTCAGCAGCTTCTACTCTGGCAATTAGAGCACGGCTAACAAATGCAGCTGTAAAAATTGCATATGGGAGCTTAGAGCCGTGTTTTTATGTGGGCCAAAAAAAAAGGCAACACGAAGTCACGCAGCAAATTTGCATAGCATAATGGCTTACAAAACTTCCTGGCAAGTATTTCAAATATGTGGCACAATTCAATAAAGCAGTCAACAGCAAAACATGCAAATGCATGCAAAAATAAAAGACAGAAACACTGACTCACTTAACAAAGAAAATTAAAAGAACTGAGAAACCGGCTAACCTTGTCCAGCTGCTGCTGCACCCAGTCCAAGAGCAAAGGAATTTCAGAAGCCATTGCTAGTTACGTGGCTTCAATTGCCTATAGAGAAACTCAAGCTACTTGACAGTCGAGGTGACATATACACAAATACACACAACCTTTGTGGGAGTAGTAAGAGAGAGAGAGAGAGGCAGAGAGAGAGAGAGAGAGAGAGAGAGGCAGAGAGAGAGAGGCACAGAGAGAAAAAGAGAGAATAATAGCTGGCTATTAAAAACAATTACTTGAGGTTTGTTATGCTGACCGTTCTCTTTTGCCGATCAACTGATTTCAATTGAAGCATGTTAGGAACTGAAGAATCCAAATGTCTGTGGCTCTCCAGTTATATTTTTTTATTTACGTTTTTTTTAAGTGGAACAGCGTACGGTTTTGTTGGGGATTTTGTTGGTATGCAGCGCAGCTAAAATAAAATAAAAATTACTGCGGTAAATAGGCAACAAATATATATATAGAAATTGGAATTGTGGCAAATAGCGGTACTCAGTAAAATAAGCAAACATACACACTTATGTATAAGCGGCAAGCGGTTGTTGTTTTGGTTGATTGCTGAAGTGTAGAATAGCACAATTGGCAAATAATTTTAAACAATTTGCTGGCATGACAGCAAAGATTACTATAATGAGATTAAGGTTTTATAACTGGCATAATATGTGGTCAAGTATTCAACTCAGTTCTGCTGTTAAAAAAAGTACTATAATTATTCTTATGAAAAATATAAATAAATATTCAACTTCGGCTTACTTATAATCAAGTTGTTCATTAGTTTCATCACATTTAAACTTGACATAATTATGTCAGGTCAACATGCTAAAAACATAAAAAACATAGGTAAAAAAATGAAAAATTACGTTGAATTCATGCAGAGTCAAGGTACAAAAAGAGATCTTAGATCAAGATGAAACAGCTTGAAGGAATGTAATCTGACATATTAGATTATAAATGAGGCAATGCTTTTATTTTAATAATTCGTTATTTTCTCATATACATTTTGAATAAGAAGACAGCTAAAGTTGCTTCTCCCTTAGATCTTGTGTGTTTTCGTAGAGGCTTCGTTGCCAAGTAGTCTAAGCACTTACACAACATTCTGTGAGTGTTATTTCGTTGGCTTGTATCTACATGGAAATCGTGAAAGCCCAATTTAAATACTAACTATCTAACATACTGAGCCATGTCAGGATATGTCAGGCTGCGCAGTCAGAAAAAATGTTTAACAACTCTTAGATCCCGCCAAAACCACCAAAGCAACAATGGCAAAGAAGGCCCAGTTGATAGAAACTATTTTTGTTGCCTGTTCACAATTGGAGCAAAATTGTTTGAATATATTTGCTGTTTTGTTGTTTTACTGTTTTCATTTGCGCGCGCCTTGTGGCGTAGTTTAGTCGATTTGATTTTAAATGAAAGCTGTCAATCAAGCCGACAAAAGGCGGGCTCGACAAGTCGCAGCAACTTTCCCATTTTACCAGGAAAACGCCACGCATTTAGATTGAGAAAATGAAAGCGACAGCACGAGCCTGCCAAATGTTTAAGTGTAATTGGCTAAAGCTACATATATATAAGTAAGTTAGTGTCTCATAAACAATATTATAGTTGAAAACTGACTGGGTAATTACCTCAATAAAAAATACTTGAATCTCTAGAATAAGCAATTAAATCCGCTAGGCTCATATGTCACTCAATGACATAGAAAGCCAAAGTCACAGTAAGAGATGTAGAAACTAAATTATGCAAAACAAGTCGCATAGATTGAGGTCACGCTAGAGATCTCAGCGGGAAACCAACTGCAGCTGAATTAAATGTCAAGAGCTCCCCGAAGAAGCTGAAAAATTTGATGTTGGTGGAGGGAAGCGAAGAGTTTGGTTATGGGAACTAATTTTCAGCGGCCAAATTAAATAGTTACATGTGTGAGGTTTTTCAATCGAGTGTTTTGTTGAAAAGTGCCAAGGGAAATCAAATGATTTTTAAAAGCAACTTAATTTGTTGTTAATTAAAGCAAAATCATTAAGCAAGAGATATTTAAGTTAATAATTTAAGTTTCCCACTGTTAATTGAAGAATAGATTACATTGTTTTAGTCTTAGAAAAAATGAGCTACTTAATGATTATGCATAACAATTTATTATATAACAACCTCAAGGAATTTTGTTTAGTTTTAAAAGTTCACAAGAAATTGTATCGGAATTTGCAATTTTCATGCAGTTCCCAAAAGAGCTGTGACCTTGTCTAATTTGAATTTATTATTATTTGTATTTTCAGGCTGGGAACTCCGTGGATTAAATTGCTATAAATATTTTAATATTAAACATTCGTATGAGAAAAGCGCCGAACTGTGTCGAAGGTGAGTAAAACCATAGCATAACCATAATTTGTTAATTTGAATGTATATACAGTCAATACAGGAAGTTGTGGGCTCGAACTTCTGTATTAGACAACTTGTTGAGCTGAATGCCAAGCACTGAAGTATCTGTAAAGCGGTTATGCTTCAATAAGCACAGCTACCAGTTCTTCGTAATATGTAGATAGGCAGATATATACTAAATAGTGACTAGATAGATACTTGACTGTCTATCTAGGTGTATGTAGTATATGTACTTGTTGTAGCAGTTGCCGTTACAGCACCGCATTGCATTTCCGCTGCAGCCGCTGACAGCTAACTGTCAATGCCAAAGTGGGCAGCATCGATGGCGTTGTTGACCAAGTTTGAAATTGTTTTGCAGGCCTGACTGGGCAGGCCAATCGCGTCGATAAGCCAATTCGATGGTCAATGATTCATAATATTTTTCTTTTTCGTCAGCTACTTGATTCGAGGGAAAAGAAAGTCGACGTCGTCGACGTCAACGTCAACGCAGCCAATAAGCTTCCGGCGTTCGGCCCCAAAACATTCCTGATTCGCTTTTTTTGGGTGTTAACCCGCTGTTGACCCAAATACTTGTGAGTGGTCCGTCCAGTGCCTGCACCTGCTCAACTGTAAAGAGCTCGTGAACCTTTTTTCATTTCATGTTTCGGGTTTGGTTTGGAAATTGAGAGTGTTTCGATTTGATTGAAGTCGTAGCTTTTTCTCGATAATAATTTCTGCTCGCCTTTAATGAGCGTGTGAATCACTGCTTTTGGATTGACCGCGGGGCATGTGGGGTGAAAGTTATTCGGAATTAATATTTCGATATTGTAAGCACCAAACATTAATAAAGCTCTCGGCTAGCCGTGGACTTGGTTGCACTAATGTCAATGGCCTACGCAATTTCTCCCAGCAGTCAAGTGTTAAATGGCAATTACATATGCCCGGCACAAGCTACATCAGTTGACAATAGCAGCAGTGTCTACAGTGGCTACTACTCTAATGTACTCATCGTCATTTACATGCCATAGACCTCGCCCCAGTCCAGTCCAGTGGCTATTGAAATGCGGATGGCGTTTCATTATTTTTACCTCAGCAAGTTCAACACACGACAAACAACCGTTGACAGCTCGAAATGGTGTAAGCAATAGTTTTGCCAAAAACAAAATACGCGTTTACACAACATCGGTGTAAATAAATTTTAAAAGTAGATAGCGTGGCATTGTCAAAATCTGAAATATTTGCTTGGGTGAAATTTTCATTGCTTAGTCTTTCAGCAGTTGTTTAACGTTTTGCGTGTACAGCATGCGAAATACGTAGAATGAAGGAAAGTACAGATAAGGCGTTAACATTTCAAGTTAACGGAGCTGTGACCAAAAAAAAGCAATCATGGATTTGGGAATTGTTGGTTTAAGTCTGTTGGGCGTAGCCAACGAAACGCATTGAAAACTTTTTGAATGAAGTTATGGCAGTTGTTTATTTGGGCAAAATATTTGTTGGCTAGCCTTTTAAATATATGGGTGCGGAAAAAGGTAGCAACAAGTTGGTAAAGCCATAGAATTTTTAAAGGCGTTGCTAACGAAATTTCGTGTAACAAAAAATATAAAACTTACAATGCGAAATGTAATATTTAAAAATTGCAAAATAAATACAAATATGCAAAATAAAATGATAATTGAATATTATATGTGTATTACTAATAATAAAAAGTAACTAAACTGGTTTTAAATCATATTTGACTTTTTCTCTCGAAGAAATTAATATTAATAACTATCTGATTTGAATACTCAATGTTTGTTTTATCATATCGCTTGAATGTGCTAAAAATCGACCAGGTACCCGTACAAATAATGAGACATACTAAATGAACAGTCAAACATGCCGACATATTGCATTCCATATACATTAACGAATACAGACACAGCTAGTTTTCACTGGGTGTTAGGCACGCAATGTACAATTGCCTGTTTTATGGAAAGGCGGGCATCAGCGAGTGCAACATGCATAATTTTTGGCACAGCTGCACATAAATGCGAAGAGGCGTTGAACAACCGCCATCAGTTTTAAGCCCCCACGTTGCGTATGTGTAATATGCATGAATTAAGTTTGCAAAGGCAAAGAAACAATTGTATTTACAAAACGGGTTTCTTGCGCTTTGCTCGTAGAATCAAGCTGTGCGCTTTTGAAAATGAAAAGAGTTAGGCGATTGGAAACGAAAGTTTTCTTTTGTGTGTGCGAGTGAACGCTTGTTGTTGTTATCATTTTGGACAGCATAATTAAGAGAAGAAAATAGAAAGTAAAGCGTATTACAAAAAATGCAGCTGCATAATTGAAAATTGAGTTAAGTGTGCAGCGGAAGCTGGAAGCAGCACATTAAAGTTCCCATACTTTAATCCAATCACTAATCTCTCTTCCATTTATTATTCTCTCTTTGCTGGCAGATATGGCGCCGAACTGGTGGCCGTCGATTCCTATGCGGAGAACAATGAGACTCTGGCAATAGCACGCGCCAGCGATCCAAATCAACGTGCCTCAGACAAATACTGGCTTGGTCTGGCCTCGCTGGATGATTTACGCACGAATACCCTGGAGTCTGCCTCTGGCGCATTGATCTCACAGTACTCGGGCTTTTGGTCTCTGCAGCAGCCAAATGCTGCGTCCGGTGAGTGCGTTGCTGCCAGCTTTGCCAGCAAGGCGCAGAGCTGGGCCCTGGGCACCTGCGAATCCCTGCTTCCCTTTATGTGCCGTGCTCCGGCCTGTCCACAAGGAGCACTCCATTGCGCCAACGGGAAATGCATCAATCAGGCGTTTAAGTGCGATGGCAGCGATGATTGTGGCGATGGTACCGATGAGCTCGACTGTCCAGCTCAATGTCATTTCCACATGCAATCTGGCGGCGATGTTATTGAGACGCCCAACTATCCGCACAAATATGGAGCGTTGAGCAAGTGCAAGTGGACGCTGGAGGGACCGCTGGGCAGCAATATTATACTGCAGTTCCAGGACTTTGAGACAGAGAAAACTTTCGACACCGTTCAGGTGTTGGTGGGTGGACGCACTGAGGACAAGTCTGTCTCGCTGGCAACTCTCAGTGGCAAACAGGATCTGACCACACAACCATTTGTATCCGCCTCCAACTTTATGATTGTTAAGTTCACCACAGATGGCAGCGTAGAGCGCAAGGGCTTTAGGGCGACTTGGAAAACGGAGGCAAAAAATTGTGGTGGAACCTTGAAGGCAACCTTGCAGCGCCAAACTCTAACCAGTGCCAACTATCCCAAGCAATATCCTGGCGGTCTGGAGTGCCTATATGTCATCAAGGCCCAGCCGGGACGCATTATCTCGATTGAAGTTGATGATCTAGATATTGCCGAGGGACGCGATCATCTAATCATCCGCGATGGTGATTCACCTATGAGTCGCACCATTTCCAAGCTGACTGGAAAAACTCCACATAACGAGCGAGTTATCATCTCTACCGGCAATGCGCTCTATCTGTACTTCAAGTCCAATTTGGGTGAGGCTGGCAGGGGTTTCAGTCTGCGCTATATTCAAGGGTGCAAGGCGACGATTACGGCTCGAAATGGAACTGTCACATCGCCAGCATTCGGCTTGGCCGACTATCCAAAGAATCAGGAGTGCTTCTTCACCATTCGCAACGGCGCACGTGCACCACTCTCTCTAAAGTTCGACAAATTCACCGTTCATAAGAGCGATAATGTGCAGGTCTTTGATGGCTCCTCCACATCCGGATTGCGTCTGCACTCGGGCAATGGCTTCACGGGCACTGCAGCGCCCAAGCTAACCTTGACTGCCTCATCTGGTGAAATGTTGATTAAGTTTACCTCGGATGCGCTACACAATGCAGCAGGGTAAGTCGAGAACATCTTCTTACTCAGTAATACTGAATATTGAAAACAGTACAGAATAGAGCAGTCCGTTTATTCCGACTGCAAGCAATACTTTTCGAATTATTGAAGCCAATCTCAACTAATTAAGAATATATATTTTTATGTTTTATAGCTGGTCGGCGACTTTCTCAGCTGACTGTCCTGAGCTGCAGCCCGGTATTGGGGCTTTGGCCTCCAGTCGCGACACGGCCTTTGGCACGCTGGTCAGCTTTACATGTCCCATTGGACAGGAGTTTGCCACCGGCAAGACGCGTCTGGTAACGGAATGTTTGCCCGGTGGCAACTGGAGTGTCTCCTACATACCAAAGTGTCAGGGTAAGTCCGCAAAACACAATTCATATCTTACTTTCGATTACTCTCAACCTTCTCCATAAACACACACAGAGGTCTACTGCGGTCCTGTGCCACAAATTGACAACGGTTTCTCCATTGGCTCCTCGAATGTGACTTATCGCGGCATTGCCATGTACCAGTGCTACGCTGGCTTTGCATTTGCCTCAAGCGAGCCAATTGAGAAGATTTCCTGCCTGCCCGATGGTCGCTGGGAGCGTCAGCCCCACTGCATGGCCTCCCAATGTGCTGCACTGCCCGAGGTGCCACATGCCAATATGACGCTGCTGAATGGAGGTGGTCGAAGCTATGGTACTATTGTCCAATACGAATGCGAACCGGGCTATGAGCGTAATGGCCATCCGGTTCTTACTTGCATGTCGAACGGCACCTGGAGTGGAGATGTGCCACGTTGTACGCGCAAGCGTTGCTTCGAATTTCCTGTAATTGAGAATGGCTTTGTGGTGGATGCGGCACGTCCGTACCACTATGGAGATGAGGCAAGAGTGCAGTGCTTCAAAGGCTATAAGTTGATTGGCAGCAATATCATGCGTTGCAGCGAGGCTCAACGATTTGAGCAGCCACCCACCTGTGAGGATATAAACGAGTGCAGCTCCTCCCAATGCGATCTGACAACCACCGAGTGCATGAATACGAATGGCTCCTTCCATTGTCAGTGTCGTTCGGGTTTCATGGCGACGACGGAGTGCAGACCCGTTGGAGATTTGGGTCTGGGTAATGGCGGTATTCCGGATGATAGTATTAAGACCTCGGCCAGTGAGCTTGGCTACAGCAAATCTCTGCTGCGTCTCAATACAAATGGTTGGTGTGGCGCCTCCTTGGAACCAGGTGCCAATTGGATACTCATTGATCTTAAGGCACCCACTATTCTGCGTGGATTCCGAACCATGTCCGTACAGCGTTCCGATGGCAATGTGGCCTTCAGTTCCGCAGTGCGTTTGCAGTATACAAATGATTTAACTGATGTGTTCAAGGATTATGCAAATCCGGATGGAACCCCTGTTGAGTTTAGAATACTGGAGCCAACGTTGTCCATACTGAATCTACCGTTACCGATTGAGGCTCGTTATATCCGCTTCCGCATACAGGACTATGTTGGAGCTCCTTGTCTGCGCATGGAGCTGATGGGCTGCACCCGCTTGGATTGCGTGGACATCAATGAGTGTAGCAAACAAAATGGCGGCTGTGATCAGAAGTGCACCAATTCACCTGGTGGCTATTCCTGCGCCTGTAACACTGGCTACCAGCTGTACACGTCCAATGGCACCGCTGGTTATCACATTGAACGCTTCGAGTCGGGTGAACGCGATGGCGATACCTATCAGCGGAACAAGACTTGTGTCCCCTTGATGTGCCCCGATTTGCAGGCACCGGAGAATGGCCAGCTGCTGAGCGAACGCAGTAATTACCACTTTGGCGATGTGGTGCGATTCCAGTGCCACTTTGGCTACATCATGAGCGGCAGCTCTGTGGCTCTCTGCCTATCCAGTGGTCAATGGAACGCTAGCGTACCTGAGTGCAATTGTAAGTATTTAAATTACAAAACTTAATGTAAAATAGAGGAGTGCTAAGTCGTTCACTTAATATATATTTAATATATGTTCATTAAACCTTTGATAAAAATCGATAACTGGCCGAATATCTCACTGTTATATTTGTATTAAATTTCACTCTTTAACTAACCAATTACAGATGCCAAGTGCGTTTCACTGCCCGATGACAAGCTGGAGGGTTTGACTGTTGCCCGCCCCGATCCTGAATCCGTGCTGGTTCCTTTCCGTGACAATGTGACTATTAGCTGTGGCTCTGCCGGCCGTCAATTGCGCTCCACTGCCTCCGCTGGCTTTAGACAGTGCGTGTACGATCCCAAGCCAGGTCTACCCGACTACTGGCTATCGGGCATGCAGCCTTCCTGTCCCCGTGTGGACTGCTATGCGCCTATGCCAACCCCCGGCGCCGAATATGGACAGTTTGTGGATACGCGTTATCAGAGCAGTTTCTTCTTTGGCTGTCAGAACACCTTTAAGCTGGCGGGACAAACGCAACGACACGACAATGTGGTACGCTGTGGTGCCGATGCCATTTGGGACTTTGGTGACCTGCGCTGCGAGGGACCCGTCTGCGAGGATCCTGGCCGTCCAGCCGATGGTCGTCAGCTGGCGCGCAGCTATGAGCAAAGTTCCGAGGTTTACTTTGGCTGCAATCGTCCTGGCTACATTCTCATTAATCCCAGACCAATTACGTGCATACGCGAACCGGAATGCAAAGTGATCAAGCCACTGGGATTGAGCTCGGGCAGAATACCCGACTCCGCTATCAACGCCACCTCGGAGCGACCCAACTATGAAGCGAAGAATATACGATTGAACTCAGCGACCGGCTGGTGTGGCAAACAGGAAGCATTCACCTATGTCAGTGTGGACTTGGGACAGATATATCGTGTAAAGGCAATACTTGTCAAGGGTGTGGTTACCAATGATATTGTGGGACGACCCACCGAGATACGCTTCTTCTACAAGCAGGCAGAGAATGAGAACTATGTCGTCTATTTCCCGAACTTCAATCTAACCATGCGTGATCCCGGCAACTATGGTGAACTGGCCATGATAACACTCCCGAAATACGTGCAGGCTCGTTTCGTCATCCTGGGCATTGTAAGCTATATGGATAATGCCTGCCTGAAGTTCGAGCTGATGGGCTGCGAGGAGCCCAAGCAGGAGCCGCTGCTCGGCTACGACTATGGCTACTCGCCCTGTGTGGACAACGAGCCACCCATCTTCCAGAACTGTCCGCAACAACCAATTGTGGTGCGACGAGATGAGAATGGTGGTGTACTGCCCGTTAACTTTACCGAACCCACTGCTGTGGATAACTCCGGTTCGATTGCACGGCTAGAAATCAAGCCACAGAACTTCCGTACACCTAGTCACATATTTAAGGATACGGTTGTCAAGTATGTCGCCTTCGATTACGATGGCAATGTAGCTATTTGTGAGATTAATATAACCGTGCCAGATGTTACGCCTCCACTGCTGCAGTGCCCCCAGAGCTATGTAATTGAGTTAGTCGATCGCCAGGACAGCTACAATGTGAACTTTAACGATACGCGCAAACGCATCAAGACCTCTGATGAGACAGGTGAAGTACGTCTGCAGTTTACGCCGGATCGTGCCATCATTAAGATTGGCAACTTTGAAAATGTTACCGTAACTGCCACGGATAAATTCAACAATCGTGCCAGCTGTCACTTCCAGGTGTCTGTGCAGGCATCGCCTTGCGTCGACTGGGAGTTACAGCCGCCGGCAAATGGAGCAATTAATTGTCTGCCAGGTGATCGTGGAATTGAGTGTATTGCCACCTGTAAGCCAGGATTCCGATTTACTGATGGTGAACCACTTAAGACCTTCTCCTGTGAGACCTCCCGCCTGTGGCGCCCCACCTCTGTGGTGCCTGATTGCGTGTCAGAGAATACGGAACAGGCTGCCTACCATGTGACGGCCACGATTACCTATCGCGCCAATGGCGCAGTGGCTCAGTCTTGTCTGGGACAGTATCAGGAGGTCCTCTCCCACCACTATGCGGGACTTAACCAGTTGCTTTCGCAACGCTGCTCAGCGGTCAATGTGAATATGAATGTGACCTTTTTGAAATCGGTGCCATCGCTCCAGGAGGAGAATGTCGTCAAAATGGACTTCATTCTTTCGATCTTGCCCGCTGTGCGTCAGCCCCAACTATACGACCTGTGCGGTTCCACACTGAATCTGATCTTCGATTTGAGTGTGCCTTATGCCAGTGCAGTCATTGATGATCTGCTGAACATATCCAACATTGGTAATCAGTGTCCGCCACTACGTGCACTCAAATCACAAATATCTCGTGGATTTAACTGCAATGTGGGTGAGGTGCTCAACATGGATACGAGCGATGTGCCCCGTTGCTTGCACTGTCCAGCTGGCACCTATGTCTCGGAGGGTCAGAACAGCTGCACATATTGTCCACGTGGATACTATCAGAATCGGGATCGGCAGGGCACCTGTCTGCGTTGTGCCGCCGGCACTTATACCAAGGAAGAGGGCTCCAAATCCTTGTCAGATTGCATTCCCGTTTGTGGTTATGGCACCTACTCACCCACTGGTCTTGTGCCCTGCTTGGAATGTCCACGTAACTCTTTTACCGCCGAGCCACCCACCGGTGGCTTTAAGGATTGTCAAGCCTGTCCAGCGCAAAGCTTCACCTATCAACCGGCGGCTGCCAATAAGGGTCTGTGTAGGGCCAAGTGTGCACCGGGTAGCTATTCTGCAACGGGTCTGGCACCCTGCTCCTCTTGCCCACTGCATCACTACCAAAGTGCCTCGGGCGCCCAGAACTGCAATGAATGCCCCAGCAATATGCGTACGGACAGCGCTGGCGCCAAGGGACGCGAACAGTGCAAACCTGTCGTCTGTGGAGAAGGTGCCTGCCATCATGGTGGACTCTGTGTGCCCATGGGTCATGACGTCCAATGCTTCTGCCCCGCTGGATTCTCTGGTCGTCGCTGTGAACAGGATATAGATGAGTGCGCCTCGCAGCCCTGCTACAATGGTGGACAGTGCAAGGATCTGCCGCAGGGCTATCGCTGTGAATGCCCCAAGGGCTATACGGGCATCAACTGTCAGGAGGAGGCCAGCGATTGTGGCAATGATACCTGTCCCGCCCGTGCCATGTGCAAGAATGAGCCGGGCTATAAGAATGTGACCTGTTTGTGCCGCAGTGGCTATACGGGAGATCAGTGTGATGTGACCATCGATCCCTGCACCGCCAATGGTAATCCGTGCAACAATGGAGCAAGCTGTCTGGCTTTGCAACAAGGTCGCTACAAGTGCGAGTGTCTGCCGGGCTGGGAGGGAATGCATTGCGAGCAGAATATCAATGATTGCGAAGAGAATCCTTGCTTGTTGGGTGCTGCCTGTACCGATCTAGTCAATGATTTCCAATGCACTTGTCCCCCGGGCTTCACTGGGAAACGCTGCGAGCAGAAGATCGATCTGTGCCTCTCCGAGCCATGCAAGCATGGCGCTTGCGTGGATCGCCTGTTTGACCACGAGTGCATCTGTGATCCGGGCTGGACGGGTAGCGCATGTGATGTTAATATCGATGACTGCGAGAATCGTCCGTGTGCCAATGATGGCATCTGTGTGGATCTGGTCGATGGCTACAGCTGCAACTGTGAACCCGGTTATACGGGCAAGAATTGCCAACATACTATCGATGATTGCGCCTCGAACCCTTGCCAGCATGGTGCCACCTGTATCGATCAGCTTGATGGCTTCAGCTGCAAGTGTCGTCCCGGATATGTGGGTCTCAGCTGCGAGGCGGAGATCGATGAATGCTTAAGTGATCCCTGCCATCCCGTAGGCACCGAACGCTGCCTGGATCTCGACAACAAGTTCGAGTGCGTCTGCCGGGATGGCTTCAAGGGAGCTCTCTGCGAGACAGATATCGATGACTGCGAACCACAACCCTGCCTCAACAATGGCATCTGTCGCGATCGCGTTGGAGGCTTCGAGTGTGGCTGTGCTCCCGGCTGGAGCGGCATGCGTTGTGAGCAGCAAGTGACCAGCTGCAATGTGCAGGCTCCTTGTCAGAACGATGCTCGGTGCATTGATCTGTTCCAGGACTACTTCTGTGTCTGTCCCAGCGGCACCGATGGCAAGAATTGCGAAACAGCCCCAGAACGCTGCATTGGAAATCCCTGCATGCATGGCGGCAAGTGCCAGGACTTTGGCTCCGGCCTCAACTGTAGCTGTGCTGCGGATTACGCTGGCATTGGTTGTCAATATGAGTATGATGCTTGTGAGGATCATGTATGTCAGAATGGTGCTACCTGTTTGGACAATGGCGCCGGCTACAGTTGCCAATGTCCGCCTGGATTCACCGGCAAGAATTGCGAACAGGATATAGTGGATTGTAAGGATAACTCCTGCCCACCAGGAGCCAACTGTGTGGATCTAACCAATGGCTTCTACTGCCAGTGTCCGTTTAATATGACTGGTGATGATTGCCGCAAGGCCATTCAAGTGGATTATGACCTGTACTTTAGCGATGCGTCACGTTCAACTGCAGCTCAGGTGGTGCCCTTCCCCACCGGAGAGGCGAACAGCCTGACTGTGGCGATGTGGGTGCAATTTGCACAGAAGGATGACACTGGTATCTTCTTTACACTCTATGGCGTGGATTCCGCTCGCATGACGCAACGTCGTCGATTGCTGCTTCAGGCACACTCGAGTGGTGTGCAGGTTTCACTCTTCGAGGATCTGCCCGATATGTTCCTCAGCTTTGGAGAATACACATCGGTCAACGATGGCCAATGGCATCATGTGGCTGTCGTCTGGGATGGCATTAGTGGTCAACTGCAGCTGATTACCGAGGGATTGATTGCCAGCAAATTGGAATACGGCGCTGGTGGTGCTCTGCCAGGGTATCTCTGGTCGGTGCTTGGTCGCCCGCAACCGGATAGCGTTAAGCATGAATTGGCCTACAGCGATACTGGATTCCAGGGCACCATTACCAAGACACAGGTCTGGGCTCGAGCCCTGGATATTACTTCCGAACTGCAGAAGCAGGTGCGCGATTGTCGCTCCGAACCCGTACTTTATCCGGGTCTAATCCTCAACTGGGCCGGCTATGAGATGACATCGGGCGGCGTAGAACGCAATGTGCCCTCATTGTGTGGTCAACGCAAGTGCCAGATGGGCTACACTGGTGCCAACTGTCAACAGCTGGTTGTGGACAAGGAACCGCCAGTCGTGGAACATTGTCCCGGTGATTTGTGGGTCATTGCAAAGAATGGCTCCGCTGTGGTTACCTGGGACGAGCCCCACTTCAGCGATAACATCGGTGTGACCAAGATCTATGAGCGCAATGGACATCGCTCGGGCACAACTCTGCTCTGGGGCACCTACGACATCACCTATATTGCATCCGATGCTGCTGGTAATACAGCTTCATGCAGCTTTAAGGTTTCCCTGCTAAGTAAGTACACTGTTACAAACAAATTAATAGTTCTGTACAAGAAAGTGCAAGAAGAAAGAAAGAAATCATTCATATCTCATTTTGTGAAAGTTTCCAATCAGTCATGTCTAACTATTTCATGTCTGCTTCTTTACCAGCTGAATTCTGCCCACCTCTGGCTGATCCCGTGGGCGGCTCTCAGGTCTGCAAAGACTGGGGTGCAGGTGGTCAGTTCAAGGTATGTGAAATTGCTTGCAACAGTGGACTGCGCTTCTCCGAACCAGTACCAGAGTTCTACACTTGTGGAGCTGAGGGCTTCTGGCGTCCCACACGCGAACCCTCAATGCCGTTGGTCTATCCATCTTGCTCACCGGCTAAGCCGGCACAGCGTGTGTTCCGCATCAAAATGCTCTTCCCTTCGGATGTGCTGTGCAACAAGGCCGGCCAGGCTGTGCTGCGCCAGAAGGTAACCAACTCGGTGAATGCCCTAAACAGAGACTGGAACTTCTGCTCGTATGCTATTGAGGGCACAAGGTAAATTGTGGACAACAATGACTCTGCTATTTCCTTTAATAAATATTTACCAAATCGGCTTAAAGGGAATGCAAGGATATCCAAATCGATGTCAAGTGTGATCATTATCGTGCCGCACAAAACAATCGCGTGCGTCGACAGGTCAAGGATGGTGGTGTCTATGTAATGGAAGCGGAGCTGCCAGTTGTCAAGTAAGTTGTCCAGAATGTGATTCCACAAGCCATTGCACATAGTAGGACTGCGGTCCAGCATGATTTTATTATACGTCTCTGTGTACTCTGTGTTCTATGTATATGTATGTATATGTGTTCGTTAACCCAATTTCTAGTGAGGATGACGAGCTAGCGCTGACGAGTCGCCAAGGACGCCAACAAACTGGCGGCGATACATACACACTGGAAATAGCCTTCCCGGCTGTTAAGTATGTCAAGCATCTCATGCGTTCATTCTAGCGTTCAATTGCACCCGATCTCCAGAATTCTGCACCCTAGTACTGCTACTTCATTTACTCAACTGTCTCAGACTAAATCATCCACCAAATCCAAACCAATCACCATGCAATTGCTATGACTAATGCTTCAAGTTAACCCCATGTTACATATGTTTTTTTTTTGTGCTAACCCAACTGATTAAACTATGCAACAACATATTTTATCTAAAACGAGCCGATTTCTTTACTAATGACGGCTTGAAAATCAAATTCAGCATTTAATATATTTAATTAAATGGTATTATGTTTTGATATAATTACAAATGTTTTTACGTTTGCCTTCCAAAAGTTTACATGTCTTACTATATCTAAGGGTTCATCTATCCGACAATTAATTTTCCATCCTCCAAATATGTCCGATCAATCAGAAGGCAATTTAAAAATTTACTTACTGTTATGTTTACACATTATCCAATAACAAATAACAACTCGATTGAATGATTTTTTTTTAAGCACAAATTTGTACGTTTGAAAAATACAATTGCTGTTTCGGACTATTTTTATTGTTATTTAGAATACAAATGTTAGTATAATATTAATTATTATTAATCTTTCCCATTCTTAGCGATCCAGTGATACATACATCGACCGGTGAGCGGTCCAATGTGAAGCAGCTGCTCGAGAAATTGATCCTAGAGGATGATCAATTTGCTGTACAAGAAATTTTGCCCAACACTGTGCCCGATCCGGCATCCCTCGAGTTGGGCTCAGAATATGCTTGTCCCGCTGGACAGGTGGTTATGATTCCCGACTGTGTGCCCTGCTCCATTGGCACGTTCTACGATAGTGCAAACAAGACGTGCATTGCCTGCGCCCGGGGTAGCTATCAGTCCGAGGCTGGTCAGCAGCAGTGCAGTAAGTGTCCAACCATTGCGGGACGTCCAGGTGTAACAGCTGGTCCCGGTGCCCGCTCCGCCGCTGACTGCAAGGAACGCTGCCCGGCTGGAAAGTATTTCGATGCGGAAACGGGTCTGTGCCGTTCCTGCGGCCATGGCTTCTATCAGGCAAACGAAGGCGCGTTTAGCTGCGATCTATGCGGTCTTGGGCAGACGACACGTTCGACCGAGGCTACCTCACGCAAGGAGTGCCGCGACGAATGCAGCTCTGGCCAACAGCTAGGAGCCGATGGACGCTGTGAGCCATGTCCACGAGGCACCTATCGTCTGCAGGGTGTGCAACCGTCATGTGCCGCCTGTCCATTGGGTCGCACCACTCCCAAGGTGGGCGCCAGTTCCGTGGAGGAGTGCACACTACCAGTCTGCTCACCTGGAACCTATCTCAATGCCACTCAGAACATGTGCATCGAGTGCCGGAAGGGCTTCTATCAATCCGAATCACAGCAAACCACATGCATTCAGTGTCCACCCAACCACAGCACCAAGATCACTGGCGCCACCTCTAAGAGTGAGTGCACCAATCCGTGCGAGCATATTGCCGAGGGCAAGCCCCATTGCGACATTAATGCCTATTGTATTATGGTGCCGGAGACTTCGGACTTCAAGTGCGAATGCAAGCCGGGCTTCAATGGCACTGGTATGGTCTGCGACGACGTCTGTGACGGTCACTGCGAGAACTCGGGCACTTGTGTCAAGGATTTGAAGGGAACGCCGTCCTGTCGCTGTGTCGGATCTTTCACCGGACCACATTGCGCCGAGCGATCGGAGTTTGCATATATTGCCGGTGGCATTGCTGGCGCTGTGATCTTCATCATTATCATTGTGCTGCTCATCTGGATGATTTGTGTGCGCTCCACGAAACGCAGGGATCCAAAGAAGATGCTGACGCCAGCCATCGATCAGACTGGTTCCCAGGTGAACTTCTACTATGGTGCACACACGCCATATGCGGAATCGATTGCACCATCGCACCACAGCACATATGCCCATTACTATGACGATGAGGAGGATGGCTGGGAGATGCCAAACTTCTACAACGAAACCTATATGAAAGACGGTAAGCAAGAATAAATCATATTAATAGTACTATTTTTATTTTGAAGTGTAACTTATACCAATTCCTTTTAACTCGCTGCTTGCAGGTCTACATGGTGGCAAGATGAGCACATTGGCCCGGTCCAATGCATCGCTCTACGGAACAAAAGAAGACTTATACGATCGACTGAAACGTCACGCCTACACGGGCAAGAAAGGTAAGTTCTTCAGAATCAATATTAAGGTGTAACCAACTTACTAATTATGTTTTTTTTTTAACTTGCAGAAAAGAGTGACAGTGATAGTGAAGTGCAGTAAACCATCAGCGAAATATACAACTAATTTAAACATATGAATAACTTTAAAAGCTGCTTTAATGTAAAATGTGGTCATAAATGTATAGCACTGCAACGAGGCAAAATTTGAACACTGCCACAATAAAAATACTCATTAAAAGCTTCATTTGAAAGCTTTGCATTGAATCGCAGTAATCTCGAGCTACATATCTTTAGAACTTTATTGCTGTTTTAATTACGTGGCTTAATGCAAAGCTTGAAATAAAAAAAAAGCTGCTTTATGAAAAGAGAAATCTTAAGAAATAGTAACTTCAACATGTGCTCTTTAAATATGAAAACTAAACAGAAATTAAGTCGAACTTATGCATATAATATGAGTATAATAAAAAAAAGAATTGTTTTAATTATAAGTATTATTTACCTATACGCACGCAAATACATTAATGATATAAACTACCTTCGCTTAGAAGGTATGCAAAGAGAGAAAGCGTCAAATTGCAATACATTTTCCAAACTTGTTGAAAAATTCGCGAGTGCTGTAAAAAGCAAATCAAATATAGTCGTTATTTTGTAATTTAAATAAAGCAAATTAATTTGTAATTTTATAAAATCTTTTGTATAACTGTACAAAAGAACCAAGTAAATAATAAAAGCAAAAGCTTATGTTTATATTTAAATTTTATTCAATCACACTAAATAATTTTTAAACAGGGCTGCACGTAAATTGACAGTTTATGTGTCTTCGGTGCTATTATAATTGTAACCAGAATCGCTAAGGAGAGTGACAAGCTAAACGTAACATTCATTACAGTATTCCGTTGAAAGTGAATATCAATTGAATGCATGTTCATTTTCAGTAACAATGACTTTACCCTCACGTAAATTTTACACTTGAAAGATAAAATATTTTTAAGCGCAAGTCATATCTGATAATAGAAAAATTGGTTTTAATACATAAAAGACCGTTACATCAAGTAATTCATTATGAATACAAATTTTATAAAAACTTGACAACCCTGACCATGTACCTTCTTAGCACCTAAAAGTGTGCAACAGTTTTGCTCACAAATGAAAATTAACTTTCACAACAGTACTCAAACGCTCGCCAGAAATAAAGTTATGAATATGGGAATTTATCTATATAATTTAAATAAATTCTCTTTGAAGAAATAATAGTATGGCATTGAAAATTACCTGTTCAATTTGTTGTGGAAGTACTAAAATGTATTTGATTAGAATTTGTATTTAATCAAAATTGTCTGTGTTTTCAATGCATTCGTTTACAATGACTTCACTTTCACGGAATTTGTTGGCAGCGTCTCCTTAGTCTACTGGGATATTCGTCCGCGGATTATTTGATAATGATCGGTAGCCTGTGCAGCCATAATCATAATCGCCAGGGACAGCGGTAAGGTGAAGGAACCAATTATGAGGTTCTCGTTCCGGTAATAGGTTGGTCTGGAAACAACGCTCAGACCCAGTAGTGTTCCCTTAGCAAACAAGTAGATTGAATGCTCTATCGATGTCCAGATCAGCATGCCGAACTCCAATAGGACGATAGCCACCGCAGTCTCAATCATATATTGAAAGCCCGCAGACATATCGTTGAAGCGAAGGGGAATTATGCGGTTATCATATACAATATCCAGGAGCGCAACGCCTACGATCGCTGTGGGTATTGCTGGCCCGGGTGTTCCTAGCCTTGACTGTGGTGTTATATAGAAGAGAAAGCGGATCATGAGATGCACGAGGCCGGCTAGAAACACGGATTCACCAGAGGCCATTATTAATTAAAGTAAAAACAAACAATTTTAAATTTTCTCCAAAGTAATTTAAAATATATTTTAAAATTGTAACGTTGACATAATATTGCATGGATAGCTACATTTTAAAATGACGTGTCAAAGCGCCCTCGAATTACACCACACTCTAACCAAACTGAATCAATTCAAATCTACAAAATGATTGACTTAATAATTCAACCAAATAACGTTCTATAAGATCAAACTGCAAAGTGTAATTAATGCTAATATCAAATACCAGGCTTGTGAAGTGAGAGGCTTTTGACGCATTTTTATTTGTTAATCGATTAGGTATGTACTTTATTACGTTTTGAGAGATGTGACTTTGTACCCTGTGAGTTTTGTAGTGTCGTAATGATATTTTAATGTATAGGCGATTTTTATGATTTATATAATAAATGCAAATCGATTTTGTTACATAAATCGCACATACGCACTTCAATTTGTGTGTTTAGAGTACTTTAAAAAAGGTATTACGCCGACAATGCCCTAGTCCTTATGAAAGTAATAAATCAAACCGACGGCCATGCCACAAAATAGTATAGGATAGCTCAGTTTAAGGATGCTTTTGCTGCAAATAAATGTCAACAGCGACTGTAAGAAGCCATTTTTTCTGTTCCATTCAGATTCATTATCGGGAATTATATCCAACCGCTCCATATTGGTGTCGGCTAGAATAAATTCATCTTCAGGCTGCTGCAAATGATTCGCCTCGCCATTGCACAGTTCGCTGTTCAACTGGAGCAGCTTAGCCAGCATCTGAATGTTATTTTCCGCTTCAAGGAGTTGTTCCACTCGCACATGCTTTCGCTCACGTGGCGCAAAAATGCTGTTGGAGAAATTCTCAATCTGATCAATCGGGTCAATCAGCTTCTCAAATTCTAATCGTTCTTTCGGTTCGGGATGCTTCGCCAGCTTCTCCGTTAGTTCGTCGGAAAGTTTTTGCGGCAACATCTTTAACAGCTCATGTGACAGATCTTTTACCAGCTCCTTGGGGCTCTCCTCTGATAGCTCTTCAGGCACTTCTTCCACCAGCTCCACCGTCGACTCCACTTGCAGCTCCTCCTGCAGCAGCATTTTCTCAATCTCTTGTTCGACTATCTGTTCAACTTCCAAATTCAGCTGCTTCCCCAGCTCAAGCTCCATCTGCTCCTTCAGTATCTGACCATTCAGTTCAACATCCGCTTCCATTTCGGCCACTGCAAGTTGCAGCACTCTGAGAGTCTGCTCCTCTGCCGCCTTCAATTCCAGTAAACTTTCACTTTGAGGAAGTGTCTCAGTGCTGCAATGCAGTTGAGGCGTTGAGCTATCCGATTCACGTGACAGCATTTCAATGATTAATTCATCGTCCCCTGCAGTTGAGTAGTCCACTTGGACACCCGAATCATTGCATTTGTAAACCAGAGTACTGGTGCTGTTGTAACTTTCGTCAAGTTTGCTCTTGCTCTGTAATGACTTCATCAGGCTGATGTATTTTCGAGTGCTGGTGTGGATGTAGCACCCGCTACTGTCCAAGCGTACGGGCTCCGGAATTTTCGTCGGTATCTTAGAATTACGGTATTCGAAAATGTTGAATGATTCATCTATTGCGGTGGCATCCTTCACATTTGCATCCGGTGGCTGACTGACTTGCACATCACAACTGAACATCATAATTGCCTGATCGGAAATTCGATTGCCTTCAATCGGTTTTGATTTTGCGGTTTAACTTACCCTGCACTATTTGTTGCAAGACTGACAATTTCAGATTAAGGAAGCAAGACTATTTTTTTTATATTATTTTGTCGAAAAATTGCGTTTGGTAAAATGTTTTAAATTTAGGCCTGCACTGCTTTTTGTTGAATGTGTACAAAGTCATTGCGACAGATTTTAACAATAATCACTCTGCCTACTCTGATGCCTACTACTATTGAAGACTAACTGATATGATCAACTAGAGTTCGTGATGGTTTCGAAGATATCATTAAGATGATACTTGTTAGAATCTCTACCGCAGCCTATAGTTTACTTACATGCTAATTTGATATTAAATTATCTGTCACAACACGTTTAAACAATAAAATTTGTTTTCATTGTTTATAGAAGTTTCATTGTCGAAAATTACTTAAAATGTTTTTACTGTTTGTTTTTGATAAATGTAAGAAAAAATTGAGCCGAAAAACAACTCTTTTGTATTAATATGTATTTTTCTTTTATTGTATTAAACATAGATAGACGCGTCTAGGCGACTTAATAAATAAGAGCTTAGTTAATTTTGTTAAGATTTATGGCAGTTACATTTGCCTGCTTCGAAAGCTGGGCCTAAAACGAAATGCAGCAACAATGACCGGATTGCAATGCTTAGTTTTCCAGTTCCACCTTGAGCTTCAGATGTGTGGGCAACTCATTGTAGATGAGGGGCGTTAGGCGTGCTATGGTATAAGACGAAACGGTTGATGAGCTTGCGAGATGGCCAAGCCAAATGCCAAAGGGCTACTCACTGTTGCATTTGTAAACCAGATCCGACCATATAATCATCTCCTGTGAGAAGCAAAAAACGCCCAAACGTCCGCCCTTGAGGGTGAGTGTAGCATCATAGACATTGTGCGAATCCAGTATCAAACGTTCGCCCTCAAATATGCTAAGAGGAAGGCAGATGTGTTTAGCTGAAATGTACAACAAATGCATTTCTCACTTACCGCAACCTGATGAGTCCAATGACTGGTCGGTGGACCAGGGACCAGCGATATGATGTCTTCTCTTTCCAGCCCGCATTTAGCGGATCCTTCCACAGTAGTTTCGCCTGTCCGGGCGTATCGCCGGCATGCCACAAGCTGTTGCGCAGCATGGAGCCTGGTCCAGTATTACTATCAATCAACTTGATCTGTACACCTGGCTCGGCAGAGGCGCGGAAGGGCGTCGATTGCCAGTAGGTTTGTGTGCCCTTCTTCCACTGCACCACGTAGAATTTACGATTGCTTTGATAGCTGAAAATGAAGCCCACATAATCATCGTCCGTATCATCGTTGACATAGAAAGTGCCCTCGAAATCGACCCCACCAAATGAATCACTGCCCACCACCAGGCCCGGATCGGAGTTTAGAGTTTGTATTATCTCCGAACCATTTGCGTGCACCTCCCAATTGGGATCCAGCTGTGCATCACCCTCAGGATCTAATATAACCGAACGTATTGTGCGAAAATCAGTGCGATGAATCATGGAATTATTTGGACAGTTGTCAATAATATTAGGTGTGCCATCTTCATCCTCATCTTCCTCACAAAGGTCACCCTTGCCATTGCGATTCAGATCCAATTGGTCAGAGTTTCTGGCCAGTGGACAGTTATCTCTATAGTTGGGCACACCGTCGCCGTCCATGTCATCGTCACAGGCATCGCCTTTGCCATCGGCGTCCGTGTCCAGCTGATCCGAGTTGCTGACCATTGGACAATTATCCTCCGAGTCCTGTATACCATCATCATCACCATCAATATCACTGTCACAGGCATCACCCACCAGATCCATGTCACGATCCTCCTGCGCCGGATTTGGAATTGTAGGACAATTGTCGCACACATCTCCCACACCATCGTTATCCATATCGGACTGATTGGGATTGCGAAGCAGTGGGCAATTATCATACTGATTCAGCATCGAATCATTATCCATATCATCGTCGCACTCATTGCCTAGCCCATCCTCATCCGAGTCCAGTTGCCTGCGATTCGAAATAAAAATACAATTGTCGCAGGCATCGCCAACACCATCATGATCCGAGTCCATCTGATCGCTGTTGTAGGCAAACGGGCAATTGTCCTTGCTGTTGAGCACCTGATCGCTATCCGCATCCTCGTCGCAGCCATCGCCAATGCCATCCAAATCAGCATCCTCCTGTCCCGAGTTGGGCAAATCAGGACAGTTATCGCGGCGACAGTGCGGGTCCGCACAGTTAAGTGACTCATCCGGCCAGCCATCCAGATCACGATCCCTACCACAGATCCTTCCATTGCCCGCCCAACCAACGCTGCAGCGGCACTGATAGTGATAGTTATCTATTGGCACACATTCAGCATTTCTTGCGCAGATGCTGCCATCGGGACAAAGATCCGCAATAGACAGGCAGCTAAAGGTGCCATTGGCCACATAACCATCATGACACTGGCATCTGTAGGTGCCCTAATTAACACACGATTAGTAAGAAAAATTTGTGTTAATCATTTAGTTGACTTACAATGGTATTGTGACAGCTTGCATGTTCTGGACATCTAAAGAAGCCCATCTTGCATTCGTCTATGTCCAGACAAGTTTGCTTCTGAAAGCCCACAGCTAGATAGTCCGCTGAATAACCTAATAAGGGCACACGTATCATTAGCAAATGTAAGAAAAAGTATTTACCGCTTAGTTTACCATGAGCATGAATACCATCAAATCCGGGCGGACAGGTGCCACAGCGAAATCCTGGATTAAGATTTTTGCAAATGGCCATTTCATCGCAGGGCTGATAGACGGCACACTCATCCACATCATGGCAGGTGGTGCCATTGTTTTTCTGGCCACGTGGACAGGAGATGCACTGAAAGTAAGGTGGAAAGCCCAACTGAAGGCACTCAACACCTTCAAGAAGTAAAGAAGTTGTTCAAATTATAAACCACAACTAAATGAGTTATGTTTATTGTATAATGAGCACAAAAACCAATAAAACATGTTAGATACAGAAAAGTGAAATGTGCTAGAACAATGATTAGTAAATGAGTTTACATATTGTAACCGCCACTTGAATTTATTTATTTTGATTTTTTGTTCAGCCCAAGATTTACCACAAAACATAATTCGAAGCTTTGAACGTAAACGCTTACAAATCATGACCAGAAAATGATAGTGAATAAACATGAAGCGCAATGGAATTCAATAATAAGAGGAAAAAGGCATATGACAGATGATTTTGACAGGTAGAATATAACAGAAATGTGAAAATTTAAAATTTTATTTACCAAAAATGTATCCAAAACGCAGACCAATGAGCTATTTAAAACTTTTTAAGTTCGGCTGTAGCTCAAATTAAACAACGTTATTTTGATTTGTTTTTGAAAGAATATCGTATAATTTTTATTCACAATTCATTTTAGGCATTACAGAGAGGGGAAACCCATATTTTCGTTATAAACTCTTATAAGCTCCACTTTCTGGGCGTTTTAGGTTGGTTTTTCTTTTTCAAACAGGATGATGAGTATAGTATTATTAAAGCATTTACTAAGAACTTATTTTTTGTATAGTTTATTTATTTTATTTATTTTGTAATTTCTGTAAGTACGTGTGAATAATTATTACAGGGCGAAAAAGTTGCTAATACTTTTGAATTATTTCGATTGCCATTCGTAGAGCTTACAACTTATGACTTATTATAAGTGATTTATTATGTGCTCTCTTTCTAAGTAAGTTGAATTTATAATTAAATTCTACTGCTGTGCTCTGATTCAGTTCGTTACAACCGAGTATTTGCGTGCTGTGTACTGGCTCTGCCTCTGATAGTGCTGCACATTATGTGTGGGCATTAAAATGTTGCCTAGTAATGAGAATTGTTTATGCATTAATATCGTATAATAAAACATTGGTTATTTGTGTCATTCCGCTAAGCAAATCCACTCACTACCTACAGCTTTGTACTTTTGCCGAATTCAATTAGCCAACCACTGACTTATAAGGCACGACATTCCACAACACGCCTCAATGATGACTAAGTACCTGACCTCCAACTCTTTTTCTGTCCGATTCTGTGCCTGCCCTCTAATTAGCAGCCTTGTTTCACACATGTATTGAAAATTGCTCGGGCACCCTATAATTTTCAATCAAAAGGGTTCAGCGTTGCTCGGAGTTCTCTAAATTCGTCCGAACTGTGCATTAATAAATCAAACAATCGTGTGAATCGTATACACTACCAATCAATTGGCCAGGTATATACATCTATTTGAAATGTAGATTTCTCGAATTTTCAAACATTTATAAGAATTTACCCTTCATCCCTTATTTAATTAACTAAAATAATGTTAAAATAAAAATTCTTGACAAAACTAAGACAAATTTTAGACAGCTAATTACATGTTTGTTTTGGTGTATTTAAAATAAAAATATTTGAAAACGTTATAGGCTAATGCAAATTCTAAATAATATTACAATTTTTCTCATCCGTAACTAATCGTCTAGTATATCTAAAGAACCCACACTGTTCACTAAGGTTCTGGGCAAGACATCTTCAAATTAGCCATAAAAAAGTTAAAAACAAAACGTGGCCCCAAAACTCCACTTGAAACTTAAACTAATCAAAAAGTCAAACAGGCCGCAAAGAAGGAAAAAAAGAACCCAGTGCATGTACACATTGTTGTTGTTGTTTATGTCGTTGTGTCTGTTGTTGTGTTTGTGTTTGTTGACTTACCTGAGGGGCATGGTGCGTCCAGACAAGGATTACGTATCGAACATGTGCGTCCATCACCTTCATAGCCAACCGGACAGGAGTCACATTGGGCACCGTTCACCGTATCGTGACACTGAACGCCTCTGCAAAACGGTGGAATGAGTTAAGTTGAGTTGAGTATTGAGTATTGAGTATAGAGTTTAATGTTGATGGGCTTATTTTTGTTTGTGGCCACATACATTTGTATTGTTTATTATTATTAATACTGACAAGCAGGAACAAATATACAACAAAAGATTGTAGAAAACGGAAAACAGCATACACAAAGCCAAATTTATTAATGACGTTCGCTGCATGAGCATACACAAAAGGCAACTAGAGAGAGAGACAACATTGAAAAGGTTACAGTTGGGACCCCTTCTCGAACCCCTTCTTGGACCCTCTTGGGCTCAAAAGCACCGACAAAGCGCAATCGCCACATACGGCACATGTGTTTGGTCTTATGTTTTGGGCTTGGGATGGTTTTTGGGATATGCACAGAAAGAAGAAGATGGGAGACAACCCAATCCCGAAAGAAAACAAATTACAATTACAAGAAAATGTTATTAAAACCCGTTGAGGCAAAATAAATAAACGAAGACACTGTATGCATGTCGCTTGCTTGACTGTAGGAGTATGTCCATGTCCAAATGGCCCATGGCCAAAAAAAGTGCAGTTACATGCTGAATGGCATGTAAATTTCTCTTTATGCTCTGGCGAGTGTGGGATTCGCTTATGGCTACCATATAACATTTACATATCATGGCATGGACATTAGTTACTATTCAGGTTATGGTTAGCCCAACTACAAAAGCTGCGTAACGCCGCTGCCGAGAGTTCAAAACTCTCCCAGGACATAACTCATGGCAATCGCTCCACGCGAGCATATTCAAGGAAGTCCATCACTCCAGCTGACATCCAATCCAACCTGCAACTACTGCGCCCAACTGACCCAGAAGCCATTTCTTGCCATATTTTATGGCAAAATCTACAATGCGTTGAGTTAAAGAAAACAAATGACGTACTCTACGATCATGTGGGCAGACTCAGAGCCTCAGAGTGTCGAAGTCCACGACCAAGTAAAATTCAAAGCCCTCACTGGTCACATTCTGTTTGAAAAGTAACTCAGAAGTAGGAAGTCATTTTGAAAAAAAGTCAAAAGTTTTGTTATGGGCTAAATGGTTTTTTGCATACCCTATTATTTTAAGTGAAGAACAGTTTAACGAGTCTTGTTTTCACAAGTACAAATCAATCAATTATTTAATTAGAATGTTGTTCTTGAATTTTTGTTAAACATATAGAAAAGGATGTAAGAATTTCAAACTAAACGTTATTTATATTATTGCTATTTCTTTCAATCACAACGAATCTGTAAATATAATAAAGAAATCAACACTGATACAATTTGTAATTAACAAGTAATGCAACCCACTACATAACATTTTTGTCAAATAGGTAAGCTTTAAACAACAGCTCACTCTCTATATGGATGATGATTATAAGAATTCCACCTTGTCATAGCCCACGTCAAATTCCTTATACTCCGAGCAGGGGACCAGCGAATATCTATATACAATTAGATGAACTGTGTAAAACTGAGGCGCAAATGTATTCGAGGGTTGTTGTTTTAGTGTGGTTGGAAGAGTTTGTGCTGTCAGTTTGGTGGATTCATGGGACGCAGCTGCGGCATATTCATTGGTGGGCAACAACACTTGTCAAGAGTGTGTGCGACCGTCAATATTTTGGTAGAAGCATTTGGCGGCAACGCGCAATTAGCAAAAAGTGTTAAGTACTTAAGTGGCAAGTGAGCAAAGCTGAGGCGGTGCTGTTTTGCTGTCCATGTTCGCGTCCATGTCCAAGACAAAAAGAGAGGGAGAGAGAGACAAAGAAAAAGAGACATCTACACGATCAAAAATAAGAAAAAATGTTGCGTAGGGGTTTTCGCTTTCTGGCCATGTTCGCCAGGCTGTGGTCCCCGCTTCAGCCACTTTGCGCTTTTCTGCTTTGTTTCAGTTCAGTCGACCATATTGTCTTGGATCCCGACGATGGCATCGGCGTCGTTTGAGTGCTGGGAAAATAGCCAGCGAAGCACATCGAGGAACGCATTAGCATTTCTGCCACTACCTTCTAGCAGTTAGCATGACGAACCCACTTGCCGTGTGCCTTTCCTCTTGCTTTTGTTGCCCGTTCTTTTTATTAACCACGCATTCATAATTCATAATTCCAATTTGCTGCCTGGACCAGCCAAAAGGCTGCCTGTCAAAGAGCTATCCAGCAGCCGTTGTCTTCTTGCTACCTCTACCCCAGCCGCCTGGGCTCAAGTCCAGTTCAAACACTTTGCTCGGCACCACCCAAAAGACAAAAACCTTTGGACACGGACGTGAACCACGGACTGCAAACTGAGTAATGTGTGAACATGGATTTGAAGCATACAAAATGCTTTTAGGCTCTGATCGCAGTTTGCGGAATGAGCTAAAATTGGGTGCTACGGCATGAAGGATGATTTAGTCCCATAAATGCTAAAATATTTAGCTGAAATCCAAAAACTACTGTATATACATTTAATTGAATTTGAAATTGCTTTCTTAATAATATAAGGTATTCCATGTCAACGTTATATAATATTATACTAGCTTGCAGCAAGTAGTTTTTGATGGGTCAAATAATTGGCTCCAAATAGTTTTCTTGCATAGAACGAAACAATCATAAAAAGGTTTGTTTGCTACCAAATTTTGTATAAAATAAATTTTAAATATTTTATTAAAATATATATAAAACATATTTAAGTGAGGAAACGTTAAATGACCATCGAACTCATTAAAACCAAAAAGCTTGCCTCCTTATTCATGCTGTGATCAATCACAACCTTCAGTTCACACTTTACAAACTTATTTCGCAGCCCATTTAAATCTGTGCAAGCTATTTCTCATATGCTGATGATAGATTTGGTATCCATTTGGAAACCATGATGAACCCATTTCTTTGCCAAATCACTTTTCCATAGTGCCTAACTCTATATCGTTACTCGCAGCGTGGCGAAACTTATCTATTATTGGAGAAGCTAAGATCGCTGCCCGCATTTATCCCACCCAAATTGCTTCTAATGGTAGCGCATGCCATGCAAATGCATACCACTTACTCCAAACAACAGGAACACTTGGCTCTCCCTTAAAGGAGTTGGTGCATCCAGCAACAACAACAACGACCATATGGCGCACGCTCTGGACAAACTACAACTAACTGCCATAAAGCGGCGTTTATTTTGCCACAGGCCACTTATCTGCGAGGTTGGCAGTAGGTTGGCTGTTGGCTGCTGGCTCCAGCAACAGCTACAGCTACAGCTTTAGCTCAAGCTGCAACTCGGTCTCGGGCTTGGTCTCTACTTGGTCTTGACTGGGCTTGTTTTTGTTTTCATTGCTGAGCCTGCACACGGCGGACGACGGGCATCGAACCAAGCCAGCCAGAAAGCAACCAGAGCCAGAGTCAGAGCCAGAGCCAGTTGGCTATTAATTTGAATTCAAGCAGTCAAACGCTGCCTCAGTCCCGGCGACACAGTCAACAGTCAACAACAACAACCACAACGACAACACCGTCAACGTTGGAATCAATGGCTCCACTTTTGCGGCGCGGCTGTTGCTTTTTTCGGTGCGTAGGCGAACTCGATTCGCGGCTGAGATATGCGTTCCACCGAACTTTGATGTTGCTGTGAACCAGCTTACTCTATCCACTGTCTCCTCTCCACACTATTTCTCTCTTTCAGTTCACTCTGCTCACTCATTGTGTATCTGCTTTTACCAGTCAATGTTTGCTGTAAACGTTTTGTTTCGCCCAGGCCTCAGAATCTGTGGGAAAGTTGCCATAATCAAATGGAATTCTGTTTTTGGAATTGTTCACAACATGTGTATACACATGCTGCATCTGGAATCGGATTCGGAATCTCTCCATCGCCATCTCTATCTGTATCTAAATCTCAATCTCCGGCTAAGATAGGTAATATAATCTCTGTCGACTGCAGCTTGATTGCATTGCTGATTATTTCATCATACGCATAATTTAAATTGAACAACAGCATCAGAAAATTGTGCGTTGAAAGGCAGTGAAACTTTTGACGGCAGGCTATGCAGCTTAGGGCTATGATTATAATTGGGTTCTTTAGTTAGGGTCAGATTGTGATTTAGTAGGACTGTGCCTGTTTGGAAATGGAAAGTGTGACTTAAGTAGTTGAGTTTCGTTTTAATCGGAGACCAGCATCTATCATTTTTGAACAATTAACAGAGATTTCATAAAGGTATATTAAGTATCTTTAATAAAATGAAAGTTCTATGTTACTTAGATGAATGTTGATGTTCATGAAATTTTAAATAAAACAATTAGGATTATGGTTTTTCAGACTTGTAACAAGTGGTTCTTCTGAAGATGTTGTCGGTGTTGCAACAAGAGCAACTGTAAAGGGTCAAAGGTCAAAATTGTATACAAATAAGAAGTGTAACCCGTTTATATAGAAAACACTATTTAATGAACGACATGGCCTAATATTGAAGCAATAATACGACATCTGATTTATTTCTTGTCTAACCAAGCAACGATTTTCTCTCAATGCAAATATATATTTAGCTTTTCACACTTCAAAATGATATTAATAGGCTCTCCATATAAGTATATATTTAACATATTCACACTTTCTAAATACCATCAATAGGCATTATTAAGGTTTTATGCTTGTAAGCACGCATGAAATCAAATATTTAATTTTTGTTATGTACTACTTTGTACTGTCTGCCCTAGTAAATTTAGAGTCACTTAGTTGCTCAACTCTAACTATATGTTTACAATGGGCAACTCAATTTTATTATTTTCAATTTAAGCACAATGGTCAAACCTTATAAAACTCCATGATAGCAGCGTTCAACAAAGGATCAACAGGTGTGCATGTCATTAGCGCAAGTTTTATGGCCTTTTAATAGAATTGATCTTAACATTCAACTCGGCTCTAAAGTCAAACAAACAAAGCGCTGGCCATGTTAAACTATGACGCCGCTACGAATAACATTTCGAGGGTTCTAAATTAAAATGATGGTCCAGTGTAGTGGCTATTGTATGTGTGTGTTGGGTGTTTTTTCTTATTTATTTATTTATTTATTTTTTTTTTTTGTATTTTTGAACGTTAGTTTACCACACGCATTGGCCACATTTCATCGATAATGAAAGATGACAGTAACGAGACGATGGCGTTGCTCGACGTTGCTGACAACATTTAAAACAATTTTATGCAAATTAAAATACGGTCAGCCAGGGCGCACCTTCCACCAAAAGAGATCCCTGGCCTAGACACCTACAATACACAAACACACACGCACACACGTGTGTGTACTATTGTGGCCATTGGTTTGTCTGTTCTTGCTCGTTTTCAATAATTTACACAAATTTATGGCCGGACTGCCTTCCACTGCGCGTGGCCAGGCGCTCACTTGTCGGGTCTCACATTTCACAGAGAGGCCTACGGAACCGAAATCACTTTAAGTGTTTTGACACAATGAAGTCAGTCAGTTCTCAATGCTCCCTTCTCAATACTCATACCAGATGTATCTGTGCGGGTTCCCTGCACATTTAACTAATTTATGCGGCAGTTTCAAGTGCTATTTGTGGTCCAGACCCCACAACTGACTGATTCCCCTTCTCCAGCATCTTCAGCATGCTTCATTGTATTATTGCAAAGGTTTTGTTGCATTTTGTTTAACAATTTCTACCAAAAATATGCCCTTCGATGACCGTTACTTGGCATGCTATAGTTTTGTTTAACATATTTATGGCATGTCTATTCTGATTTTCTAGAAGTTCTAGAATTTATGTATTTATTAGTCAATATTCGGTGACATTGCTGAGGGTCTACGGTCATATGCATAATTAGTTGATAGAGTCTGACATTAATGGATCCAGTAATAAAGCCAAGCAAGAACTAGGTTTCCTTTCGGCTGTGGCGTTTTCTTCCGGTACCAAAAAAAAAACAAAACAAAACTCCATATGGGCTGTGGGTGGTTAACGACTCTGTTCCGCAAATAAAGCTATATGGTTTTTGTGTAGGTTATTTCATGTTTCCCTGTTGTGGTGGGCTACTTCCAGCTGTGCCTCAAAGTATTTATCAGCAGGTGATTTAATTGTCTTTCTTTTTTTAAACTGATATCACACTTCTAAGTCGACCGCAGCCGGCACTTAAATAGAGCCCTTGGACGCAAAGGTACCTTTCTAGGCCTTATTAATAAATATATAATTATATATTATATTTTTGAAATAACATCTGTAAATCTTTTTTCTGTTAGTTAAAACACCCAAAAGCAAAAATCTCAGACATTTTCTATCTCTTTCTCTCTCTACCTATCCTAATATGAATTTCTTCTTCTCGGAACTTAATACTTTATTACTTTTTTCACTCTCTCTTTACTAAATTAACTACTAATAAAAACTCATTAATGTGTAATAACCTCAACTTTCTTTTCGTTTAGCTGATTTCGTCTTTAAAGCCCATTTTATATTGTTATTGAGCAGCACATTTTTGTATGGAAAAACTTGTTAAATTTAGCAAAACTTAGTAGGAAGGCATTTTTGTGTAAAGTGATAAACTTGAATGACTTGGTGCTAAGTGGAGAAGCAAGATGTGATCTTAAGCCGACAAGGGATTACCCATTTTACACATTTGGATTGGCATATCGAGAAACTGAGATCTAAGCGCTTGTCAAAAGGGTATGCGAATGAATGAAGGATGCCTAGCATTAGCGTAGTATTGGCCATACGAATTTTCTTTTTTATCTATGACTGCCAATAATAATCTTCCCATCTATCTCTCTCTCTCTCTCTCTCTCGCTCTCTCTCTCTCTCTCTCGCTTTATATTTGCTCCTTTTGATTCACTAATCAGCAGTCTAAGTCAACTACTCCAATGGGCCTGCATGGCTGGCATTGAATTGAAATCTCAATGGGTAACACTTATCAATCATAGATAGGAAAGCCTTTAGCTGTCTGAAGTGGCAGGCAAGAGCCGCTTGACTGCATCATTAAACTATAAACAACATCAAATTGCCATTAAGGCCATATGCAAATAATTGCAGACTCAGTGAAGAGAAACCCTTTGCGAAAGCGCCGAGCGACATTTTGCGTGAGGCGGCGCCTTTTATGCCACAGGCGTCCATCTGCATCAAGAGAACAGCATGACAAATACAATTAATATGGATGCATTGGATAGCCACGCCCTCGACGCCATTAAGGTACGTCGGATATGAGCATATAAAAACACATAAAAGATACGAAAAAAAGAAGATTTTTTAAGTTAAATATTTCGCACAAGTCACTTACAGAAAACAGGGTCTGTCAGCACAGCTGACGCCCGGTTTGCAAGATTTGCCATCGCCAATGTAGCCGGCAGGACAACGGCCGCACCTTGGTCCCGAGGCGGTCTCATGGCAATCAACGCCTGTGGGCAGTAAGAGCAAGCAACGAGTTGTAGTTAGAGTTGAATTGGGTGTGTTTTGCTTTTGTGCGGTATGAGTCATATTAGTACTTACCAGGATAACAAGGATTCGCAGTGCGACAGTTGGGCTCGAGCCGTATGTGATTGTCCCCGCTGGGCTCTTTGCAGCCGGCACAATTCTCCAATAACATGCGCAAGTAGGCAATCTCCTGACGTTGGTGGGCGACGTCTTCACGCAGCAGCTTAACCAGTGCCAAAAGATCGCTCAGCGATCGTGCGAGGGCGTCTGGAACAATGAGCACAAAGCGCAAAAACCGTACAAAATTAAGACTTTTAAATAAAGCAACAATAATTCATGAGACGCTGCGTACTGACAACGGTATGTGTGTGAGTGTGTGTGTTAGAGTGTGTGGGAAGCGTTTGGGTATCTGACAAGATTAAGGCCTAACCAATCCGAAAATCGCACTCATTTTGTGCGGCTTTCCTGATTGCAACCTAATCCGCTTTGTCGCTTGGACGACTTCAAGCCAAAGACCCAGTCACTGTGGTGCCTCAATATCCAGCTGCTAATGCGCTGCGCTTTAGCGCAGTTTAATGCGATGCGACAACAGAGCTGAGCACCCAACGTCAACTGTGCGCATTCAGAGATGCCCCATTCACGATGAGTCACTGTTATTTACCACAATTATACAAATGTGAAACTACAAAGGTGCTGAACAACAACGAGAGTTCAATGGTTTTTTTTCCAAAGATTGCTAAGATGGGATCAGTTTTATAACATTTTTTTTTAACATAAAATCTATAGAACTAATTTTAAAAAAATATGTGTGCTTGGTGATTTGAAACAAACAAAAGTATATTATTTGTGTCATAATATGTATAAATTCTGATTAATTTACTTGTTAGTTATTTAACTACATTTCAACACATACGGTATCTACAACGTAATACATTCACTGCGACTAATGGATAAATATTTCAATAAGTTCTACACAATTTTTTGTCAAGCTGATATCTTATCCTCTTTGAAAATTACGCTAATAAACATGCAGCTCATCTCTAAATCTCGTATGTTGTCTGACGCCATGTTAGACACATGGAAACAACTAAACTAGTCCAATGTTTCTACGGTTCCAACTATCTCTGTACATTCTGATTGTCCGTCCGACTGTCTGCTTGAGTGAGTTTTGTCAACATTGAAAAGGCAGCCGCCGTCGCCACTGCCGCCGCCGCCGTTGCTCCAACGCCCAAACGCATCCGTTCAAGCCGTGTATGAACATTGGATTGGGTTCGGGTTCGGGGCTCACACACGAGCGGTGATCTTGTTTTGGTTACGTTTCAGTTTTGTGGTGTACAACCTTCGTTTCTATATCTCGACGGCGTCATTCATTACGTTTGCCTTTGCGATTTATTTGCCGCCTGTCGTTTGAGTGTGTGTTTGTGTGTGTGCCTGTGTGGGTACAGAGCGTGCTACCAATTTGGTGTTTTGCACTGAGCTAGATAAATAATAATTATGCTGGGTCGACATCAGCCAACCAAACAGCACTCAACGTACCCAAAACGAGTGCACAAGTTATGCATGGGCTTTGGATCGGCTTTGGCATATCTTTCGGTTCATTAGTGTTGTCTTTTCTGTGGGCGCTATTCGCTCGTTTATCTCTCTCTCTCTCTCTCTCTCTCTCGCTCTCCTCTCTGACGATTAGCGGCAACTTATTGGCGGATTGGCAGCAGAATGTGGGTACTTACATATACTATAATACTGATGCCAATGCATTGTAATTAATTGGCAGCAGATTTATAAGGCATTATCGCATTAAGCAATGACATTTATTTGTATGGAAATGGATTTTGAACTTGGCAGCAATGGCAAATAGAGAGGAATATAAACCGTATATCAAACAAGTTAATAAAATCAGCTAAATTTTAAGTGCAAGTGAATATAGTCGTAGTCATAGATACTTGTGAATTGCGCATTACAGCACTGATGCATTCCATATATACCTTAACTTTTGTATATTTTCTGTAAGTCTCTGAATCAAACTCACAAAAAGGTCGCACAATCTCGACTGAGATTTCAATTGCCAAACTTTCTAGTAACAGAATAAACAAGTTCTATCCCACAAACACATCTATCAGATTTTACTTAATTGAATTATGCGTTTTGACTGACATGAACGCAACTGTTTCGGGCTCATAATTTCATCAAGCCCAACATCAAGTTAAAAATGATTTAATGACTACGCCTCTTAGAGGCGACAGTCCCACCCAAAGGCTGTAGGCAACCCACTGAAGTCTCCAAGTCAACGCCCCAGACGACGAGTGTCGTCGACAGTTTAACGATAAGTGTGATTGGTAGCAAGAGGTTGAGCAGAGCTGTTTGTTGCCTACCTTCACAATCGCCATGCATGATGGGTATATCACCACGCTCCACATCAGTAGGTATTTCCTGCTTACGCTGATCAACGCCGTCCCGGGCCAGAGTTGGCTCATGATACCAATTGCTGCGCACATCGCGCTTCTTGTTCTTCTCTGAAAGATTGACAGAACACGGAGATGGTGGGCTGTAGAGCAGCCCACTGGGCAAACCTCTGACCGCCTCAACTTACCACGCTCGGTGATCTTGTTCCGCAGCATGCGACGATTGCCTCGACGATGCAGACCCTTCTGACAGTTGGCACGCTGCAGCGAGTGCTCCATGTCTGCATCAAAGTGCAGTGGATATTTTCGTTCCCTAAACTACAGAGAGTTTAAAGTGATGATCTATATTAATGCAATCGAAACGGACGCATTCAACACTTACCAGCTTGATAACTGGATCATCCATTTGCGTATAGAGCTTCGTCAGGCTCATGTCCATGTCGTGGGAGGTGCTCGGCTTACAGTCCACAAAGAGCGTGATGCGATTCTTGGAGAACTGCAGGGCCAGCGATCGTATGGTGCTCGTCTCATTGATGTTGGGTATCTCAAAGTTGCGTGACTCTGTCGCCCCATTGGCGCTGATGTCCAGCGTCACCCGCTGCTGCTTGCGATCGAGGAAGAATGACATCTTATGCTTCAGCATGGGAAAGTCGATCATGAACAGTGCCTCAATGGATATATGCAACTTGCGTCGCGGTCTACCAGACAGACGAATTTAATTAAAGTGTGTGCAACAACTTTCTAAACATGTGCTAAGTGCTCTTCAAGGTTAGTTAATTTACCTTATGTGTCGCGTTGATATAACCACATCGCCCTTCCTGATATACTGTTCCAACTCGGCAGAGGCAACTGTGAGAGATTTTTATTTGTTTGTGGGTGAACGGATGAAGAGTTAGCTTATTTTTACTTTACATATACATGAGTTTTGTCGTTAAATGTCGCTCTTGATTCAATAGCCATACACGTAAACTATATGTCTGTTCAAAAAAAGAACTTGGCACTCAGTCTCAAAACTATCTTTGTACCTGATAAAGCAAAACTTTTTAGTTAAGTCAACAAGTTTTATAATGTGCCTAAAATATTGTCAAAATAAACCTATAATTTTGTTTTTAGTTGGTTAATTAAATAGAGCGCAGTTGCCATTGAATTGAAGTTGAATTGATGTGAGTAATTCGAATTTTCTCCAATTTACATTGGTATATTCTTTATCTATTATTGTTTATAATAGATCAGATCTCATAAATTGCAAGCGAGAGCAGTTTGCTCCTGTCACAGCCTAGGCAAACTTCCGTTGTGCAAGTGATAGTTAGAAAGTATCAATTGCTAAATCAACACAATGTACAAAACCACTAAAAACTAAATCAAACAATGCCCTGACCATGTTTACTGATCCTCACCAAGTGCTCTACTATTTGCTGGCAACTGGCAATCGGTTTTCGCGCCTGGCCAAGATTACAACACTTGGCGATGTTTATTTTGGTCAGCGCTGGCTAATCCCGTCACATGTTAACCCAAAAAAAAAAAAATTAAAAAGAGACGGCAAACTAGAAAGCAAACACTGCACTGCATTTGCACAATCCAAATATGTAAAACCACGTCAAAAGAAATTTATCAAGAGACTAAAGACAAGAGGACTGAAGACTTGCCCATGCTCATGTGTAGAATTTCACGCATTTGTTCAGTTATTTGTCATGTGTAGGAGCAGTGCTTTGACAGGCGCATGTGAAGTGACCTTCACGATATCGTGCCACACTCAGTGTGGCTTTGGCTGCACAAGGCGATTGCTGAATTGCAATTGTACAATTGCAACTTGGTCAGCTCGTGATCGGGCAACGCCAACGCCATTTACGGCGATGGGAGGTCGACTCCATGCAACTGCAACAACTGCAACAACTGCTGTCAACGGCGTCGTTTTCTGATGTGTGCTTGTGGATTTGTGATTTACATAAATCGCTGTTTGAGTTGATTTGGGCGATGCCAACGTTATCCAACTGCCGTCCACCAACTGTCCGGCAAATATTTACTTGCTGCTATCGGCCATGTTTGTCCGCAAATACAACGGTAAACACGACAACGGCACCTACCTGGATCCAGTGAGAGTGATGCAACCTCAACGAGTGCCAGCGCCAATACGGCCACGCCGATTAGCAGCACACGCAACCAATTCATTGCCCAGCGCTGTCTTCTTCCGCTGCTTCTGCTTCTGTTTCTGCTTTGGCTTCTTCTGCTTACTCTTCTTCAGCTGATTTGTGAATGCGTCCGCTGAATTAAAAATAAAGTGCATAAAAATAAGGAAGACAAAACTCAGTCGGTGGTTGTTTATTTAAGTTTAAAAATAAAATGCCATAAAATGCAGTGCGTCTGCCCCATAAAATCGCGTTCAAATAATAAATAAAATTCAAATTAAATTTCTTATAACGAGTAAAAAAAAATGTGTCTTTTTTTGATGAAATGTTTGCGGCATTTTTCAGATTCTCAACAAGCACTGATCGTTAAAAATGTCTGCGCCTTGCTCTGATTTCGTGCCGGAAGTGTTGCTCCGATATCACCTAGACACAGAGCCACATATATATTTTCCTATCTATGTATATCTTTCATCTATGCAGCCATCTGTGGGCGTAATAAAGCATTTGCAGCTTAAGTTTTTTTATTTTATATCTTTTTCCACTTTTGTTGGTTTTGAGTTGGCCGAGATTTATGTTGGATTTTTGCAATCATTCTTTCGTCGACTCGTGTTAGTTAAATAAATGTTTAGTTGATGTGTTTTTGGCATTTTTAGCTCTATGTTTCTTTTATTCTATTTCTTGGGCATGTGCTGTTTCAGGTGTTTGCCCAGCGGAAGCTGAATGAAAAAGCTTATCGAGAAGGTGGAGATTTCTTTTGTGGGATTTGAAAAATCTTTGATTTTGAATTTTTTGTGCGTATTGTAAAAATTAATAAAATATACAAGCTTAATGCATTACGCAGATGAACAACATTGAAGAAACAACAATAGAATTGTCTAATAAGCCAGCACATTTCCATTATACATTTAAAATTTGTAAGACCAAAAGCATTTTTGAAACAGTAATTTAAAATTCTATTGCGACAAGAAACAGTTTTGGCGCTAATCATCAATTTTGGATTGAAATCATAATTAATGAAATAACAGAGACACCAGCATCACCTAAATATACTGAAGAAGTAGCTGTGTATAAGCTGATCTCTCACTTGGCCATCACATTTCAATTACAAGCCATAAATCCTGCAGCCAACAAGGCAACTGTTTATCTTATTGCACCATTGCCACATTCACTGAACTTTCTCCACACTCTTCGGCTCCTGCACCAACTAAATTAACCCGTTGCCGTCAAGAGCTACCGTCAATTGAAGTAATTTGTTATCGGGCGCTTAAATCTCTAAGTGATCAAAGGCTCGAGTGGAACAACTTTATAACTTTGGCAGCTCACTAATAAATTGTTGAAAACAGAGAAGTTAACGATGAATTAAATAAAAGCAAATACCAACAAAAAACCACTTGAGTAAATAAGTACGCATTAATTGGCATTAGACATGGGGCACTCGTAAAAGAAAAAACGAAACTGAATTTAAGTAGCCACAAACATTTGGAGGACTGTCATAAATCTCTAGCCGGAGGATGCGCTATACAACAAATTGAAATCTAATAGATTCAGATCTTAAACTCTACCTGGCGCCCATTAGACAATATTAATGTTTGAATAACACTGGAAATTATGGCCAGGTTGCTTGCTGGGGTATCAACACGGCAGCAGCGTAGCTTCTTAATTTGGCTCAAAGGTGTACAAGGAATGTGGTAACGGTCGGGCCAACAGCAATGTCGTTATGGCCTTACGAGCCAAGCGCGTTTCTGCCAATACTGGTCCAAAAACTTGTGAGTGACAGTTATGGATTTATAGTGGCAATAGAACTGTTGCCTTCTGACTTTGCAGCTGATCTCTACGAATTCTCTGTGGCTCTCTGTGATTGTGGCCAACTTGAGAGACGCTCGCTACAATGTCACTGAGTCACAGAGGCGCAAAACATGTGCCATTTATGGGCGAAATCTCAACAGCCAGACTGAAAGCAGACTTCACCAGCTAACCAGTGTTGGACAAGCATTCGACTTCCCAGCCACTTTAACTGAGAGCTTTTTAAAGTAGTTTAAAGTTTTTATGTGCCAATTGACAGGGTTTATTGAGACTTGCAGCAACAATGTTCGTCATGTTTTTGTTTGTTTTATTTTTTTTTGGGATAAGTTTGAAGTTACGTCTAGACAGACTAGGAAATACTGTTGGCAGTGTTCTGATATTGATGTCAAAATGTATGCCAAGTTTGGACAAGGCATTACAAAAACTGAAATTATCTATGTGGCACACATAAAGTTCAACTTGTAGTTTTGCAGGAATTGAGTAAGCCTGTACAGAGACCAGACTAGACCTACACATATGTATATAGAGTGAATCCAAATGCAGTACACTACATATTATTTTGCATAATTTCTATATTATTTATTCCATAAAAATATAAGAATAATAAAACAAATAATATAAAAAATTTACTTTGAATAAATACGCGTTAAGCTGGAAATAATGATATAACTATTTTTAAATTTGGTTATTTAAAGATATCATATATTTATCTGAGACTTAGAAAATAAGCGGATTAACAGCAATAATGATACAGTACATTGTCCAGAACTTTTCATCATTTAAGGCAATGTGTTCGGAGTTTCCAAGTTTCTACAGAACTCAGGTCATGCGCACTGCGTAAAGCTCTTCACGTGTTCACTGAAACGTATAAATAGACAGTTGCGTTTGCTACTGCCAGTCTGACCGTAGCCACAAAGAACATTTCCCACCAAGTGTCAAACGAATAATCTCCACAGTCCTCAGACAACGGGAGTCAAATCAAAAGGTACCAACTCAATGAGAGCACTAAACTCATAATCCTCGTTCGAAAACTTATCAAATACTTTTTAATGCCTTCGTATGGATATAGATATATATGTATGTATATGTATATATACTATAATCATATATCTCTGTCCAGCGCCCACGCAGTCAGCATAAGTCCAAAATGTCTTCAATGGACGACAGCGAGTCGCCATAAAGACGGGCGCACAAATCAAAAGCAATAATGCCATGGTTAATACGTATACATATATACTTATATACGTACCAAATATGTGTACACTTTGATTGACATTCAATTAAGCAAAGTCAAATGCACACGGAAGCCGCAGACGACGACCACAGAGCGAAACTGTCACCCACTAGCCCCGGTTCGATCACACTGATTTAAGTCGATCGAACAAGTTTGTCGGCATCATGACAAAAGGCGTACCCTGTTTATCAGCAGTGGAAATTTGATGCTTATCGGAAAAGTAATTCTATCAGATTGAATGTAAGCTGGCAGGCACCCTAAACCAAGTGCGACTGGACACAGTACAGAGCGGGTTGCTCTTAAAATAACCAAGAATCTTATTACTTGATATTTTTATAAGCAAAATTTTAATCAACCACTGTTAGAATCTAAACAGTCTTAGAAATTTCCATAGTCTCTGAAATGTAATTGTTTTAATACATTTTTGATAACTTTGTGAAAGTTGTGATCTTTTATTTATTTATATTTGTGAATAAACGAGGACCACGATTAGTAGGCGGCTTAGAACATTTCAAATGTTGTAAGCTCATATAATCTTATGTTCTGCCAGTTAGCTATCATTGATGATAAACTGCATAAAATAGAAAGAAAAACCAGGTTCATAGGCTCAACCTACTGATATGAAACCAAAAATTGGATTTCAATTCGCTAACGGTTGAAAGACAAAAAGCTTCCTAGTTATGGTCACAGTTGTCTGCTCTCTTATCTTAAACTTGAAGAAATAATTAACATAAATAACTCAACTCTTTTTTATGATTTCTAATAAACATAAAACGTTTTCTGTGCATGACTCATCTCCATTAAGAGTTGGGACAGCCCTCGTATAGCGTTAGAAATTCAAATATTTTGATTGTTGCATCGTTCTCCAGCATGCAACGTGTACTCCGAACCCCAGGGCGATGAAAACAGCGCGCAAAAAAATGAAGCATAACAAAAAACAAAAACAAAAACAAAAACAACAAATACACAAAATAAGTGATAGGTGGCTACTGCGCATGCGCCGCTGCTTCTGCAACTCTGCCGCTGTTGCCTCTGTCGCGTGTGGGTAGGACAAGTTTAGCGCTCGTTGCAGTCGTCGCCGTCGTCGTCGTCGTCATCGTCATCGTCGTCGCCCCAGGCGTCGTGTCACTGAAATCAAATCAGCCGCGTTTAAATGCTCAGCCGAAAACTCAAACTCAGCTGTGGCTATGGCTGCGGCTGCGGCTCCCAACATCAACTCATACTCCGACTCCAACTGCAACTGGAGTTCGAAGCGCTGGCAAACCTGCTGTCAGTTGCTGGTTTGACACGGAAAGCAACGACGTTGGCGCCTACGCATCTGGAGATGGAGACCCGGCCCCAGACTAGGCAGCGAGTGAGAGACACAACTAAGCTGCGCTTAGGGAAATTCTTCAACGGATTTTCATGTGCTGCAAAACTTTCTTTGGCTTTTGTCTAAGTTTTTTCATTTTGAGAGCTCGTTCGCTCTCTTTAATTGAAAAATAAAAAACTGAAGCGATTATGTGTCGCGTTTGCTTGATAAATCGTTTTCATTATGGCACGAGCATAATAGATATATATTTTTTGTATAACTTCCGGCGCAAGTCGAGTGGAATTTGCTTAACTTTAAAAAGTGACAAGATTCCGACGAGCTCAATACCACTTGACTTCGACATTACTGTGATTTTTTATTTCTATTCACTGCTCAACGCTCGTAAGTGTCTATTTAAATTTTGGTTTTCCATCAAAAATGCAGTAGTTGACAGCTGAAATGTTGGCCATTCAGCTATTACACAAACGAATTTCACGCTCCGTTTTAGTCCCATTTCATAACATTGAAAGGTCTGTCAATTGTAGATATATACATCGACATATATATCTGAGTACGGTGCTGATTTCTGGTATGGTAATTGCCGCCTGCCGAGCGGCTCAATCAAACAGCTAACAAAAAAATATAAAAAAAATAATAAACAAAAAACAGTTTCAAAATTGTCAGTGCAATTATGGCGGAAAGTTGTTGAAACTGTTTCGAAAAAAATGGGAACGTGAAATTATCTAAAGGGTGCTTAAAATTGAATACTCTTGCAGAAGTATGACAAAACTCATAATTATAATGGTAATATTGACTTAAATATCTATCAATCCATTTATCTGTAAACTGAACCTTAAAGTTATAGGAAAAACGTTTAGACGCTTCATAAAATGTTTATGCTAATCAAAGCTATTTATTTTTTAATATTTTTTTTTGTAAATAAACAATCAAATTCCATTGTTCAAATCTGCTAACCAGCAGCAACAAACTGTCCCTTAACATATTATTATGCCATAAACAACAATAGAACATGTCACAAGTATGGCTGCTATATAATCATGTGATTATCTCAGCTTCCTAAGACACACCCAGTAAATCGTCGTTTCTCGATTTGCATTTATGAGCAAAATATGAAATTATAATTTGGTTAACACTAAATCGCCAAATAAACAGGCAGCAAATTTTATGTTTTAGGTTTAATGGGATTTTCTAAAACCAATCAACTGGTTATAAATGATATCTTAAGCGTTTTGTGAATAACCCGAACTGGCGCCATATTTTCGAATTTTTCAAAACCTGTCAAAACTCTTTGCTGTAATCAATACAAAAGTCGAAGAGTCATTTACTTATTTTGATGAACCATTAAAATGAAGTTTCATTTCTGCTGAACTTGAATCGCATTTGACGCCGCCAGTCCAAAAAAATCAGACTTTACTTTATTATACTGTTTTGAATTACAAATTTAATTTGGTGCCGAAATGCAGTTAATAATACAAATCATCTAAAATTTGTAAACCTAATTCAAACTAAAACTTGAATCAGACAACAAATTACTTTTGTCTTCCTCCCCGGGACGATGCGCTAATTTGTTGCCACAATTTTCCAGTTAATTTGCATTTGTTTATGAACTCATAACTTGAACAAATGCTGGCAGGCGGAAATTTCATTAAAAGTAATATAATTTATGTTTTAATAATACCACAGGTACAAACCTTATATGGCCATCCTAAGAGAGTATATGGGAGCCAACCACAATGTGTATAATATATTCAAAATAGTAAGCAGGCAGCTAACCGCAGACTGACACATCGTCGAGCCAGTTATAAATTGTTATGGTAATGTTTTCAGTGGGCGTTTTATAATTGAATTGGCTGAAGATACAGCAGCCATTCAACCAGACGCAAATGTTGAAATCAAATAAATATATTATACAAATATATATATATAAAACCACAGAAAAAATAAAAGGCTTAGAGCACGGTCGCTATTGATCAGATTATGCCTAAACAAAGAGGAGAAAATCTCCACACCAAAAAGGAAATGCCAACAAGTTGTGAATGCTGTTTAATATTTAAGCATAACCGACAATTATTTGTATTCTTTTCGGACGTTTTTATAATATAGCCAATTGTTCACAGCTCTAAGAGACATTTTAAATCGCCTTAATATACGACTCATAAACTGTTCAGCTTGTTTTTAATATGTGTGGAAAGTTCGATAATTAATAGATTATGACTTGGCTATGGTATTTATGGCGCCAATGCAGATAAGGCTAGAGATCTATAGATTAATGTGCAGACATTGTGGCCAACGGCCTTTTAGCCAAACTGGGCGTGTCTAATTATTATGTATCGATAGTATTTGAATTACAACAACAATTAGCAAGATTTATTGTCAGATAGGAAGAGTTTTCCTTTGCTGCATAACTATTTTCATAAATTGGTCAATTAATATGGCTAAAATTACACCAATCGTGAGTTTTCCAAATATTTAAATTGTTGATCTTTAAGAAAAATTACAAAAATTATAAGTAAACCAAATCCCTACCGTATATGAAATCATCTATGTAAAAATTTAAATTGGAATTTATGAAATACATTTCTGTTACTCATTTGTAACCAAAAACAAATTTACAAAAAAAATAAACAATTAAGATTTTTTTGAATATTTAAAAATTTTTTAAATTTTTCAATAATGCAAGTGAATTCGTTGACATTTAAAATTTAAAACTATGTTTATAATTTGTCAATTAATGCAATAAGGCAATACTTCTTTCCGTATTTAAGTAAATTATACTTCATCTTCGTTATCTAATATGCTCAAATTAATACCACACTGTTTAATTAAATGTTAGAAAATTCTTAATTATAGTCCATATTAACTTCCTCTTAAGTTTTATTTTAAAAGTTACAGTTATTTTACTCAGTTTGGGTTGCATTCACTTTCTTATGGCGGTCGAACGCATATCCCTCCATTTGCGCTGACTTGTTTAACCCACTTAAGAGCACTTTGTTGCCTTCACACTCACCTCTTTGTCAAGGACGTTGCACCAAGCCAACGGTGTTTCCGTTGTCCGCTGTTTGCTATTGGCCACTTGGGCTTTCAACAGCCTCTGTAGCAGCTTCTTAGTCGTACTTATATCAGACAGCTCCTTGAGCTTCTGCCACTTCTGCTGTCAAGGCAAATGTATTTAGAAAAACAACAACTTAAGTTACTTTTATGGATGCTGCCACACTTAATTTCCAGAATTCTCTCATGTATTTCTCTTTTTATTTTGCGTATTTATACACTGGTGTAAGATCAAACAGCAACTCACACTAGTATATGGAACTATAAGAAAACGGATGCATTAAAAATTTAAAACCCTTTTTTAAGAGACGACAAACATAAACAAGAAATCATACACAAACACACTACACACTACACACAGCACACAGTACACACAACACATGAAGAACATGAAACACACGCGAAGATCTTTCCGATTGATTTTATTAGAACGAACGGCACACGCGACGGAGGCGACAACGACGATCCTCCAGCGATGGCAACGGCTACACAACTGAACGGACCTGTGTGGTGGATGTTGCTGTCGTGTAGGCAGTCAGATGCAGGCCGTACGGTGTTCGTGCTAATAAAAATTAAAACACTTTTATGCTATTAACAACAAGAACGCGAACCGAAGGCGAACGCGAAGCCACCTTGACAGCAAAATGGAAATGAAAATCGAATGATCGGAGCAGACGGAGCAGATGGAGGAAGAGGCTGTCAAAATGTGCTACAGTGACAATTTAACAGGCATACGTCCGTCCACCCTCTGTTGTTATTTGTGTAATAATGATTCTTATAACAACAACTAACGAAACGAGCAACACTAAAAGCCGTCATAGATCACGATCTCGATCAAACATCAAACACAGCAAGTAAAATCGCGCGCATTTGTCGATAGTCGCGAGCGTTTATCGTTTACCTCTGCTATCACATGTACCGTCTTGTTCAACGTGCAAACGCACACTGAAGGGTACCAGCCGCGACAGCAACATCAAAAGCAGCAGTAGCAGCACCAGCAGCAGCAGCAGCCGCAGCAGCAACAACGACGGCGGCGGCAGCAGCAGCAGCAGCAGCGCGAGTAGCAACAGTTGTTGCAGTCGTCGTCGCCTGATTGCAGTTTGTTTTGTTCTCAGCTGTTGTTGTTGCGGTGATGCTGGCGTGTTATGTGGTTGTTGTTAACTTGTTGCTGTTTGTCGGGAGAAACGCGTTCAGCAGAGCAGCAGTCGCCTCAGTCGCCGCTGTAGCATTTTGTCTTCGTTTGTATTTCTTTTGACGCGTGAGTAAGCTAAGACGCCCACGTGCAAATTTGCGTAAGCATGCGCAGAGTTGCCAGACCGTTCGCATATGTTTGTATGTAACAGAAAATGAATTGAAGATTAAGAGTTGATCGATTGCTAATTGACTCTTACGAGATTTAATGGATATTAAATTATAAGCGAACTAAGGCGAGTAGATTACAACTTATCTGATATGTGTGTTGATCTGAAAAAGATCAAGGATTTACTAAAAGAAACTGTTATTGTCCACTTACTAGTTCATCACTTACAGGTTTATTTCACTTTATTTGTAGAAACTATTATTGACCATTAAGAATTCCTAACTGACAGGTTTATTTCACTTTCTCACTTAAAAATTCGTTTGTTGTTGATCAGCATTAACAGCATTAACCATTATTCCCAATGCAAATATGTTTGTATTTACACAAGCCCCTATTTACTATCCAATTAAGCTCTAAGTTGGGCAATAAAAGCCTGCTCCTATTTTGAAATCGAAACCCAGCTAAACATCAACAACAACAACATTGTTGCCCTTGCTCATAAACCACATTTAGACCGAATACTGTGAACCCTTTTTATGCGTTCAACCTTGCAACATTCCCCACATGGTATCCCGGCCAGAGCATCACACTCAAAAACTTCAAAACTAGGCACTTTAAAAATGCCCAGAAAAGAGGCTCATAAAAGCCCGGCACGCTCTGCAATCATTAAAAACAACAACCAAAGCAATCATTAAAACTGGCAGTCCAAAAAGAAAAAAAAAGTGATACGTATGTGGCACCTACTATTAATGGCTACTTATGCACTACAAGTGCTATTCCCTGCAACCACTACCCCTCTTACAACCTCAACCCCAACCCCAAAACTCTGTCCAAACAATAAAAGTGACAACAAACTGATGCGTAACACGTCAGTAGGCTAGAAGGCAGCTTCAGATCTTGGAGCGCTGCGACCAGTTCATCATTATGTCGCCAGCATGTCAAGCCCTGGCCGGGGCAGTGTGCATATATCATAGCGCTATAATGCACACCCAGTTTCAGGCAGCAGCGCAGATTCACATCAGCATCATTATCATCATCATCTTCAACGCTGCATATTTTGCCTGCTTGCCTGCATTTTTTGTTTTTTTTTTTTGGACACGACGACCACTTGCTGAAATTTCATTATGTGCGTGATTTATAAATAAGCGGCTGGTTCGGGTCTGTTGTTGGTGTAGTTGTTGCTGTTGTTGTTTCTGTTGTTGTTTCTGTTGCTGTTGCTGTTGTTGTTGCACACAGCATCTTCAGCGGGAACGACCCACGCACTTTGACGGCGCTACAGCGCAGCTTGCATGTTGACTACTCCTGTTATGTTGTTGTTGCTGTTCCTTTGTTGCTGCAGTTCATTTCGTATTAATCATAAAATTGTATTATTAACATGTTTATTTTTCGGTTTTCGAGTTTCGATTACATGCATTCCTCTGTTTATTGTGCGTCTTTTTTGTCTGTTGTTGTGTGTGCAAAGTGCCTTGTGAACGTGACTTTGTTGTGTAGTGTTACGAAAGTGAGCCACTTTCTGTAGCCAAATTGTCTAATCTCTCGGGAAAACTGTCTTTTATACCCGCGACAGTTAATTGGGTTACTCCCAATCTCGCAGCCGGGCAACAGTTAAAACTGTCGCAGAGGACGCGTGGGTGAGCAGCAGCAGCAACAAGAAGCCGCATGTGTTATGACAGTTGTAAACATTACGACTACCAAATGAACGAGAAAGAGAAGGTCTAGGCCAATAGGGGAGCAAATATAACTACTATGAGTGGAGCCTTTGACAAATTTTAATGCAGCAGAAATAAACGAAGCAATAATTAGATTAGAAGCAAGCGAAGAACTTTCATCAAAGAATCAGTCAGAAGTAACAACTCCAAGGATTATCTTAACTTTAACTTAATTTAAAAAATACATAAATATATGGATTCATTTTTGATGTACCATTTCCTCTCCTAAGCTCTTTTTACCTTTCCACCTGAAATGTATTCCGTATTTCTATCATTTCAGCGCTTGTGTAAGTTTTTTGTAAATATTTTTATTTGATAATTGTCAATTGTACAATAGTTTTTCTTACTCTTGGCAACATTCAGCAAAGGGTGAAGAATTTTATATATCAAACACAACTCCCTCTATACTTTGCTCGGAGCTCCAATCCAAAACTAGTTAAGGGTCAATCGCATAAGCTCCAGGGTTGCCCTCAAAGAGAACGAGTTTGCTACTCATCGCATATTCACGAATAGTATATCTGATATCTGATAAATATTTTAAAATGCGCACACACACGACTATATAATTAACGTCAGCGCGGGCTGTAAAGCAAATGATTAACGTTGTCTTAATAAAAGACCCAATGCAAATAAACCGAGGGGCCTCTTATTATGAGAAGGGTGTAGCTCGAGCTGACCATTAATAACACATGTTAGGTCGTTGTAGTCGTTGTTGTTCGCTATTTTCTATTATTTTACATTTGATATTCTGTTTTATGAATAAATTAAATTAAATTAAGCAATAAGCAAACTAACTAGAGTATCTAATATTACGCGATATTACGTCTTAAGCGTATTTTATGATAGCTTTTAAACATTTAACGGCCTAGACCAAAATATATACATTTATATAGTTTTGATCTGCTCTGGCATATTTGTTGTCATTTAACATTTTAATCTGTAACTTAAATGAGAAAACTCGCTAGCAAATTAAAAAGCCTTTTGTTCCGAGCCGCTTCAAAAACGGTAGCAAATCTTAATTAAGCTGTTTCCGCTGTTCTTGTTTGTCATTGAATCTGTCAGCAGATACCCCGTACTTTATGTCTTATCCACACCAGAAACTTCACCTGAGTCGCCACAACTGAAAGTACATAAATTTGATTGTTTAGTCTCGCTGTGTATGCGTTTTTTCTTTAATGATTTGACACAAAATGATGTATGGGCTCTTAAGTGGATTTACAGCGTCGGATTGAGATTAGCATAAACCAACTTTTAGTTGGTGTTGTTGTTGACCACTCAAGGCCAGCAAATACTCAGGGTTACAAATAATGGATACTCGCGAAGAAGAATTTAAGCCATAAGCGTAGATAACAAGAGTTTCACCTACAAACAATGGACTTGAAACTAAGATTCAATTAAGTCTCACTAATAACTTACTCAAAGGTGTGATTTAGATTAAAATTTTAAAACTAATTAATAAATAATAATTATGACTAAAATACGAACTATTATTCTTCAATTGAATTGTTTACTTTGAGCGGCAACTGCGAACAAATGGATACCAAGCGAAAACTATTGAATATTAACTTAATGTTATTTACTAAAGAATGAAAAGATATATTAAAAAATTTCACAAGATATCATTGATTGTATATTAAAACTTTCCGTCTAAGCTAAAAAAAATAATCCACTAATAACCATAACCATCAAAACTATAAGTATAATCTCAACTCATCTGAACTCATCTCAACTCGTTATCCAAATCCAAATCTACAGCTTCCACTTTCATTTGTTGCAAGCACCACAGCTCTTGCTGTCGCCGTATAACCCATTTACCCTACGCCTGGTTATCCTTAAGCTCTGACCACAAACTCACTTTCCTATTGTGGTCAGAACGTCTACGTATTTAGACCGCAACATAAAACCAAGCAATTTATGCCGACACTAGTGAAAAGTGATGTTGATGATGGGGCGTCATAAAAAGGTAATCGGCAGCGAGACGATTACGATGACGATGACGATATTACTTCAGGTATATGTTGGGCGCCTTGGGCTGGTCTGCAGTCTGCTCCTGGCACTTGATGGTGACAACACTGACGCTGACGTCGTCATCAACATCCAACTGAGAGCCAAGTGATGCACTTGCAGTCGGAGACTGTACGTCGCCATTTGTCTTTAGGCGCACCACATGCGCTAGCTTTGTGGTCGCCGCCACTGCAGCAGCCACCACATGGCCATTGCCATTGCCATGTGGCAAAGTGCTGATGGGTTTCTGCAGCAGCTGATTCGACGAGTCCAGTCGATTCGAGAGTGAAGTGTGCCGATTGTTGACCGACTGCGTGAGAGAAAAACAGATTAAATCAATGTAATGTGCTTGATGTAAACGACTTAATAAAATTCAAAAGATAATAATTAAAATAGTATAATTTAAATATTATATAAGTGTAATTTGTTTTAAAAATAATTTGTCAACCTTACATTACAAAAGAGAAAGTGTTTCAGAGTGAATTGTATGTAACCATTTAATTTTACATTTTTGCCACAGCTGTGACTGTTCAGCTTAGTAGATCAAATGGGTCAAAAGTTAGATCAAATGCATCAAATGGTAATCGTATTTTGACTTTCTACTCACCACATTGTTGTTGTTGTTCATGCGACCACGTATGTTATACAAGCCATAGACCAGTGGATTCATGCACGAATTCGTCGATGCAAATATGAATAGGGCTTTGCGTACCAGTGAATTAACTTGGTCGACAGATGACTTGTCCAAGGAATACCACATACAGATGAAATAGTATGGAGTCCAGCAGATAATAAACACAATGACAATCGTAATGGTCATCTTGAGAGTGCGTTTCTTCGCCCGACTCAAGACATCATCGTTGGAGCGACGAAACCGTTCCGCGATCACATCCTTGAGCACACGCTGATTCTTGCGATAGATCTCCAGATAGATGGCGCCGTAGCAGTAAATGAATGCGATCAGTGGGAATGCGTACATGGCACACATAGTGGCGATCTGATAGAGACTGTCAACGAAATCGTTCACAAACGAATGAAAGGTGACGCATTGAAAGTAGCCTTTAACATCTGGATGCTCTTCCAGATGGAAGAGAAAGGCCTGCCGCATGTAGGAACATTGACATTGATGACATTAATTGCAAGACTACTGTGGCGCAACAAACCCACCTGTGGAATGCTACATATGACGGAGCCCAGCCAGGCGATGGCCAGCATTGTGCGACCACGACTATGGGACCGTTGCAACGGCTTCAGTATCGCAAAGTATCTGATATGATAGAGAGAGAGACAGAGAGAGATCGAATCGAAAAAATAATATATATCAACTGAAATGTTAGGCAAACGATTGACACTTTGTGTGTCGCCTTATCTGTGGCAATCAATTGGGTGCATTAGCGAGCACGAGCTGAGTTAGCAGGCGGATCCAAGTCAACTCACCTGTCCAGAGATATGCAGACCATGACAAAGCTCGACAAGTAGAGGCCGAAGACGCGAAAGAAACTCATGAGACGGCACATCAGATCCGTGGAACGCCACTGCACCGTCCATGCCCACACAATCTCCAGCGGCATCAGCAGAAACGTCACCATTAGATCGGCAATGGCCAAATGCATTAGCATGATGTCAATGCGGAGGGGACCCCGCAATCGACGCTTCGTCAGCAGAAAGAGCACCGTGCTGTTGCCAATTGTTGAGATCACAAACAGTATGCTGCGGAATGGAAAAGGTCGTCGCGATTAATCGGTGAATTGTCGTTTATGTTGTTGTTGTTGTTCTCGTCGTGGTTGTGCTAAGGCAGCCAGGTGGGTGATAGGTGCGTAGGTGCGTTTGCTTTGATAAGTGGGTCATTGGAATTGAACATTTGGAAAAGTTTTTAAGAGTGCCAATAAGAAGTTGCAAGAAACTCAAAGAGAGCTTGCTGCAACGATTTTGTCAGCATATTAAGACGCTCTACCCACAAAAAGGAAAATGAACTTGTATATATAAAAAGAATTACAAGAAAATATTAATAGCCAGAAAAACTAAACCAAATTAAGTTCCAATAAGCACTTTAGTTTTACCTATGTACTTTTGAACAAAAACTAATTCAAAACTTTTCACAAATAAAACGCATCCCATAAATATCTTATTTCAGCGGATATGAAACACATCAGCTATTGTGTTACATATTTTATCAGAAAAACAACAGTAAATTTACTAATACTATCAATACAAATTATTTACCAGTGTATTTTCCAGTCCTACACTCTTCAATCAAGTTTTTCCATTTTTGTATTTCGCTTCCTCTTTAAAATTAATTATAAAATTCATACACTACATTTTCACAACACGACTCCAGAATCTCTGCCTTTTTATAGCTAAGGCCAAGTTAATCCAGACATAAACTTTGAAAGCAGCTAAAGTTCATTTTTTAATGCTAAATAATAATAATCATAAAAATTGTAGACTGCAATGAATTGTTGTCGTATTAATTTTGATCTGACCCTATTTGAGATATTTACAACCCACTATTAATTCATAAATCGATAATTTTTCTGAAGCTTTTAATTATGTCTAACGGATGACCACAAGTTAAAGTTTACACCCTTTGGAAAGATAATTGAATTACATAAATAACAATGGCAATAAAAAATGCTCGATGTGCGAGTTAAAAATAAAATAAATACGAATATTTGTTAAATTGTTTATGATTTATTCATCATTGTAAAAGTATTAAGAACTACTACTTAATACCACTAAGTATAAGTATAGTCACATAATAAATAACTTTGTGATCATTGCGAAACTTAAATTCTGTTTTGAATGACTATTACCAATTATAAAGCAAGAAAAGCTATGTTATACAAAACTAGTTAACTAGTTAGAATCCAGCAATCTGTTGATCAATCAGCTGTGTATATTGAATAGGTAGTTGTTTCTAGCATAGAAGACCGTAATGCCTTTATTATGCACAGTCACAAATTAGAAATATGTTAGTAAGATAATTGTAGTACTCGTAATTTAATCTTAAAATTGTCAGATTCATATCTGAGTGGCTGCAGTCAGTTAACAATATAACGTATCCGCTTTATAGCTGATTCCAATTCCAATACAAGCAATATCTCAATATCTCAATAATTCAACACCCGCAACAATAAACACATATTGGAACAAGTAAAATACATATTACTTAACGTAATAAAATAGATCCGTAAACTACGAAACACTTTCTACGGGCTTCTTAGTTAGTTTTGTGTCAGCCAATCAGTCGAAAAGATCTGTGTAAGTTTCGAATCACTTTATTAAAGTGAACCCTACGCTGAACCACAGCGTTCAAATTCCAAGTGAAAATTATTAAATCTGAGACAGATAGACACGAGCACGACATGATTTATAACCACATCTACACCTACACAGCAACTGATAAGTTTAGAAAAGTGCATAGACAAACGCTGCTTATCAACGTGACTATGACTGTAAATGTGAATGTGAATACCAAAGTACAACAATGCCGGCTGGGAAATGTGTGGGTGATCTCACTTGCTCTGCCGAGTAGGAAGTGAGCTCGCATTTCTCGAAAAACATACTACTACAAAGATGCATATATACACAGACATTTCTCTTACTCACCTGTAGACTATGATGGACAGACGATGACCGTTATTGAATATCATATCCTTGGAAAAGTGCATCGTTCCATTGGTATTGTTCACATTTGACCAATCACGCAGTATGCGATGATCATAAACAACTTCATTCACTTCCCCAGACTGAGCCATTTTCATATTTGGTACTTTTCTTTAATCTATTTGTCTTTGTTCACATACCAACAATACATACGGTTCACGCACGTGAATTTTCCAATTTAATTCCTTGATGATTTTTTTATTTGTTCAATTTTAGTTATTCGCTACAACATTAAAGATAAATAAAATATTTATTGTAATATTGCCAAATATCTTAAAAATTATTGAAAGCAAGTCTTTCTCCTTTTCAATTGATAATTGTTTGCTTTTATAAATTACTTAATGTTATCCAAAAATTAAAGCAAAACAGAACCGGAAAAAATCAGCAAATATGTTTATTAGAGTCAGTTAAAATAGTATTTTACGAATTGTTTACAATTTTTATTTGGAATTTGCATTGTTAGGCGTTTTGTTTGTGTATAAAATGTCAACATGTTTTTGCCAAAATAAATAAAATATAAAATAAATGTTTTCAGCGTTATTCGTACTTTGCTCGAGGAATCGTCATTTAGGATGCCTTTCAAGAAAAATACTTGCACTTGATTGAACTCGATTATTTGAATACCTATCAACTCATATACTCTTACTTAATATATATGCTATTATTTATTTGCGTTCCAGCAATTTTGCTGTGTTTTTCATCACGCTTGACTGCAAGCCTTGTATGATAATCATCACAAAAACAGAAATTGACACACAATTTAAAGATACAGAACGTTTTTGTATTTTTTAGCACTTTGTGTAAGGAACTCCTGAGAGACCGGCCTCTGTGCCCTTAACCGTTGCCCAACTCGATTCAATTAATTAATTTCACTCATTTTGACACAGCGCTTCAAATATTGTCTCAGAATTGTTGTTGCGGCATTTTATTTGTAAAGAGTCAAGAACTTGACTCGTATTATTATTACAATTTTGATTTTCGGTTGCTTTTAAAACATTATAATTATAATTATTATTATTTTTATTTTTATTTTTGAGTTTTGACCTTGAACTAATTTTGTTCAACCATAATTTGTATGTGATAACAAAAATTCCACTTATGCTGTGTGTGGGTCTTTCATAATGAATAATAGTCTTATGCTTGCTGTCGGTTAATCTGTTAATCAATTGCGCTCAATGAAGTAGACACTCACTCAATTGATGGGCAACAACAACAGCATTATAGATAATGATTGTATATTAAACAACAACGACTAATTCCTCTCTCGTTGCAATAATCCTTGAGGATGCTCGCTCACAACTTGTTATCGTACACAAATGTATTATTTATTTCTTTAATCGCTGGTTGTTTGTTGGCTTTTGAACTTTTGGTTGGGTAAAATTGTATAAGTGGATGTTCTGGAGGCTCGCCACTCAAAATTGTACAACAACAAGAGAGAGCAGCGCTCTTTGTCACGCCGAAGGTTGCATACCCTTGCAGACAGAATCTCAACAAAAATTGATTATAAACTTCAAATATAATATAGAAGACCGATGTAAGTCATTCTTTGCAAAAATATGATTAGCATTATAAAACTTGTCAGTTCAACTTGTCACTATCAAATAGTCGAGATAGTGCTTCGATCCGAAAGAGTGTTACACGCTACACAACAAAACTTTGATACGCTCTGCAAGGTAGAAAAAAAACATATAAGCCGGGTAAAGTTTATCACCTCATTAAACTAATATCTTGTTAAATATCTCTAATTGAATATGACGATTGGCAGAAACAAAGCGATAATTATACATTTCGAGAGCATTTCGAGTAAGTCTATTAAATGGAATTCGAAAGAAACGCTATATATTCTTGATCTTAATAGTCATCACAAATATGCATTCCATATTTTTTGTACTCTCTAAAAATGCTAAATTATGTTATACAACACTGCGGCTATTTGCTTAACAACAAATTCAAGAAATCAGTCCACCTATTGTAGGCGTAATCAGTGATTACGTCTACACCCTAATTCATTCCTTTTATTTTCGTGTTTTTCTGAGTTTTTTTTTGTATCCGCTTTGTTTTGCGTTTTCTAAACACGCGCATGCACCGAGGTATTTGTTTTTGGTATACTATTATAAACAAGCGTATTAATATATATATATTTTGTTTCATATAAACACACGTATTTTGCTCTGTGTATATTTGGATCATTTGCACAACTCACGCTGAGCACCTCAGAGCGATCACTTTGCAACACTGCCCCATGCACATACACATACACACACACACACACAGAGAGACATACACTGGCTTGAGGCTTGAGTTATGTTATCGATATTGCATTTGCTGCCGACGCTGTAATTAACGGTATAGCCGCGGACTAGTTGTACTATTTGCACCGTGCGGCGTACAGGAACTGACTGAAATGTTGGGGTGGCTGTTGGGGCAGCTGATGCTGCTGCGTTGGCGCCGTGAAATCGAAATCTCGGCAACAACTGATAATCAAATTGAACAAAAAAGTGTATATATATATATATGTTTGTATATATATGTATATAATATGCGACACACTCTTATACGTGTAGTTGGCAACACTGCGCGGACCGATAACCGGCTGCAGACGACCCCATATTGCACCATACACTTATGTATATTTGTGTGTGTGTGTGTTTATGTATATGTGCGTGGAGTCCGCCCGCATAAAACGCCACATTTATCAATTGTCTGTTATAATTCAAAGTTCAGCAATGGTCTGTCTATCGGCATGTCTGACTCCCGAATTGACAAAAAATAAAAATGAAAACGCTTCTCAGCGCTTATCAACTTTGGACCAAGCGTGTTTAAACACAACAAAAAATAATTCATCAAATATTATAAGCGAAAAAAAAAAAAAAACTCATTGCGTTATCTGCGGTCACTGTGTCTGGTGGCGGCAAGTCTTGACTTTTCCTTCAATAATTTTTAGTACATATATTATAAAATAATTCAATAATGTTGGAATACTGCGTAGTAATTTATCCTTTACCGGCAACACTTCCGTTTGCTTTGAGCGCCCTTTGACTTCTGGTTTCAAGCGCATTTCTGCAGTTCTCAAGGTTAACCATTTTGCCAATAATTTTTTGCCCAAGTCGCAATTCGCCAACATTTCATTAATGTAATGAGCACAAATGGCTACCAACAAAAGGATTTCAAGTTCATGTTCCCATGTCCATGACAGTCCACGGCCCGCTATTGTATGCTATGAATGTGTGTGCGTGTGTGTGTGTGTGTGAGTGCCTCCATGCTGATATAGATACACACGTGCACACACACACGGTTGCGTGTGCGGCTCGTTATCCAGATGCAACTGATGAGATAAGCCAACATTTTGTGGATTTTAATGAGGCACTCGTTTGCATTTCAGAGTATTCAATTTTCAATAAAACCTAACCAGCACTCGTGCAACGAAATTTCAATTTGTTTTTGTTTTACTCATATAAATTGGTATGATTATTATGCAAAGGCGTGAAATATATAGAATTTCTACTTCAACAAGTCCAAGACTTAATCAATACAAAGCCAACCAAGTTTCATTTCGCTAAAATAATATTTATTTTCGTTCAATTCCAAATGTACGCATGAAAGTATGCAACTAAATTTCGGCTTATGTTATTTATAAATTCATGAATCTATTATATTCTTAAAGTTTTATTTTTAAATTTAAATTATTTGTGACACAACAATTAGAAGCTTGTTTTCAAATCTAACCATCAAATAGATTTCATCAACAAACCATTGATATAGTTTTATTCTCACATATGAATACCTTAAAAATGTCCCTTTGGGATGGGATTCATTCCCGAAGCACAAATTAGTTGAATTAAAAATTATAACGAACAACATTAACCAAGAAGCTACTGCCAACATCGACGTCATTAATCTATTTTCATTAGGAAAATCTATGTAAATATCAATAATGTATGTCTCAATTAATGTTAACGTTAAAAGTACAAATTGAGAAATAAAATGTTAATGGATGCTGCACATTAAAAAAGAAAAAACGGAGTGAAAATTTAAATACAATAAAACCGGCGCCATTTTTTAACAATTACAATAGCTGATTTTTTCATTTAGGTGGCAGCACAGAAATATCGATAGCACAATATAATTTTATTGCATCTATCGATTAGCACACCCTCGAACCAGTTCAGTGAACTGAACTACATAAGTCAAGCGCTTTCACGTGTTGCGGGTTTGTTGTTTTCATGCCAAATTTAATGAAAACCTAGCGAAAATGCTGCGAAAAGCGAGTAAAAAGCCCCAGACGGTGGCCGAAAAGGTGAGCAGACTACTGGCACATCCTAACGAAAGCGATAGCGAAGACGAGTCCGATATTGATGTGGCCACAGCAGCGCGCATTGCGGAATTCGACGACGAATATGATTTGCCCGATGGGCGCAGCACCGAATTCCGTAAGCGCAATGTTAAATTGCTGTCCGAGCAGAGTGAACGATACAAGGGCAAAATCAGCAGTCGAAAGGAATTAGAGCAGGAGAGCGGCGAGGAAGACACAGATGATGATGACGATGAGGATGAGGACCTGCCATACGAAGAGAGCGACTCGGACGAGGATAATTTGAAGGCATTCAGTGAGAAATTAAAGGCAAGTAAGCATAAGGATCAAAATAAAAGGGATGATGATGATGATAGCAGCACAAAGGATGTGGACAATGACAGCCAGCAGGAGGAGCAAGATGACGACGAGGATGATGACGACGAGGATGATGACGATGATGAGGAAGAGGACGATGAGGATGACTCCGAGAATGACTTGGATAATTCTGCCCCTGAAACAGATGCCAATGAAATCATGTCGAAAACCAATCAACAGGCTGAAATACAAAAAGGACTCTGCGTGCAAAATCAACTGCGTATTTGGGAGCGTCTGCTGGAGTTGCGCATCAACACACAAAAAGTGACCAGCAAAGCGAATCAATTGCCGCCACCCGAGACACTAACAACACTCCGCCACGACAACGAGGAGCTACAAACGGTGCTTAAGGAGGCGCAAGAGCGCAGCTCGAAGCTACTCCAACAACTGCTTGCTCTGCAGATGGCACTGACACAGCAGCACGGCGAGTTGAGGCAGTGCGTCAAACGCAAACAACCGGCGGAGGAGAGCGGGCAGCCAGAAAGCAAACGCTTTGCAAATGCTCTGCAGCATAATTTTGAAAACATGCGCAGCTATCGCAACGAGGTGCTGCTCAAATGGGATGATCGCACCAAGCTGCTGACGCCGGGCGCTGGTGTCAAGCGCAAGTCCTTGCAAGAGGACTATGACATCATCAAGAAAATTGACAATGCGCTGACAAATCGGGAGGCACTCATAGAGAAATCACAGGCACCCAAAAGCAATCAACAGCTGCCGGCCGGCGACGATGCTGTGGACCAGGCAGAGTCTGCAGCAGGAAATAGCCGAAGGCAACCGGAAATCTATGATGACAGCGATTTCTATCATCAGCAGCTGCGCGAACTCATCGAGTACAAGGCCAGCACCACATCCAACATGAGCGACATAACCAAACAGTTTGTGGAGCTGCAGAAGCTACGACAGAAAATGAAAAAGAAGGTGGACACAAGGGCCAGCAAGGGTCGAAAGTTGCGGTTAGTTGGATTTGTGATTTAATTTAAGAAACACGTACTAAATTTAAATGAATCTCTTCTGCAGTTATGTGGTGCACAACAAGCTTATCAATTTCATGGCACCCAACGAGGCAAGCGATTGGACGGAGGATTCCAAGACGGAGCTGTATAGATCGCTGTTTGTGTGAAATCAGAATTCATTTTGCTGGATGTGGCAATAGTGTTTGATGGCAAATAAATATTGATAAATTATAAATCTATATAAAACAGATATTTTTCTGCTGCATAAAGAAATAATTAAAAATTTGGCAAAACGGCGATTTCAAATGCGAATAGAATAACGCTTTGTAAACAAAAAGTGAGCACATAAAACGTACTTTATAATATATCTTTACATTATTTTGCTAATTTAAAATCACATTTTTCAAGTACTATACCATATTTGAAATATCAGAGATGGGAGGAAGAAAGAAGTCCATCAGATGTGTGTATTTTGAATCATATCGAATTTCATTTTTATTTATTTCATATGTTGGTTTGCGTTTAACTGCTAAATTTGTATGTTCAACATTTGCTTCGTTTATTATTTGATTTATTTATTTACTTTTAACTGGGTATTTTATGCAAAAAAAAAAAACGAACCGGTCAAATTGCATAACAATATGGCTTCAAGATAACCGTGTAAGCGTTTTTTTTTTTAACCCATTACCGTTTCGCTTATGGGTGCCAACTTGTGTGTGTGAGTGTGTGTGGAGGGGAAGATTGCATATTGATATTATTTGCTTGCGGATGTTCAAGTTGCTTTGTTTTAGCTTTTTGTTGTTTTTCATTAGATACATATATAATATATATAAATTGTTAATATATTAAACTAGTTTTCCACTGATGCACGTACATTCTTGACTTGGTATTCGTTTAATTTACTTTGCTAGTTTCGTATTCTTTTCTTATTTTCATTTATAAAATTATTATTTTTTATGTGATTTAGTATGCTGTTTCGTCGTCTAAGTCACTGTTAGTTTATGTTTTTAATTGTTATAAATAAGACATTATGACAAATAATCGGAGACATAAACAACAAATACAAATTCCCTTCGAATTTCTCTACAGAAATTCTTGTTAAAAACAAATAATACAATTTACAAGACTGGTTTTTGTTTTAAGGAGACACATGCTACAAATACTTTCGAGCACGTTTTCATAAAATAATTTTCATTTAGTTCGTTAGAGATTTATTACGATTCCGATGCTTTGGATTCATTGTCAAGCTCTCATTAAAAATTAATTAACAATTAGCAGAAAAAGTATAGAGCACATAATATAAATTAATTGTTGTATGCTTGTTTATATATTGCACTTGAATGCGTATGAGAATTTAAAATTTGTTGTCAACTTAAATGCTACAAAAGTACCACGACACAGACAAATGCGTACAATTTTGAAAAATCGAACGGAATACTGGGCATTTGGACTCAAAGGAAATACCAAACAAATACATTAAATACATCTACATATAAACCTACAATGAGTGTGTATATGTGTGTGTGTATATATATGAGTTTCGTGGGAGGGTCATAAGTTAATGTTTGTTTTTCGTTCACTTTTCGATCTGTTTTTGTATACAAACTACCAAATACAAAGATTACAAAAAATGCAATAAGTCATAACTGCTTATCGGTTTTGTTTTTTCTTTTTTTTTTTGCCTAATTGTTAATGGAATTTTTCAGCAACAGTGGCAGCCCAGTTTTAGTTTTTGATTTGGAAACAAGTATGGTGGCAGTTTTGGTGCCAGCAGCAGCTGTACCACTTGAGGCGACAGCATCGGCCGCATCAGTGGCAGCGGAGCTGTGTCGCGGCGCAGCCTGCAGCAGCTGTCGCTGATGCAGCTCCTGCAGAAGCACCGAGTGCTTGTCCAGCGCCTTGAGCTGTGCCGTGTTCTGTGTCTCGTAGAGCGACGACTGCAGCTGTGTGTGTATGGAAGTGACATTGGAGAGAGTGCTCTCGGCCTCGGCCGCCGTTAGAAAATTGCTTAAATAACGTTTGCTAGTTGTTGTTGCTGTTGTTGGTGTCGATGATGTCGTTGTAGTGGTTGCCATTGTAGTCTGTTCCTGCGCTGAAACCTGCAAACACAATCATTAATCATAATCAATGTGGTTAACAATCGACATTTCCGACTCAACCTTTCTGTGTGCACCCAACTCTGCGTCTCAAGTGCACTTGGCGGGATGTATAACATTCTCCATATCCTTTTGCACCGCATATAAATCGGACAGGCTCTTGGCAAAGAGCACGTTCAGTTCACTCATCTTTGCCAGCTGCAACAGTTATTTACAACAATGATTAATCAATAAAGTGATTAAAAATACACAAATTTGTTATTTATAATGGTCGCTCGCAAATTGTAAGAAATTTAAGATATATAAAATCGAGCGACCATTGTAATTATGACATACAGTTTGATCATTGCACTTCTCGCGTAAATTCATATTAGCCGTTTTAAGCTCGATTTCGTGTTGCAACAGTTCAGCCTGCAGCGTCTCTGTGCGCGCCTTGAGCGCTGCGACCTCGCGTCGCAACTCATCCTCTGTGGCACCGCCAGCTGCAGAGCCGCCACTGCCACCCACACGCATCAGTTCCATTTCGCGCTTAAGGCGGATGTTTTCCTCTTTATAGGTGTGTAGCTGGCGTTTCCATTCGTCCACGTTGGCCGTCGATTCCTGCGGGTATATTATATATAGGAGGAGAAGAGTCAGCTTTAGCTATAAGCAGCAATGACAAATTATAATTTAAACGCACCTGCAAGGCGCTGGTCAGGCGTATATTATTGTTCTTCAATGTGGCCAGCTCAATTTCCCATTTCTTGGCATTGGCGCAGCTGCAAAAAAAAACATAAATTTGTCATTAAATTTTCCCGAGTCGGTGAGGAGGTAGAAGTGTCCTATTTAATCCTACCTTTGCGCCAGTGCCATTTTCAGACGTTCGTTTTCATACTTGAGCTGCTGCTCAGCTGTGGCACCCGCACCTGGCCCGGTGTGCATGCCCACAATGCTGCCACCAGAAGAGATTGTTATGCCACCGCCAACACTGCCGCCACCGCTGCCACCTCCAGTTACCGGAGCAGCACCAATGACCATCGATGGCTGTGGCGAAGGCGTGGCCGAGCCGATGTCCTGCTTGCCATCAAGAGTGTTTAGCAGCTTATGCGAGGGACTATCGGGATTGGCATTCTGTGTATTGGTGTTACTTAAATTCGGCGGTTCAACGGTGTGTGGATCGATGTTGGTGTTATCATTCTGCATGGAGCCGACGGCACGACCCGAAATTGGTGATGTATTCGCCGAGGTGGTGGGCGTAACTGCATTCGAGCCATTCGCCGATTTCATGGCATTTTTGGTGGCCTCCTTCACCTCCTGGAATTTTTCCACGAACTATAAATGGGAAAATATATCATTCAATGCTTTAATATTGCCCTTTTTTGCCAAAAAGAATGACACTCACCTTTGTTAGTTCCGCCTCCGAGGAGAAGCCCAGTCCATAAACCGTATTGGCGCGCACATCGCTCCACTGGCCAAACTTCTGTGATGTCTGTGTGAACGTCATACTGGGTGTAATTGTCGAATTAATGACCGCCTTGGTGCCCTCGACACTAATGATGCGATACAGATTCCGTGAGCTATCATAGAAGAAGCTCACATTGACCGCCTTCATGCTGGCCGTGATCCATGTGCGTTTCGTTTTCGGATCAATATGAAACACGTGCGCCTGGCAAGTGAAAATCGGTTGTTCGCTAAACACGGAAAATGACACAGAAATGGAAGCAGCAGCAGCAACAGCGGCAGCAGCAGCACCCACAGGTGATTAATTAAAAATTCCATTAAAATACTTGCACGTCGGCCTTAAAATTTAATTTGCAAACGCTTGCCAAGGGACACAAGGGGGATGAGCAGGAGTTGAAGGGGAGGACAATAAACATAAATAATCATATGTGACCAAGTTGCCAATGGGTAACTTTATGGCAACCCCTAATTCCAATGGCAATAAACAGTCGATTGGATAATGTCGTTTGTCAAGTGATACAAATGTCAATCAAGTAAAATTTATTGAAACAATATTTAAATCTTAATTTTGAAATGATCGAATAGGTTTTTGTACACAATCCTAATAAGAATTGTTTACAAGTCTTTTAAATTCGATTCAATTGCCTCATTAAATTTAAAATAATTACATATTTACATACGTAACAATATTTAAGTCTACATATTTTTACTATATTTACTTATTTTTTGTATAAAATATTTAAATTTTAATTCATAAACATATTTTTACTATAATCGATTTGTGGTAGTTTTGACTAGATACAAAAAGTAGATGCTCAAGAATTGCCAACTTTTCCAACATTTCTAAAATTCTAAAAACACTTGATTATAAATAATACGAATACTTTAGATAAGGCATAGAATATTTATGAAGGCGCTTTAGAATAGTTTCACGGCTGTCATGGAAACGAAAAAATGTTGTTTGGGGTTTAAAAGCTTGGGCGAAAATTGATTTTGTTAATGTGGTTGCCGTTGTTGTTTTTGTTGCTGTTGGCGTTGCTATTGATATTGTCGGCACCAAGTCATTGGCATTGTGGTCTTTAGCGAAAGGGGTGCCGTCCAAGGTGCGGGTGGGGGGGGGGGGGGGGGTGGTAGGCGGTGTGGGGTGTGGGTCTTGCCTTCGCGTCTAAATTGCATTATGCGCTTAAGTGTTTCGTAGCCTCGTTTTGATTTTGCTCAAGTTTACTGCAAGCAGACACACATATATATATATTTACATACATACATATACATATACGCACACCTATACTAATACACACGCACGCACATGCACACCTACACTCACACATAATTGGTATCGACGGGCGGCGTTTGGCAATTTACACACCTATACACCTACACAAATAAACACATACACACACGCACACACACATACATACGTACGTAGAGGAGCATCAATTCACATTGTATAAAAGCACATATGTATTTACACCTCTGACACCGCCTGCTACACACAGCCTACAACAACAGCAACAGCAACAACAACAACAACAACAGCAGCAGCAGCAAGGAAAACCGTCGGCGTCGATTTTTCACACAATTTACAACATTTGCAATTGCATTGGAAAAGTTTGCGCACTTACCCCATATTGTTTGTTAGCTGCAGCGCTGTTTTGGTTTATATGGCAACTCGCTTAACACTATGCTAATTGTTTATTTTTGTTAATTAATACACTTAAAAATAAAACACAAACGAGGCGCTTGCTGCGTGTAAAAACTGTAGGCAATGCGGCTAAAACTGTGAGTGATGTTGCCCCCAAATGTGAGCACTGTTACAATAACAGCGAATGTTAAGGAAACTGTTGTTGCCTTCGATATATAGCTTGGTATACTCGATATGTGTTGTATCGAGTGCACACTGTTATCCCGTTAATTGTATATTAATATTTCTATGCGAATTATTTTGTTAAACAACAAAATTAAAATAATTTTTCAAATTTTACATTAATATTTTTCCAATTTGTTTACATTTTTATTCTGATGCTGGGAGGAAATTTAAATTTTGCACTTAAGTTTTGCTTATAACATCTATGAAGGCAGTTTTATAAATTTATCATAGTAAACACGCATGCTAGCCAGACTTTCAAAAGTACACAAAATATTCAAACTAAGTGGCAATATTGTAATTTTACCGTAGTGGCAACCAAAAAAGAAACGAGCTGCGTTTTTTCGCACATAAAAATCAATCGGAAATAAATAAAACTTGCTACAATTGCACCCAACAAATAGCTATATATGCAAAAGCTGAACAGCAGCCAAAGTTGTTGTCGCTGCTGCTGCGCTGTAGCCGTGCGATTGATCCTTGTTGGCTACGGGGTACGTGTTTCCGCCAGGGAGGAAGGGAGTTTTTTCGCTCTTTTTGCATAAAAGCCGTCCTCTTTGCCTAAGAAAAGGCGTTTTACCAATCATTAATTGAGCCGAGTGCAGCAGCTGTTAACCTGCGATTGTGTTTTTTAATGTGTTTTCGTTAATTGGTGCTGAAGCTATGTGAGAAACATTATTTTAAATTACAAATAATATAATAAAAATGAAAAAACTTTGCATATGTGTGCGTGCTGGCATGCGTGTATGTATATACATACACATGTATGTACAGTGTGTATGTACATAGGTGTGTGATTGTATGTCGGTGTTGAAAACTTGTTATCAATGCGGCGCCTATGATAAAAACCTTATTAGACATGTTCAGTGTATTAGTCCAATTGGAATGTGTTAACCCATTACGCGGGCTGTGCAACATTCGCGACAGAGAGAGAGAAAGACAGAGAGCGAGAGCGAACAAGAGAGAGAACAAGTCAACATAAACAAAAAAGAAAAAAACTGCATTAGCTGCGTGGGAATTGTGTAGGCTTTAACTGCTTTAATTGTGTGACCAAATCTTTTAGTTACTCTTATAATCTTAATTTATACAATAACCAAAATATTTGATGTTTTTCTGTGAAAAACAATTTATTAAAAATAATTAGTTTAGGTTAATTTAAAACTTGCTCCGTAATTATCGATTTGAACTTTTCGCTTCCAGATGTTTATCTAATTCGTTAACAATTCCAAGTTCTGCAATTGTATTTTCTATTTTGTGTACCAAATTACCATACAATTTATATTTTAAGAAAATTTCATTGGATTATCAATAAAGAAAGTTCACAAATTACTTAAGTGAGGCGATACAAGTTACGAATCCAGTTCATAGAATCTCCATTGGACAAGAAAACCATTCCTTAATTTATAACATACTTGATTGGTTGAAGAATTTAATGTTAATCAAATCTCGATTTTAAATATGTTTATGTGATATGTGATTTTAAATAAGTTTGAAAAGCAGAAAAATAACATATTTAACATAAACATTCTGTACTTGAAACACTTATTATTATGATTATGATTTAAAATGATTTTCCTATTTTTGAATCATTGAATAGAATATTTATATTTCTAATAATACTATCATATCTTCTTTGCTCTGCAGTCTTGCATGTGTGCCCGTGCTCTGGTGGCCAACTAAATAATGTGGAACATGATGTGCGACGTGATGCCCACAATATCGGAAGATAGCATATCGCAGCGTTCCTCGCAGTTCAGCGGCGAAGATGCCAACTTTGAGCAGCTCATGGTGTCCATGCTCGATGAGCGGGACAAGCTTATGGACAGCCTCCGTGAGGCACAGGAGCGGCTGGGCGAAACGGAGGTCAAGCTGCACGATGTCGAAAAAGAACGCGACAGTCTGCAGCGCCAGATCAATGCCAATTTGCCGCAGGTTAGTGCATTAAACATGAGACCACGTCCAACATGAATTCGGTTAATAATATGTATCAATCGATGTTGACAGGAGTTTGCCACTCTGACCAAGGAGCTGACACAAGCGCGCGAAACGCTGCTGGAACGCGACGAGGAGATTGGTGAACTCAAGGCTGAACGCAACAACACGCGGGTAACCATAAATCCTACAATATCCAAATCATAATCCCACTAATTATGCGATACTCGTTGCATGCAGCTCCTACTTGAGCATTTGGAGTGTCTGGTTTCGCGACATGAACGCTCGCTGCGGATGACTGTCGTAAAGCGGCAGGCGGCCGCTCAGAGCGGTGTCTCCAGCGAGGTGGAGGTTCTCAAAGCGCTCAAGTCACTGTTCGAGCACCACAAGGCTCTGGACGAGAAAGTGCGCGAACGACTGCGTCTGTCCATCGAGAAGAACAATGTGCTCGAAGAGGAGCTGAACACAACCAAAGAGGAGCTGACCCAATACAAATCGAGCGCTTTGCCAGGCAGCGGCGTTAATTCCGTAAGCATTGCCAGCGGCGAAAATGGCATTAAAGAGAAGGTATGTGTGTGTGTGCGTGTGTGTTTGTTTGTGTCCAATCAAGCGTGTATTTTCTATGGTATACCTTTTGTTATTGCAGCTGGCAAGCGGCGGAGGTGGCGTCAACGGCGATGCTAGCGAGCTCAACGAATATGCGGCCAAAACACACGAGCTACAAACGATCATCGAGAAGCAGGTGAGGCAATAGCAACAACAACAACCATCAAACAACAACAATAACAAACAACATCATTGAAAACAAGTCGAATACTCGTACTACATCTATGACTCAGATCGCGAGAATCCCATGAATCTGTTTACATGTCTGCTTTGGCTGTGGATACTTATTTTACGGCTTTATATTTTGCGCATTTCCATTAGAAATTAGGCATTTCAAACATGCAAATTTAGTCAGTTTATTCAAACATTTCTAAACAGATACAAAAGCCAAGTTTGTATCAGGGAATGCTATTTTTCTATCCATATTTACTAAAACCCTTCGTATGTTAGAAAAGTAATTATAATCTATATTTTAAACTAAAATAAAACTGGCAATTTGTCTGAATTAAGCATTATATTCCCAATATAATTATTTGTTCTATCCATACTCATGCTATAACTAATCAACATTTTTTTCTATCCAGACTTCTGAGCTCTCGCAATGGCAACGTCGCGTATCCGATCTGAACAACAAGATCAGCGAGCTGGAGGAGAATATGTCTCGTGTGCAAAAGGAGCATTGCAAATCGCAGGATCAGTGTTCGAAGCTGCAGCGTGATCTGCGTGAAAATGTGGCACAAAAGGAGGATCAGGTAATTAAACATAACAAATTCAAGTTGCTTCAAAAACTAATTTTATGTTTGATGACCCGTAGGAAGAGCGTATTACCACGCTCGAGAAGCGTTACTTGAATGCACAACGTGAGTCCACATCGCTGCATGATCTTAACGAGAAACTAGAACAGGAACTGCGGCACAAGGAAGCACAATTAAAGGTGCGTACATTACAGGATATACACATAAATATATATATTTATATATATTTTGGATATATTGGTTATGGTTACGAGGCATGGGCGAATTTCTTCTTTTCATTAAAACATTGCACTCACTCACTGCCAATCAAAAGCTCTCCACTCTTCAAATATGTATTATAAATGATAAATACTATTGTATAATTTCCGCTGTACATTTTTAAATATCTTTGCGAAACCAGTAACTAATTAGGGAATTATAAATTACTTAAGTGTTTTGTGTACACTCCTTTTAAAATGGGTTTTTATTTTGTATGGTTCGATCGTTAATAACAACTGACAGCAATTGATTTAAGTCCGTTTTGACAAACATATATTTTTATATCTGCAAGCCTGATAATTTGATATAAGATATTATCCAGACAAATTTTATTTTAATGGATCCCATTTAATTTTTACACTTATTAAACACTTCCAATTTTGCTGAACCGCTTTGACAAGCAGTCATTTAAATGGCCAGTGACTTGTGTCGCCCATGCCTGTTTTTGATTCGCTAAACTGTGACTAATAATACATAATCGATGTGCCCTATCCATTTGCATATAAAACCAAACTAATTTAACTACCCCCACCAAATATACAACAAAAAACAAAAACAAACGATAATCGACATGCAACTCGGACAGCTGCACGAAGAGAAAATCAGCGCCATTGAGGAGAAGCTCGAGCTCTCTGAGCAAAAACTAGCGCAACATGCCAAACTGCAGCCGGACATGGAGGAGCAGCTAAAGGCGCGCATGGAGGCATTGACTAAGGTAGGAAATAAGGTATGCACTCGAACTAATATGCGCGCCGACAGGTTCCATAAGTATATCAAATTCAATTCTACAAACTCAATCTTCTTTCTTTATTCTTTCTGTGTAATATGTATATGTATTTTCCGAGTATATTTTTTCCAAATATCCACTTACTAACAACAACAACAACAACCAAAGAAAAACCCCAAGAATATACAATTCTCTCTCTATCTCTTATTTGTCATGCACAAGAACTCAGCGCACCGACAACTGAAAACAAGAAAAACCTTCACAAAACAGAAAACTCCTCACTTTTTAGCTTTCATTACTAATACAAAACTAATTTATTATCTATTTGTGATCATTGAACCCATTGAATAAACGTAATTAAACGAGTTTGGCTGAACGCATTACAGGCTCAAGAACGTCACGGTTCGGCGGAGGATCGCATTCGGGGACTGGAGACGAATTTGGATGAGAAGAGCGCCGAGGTGGTAAGACTGAACCAGCGACTCAAAATGAATGAAGAGCATAATTTGCGCCTATCCTCGACGGTTGATAAACTGCTCTCCGAGTCCAATGAGCGCTTGGAGGTGCATCTGAAGGAACGCATGCGTGCGCTCGACGAGAAGAACGCTCTGACCCAGGAGCTGGAGAAGGCGCGTAAGGTGGCCGAGGAGCTGCATCACGAGAAGAGCGAAATAATGAAAGAGCTCTCCAAGACACGCCTCGAAATTGAGAATTTCAAGCGTCAGCTGCTTCAGCAAGAGATCGCCTACAATATACAGCAAACGGAGGCACTCACCCGCAGTCTATCGCCCAGCAGTGTTGTCGATGGCGGCAATGCGTTCACACGGAGCGCATCTCATGCCAGCTTCGAGACACATTCGCTGCGGCGTCAGAGCAAGTCTCGTCTGTCCGAGGAGAACGCACTGGCCCGCTCCATGGCCGAGCAAGAGTGGGAGAAGCTGCAAATGCAGCAGGCAGCCCAGCAGCAGGCATACGATCTAGTTGCCAGCGTTGCCGATTGCGATGATAGCGATGTGCTGTATGCGGCTGCCACGGCGGATATGATGTCGCCGTCGGGGCACACGGATGCACAAACGCTGGCCATGATGCTGCAGGAGCAGCTGGATGCCATCAACAATGAGATACGCCTCATCCAGGAGGAGAAACAATCGACAGAAGCTCGCGCTGAGGAGCTGGAGTCGCGTGTCGGCAGTCTGGAGCATGTGAATCTGTTGGCGCGCGGCCGATCCATGGACAGACAGAGTCCGCCCATGAGTGGGCGCAGTACGCCAAACAGTCCACAGCGCGATTTCATGCAAAAATATCATACGGTAAGGATTACAGCAACCGCTGGAACTCATAGATTAGAGATTCATTTCATGTTTCTTTGCCATCCTATCCAAGTTTAATAATTTACCCAAAAAAAACATAAAGCCACCTTTTACAAATTGCAATGTTTTAATAGATCTCTTTTAGCTAGCTTAATTTATACAATCTTGAACAAGTAGATTTAAGTAAAGCTGTGGAAATGTATTTTAAGTCAAATCCAAAGTGCCCATTTTCCAGTGGTTATTTTAAAATATGTTGAGACAGTTACTTTGCTATTTAAACATTTAAAAGTTAAACCCATCAGTTATCATCCCTTTTCAATATCCTCTTCCTTTCTAAAAATAGTGAAATAAGTAGTTATTTTAAAAATGGCACCTACATCTAAATGTCTATCAAATGGAATATATTTCTTATGCTAACTTGTATTCATTTGATTTTTATGCAGCTTAACTTGCCCGTGCTGTCGAGTGATGCTTCCCGCGAGGAGCTGCACGGCGGCATGTCCACCACAGGTGATTCCAGTTCGGGCGGCGCTGCTTCGCCGTTGACAGCACGCTCGATGCGCTTGGAGCGTGTTGCCCAGGCGCTGGCACACAGCCAGGAGGAGCTGCGACGCCGCACCATGGCACCCGCTGTTGCACCCCATGTGAATACCCATATGTCGCTGAGCAGTCACAGTTATGGCCTGTCGCCGCTAAGCTCGCGTTATGGCAGCCAAGAGTCGCTGCGTCACTACAACACCATGGGCTCCATGTCCATGCTGCAGACGCCAACGTCGGGCGTGTCGAGGGAGGCGGCGGCCGCTGCGGCCGTGCAAAAGAAGAAGGGCATTAAATCGTCGCTGGGTCGGTTCTTTAGCAAAAAAGAGAAGGTCAAGGGCGTCAAGGATACACTGCCAGATGGTTCGCCCAGCATGATGTCCATAGGCAATCTGTCTATTGGACTAAGTGAGGTCGATTCCAATTACGATGTCATGAGCATGACGGGCGGCATGATGCCGCGCATTGCCAGCGCACAGGGCTCCAAGATCAGCAGCGTTGACTACGGCAGGCAGAAGAAGTACGTTTTTTTTTTATTGTGCAAAATCAGTAATCTATTAACCAATTCATCTCTGCAGAGAACACGATTATCGCAACGATCTGCTAGGTGAGGCCATGAAAGCGGGTACGCCATTCGCCCTGTGGAACGGACCCACCATTGTCGCCTGGCTGGAGCTGTGGGTGGGCATGCCCGCCTGGTATGTAGCCGCCTGTCGCGCCAACGTCAAGTCTGGCGCAATTATGAGTGCGTTAAGCGATACGGAAATACAGCGGGAAATAGGTAAATGCACAGTGCGCAACAAATATGACACCTTTACTAAATTCAACTAATTTATTTGGCAGGCATTAGTAATCCTTTACATAGGCTAAAACTTAGGTTGGCCATACAGGAAATGGTTTCACTGACTTCCCCCTCAGCGCCACAAACATCACGCACCACACTGGCGTTTGGTATGTCACAGGAAAAGAAAAGTTCTCTTTTGCTTTTCCTAGATTATATTTGAAGAGTTTAGCTGGTATTAAATTTAAAAATTAAATTAATTTTCTAAAAACTTTGCAGGGGATATGAATCACGAGTGGATAGGCAATTATTGGTTGCCTGGGCTGGGACTGCCGCAATATCGCACAACGTTCATGGAGTGTCTAGTCGATGCGCGCATGTTGGATCATTTAACCAAGAAGGATTTGCGCGGCCAACTGAAAATGGTGGACAGCTTTCATCGCACCAGCCTGCAATATGGCATTTCAATGCTCAAGCGCTTGAACTATGATCGTACTGAGCTCGAGCACCGGCGCAAAATGAGCGAGAATGGGCTCTGCGATGTGCTGGTGTGGAGCAATGAGCGTGTCATACGCTGGGTCAGCAGCATAGGGCTGAAGGTGGGCTACAACTGCTGATACTTTACTCAAAATACAAACAAAACTAATCTAATCAATTCTTCTGATTATGATTTGATAGGAATATGCCAATAACTTGCTCGAATCGGGCGTGCATGGTGGTCTGATGGCGCTAGATGAGGGCTTCGATGCCACTGCGATGGGTCTGGCACTGCAAATACCCACACAAAATGCCCAGGTAAATGTTAAATTTATTTTATAACTAAATTTTGTACTAAATAAATATGTATTTTAGGCACGCCAAATACTCGATACGGAGTTTAGAAACTTGCTGCAAATTGCCACCGATCGTAGGCCGGATAGCGAACAGCGCAGCGCTTCCTGATGTAGCTACAGTCCGCCTACAACATCGGTGGATGAGTGAACAAATCTAAAATCTAAAACAAAAGTCAGCAACAGCAGAGCATAGCGCCAAACTTCCTAAGCGCTGCAGAAGACAACTAAATATGGATATTTATAATGAAAGAATGATGCAAAACAACAAACAACCAAACAAACCGACAAACAAACAACTAAGCCACAAAATTCTAACAAGAAAGACGCAACGCAAGAGACTCCCAGGCTCAGAAGATATACTGACTGGGCCCGAACCCCAGCATGATGCATGATGTCTAATCTATTTATATAAATACACACAAACACCCACGCATTCACACATATACACACACACAAATAGATAGTCATATAATCCATAACAAGACAATGTATACAAGACATAGCACATACTCGACGTAGGAAATACGGAATACGAAATACGTACATACGTACATACAAAGCGTGTATGTAAGTAATTTGTATGAGCGCCCTGCAGCTGTAGGCATGTACAAGTTTTAGATGCTAATCATTTTTATAATTGTTTAACTTCTTATATTAATACTTATTTTTTTTAACAAATGTGACATATATTATTTATGTTGTAGTATAATTGGGCTTGCAATAGACTAACAGTATTTTGTTTTAGCTGCAGAATTTACAGAGATGCGTGCTTCGAACCAAATTCAGAACCAAACTTGATTGTTATATAATTTTATAATGACATTATGTACAGTTTATTATTTTGTTTATCTCTATGCTTTTTTTACACAAGTTAACATAGTACGCTTTACATATGACATTATGATATGTTTTAGTTAACTTTTGTGTTGTTGGTCGTAATGCAAGGCGCTCGGATTGAGTTTAATTCAACTGAAGAACAACATGCACAACAATCAGGCCTATATAGTAAACTGCTGCATATATACATACAATTTATATAAATATATATACACGCCTAGTTTAATATACTCACATATAAAGCTCACTTATACATACATATATACAGCAAATATATAGGTATATATATTTATATATATGTATATATATATAAATGTATAATTAACATTATCAAGCATACGTGTAACTAACAAGAAAGTATTATAGAGCAGAGTGAAGTGAAGTGAAATTATTGAATGGAGTTGAAGGAAAAGTCACAAGCGCCCATTTATCAACTATTTACATATTGAAAGTCGAAATAGCGAAAAGCTTTAAAGGTAAACAAACCCTACAAGTCTACATAGTACTTAGCCTTTGCTTTTATGAGTAAAATAAAAACGTTAGGTATGCTACAAGTTTATATTTAAATATTTTGCATAAAACGTAATTGGCAAAAGTCGAAGCTCGAATTGCAGTCCCAATACCTTGGCTTAAAATTATAAATATGAAATATTCACGAAGCATATCCATTGTTTTTTAAAACAAAACCACCCTTTATTGTTTATTTAGTTTATACATACTTACAAAGACAAAGGAGGAAAATAAGAGAAATTATATAATTTTTGGACTTTGTTCATTCATACTAAAATAAATAAAAAAAAGTAAACAAGAACCACAAACACTAAGCAAATACTTGTAAAGCTCTTATGTACTTATATTCATACATACATACATACATACATGTACATCAAATATGTTGAAAGCACACAAACTGCCTGTTTTGCTAACATATTATTAGTTTTATGCAATGGGGTATTATAATTAAGTTTTTAATAATTTGAACAAAAACCAAAACGACAACTAACGCTTTGTCTCTAAGTATATATAAAACTTAAACAAATAACTTCATTTTCAACTGTATTAGCAAATTAAAAACATGTTCTTAAAAAACCAACAGCTATGACAATACACTAAACGTCAACAGGATACATTTGACTATATAAAATGAAATCATACAATCCAAGATAACTAATAACTAAAAAATAAAGTACAATTCTAGTACTATCTGCTAAGTAAAACATTTTAGTAACAATGAAGTGCTAGGTTTGTTAATTTCTACTTAATAATCTTTACGCTCTTCAGATGAAGAAATCTTGAAATTGGAAAGCTCATTTCGTTTTTTTGGTCACTTAAATGATTTCTGTTGACGCTTAGCGTGTTTAATAATGTACGTAATTGTAGCATTAAAAATCTATAAAAAAGCTAATCTAAATTTATAAAATACTAACGGAAAAATTAAGTTAATTTGAAGAATAATATTGGTTTAATTGTTAACTTTTGTTGAAAATACATTAAAAAAAATACACTTTACTAAAGTAAAACTAAATACAATATATACAGTCTATTATTATAAAACGAATTAAAACAGAACATGCATATGTACATATATTTATATAACATTGTGAGAAGAAAACTAACAATTTAGTAAAGGCAAAAACTCCGTTTAGGAGTTTTTTATATGTACCATATATATAAATTAAAATTTATTACAAAAAATATGTGCTGCGTTTTTGTAAAAATTGAAATTAAATATTAAAATCTAGCGCCAAGTAGATTTCTGTATCAGCAGTCACAATGTTGGTAACAGCTGTACTCTGTTATGTTGATGTTCTCCAGCTATGTTATCTGTTTACAGCACCGAAAAGTGTTTTTAAAGCGAACTAGATGAACGACAGTTCGAAACTTATTCGTTCATCTAGTTCAGTGATTCAAGTAAATGAGCTCGATTTCAGTGGTTCGATAAAACGACAGTGAGCAATAAAAACAAAGAATATATTATCAGACACGAAATTTGTTTACGCTGTAGTGTCCAATAAGTCAACGGAACAAGTCGATTATAATACCATCCGCGCTGCAATGGATGCCACATCAAGCTTAGCCGACAAGTTGGCATCGAAAACGGCCAGCAGCAACTCACTGGACAGCAGCTCCAAGTCAAGTTCCCTGGGTTCCAAGCAAGATGCTGAGAACGGTGTGCTGCGAGACACGCCCTTTGCCTATCTGGACGGTGAGGAGGATCAGGACCAAAAAAACGATGTAACCTATGTGTGTCCGTATCGTGGACCCGTTTTTGGTGCACTCACCATTACCAATTATCGCTTGTACTTTCGTTCACTGCCGCTGCGCGACCAAGAGCCCCCCGTCGTCGTCGATGTGCCGCTGGGTGTTATTGCTCGCGTTGAGAAAATCGGTGGCGCCACGTCGCGCGGCGAGAACAGTTATGGCATTGAGATATTCTGCAAGGATATGCGAAATCTACGCTTTGCGCACAAACAGCAAAATCACTCGCGTCGCACCGTATTCGAAAAATTGCAGTGGAATGCATTTCCGCTCTCCTACACGGGAAAACTGTTCGCCTTCACCCATGGGGCAGTGAGTGCCAGCTGGGATGGCTGGTCAGTGTATGAGCCGCTGGCGGAGCTGCGTCGGCTGGGCGTGCCCAACGATATGTGGCGGGCGACGAAACTTAACGAATCCTATGCCATTTGCGATAGCTATCCGGCTGTGTGGGCCGTACCCAAGGCCGCCTCGGATGACATTTTGCGTCGCGTTGCACAGTTTCGTTCGCGTTGCCGTCTGCCCGTCCTGTCCTGGATGAATCCACGGACGCAGGCAACCATAACGCGCTGCTCCCAGCCGCTGGTGGGCGTCAGTGGCAAACGGAATGCAGATGATGAGGCATATCTCAGCTACATTATGGAGGCCAATGCGCAGTCGGACAAGCTGACCATCATGGATGCGCGTCCCAGTGCGAATGCCATTGCCAATAAGGCCAAGGGCGGCGGCTATGAATCTGAGGATGCCTACAAGAATGTGGAGATTAATTTCCTAGACATACACAATATCCACGTTATGCGCGAGAGTTTGCGCAAGGTGAAGGAGGCCTGTTATCCAACCACCGATGACTCCAAATTTCAGTCGGTTATCGACAGCACCTTGTGGCTGAAGCACCTGTGCTGCGTCCTAGCTGGCGCTGTGCGCATTGTGGACAAGGTCGAGACAATGAGCACTTCTGTGGTGGTGCACTGCTCCGATGGCTGGGATCGCACTGCGCAGTTGACGGCTCTATCGATGCTACTCCTGGATCCGTATTATCGCACCGTGCGCGGTTTTGAGGTGCTCATCGAGAAGGAGTGGCTGTCGTTCGGTCACAAATTCCAGCAGCGTATCGGGCATGGCGACAACAAGCACTCGGATGCAGATCGCTCACCAGTGTTCCTTCAATTTATTGATTGCGTGTGGCAAGTGAGTTGGCAGTTTAAAAATGCCTTCGAGTTCAATGAGTATTTCCTCATTACCATTGTGGATCATCTGTATTCATGCCGCTTTGGAACCTTCTTGTGCAACACCGAGGCGGAGCGGGTCACAGATGGTAAGTCGAATTTTTATTAATTGATTAACAACTGTATTTATGTTGTAATCTTATTCATTTATTTAAATATTATTTTAGCATTTGCATTAGCTGTCTGTGCTTGTTGTGCAATCATTATAAAATAATAAAAATAATAATGATAACTTCCGATACCTAAAATTTAAATCATACTCATCGAATGCATTTCAGATCTGAAGCACAAGACAACATCACTGTGGACGCACATTAATTCCTCGCTGGATCAGTATCTGAATCCGCTGTTTCCAGCCTCCTCAGATCGGGCCGAGCTCGTGTTGCGTCCCATTGCCAGCACTCGGATCATACGTCTGTGGAAGGGTCTGTACTGCCGCTGGAATCCGGGATTGTGTACGCCACAGCATGGCTGCCAGCGCACAAGGGAGCTGCTATCCAAGCAAGATCAGCTCTTTAAGCATGTCAACGATCTGCGCCTGAAGCTCATCAATCGCATTGGCAATACGCAGACGACCACACGATTGGCGTCGCCCATGCGTTAACTGATAGTTTGTGTTCTGTTCTTAACTAGTTTGCAATAACTGTATTAACGACATTTACAATATTACATGTATTACGAAATATTTTAATCCAAAAATCTTGTGTTTAAGCATCTAATAAATAATAATACATCCACATATTTACTGTGTGTTGCATAACAATCTGTGAAAACTTGTGTGTGTGTTGTTTCTGAATTGCTGATAAGAAATACTTTTGTTTTCATTCATTTTCAATGACAATTTGCCGGCTGTTTGATTGATGCGATCAAGTTTTGCTTAATAAAGAATTTGTGTAATTATTATGTAAAACCAACTGCAACCATAACATAAATGTGTTTTTCCACATTAGCACAGATATTTTATCAGCAATTTTGCTGAAAATATTTAAATATACTTATGATTCAAGTAAATGATGTAATTAAATCGTAGCAAATACCAAGCAACTGTCAATTACAGAGTGCACTTTACTCGCAGCACTGCTGTATGCAATTTGACCCATGTACCGTTTTGTTTACACACATACATACATATATGCATACCCATACAAGCACATTAATTCATTGTCATTGCCAGTTAGCGTTGCCATCTGTTGCACACATTCCATTTTCATTCATAAAATTTACCGCACTTTGGCGCCTGCGCACTTGGTGCACCCCCATCCCACATTGCAACAATTTGATGACCATTTTGCGCCAAAAATTTAGAAACACAATCAGTACGTTTTCGCACGTTCATTAATGCAGTCGCATTGGGTCGACGACGAAACTTAAAAGTGATTGGCAGCGCGAAGCATACTAGTTACAGTTTAAACTGCTGCTGCTGTTAAGTGCATTAATTAACGAACTAAAAATATGAAACTATCAATAGTATTAAAATAATGCAGCTTAGATTAATGTTACTGCTAATTTTATTGTGCCTGGGAGGTGTGAGTAATGCCGGCGAAATATTGTTGCTCATTTCCTGTCCACAACAAAGCTATAAAAATTGTCGGGCACTGCGTGAAAATCTTCGCACACAACAACAACAAACGAGCTCTATCCCAGCGGATTATGATTATATTATTAAGGTGCACATAATGCATGAACTATTCAATTACTGGACTATGCTGGACGCGTTGCCGTATTTGCAAGGCAAGACACGTTTGCTAAACACAGACACCGATTGGATTATTTGGTGTCAGCACAACACGCACGTGTCTTCGCTGCGTGCCCTGCTCGACCAGCTACATCGTCGTGATGCGCAAGAGGTAAATAGCCGTCGCAAAAACAACAATGAAAATCTGTGAAAATAGATTCCAAGAAGGTTTACGGCTCGATAACTTGACAACTTGCCACAGTCCGAATACACATAAGACTCAATAAACGTCATAAGATACTTTTTGTTTATAAAACAATAAGATTGAAATGAACACTTTTGTATAGTTTAATTAAATTAAACGAGCTGAAATTGCAGTTTCTTAATTCATATTCACGTGTAAAAGAATTTTAATTTAGCAATCTCAACCTGATTTTTGTGCACTGTTCAAAAAATATTAAAATTTTTTGGAAATATTTTAAAACTATCAACAAAGCTCGTAAAAAAATAACAGATGGTAATATATGTTAGTTAACTTCATATAGAGGGAATATTATACAATAGTTGATTAGAAAACAAAAAACAAACTTTAAGTATTTAAAATATAAAGTTTACAAGGAAACTCCATTTCTATATAAAATTTAACCGCGATTTATGTGGGACTTTCAAGACAACAATGAGCATTACACTCTGCGATCAGAGGTATAAAAACTTATTTGAAAACCTTTAATTTTTCTATTTTTTAACATAGCTACAATTGTTTAAAAATAGATAAGAAATCGCAATGCTCAACTTTATTTTGGTATTTTCAGTTAGCTTATTATGGACACGCCTTGTACGATGCTGAGGCGACCATTGTGCATCATTTTGCCAATTACAAGGATCCAACATGGTTTCCATATCCCATGCTAAGTGCAGGCGTTGTGTTCACAGGTGCTCTGCTGCGTAGGTGAGTGCTAAGGGGCAGCTGACAACTTGCATCGTGTGGCCATAACTCTTCGTGAAACATGCATTTTCAGCCTAGTCGAACTTGTTGCTGCTAATGCCCCAAACGCCACAAGGCACAGCGAATTCGCCATAGATGCGGCTCATGAGCTGGCCCGATTCATTTTCGATAATTTAGCACCTGACGCGACAAACGATGGTGATGCCAACCGCAGCAGTTACAGTAAAAACATCCACATCGACAAAGAAGACGTTGGCTCTGCTGACATGTCGCAGCGCAAAATAATTTTGAAAAGTGCTGACTACATTTGTCCCTGGACGAACATGTCGCCAGTCGGGTCGTTGGTATCCCCGGAGACAGGCGCGAGACCAACTACAGCTACAACTACGACAAGAAAAGGCTTCTCCCATGTGCCTGCTCCGGCGACTGCTGAGCCTGTGTCTTGTGTGTTGCATGCAAAGCCGGAAGCGACTTCTGGGAATGCCGTGCATTGTGTGAGTTAAATTATGAGTGTACATCCACATGACGGGCTCAACATGAGATTCCGTTCAAAGAGTTGTAGCAGAAGTTTTACTTGAGGACTGTGTTAACATTTTTACTTAATTAATTTGTACAATTAAATCTGTGTCATTAGAATGATGACAACATGGACTTCAGAGTAACTTTCAATTTAAATGCGCTGATTGACACAGACTGCTCTGCAGTGTAATAAATCTGTTTGGAAAATGCAATGAAAAGATGTAGCACTAAGAAAAACAAGACAACTTATGAAATATTTCATAGACAAAATGAGTTTTCTATATGCCAAATGGAACCGAATGCTCTGTTTGATGTTGTGTCGATTTAAGTCAGTGCAAATATTGGTGCAGCTACGACTGTTGATAATTGGGCGGTGAGGCAATTAGCATTTGAAACCTATAACCATAAATTCTCTGACAACGGTCAAGCACAACACACAAACTGAAAACCGTTTCACTTCCACCCACAACAGGTGCACACAAGCAGCGCACACATCTATTTTGCAATCAAAACCTGTGCTAAATTCCATAAGGAGCGTATACCAATCATCGAACGCACCTGGGCACCCGATGCCATGCGGCGCAAATACTACAGCGATGTGGCAGGTAAACCGGCACAACAACAACAATAATAATAATAACAACAACAAATGCGAACGACAACGATGAGCGCAATTAAAGCAAATGTGGGGGGGTAAATGGATACACACGCACACACGCACACACACACAAACACACACAAACACAAACACACACTTGCAACACACAAAAACATAGGACAAGCTAAACAAACGCATGCAGCACGAAGCTGCATGACTGCCGGAACAGGAGTCATACAGCTTCCCGTTGCAGCAGTTGGAGCCATATTGAATATTCATTGACTTGTCTTTGCAACCTTCCGCCCCCATCTCAAATCAACAAACAAAACCAACAACTGCGACTACGACTACGACTACGACTACGACTACTTCAATGGCAACCGCAACAGACGCCGGCATCCCAACAATCAGCACTGGCCTGCCCAATGTACCAACAGGACATTGTGCCAAAACATTGGCAATTTTGCAATTATCCCTCAAGGATATTAACAACCAAACGGACATACGCTGGCTGATGCTTGTCGATGATGATACCCTGCTAAGGTGCGTCTCTCTCTCTCTCTCTCTCTCTCTCTCTCTCTCTTTCTCTATCTGTGCTTGTTTGTGTGCGTGTGTGTTTGTGTGAGCCACGTATTTTTGTGCGGCTTTCACGCCTCGCAGCACATTCAATTAAAATTATCATTGCTATTTTATACCCAGTGTCTATTTAAATTAAACGAAAAGGGTATCCTGAAGTTCAGCGACCCGATAAGGTACACACATACATATATCTCGTCTGTCTGTGTATGTTTATGTAAATGAACAAATATTCCCAAAAATATATTTATATATATAAATATTTCCTTAATCAGAACAATCTTCTGAGTCGGTTTGTCTTTTTGCATATGCTTATGTAAATTACGAGACAGATTACGTACAGTGATAACTCTCTTAACGGCCACTGCTCTTAGGCCAAAACTTGTTCCTATTTCTTGCTACAATTTAAATTCTCCAATCAAGAATGAAATTGCCTTTGAGCACAACTGATATGCAAAAGGGGTGTCTGCAAGTCGTTCACTCCCGACTAGAGCCGTCTAATTTTTTTTTTTTTTTTTTTATATTTCATTGATATCGATTAGCGGCATAAATCTCTTACAGCGTGCCCCGATTGAGCGCCCTGCTGAGCTGCTACAACTATACGGATCACATTTATCTGGGCGAACGATATGGCTATCGGCTGTATGCGCCGGATGGCTTCAATTATCATACTGGCGGAGCTGGCATTGTGGTCAGCGTGCCGCTTCTGCGGCTCATAGTGGAGCGCTGCAGTTGCCCGGTTGACAGTGCGCCGGACGACATGATACTTGGCTACTGTCTTCAGGCACTGGGCGTGCCGGCACTGCACGCGCCCAGCTTTCATCAGGCACGCCCACAGGACTATGCGAAGGAGCTGCTGCAGCTGAATACGCCCATTTCGTTTCACAAATATTGGCATACCTCGCCGGAGCACACATACAAGCGTTGGCTGAGCGACGCGCTGGGCAATGCCAGTGTGCGTCATGTGGCTGGCAAGGATCAGCAGGCTATGCCGCTAGAGCTGCTGCAGTTTTCCAATATGGCAACTGGCTTGGAAGGCAACTCTAAGCACCTCGATCTCTAAGGTGAGTGGCATACCAAACAAAAAAGAGAAATAAATAAATTACCACTGACCGTGGAAATTGGATAAATGTTGTCACCACAAAATTCATGTCTCGTCCAAATTTCAATTTGCTCTGTTTGGAGCCATCAAGCACCTGCCAAGCACACAAATGTCCCATTTTCTACACGAGAAAACTTTACCGTTTTCATGTCAAGAAGGGAGGGGGGGGGGGGGGGGGAGCGGCAGGCGCTGATTTATTCGTAGTTGTGTTTGTTTGTTTGCATTTGTGTATTGCGGTTTTTGTGTCACTTTAATTAGTGGAAATGTTCAAATGTGGTCTTTGCGGCGATGTTGCTGGAAATCTGTCAGACCTAAATGGAAACTAGATTTTCTGTATACGAATATTTCGACTATTTGCTGAACTGATATCTGATATTCTATATTCATTTACCTATTATTTTTAATTGTTTTGTAAAATTACTCAAAAAACATTTTATGTTGGTAACCAGACATATTCCATAAAAAATTGAACTTAATGTTTGTTTCTATTTCAGATAAAATATTGCTATCTCTTGGCTCCGAACTGAAAGACAGAGTTGAAATTGTGATTGAATTCAAACCAGTGGAAAAAGCAAATGTAATAAAGTGAATATCAAATATCTTTCAATCAAGCCGTTATTCATTCATCTTTCCATTTTGAATAGGGAATAAAGTTTGATATTCATTAGAAAATACGGTAGGAAAATTGTGGGATCTTTATTTTATGCAATTGCAATTATTCTTCAGCTTTAAATAACATTTGTTGAATTAAATATGAAAATCTTTTATTCTTTGCTTGTAAAATATATATCAAAAATGCTGAATGTTATGAAAAATATTTTGTGTTAGATAATGCAAAGCTAACTTAACAATTAATCTTATTTACTATTTTGTAAACAAAATTTTAAATTTGAAATTCAGAAACACAATGGTCATATACTTTTATTGATTTAATTTAAATTATATTAAATTTTTCTTACATTTTTCCTTATGGAATAATTATGTAAAACAAATTAGTATTCGGATTGAGTTTAACTATTAATATAGGTAATTTCTATTCAAAATTAAATGACTTAAAGGATATTTATCAGAGCCGACAAATCGTGAACATTCCTATTTACATCGAGTGCACAATTTACATTTAATTTCAATTTCGCCGACAGCCGTCATCCATATCACTTAAAACTTAAAGCATGGCGAAGCATTTCGAATGACTTTCGCACCTTACACTTACTTAAACCTCATTAAATGTAAATTTGTGCAAGCAGCCAGTCGAGGACAGTTGGGCTGCAGGGAGGGGGGCATCAACAGTTTACGCTTGACTGCATTATTCGAGTGGTTTATCCGTCGGTGGTTGGCTGGATGGGTGAACCGAACTGAGCTCAACTGAACTGAGTTAAGGATGTATCTTTGAGATACTCGCCGATAAATACACAAAGCGCTTCGTTTATCGGCCCACGCCGCATGGTTTATCAATGGGTGCCCCTTCAGCCTTCAACAGTCTTCAATGAAGACGCATACCGCAAGTGCATACATTATTCAGATACTAATCAATACTTTTCGCAAGTATCTAAAAGCAGTATGAGAGGTGCCTGGAGGGAGCCGAATTGGGCAACGTTGCTAAATAGGTGAAAACAATGTGTCAGCTAATTTGGTCGCTCTGACAATTGTAATTGCCTGTGGTTGTTTCCTTCTTAATATAATACTTTAATTATTCAACAAGTTAGTTAAAGCTTAGTCATGTTTTCGAATTGACCAACTTTAGGATATGCAAGGGAAAGTAACGCATTGAGGCTGTTTAATGAATATGAAGTACGCCTTGGAGTTAAGGAAATAATTTATTGCAAAAAAAAAAAAAAAATAGTAGAATCTAAATCATGTTTTAAATAAATAAATAGTTAAATTTCAGTTTGATTTACTACTTGCATGAATAGTGTTGCAACTAATGCACACAATCAAAAAAGGTAAGCTTTCATGGACCTTTTAAGTGCTTGTAAATTTTAGAATAACAATTTGAAATGCATTCGCATCTGTGGCACTCGCTTAACTACAGTGTGGATACTAAATTCCTGTCTCGCATCTGTTTAAAAACTATTGCATTTATATTGTGCTTATTTTTTGCTCATTTGCTCAGTGTGGCTTTTCTGGCTGCTTCGGCACGACACTCGACTTGCTTATCTCGTAGCTGGCAGAGCCAACACCTAGCAGAGGAGGCACATCCCCGTCTATCTCTACGTGTACGTGTGCATCCTGCCATTTCGTGGCCTAATTAGTTGCGGATTTTTCAATGAATGTGAAGCAGGCACGGCATGCCGGCAGTGCGACAAGTTGAATTTCAAATAAATTTAATTACCAACCATGTTGCAGTTAAATAAACGCTACATTTGTATGTACACATCCAAGTACTTATATAAACACATATGTTTGTATATTATCTATCGACGCCAAGGGTAGTCATCTTCCTCAGATTCAGATTCCGCATAGTCTTCAGGCACATTTCCAGTGTCATAGTCGTCATCATAATACCCATCATCTTCATCTTCTTCTACGGATGTTGCCTGCCTGGGACCCACAAAACTGATGGCATTCCGTGGCAGCAGTTGTATTTTGGCCAAATTGCGTTGCTTCTGGTTCTTGTAGTGCTGAAATAGTGCTGGCTGCATTGGATCACTGGGACTCCAGGGCAAGGCATTGAGTGCGGTAAGCGAAAGAGCTGCTGCAAATAAAAGTGAGTAAATGTCATTTTAGTATATTATAGAGTAATTAAAACTTAAATCTATTTTCCACATTTTAGGTAAATTTGGTTAATTTTACTTTTTGTTTATGGCATTACTGCTTATATAAGTAATATATAACATATATTATATATATATATATATATATAACATGCAACAACTTGCGCAAACATATCTTGAATATCTGCTTAAAGATATTTGGTAAACAACTGTAAAACGATTTTCACTCACCGAAACAAACCAGCACAACTGTCAGATGCATTTTAACAATACCAACTGCGGTAGCTTCGTGAATGCATTTGCGGTTTTATAACAAAATTTTGGAGCTGAGCTCATTTGTAACATTCATTTTGGATGCTGATTTTATGAGTGTTTAATGGAAAGTAAAAGTTGTCAACCTTTCTTTTACTGTCATTAAATTTCTTTTTGTTTTGTCAACGATTTTATGGTTACAGAACTTAAAATAGTTAAATGAATTTGACTTAATGTCTTATGCAGATTACAAGTTGCCTCCAAAACAATTTTAATTTCAGCTCGATACTTAGATATTTTACGGAAATACTCCATTTCTTAAATAATTTTCTCTTTTTCGGCTGGCACAGTTGAAGCATATTGCCTTTGAACTTCTTGTTGTTGCAAGTTTAATCTGCAAAATACATAAAAAAAAGAAACTCATAGTAAATGTCAAAAATTGTGCTTATTATCTTGAGAGTTTCATGCAGCATATTCTTTGGCATAAAATTACGGATTGTCCCTTTGGCAGCACCAACACATGCGCAAATGGTAGAGATTACATGGACATGGGTATTTTGCTTGTGGCTACTTGAAAGTAGATTATACGAAACACGCACAATGTCACGTCAGTGAAGGTCCAGCCTGGGTGGTGTTGGTTGCCATCCAGGCGTTAATCTTACTCCAAGCATCAAAAAGTTAAGCCACAAGAAAATGTTGCCCCCTCTAGCCAAAAACACAAAACGAAATGAAGCATGAAGAGAAATTGTTTAAAAAGATTTCCGTTCATACAATGTGCAACAAACTGAGTCTGGGAATTCGACTAGAATTGGGACCGTGTGGCTGCCTCCTCATAGTCTTTGTATTTCTTGGTGCAAGTTTTAGTTCAGCTCAGCTTTTAATTCCCATTTGAGTTTAGTCAATTCGTTGAGTTTTCTATTTGAGTTTTGCATTCTTAAACTCACTGGTGACTTTTTGATTTAATGTTTGTTGTCGATATAAAGGAATATTTCCGAGCAATTTCAAGTTCTTGAAAAAAAAAAAAACATTTTAAATCACAATAGAAATTAAGAGAAGAAGAATTACATTTGTAATATGCCAAACTAATGTATTTATTTTGAATTCTATGAATTTTAAATAAACATTGGTTTGTAGATCGTTAATATATTTATTATTCTAAAATTACAGGCAATTGAATATTTCTGCTTTAGATAATGGGTGAAGGATACCAAACTCATGTGGCGTATTTTACTCTTACTTTTCGCTTACCTTTAAGCTTCAACATTTGACGAGCTATTTTATTTTTTATTTTTTTTTTTTGAGTTAGAAAAACTTTTGTCGTTTCAGTTGCCTCTTAAATAGTGCTAAGAACTAAGTAACGCCATCATCAGCATGCCACTAATCTCACAATTTCTATCCAAACAAGTTTTGTTCAAGGTACAATTTTGCGCCTGTGTGTTTGCTCTTATGGTTGCTGGATATCATTCATTCATCAGTCAAAACTTGTGCAAGTTTTCAAGTCGCTGCCAGGCATTTGCCAGCCACAAAACAAAAAGCTCAAGCCCTGCCACCCGAACCCATTTAGATCAAAACAGGCAACTTCATTCAAATAAAACGCAAACGAAATCCTTGCAGTTAGGCAGCAATAAATTTCTGTGTCCATGTCTAAAGTTTAACTCGAGGAAAAACCATTTTGTGTCTATCAGGACATCTAATCTGCAGTCCGTGCAGCAACGCAAGCCAACTGCTGACTAACTGAACTCGAACCCATCCAACCAACTTACCACGTGCAATAAATTCCAAGGCGCAATGTCTGCACTATTTGTGGTGTGCCTCAAGACTTTGGTTTTCGGGCGGGTAACTAGTGAAAGGTGTGGTAGGCTAAGGAAGTCCATGTGGAGTTCGGAATTTTCTCTCACAGCTAAACACGTGCGACATACGTGATCAGATAAGGAATTAAAGCCGGCACAAACATGTGTAAAGTTGGCCAAATCGCGTCGCATTCCTTTGAAGCCCAACAACCATACGCACTCCCTGTGCTACCCGTCCGGCTCCTGCTCCTGCTCCTGCTCCTGAACCGTTTCCATTGTGGTTTTGGTAGCACTGACTGGCACAGTTTGACAGGCGGCGTAGACAACTTCGTTGCGCTAATTTACTTTAAATTGGTTTTTACGGCATTCGCTGCTTGTATCTGTGATAAATGACTGCAGGGTGTACTTGGTTGCCACACCACGCCCCCTAACCTTCGACCCCTGTCTTTCACATCCCATGCCAAGAAATGTTTTTGTTATCGCTAATGGCATCTGTGCTGTGTTTTTTATTGTGTTATTTTGTGTGTGCTACCACGTGGGTTAATAAATTGGTAAATAAAAATTAATGCAGCATAAATTACAAATAGCCAATTCACAAACTTGACGACGTCGCTCTTGACAAATTTCCTTTTGGCCACTTTTCTACACATTTTTTTTTAGCCATAATTAACGAGCAAAGTTTTTAACCTTTTGTGCAAGTTTTGTGCACCCCAGTCCAGTTCAGTCCAGTCCAGCCAAAGCCACAATATCGTTGTACCCATATTGGTTGCTTATCGTTACAAGCCCATCTCCAGTGGGCGTGGCATGTCAGCTAATGAGAGAGTGCGCGACTAGTCGAAAAGTTTTCTTTTCGCATTTTCATTGTGGCATAATTAATGAAGGCAACGTTAGTCAAAGTGTTTTCCCGATTAATCAGCAATGCTTTTGGCCCTCTAAAAGATTATTGTTCACCCAGTTTGTTGGTTGTGGGCTTCACTGTGGTAAACACCAAAATCGCATTGACCTGCTGTGCGTGGCATTCAATTGGTTACCATTTGTTAAATATTGTGGTCGACATATATATTTACATATAATTATGCACAGCTTTAGCTTAAATTAGACAAATAAATAAATAGCAGATCAAAGCCCTCCAGTTATTTCTGTATAGAATGGAATAGAATTAAATAATGTCCTCGATTTCCCTCATTTAACGTATCGCCTTTCTCTGCCAAAGAGATATGTTTTTAATAATTTGAACATAACATTTATATCTCACTATAAATATAAACTTACAAAATTTAAGAATTTATAATCACTTAATAAATGTACGATTTCCCACTCATTTTTCAGCCAACATCTAAAAATCAAAAATATTTATTTTAATATGTATTATGATCACGATTCCTGAAAATCTGGTTGCAAAACAATTTCGCACATTTGATATTAGATTTTTAGAAAATTTGTTATGCGTTGTGCAACGCGCGACGGGGTAAAATAAATTTGTTGCACGTGACACTTTGAATGGCCACATCTATGGATTTTGAGGACTGTCAGCAATGTGTTTTTGACCTGGCCAATTGCACAATACTTTTGTTGATTCGTTTGTGGCACAAATTGGGTGCCACAAATGGACGCACATAAATCATGCGTGCGACAAAAATCGCTTGGCAAGTTTTCACGCACAATTGCCCACATTCTAAAGCTCCCCACCTGGAAAATTCAAAGTTTTAACAAGGGACTTTTGTTTTAATGTCAAAATTTCAAATGCATTAAATGTTTTTTTAAAAGAGGAAACAACAATTTGAAATATATTCTTCTATTGGAGAGTGGTATATTATAAACTTCTTTGGCCTCTAATTAACTTTAAGCTTTGCAGACCCAATTACTTTTTAGAAATAAATATTTTAATTGCTTGGTAAATATAAAAAATGATTTAAGTACTCGCTTAACTCCCTTAAGAATGTGAACTCAACATTTTGGCTTATATGATTTGCTAATGATTAAAAAATATGTATTTCCCAACGAATTCTTTTGGCTTACTTCGTGCTTTCATTAATAATTTGCATGAGTATGTTGCATCGACGCGTCAGCAAAGCGAACATTTTTAATAAATTCCCAACTTTTTGCACACGTTCAAAATAAAAAGAAGCGCGGCGAACCATCATTTGTTTTTATGTGTGAGATACTTGAAAGTTCATCCAAATGCTTTTAATGCGGCTTAGGGGTGGTGACCTGGCCACACCCACGCACTGTACGCCACTGAACAAGCGCGGAAAGCACTAATTAGTCAAGGATTTGGCTGCAGAGATGCGACCCAGCCCTCAATAAATCTAAAATGTAAAGCACGTTTCACGGTGTATTTAAAATAAACAAAACATCATTTTTTGCGCATATTTTGAGGCTGTCTTTAATAAAAAATATTTAAAAATATGCGCACGTACACAAAAAGTTCAACGAATTCTTGTTTATTATGGTGTGTTTTATGAGCCTTACAATAATTTTGTCTTGTGGTAAGGATAAATTGTCAAATGATTGTATTTAGTGAAATATGTGCATTAAAGCTTAACAACAAAATCATTTTCCGCATTATCTATGCTTTTGTTACATCATTTGTAATGCATATTCATTTGCAAATTTAATTACACCCGAGAATTGCACAAAATCAAACCACATTCAAATATCTATATTCAATCAGCCAGGATGCTCCTTCGAGAGAATGCAATTGTGTGTGCGTGTGTTTATGTGTGTTGTGTGTGTCCAAAAACAGTGTTACAGTTGCCTGTGCAATTAGGGACATTTTGTTAGAGTTTGACACTTGGAATTTTGATTAATGTATACTAAGAAATTTATGCATGAACTAGCAATGGATAAGGTCATAGAAAACTTATCTCATTATTACTAACGATTGCAAACCAATTGTTTCGTGTATCCGACCCAAACATGAATTACAATGCCTTATCCAAAAAATGCACATTCAATTAATTAGCATCTATTTACAGGACATAGGACACGACACAAGGCAAACGTGCATGACAAACTTCCGCTTTTCGGTTCGGTTAAATAAACGCAGGTTGCGGCCACTGGGCGTGGCTCAGCACAGCACAGCTTTTGGGGCAGAGTGGTTTGCTGCATTTGTGGCTTGTGTGCAGTTTTGTTTTCAGACCATTTCACAGGCACATACGAAAACGACTACGAGTAGAAAATTGAACAAATTTCTACGAAACAAAAATACGTGCAAAGTTTACAAAAAACAATTTTGTTGTGGCTTGGCCGCTTTCGCTGCAGCTCCTGCTGAGGTTGTTTAATTATTTGCCATTTATATGAGGATAAAACTTCTGCTTAGCATTTGGATTTGACAACTGATCTAGCTTTTGACGTTGATTTAATTTGAAATTTAAATTAATAAAAAGGCAACTCAATGTAATGAACCTTAAGTGAACATTTTCGTGTTTAATTTGTTATCTCTTTTAAGTGTTCCAACATAAAAGTTATAGAAATGGCATCGTATATTTTGTTCACCAACATATATTTTTAAAATGTGTGGTGCTTATTTTGCAGTGCTGCCACATAGCTAAAAACAAATGATTCCTTTCCTAGTGTTGCCAAATGGCTGTTTACACGCGAAGTTGGCTGCGCTACGAAAAACAGCTGTGAACCAAAGCAATCAGCCAGTTTGCGCAGTTCAAATAAAACGTGTTTACAATAGTTGAAATTGTTTTTGCTCAAAATAAAGCATACAGCATGACAGAAATTGAGGGCTACAGAGGTAGGTGTTTGGAAATTGTATTGACTTTATGTTAATAATAAAAAAATCTACATTTACAGTTGTGCCGTTGCGAATGTCGCCGGATGCCGAAAATTGTCACAGCGTTTACATGCGGGAGCATTTTATACGATTAATGGATCCCAACAAACCAAAAGGCCGCACGCTATTTTTGCTTAACGTGCCGCCCTACGTAACTGAGGAGAGTTTGCAAACCTTCTTTAAGACAGCCGGCAACGTGGAGAGCGTTTTATTTGCCGAGAAACCTGGACGCGATGAGACGACTAAGTGGTACCAAGGAATGGATGTACCCTTCTCAAATAAACAGACACCATTCAAGTTCAAAGTGGCCTATGTGGTATTCCAGAAGAGCAGCAGTATTGGCAGGGCGCTAGCTATACAGAGCCTCGATTTGTACAACAGCAGCGGCGAGTGCACCATCAAAACGGGCATGGAACTGTGGCACGAGGAATACGAGAACAACTTTATGCTAGATATAGAGAAGACCCAAGCAGCGATCGATGCCTACATGGCTGCCTACGATAAGAGCGAGCGAACCGCACTCGCAGCAGCCAAGGCAAGCGAAGCCGATCCTAATGGCTGGGTGACAGTGGGCAAAGAGGGACGCAATGCAGGATTCGAGCAAAAGGAATCCGTAATTGGTCGCATCGAAAGCAAGCTGCAAAAGGACAAGAAAACCAAGGAGCTGAAAAACTTTTACACATTTCAAATACGTGAAAGCAAAATGCAAAACATTGTAGAACTGCGCCAAAAATACGAAGAGGACAAGCGAAAAATAGAACTGCTGAAGCAATCGCGACGCTTTAGACCGTTTTAACAATGGCTAAGGTAATAAGTAGTACAATAAATCAAATAATCACAAATATATAATATTTTTATAAATGATTCATGCCAAGGTATGGGAGAGAAGCCTAACATAGTAAATATTTTTGCTTTGTTCTTATTCATAAGCTTGTGGATGCATAATATATTTGACATTAATATTGCTGTCCAATTTGAATTTTTAAAAACTGCTCCTCACTCAAACAGGTTGATCTGCAAAATAAATGAGAGATCTTTTCTCTGCTACTAAGACTATTGAATGAAAGAAAATCCGTATGGCCATTTGTTATTAATTATCGATCACTTTCATGAATAGTTTCCACAAATCATTTTATCTGAGGTCAATAGGTGCAACCGGCGTGATAATTAAATTAGTAAGTGAAACGTGAAAAAATATTCACAAATACCAAGCACCTACAAAAAAACACGTTGCAGCAAAATGTGTGTGCAAGCAAAGGTTAAAAGTTGAAGAAGGAAAAAAAGTTAGGGAATAAGTGCGCGAATATGTTGAATATGAGTTGCATGACATGACCGCTGGCCAAAATCCTCATAAATTTATGGCATTGACACTTTGCCGCGACTAAATCCTGGCCTGGCCTGCCATAATTTCACGGCAATGCCATAACTTACATGCATATGCCGTCCCGCAGTTGGGCTCAAGGAGGTGGCCATAAAAGCGCATAAAAAGCAAACAAAAAGCCTGAAGAAATACAAAAACAACAACAACAGCAACAACAACAGCAGCAGCAGCAAAAAGAAGCAGCGCAGCGCAGCGCTTATTGTGTGATAATCGCATATGGTTTATGTTAATTTGAGAAATGATAAAAATATTTCGCTTATCAATTTTAATCATCATAATCGTCGCGTTGCCATCGTCGCGACACAGACTCCAACCAGCACAGACCTCGCTCCAGGCCCAGCCTGGCACAGCACGCGATCCGGATCCGTAGCCTTTGCTGCCGCTGCTGCTGCTGCTGCTGTAGCTGTTGTTGTAGTCATGAGAGAAGTGCATGAGACTTTTAGGCTTAATGTGGCGCGCGTAAATTTCCAATTCCAACCATCTACCAAACTGGGTAATCGGAGAGTCTGGCTCCGAGTGAAATACAAACGAGGTACGCGTTGGATAACGCATATGCGCGAACAACGTGGCCATTGTCGGATTTGTTGTCGTTGTTGTTGTTGTTGTTGTATGCTTGTCATTGGCTGTGGGGGCATGGCCTACTGTGGAGCCTTAAGACAGCAACACATTCATAATTTCTTCCGATTTGTATCGTTTTTAAACATTTTAAATTGATTAAAACGCGATAAATCATAATCGGCCAGTATCTTCTGAAACTCTTTGGGGGCTTGTCGAGTGGAACGTCTGCGTCTGCGACTGCGACTGCGACCGGGTGATGGAACGATTTATGAGCCTTGAACATAATAAAGTGTTAACGGAACGAGTTATTAAGGTAATCTGAATGCGCATAAGTTAATAAAAGCTCGTTGCACTTTCGTTATGGCTGCGACGATTTGCATTGGAGTTGCGTTGCTGGCAGCGTCTAAGGTTGCATAGGCCCCGTTGCGGACACACACAATATGTCGAAAAATATAACATAAAACGACCACACGTACGTCTCCCATGCTGCGCAGCAGGACGCCGGCTCAGCTCCAGACGCTCCAGAGACCGAAAAAAAAAAGAAATACAAAAAAAAAAAACAAAAAAAAAACACAAACGCCGTGTCTTGTGAGCAGAACAATCAATAAATTTGAACACGTGAGCGGGACGCGAATGCAGACAACAGCAACAACAGCAACAACAGCAACAACAGCAACAGCAGCAGCAACAACAACAACAACAGCAACATCAACAACTTAACGGCAACAACATAACAACAGCAACGAGTACAGCGCGATAAGTGATCGCCGTGTCGACTGATTGGCCACAAACAACAGCAACAACAAAGTGCACAGATATTTTTTTGTTTTTGGTTTTTTGCAGGTCGGAGCTATTTGTAGCTAAACATGCAGGAAGTTATTAGTTGCTATGAATTGTTAGTCTTGACTCCAGTGGATGTTAAGTTAATTGAGTTAAATATTGAACAAAATTGATCGTTTCGATTATTGGCAATCGTAAAGCAAATACCACAAAGATAAAGATCGGTGTTACATATTTATCATTTATAATTTCAACCTAAACATTTGAGGTGATTTGTTATGTTCATTTTATTCAGATTGTAAGTGTTAAATAGCTTCAAAAGTAGACTGCGCTAAATTCAACAACTTAATGGAAACTTAGCAACTGAAAAAACACTTTACTCAAGTTCAGGCACAGCCCGAAGATTATTGGGCTTATTGGTAGTGGGTGAATATTTGTTGGTGGGTTTGCGAATTGTCGTCTACTTGGCAACTCAATAACAATCCCCAAAATTATACCAAGTCGTTGTATCGACATCATCCATCATGACTGGCATTCTGCGTGCCGCCGGAGCACCGTATAAATTGTGTCGCCTCGAATTGGCCACCACCTCGCGATAGCGACGCACCGGAGCACGTGCCATATGCAGCTCCATTAGCTCCCATTCGTTAATGTCCTGGAAGACGGAGCGCAGCATATGCATGCGTCCCAATAGTTCCGTCTCGCGCAGACCTTCGTAATTGCGTCCAGTGCGTGAGCGAAAGGATTTGTAGACCTCACTCTGCTCCTTCGTTTCGGTTGCCACTTGCAGCTCCTTGCGGTAGAGCGCTCGTATGCCACGACCCAAATGACGAATGTGCTCAAAGTCGCGTATATTCAAAGCCACCAAGGCGATGGCATCCAGATTGAGCAGCTTGTGCCCATCGATATAGTTCTCCCTGAAGGTTTGCTGTGAATGCACTTTATGGAAGATTTTCAATTCGCAAAGCAACTTAATGTAAACTCACCTCATACTCCGGATAGCCAAATTCACGGAGCCATTCAGCCACCTCATTTATGCTCCACTTGAAAACCTCGGTGCGCCCCTGGGCATCCACGACAGCGGCACACAGATTGAAAAGGGAGTCTGGTGAGGCTCTAAACGAGAGCGGCACATCGTGCTTATCGTACTCCACTTCGGGATACATATAGCTCGGATAGCGAAAAGAAAAATCCTGTTCCTCATCACAGTCAGCTGGTTCGCTGATGCTCAGGTTTTCTATATCAAAATTGCGTCGAAACTGCGGCGTCGATGCCGACGACGACGTGGAAGACGACGACTCCATTCGAGCGGATGACACGTACTGTATCCTACCTAACCCAAATTTAGTTGCCCCAAGTCAATCTGATTGCGGTTTTCCCCCAAGAATATCCTGTTCGTGATTGTTTACCTTGCTTGCTCGCGTTTTATGATACTCTTCAGTCTGGAATGCTTTCACTATATCATGTGGTTCAAAAGGTGCTTGTGAGTTCACAAGCAATTAGAAACTAGATTTGTACAAATTATTGAAAATCATTTATTTAAAATAAGTGAAAAATAAGAAATGAATTCATTACATTTTGGAAAGTATATCCTTTTTTGGCATTATAAATATATTTAATCAATATATAAAAATTAATATACAAACAAATTTAAGATACTTATAAGGTTAACAGATCCATTTCTTAACTAAGGTTTACCTTAAAAATTGTGAAATTTACGTAAAACCGATTTATCCATAAAAAGTACATTTGTTTTTTTTTTTTTTTTTTTTTTGCCAAGAAGCGCAAAAATATGCTAAGGGTATTAAAACTTTTCTAATTTACGTTAACTTGCTGTTCTTTCATTTTCTTTTCCCGTGATTGCATTTGCATATCAGTTGTTTTATTCGGGGTCAATTGGGTGGTTGCGGAGGGGACGGAATTCGTTGCCGCATTATGTGCTACGTACCGTCACGTCAGGACTCCTATTAATAAAACGAACTTTGCTTCACAGTATTTGCGATTCCACTTTTCTTTCCTTTTTTTTTGGTACTGATTGTTGGTAAATATTCTGCGAGTTCGCAAAGAACATTTAATGGGTCACAACATTTTAAGGAGCATGCAATTGCAATTGAATGAATTGTTTATGTTGCAGTTCTTAGAATGCGAATAGATTTATGAGGCGAACAAGCGCTCGACACCGTTACCCACTTTATTAACAGGCCAGACAACATGGAATTGTGTTGTGCAGAGATCACTCAATTCCAGACAAGTTGGGCATGTGCCCATGCCCATGTGCCGAAAAGAGATAAAACATCGTTGGCGATATCGTCTGTGGCTCCGCCCACTTGCAACGGACGGCTCGCATTGGCTGCCGGCTGCCATGCTGCCTCTCTCCGTATGGTGTAGGCGCTGTAGGCGCTCTAGGGAGCTGTGAGTCAGTGTGTGCCTGCTGGCTTCGATGTGTGCGTGCCTAGCACGGCAACATATGGAGAAATCGGTAAACAAATCTCAATAGCGATCAATGAACGATCTCTGGCTGAGCTAATGACACAGCATTCTGTTTGGTTGTATGTAAACAGCCAAACCGTGCACAGAGCCAGTTTCCCATGTGAGCAACAGTGGGCAAAATTTGACGAAATAGTGATGGGATTAAAAGTGATTTGCAACGACAAAACTAGTAAATAAAATAGAGATCGACAACTTAAGAAGTTTTGCTTAATGATTGTAAATTAATCAGAATATGTAATTCGTCGCTTTAATTAATTTGGATTGATATTTTAATAGAAAATAATAAAAAATACATTGAACACAGTTTACTCTCCAAAAAATGATCATTTACTTAATCTCAATTATTATTTTATTTTCAATATGTATCATGTCATTAACATGTATTTCACATCTTACTAAATTCATATTTCTCTTAAATGAAAAAAATAACAAAATGTGTAAGGATTGCTTTTCCACACTAATCGTTTGTGTTTGCCACAATATTGCCCACTGTATCGATCCACACACAATCACTGAGATTTACTTCAACACAATACTTACTCGTGTATGCGCCCAGCGGCAATCGATGATCGCTGGTTGGGTTTGCTCCCGGGCCGGGTCCACTTAGTTCCGTGTGGGTTGTCTTAGCAAACGGTTTAAGCTTGACGCGCCCCCAACATTTTGTGCACTCGCCTCTTTCGATATTCTTTTATAGCGACGGTGTTTTCCACGTGACATGATCATCAATTTATGCTGTTTCCGATTAGCAGGCATAAACTGAGCAATGTTACTACACGAAAGTGCCAATATGGAACAGAGTGTGCCCGAGAATCTCAGCACGCATGTTTTTAGCGACTGTGAAATGAAGTTGCAGGTGCCCATCCGCGATCCCGTCGATGTGAGTGAGAATGGCTGCAACTCGAACAGTGATTTGCCAACCAAAGATTCGGCCTCGACGCCAAGTCCTGCAGCAAGTGTAATCAATTCGAACACATCAGTCATCAGCAGCAACAGCAGCACAACCAAAGTCAAACTAAGTTTCAGTGTCGATCGTTTGTTAAGCGCCGAGCGCACCAACTCTTCGGCATCCCTAAGCCCAACGTCCTCAAGACAATGCTGTGATGGCAGTGTCTTTGCCTGCTGCACATTTCCAAGCTGCTTTGCACACTCCACGGAAGCTGCTAAGCATGCTGCAGTCTCAGCTCCTCCGCAAGTGCTGACAAATACACACGCCTACTCCTATGCGGGATTAGATAACTTCTATCCGGGATTATATAATGATTACAAGTCTGTGTTAAGACCCACCCCCATTCGTGCCGCTGAGCATGGTAAGAACAATTATGCCAATTTACATTTTAAATGGTAAAAATATGAATCGTTAAATTTAGTTTAGAAATAGTTTGCAGTTATAAAATATTGACTTGTGTTTGCAATTTAGAATGAAGAATCCATTTTGTTTTATCACTTTTAATTTTCTGAATTAAGAAATCCAATTGAGCAACTTACTTAAATTGATTCTGATTGACAAATTAATTGCCACAATCTTATGCATAGTTAAAAAATACACAGCTTATCGTAGCTTAATCCTTGTGATTGATATTAATAAATGATCTCCAGTCAGTCATGCAATTAAGTACCTTGAATTAATATAATCTAGGCAAATGTTATTATCAAAGTAAAGATGGTCGTCATTATAGGATTGGCAATTAACAAGCACTAAGAAGAGTTATTAACAGATTTAACATAGCTACAAAAAAACAATATATGTATAACAATATTTGATTAATAGGTGCAGGTTATTATTCTCTTTGAAAGTTCAATATCCCCTCACTATCGATGCTGGACAACCTTTGCAAACAATCTTCCGTCATGATCAAAAGAATTTTTCCCATTTGCCAATCAAATTCGGACACATTCTTTGCACCCACTCATTATAAACTGCAATGCAATCGGCATTGTAAAATAACAGATACAAAATGTACATTCCGGAGAAAACTGGAAGCACTTTTAGTCTCAACCAAATGGTTGGGCCATAAATCGTACGTTTTTATTAGAATTATTAGTTGATCTGTGGCCATATTGTGCAATATTATTGTAGCCAACTGTTTGTGGCTCGTTCTTGACGAAAACAATTCGTTTGTTGAAATCGACAAATCGACAAAGATATCTCCTCAACGTCGGTCCGTATTTACGTTACTTCCTGCTGTTTTGTATATCAGGGGACGACTCATGGACTGCCTGCCTGCTTACCAGCCATGCACTTTGATCTTGTTTATATGAAAAATAGTGAGAAATATGTTTTTTTTTTCTTGTCTATTGTAGATTGGTATTGTTTAACATGTTGTTTGCCTTTTTGCTGGAGCTCTTTACAAATATGTTCGGCTACCTCGATTGTTTTAAATACAATTCTTATCAAGAGGGTGTTAAATAGCTGAGAGCCTCAATTGATACAGGCGTTGATGGGTGTAGCCCGGAAGTATGTGTTGCATTATGTCATCATATTGGGAATGATTGTGATGGAAAAGATGCCATAAAAATATCGAAATACTACAAAATCATTTTTTTAGATCATATTGATCAAAATCTTTTTTAAATCGCTTGACAATTAATTGAAGGGAACTCGTCATAATTGTTTATTCAAAACAAATTAATTAAAAAATTATTAAAAGCATTCCAACTTTCTTGTAATTGTGTTGTGGACTTCCTGAAAAGCTGCTCTTGATTTGATTCATCCATGTCAAAACCAGAAATGATATCATTCAACAACACTTTCGCCTAAATAGCACTTTAAAGTGGCCAACAAATTGGCGCCCCATGAAAACTAATTTGGCAGCCCATCAATTCGATGTGAACGTTTATGAAAATTATTATCAATATTAAATGATTCTTGAATCCATTTCCTACTGAGGGCGAAAATGAAGTGCCAATTAGCATGTGGCACTAAATTCGACATTTCCTCAATCAACAGCAAAGCGAAAAGTGAAAACCGAAAATAAAAAAATAAACAAGAGTTTGAAGTGTTTCATCAATCCTGTGCTACATTAAATAAATTAAATTCAAAAGAACAAAACCGAAATTAACAACAATTTATGAACAAATTAGAATTCAGACTTAAAAATAAACTGCCTACGCTGGCAGCATCAATTGAAAACTGCTAGAAGCGAATTTGTTTATTTGCTTGAGCAATTGGCCCCGTCACTCAGGGGCAGCCAATCCATCCAACCATATATAATGAATTGTTCCGTTCATCTAAGCGCTTTTTAGCCATGGCCGAAAGGAGCCGAATCTTATCTGATAGATTGGGGCGCCGCGCGGCCAACTACTGTGGCTGAATGTGAATGCTGCCGTTTAAGTTAATGACATGCAGCATTCTTCTGACGGACTGACTGAAGAACTGGCAAACTGACTGATTGAAGCTATGCGGTATTTTAAGGGGCAATGCGAGGCCAACTATTTACATAGCCACCCACTGTGGTGGCCCAGGCTCACCCAGCTACCTGTGGTGCCAAAGTTATTTTACCAATTGCGTACAGATGATATCTCTAGTGAAAAAATTGAGACAGAAAGAGAGAAAGAGCGAGACAGAGAGAGAGAGAGAGAGAGAGAGAGAGAGAGACTTGTAAGCTTTAGGGACCTGCTCTAAGCATTCAGTTTTGATGGATTGATCGCATCGCATCGCACATCATAAAAAACCATAGCCACCAGGCAGTCACAGAACCATTCGACTCCAGGTTCTCCATTCTATCTCAACAGCCTAGTATTTGTTGCTGTTTGCTTGTTGCTGTTGCTGTTGCTGTTGTTGCATGGGTGTTGAGTAGTTTGTTTGATTGTTTTTCCCTTCGGCCTGGCGGTCGATCGATCGATGGATCGTTGAAGATCTCTTTTCTCTTTTTGTTGTTGTTCTTCTGCTTGTCTTTGTGCTTATTTATGCATCGTTTGGGATAAATGCTGCGGGTCGGGGCCAATAATTTGGCGCCGCTTGCCTAATTAATTAACAATTTATATGTTAATCCAATTGCTTGTGTCTTCCTCCACAGCGATGTGATCAATGATCAACACAAAGTATTCGTGTTGGCCGAATTTAAAACATATTGTTTTAAGTAAAGTTTGTCATAGTATTCAGCACTGTTCCCAGCAGCTGGAGAGCTTTCACTTACCCATGCCAGCCTGTGACTGTTTTCTTTATACATTATTGAATGATTTTCTTCGCTTCAGGTTAGGTCGATATCAACACATCACTTTGATCAATTATCTACTTATTGTTGTTCAATATACATTCAACGCTTTCGATCTTGATCATGGAAATATAATACTGATGATAGCTAATTGAATTTTAGTCTGACTTTGTCTTTTTTTTTATTTCAAATGCATAAAATCAAATAAAATAATCATCTTGATAACAAATTATACAAATTTTGGAGATTATTTTCTGCTAATTTGTTCATTTTTCATCAATCAGATAAGAATCATTTATAAGCAATAAAGAGTCTTGTTTAAATCATTTAAACCATTTCAAATATCTGTAATCAGTTGGCATTTTATCATCCACAACGTTGATAAACATTCAACAAAGTTGAAACTTCAACAAATCTGAGCATAAATTTAAATAATAATAAAAATAATTTAGATATGAAATAAATATATATTCATATATTTGTATACATATAAATATTAATATCGACATAGCTTTTAATGCCGCAGCGTGAATTTTAATTGAAAAATTGTCTGATTGTGATGTTTTTTTTAACACCTCAGACTGAAGACTATATTGAAATCCAGATATACAAAACCATTTCCAAATAATGAAGTCCAGTTGGCATCCATTTTTGTACATGTTTCCCATTTAGTCTTTGCGTTCTCATTCTCATCAGGGTCATAGATATGTTTTGCTTATGCACCTGCTGCCCACATGGCTTAAGGAGCTTGTTACCCCCTCGCGTATCTCTTATTATGGCAATTAATCGCCTTGCACTCGAAATGCATTCAATTGTTTACTCAAAAAGTGAACTGGCAAAATATTCGCTAGCCCATAAATACAATTGCACAGTGCAAATAAATCGATATAATTTAAGGCGGGCCGTCAATTTGTTAATAGCCACAAATATTCAGGATGCGGATGTTGGCCAGACCAAGACTGAGTGGTTAATGATTTAAGATGTACCGCAAAAATTATTACAACTCATTAAGATATTTACCGCATCGAGGTGCTTGACCGAAATGTATCTTGTTTACAAATGTATCTGTGTGTGAGATATGGCAATTAAAGGCTCGCTGGGGTGTTGAAAATCAATGGAAACTCATTATAACAAACCGGCGGCAGTTGACATAAACCAAATGCTGCCAATTAAGATAAAGGCGTGCTCGTTATTGCACTTGCAGTTGCAGATACAGATATACAGTTGAGATACAGATACAATTGTAGTTAAGCATTTTCGTTGCAATGTAAATACACATTGGATCGCTTGAGTTTTGAGTAAATAAAATGCACCATGAAAAATAATTAGACGCACGCCGCGTGTACAAACAAATTGGAAATTGATTACGCATTGTAAAAATCGTGCGCACAGTTTATAAAAAACCAATAAAAATGCATAGACTAGTTAAAGCGTTGACCGACAAAAAAAAAAAAAACGTAAAAAGAAATGTATTTCATGAATTGCTGTGCAGTACGCATATTTAAAAAACATTTAACCGCAAAACACACACTTGGACCAGGTCCCAATTCTCTAGTCTCAGCCACATCTCGTGCCCCATGTCGTGCTCGATTACCCCAAATAATTTTTTTGGTCCGCTAAGAGGTATTTGCTTATGTGTGTTTTGTTGTTGATTTTTTGGCAGTGTGGTGTAAACAATTTGTTTAGCCGCAACGCTGATTATTTCCAATTAAGTGAAAATTTTATTATAAACAAACTCATTTAAATATTTCCAACGTGCGTTTCATTGAAAATAATTTACTCAAGCATTTTTGTGAAAATTGTGTTTTAATATTTTCTCATGTCGAATATTATTGAGTTTTAGACTCTGCGATTAGGGAAATGCGTAAATTGTATTGCAATATATATTTTTACCCCGGCGGATATAGGCTTGCACATAAATATGTGTGGAGGATGTTAGATGCCGAGTTGTAAAAACAAATAAAGTAGTGTGAAACTAAAGTTTCGGTTAAAAGCATTTCCTGAAACACAAATACTTAGGGAACACAAATAAATACTATCCTACGCGTAAGTAGGCAAATAGATAAAAATTATTCGAGATCTGATAAAATTAAAAATCTTTTGTGCTACGTAAATAACTATTAAATTATTTGCTAATTACCCATTTTGTTCAGTCAATTTAACCGCAAATAAAATAGGAGATATTTCCGATCCCATTAAGTATATACATTAGTTTTGCTTAAATCAGAACAAAGAAATAAAAAATATACAACTTAAATACATTTGCAGTCTGAGGACCAAAATGCAAATGAATAACAATTATTATTATCCACTAGATAGAGTCACCTATAAGTGATAAAATTATCAGAAAATTTTACATTTTGTATATTGTGGAGGGAGATAACCAAAGTTTCATCAAAATATCTTTAAACACAAAAACTTAATTAACAAAGAAAAATATGAGCATTGCTATATTAACTAAGCTTTGCTGCTAATCAAAATAATATGTTCTTTATAGCATTGTCGAATTCACACTTTAATTATGTACTTATATAAACAGACTTAGACAACTTTTCTGTTCTACAGTGCGAATACGAAATGATCATTTTCCTTTTTCAACCCTTAACAGCAACTTTTCCCACCCTGGCAACTAACGCACTAATGCGATTCCATCAGCAGCAGCAACATCATCAGCAACATCAGCAGCAACAGCAACATATTCACCCGCAACACCAACACCAACATAAGGCAGCAATTTTGCTGAACAGCTCAACATCGGCGCTAAACGGCCTAAAGACGCTGCAGTTAACGCAGCAACAACGTTTTCTGGCCAAGAGTGCGCAGCAGCAGATGCTTGACATTCCTATAACGGCAACAGGTGCTGCCGGCACTTCACAAAATGGCGGGCACACACACAGCAACAACAGCAACAACAATGGCAGCAACAGTGCCAGCAACAATATGAACGGCAGCAACAGCAGCAGCAACAACAACAGTGGCAAACGCAAACGTTCCTGGTCACGTGCCGTCTTCACAAATCTGCAGCGCAAAGGACTCGAGATTCAATTCCAGCAACAGAAATATATAACTAAGCCAGATCGTCGCAAATTGGCGGCACGATTGAATCTCACAGATGCGCAGGTGAGTTGCGTGAATGAAATAAAAAGTATTCGCTAAACTCGTCGATTCACAGGTAAAGGTGTGGTTCCAGAATCGACGCATGAAATGGCGGCACACGCGAGAGAATCTCAAAAGCGGCCACGAAAAGCAGCCAACACAGCAAAACAATGGAGCCGGAAACGGAGCGGGTGCTGCCAAGCAGCCAATATTGATAACGACTGGATTGGTCGCTGCCAGGCTGCACGAGCCGTTGGAGTACAGCTCCGACAGTTGCTCCAGTGTGGATCTAAGCGAACGAGCCGACGACGATGATAATATTGAAATAGATGTAGTCGAGTAACGATTGAAAACATTTATGTATATATTCCTCCAGACTCATGCATTCAAAGTGTGAAATTCTGATGCAAAATGCTTATATTAAATTAAATTTACCTTACAAGAATTATGTTTTTTAATTATACCAATTGAAAGTAAGAGAAATGAACTAAATTACTTCATCATATTTATGCACATTAAATTATTGTACAAAATAAATTCAAATTTCAATCGATTAAAAAATATATGCATAGATTTGTATATATGTTAGTCATGTATTATTGTATTATTGTTTAAAAAAAAGCACGAATTTAAATTTTACTTATTATAAATTAATGAACAAAATGCATGTATAAATCATAGATTAAATGATACATTTTAAAAATAATCCAAAATCAAAAGACTCTTTATTTGTGTCAAACCTTGTTTGGGGCTGGACTGTGGGCTGTACTAAGAATAGTACCAGGCAAGTGGGATGATGAAATGAATAAGCTATTTTTTCTTCTTTCCCATTTTAACTGAGAATTCAACAATCCAATCGGTTAGAATCAACAGTTTGTTTTACTCAAACATTCTGCTCAGTTTAACAACAGAAAAAGGGCTGCCTATTTTTTCACCTGGTCCAATCAGTTTTGGAAAATTTTAGTATTCACACTAAGAAACTAATTAGACTGCTTAGTTGCGGACTGTAACGCCTTCAAGTATAATAAATGCCAAAGAAAATAGTTAGCACCTTCTTTTAACAAAGAAACTTAAGAGATTTGGAATCATTTTGCTTACATACAGTGCTCAATGCTCAATTGGTTAATAATTCAACCAATAAGCAGTCATATTCCATAATTCAAATGGTCTGACCAAGTACATTTATTCATTAGCTCATCATTTCATAATTGATAAAGCAATATATTAATTTTTAATAACAAAAACAAATTGCTGGCCATTTGCTCTCAGCGTTCTCTTTGCTCTCTTGCGGCGCTTACAATACAAACAACAAAGAACACGCAATGCCAATTTCTTATGCGTTCTCAACACATCAAGAACCGAAAATTTAATTAAGGGTATACCGCTGCGATCAGCAAAATATGAAACGGCGACGAGACCTTCTAATCTAGACAATGATAAAACCCGATACCGATGGCAACGCAAGACGACAACAGTTGGTCAACCGGAGGGGCATCTGCCGCAGCGGATCAGTGAGACAATTAGACAAACAGTGAGCGCAAATTATTGACGTACGACATTGAAATACTACTTCAAGTCTTAATAAAATTATTGTTGTACTCTCAAAAAGCGCATTGTCCCTTTGTGAACACGTTTGTCATGCAAGCAAATAGCGCTTTATGGTTTAAACGAATTCGATGGAATATTTTGCATATGTGTATTTTGCTAGTTTTAGAAGTTGGTTCCACTTAATTTCATCTTAATCGAATACAAAATTAAACTGGTAGTTTTTAAGACAACTTGTTATACATCTCCAAATAAATACTTTAGACAATAAAAAATCAAATACCAAAGAGTTTTTACAGGTTTTAAAAGTGTATTTACATCTCGTAACGTGTTAATTAAATTTTTGAGGTGGTTTAACACAGATGTATATAGAAGCTCCCCATATTTAGTTATATGTGTTTACTTTACAAGTTAATAGTGTATACAAGTATCGACCTGCCAAATGTTGTATTTTCTTAGTGGTGTTTTTAGAGCGCTTCGTTTGTTCAGTTTGTTGACGCTAAGCGCAGCGAGCGGTTGAAATTTCAGTTACTGGACGCGCGGCAATGTGACAGCTTAATTATTGAGCTAAAATAGTTTGATACGAACGCAGTCGGATCAGAGAACCTTATAGTAGAATTGCCATAAAATGGGCAATGTGCAAACGCGTCAGTTCGAGTCTCGCAATGCGACAAATAGACGAAGCAGTTAGTGATACAAAAATATAAAGTCTTATAGACAATCTTTGTCATCTCTCTCTTTCTCGCTGCCTTTCTATCATTTAAGGCATTCTTTGGAACTTTCGTTATCCCAACGCGACAAGGCGTCGCGATGATGTCGCCATGATAATACACAACTCCAGGCTGAGCATTGACGAGTGGTTAAATTTGCTGGATCTGCAGCAATATGAAGGTCAGTTTGGTCAGCAATTTTGACAGTATTTGCTCATGTGTCACACACATCCGCTCAATTAGACAACCTGAAAGCATATGCCACTGTCGATGATGTCGGAGACATTACCGACCGAGATCTGAAGCGTTTGGGCATCCGTAGTATAACCCATCGCCAGAAAATGCTCAACAGCTTGTTGGGCGTGCGGGCCAAGCGGCGGCAATCCATGAATCTGGAAGGTAAGTAATGCTATCAATATGATGATTTATTTGTAATCTAACTATAGCCACACTTTATCTGTCCAGCAATGCGTAGCGCGCCCTGTTCAGTGCCGCGTCGCAAGAGCTCCTGTCCGATGGTTTATCTAGATGCAAATTCAAGTGAATTGACAGACAGTAACGACAGCGGAGGTGCTGCAGCTGTGATTACCACCAAAAGTGGCAAGGTCTTAAAGCAATTGACTTTCGATGAAACGACAACAATGTGAGTAAAAAAGGGAGTAAATCATTAGGTTCTCAAAAAGCTTAAAAAGTGCCTGTATTTTCTGTGCTGTTTACCAATAGAACTGATTCAGCAAGAACTGGATTTAGCAAAAATATTAAAAACAAGTTGATAGCTTATCGGTTTTTAAGGCTTGCATTGCCTTCATCTTATATTCTGTTAGTATCTCGTACATAATTCCTATTTAGGCTTATGAAAATACCCATTTTAAATTTATGCTCAACTAACAATTCTGCAAAAATACGCGAATAAATTCAAACAGACCTTAAAAATACAAATTTAACTAAATAAGCCTATCGACGCAAATTGCCTGGGGTTGATTTAAGACTTTTCTTTTAAATTTTACGAGCCATCTGTTAAGTTCCACAATAATAGCATCCACATGCAATTACTGACATCCACAATGCCCTGCGCCTTTGCCCGCATTTGCCATTTCACATTTGATAACGACCACCTCTCCAGTCCCTTAAACGAATAAATTTCAATAACAAAAACTCTGCGCATGCCCCAAAGAATTTCCCATAAAAAATATAATCAACCCAATGCCGTTAGGCAGGCGGCAAAAATATCTTGAAGCAAAACCCAAACAAGTCGGGTAAAGCGAACAACCCTCACAAGGACATTCGACTTGTGCCAGGGTGGACTAAGCCAGGGCGCAGCGCAGACCGAATTTAGATGGCAAAGAGTGCAGACGAGCTGTGCAATAATAAAAGCCAAAGCACCATTTCAGCTAAGCCTGGGAAAAATTGAAATTTTTGTGCATTTTACTAGTCATACAAATTATACAAATTAAAACGAAACGTAAAACCAAAAGTTGTAATGCAAAACTTGTATTAAATATAAAGGCTATTAACCCCATACAAAAAAAAAAAACTTTTTAGGCGTGTCCTGCGTATATTTTCTGTAGCGAAAAAGAGTTTTAGCAAAATGGGCGTAGCAGGTGAGTGATAACACCTTGTAAATAAAAAACGGTAATATTATTTACTGTTCACATGTAAAAACATGAGTATAAAAGCCAGTCTGCATCCATCTTACTGAAAAAGTAAGAATTTGTATAATTTTACTATAATTGAATTCGTGTATGTTTTTTTTTTCTTTTGCACTTGAACTTCAGACAAAAGTTCACATATACCAAGGAACAATTTTTTGGGAAATTTACTCCCTGTTTCATCAAAAACCCGGTCGCTGGGCAATTCGCACAGCGCATAATACAAATTACCCATAATAAGGGAATTACACTCTCTCTCTCTCTCTCTCTCTCTCTCTTTCTCTCTCTCTGTCTCTCTTTTATTATTTGCAGCTATGAAGAATTGAAACCGCGCTCCAAGTGCAACAGTCCGCATTGGGGCAACACCGCCGACGACATGGAAAGCGGCAACAACAGCCACGCATCTACGCCAATTGCCGCCTCGCCCAACGCCAACGAGCAACAGGAGGCCATTGCACTGAAAAAGGCCCTCGAATGGGAGCTGAGTTTGGATGCTCGGGAATTGCGCTCGCATGCCTGGTACCATGGCGCGCTGCCCCGCCAGCGGGCCGAGGAAATTGTTCAGCGAGATGGCGATTTTCTGGTGCGGGATTGCGCCTCCCAGCCGGATAACTATGTCCTCACCTGCAGCAGCAAATCAGCTGTCTTGCATTTTGTGCTCAATAAGGTTAGTCATTTCTAAATCTTGCTGAAAGTTAACAAAGTGATTAGAATAAATGTAATCTGATGTTTAAGTTTAAAATAGATCAATGCAGTTTTATTGAGAGCCCTTTGCATAGGATGAGCTCTATTTATATCAAACTACTCTATAAATTATGTATGTTGATGAAACTTTGAAACCTCTTCTTTGCTGTAGGTATTTAAGGACATCAGCTACAGTATATACCTACTAACCACAACATATTGCATGTAATTTTTATTTTATTTTATTAACCTGATCTACCAACTCACTATCTTTTAGCTGGTTCTGCAGCCGGAGACTGTCTATGAGCGCGTGCAGTATCAGTTCGAGGAGGATGCCTTTGATACGGTGCCAGATCTAATTACGTTCTATGTGGGCTCGGGCAAGCCCATTTCTGCTGCATCAGGTGCTCTGATCCAATACCCATGCAATCGCACATATCCACTCTCGTTCTATGGCCACAAGATCGTGGGCAATCAGTTGCATACACAGATGCTGGCCGGACTACGTGGCCTGAGTCCACTGAATTCGCCCATGGGCAGCAGCACTACAGGTAGTGGCTCCACCATCTTTCGCTTTGGTCAGCTATCTGGAGATGCTCCTCCAGCAGCAGCACAGCCGGCGATACCATCCAGTCCGCACTGTTCGCCGCCACGGGTGTGTCGGGAAGTGCCACCACCTAGGCTGCCCTGCAAGAAGCAGCAGCGCTCCCAGAGCTTGACCCCCGCTCAGGCAATGGTTGTATGCAACATAAACAAGCAGCAGGAGCAGCAGCAGCAGCAGCATCAAGAAGCAACAAATGGACATAGCCTGACACGTTTTCAGACCATTGCACGCTGTAATCCCACCAGTGATTTGCAGCTGCAGCCACAACATGTGGATAGCAAGTTCACCACTCAATCTCTGCCGCGTCCGAGCACTTCGGCAGCGCAGGCATTGCGGCAGCAAGCAGCTGCACGAATTTGCAATTTGGCACGCAATTTCAGCCTGGATGCACCAGATCGAGCACCCAGCCCACCGCCCAAGCCACGCAAGGAACCAATGGCCGCAGTGTTGGCGTACCAGGCGAGCGGCTCCGATTCGGGCAATGGATCGGGAGATTCGGCGCCTGGCGACGTCGGCGAGCTGAGCATACAACGCGGCGGTGTCATCATTAAGAATCCGCGATTCATTACCAGCTCCGCCTCCAATGGTACGCTGAAGAGCTTCACTGAATTTGATGCCTTGGCTGCTGAGGAGCAACTATTCTCCATGCCCATTGAGGACTTTAAGCTGGTAAGCTTCTTAAAGATAGAGAGTTAGTAGTTCAAACTTAACTGACATATTGCCAAAGTGTCCATGGATTTACAAATAATATTTATAAACTAATATTAAAATTAATTTACTTTTTCTCTTATGCATTTCAGTGCAGCAAATTTGATTTTGAGAACTTTGTCACGTTGCTGCTTCCCTCAGTGGAGAACAAGCCACTGGATGGCGATGCACTGAACACTTTTAAGATGATGCTGCTAGAATCTGGACCCAAACTGCTGGCCGAGCACATTACACGCATCGATATTGGTTTATTTCTGGACGTGCCAGTCAATGAGTTGGATTTTTACCTCAGTTGTTCGGGCCTGGAGCTGTTGACGCTACCGCATGGCAAAGTGTTTCGCCAGGACATCATTGAGCGCACGCAGTGCATCAAGCTAATGGTAGCTGTCACCATACTCACTTGTCAAACGGATCTCGACCGAGCCGAGCTGCTCAGCAAGTGGATACAAATTGCGGTGGAAACGAAAACCGCGCTGGGAAATCTATTTGGATTTTGTGCGATTATGTTGGGCTTATGCATGCCGCAGGTGAGTTGAGATCTACTACAAAAGTATCAAACCTAATCGATTAAACAATTTAAAGATACAAAAACTGGATCAGGCATGGCACATTCTACGCCAAAAGTATACGGACAGCGCATTCACATTCGAGGCCAAGCTGCGCCCCACTTTGAGCAGCATGAATGAGGCTTCTAATCCACAGGCTCCGAATACCACAGTGCCCCATGTGCTGCTCTACGCTCTGCTCATTGACCGGCCCGTGATGGATATTATCAATCATGGCAATATGGATGAGCGTCCAGCGCTTTATAATACCTGCATTGATCCTTGGGAGTCGAAGGCCGATGATTTTGGCATGTCTATCAACTTTCTGCACTTGGATGCATCGCGTGGTTTTCTCAAGAATTTGGATTTATTTCGCAAGAATGCCAAGATCATTTTGGAGGAGGCAAGCACAAGGCTAGATGAACTGCTGTCGGATGCTTTTCGGTAGGTTGTATATTATTACAGTATTTAATCATTTTTACAATAGGATCCTTGAATTTTTAGCACCGAGTTTCACGTAAAGTTCCTGTGGGGCAGTTCGGGAGCCAGCGCCAAGCCCGAAGATCGACATGGAAAGCTCGAGAAGGTGCTAACACTGATGGCTGATAAATTTTGCAGCGTCAACGCTTAGTTATGTATAAATATAACCAAAAAAAAAACGGTCGATATTATATGGAATCTAGTTTCTAAGCTGATAATACCTACCACAATCAAAATCTGTATTCACATACGTCTCGTCTCTTATCTAGTCCCCTAATCCTCCTTTTTATCAACTCATCCACAGTTTCATCTATTTCCTTGTAATTTTGTGCTGTTTCTACCTCAGCCTAAGTGTGTATACTTTTATATACAATGAAAAAAATAGAAGCACTTTTGTTACAGTTCAAATAATTTATAAAAAAAAAACAAAAAAAAACAAATATTTACAATTTAGTTAAGCCAAGAAAATTACTAACAATTGTTAAAGCACTCCTTAACCCATCAAGTAACAACTTCAAGCTGGAAATAATCAAATTGTACTTACACCAAATGTAATCAACCCTCTAAGAGAGTTGGCAATATTAAGATAAAAAACATTAAAGCACACTACCAAAGGCATTTATAGTCTAGTACTTAACACACACATATAATCAACTAAATAAAGTATTATACATACTATAGATTGGACAATATACACATAATCAAATGCATCATCATGTACGTACATAAATATTTAAATGATTGGAAAACATATACTGATGAAATACTAATATAGATTTTTTGCAATTTTATAAGTGATAGTGCCGTAAATTTAAATAAAGAAAATAATGGAACTATTAAAACTACACACATTCATGGGTATTTATTATCAAAAGTACTTTGAACTTGAAGTATCTGACGGGACTTGAAAGGGAAAAATTAGCCAAGATAAATGTAGTACGTGATAGTTGAATAATATACTACAGTAGAAAGAAATAATTAATACGTTCGAATCTTTATTGTTAATAAATCAAGAAAGAATCTGATGTAGGATACGATACACATTTTCCAATGAAATTTAAAAACAATAACAAATGAAATAAAAATAGTTTTCATCGTAAGAAAAGGAAAGCTCAAAAAATCAACTACCTTAAATTAAGAAAATTACAAGTAAAATAATTATTCATTAGTATAGGCGATGGGGTATAAATAATACTTCAACTAATCGTGAAATAACGATAATAGGAAACCACTTATGTAGTGAAAAACAATTACTATGTGCATCAACTAAAACCGAGCACTGACTTTATCAGACACTCGAGTCCTTATCGGAATACATAAGAATACAAGTACTGCTTTATATATATATATATATATATATATGTATATATAAAGCGATCTAAGTGGCAGCCAAACCCAACACAATTCCATTGACATTGTGCACTGGGCAGAGCTGGCGAACAGTTGTAGTTTGAAGCGTGCGTCTGAAATTATTAAAAAGCGAGCTTAAAGCTTAACGTTTAAGCTCAAGCTTAAAAGCACATTTGTAAAATGAGCAACGCCACAGCTGATGCCGGCGGCGGTTTTCGCTGCACTCGCAAGCTGACATTAGCGATGGGCGGCTGTGTGATAATTTTGGTGATCGCGTTGACAGTCGGCCTCTGTGTAGGTCTCACCGGTGACAATGGCGTCGCAGAGGTGAGCTTTCGAAACTAGTAGACCAAGCTCAATTTCATCTGTGAACTCGAAATTCGCATTGGATTTATTTACTTTAATTGCTGCAGGATGGTCCCGTCTTCAGCATCGATCATGTGGCAAACACATTTCTTATGAATGGAAAACCATTTCGTTATGTCTCCGGATCGTTTCACTATTTCCGTGCCCTACCCGATGCCTGGAGGAGTCGCTTACGCACCATGCGAGCATCTGGTCTGAATGCATTGGATACGTGAGTAGTACCCATAGAGGATTATTGATCAAAAGAGTGTACTCAGTTGAAAGCCCTAGGACGTGACTATAGTTGACAACCAGCGAGCGTTGACTTTAAAACGCAATTTCAAGGCTATGGAAATCATCAATCAAAACAATGAATGGGCCACTCAACTGTGATTGCTGTGCTTTGTGCAAGTTGATGATAAATAACACAAGGCTACAAAGCTTATAATAATATTATACACACCTTGCTGAGTTGACTTTTAACACTTAAATATAATATAAATATACATGAGCAATTAAGAAATAGGAGTAAACTGAAAAAACTTTCTTCACAGCTACGTTGAATGGTCGCTGCACAATCCACACGATGGCGAATACGACTGGGAGGGCATTGCCGATGTAGTTAGGTTTCTGGAAATTGCTCAAGAGGAGGACTTTTATATTGTGCTTCGTCCCGGGCCCTACATCTGTGCCGAGCGAGATAACGTATGTATTTCATAAATGAAACAACAACTATAACAATCACTCAGCTCCAATGACCCCAATAACAACAACTACAACAACAGGGAGGCCTACCGCACTGGCTATTTACAAAATATCCAGACATTAAAGTGCGCACCAACGATCCCAACTACATTGCGGAGGTGGGCAAGTGGTACGCACAATTGATGCCACGTCTGAAGCATTTGCTATTTGGCAATGGGGGCAAGATCATTATGGTCCAGGTCGAGAATGAATATGGTGTGTACCACGCCTGCGATCATGACTATCTGAACTGGCTGCGCGATGAGACTAATAAATATGTGGAGAACAAGGCGCTATTGTTTACGGTGGACATACCCAATGAGAGGATGCACTGCGGCAAGATTGATAATGTATTTGCCACAACAGACTTTGGCATAGATCGCAGTGAGTGTACAAATATTAATACGATGGTGTTTTCCCGGTTTTCGACATTGTTTAGATTAGATCGGAATCTTTTTAAACACAGTTTAATGTGAGAATAATTTAGATTGTTATGTTTCAGATAATCAGATAATCATAATCAAGAAAGATTAATTCGAAAACATTTTTGGCCGCAATCTAATCTAATCTATGTTATGCTATCAGGTATACTAAACGGAGATGCACCTTTAGCATGGCAATTGTATAGGTCAATTTCAAGATTTCTTAGTTATCCAAAGTGCTTAATATTGTTTTATATTTGCAGTATTTGAGATCGACAAAATTTGGGAACTATTGCGCGGCATACAGCCGACGGGACCGTTGGTCAACTCGGAGTTCTATCCTGGTTGGCTGACGCACTGGCAAGAGATGAATCAGCGACGCGATGGAAAGGAGGTGGCCGACGCTCTAAAGTATGTTTTGCATGAAGTCTCAAATATATTCTTATGGTTTCACTTATTTCAGGAAGATACTCAGCTATGGTGCCAGCGTTAATCTCTACATGTTCTTTGGTGGCACCAATTTTGGCTTCACGGCCGGCGCCAACTATGATTTGGATGGAGGCATAGGCTATGCAGCGGATATAACCAGCTATGACTACGATGCTGTCATGGATGAGGCTGGCGGGGTGACTAACAAATATGAACTGGTCAAACAAGTGATAGGTGAAGTCCTCGAATTGCCCGACATAACACTGAATCCTGCCAAGCGTTTGAGCTATGGCAAAGTGGAGCTGACGCCAGCATTGGAGTTGCTCTCGGCAGAGGGACGCACTGCTCTATCCAAGGGCACACCCGTAAAGTCCGAGCAGCCCAAATCATTCGAGGAGATGGATCAGTATTCCGGGCTGGTGCTCTATGAGACAACGTTGCCCAGCATGGATCTAGATCCATCATTGCTACAGGTGGAGGAGCTGCGAGATCGTGCACATGTCTTTGTGGATCAACAGCTGGTAGGCACACTGTCCAGAGAGGCGCGTATTTATGCCCTGCCCCTAAGCAAGGGCTGGGGCAGCACACTGCAGCTGCTGGTAGAGAATCAGGGGCGCATCAACTACGATCGCGCCAATGATACGAAAGGCATCTTTGGCAAGGTGACGTTGCAGTTGCACAATGGTGGCGCTTTGTCACTGGACAGCTGGACAACCACTGGCTATCCACTGGAAGCGTATGCCATTGAGACATGGCGTAAGGATGCTGTAGCCCTAGATCCATCCATTGCTAAACAGCGTTTGTTGCGCACTGGTCCCATTGCCTATACGGGCAGCTTTGAGGTAACCGAAGTGGGCGATACTTATCTCAATACGGCCGGCTGGGGCAAAGGTGTGGCCTACGTTAATGGTTTCAACTTGGGACGCTACTGGCCGCTGGGTGGTCCACAAATTACGCTCTATGTGCCCAACGAACTCCTCAAAGTGGGCCAAAACTCTGTAGTATTACTTGAGTATCAGCGCTGCAATAAGACCAGCAACGGTTCCGAGCTGCCTGCAGTGCAATTTGATGCAGTGGCTCAGCTGGATGGGCAGTCTAGTGAGGCGTCGCTTAAATAGATTTTGCAATCATTTTCATTTTGTTATTTTTATTACAATTTACAAGCGTTTCATTATTTTTATTAGAAGCAGTTATTGATTTTGCTGTCGCAACAACAACCTTGACAAGCCGCTATTTATATTATAATAAACATTGCTTAACTAATTACAATTTTTAATTTGTTTTACTGACTGGCATTTTGTTTAACATAATTTAGCTCGTTTTCAATTGACTCATTCCGAATTCGGTACCATTTATTAAACTTCACGAATTTCTAGCTGCTCAAAATTGTCTGATTTCGTTCAGATTCTTTTAAATTATATATTAGCATTTGCTTATTATTATTATTATTATTATTTGTATTTGTTCTTTATATAAAATTTATTGGATTTTGCTCGTTATTGAAATTTTTGTGATTTTTGTTTTCTTTCGTACATTTTTAAGTCACGTGTTCATTGGCAAATGGAGATTCTGATTTGATATTTTTCATAAAAATACTTTTGATGCGATTTCTTGCATTTTGCACACAAAAAATATGTATTATTTTAGTTCTTTTAATAAACTTGTAAAGAGTATTAAGTACATTTAGTGTTTGAGGTTCTCAAAAGTATTTCAAAAATGTTAAAGAGACTCAGTTGGTTTTTTTAGTATAAATGCGTCAAAATTTCAGTAGATCTGCTTTATAGTAAAATATAATACATATATTTATATTATTGTTTAGTAGGGCAGTGTTGCATAGAAAAAAAGAAAAGGGTTTTCAAGAGATTCTCTTACATGTTTGCATTGAGTATAAGCACAATATAAGTTTTTCACCTTTTTCTCTCTCTTCATTTCCACTTTAAATGGAATATTCTATTAGATTTGCTAGCAAACGAATTTAATAATTTCCTTGTATTACAACCCATTTAATACACTCTTCGTCGGACCTCTTGTACAACTTTTCAATATTAACTATTTCAAAACGATTTCTGATTGCTACGAGCGTTGTTGCGACTAATTCGACAGCAGTCTTAAAAAAACAAACTCGTAACGAACTCAACTCACGTACTTAGTATTAGGTCTTATACAATAGTAAAAGATGTGCGGCCCATTGCAAATAGGGAGACCCATAAGCGGATAACTGAAGTGTATTATGCAAAAATATGTATATATTTTGCCTTCTAAGGCAACTCTGCATAACTCGCATTTAATTTAAGCTCGACACAAATTAATCAGCAATCTACTAATCTACTTTTGTTTTTTTGTCTTGCATTTTTGTTTTTAATTTACTTGCCCCCACACAAAAATGTTATTTCTGTAATTGTTATAAAAATACTGCAATTAAAATTATTTGTTTTTTTTTTTTTTTTGCTTTAGGTCTTGTGATAGATTTTGCTGCTTACATTAGGAATGACTTTTCGTGTTTTCAACACCCTTGCAAAAAAGTTGTGGTTTTGACATTAGCATTATTAATCAGGCTGTAGTATATTTTACATTGAATAGTTTTTGTGTTTGTTTGTATAAAATAAAAGTATAAGCCAAGGGGTCTTGCAAGGATATATCAAGTTGTGCAGAAAATTTCTTTGCTTTTAAATTTTGTTTTTCATGTCATTTCTATACATTTATTAAAAATATATCACAGCTGCATTTCAAGTTAATTATTTTTCATATATTCCCCTCCGCCTTTTTTCCACATAATTATGTAAAAATGTATAGAAAATGTATGCAATATACATACATAATAATGTCTTTTAGTTGGTTTTTTTTTTTTTTTTTTTTGGGGTAAAGAGAAGCCTATGTAAAACAGCAAAAAATTTGGCAACCTAGTTAATATTTAGTCAATGTCCATAGACGGAATGCGTTCGCGTTTAGTAGACACACATACATACAATATATGGCTAGTTATTTATAGTATAGTTAACTAACCGAAGCGTCGATGTAGATGATGAGTACTGTTGTGAAGTTGAAGTTTTAGTTGTGGTTGTTGTTGTTGTAATTGATTTGCTATTTCTTGTCACTTATGTATCTTGTTGCGGTTGTTGTCTAGAGTGCTGTGGGGGCACCGTGCGCCATTTGTCAGTGCCATTTCGATTTTTGTGTATAAATATCGGCACGCAAGTTTTGTGCAAAACAAATGCCCAGAATCTGCAAGAGCAAAATTGAATAAATAACCGGAATCGAACAAATTTCACATAAATAAAACATTGTATGTAAAGAAATTAAACTGAGACCTGGAAAAACATAATTCCAATTGCTGCCGTTGAAATAATAATTAAATTATGCTCAATCCATTCTTCGCCGGCCTGGACACAGCCCTTTTCATTAATAATCTTGGACACCTCCATGCTCTGAGGTGATAAAAAAAAAGAAAAACAAAATGGAAACATAAGCAAAACACATCTGAACAAAAATTCTTTAAATATTGATATATAAGTAAAAATAAGGTGCAGTAAAAAAGCTCTTTCTTAGCACCTGCATGATGAGCAGGGCAACGCACGAGGCGGCCACGCCTATTAAATTCGTCTCCAGCCAATCCTCGCCAGCGCGCAAACATCCGCGCTCATGTATATTTCTATCCACTGGCTGCTTGCGTATGTGTAAATGTTAATATGATGAAGCTTGTAAATCGCCTTCGACCAACAAAATAAAAAGGAACAATAAAAGAAACAACTTACGTAGCCCTCCTTGCGCACATCATAGCCGCACTGCTTGTTCCTGATTACCTCCTGCGGGCGCCGGCGACAACAGGAGAAGGGCACACCACACGCTTCACGGCTGCCAATTGCAATTGAGGAGCAATTGAAATAGTTATTGCTATCCCAATCCTTGGGACCATCAATACCACAGCATTGCAGCCAATCCTCTTGTATCCAGTCTATCAGGTTTTGCTGATCCGGATCCTCGCGGTAGTGCTTAATAAAAGCTCTCAAGCCTTCAGTGGCATGATCTTTAATCTACGAAAAAGAGTGATAATAAATTATTTCTCTTAACATTGATTCATAATTTGTATAGAGTAAGTTTAGTGAGAGTTTGGGAGCTTTTACAGAAAAAAACAATAAAGACAATCGTAGAAATATAATTTCAAATAATGCATTTATTATTGCGACTAAAACAACAATGGTTATTTGTACATTCCTTAATGCATTGAAAATGTATGAAATTATAAAACTTTCTGTCTCTATATATATATATATATATATATACACACAAATGTAATTTAAAAAATATGACAAAATACTTGATCTTCACAAATTCAACAAAGCGACACAGAGCAACAACAAAAAAATGACAAGCAACTTACCAAACCTTTGTCCTTGAGCACAAAAGCCAATCCGCAAAAGCCAATCTCGCCAAGAAGAAGCACGCTCAAAAATATGGCATACTGTGAATGAATAATACATGAGGTTAACTCATTTTTATTGAGCCTAGTTTTTGGCTGTATACTCACAGCGCCCAAGAGACAGGTATTTTCGCGCAGTGCACCCACGCTGCCCATAAAGCCCAGCAAGAAGGTGATGGTGCCCAGTATGATGAGCACAAAAGCGGGATCCAAGGCTATAAACGTGAGCTTACCAATGTTGCGAAACATATCCTTTTCGGTCCAGGCCCAAATGCCAATGGCGAGCACGAGAAGTGCTGACAGCCAGATGAGTACATTGCCAGTGAATAGCAAATATTTGAGGCAGCAACTGATTTCACTTGTTTCGCGTCGATATTTTCGCACTGCGGGCATTTTTGCGAGAGTCGATGGCGACAACAACTCCACCGATTGATTCTAAGACTATGGAATGATTATGATTGTATTTCTCACTATTTACTAATGACTTGGCTTAGAAATTTTGCTACAACAAAAGCAGTGGTTACCAGCCACAGATTTTCGACATAGCAGTGGTGCGACAGAAACAACAAATAATAGAACCTTTATGTTAGTACGAGAGGCATTATAGTTGTTGCCTTTTTGAGTCGTCGTTATTAACAGCGAGCTGTAAGCGGAAAGCTTAAAAGTTGCCAGAGAGCCACAAACGGTGTTGCCATATTTTTAGTACGGAATATTTTTTCACAACATTTAATCAACATATAACCATATAACAATATAATTATAATAGAACCATTTTAAATCGTTTGTGTGTATGAGCAGCCCAAAAAGTCTTGGCGTGCGTTAGTAAGCGCCTAAAACAATTTTTACATTGCTCTCACTGCGACACTTAACATTTCAATTTTGCTGTAACATGCCTGTTAACATATTTTGTCGCTCGCTTAACAGAATATACTCCCCCATTTCAGCTACTACACATACGTACATATTGGCTTTGGTATTTTCTGTATGTGGTCTTGCGGCATGGCGGTATTAAATTGCAGACATGAGTAAGCCACACTGATTTTCATCGTCGTGTGGAGTTGAAAGGCAGTAGAAAAGATCAGTGCCAAGAAAAAATAAATATACAAACTGAATACTAACTAAATCAGAGTTTATTAAGTGTTGTGTGCGTGGATCCATGAGATATTTTCGGCAAGTGCACGCGGACAGGAGGCGTGCTCGGCCCATTACCTATGACGACAGTGAGTTTAGTTTTTCTTCTACCTCTTCTACCCTCTGTGTGTGTGTGTGAGTTTCGCTGATTGCTGAGGCTGAAAAAATGTTTAATTAGCAGGCAAAATACGGACAAAACGCGTATATAGAATACGCCAAGCCCAAAACGTTGCAACCATTCAAAGGCCAATCCAATGAAAATCGTAACTAAACTTTATAAGTGCGCCCTGAAAAGACAATTGGAAACAACCCCCCGCGTTTTAATCAAAGAAAAAACTTGTATGTGTGCGGCTGGTACTGCTGCTTACAGCGCAATCTAAATAAAAAAAAATAAATAAATAAAATGTAATAAAAAGTGAAAATGTATGTAAACGTTTGATGCAATGTTTTGTGCATTTCTAATGAACTCACACTGCTTACATACGCTTTTAGTCTAGCAGAGGGGCAGCAGAAGCAGCGCTGTAAAGTGCGTTCTCTGCTGCTGGTCGCCATCATAGCAGAGACGTTGCCGTCGACGTCGCTACTGCTGCTGCTCTTGCCTACCTCCTGTGCGTGCGTGCGTGTGGATATGTATGAGTGTGTGTGTGTCTAGCGGAGTTAATCCCTTCAAATATTGTGATCCCACGCTTGGATTACATCAATTTCAGTTAATTAATTATGCAAAATATATATCTTGTGTAAAAAGTACAGTGTTGCATTTACACACACATGTGTATGTTTGAACATACATATATATAATATATATGTGTGTATATATATATACATACAAACATAAAACATTTCAATGTGCAATATGGTGGACGACAGTGCGTAAAAATCACAACGTCGACGTTGTCTTTTGTTAACTGTTAACTGCTTACTATTTTGTTATTGGTTTTGGGTTTGTTGGCAACGTGTTTTCAGGTGCAGCTTAACGAAAAATATTAAATCAATTGCATTTGTTAAAGTAAAAAGACAATTAGTGCTAATTTCGCTAAACTAACATACATAAATTTTTATGTGTGTATAGAGAAATGATGTGCATTTGTGTGTGTTTCTATACGTATACCTGTGCGCGCTTGTGTGTGTGTATGTACATAATTATATATATATATATATATATTTAAGTGTGTGTGTGTGTGTAAGTAAGCTTGCATGTGTATTAGACTGAAAATGGAAATTATATAAAACCCCTTTTGTGTGCGTGAGGCGCTTTAGATAAAAGCAGCATGCGGCTGCTAGGCTTTAACTATTTCCATCCCAAATATATATATATATATATATTTAATATATAAATAAGAAAATGATCAATATGGCAATAAAAAACTGGAAGACGTTGCCAAGCCTTTGTGAAATTCTGATAGTTGTTCGCAAGCAGCACATCGCTCACATATTGCCAATCAATAATTTTGGTAGCGCCAATTAAATGAGAAAACTTGTAACAGAAAAGAAAAACAAAAAAATATATTTAAAAAAACACACACACACACACGCTGCCCACGACATCACTCATTTGCACATACATACATACACAGAGAAAAACGACACCCGTTGCTCTCTCAAAGAGTTTGTCTTTCTGATCAAGGAAATAAGCAAACTTCACAACACTCACACTCTCACTCACAACCCACTGCAATCGCTCTCACTCGCTTACTCCCTGGATTTTTGCATTGAAGTTGTTGTTCTTTTTGGGGTGGTGATGGCAGCGGCGCCCCACTTTTACATGCGAACCTTTTTTCCCCCTTAATGTGTGTATGTGAGCGTGTGCGAGTTTTAACAACAACCACCAAAGGCAAAGCTTTTTGCTCAGCAACGACAACAACGGCGGCTTCCTTTTGTCTATTTGGACGCTGGAAAAAAAAACCTTAACAGAAACTTTAACGTCACTGCCGGCGTCGACGTTTTTCAATATGGCTTCTTCAACTTTTTCAATTTCATCACATAAAAACAATTAGTTTTGCCTGGAAATACGCAATTAATTATGTTCAGCAAATGTAAAAAACTTTGCCAACTGGTACAGCAGCTACACTAACAGTTTGGAACAAATAGTTTTAAGAATTTTACAAAATGCATACACACACACATACACAAGTACACGCAGTAAGTTCTCATGTTCAATACATGAAAATAAATATGTAGTGATTTTAATGTGATTCTGTTGCTGTCGTTCGCTATGTTATACATACACACTGTATGCACATATATACATACATTTGGTCTTTTTTCCTTCAGTACGTTTCTCTAATTAACGCTCCAATTTTCTATGCAACAAATTAAATTATTTTCTTTTGACGCTGCTGCTGGCAATAAAAAAGAAATAAATAAATTACATAAACCTTATGTTGTTGGTGCTTTTTTGCAAAGGACGTTAAGGTTGAATTGTGCTTGTGTTAAGTGTTAGTGTAGGTGTATAAAACAGAACTCAAAAATAAATAACACGGAAAAAATGTATATGTTACCAACACTGCAATAATTCGAATGCATTCAAAATGCAACTCCCACTAGTATACTGTTCGCTCGATTGCCTTTCTCTCTCTCTCTCACTCTTTCTTAGTCTCTAGTCACACTGCCGCCGCCGCAAGCTCAAAATGACACCACCACCGCGTCAGCCCCTTGTGCAGTTAGGCGTTTTTTGATCACGTAGTCGTCGTGTTTGTTTGTCATCTGTTTGTGTGTGTATTGTGTGCCATTTTTTTGAGCTTTGCAAAACGGTGCTAAGATTTTCACCAGATTTTAAAAAAATGTTTTCACATTTATTATTTCTTTTACTTTAATCCATATTTTTATATCGACACCTATTTGCTTATAAACTAAGGTAACATTTTTCTCTGTAAGCCCAATAGTTTGTGCCTGTTTCTATGCGAACTGCTGTGAATTTAAAATGAAATATGATATTGATTAAACATCGTTCAGGTACAAGAATTGGTTTTGTTTTGTTTTGTTGGGTTGTGTTGCAGTCGAAAAATAGACTAAACAAAGCATTTCACTGTGTTACCGTCAACAGGTATGAAATCGTACCTACCTTCAGGTAACCTGTCTCTGAATTAAATGGAAATATTTTGTGTTCTATAAAAGGATCTCACAATGATATTCTTTACATTTTAACCTTCAGCTCTTGACCAATGTTCTGGCCGTGTAGTGAAAAATCTGACTCCCAAAATAAAAGTGATGCATATACTTATTTTATTTTAGCTAAGTTTGATATCTGTGTGTTTTCAATTCATTACTAATATTATATAATATAACATTTCCAATTTTTATAACTTTATGGTTTACACATTAAAAAGTCTGTTTCTAATTTTGTGCGCACACACATGGTATGTGTACACATATATTGTGCATCGTTGCACTTTAATATTTATCATTATTAAACTTTGACTGATAAGTGAACTGAACCAACTTCAAATGCACTTGCACTCGGTGCAAGTGTGTGCGTTTGAATGTGTGTGTGTGTGGGTGGTTTGTCTCCGATTTTAATACCCGAATAGAACGGAACACAACCCCCACACTTAAACTGTGAGAGCCGCTCTCACACACTAATTCCATAAATGTCGTTTACTGTTTTGTTTACCTGCTGCACATCAGTACAGAGAGAGAGAGAGGGGTTGCACGGCGTTGTGTGTGCGTGTGTGTGTGTGTAACTTGTTATGTCCCTCTCTTTTGCTCTCTTCCAATTACAATTCGCTTTTATTTCGTTCGTTCATGCGTTGAGTTAATATAAAAACTGCTGGTTACTTGCAATGCTGAAACAGTGTTGCCATATTCCAGAAACACACTTGTAACTCAGAACTTCGCCTGCCTCCGGGTGGCTGGTCACACTTCACAGTCGGCCGAGAAACTAGAAAATGGCCATGTTTATTGAGAATTGTTGTGTGATGATAGATTTTTCAACCCCCACAAAACTGAAATCAAATATCAAAATGTAAACGGTCGTCACTATTAACTGTGATTTCGAGCTAACATAACTGATAGACGCGTTTATTGAGAAACACATTGTGTATACATATGTATGTACATATATCGTAATTATTGTTTACTTAACGGCATTTCGTTTTGTTTTGTTTGAAACGTGTATTTACAGAGCTGAACTAAGTCCAGCAGCCGTTGCAGCACAGTTCATTAGAAACTTTTAAAGCTCCACATGTCCGCCAAAGCAGAGGCGGACAATCCACTCGCCAGCGCCGGCGGCACAGCGAGCGGCGGCGTCAATAGCAACTCCAATGGGACTATAACCCCGGCCAGACGGCTGCGCACACGCAACTCAACCGGCAGTGGCAGCGAGTCGGCCAAAAAGAATACCAACAACAGCGCCCACAACAATAATAACAACAATAGCAACAACAACAACAATAATAATAACAATAACAGTAGCGAATCAGCAGTGGCAGGCAATGATGCAAGTGGAACGGCATCAAGCACAACGCCTGCATTAGGAGGCTCTGCTGCATTAGCTGCGGCTGCACCACCACCCATCTCTGTGGAGCGTCCCATGCCCAGCGTGCCGATGAACCATGCCAGCAGCAGTGTCTCAGCCAGCAAGAAATATCACAATAGCTGTCCGCATCCAACGCCCACGGTGCACAAGAAGACGCTCCACACAAAGCCGCACAGCAGCAATAAATTTGATCAGGGCAAGAACGAGGAATTCCATTTTGATACGCCGCCCGAGTGTCCAGTTTTCAGACCGACAGTGGAGGAGTTTAAAAATCCATTGGCCTACATCAGCAAGATACGCTCCATAGCGGAGAAATGTGGCATTGCCAAGATATTACCGCCGGAGAAATGGTCGCCACCATTTGCCGTCGATGTGGACAAATTGCGTTTTGTGCCGCGCGTTCAACGCCTCAACGAACTCGAGGCGAAGACGCGCGTCAAACTAAACTTCTTGGATCAAATTGCCAAGTTCTGGGAGCTGCAGGGCTCCTCACTCAAAATACCGATGGTGGAGCGCAAGGCACTCGATTTATATACGCTGCATCGCATCGTTCAGGAGGAGGGCGGCATGGAGCAGACCACCAAGGAGCGAAAATGGGCCAAGGTCGCCAATCGCATGCAATATCCATCCAGCAAAAGCGTTGGCGCCACACTCAAAGCCCACTACGAGCGCATACTGCATCCCTTCGAGGTGTACACCTCCGGCAAAGTACTGGGAACGGGTGCTGGTGCCGGCGTAGCTGCGGGTGCTACACCCGTAAAGCTCGAGGATGTCGGCACCGATTACAAGGCCCATGAAATCCCCACACGCCAGCAGATTGCGCCACCAAACGAGAACAATACGCGTCGCTCTAAACGGTTTGGCAACTCCAATGCCGGCTGCGGCTTAAGCAATGTCAAACTAGGATGCGCTGCTGCCAATGCTGCTGCAGCTGCTGCTTCGTGTACGATCAAAACGGAAACCAAGGAAGACTTCAAACGCGACCTTTTGAGCAGTTTCAATGCGGTCAATGCGCCAGCTAGCAGCAGTGGTGCGGCTGCGGGCGGTCAGTCTGCTGGCAGTGGTGCTCCACCTGCACCAAATACACGGGCCACCCAAAAGAAGGCCACAACGGAGCCACAGCAGCAGCCCCTCATCGATCCGCTGATGAAGTACATCTGTCACATCTGCAATCGCGGCGATGTCGAGGAGTCCATGCTGCTGTGTGACGGCTGCGACGATAGCTACCATACGTTCTGTCTATTGCCACCACTGAGCAGCATACCCAAAGGTGAGTTCAAATAGAAAATAAAATATATATATATTATTCCATAATGATAATCAGCGGGAGTCCACAATTTCAAATCTATATTCATTCTAGTCAAAAAAAATAGTTGGGCTCTGTAATATGTACATAATAATGTTTTATAATGAAAATAACATATCTTATTAGGTATATTTGATATGATCAACAACAACAACAGACTCGCATTCAAAATATACCTTACAAAAATTAAGCTAACTTCAATATATATTGGGTTGCCTTTAAGAGTTAGTTGTTTTTCTAATCCCACGTCAATTCCAATTTCTTACCAGGAGAATGGCTATGTCCGCGTTGCGTTGTGGAGGAGGTAAGCAAGCCGCAGGAAGCATTTGGTTTCGAGCAGGCCGAGCGTGAGTACACGCTGCAGCAGTTTGGTCAGATGGCCGATCAGTTTAAGCAGGAGTACTTCCGGAAACCGGTGCACTTGGTGCCCACGGAGATGGTGGAGCGTGAGTTCTGGCGCATTGTATCCTCAATTGATGAAGATGTGACCGTTGAATATGGCGCTGATTTGCATACAATGGATCATGGTTCTGGTTTTCCCACAAAGAGTTCGCATTACTTGCTGCCTGGTGATCAGGAGTATGCCGAGTCTAGCTGGAACTTAAATAATCTACCGCTGCTGGAGGATTCAATACTGGGTCACATAAATGCTGACATTAGCGGCATGAATGCTCCATGGATGTATGTGGGCATGTGTTTCGCTGCCTTCTGCTGGCACAACGAGGATCACTGGAGCTATTCGATTAACTATTTGCATTGGGGCGAGCCAAAGACCTGGTACGGTGTGCCCGGCTCCCGGGCCGAGCAATTCGAGGAGACAATGAAACGTGCCGCGCCTGAGCTCTTCTCCTCGCAGCCAGATCTGCTGCACCAGCTGGTGACCATAATGAATCCGAACATACTGATGAACAACGGGGTGCCCGTCTATCGCACCGATCAGCATGCCGGCGAGTTTGTCATCACATTTCCGCGCGCCTATCATGCCGGCTTCAATCAGGGCTACAATTTTGCCGAAGCTGTCAATTTTGCGCCAGCCGATTGGCTGAAAATGGGCCGCGAATGCGTCAATCATTATTCGATGCTGCGTCGCTTCTGCGTTTTCTCGCACGATGAGCTTGTCTGCAAGATGGCCTTGGAGCCAGCCAAGCTGACATTTGGTATTGCCACCGCTTGCTATATAGATATGGCCGAAATGGTTGACACCGAGAAGAAGCTGCGCAAATCACTCCTGGAATGGGGCGTAACACGGGCCGAACGTCGCGCCTTCGAGCTGGTCAACGATGATGAGCGCCACTGCCAGGAGTGCAACACCACCTGCTTCCTTTCGGCCGTTGCTTGCGAGTGCAACGACAAACTAATTGTCTGCCTGCGCCACTACACCGTTCTCTGTGGCTGTGCACCAGAGAATCACACGCTCATCTACCGCTATACGCTCGACGAGATGCCGCTGATGCTCCAAAAGCTGAAAGTGAAGGCGCACAGCTTTGAGCGTTGGCTGTCGCGTTGTCGCGACATTGTCGATGCCCACACGCCCACGTCGGTGACGTTGTCGGAGCTGCAGGAACTCTGCAAGGAGGCCGAGACAAAGAAGTTTCCCTCATCGCTGCTCATCGATCGCCTGAATGCAGCTGCCATTGAGGCCGAGAAGTGCGTCACTGTCATCCAACAGCTGGGCATCAATAAGGTAAGCGAGTGTCTACAATTAATCCCAAATATATATTTTTTATAATTCTACTTATTTAATTTTTTCATATTGCAAATTAAACACATTTAAATAATTTTTTATATATAATTTTGCCTAGTTTTTATTTGTTACTTGAGTTTTGCATAAATCAAATAAGCTAAATATTTGATTTAAACATATTTCAGGTACGCACCCGCTCCGATCACAATCAGGAGGCGGCACAGTATAAGTTGACCATGGAGGAACTGGAGTTGTTTGTACAGGAAATCGATAATTTGTGCTGCATCATTGATGAGGGCGCGTCGGTGCGTGAGCTGTTGGTGTTGGGCAAACAGTTTGTGGAGCGAGCCAAGGCGCAGCTGCTGTTGTCGCTGGAAGCGCTCGAGGAGAATGAACTGGAGACGCTGATCAACGAGGGCAGCTCGTTGCGCATTGAACTGCAGCAACTGGATCAGCTGCAGAAGCGCCTGAAACAATGCAAATGGTACAAACGCTCTCAGGGCTTGCGCGAGACCAGCTCCAAGCTGACCTACAAAGATGTTGAGACGCTGCTGCATACCGCCGCCGCTGATTTGGATCCCACCGATCCCTATGTGGATCGCGAGATGCGTAAATTGCAAACAATTGGTGCGGAAATCGAGGCATGGGAATCGCAGGCAGCCAAATATTTCCGTCGTCTCAATCAGCAGCACGAGCTAACAGAGATTGAGCAGTTTCTGAAGTCCGCCAGCGATATCAACGGGCAGGTGCCATCGCATGGCATGTTGAAGGATGCGTTGCGCAAGGCACGCGAATGGCTGCGTGCCGTTGAGCAGCTGCAGCAGAACAATCATGTCACCTATTGCCACACGCTGGAGGCGATGATCGAACGGGGCCTGAGTATACCCATCCAGCTAGAGGAATTGGGTCGCATGCAGGGACATTTGAATAGTGCACACCAGTGGAAGGAGAACACGGCGCTGGCGTTCCTGAAGAAGGGCACATTCTATACGCTGCTGGAGGTGCTGATGCCGCGTGCGGAAGCCATTAACATTGACTCGGATCTCAAGCCGCGTTTTCAAGATGATTTCCTCAAGGACAAGAATCCCGCCGAAATTGTGGCCAGCTTCAAGCAAGCCGAGGAGCAGGAGCTGCGCGATATGCGCGATCTTCGACGCCAGAATATGACCAAGAATCCACTGCGCGACGTCTTCTGCTTGTGCAAGTCGGAATTCCGTGGTCTAATGCACAATTGCCAGCTGTGCCGCGATTGGTTTCACGAGGATTGCGTGCCGCCGCCGCCGCATCCAATAACAGCGCAACAGAATGGCAATGCGGATGCTTCCACTTCAGGGCAGGCAAAGTGGCTGTGTCCCAGCTGTGTGCGCTCGAAGCGTCCACGTTTAGAGATGATTTTGCCACTGCTCGTCCAGCTGCAACAGCTGCCCATCCGCCTGCCCGAAGACGAGGCATTGCGCTGTTTGGCTGAGCGTGCAATGAATTGGCAGGATCGTGCACGCAAAGCTCTAAGCAGTCCCGATGTCAGCGCCGCCCTGGATGCCATCTTGTTGCAACAGCAGAAGAGACGCACCGAAAGCGGTAGTGGTGGCGCCGCCGCTGTTCTGGGCAACATCAACAGTCCTCGAAAGCCGCGACGTCAGCACAAGCAGCAGGGCGCGAACAATACCACGGGTCGTTCCGAATCGGATGCTGAGGATGTGGATGATGTTGACGATGACGACGATGATGATGAATGCCGGCTGCGCATTGTCGAGGATGGCTATAGCAACGATGAGGACGAGCAGCTGCCGCGTTTGGCATCAACGAATCAAGCGAATCAACCCAGCAGCAGCAGCACCTCAGATCTCCTGAAGCTGCTCTCCGACAGCGAAATTGAGAATCTGCTCGAGCTGATGATGGAGGGTGATTTGTTGGAGGTGTCGCTCGAAGAGACGCAAGAGCTGTGGCGCATACTCGAAACAATGCCGCCGACAATGCTGCAAGCGGACGCCAAGGCTCGCGTCGCTCAGCATGTGCAGCAGCAGCAGTTACAGCAGGGTGTGAATGCACCAGCCACAGGCACCTCGACGTCGAGCATACACAGTGGCGCCGATGATTCCAATGATAGCCTGCTTGTTCAGAATAGTCCAAGTCCCAACGCTCAAGCGGTGCGCAACAAGAAGCGGCGCTCCAATGACTCCAGCAGCGCCAATGTGGCTGTGCCGCGCAAGAAACAGAATACGCCTAAACAGACGCCGGGCAAAAAGTCGCAAGCGGTGCGCAAAAGCGATAGCAAAGCAAGCAGCTCGCCCGGCGTCGATGCCGATGCCGAAAATAAGCAGGCAAATGGTGGCAATACCAAAACAACAACAATTACAACGCCCACAACGCCGGGATCAGCATCGGTTGCAGCAGCATCAGCTGCAGCCACTGGCGCCACAGCGACAGGCACAGCTGGCACGCCCACACCGGGCTCAGCTGGGCACAAGAAACGCAAACGCACCACCACCACCACCACCAACAACAACACCAACAATAATAACAACAACAGCAGCAACAGTGGCAACAACAGCAATGCAGGCAGCACGCCCACAGCAGGCGCCAACAGTAGTCCGTCAACAGGTGGAGCTGGCAGCGGGCAGAAGAAGCATGCGCAACGCACACAGCAAACGGCGCAGGAGGATGACGAGGAGGAGTGCCGGGCAGAGAATTGTCATAAGCCAACGGGACGCGAGGTGGACTGGGTGCAGTGCGACGGTGGCTGCAACGAATGGTTTCACATGTACTGTGTGGGCCTGAATCGTAGCCAGATCAAAGCTGACGATGATTACATATGCATACGCTGCTCCAAGACGGTCAGCGTGGGCGTCGCTGGAGGCAGCAGCGGCAGTCTAACCGTTACCACAACGACGACCAGCAGCCTAACGTTAAGCACGGGGACGCCGGGCAAGCAGCGAGCAGCGCAATCGGCGCGGTAGACAGAATCGAAAAGTTCCGGCACGAAAGAAAAGATCGCAAGCAGCAACGGGAATAACAACAATAACATTATAAAATTGACAACGGTTGGCAGCACCCTCGATTAAAGCTAGCGAGATAATCGATAAACTGCTATCGCAGTGTTTATACATATAATTATCACACAAACACACACACACACACGCAGAGACACATCCGTAGAAAGAACAGACACAGAGCCACACACACGCACGCAACTTTGATGTGCGTGCTAAAACGGTATTTACTAAGTGTTAGTAAAAAGTCACTTAAACGTTTTTTGTAGTAAATATTTACTAATTATCGCTATTATTACACAAACGTATAAAAAAAGAAAGAAACAAACAAGAAAACCAACCAATCAATACAACACACACGAACGAACACATTTGAAAAGTAACAAAATTAAGTGAACTGTTTCAACTGTAAAATGCAAAATACAAAAAACTAATTTTGTATGTGTAGGCGCCAAGCACATTTTACGTTCGTTTAACTTTCTCTTACATTTAGCTGATGTAAATTTATATATAAGCACATATATGTATATTCATATGTATGTATGTGTGTTTATACATATTCATATATATATATTTAATTACCACTACCTGCTACTATTAGTTTTTGTTAATTTAATTTACAATTTGTGTTCTTTTTAAGTTTTGTGCGACGCGCGCGCGTTTTTTACGTTTTTATTATTTTCATTTAAAGAACAATTTTGAAAAGGTTTATTACATATTTTACTTCTGTACAGTTTTTCTGTTTACTTAAAGTGGAAAGCAAAGTAAAGGTTAATTGTTATTTTAATACATACATTTATATCTTCCATAAACATTATTTCCGATCATTTTTATAAGCGTGGCGCGCTGTAATCAATTTTTTCACTTGTATGTTTTCTTTGTTATTTTCCTACAAATTGATCGATTAAAAAAAAAATGTAGCATAAATACCAAGATTAATCTAAAAACAAAAACAAAAATTTGTTGATGAAACAAAAGATCATAATAAATATAAAATAAATAAATTGCAGCCCTAATGCTAAGTTTACATTTAAATATAAATGAAAATAAAAAAATGTATAATTTCTAATTTTAAACTTAGTAAGCTGAATAGAGAACAAGCGTGAAAAAAGCAAATTGCAAGAAAAAATAACTTCTCAACGTACAAGAAAAATGCTTAGAACTATGCGATAGAAAAACACTTTGTAAAATCATTTTTTAAGCGTGTATAAAAAAAGAGCGAGTTATAAACATGCAGAGTAGCTCCAAAACAAAAAAAAAAGCAAAAAAAAAAATATATAAAAAAGATAAAATACCTTATCAGAATAAGGCGCAACCATTTTATTTAATTAAGCTATCACTGTACGATTTCTTTAAACGATCCCACTTCACAACAAATCAATACCTTACGCCCCCCTCCACGAGACCCCACAATATGTAATTCTATTATACATATAAATAAATTATATATAAATAGTATTTAAAAAAAAAGATGCTCATGTGTTTTTTTTATCAGTGGTCACTATTAAATCGAAGTGCAATTACTAAAACATATATCCAACAACAAACCCGGGCGTTGCACGACCTACGCTTCAATTGACACGTGCACCATGCCAACTGCCCCAATGGCATATGCCCGGTTAGTCATTCCCACCGTCTAGTATTAGGTCAGACTAAGGGAAAGTACCTGGCGCTCTGATAACACACTTTTATGGAAAGCCGATATTGTTGCTTGTTTGTAAACACTAAAAAAATGGCACAAATTGGTATTTACTTGTAATACTCAATGCGCCGATGACACATTTTTCGTGACGGAAGAAGTTTAATTTGAACGGGTTCCACTTCTTCGACACTATTCTCTATAAATTGGTATTATTTCTATTTAAACGGAATATTGGCAAATATGGTCAACACGGAAATGTTGTTATCAGTTCAAGAACAATGCTTGTATTTTTGGTTCTACACATACCTTTTATTTGCAGCGTTAACGATTAGTAGTTGTTTATCGCTTTACGATTCATTAAATTCTTAATTCGAAATAGCCGTGCATATATAAGAGTTATTAGAAAAAATCATTTTCGATGTTTGATTCAAAATATTAAATATTTGATTCTTTATCAAAAAAAAAAAAAAAGAAAAAATAAGAAAGTCACGCAACATAATAATAATAATTTATTTATTTGCAAACAATAATCACCAAACAAAATAATAGCACAAGAACCTTTCCATTCAAGTATCAACAGGCTTTTCTATCGACGGAGCAAAAGTCAAGGTCATCCACAGAAATATCCGGGTCAACTTGAAGAGTTACTTTTTGCTGGCTATCTTCATGTCGAGCATATTGATTTTAACCTTTTTTCTGTTGTTTTCGCCACACATTGATAATAAATTCATTCATTTCATTGCAATTCGGCACGATTCCATAAAGTTCAAAAGGCGTTTATCAAATGTAGTAATTTTATTTGTATGTTTTATAACGCAATTGCTTAATTTGTTTGTGACAAAGCTCCATGGCTGAAACTCAGAATCGTTCACTTATCAGTTGGAATTGAAGTCAATCAGGCAATTATAATTAGAGCTGCATGTTTCAAATGACATGAAAACCATGTGCTCAAAAGTGGAAATCAAGTAAGCAAAACAAATTTGACGATTATTTTTTTTTTACTTAGTTGTTTTGTTTTTATTAGATACGCATACGAGTATAGTACACAATCGGTTTGCTTTTATTTTGATTTTAGAACTAGAGCCGTGTGGCGTTCGTTTTTGGTATTTAGATAAATGTATCAGTTACAAGAGGCTATCAAAAATAGTTTTTTGTTTGTTGTTGCATCAAGCGACAATTAATAAATATACACACATATTTAGAAAATACTAAAACTCATTTTGTTTATGTAATATAGGACACGATTTACATACTAAATTTAACATGCCTTCTTTATTATGTGATTGAGGTAACAATAATAATTTGATTGTAAAGCATAACAATTATCAATTGCCAACTAAAGCTCCACAAGTGCTAGCAATATAACCACCTAAAATACGTTGCTTATTCAATCCCCCAAGGATACTGACAATTGGAAAACAAACTGAGGAAAGAAGCCGCTGTGTGTTGTTTTCCAGTTTGTTGTACGTTCTACATCTAAACACTGAGATTACATAATGCTCGGAAACTGGCTAGTAAAATCATTGCATCATTGCTGCACCCTGCTTTTTTTTACGCGTGGGTGGAGGGTGTGCGCCTTAGGAGGCGAGTCCACGTTGGCGACGCTTGACACGCGCATATGGACCCACAGATGGATCCATGACAAAGTCATAGAGCACACGAGTCCAGCTGGTGTGCTGTGGCATCGTCTCGTAGAACTCCTTGGCAATGCGCTTCACCTCCGGCAGGCGGGAGCCGGGCACAGCCGGAAAATCATGATGCTCATTGTGATAGCCAACATTGAAAGTGATCCAATTGAGTGGTCCGTAATACGAATACGTCTCAAAGCCCTTGGCGAACATGTAGTGCTCCGATATAAAGTGCCCCGCCACAGGATGCAGACCCATCGCCAGAATGGAACCAATTAGCAGATAGGCCATCGCCTTCCAGCCAAAAAAGTAAACCACAGCCACATTGAATGTCAGCTGGATGATCGTATTAACGATCTCCAGGCGTGTTGGTGGCTTCGGATTGATCACCAAAGGACGGAAGATGTAGAAGAACGGCTGCAGACATACCCACAGGAATTTTCCAAATGTTGTGTCAAATAATCTCGCCTCCAGCAGCGTGGGTATATCAGTGTCAACCACTTCATCGCCTTGATACCTAAAAAAAAATAATTGGATAGGTTAAATAGAAATAGAAAATAGAAATATGAAAATTTCAAGCATTGATTCAAATCTACTGAATGCAATTTTATTTAGGATTTACTTAAAACAAAGTAAAAATATGAATATATCTGTAAATCTGACTTTAGCAAATCAAGCCCAGGCAAAGCCGGTTAATTGATTGATTAGTTATATGGTATGGTATAGGATGCAATCTATATGCAATCTCAATTATGAATTGCAGTCAAGCCAAAAGAAAATTCGATTTTAATCAGTGTGTGGATAAATACTAATCTAGTTCATAACAGGGATTATAATTAATTTGTTATTAAAAAAAAACAAAAAAAAAGTACAAATATATTTTTTTTAGATTAGGTGACAATTTTATCCACATTATTAGAAGTAAACCATTTATTGCCTCCAGGAAAGCTAGATAACTAGGTATAAAGAGGATTATTAAAACGAATTAGAACCGAATTAACATTAGGTATTGAAAATCATTTTACATTTTTTATATATTTTAAAATATTGCTGGAATTTCTATCAAAAGCTTTTCACTCCACTATTGGCACCATAAACAAGGTACTCACGTAACTGATAGATTAGATAAACGCGGCCTCCTAATTATTAACACCTGCGTAGCCCAGACACAACTGAGCCAAATGGGCCACTCATTGCTCAAGTGATTGTGCATGTGACTCACTTTTGTAGATAATCAAAACGGGTACGCGATCATGACTAAAGATTAACTTAGCCGGACAATGTGATAAACCATAAACCATATCATCCTGTAAAAGCTCAAAACATTCATGATATTCTTTATCATATCGCTCAATATGGAGTTGAATGCAAATCTGATAGAGTCTGTCAAGTTAAAATCATGGATAAAAACTAAACCAATTCTTATTAAGTAAACGTCAAATTAATGCGAAAATAGCACTGGCTTCAAATATGTTGGCATTGCTGTTTGAGATTTGAATTCACTTCACCGTCAAAGATAAGGTTAGTTGCAAAACTGAGATAGTGGATAAGATAGAGCCCGAGGAGAGCGCCACATAGCTCAGTAATAAAATAAATAATGTCTCCAAACCACAATCGCCTCTCCAACATGGCTGTCCTTTTCACAATGTAACAAAAAAAATCAATTGAACTCTCATTAAATTTACATTCGAGTCGCCTGCCCAATTGCCGGCAATAGTACGAACAACGAGAGCACTCCAAATGTGAATGACTCACATAAATAAATAGTAGTATAGCATATTTGTATAGGGTAGGGAACAAAATGCAGACGTGCGAATATACACAATTATAGCGGCTGCCTGGCTACGTGACCAATATAAGCAATTATTTGAAATTGATATGCGTAAACAATAGTTACAATCCCTTAAACTTTCAAATCTTATCACAATCATTAAAGACCATGGGTAATTTATTATTTTTTGTTGTTGACTCACAACTGAGAACATTTTGTTAAGCGGAAGTATTAATTAACTATAAATTGATATTGCAAGGACCACAAGCAAAGAGCAAATAACAAAATAGTCATAAAAGATAAATACTCTTGTGTACGGCAGTGTATATTATTAATATACATATTGATAAACTCATATTACAACTGGGTTTTTTTTTACACAAAGTTCGACTATGTAGAAGAAGAGGGAGAGAGGGGGAATGCTGCTGAGTCGCGTATTAGTAGTGTTGTAAAGCGCTCTCGCCGGTCTTAAAAGTGTTTTGTGGTCGCGTGGGGAGGCGGCAAAATCTATCTCATGGCTACGCCCCATTAGCATGAATTTGAACAAAATTCACATAAAATAGCCGGCACGTAGCAATGAGAGCGCATTTGTGTGTGTGCTGAGTGTGGTTGACGGCAATAACGTCATCAAGCGACCCAATCGTAATTTAAAAAACTTACCGATGATGCTCCAGATGATATTTCTTAAAGGATATACTCATGGGCAGTCCAATGGGCAGATTGCAAATGAAGCCCAAGATGCGATTGTGCATGGGTCGACTGTGGCCAAAGGCCAGATTATGCGATATTTCGTGCACCGCCAGCATAAGCGAGTGATTGAGAATGCCGCCAAAACAATAGGCCAACAGTATTAGCCATGACCATGACAGGTCCTTCACAACGAACAGTGCCAGTATTTGTGTCAGCACCATGGCGCCGGCAACCCATTTAAAGTTGGGATCATAGCCAAAGAGTTTCTTGATTTGCGGATATTTCTCGAGGATGATTTTGCGACGCGAGGCATGCGGCTCTTCCGTATAAACCCACTCGAAGTCATTGCGCGACACTTTTTGGCCCATTTTTAATTTGTACTGTTTGTTATTATTATTGTTCTGCTTGACGGCTCAGACACAACGCTTTAGCATTATCGACCGACCAAAAAAAATGCACAAAAGTAGGCGTGCTTTTTCCTCTTGCCTACAATGCGACACCAATGAAGTGAAAATTGTTAATGAAGCCGCACTAGCAACAAGGTCGACGAGCGCCCACATAAAGAGCAGTGTTGGTAAGGACCGAGTGCGCAGAGTTGCCATCCGATTATCGCATCGATGAGCAAACAGCTGACTAGAGAGCGCTGCAAACTTACTACTGCCCCTTCTTAAACTTTGGTGCACCTCATTTATACCACCTACAGGTGCAAACTGCAGCTGCCGATGTCGAGAGCATCTAGCATGTCCAATGATTAAAATGAATGCACAACTGCTGTATTTGTTCGCCATTTTATACAATAATTTATAATTGTGTTTGTAGTAGTTTGTAGTACATAATGTAAATTTTGTATTTCAAATAATTTCATTAAAATTATGCTCAAAAAACTGATGCGATGTGTTTTAGGCACCAAGCTGTTGTTGCTACTGCTGATTCGCATATCAATCGCGTGTTGCTGTGCCGCGCAGTGGGCACCTGCACTTTGTTTTGCTAGCGTTCTCATTCTTTTGCTTCTTGTTCTTATTCTTTTTACTTTGTCCTGTGATGCAGGTGCGACAGTGACGTCAGCGAGTTGACAGACTGATCAGCTGCTGTTCTTATACCTTCTACTCTCTCTGTGTGTGGATGGGTGTCTGTGTCTGTGTGTGTGATGTTATATTTAAACATAAAAGTGTGTACATATAATTTTTGTATTGTTTTTTAATATATTTTTATCAATAGTTCTAGAAAATGCTAAAACAATGTGTTTGTTTTTGTTGTTGTAGTGGTCTGATTCACACACAAAAATCGAAAGATGTTGTTTCCCCGCTTTAGGGTTTTTAATGTTTAGACTTCTGTTTTGTTGCTTGTTGACGACGCAGTAGTATTTATTTTAAATTGATGTTACAGCTGATGATGTTCTTCTGCTTCTTCTGTTGTTGTTGTTGTTTAGGAATAGGGCAAAGCGTCAGCCAGCGATTGTTGTTGCTGTCCTTAAGTTGTTCTTCTTTTTACGGCTTGATGTTGCTGATGCTGTTGTGGTTGTTATTGTTGCTCCTGCTGTTTAGTATTTGTTGTTTGAATAAATATTTAACGTGATTTTAGTTTTTTTTTTGCTTTTGTTTTTTTCTTATTTTTGCTTTAAATTATATATATTTTGCGCTTTTTTGCGCAATTCTTTGCTGTGTAGCTCACTCACTTTTTCGTGTTTATTTTCTTGTATTATATTTTTTTTTTCTGCTCAACAAAATATTTAAATTAAATCGGCAATATTAGCAGGCATTTCCTCGATAGTAGTGTGATAGAATTGTTCAATATCCTTAAGGATTCGTCGATCATCATCTGTGATGAAGTTGATCGCAACACCCTTGCGACCGAAACGACCACCGCGACCGATTCTGCAATAAATTTGAGAATTATAGGATATTACACACATATGCATAGATAGGATTTAGAGGAACAGATCCATTTGAAGTTTACATACCTATGAATGTAGTTCTCGCGGTTCGAGGGCAAATCGTAGTTGATGACCAACGAGACCTGCTGCACATCAATACCACGCGCCAATAAATCAGTTGTAATCAGAACACGGGATGAGCCCGAACGGAATTGTTTCATGATAACCTCACGATCACGCTGCTCCATGTCGCCGTGCATAGCCGACACGGTGAAGTTGTGGCTAGACATCTCCTGGGTCAGCTGATCGACCTGTTTATGCAACAACAACAAAAAGAGACAAGCGGAACTTTAAAAATAACACTTGGCCAGATACTCCCTACACACACATATCAATATATATATATATATATATATATATAAGGTTGATCTTGAAAAATGAGTGCTTACCTTGCGACGGGTATTACAGAAGATAACCGACTGGGTAATGGACAGCGTATCGTACAGATCGCACAGTGTGCCCAGCTTCCAGTTCTCCTGCTTGACGTTCACGTAGAACTGCTTGATACCCTCGAGGGTCAACTCCTCCTTCTTGACGAGAATGCTGACTGGCTCGCGCATGAAGCAACGGCTTACTTCGAGTACATCGGGGGGCATGGTAGCGGATAGCAAGATGACTTGCACATCTGGGGGCAACATCTTGAACACATCCTGGATTTGATCTTTGAATCCGCGCGACAACATCTCATCGGCCTCATCCAGCACGAACAGCTTGATAGACTGAGTGCGCAGCACCTTGCGATTGATCATGTCATAGACACGACCAGGTGTACCAACCACCACATGGCATCCGGACTCCAGAATGCGAGCATCCTCGCGCACATTGGTGCCGCCAATACAGGCATGCGAATGCACCTTCATGTACTCGCCAAGAGCCATAACCACACGCTGAATTTGGGTAGCCAACTCGCGAGTGGGGGCCAGGATCAGAGCCTGGCATTCACGAACGGCCGTATCGATTTGCTGAAGGATGGCAATCGAAAAGGTGGCAGTCTTGCCAGTACCTAAAACAAACAATAAATAAAGACGCAATTCTTTATAACGAACAATTCGACAATGATAAAATCATAATAGATAAGAAAATCTAGTTCTTCCATTTGAATATAAATCGCAATGAGACACTTTTCCATTAGAGAGAGAGCGAAGTTTCTACTACTTGAAAAAATTTGTATGATTGCTAACTCAGTTCAAATGACACTAAATAATCAATAATAAAGCGCTCAAGATATCTAAAACCAAATCGATTTTCTTCCATGGAAAGCTAATCGAAAGATGAAAATCGATGCAATGGATAATTAAAAATGAATTTCATTCGTTAAATATTATAAATATTTATATATACATATGTATATATATATATATATATACGCAGTTTCACTTATTGCAATTACCAGCGGTTCTCGACTTTTCGCTGTGCTGAATAATAAGCAAACAAAAAAGAAACTTGCTGATGCTCGCTTATTTTTCAATTATGACAAGTTATATTTTGGTGCACAAAAACGCGGTAAACGCGATCGAAAAGAGCGGCGCGCAAGCGCTGAGACGCCAAAGAGAGCATTCTCCGCGAGAGAGAGAGATGGAGAGACAGAGAGGGAACTTCGGGTTAGAGAGCGGGAGCGGTAGCAAAAGTGGATATCTGAGTCACCGTTTATCGTCATCAGATTCGGCCTTACGCCCAAAAAAAAAAAAAAAACAAACAAATTGGCACTTTCTCATCGAAGAGGAATGCTTTTAATAAATGTATTTTTTTTGTTTTGCTGTTTGTATGTCATCAAATTACTCACCGGATTGCGCCTGGGCAATGACATCGCGACCCTTAACGCAAGGAATGATGGCGCGCTGTTGGATTGCCGATGGCTTCTCAAAACCGTAGCCATAGATGCCGCGCAGCAGTTCCTCGCGCAAGCTCATATCATCGAAATTGTCGTAGACCTCATGCCAGGTCGACTCGATGACGCCCTCGGGGTCCATGCCAGCGGGACCATCTTGAGGTATTTCACTTCGATCATCCCTGTGTGAAAGCCAGAAAAAAAAAGACAGAGGAAGACAAAAATGAAATTACAAGCGGTGTCTCAGTCAGCAATAAAGAATAATGCAGTATTTATCACAAGAATTTTCTTTGCTTTGCTTCGCTTTTTTCGCTTTACGCTTTTTCTTCGCATTTTTTTTTTTTTTTTTGGTTATGGAGAATCTGCGCTTGGCAACGAACGTAAGGCAAAAATTGACGACAAAAGCGACGTCGTTGGTGGCTCGACTGCAGAGTTTCAGTAGCAGCAGGCTGCGGGTGCTGCAGCAGAGCAGTAGCGACGGCGGCGACAACACTTACATTATCAACAATAAAAAATTGACTAGTTAAATTTGTATACGGAATTTCGACGGCTTGAGCACCGTTCAGTTAAACAATTTCTATATTATTAGTATGTCAAAAAAGTTGTAACGAAAATTTTTTTCTACAGAGTGCACACAAACGTGTTTTTTGTTGTGCGTGCTGCTCTGCGGTATTTTCACGTATGCGATGCCAGTGTGAGTTTTAACGACCGCTAGGCGGCCTTTTGAGCGTCTTGTCATCGTCACACTCAGAGAACGTGTGCGAAAGAGTACACCAGATATGTCAATGTCAGTGTGTAGTGGTAGCTTCTGTTCGTATTTGCATGAGTCTGAGCAGTAGCAAGCTATCAACGTTTAGCTGCAGTGTTGCATGTGCGTAGTAGTAGTTGAGAAACAGTAGTAGAAAGTACGAAAAAAAAAGTGGTACTGAACAAATGTAAGCCAACAGGCAAATTTAAGGCGTGTATTTCAACCACTTGCAGTGAGAGCGAATGAGCGCCAAATGACGAGAGAAAAGTCTGCGCGTAAGCGCGGCACAACCACCAAATGATTTTGCGAATTCTTTAAATTTCTCGCACTTGAAAAATATTTATATCATATAACATATATATATATCTGCTCATTTGCCATATGTATGACAGTAGCGTTGGCATTGAATCGCTATACGTAGTCATTGTCCAGTCAGCGACGACCATGAGTCAAAGGCGTGCTTGTGTGTGTGTGTGAGTGAGAGAGAACGATTTCGTATTTTTGCAATGATTATATTGTTGCTGTAGCGCTTCAAGTGAATCTCTCGTTGCAAAGTAATAGTCTCATTTAACCTCGTATATAATTTATTGTGTATTTTATTTTCTTTGTTATGTATTAAGCCTGTCGTTCCAAAGAAAATTAATATATTTGAAGCAGCACACACACACACAATCAACAACCACTACATTCTCTCTTGTCCGTTCTCTTTCACTCTCCCTTGCTGGCCAGCTCGCTCTCTGTCAGTGCCAGTCACTCGTGCCGCAACGTCCGCCGTCGTGTAAAAATTCTTTTCGTTTTGTGTTTCACATTTTGGGTTAAATTTTCGTTTGCAATTTTTAATGCTATTGCTCACTTAAATTGGCTAAATTTCGCAAGCAAATTTTTGCAAACTGCCTTGTTAGTTCGTCTTTCACATATTATGAATTAAATCGTTGAATAATACTAACATTTTCTGATTATTATTTGGCACTTTTTATACACGTGCTGCTGATTGTTAAAACCAAGCAAAAGAGGCTCCATCTTGCGAAACTTTTAGTGATGTAAGGAACACATCGAAGTAATCGATATATCAAAGTTCAGCTATCGTTAAATCCAAAAGTAATTTTTCATTTTCAAAGGCTTCACTCCTTTTAATTAGTTAGCAAACACTAAAATAAATGTTGAATGTATGTTTTATTTAAAGTTTGGAGGGCAACAAAAGTAAAAAGCTTAAAATTGTACAATTTCGATAGGCGATGTTCGCTATATCGATGCACCCATTCCACTCATAACTATTGACGCATTCTAAGTATTTTTGTACATATAAAATAATTTAACTTGGGTTTGTATGCACGCATTGCTTAAAAAGTTGCGCATAGTTTTATATATCGGTTTTTAAGAAATGTTATCGAGTACCAGTATTTTTAATCCACAACGTTGATTTGAAGTATTTATGACAAAGTAAATCTTGTTTTAAATTTCTCTAATAAAGCCAATATTATTGCTTAGATAAAGTAAATGCATTGAATAAAAAAATATGGACATAAAAATTGCATAAATTATTTACGCAACTAATAATGTTAAGCTAATTTTTGTATAGGTTGTGCGAAATAATGGGTTATTGGCAACAATCATTTGTTAAATAAATCGAATATATAATGAATCGAACGAATCGCGAAATAATTCGTCAATCGATTAAATATAAGTATCGATGTTTAGGGCATCCGCAGTCAGTATAATTTCATCGCCGCATCGCATAGCGTGTGAAAAGTGTGAGTTTGCATTGGATTTTTGGAAAACTAAACGTATTAGTTAAAATTCATATGATATGTGCTAGTTTTAATAAATGTTTGTGTGGTCAACAGTCTTAGTTGATTTAGATTAAGTAGCAGCAAGGTGTAATTTCAATAAAAGGCCAACTAACAAAAGAAAGGCCGACTCACTCATACACACACACACAAAACGCACACGCGCGCATATTTGCCGACGGCGTTGGCTCTGCGCATACATACATACATTTCAATATTGGTGTGTGTGTGTATAAGTGTGCAAAAAAAAAAAGAAGTGGAAAAAAGTTCAGCAGCCGGTCTGTGTGTGTCTGTCTTCTGTCTCGCCGTCTCATTTGGCTGGAATAAATGTCTTGTCAAAATTGGCTGCTGGCCTTGCGCTTTCTTTTGCAAATAATTCTGGGTGTTGCCAAATATACAGCGGATATCAGATAAATTTTGTGTATATTATGTGTTTGTACATATACAAAAGTATGTACATCTTAAAATTAAAAGATCTATTTTTAATTTATGATTGACCATCGTCGTCGACCGGCCAGAAAAGTGTTCAGGCAGCGGCAGAAAAGGCCGATTCATAACACACACACACTCATACACAATACACACTCATAGAAGCAGGCAGGAGACTCGACTTTGTTGAGTCATCGCCTGCTCTCACTCACTCATTTGCATTACGCGACCGGCGATTTATAACGGCCATATATGCCATTTCGCTCGCACACGCTCCAGCGTATAGTTGTTTTTTTGTTTTTTGGCATTGCACTCGCCGCTGAGTGAATCGGTGGGTGAGTGTTCGCTGCTAGCGTCGGCGGCAATTGTGTGACTCACGCTCGCTCTGAGTGTATTTTTTCTTTCTCTCGATTTTCCATGCTTGGAGCGTCAACTAAACAACATTTTGCATTCAATCGTTTTTGTCATTCTGTGCAAGTCGGACGTGTTGGGGCTGCTACTGCTGCTGTTTGCGAACGGTTTACCCTCCTCTGCTCACAGTCTGTGTCTGTGTGTGTGCTATCTCTAGCTGGCTGTGTTAGTGAGTGTTGCGTGTGAGTTTTTTTTTGAAGAAACGAAACGAAATGAAACGGAGATTTTTAAAAAGAAAAGAAGTTCACGCTGCTTTTCAAGTTTCAATCGTTTAAAAGGAGCGAAAAATAAATTTCACATTTTAATTGAAAAGGCGTCTTAGCTTATCGTTAATTACAACTCAACATAATTCTCTTTTCTCTACCCCCTCTTCTCTCATTGCAGTTTCTAAATAAGTTTCCTTAAAAAAATTAAGTAGAAAATCGCCAAGATTTTCTCTATCGCTTTACGACTAAATTCTTTGGTGGCGTGAACAAAAAAGTGTAACAAATATTTAACAAATCCAAGTAACGCGTGTGTTATACAGCAAGCAAATATATATTATATATATATATACACAATAGTTTTTAACAACCACCGTAACAACAACAACAAATACAACAACATGAGCTGGCAAGATTATGTCGATAATCAACTTTTGGCCTCGCAGTGCGTCAACAAGGCCTGCATTGCCGGACACGATGGCAACATTTGGGCGCAGTCCAGTGGCTTTGAGGTGAGTAGTAGTAGTACCGTTAATCCAAAATTAAATTCATCTAATCTTTCGGCCAGTAAAAAAAAGGCGACGGCCTTTTTACTCAAGTTCAAGGGTGTGACCAACAACAATGCGTCCTCACACACACATACACACACACACATAGTTACCCACACTGCGAGAGAGTGTGAAACGAGAGAAGAGAGAGTGACAGTCAAATGCTGACCCCAGCAGGACTTTAAATGTCAGGTTGAATTTCAAATTTCAAATTTAAACTTTTGTTTAAATCCTGCAGATCTTTGCTCCATACACGCACGAACTAAGCAGTTATTCTGATCTCATTTCATACATTTAATTTAAAATTCGAAACAAAATTGAATTCTTTGAATTTTTTTTGATCTTTTTGCTGAGCGTCCGCCATTTATACTTTTATTTCATTTGATAAAGCGCAACTCCCACCCTGTTTGGGTGTGCACCCCCTGTGAGTGCTCTCTCTGCCTCTCTATCTCGCTCGCTCTTTTTCTCTCTCTGGTAAGGCAGTCGTCTGTCTGCGCAGCGCTCTTTTCTGCTCCGCTCAGCCTCTAGTCGATTGGCGATGTTAGCAGCGATGTTTGTCACATCTTGTCACAGATTTTGATTATTTATAGAGGCAACCGGACAAATTAGGTGGCGGTGTTTTAAGTATGCAGCAGCAGCTGCTGCTGTTCGTTATCAAAAGTAAAAGGCAGCATACATTTCGATTTTCGATAATGTGACTCATCTTACTATAAACGCAGTCTCCTCTGTACAGGTAGATTAGTCACTCAAAGATGATTCGTCATTTGGAGTGCATTTGATGAAAGGTGTTTGCCTGCAGCGACAGCGTGGCTTGATTGTGTGCATGTTTGTGTGTGTATTGTACTTTTCAACACTGACATGCACTCAGATTTTTATACTTGACAGAAGTTGAAGAAAGAGCGAGAGAGAGAAAGAGTGGAAAAGTGACCCTTTTACTCAATTCACCGTTTGCCGCATATCAAAGAACTACTACTAACCGGGCCTTGTTGCCTCTTATCAAAACACTCACAAACACACAACTGCAAACAGCGCAGTTTAGTTCAATAGCCCGATGTGTGTGTGTGTGTGTATTTGGGTGTGTGTGCGTTTATTATTATCTTTGTTTCCTCTGCCGGCAAAGAAAAAAAAAACAGTTTTTATCACAAAAAATAATGAAAATAAGTTTTAAGTCGATTGGAAGTGAAACGAAAGAAATGTATCTCGAAAAAAGAAGAAAAAGAAAAAAACGCAGCGACAGTGCCGCGTCATCAGCAGCAGCGAACAACATTTTAAATGCTAGCCACGTTTTCGCATTTATTTAATGAGTATAACTCCATGTGTGTGTGTGTGCAACTTCCTGCTGACTCCGCCGTGCGCGCCTAACAAAATATATATAGATATATATATATATGTAAAGTACATATATATATACTTTATCCTTTGTTTGTGCGTCTGTTCGTTCCAGTCAAGCCTGGATTTTTGCCATGGTCGGGGTTCTGGGACCACTCCCTAGTCCTATTGTGCTGTGTTTTTAATGTATTTGTATTTGTTGCGCCAACCTTATCGATAATTATATTATCGATTTTAATTAACAAAGCAATACCATTTGTTTTGACGATTAGGATCAATAGATAATAACGAATAGAACAACAACTTCTATGAGCTCTTAACCAAATTGAATTGGTTTTTTTTTTTTTTTTTTTGTTGGTGAAGAGTGAATTGAATTTTAGTTGAGTCTCAAAATTGGGTAAAAGTGTTTCTCTTCGAGAGATGCCAACATCATCATCGTCGGCCATCAGCAATCAGCAACCTTCGCTTTTAGCCATCATTTGTTGTGTTTGCAATTCTTCTCCACATCTACAGATATCACTTTCATTTTGCGGTGGCCTCCGTTCCGACGTGTTACATACATTTTTTATTATTTTATTTTTATTTATTTGTTTCTCTTTCTCTCTGGCTCATTGCCTTCTGCATTTGCTTACTTATTACGTTCGTTACCTATATTTTATTTATTTTAATTTGAATGATTCTCTGCAACGTTTTCATGAGTCATCATCGTACAACTTTTATCGCTTAATATGTTTCTTTAGTTTTAACTTATGCATGGATCCAGCTGCTCTCCAAGATTATTTGTTCTACAACTGGATGTGTATTTGTGTGTATGCTTTTTAACGCTTATCAATAGCGTCTTATGGCATTAAAGTTTGAAAAAACTCACCATAAAAACCAGTTCTTACTTTGTAAAGAATTGCAATTTTAGAGAATATTGCAAAAAAAAAAAACCATTGTCATTCCCAATTTCAATGAAACAAATTCTATTTTTTTTTGGCCAGGGGCGACAAGGCAACCAGACGTCAAGTCAACGTTCTCGATATTCTTGTCAATTTTGGTGGTCATTGCCATTGTTGACTATTATTTCTAAGCGTTGCTTTAATTAGTTGAGTGCTTTTGATTAATTTATTAAACATTTTTGGTATAGCTCTGACTGTGTTCGCAAAACCGGCTTTTCGAACCAGCGGCGCTCTCTTTGCAAGCATTCAACACTCACTCCGGCACACACACACTCACACACAGCACACACAGACACATCTCACACACATGCAAACGCGCACATTTTTACGCTCAAATTGGAAACTTCTGGAAGTTCTTTTTTTTTATTATCAATATCCTCTCTTTATTTACGTCTCTTTCAACCGGTTGATATCATTAAAATTTGTGGCGCTTCGACTAAGCAAATAACTAAACTATTAATCATCTTTATTCTAATTACTTTGCCAAAATTCCTGGCGCTTGACGACAGTACACGAAGCTCAAAAAAAGAGTGCAATTTGCGGCTATGGTGTGTCCTGCAAATGTTAATGACATATTGCGTGGGGTTTGGTAACGCTGCTCTGCTTAAGTGTTGGCAAACTAGTTTTTCCCTTTTACACAACAATAACAGTATGGAGGCAAATGGTCAGTTGCTCCTTGGCATGCTGCTGCTGCAGCAACAGAGTGTCTCACATTTTGTTAACAAGTTGACAGACGTCGCCGTCATCATCTTCGTTTCATGGGTGGTGAATGTTGCTAGTGGTGGGTTTTTTTTTTTGCTCTCTGCAGCTCTCTCTCTCTGTCTCTCTCACGCCTGCTTTGAGTGGGTTTTTGCTGATTACAAAATGAATGAATTTTTTTTTTATTTTTGCAATGGCACACGCTTAACTTGCAGATACCACGATTCTGTAGAAGGACGCATATTATTTAAAATTAAAACCCGTATGTGCACGTACGGCTTAGCGCGCAGCATACATAAATTCCAAAAATTTATGACGCGTGCGTGACTCATAAGTTTTACTGCAGGGTGTCACAGATACCAACAGAATAGTAACAAGCAGTTGCATATTATATTTTTTAATGGATTGTTTAACATTCTGACTTGTTACAGGTTACAAAGGAGGAGCTGGCCAAATTGATCAGCGGATTTGATCAGCAGGACCTGCTTACCAGCAACGGCGTAACATTAGCCGGCCAACGGTACATTTACCTCTCAGGCACAGACCGCGTAGTGCGCGCAAAACTGGGCAGAAGTGGTGTGCACTGCATGAAGACGACACAAGGTAAGTAACAGTAAAAGCAAATAAACTGCCAGAGTTGCCAAACGCTTTAAAAGAAAAGTAATTGGGTGGGAAATTGAAGTTGCATTTAACCAAAACCAGCGACAAGTATTTTGGCGCCTTGAGCTGCGTATCACGAGTAACAGGATGTGTGTTATCAGCTCTGGGCTTTATGACTTTCTTTTTTTTTGTGTATGTAGGTGCAAAGTATTTAATAACCAGATAAGTGTAGCGATTTTGACAATGACCACACAGCTTATATCATTATGATAAGCATTGAACAGAGAGAATGTTTCATAATTACTTTTCATTTATATCTGCTGAAAGGGGTTTCATAAAAGGCAGCAGTGCTTGCCTAATATATGTAAATATGAATTGTGGCTAATCATTCAATTTACATAACACCAATATAAATATAAAATAACCAGAAGTTAAACGAGCTGTAAATGATGGGCAATCATTTTATGCCTGCAGTTGTGTTCGCTGCTGCTCCATTTTTCCGGTCAATTGGCAACTCACCTCGCCACACACAAATGCATTTCAAACATACACACACACACACACACACTAGTTCTCTCTCTATCTCCCTCTTTGTGGCGAAAAATAAAACTCACTCATTTTTTTTTTTTGTTTTTCTTTACACCTTGTGCCTAAAAACGTTGATGTGAAAAGTCTTGGAAGCAGCTATCTATCTGTCTGTCTAACAAATATCTGTCTCTGTATGTTGTACGATTGTGTGCGCCATGAAACTAAATTTGTTGTTGTAGCTTGTTTGCCGACTGCGTCGATGTCGTCGCCTTCCATATTTGTCTACTTTTATTTTATTTGTAGTTTTTTTTTGCGGCAACTGTTGAGCGACGTCGCTGCCCGTCTGCCCGCTGCAGCAGCAGCAGCCGCAAAGCTCAAGGTTATTGCCATAATCCATTTCAAGTGCAAATGTTGCACAGAATAAGCCGTAAAAGCGGCCAGCGAGCGGAGAAGCAGCATATAAATGGAAATAGTAGACAAGAAATTGGCATAAAATGGCAAACTGGTCTCTCTCTCGTGTCTCTTTTTCCGTCTAGTATGTGTTTGTTTGGATGTGTGCGTATGCATTGTGGCGCCTGGGATTAGTCTCTTTTGGCCTCTTGCTTTGTCTTTATTTGGCATTAAATTTAAGCTTTTCGTGGCTTTGGCAATTGAACAGCTGATCGAACACATACACACATTTATGTATATGTATACATACAAAGCTTAAAATCGACTTAATTTACTAAGCATTTGATTTACCGCAAATTACATTTTGCTCAAATGGCACTGGATAATCGACCATCGCAGCTTACCATTGCTTTGTTTGCATATATATGTATATAAGTGTATGTGTATATGTGTGAGTCTTACATTGCTTATTAATAGTGCTTAAACTAAAGTAAAACTTGATATACATGCTGTGGATACGCCTCACATACCTCAAGGTATGCTGCGGCGTGTGCAAGTGTAATTAAATATGAAATGTGTAATATGTATCGAAGTGCTAATGTCATCAACAGCCTTTTTGTTTTTTTATCACTATCAGTTATCGATTAACTAACAGTTCTCTGTTACGACGTGTAGGTGTAGTTGGGTGTTGAGCCGCGATTTCCAGCTGTTGCTCTTACAAGTGTGTGTGTGTGTGTGTATGCTTATTTTTATCTCGCTCGCTCTCTCTTGCAGACATGACACTTAACTTTTGGTTTATTGACCCCAGTTCAAAAATTTGTTGGAATTTTTTTTGTTGGCTTTGATTTGATTTGCTGCTTTGCTTGGAGCGTCGTCAATCAATTGGGTTAACAACAATTTGCTGCTGCACAATTGATTAATGTAGTAAGGAGAAGAGCACCCCAAGAGAGAGTCGCCAGCCACTTGACTCCGATTCGAAATGCGAGATTCGCTTACATTTCTCAGTATTTGAATGCTGTTCATATACAAATACATACACATTTACAGTGGACTTGTCATTCAATATAGTATTGTGTGTGGCTATCTTTCTGTGGCCGGCCGGTCTGTCCGGTTTTCACCTGGTCCACAAGTCTCTCTCTCCCCGCTTTATTGCGCGTTTTATTCATAATCTTCTTGGGTTGATGATGTTGTGTAAAATACGGTTAGTTCTGTTTCTCTATTGCCGCTGTCTCTTTGGTTGCTTTCTCTATAGGTCCGTGTGTCTGTGTGTATGTTATATTGTCAACCGGATAAGCAGCAGCCAAACACATTTGTGTATGTGTGTGTGTAATTATCTAGCCACGTTGAAATAGCTTAAGAGATTTCTACTGATGATTAAATTTAATTCTGAGTGCAGAATGTCGAGTGTTGAACAGTCGCCTGACCAGTGGCCATTAAGGCATTGGACAACTGAGGGTTATCGACAACATAAGTGTTAAAAATATCTTACAGACTCAAGTACAAACTTATAATAATCATTCAGTTAACTTATATTATAATAAATAAAAAAATATTTATTTTCTTTTAGCCGTCATCGTTTCCATCTACGAGGATCCTGTACAGCCCCAGCAGGCCGCTTCCGTGGTGGAGAAACTTGGAGATTATCTGATTACTTGCGGGTACTAGAAAATAAAATATAAAAAACAATAACAGCAACAACAACACAACACCATAAAAAACAACAAACACACCAACAAATTTGATAAAAAAAAAGCTTAAATGAACTAAAAATCTAAAAGCAAGAAAAAAGTAATTAATAATATTTAAATTTATTGAAAAATGCCAAGAAACATTTTGAGGTAATTGTGGTCAAAAATCAAGTAAAGAAAACGATGTCAAAAAATTAAATTAAAAAAACTACAACAAATTAATTACCCAAAACAAACCTCTACAACAACATTATAAATTTCTGCATTATTATATTTAAACATTTTTGGTTCATACGATAAAAATAAAAAAAAAACAAAACAAAATAAACTAAAAATTAAAGAAATTGTATTGGAAAGTATTTTGTAAGCAACAAGACATAACAACAACAACAACAACGCAAAGCAACGCAAGCAAAATTTTTGAATACATTTTTGTACAGCAGTATAGTACATACATATATACACCGATCTATATAAACACACAGACTATTGAAAGTGAGTGAGACACAGGGTGTTGAGAGGGAAAATGAGATAGAGAGAAAAGTCAGTCAAGCAGCGATATATACAGAAAATACCAACCAATATAAATGAAAATATCTATATATATATACATATATTTATTTATATATGTAAACTATTTGGAGAAACCATGAAGCTCTATTTTTATGTGGCAGGGAAGAAAGATACACATACGACGCATACATACAAAATCAGCGGCGCGCAGTGTTATCATTTTTTATACAAGAGAACTTTGAGAAAATGTGTAATATTAACGAAAATATGAAATGCAGTCTTTCAGCCATATTTGAGATATGCTCATCATTCGGTTAGGTGAACAGATATTCCAGACACACCAACACCAACAGCAACACACACGCACACACATATGTATTCCGTTTTCCAACCGTCTCATCTAGCCATACATATATAGATACATATAAACGTACGTACATACATACATACATACATACATACAAACATACATACATACACATATACTTGGAATCTTCCGCCATTTGCTCTCTGGATGCGCTTTTCGTGTTTGTATTTTGCTATATTCATACATACATACATATTTATCGATAAACCGCAATTACGATTACGAACGCTGTGCAACACTGTCCGTCTCCTGCCAGCCTATATGGGCTGTGTGCTTGAACGCGTTTCAGGAACATTAATTGCTGAATCAACAACAACAACAATTTGGCAGTAATAATTGTCCTTAACACATACATTTACATACACGACACAATGTCTAATGCATGCAAGCAAATAATAATAATAATAATAATTAAAAATGAAATATACACAAATTTAAACTACTTACTACAAATCATACATAAATAAATGGCTTTTTATGTTAGTTAAACAAAAGTCTTTTTCCGACATATTTCCCCTATCATTTTTACGTAAAAGCGTCGAAAAGCAAACAAAAATTCATACAAAAAATGAATGCATAAATATTAAATATAATATAAAATTTAAAGAAAAAAAAAAACACGAAATGAAAAACATATATAATACGATACTTTAATACTATTGAAATAAAAAACGGAGCGTGGCAAAAATCCTGCTCATAAAAATTACATTAAAACGCCTTTTTACTTGAACAAAGTCAACACACAAATGGAGCAATTGGACGAGTCGAAGATTGCAAATCAATATAGATCATTGAACTCTGTTATCATCTGAGGCTCAACAAATTCCATCGACATTTTTCAGCTATTCTTTCTTTGTGCTGTTTTTATTAATTAAAGAAGCAATGCTCTTTTTGGAGCTAGCGTTTGCCTATTTTGTTTGCTCGAAAATTGTCAACTTTTTTGTATCTACGCGCAATAATTTTAAGTGCCTGACGCAAATGCGCAATTATATTAAAAATAATATACAAAAATATGCAAATATACGTATTTTTTTGGGGCTGTCTTCTCGCAGCTGCTGTTCTTTCAGTTATTCTCGGTTTCGACATTTCTTTATGGCCGCAACATTGACCCAAATTATAAAATTCTTCCACGACAGTGTGAAAAATCTTTGCACATTTTTGGCTGACTTAAGTATCGAACATTTGTGCTGCACATGTTTGTCACTTTCATTTTCGAGTGAGTTTCTTTTTATTTTTATTTTTGGTGAAAATCAGTATTGAACGGTCCACGGCTTTTATCGATTGCACAATTAATCACATCATATTATTATTATTGTTATTGCCATTGACAAGAGCTGACTGGGTCTGGCCTTTATGCCGCCCCTTGCACACTTTTCCCAACAACCATTTGTGGCTAGGTTGCTGCTTGCTTTTTATTTATTTTTTTTTATAGCTGTAACGGCATCATACAAATTGTTTGGCTGCGGGGCAAGAGCAGCTGGAAATCAACACACATTAGTTCATTTAATAATATATGCAAATTTCGTAAAGGCACACGTAATTTGTTACGATCTGAATGCCTCACTACAAAGATGTGTGCGGCCTTGCGATATTGTTTTACAACTCGGATTCAAAACTCAATTTATCTAGTATTTTGCATAGAAATCAGAAACGATTGTTCATCGATAAGCAAATATCAGCATCAGTTCATTTAACAGTTTTTTAGTGAAAGGTAAGTATTTCAATATAGATAAAATCTACATGCAATCTGTCTGCAAGAGTAATGACAGCTATAAATTTATCTTTTAGCACACGTCAAGGTGCTGATTCATAAATGTAATTTGAATTTGAATCTTCATCAGATGGGCAGCATTCTGTTGTAGCAAAACGATATCCAAATGTCATCGCCGATAATGCAATTTAAGATGCAACATGCAAGTGATAAATTGATGAAGTGATTTGTTTCTCAGCTGCTTCGCTCTGCAAATACAAACGTGCCTCGGCCACGTCCAGCAGACATGCGAAGTGTTCCGCAAATGAAGAGCTTAAAAACGTGTTTATCATCTGAAAAAGGGGATTGGGATGCGCCTGTTTGACGGGTTAAAGCCCACGTCTTGGGTAGTCTGAAAAAGCACATTCTTTAACCATAACAAAATTTATTTTGGCCAACAAAATGTTTGGATATTCGACAAGCTACATGAAACGACAAGTTTTTAGCTTTAACTATTAATTAGCCAAGGTTGGTCATCAAAACAACCTTAAACATGACTTTCCACAAAAGCAGAGAGAATTTTCCGGAGAAAAGTGAAGCAAACATTGTTTCATAGTTTCTTCCTTCATCCACCATACAAATTACAAGCAAGTTTAAAAGCCAGTTTGCCCTTCCCAAACACGCAACTGCTCCACAGAAAGCCAAAAGAGCACCGACCAAGGGCCCAATCTTAGCCAGCATGGTATGAGGCCTTTGTAAAGATTAAGGAAACCCTCCTCGCGTATTAGTTTGACGATGCAATCGATAGAGCCCTTGTAGTATAGGCCATGACCACGCTCGTCCGTCGGCTGATTCATGACGCGTGACTTGATCACATCAGCGGGATTGCTCAACACACTTGCCACAAAGCCAGCGACCATTGAGGAGACGAAGCGCAATGGAATGCCCTCTTCCATATTGAGATGCTTTTTCAATTTACGCTTGCAAAGATCATAGGCACCCACATCGCCAGCGGTCATCAGGCAGGCGCGCAGACAACTGGGTCCCACGCCTTGCCACATGCCCAATACGCCCGACTTCCCATAGATCGACAACATCTCCTTAAAGCAGCTATTGTTGCGCGGCTCCAGGCCCATTGTGCGACGCCTGCCGTTCATTTGCATGCGCACCTTGACAATATCGAAGGGATTGGCCAAGGCCTGAGCAATGCAGCCGGCAGCACAGCCACACATGAATGCGTGATGTGTTCGTATACTGTCCCGATGCTCAGCATCCGTATAGAGGAATCGACGCCGAAATATGTCGTACAGCATCACACGCAACGAATTAAAAATGAAATTGCGAAAGACCATCGCCGAGAAGCCGGCATAGAGGCTCTTCGGTCCCTCCTCCATGGCAATGCCTCGCAAGGTGGAAAACATGTTGCGGGGCTTGCTGCCCGTCTTCCTTGCCTCCTCGCCATGGATCTGCTGGCGTGTCTTGCTCACGTCCAACGGATAGACACAGGCCTCTGCAAAGTTGGCGCCTATGAATGTGTTTATGTACAGCTGGATTAAGTTTCTAGCCGTTATTTGCTCTTGATCGTTCTTAACGTGGAATGGAGCCTTGTCGTATCCGGGCCTTAAGTGCCAATAGTTATTTTCATCTTTATCCATAATAATAACCTAAAATTTTGACTTAAAAAGTATTTGTCAATATAGTTTCTATGTTCTGAAAGAGAAAAAATAGGGATTAACACTAATCTCTGAAACGATTCGATTGAGTCTAGTAGCCCTCATCACCACGAAAGCGACGGATCTGCTCAAAAGTCATCCAGAACACCATTGTCCAGGGTCCGACGCGCAGCCAATAGGGAATAAAGCCTTTGTACATGGCTAAAAATCCCTCCTTCCGCACCAGCTTCGTAAAGCAATCGATTGTGCCATTGTAGTGCAAACCACGTCCGCTTTCATCCGTCGGCTGGTTCATAATACGCGTCTTTACCACATCTGCGGGAGTGCTCAGCACGACGCACGCAAACCCAGCTACCATTGACCCGATAAATTGTATCAGTCGATTATCGGGCATATCCAAAATATTCATAAGAACGCGCTTGCCCAGATCATAGAAGCTAACGTCGCCTAGGAATTGCCAATATTATATTTATTTAAACTTGACTTTCTTTAGACAGACACTTTAAAATTCGAATGTACAAATCGAGCCAGAATCGCGTTTTCAGCTTTAAATATCGTATTATGCTAGAGATCCAACATTTGGCAAAAGTTATGCCTGTGGAAAGACTCTACAAGTACTTTTTGGAATAATTTCAATAATGATTAATTCTATGGAATCTTATAGATGTGTCTCATTGGGCAAATTTAGTGTTGTATTTACTCTTTGGCCACTTACCCAGAGTGACGAGAGCAGCACGGCAAGCATTTGGCACTGTGCCCTTCCACAGTCCCACAATACCACCGGCTCTATAGATGGAGCTAAAAGCCTGGAATATGTTATGTATTCTGGGTGGTTCGCCCAACAAAAGTCGCTTGCTCTCCATTTGCATTTGCACCTTGATCAGGTCGGTGGGTGAAGCAATTATGTTTGAAACTGCGCCCGCCACGATGCCAGCGATGGAGCAATTGACAAAAGGCAAATGTGGCTTGCCGTCTGTGGGATCGGTTCTGATCAGCTTTTCGCGCAGTGCATCATATATGGACATCTTAAGGCCGCTGAAGATGGTGTGACGCAGAGCCATGGCCGAGATGCCCCCATAGAGCTTGTGTGAGCCCTCCTCCATGATGATTCCCTTGAAGGTGGCAAGCATGCCCCGATACTTGAGATTTAAATTGGACTTGCTCGCAATCTCGCCCTGAATCTGCATTCGCGTTTTGCACACATCCAGGGGATAGGAGATGGATTCGGCACCACATGCGGAAAGAACGGATGTCACATAGAGTTCGACGAAGGATGTTTTGTTATTGGTGGATAAATTGTAAAAACCATTCCGCCGAATCGTTTTGGACTCTCCTGTTGTTTCTGTTGTTTTTATAACCATTATGCATATTAAGTTATTTCAGCAACAAAGATGTGGAAAATTGAATTGTAAAATTGTTTTGAAATTTCATATATATATTCATATATAAGTCTGATCAAGAAAACTTTGCATCCTTTAATTCATTTGATTGGTTTATTCAAATTGTTGGATTACGAATCAACTGCCGAATCTATATATAAATAAACAAACTGAGCAGTAATTTGTGAGATTATTGAAATACAAATTTATTATTTCCTTTAATGATTTATTTTAGAATAATTAAACGCTTTACAGGAAATGCATAAATTTGAATGAGAAACTAGGCATTTTGAAAATCTCATTAGGAATTAAAAACTTAGTTCATCCGACGATTTGTAATCTTAAATTTAGCCGGGCTGAAAGAGTGTTTCTCTTATTTGGGCCAGTTTTTAAGTCTTCTGCTTTTCGGACTGGGCCCAGAAGAGTGATCTAACCGCGATTGTTCGTGGTATTGTGAATAAGAACTTTGAGAATTAAAGAACAAGAAAAAATTGGACTGCATATTACGATGGCAACTGTACTTTATGTCAAACATACAAAATATGTTGTGCAATTTTATTGAATATTGCCAACTTGATTTAAGCCACTTTAAACAAGCAGAGAACAAGACTTGTTTGCTGTATACCAGCTAGTTAGTTGGCCCATATCTGTAAAATGAAAAAACAAAAAAAAAAAACCACTGGCGATAAGCCAGATACGGCAAATTAAAGAGAACGAAGAACTCGATGACGCTGACATTGCACGCTAGAACGACCGCGCCCAAAAACTGCGAGTTCGGTTTTTACTATGATTATGAACTGTGTGTGTGTGTGTGTGTGCGTGTGTGTGTGTGTGTGCGTGTGTGTGTGTGTGCGTGTGTGCGTGTGTGCTTGTGCGTGTGCGTGTGTGTAGCAATACTGGTGGTGCTGCCGTGCAGGCTACCCCCGAATATGGGTGCGGTGCCTAGTCAGTCGCCAGGGGGACTTGGTCATAGAGCCAGCCACTTAGTCTATGCCGCCAACCACCGTCTCACCAGTCAAATGAGTAAATGAGTGAGTAAGTGGTGCTGTCAGTCAGCCAGTGAAGGAACCGAGCACGCGCCCATACATATTACACCTATACATTATGCGAAAAGCTGGCGTTTTCCTCTACCTTCTGCCCCATCCTCCCTGCCATGTCCCATCAGCTCAAGAGTGTTTAGCACTTTTGTTAAATGAAAGCGACGTTCTGTGGATGCACTGGGCAGAAGAGTGGGAGAGAGTGTCAGGTCTCTAAAACAAGGGGAGCTGGGTAATTTGAAATTCCCGACACACGCACGATTTATATGGCCCACGAATTAGCTGGCTGGGGTTCTACCAATGTGCTTACACACAGCTTACTTTTAAGTGGTTTGTGCCCAACTGTTATAATATAATAATATGTTTATACGAAACCTAACACTATATGACCAACTGACCGATTTAACAAACAACTTTGACTTATGCTCAATAGCTACAAAGCATATATAAAGTGCAATACACAATATAATGCACTATATACATCACTATACACGTAAGCACTCAAATCACTCATATCATTTGTTGACTGGACAAACTGTACGGTAATTTGAGAGTTTGTTGAACTGCAACACGGAAAAAGTTGCAGCGATCAGCTAAAATACAATTTAAATGCTCAATTAAATGAATCATAGATAAGAACAAACTGTGAATGCTCTGCCATTGAGATAATGACTTTATTTATTAGATAAACATATATATCACGACGTTTGTCATTCATTAGTATAAAACTGTGTCGGAAAGCTGGAAATAAATAAGTGAATAATAACAAAGATAGTAATAATTAAATCGTTTTGTGATATAAAATGCCAGGGCCTTTTTTTGTGCTATTATCTTAAAACTTATTTATCAGGAATGTCGAAGCAATTCTATTAGCAATGCACAAGGTGGCTGAGTTTAGACAAACAAATTACTGGATTTTCTAAATATATATTTTTTAAGGCCATAGAAAAAAATGAGAAAAATTTTATATGCATTTATAAATCAAAAGAAATTGATTGTTTGATTTTCCCATTCATTACTTTATAAGGCAAAATGATCAAGCAATTACCTTAATTTAGTAATTATTATTATTATATGGTATTTCAAACTGTATATTTATTTTTGAATAAATTACAAGTCTTGGCTAAATGTTGAAATGCCGCATGCTTTGCAGAGCAGTCAATTCATATTGAACCCTCTCTGGACAGGCTCGGGCATTATGGATCGCTGTAAAGGTTTTTATTCAGTGCCACGAATTTCAAGTGAAAGAAACTCCAATTACCAGTGCAGCACCCAAAACAGACTGGCAACAGAAGCCACAAGCGGAACAAGTGAATTACAAAATTACAGCAGCACGGATTGCGCAAGATTACAAAGAATCCAGCAGGTGAGTCGTGGGAGTTTAGAGCTCGTCAGTTCTTATTCCAATGATTGGCCTACTTGCAGACTATAAAAGCACCACAGACAGCTTCAACGGAAGTTAGATAAACGGAAGCAATGGTCAATTATCTACACCACTTGCAGCTGCTGCTGTTGCTGTTGCTGCTGGGCATGCTGGAAATCGGTTTGGCCCACGAGGAACACCAGTCGGATACACTGCATCGCAGCAAGCGTACTCTGACAACTATCTGTGTGGAGATCAAGCCCAGTGGGCCGCAGGAAGAGCCCTATTTTATGTGCAGGGGCACGGATTTCTCACGTGGCAATAACGCTGCAACAGCAACGGCAACTGCAACAGCGGAGCAGCCACAACCCATACCGGGTTATGCACAGCATGCTGGACAAGCGATGCCAATAAATGCACAGTATTCACCGCTGCCATTTCCATCGTTTCCCAGCTTTGGAGCTGGGTTTCTTCCAATTCTGCCCAGCTATGAGGAGGCACCCAAAACGTCGCCATATCAGAGTCAAACGCCAGCAGCTGAATCCCAGTTTGGATCCTCTGCTGCTGCCATTGCGCCTGCGCCTGTTGCGCAGTCATATGGCCTGCCAGCAGTTCCTTACCCAGCTGCAGCAGGCCCAGCAGCAGTTAATCGCGGAACTACAGTCGGCCCGAGCACAGCGCCCGCGCCCCCTCCATATGCTGATGCAGCGCCTCCGAATCCGACGAAAGCGGCACACAAATCCCAGCCAGCGACAAGCAATGGTAATTCCTATGATGGCCTAGTGGGCAGTCGTTATCGCTTTGCGCCCGCCGATGATGTGATGAACATGCCGGATTTGGGCTTTCGCCTCGAGGAACTACCACGGCGACTCATGGAGCCCATGGTGGGTGTTGCACCGCCCATGATGTGGACGCAGCGGCCACAACAATTGCCACCCCAATACGAGGATGATCCCGTTATGCGTACCTTCTATGCCAGTCAGGAGCACTATGATCCACAGATGGCTCAAGCAGTGCCCATGGAGCAGCTGGTCGGACAGGCAGCGCCCGCCTATGTACCAGCCTATGCGGCTGCACCACCAACACCAGCAGTTGTAGCCCCACCACCACCGTCGCAGCCACCCGTTCCACCCGTTCCAGCTTACACAGAGAACCCAAGGGCTATCTCTGTTCTGGAAGGCAACACTGCCTGCAATTCGTGTACCCGCCCCTGCTCCATTTCGGATTCATATAATGCGGTACCCGCTCATTGTCCCAGCTTTCAGCCGGTCATCATAGCCATGCCCTGCTATGGCCAACAACACCCTACACATTATCTGGCCGTGCCAGGCTCGGGTGCAGCAGCTCCGCAACGTGAGCAGATGCTAGGGAGTGCATATGGAGCACCATTTGGCATGGCTACGCCAGGCCTGGGTTCATCGTTTGGCATGTCACCACATTTTGGGATACCTCCGCCACAGGTGGGCTCCTCCTTTGGCATGGGGCCGCAAGTGGGTGCTCCTTTTGGCATGGCACCGGTGCTGAATCCATTCGGGCCCTTTGGCAATCTTAATCCGTTCAATCCCTTTAATAGAATACTGGGCGCAGCTGCGCCAGCGGCTCAACAACCTCGAATGCGACTATTTGGTGCACCCCAAGAGGCAACCACTGCCACAACAGTAACGTCACCATCAGCCGCATTATTTCCAAAATCCTTTACACTCAACTTCTCCAGCAGCACCTTAGCACCACCAACAAAAATGAGCACGGAGCAAAATGAGGCAAGTGTTGGTGCCGCTTATGATCCAGATGGAAACAAAAAAGGTAAAGACGATGAAGACGACGATGATAATGATGACGAGGAGGAGGAGAATGGATCACAGGAAGTCACTGATGCTCCACGTTCCTCGGGCACAACTGAAGACGTTGATGCTTCTCTAGATGCTGAAGTCTCCAAGTCTCTGGAATCAAAGAATCTCTCTGCCGATCAGCTATTAAACAAGGGAGAAAGTAAACTCAAAGTCGATAAGCGCAAGCGTCAAAATTCACGTTATAGTAGCAACAACACCTCCCAAAAACGCAAATACCTACAGCGATTGTAGTTCTTAGCTAAGTATTACTGTAAGCTTTCACTCTGTGCGGCAAATCATAAACTAATCATCAATAAAGCTAATTATTTAATAATAGTCGACAGAGTCAAATTTTCTGAATTTCAAAAAGGATTTTTCTAAAAAACAGAACTTCCATTTATACTATTTAAAAATATAGATTTGAAAAATGACAAACGCCTTTCTAATTTAAATTTTTAACTATTTAATTACTTAATTAACAATTTATTTTTTTTATCTGAAAACCAGAAAAAGATTCTTGTTTACAGAGCGATTTGCCTTTTTCTTTTTTCCTGATCTCCCTTACAGTTTACAGCCTATTGTATAAATTGTGGAAAATTACAAATATTTTTATTAATTCATTATTATTAATAATTGAAGCACATCAATTAAGTACATAATTTCTTTGTTGCTGCGGACACCATATCTGAGGAATCTTGAATTATAAGGTATTTGAGAAACTGCGTGTCAAATTTGGAGCATGATGTTGGCATATATTATCTAATTCAGTGATTTCTGCAATTAGCAATGAGTTTATTATTGCATGTAGTCTGCACGCCTTCTTTCATTGAAAAGTGCCTTTACTCTTCGTGCCCAATTGGTCTCTTCCAACTTAAACGTTCATATATTAAACGCCCAGTCAATTACTGATGAATAAGCCAATGGCCACTTAAGGAAGTGTTTTATATATATATATATATACATATATATACCTAGGTACACAATGTAGTTTTATATTTATTATGCAGTTTTTTCTTCTTCTTTTTTTTAATGTATATTTTCTTTGATGTACTTCCGTTTGGGTTTGCGCATTTTGTTTTCCACTGGCGCACGTCTTTATAAGTAGCAGCTACGCTTCGCGGATCAAACAGGAACCCAGTTACACTCACAAGTAAAACTTAGGTATTGGCTGCAATCTGCCGATCAGACATGTTGAGCACGTAACACAATTTAAATAAACAAAAACAAAACTGTAGATAAACACTCCACGTAACATAAAACAATTTAGGCTTAGAGTCAATGTACTACCTGCCAATTGTCAAAGCTTGGAGGTTGAGTAAACCTTGGCCAGAATGGGCAAAGCTGTTCTGATTGGGTTTCTATTAACCGGGTTACAACACTCCCTTGCGAAATCCAAGAAAAAGTCAATGCTATTTCACGTCTTTCATCAAAATCAAAGGGCCGTTGCAGATGCTGCCGAAGATGTTATACACTATTATCTTTCCACAGTGAACTTTGCCAAGTTATATAAATAGAAACATAAAACTAATGAGCCTTATTATTACTCAGTTCATTGTTATAAAATGACCAAAGAAACATTAAATTTTGGAATTGTTTCCGCAAATCTTTCATATTCGTATTTATAAATTTCACAATTAAATTAATTTAAAAAAATTGTACTCTGTAATGGAAATTTCTATAATTTTAATAATGTTTAAAAAATATCATTTTATTTTTAATATATATAACAAATATTATTTGTATAATTTATCCCAGGTTTATTTAAGATATTATCCAACTCCATAAGAACTTCCATCTTTAAAGAGCATCTTTCTGTAGAGCATATTTAGCCTAATTTAATTTCGTCCAAATTTGGCCCACTTTATTTGGTTGCCATAGCATTTTCCCGTTTAAAGTTGGCCTATTTTCATGCGTTACAAAAAACGTGTCAATGTTGACAGTGCTGCTACCAGGCAGGGTATCAAAGTGCGAGGCTTGCAGTTTTCGGGGAAACTGTGGAGACGGTAAACGCTCAATGCAATCGGAGCTAATCGAATAGTTGCAACTGGGAATCCGCGAAGCGAGGTTAAAGTTACAAAAGTCATCGCAAAATGCAAAAATCCGGGAGCTGCTTGATAACGTTGCTGATTTATTGCTGCACCATTTGGCTGGCTGGATCCACGCCGGCTGAGCTGGCAGACATGTCCAATAGCATTGCTGCACCCGGACAGCCTTTGTACTACCTGATGGCCGATACGGGCTCCAGTGTGGGTCCCAATGATGAGCTCAAGCGCACAAATCGCTCGCTCATGAAGTGGTGGAACGATTTGTTTGGTCAAAACAATTGCTGCAACAACGGCAACAATCTGTTGTACAACAACTACTTGCCACCAACCGGTAATAACAACAACTGCAATGGCTTCCAATTACAAGGCTTTGATGCCATTGATCCCTTCAAGCAAATGAAACTGTTTAAGAAACTGCCCGATCTGTGGGGCAATAACTGTGCGTGTCAGTGCGGTGGTCAGCAACCCATCAACAATTATGCAGCACCAGTTAATCCTGGCTATGCGCCGGCACCAGTGGCTCCTGTGGACTATAATCAGGCACCAGCAGTGATTCCTAGCAGTGGCGGCTACGATCCATCCGATGGTCCTGGCGATGGTGATGCGGGCTATGTGGCACCAGTAGCACCACCACCAGCACCGGTAGACTATGAGGCACCAGCGCCTGGCCCACCTAGCTATGAGACGCCCGCACAGCCAGCGCCCTATGAACCTGTTGCTCCGCCAGCTCCTGAGAGCTACAGCCAAGTAGACGATTATGCGAAACCTGTACAACAACAACAACCACAAATCGTCTATCAGCCTATCATTTATCTATCTGCATCGTCCGCTGAGCTTCAAAACAAGCTGAAGCAGACGGAACAAAGCTATGAAAAACAACCAGAGGCACCACCGCAGCAAGCTTATGAGTCACCACAAATTGAATTGCCAACTTATGCGCCAGCTCCAGCTCCTGCTCCAGCTCCTGCTCCAGCTCCAGCTCCACCCGTTCCTTGCAATGCGCCTGCTTGTGGTGGTTATCTGCCCCTTTTGGGCGTGCCGCTCTATGGCTATCCCGCTGGCCTAGCACCAGCACCACCACCACCTGCTCCAATCTATGCAGCTCCCCCACCACCGGCACCAGTCTATGCAGCACCGCCACCACCACCACCAGCGCCTGCATATTCCTCACCCTCTTGCCAGACACCCATACGATTGTCTTTGGTGGATCAACCCTTTCGCGTGGCACCCGAACTATTCCATGAATACAACTATCGCTTGTCCCTAGCCGGTCAGAATAGTTTATGGTAGATGGACGAACTCTGGTTTTTAAATACTCTAAACTGTAAATAAAATGAATCAAAAACTGTTTGGGGGCATCAAATTTTTGGGGCTGGAAAACTATTTCTTTCTTCATTGATCTATGAAACGCTTTTTGATATTTGCTAAAGTTGATTCTTTGGCAGGGTATATAACAACTAGGCCATCGATTTGATTATATAGAAAAATTATATCAATATTTCTGACAAAATTATTGATGGCGACAAATGTCGTAAAGTAAGGAACAGATTACCTTAATTTTGTTTGATCTGTTTAGCGCTTATAGCAAGATAAGGTTTTCTTAAAAACTTCTATCAAATATCCGCCACACATGCGACTTCCAATCCTAGGCTATTCGTATATATAATATAGCATTGGTATGAACAATGTAATATATTATCTCAATACCAAAGATAGATATAAAATTATCAATTAAGCAAAGGAATGAACATTGTTTCTGGAAGAGCTTAGTATAAGCCATCAGCTGTTTACTGTTAGGTCTTTTAGATTATGTTGTAAAATGTAATCATGCAAATTTTCATAATAAAAAACATTATATTTTACAAATTAAATGGACGTTTTTTACACAAACAAAAATATACATGACTTTAGAGTTTTAAGTATTGAGCTATTTTCAGGTTTGGTTTTTATTATCAGTACCTGCATATGAAAAGTTGAATATATCTTTACAATAGAAATTTCTAAAAACCTGTTTGTCATTTGTTATTTATATTTTAAAGTATTGCCCTGCTAATTATTATCAATTCGTTTTGTTCGTTTTATTTTTTTTTATACATATAAATAAAATATTTATTAAGTCTTTAAATTCGCCAGCAGTGGAGCGTATTGATTCTACTCAGACTCCAGTGCAGTTAAGTACAGTTGTGTGCTCTGATTTCCGTTCAATCCAAACAGTAGCAGTGCTTATCAACTTAAACACTCTTTTTGTTGGAGCTGTCAAGGTCCCCGAGTCTCCCATCATCATTGGTTTGCATTTATTGCATATGTTCAGCGTCGATTGCCTTCTCAGACCCCAGACCTCTTTACGCCTCTTCCTGTTATTATGATGGCTCTTTCTCTCTCCATACGTCAGTGTATGTACGTATGTACGTATGTATATGAATATGTACACGATGACATCGGCAAGAATTTGAGCTGTAATCGCTTCAGTCAGTCAGTTGGTCGTCGGCTGTTCTTCGTAATTTCATTTCATTTTCAAATTCAAATTCCATAACAAATTGCAGAAGATAAACAGAGACTTCCTTTTCTATGCGGGCATCGGGGATCGGGGATCGGGGTATCTGGCTCTGTGAAATGCGATAAGAGGCGGAGAGACCAGCCGTGCCCATGACCATGACCGTGACCAAGTGAAAGTGGCTTGCCTGCTTGCAGTTAGCACCCAAACGCCTGGCCAAACCGTAGAAAGATAGATAAAGAGGGAGAGAGAGAGAGGGAGAGAGAGAGAGAGAGAGAGAGAGAGAGCAAGCGAGAGAGATGGGGATAAGGCAGGCCTGCACTCAGCTGGCCACCGCGTCTTTGTTTAGCATCGTCTCACTTTGCATGTGGCACGCACGCACTTCTTTCTTTGTTATGCTTATCTTGGTCTGGGCGTTGATCGTTTGCTGATTTGCAGCTCGTCCCGTCCCAATGCATGCGTCTGTGCAAAGCGTGACGTATGTTTGTAGTTGCTTACATAACCTAATCGCCTGTTGAGCGAGCAGAAAATATGGTTAATAAATTAGCGGCGAAAGATCTTGGCGTTAAATCGTTGCGCAACGAACAAAATGCTCAGCATATCAAAATTATGAAGCCAGTATCTGAAGCGATAAATGAGCATGTCAAAGATCAAGTGTGACTTGCTGACTGAAATGCTTGGAGCTCGTTGTTGACTTGATGTCTAATATAATTGCAAAGTGCGGCGTCACCGCTGATCAGTGAAGTAAAAGATAAGCTTATGATTAGATAGAACGTATTGGGTTTCGTTAAATGTCTAATATAAGGTCAAATTATTTCACTCTTTCTGCCAAAATGATTGACGATCGTTACCGAAATAAATGCTGCTGTCAAAATTGTGCAAAGGTTCATGAATTTCCATTGAAAGTCTTCATCATCATACTAATAAAAAATAAGAAGTATCAATTTAACAGATCTTTCTTCACAAATTCAAAAATTAAGTGATTATTTATAAACAAAAAATAAAGTTGTCTTTCTCTTAAAATTCAATGAGAATTAATAAGAATTGTGTTTGTATTTCCAACGACTTTGGATGCATATACAAAAATCCTAATCGAGAGATTAGCTGGCAGATTAAAAAGATTTTCTTACTATATTTTAAAATGATTGTATTACAAATAACAGACATTTTTTATTTGAAAAATAGCTCAACCGGATATGCAATCGATGCAAGGCCCAAATTATTAAAGCTGGTAAGCAATTTCACAGCAGTTTTCCGTAATGGCGTGAGTGAAAAAGCGTCCAAACAGTGTTGAGCTCTTTTTAAATATCTATTTGAATATTATGTGATAACTGCCTTCTGATTTTTTAACCCGCTGTTCGAAAAATGTGAGTTCAAAATCGTATGGGCAACATTAATAGAAGATACATTTTCTGGCTCAAATCCAAAAATACTTATGAATGTAGCTGCTTAGACTGCTTTGCTATACGCAAAATTAAGCGTTAAATTGAGATCAAAACAAAATGAAACATTAAATGTGCAGTTTAAGGTTTCTGCAAGCTTTGGGTTTTGTTAATCTATATATAATCAATTTAATTATGATTATCTAAGATGAACGGCATTATTTTTGTATTGAATTTTAATCCAACTAAGAAAGAAAGAAGTCGAAATATTTTTAAGTGTTTTCTGCCTGTCTTAACGCATAGAAAAAGGAGAATAATACACGATTAAAGAGATTAACTGTATTTTCAAAATGTTCACATAAAAACATGCTAAGAATTTTGAACTATTTTAAGATTACAACTATAACTATGCAAGTGTGCTGGAAATGTGAATTTCATTGCAGTTTTGAGCATTCAAGGCAAAATGGATTTCTTTCGACTAAAGATATCAGCGACTTAATTGATCATGATCAACTACAGAGTTTTAAATCCATAATTAAATAATAATAAAAGTAAATTTGATCTAATTGAAATTATTAAGTTATATTACACATTGCATTGATATGGAAATTTTCATTCTTTCAAAAATTGCTCAAGGAACAACAATTTAAAGTCAGCCAAAACAAGCAACGGACTCCTCTGAGTGATACTCAAAGATCACAGATCGCGCTTGATCGCCTTTTCAAAAACTACCCCACGCAGATTTTCTGAGAAGCTGGACTCCGATGCCGCCGCAACTCTTGAGCGTAATTGAGTGAGTGTATCAGAAGAACGATCCTAAAAAATGTAACAGCACATAAACAACGATGTGCATGTGTGCTCGCTCCCTCCGAAAATGATGAGGGGCATGAGCAAGAGCTCCGATCGATGTTGCTGCTGCCGTCATTTGCTGGGCACTTGCAACCGCATGCCGGGTCTCAAAAATAACACCAATGTCGCCGCAAGCGCTGATGCCAAATGAAGCGATCCTGATACCCTTTCGCTGGATATCTGGACTTTTTAATAATGTTTGTCGTGTTTGCATACCGAAAATGTTTGACAGAGTGTGCAAATATCGGTTTAATTATTTTGTGACTATTTTCTGGGAACTTGTGTGCTTCTTTGAATATACAACCACATACATATTTTTGGAGTGATTGTACAGCGGTGTGTGGTGTGTTCAATCGCAGTGGTTTGCCACTGTTAGGGGGGCATTTGTGGCTATATATATATCTATATATGTGTATTTGTATTTGTTGTTAAATGTTGTTTCGAAATTTATATTTAATTTTGTATTTATGTAACGGCTTTGGCGGTGCGTAATAAATTTTCGAAACTCAACCAAAAATGTGGGTCGTTGGCACTTGCATTTCACTTTGAATCATCTACAAAAATACTTATATAGAATATTGTCGTGAGTGGGAGTAAGAAATGACTGAGAAATAAAACAATTCAAAAATTTGGACATCTATCTGCAAATGTTCACAAGCTACAAGCATATGAATTTTCTCATTATGTTTTCTTTATTTTTCTTTATATAAAAATTAGACAATCAGAAATTGCAGTTATACGTAAAATAATAATAGAGATATTTTGATGATTTTATTATTACTATGATGTTATGTTTGTCCAGTATTTTTTAATTATATCATAAAGACATTCAAGACTCTTTTGTAAATATAGCGGAATTTCACTTATGCCATAGAATATATGTATACAGTATATTGTGACACTCGCACAATTCTAATGACTTAGGCAATATTTGACGACACTCATCGTTTTTCACTGTAATAAAACAAAGTCACGCAAATTTGAATATTATATCGCTCTTAATTTATGTATATATACATATTTTCTTAGAATATGCCACGTCATAGAAAATTACGGCAAGTGTATTTTTATATCTAACATCTAATATCTGCCAGTCTATTTTAGCATATCTGCTAGAAACTATATAATAAGAAGTATGGAATTTTATCATTATGTATATTAATATATATTTTCTTATTCAAGTAGACCAATTAGACAAAAAAAAGTTTCATCCATTGGCAAGTAATAATTTAATAATAAGTGGGTCACCAACTGTTTACTAAACACAAACAATTTGGACTATTTCGAAATCATAAAATATTCACATGCCAAGCATAATAGTGATCTATTTAGTGGTAAAGTCGACTTGTCTACAGAAGTGGAGCATTGCTCAACATGCACACGAGTCAAAATTTACCCACCCACCTCGGCTGCTACACTTTCCACACATTTTTATGAGTTTTGACAACCTCAACATCTTCTTAAAGAAATTTAAATATATATGTAAAAAAAAGAACACTCAACTGACCCCAAAAGATCTACATTCGACTGTTTGCCAAGCTCAGCGCGAATTTCTGAAATGAACAAAATTCAAAGTCGAAGAATAGTTAAAGTTACTAGTGCCAACTAGGCACAAGTATGGCTACTATATAAACTAGTCTTGGAATGGCAAATGACATCAATCACCTTTTGGTAACTACAGTAGCCACATCAGCTCTAGCATCAAGATGAAATTTTTCGTGTGCTTTGCTCTCATCGCCGTTGCCACCTCCGCTTTGGCAGCACCCAACAGCGGCAGCTCCGCTTCCATCACTAGCAGCAGTGCCGGAGGATCTGTTGCCCTGGCCAACCAGGAATCCGAAATTGAGGGCATTACCGGCCAAGGCTATGGTGATTTGACCCGTCTGCGTAAATCCGCTTATGGCGGCAGCTCGGGCGGCTATGGTGGCTCTAGCCTTCCAGCTCCTCCTTGTCCCAAGAACTATTTGTTCAGCTGCCAGCCCAACCTGGCCCCAGTGCCATGCACCTCTTCATCTGCAGGCTACGGATCTGCCGGTGCTTACTCCTCGCCCCTGGCCAGCTACGCTTTTCCCAACTACGGTGTGCCCCAGCAGCAGCTCTACGACGCCGCTTACGCCCGCCCGGCTTACGGCTACCAATACTAGACGATCAACGAACCTGCACACTTGAACTTGCCTCAGCTTCCAAAGCTGCCGAGACACACTAATCTTTGCAATGATAACAGAAAATGTAAAAAAAATATACGTGGTTCAATTAAATGGACAAAAAAATCTTAAACCAAATTTATTTTATTTTATTCATTACTACTACTTAATTTCAGAGCTTTATTAAATTATTTAATTTTGTTTTCGTCACATTTTATGGACCTTTTAGATTCCAGTGTTTTTAAATACATTTCCCATATTCCAAAGAGTAGAATGCTTTATGCTGTTATTATAATTAATTTGGTATGTTGAACAACTGGAACCTAAATTCAGCTAAGCAGAAGTTTAAATTATTATTATTCTTGTCGAATAAGATAGAATTTTAGAGGAAATTTTATAAAAAAAAACCATAAATTTAAGCAACAAAATTTGAAGTACCTGGCGGATGCTCGAAAAGCATACACCGTATATAATTTACAACTTTTTTTACAGAACAAGTTGGTTGAAAAGAGCTTAAAAAACTTTATTAAGAAATCATACTTAATTCTTAGAGCATCTCTGTAAACAATTTTTGAATGAGCAACAACTGTTAAATTATTTCTCTTATTAAATTATTTAAGCATAGCATTTATTTTAAGCGTTTGATGTTATTTAAAAGAATAGAAAGTTTTTAGTTTTAATAAATGAAAAAATAAACATTTTTAAGACGAACTGGTTCGATTATCTTAGTATACCATATTGATTGGAAATACACTGTCTTAAGCACTTTGGTGTATATGCAGCTTATTTCAGACCGCATAATTCCTTGTAAGGCATGGTAGATAAGCAAACGTTTCAACATATACATGTACTTAAGATATGTATAAAGTATATGCATATATGTGTATATTGCATATTCATTCAGTTTGAAAGAGCAACGAAAGATAGCTGATAAAGCTAAAATCCAAAGCGTAAAACTAGTTGAACGCACTTACTTGCCAGCTATTTAATGCTAACTCGGCAAACTGTGACTATATAAACTTGGCTTGTGATATCAAATGGCATCAGTCACCTTTGGTAACCACAACAAACCCAACAGCTTCAAGATGAAATTCTTCGTGTGCTTCGCTTTCGTCGCCATCGCCGCCTCCGCTGTGGCTTCGCCCAACAGTGGCATCTCTGCTGGACAGGAATCCGAAGTTGAGGGCCTTTCCGGCCAGAGCTATGGTGATCTGACCCGTCTGCGCAAATCTGCTTATGGCGGCAGCTCGGGTGGCTATGGTGGCTCCAGCATTCCAGCTCCTCCTTGCCCTAAGAACTACTTGTTCAGCTGTCAGCCCAACCTGGCCCCAGTGCCATGCACCTCTTCATCTGCAGGCTACGGATCTGCCGGCGCTTACTCCTCGCCCGTTGCCAGCTACGCTGTTCCCAATTACGGTGTGCCCCAGCAGCAGTTCTATGGCGCCGCTTATGCACCCCAGGGCTATGGATACCAATACTAGAAGAACAAGTTGGCTGTAGACTCGAACGGCATGCTGAGAAACAAAAATATTTGCTTTTTACCAGAAAATTAAAAAAAAAAATAAATGGTTCAATTAAATGGTTACCAAATTTAAAAAACGAAATTCCAGCAAGTGTTTTATTCCCCCAACAGATTTCCTTGGATTATGACTAAACTATAACCATTTAGGTTTGCGGCCACTGCAGCTGAGCTGAGTAATTAGTCATATTAAATTGCAACTTTGTCAATTGCGTATTAATAACAATAAAAAGACTTAAGCAACACAGTTCACTTGTTTAAACAAAATAATTCCAAGATAATTAAAAATTATTTACACATTTGTTCTTAAGTTTAATCGTATTAGTTGCTTAAATATAAATACATGTTTCCAGTAATTTCTTTCACACATTTGTTTAAAAGAGAATATTAGTTACGTAAATATATACTGATTTCCGTTTGAAAGGTATGAAATTCGGCGAAATCGAAAATCTGCTGAGCGGAAAGCGATATCAAATGAAAACAGATTTTTCTATCGGCCTTCAAACTTGAAGGTTTTCGATTTTAAGAACGAATGAGAAAATACCATAATAAAAGAATAGAGAGATAGAAATAAAATTTCATATAAAATGCATATCATTCGAATTTTTAATGAAGTATATTTCTTAGTGATATTTATGGAACATTGAACCTTATACGGTTTAAATAACTTTGTCAAGTTTGCAACAACACCTACATAAAAATATAAAAAGATCCAGATCAGCATATTGTGAATTTTCTACTAGTGGACACTTTTTCTTTCTCTTTTTATCTGTAGAAATTGAACTAAATTGCATATTGTTTGTTTGGGGTCTCTGAACCAAGCTGATTTTAGCCGTAGTTGTTGTTTTGAATTGGAATTTTTTCTATAGAGAAAGTGAAAGAACTGCCGATTGCGAAATGTCCGTCAACGTTGGCAATCCATATCTTTGGCTTAAACGAACTGCAAAAACAGCAACAGTACGAAAAAATTGCCAACTGCAGGAAATTTTTTGGTAATTTGATCTGCCAGTGGTTAACATATGTGGGCTAGCTGGACAGCCTATGCGAAAGTTTTGCAGTACGTCGGGTTTCGTTGGGTATTCGTTGTCGGGTTAGCGAACAGTCAACAGTCATGACTTGACCAGAGAATGCATCGAGGATGTGTCAGAGATTAAATAGAAACTAACTTGAACCCACATGAACAGCCCTTGACCTACTAATCCAGTTGGCCATATTACGTTGAAGGTTTTCTGTTGCTCATTTGATTTCATTTCCGCTTGACGCTGCATTTTGTTGCAGCATGAAGACGAAACCCCAAAAACTTGATCGCATTGATAAAAGCCAACTGGCTAACACCCAATGCCGGCTAGTCTTAGTTTACATTTTCACGGCACGCCAGGTGTTAAGTTACCCAACCAACATCAACATATCAACATGTCCATTCTGTGGGCGTTTATCTCGCTGCTCCTCTGCTGCTCTTATCAGTTTCAGGAATGTATGGCCAATTGCGGTGGGCACTGCGTACGCAGTCCCATTGGGCACCTCTATCGCGTCATTCCCGTTCGCCTTTATACGCCGCAACAGCTGGAGGATAACATCGAGCTGCTGCGTCAACCACGTCAACAGCAAACAGTGATTGTGGAGAATAATTTTGGTGGATCCGGTTTTGGCAGGCCTTCATTTGGTGGGTCACCGTTTGGCGGCGGCCCTGGCTTTGGAGGTTTGGGACGTGGAGGTTTTGGACGTGGCGGATTCGCCAGTGGCAGTGGTTTTGGAGGTAGCGGTGGCTTTGGCGGTGGTTTCGGCGGTGGTTTTGAATTTGGACGCGGGTTTGCACGCAGCTATGGAGCAGAGGAGGAGGAGAAACCACAACCAAGTGAGAAACAGCCAATAATACCCCAGTATAATGCCCCCAACATCCCAGTTCCGAGTTGTGCGAAAAATTATGTGATCTCCTGTGAAGCGGTGCTGAAGCCAGTGCCCTGCTCAGCATCAAATTATCATAGCTGTTGAGAGACCAAAGGACTGATATTCATGTCTATAAATAAACCTTTAACCTGAAAGTTGTATAAATTATGTTGAATTTAAATGGGATGGGAATAATTATAAAATTGGAAAACAAATCTAATAGTTAATCTGATGCTCGACATAATATTAATGTAATTGGGTTCTCTACGGAACATTAGGAGGAACTGACGACTGTGAAAAACACATATTATTTATATAACCCAATCAATACCAATAAAAGTAGCTATTACATGGGTACTGCATCCGCTATAATTATCTATTTAGATGTTCTCTGCCTTTTATGAGTAAGAGTTTAAAAAAGTAGAATCGGTGAAATAAGTAAAATATCACAAATCTTTGTGATAAAATTCAAATTATATAAATTAAGATATCCGCGAATTTTGGAGGAGAAAGCTGATACATCGCCTTTTTCGGCTATTCTCCCCGAGCTTAGAGCATTAACAAATTCTACCGTTTTGTAATATGTTGTTATCAAATATTAAAAAAAAAAAACAAATACAGAGTATAATTATTTGATAACAAACTGAGCTTCTTCTAAATTCAATAATTATTTAGTAGACAATTTTCCAAGTATTTCGCAAGTATTGGAGAACTTTAATAATGTTCAAGATCTCAATATTTTAAATATCTGCAAGTGAATTCCCTAAGTAATTGTTAAAATAATGAATTAAAAAACAATAGATAATATTTTTTTTTGTTGGTTTCAGTTTATTGCACAAGTAGAGCCAATTTTCCAATCTTATGATCAATCATTGCACTTATAGTAATTCGCGAACAAAGGGAACTGCGTATTGGGGCACGTACTGGGAGTAGGCACCGGAGGAGCCATAAGATGGAGCTGGCGCTGAGCAGGGCACGGGCTGCAGCGAAGGCTGACAGCTGAACAAGTAGTTCTTGGGGCACGGTGGGGCTGGAATGGAGGTGGGCGCAGCTGGTGCTGGAGCGGCATAAGCTGGAGCTGCTGGAGCTGGGGCCGGTGCAGCGTAGGCAGGAGCGGTGGGCGCGGCGTAAGCAGCGGGAGCTGGTGCAGGTGCTGGTGCTGGTGCAGAGTAGGAGGGAGCAGCCGGTGCAGAGTAAGATGGAGCAGCTGGGGCGCCATAAGAGGGTGCAGCAGCCGGTGCTCCATAGCCGCCGTAGGCAGCCCTCGAGACACGAATGTTTTCGGCCAGTGGTGCCGGGATTAGTATGCCTTGCGTTGGCTGCAATTGAATCGTCTCTGCAGCGCAGCACATCGCCAGCATGGTGATCAAAAAGATGTGGTTAAACTTGAATGCCATTTTTCGTTAGTTGCTGCTGAACTGGAATCGAACGGTTGACTGTAGTTCAGCTGTGTTGAGGCTCACAACTTTATAGCCCAGTCGAAAAACGCTGAGCGCACTTGAAAATTGAAAATGCAAGAGCCGAAAGCGAGCAGACCGAAATGTGAAAATTGCTGACAATCCCAAACGGACAGCAGTTTGGTTTTGCATAACCAAGGAGAACGGCGTGGGGTGAAGTTTTGGCCGGTTAACACCATTTACAAATGGACAAAGTAAAGATAATGTTGCAATTGCTTCAATTGTTGCTATTGTTGACCCCAAAACGGGTACTCACAGCAGCAGCACCTGAACTTATTCCGTGATCAATTTCTGGCATGTCACAGTTTATAGAGCAAAGAGCAAATCAAAATGAAGACGAACACAGCTGGACACACCTTTTGCCTAGCAACTACTACTCGGAGTTGAATCAACAGTACTATGTGAGATTTCGCAGGCAGTCGATGCTCAGTCTTAAGGATCTGCGAACGAGACAGCCGCATCCATTTGAATATGCTCGTTATCTCTGAGATTGTAATTTGTGAAAAATAAATAAGTAAATATTAATTTGATTATGAAATATATGTGTAATATATATTTAGCATGTGTAATATATAATAATGATAAGCCGTCTTTAATAAACCTTTATTAAACACCAATATTTTCGATTATTAAGCAAATACCCTCTTCAAGTGTGGAAAATTAAAAAATTGTTTTTTTTTAAACAATAGAACTGGAAATGTTAGTTAACAGTTAGAATAGTCGTTATTTCGATAAGCTATCGATTAACGATTATAAGGAGTATGGGGCGCATGCTCGCGTGGGCGCATTTGACGTCATTAGGTCGAAGGACTCAACACAAGCACAAACAAAACAAAATACGCAAGAAACCTGTAAGCAGCTCAAAGGAAAAGGTTACGCTTCAGTTAAAAATCAGATATGAAGCTAACTCTGCAGCGTTATTCCTGGCTCGTGGCACTGCAACTTGCGCTGCTGGCAGCCGATTTGTTTTTCAACGCTTTCGGGTCGTGGATATCGCGGAATAAGCTCCAAACTGCCATATTTTGTTTTGTGTAAGTTTTACAAGTTGTGTCTTCTAATGTATAAATATTAATAAACATAATAATCATTTGTAGCATTCAAGACGCCTTCATTATTGTTGAGTACCTATTATTCACATTGGCGCTACATTCGACTTGCGTTTATCAAGTGGGCGCCTCCCACATTATCCTGCGCAATTGCAAGCTATTTCTGTTTTGCATTACCTTCTACTTTCTGCTGTCCGCCTCGCAACACTCCTGGATTGTCTATCAGTATCGATTATCGGCATCGGAAACGGCTCAGCAATGGCCTTTGGCACTCTACGCCTTGGCGGTTATTCAGCGCATGAGTAAGTGGCAAACTTTGTATACTTTTTTGTTACTGAATTTAAATATTTCAATATTATTTGATAGTGTCGGTTTTCTACTATTACACATCAAAGTCAACAGCTTTGATTATGGCCGATCCGCGCTACAAAGAGGAGCATCTCGATTGGATAGCCGAGCAATTGGGTGATAAGTAAAGAGTTCGTGAAAAGGGAGGATTGTACAGAAATATACATGTTTTTTTTAGCTAGGGGAGCATATTGTTAATATTGAAATGTATAGTTCAAGTACACTTAATAAATGTACAAAGCACAAATCAAATATGGAATACCCGTTTTCTTAATTCGCACAATCGCGTTAAAATATCGCTACTAATTTTTAACAAAGTGTGCTGTGATTTGTCCCAACTATAAGTATAAGTTTATAACAAAATATGATTAAATATTCAAAAAAGTTAAAATCATTTATAAGCTGAATTATATTTTTAAATTCAGAAAATGTTATATGAATTATTTTGGTACCCGTGGCGCCACCTACGGTATGATGGGTATAAAAAGCGCCATCTATCTCAATATAGAGGCGCGCCGAATTAAAATAAAGGGGAAGAAAAATTTGAATATGTTGCTCATAACAATATTGTAGGACCGCTTTAAGTTATTAAATAACTTGATATTTTTGAATGAACATAAATACTACAAATTTATGCAATTCAAATACAATTTCCAGAATTCTTTGAACTCTTAGATGACACTTTAGTCTTTGAATCAGTTCAATGTTGTTGATACTTGCGGTTCTGATGCACCATGTCCCTTAAAAATCTGCAAGTATGTGGCCAAAGGAGAACTAGTTTTTACTATAGTTAGGAGTCATAATCCGTAATCCCACTCAAATCCGTAAAATTTAATATTGGCACCCTTTCCTCACATGGTTCTCAGTAAAATTAAAAAGCTAACACATAAAAAAAACATACAAGAAAAATAAAAATGAATAAATGTGTAAAGGAATAACACAATTTCTGTATTTTATTACAAAAACAATAACTATGCCTTCATGGCAATTTATGTATATATAAAAGTAAATATTTATGCCGAGCTCGTTTGAATGGTTTACTTTACATATTTTACAATGGCTAAAGATTATTAAATATATATATATATATATATATATATGTATATATATATGTTATATATATGTTACACATTCAAAGGGTAAGCACCATTTCTCGCTTGCTTCTCGATAATTATATTGTCCTTGATTGAATACTAAGCCTAAGACAGTTAATTATTCAAACATATTCATTTTACAAATATAGGCATAATTATTTTATAATTATTTTATAAAGTAGATTAATATAGAGCTCACAATTCAATTCAAATTTGCATATATGAGTCAAATGTATGTATACAGAAAGTTCTCTGTTTTGATATGAAACTATTGTAGTTTGTCCGTGGTCAACAGGCGAATACTACGTTCCGGAGAAGCTAAATGGCACGCCAAACAATTGCTCCCAGGACTGCCCAATGGCCTTCAGACAGCATTCGGCATTTGTCGGTGTTTCAAACTGCATATGCCACACTTCACATTTATTTTCGGTCTCATCCAGGAAATTTATATTATACTCGCACTCTGTAACTCGCTCCACTTCTACCAGGTTACTCATTTGCTGTGTGAGTGAGAGCTCAATCGACAGCTGCTCCGCATTTGATGTCAACCAATTGAATTTGCCATTGCCAGCAATATGCAATTGTGTATCCGTCGTGAGCAGCGTGCAGAGCTCAAAGCTACGCTTCTCCTGACCGCATGTCCACTGGCAGCCACTCAGCATGGCGCACATCTTTAGTGGTTCAGTGACCAGCGAACTGAGTCGCTGACGTACTTCTTCTGTAGGATGTTGGATTACCTCGCATTCCGGCGGCAGCGGATTGTCTGGACAGATATTAAGATATATATAAGCTAATGTAGAACATTTATGCAGGTTACTAATTCACTCACCAGCCAAATACAATAGTAAACTGTCTGTGCGCAACATATCCTGCATTATCAGCACGAAATCACCCCAATCGCGTAGGTTGAAAACCAAGCCTAGTTTCCAGGGCAAAAGCTGAATTAGTTTTAAGCGATTAACTGTAACGCTAACCACCTGACGCAGCCACTTGGACACATCATCACGGGGCGATGCATACGCTTCCATGAGGTAACACTTGCATGTGGAAATTACTACCAAGCCATCGCGCATCGTTTGGGTTTGTTCATTATAAATCCGTCCTTTGGCCAGCCACTTGAAGTGTTCGCCCACCTCTTTAAACTTGCTCTGATAGAAATAGAGCTTCAAACGGTGATCAATGTCATTGAAATCGCTATAGTTAAACTTGTATGGCTGAATGGCACATGCAGTAGTCTCCGCATCTATGAGATTCTTTGAACTAGACATCAGCATGTTGGTCGATTGGAAAAGGGCTGTCGAAAGTTAATTAATTGTGATTACATAGATCTTAATACATATTATTATTTTTTAACGCACCACCAAATAGTGATGATAGTCCCGCATCTTCGGCTTTCTTTAAATGTTTCGTTTCATTTTGGCCATTAGGGCCTGTCATTTCATTGCTAATGTTTTGTTGCTGACTTATGTTGGCAGCGGATTCGGTCAGCAGCATATTTTGCACAATGATTGCATCGTTCGTTTCTTGAACTGTCTTCTCTGTCGATTGCTGTTTGCCCTGCTGCTCGTAGGTGGTGCAAATGCTGTCAGTCACCGAGCCCGATGAACTGCTCTCCGTTAGCTGGACGTGAGCCAAGGTTTTGGACTTTGGTGTTGTGTCTGCAGATGTTGTGGCTGTAGTTGCCATCGTTCGTGTTGTGGCGTGATCGGCGATCAGTTGGCCAATCTCGCCATCAATGAAACTGTGTGATTGGCTGAGGTCATCATCGATGGTTTGCAGATTGGGCATTTGCGAAATGCGTCGCTCCTCGGAGGTTTTACGACTTGCGCTCTGCACACAATTTGGATCCAATACCTCAATACTTGACTGACTCGGATTGGAAATTATATCCACATCGCTTTCATTGGCTCGAAACTCCAAATCACGTTCTGTGTTGGAACTGCCCACAACCGACTGATTGGAGTCAAAGGAGCACTGCGAATTGGTTATCTTCGAACAGGAGCTGCTCTCATTCAGCGAATTGGCCGAACCTGTGAAATAGTTGACAATTAGTTTGCTGTCCTGGCAGATCTTTCCAAAACTATTATTTTTTGAATGGAAGCAGCATTGCTTTGCTTTTTAGTAAAATGCGCGCGTTTCTTAACTGGTGCGTTAGCTGATTTGAAATTTTAAAAATATTTGTCTTGTTTGTTAATTGTTTTCATGCCAAAATGCTGCTTCACATTACAACAAGTTGCCAAAAGCAAATTGTTGTTAACAACATAGAAAAATTGATTTAAATACATATACAATAAATTGGCATATTAACTTGTTGTGGGTTGCATCAAATTCCTACGCTTGGGAGTGTTATTAGCGATGAGCCTGCTGTTGCCCACTAAATTATGAAATAGTATTTTACAATTGTAGTTGTTGTTGTGGTTGGGTGAGCGAAAGATACAAAAAAGTACATAAAATATACAAAAGTTAGATTTAGTCTCGTTTGCCATTTTGATTAACTCATGTATGTTTGTGTGAGTTTCGTGTAATTCATATCATGCAAAAAGAAAAGAAATAAAAATAATTAAATTAAAAGCAATAGCAAATACAATAAAAAAATAATTCAAAATAAACCCAAAACAAAACTATACAAATATTAACAGATCACAAAACCGAAATGCATCATAATGCATTTTACACAAATCTACTTGTTTTTTTTTTTTTTTTTTATCAAAAGTGTTCCATTATTTGATCTACAAAAAACAGAAGACTACCCAAGAACTTGCCAATGCTTTGATTGTCCTCGCTGCATTGCAATATCAGCGGCGTGCTAATAGGTGACTCCTCCACAATTAGCGCTGGTGACAACTTTGATTCCACTGTGGCCCCTTTGGATTTGTCCAGCGGCTCGCATGTATCATTTACCTCCGCCACGTAGACGCTGCGACATTCCGGACAACGCAACTCTATAAGAGAGTTGTGCATTAGAATTTGTATTTAAGTAGTGCTCACCATGTTATCATCTACCTGCTGTTTTGTAATTCTTATTTTTGTGCTCTCTGCTGAACTTAATGCCACAATTTACACAGTTATAGATGGTTATGTTCATATCGCTGAGATCACGCTGTGAAAGAATATCGCGCAAAGTCTTTTCTAGTTCCTAGATAAGATACAGTTAGAGAAGTATTAGTTGTCTGACAAGTATCGCTGATATCTACTCAGAATCGATCGAAAATTAATTAAAATATTTAACTGGACATTCAAACTTCATAAAAGTGCTAAATTCTAAAACTTATGCTCATTCCATATATACCTGACATAGTGCATTCTCTACGCAATAAATGCGCTCCTGTTTATCCTTTTGCACTGTATCAAAATTAATGCGCAAAGTATTTGCTTTGATTCTCTCACAAGACTCCAAGAATTTAATGCTCCATTTCGTTTTAGTGCTAAGGATGGAAAGTAAGGTAGATGTCATAAGCCATATATCATTTCAAATACGAACCGTTCGCTGAGGGCATCCTTTTCACGCACATAGTTGGAGGAAATAGTTAAGAACAATGGTTCGCTGGTCTTGTGTGCATGGTAGACAATATAGAGTTTTTCGTCGGGTTCTTCGTCAGATACTACAGTAGAGTTAAATAAGACATAAGATCAAGATACGATTTAAATGAGAGATTTCCCGGGGTTTTACCGGGTGCTTCCTCCTGCTCGGCGCTTGCAGTCGCATAACGATTAAGCACTTCCTTGTGCTTATCAATCTCCTCCTGTTCAACCTGCTGCTGCAGTGTGTTATTCATACTCTCATATTGCGTCTCGGTGCTGTTATTGCATGACTCGTAAACTGTTTGCTGCGTAATGTCCGCATCGGTGTTGTCCCAATCTGCCTTGATGGGCGTCAGCGTGGCATTAAATGTTTGCCAATTAGTATTGTTCGTTGGTGTGGAGCTAATGTTTAAAGTCTCTTGTTCTGGCTCCGCCTGATGTGCTGATGGCAGTAATTCGCCAAGGAACTCATTAAAGTTCTGGCGTGCATCGTGCCGCTCCTGTTCACTAGGCTGCGGCTGTAGCCACTCGTTTCCGTACTTGAGATGAAGCGCCTCAATTTCGTTTTTGGTCTCCAAATGGCTCCCATCGGATGACTCTTGCAGCGTTTTCTGCTTCAGGCCATTTACAGACTCTGTGGCGGAGACGATTGAAGGAACTTTGTCTGCTGGCGTCTCATCGCCATGTTCTTCAATTTCCACCGTGCGTAGCTTCTTGGTGCGCCTTTTCCCTTCTGCTTCGGGAAATGAGTCCTTGCTATGGACTAAAAGCGAATGCTGCGATCCCACACTGGATGCGGGCGTACTAACGGATGCACCCGAGCTATTTATGGAAATTTGACTGCTGACTAGCCGATGACTTAAAGTGCCCCTATGGGGATGAAAGCCAACTAATGCTTTCTCCGCCTTGGACAGTGGCTTAAAGTCCAGCACAAATTTCACAGTGTTTGTATTCTTATGCAAAAACTGCGATGTTCCCAGTCGATGCTTGGGATGACACGCCAAGGGATTACCCTGTAAGTTGAGCGTGGTGAGTGTCATTAGGAAGCTCAGCGGAAATAGTTGCGAATGCTCCAGCAGGCAATTGTCGGACAGATCCATATTGGTGAGAGCATCCAGATTGGTTATGTCCGACAGGTCTTCCACATAGTTGTTGCTTATGTTGAGCACCTGAAGCCGTTTGCAGGCCTCCACATGTAGCTGCGGCAGGTGCGTCAGGCAATTGTAGCTCAGGTCGAGCGTCTTTAGATGCGGCAACCATTTGATAGCCGACACGCTAGCGAGTTTATTGTGTCGCAAATTTAAATGCTGCAAGTGCTGAGCAAACTCCAGAGCAGTGTCAACACAACGCAAATTGTTGTAGCTAAAGTCGGCCGACTGCAGCTCGTTCCATACAAAACCATTCGAGTTGTCTCCGCCGCAACGAGTGATGATGTCCTCCACATTGTTCAGACTCTTGACGCATATCAATTGCTGCAACTGGGAACGGAGAGCGTGTATGCCCACCACCTGGCATATGTTGATCTTGTGCACCTCTAGGCGGCGCAGTGCATGAAACTTGCCAATATCGATGGCGCCCTCAAAATAATGCTCGCCGGGAAAGAAGTTAAGCTTTAGCAGCGTTGTCTTTTGCACAAAGTCATGGAGCAGCTGAAGATCAGGAAATACACTGGACTTGGCATTGATGGGCTTGACTACCTGAAAAGCCTGTTGATGTTTGCTGGATGTGCCCAGATCAACGCTAGCTCCAAAATCGCTATCCGCGATTAACGTAAAGGAATCATTCAAAGCGCGAAGCAGCGGACCTGCAAGTGTATGTGTGACAAAATGAGTTCAACAACGATAAGGCAGCGAAATTTAGACACAAAGCAAAAGGTAGCTGCGGTCACCGCTTGGTCATGTTTCGCCCGCATGCTTGCTCACCTGACAGGGTTAATGTGAATTCTGAGCTGAGGATTTTGTCACCATTCTTGCGCAGCAAGTTGGCCAATTCGGTTATCTTTTGTGGGTCCATTTCAGCAACGAAGCAAAGGCCATATCAATAGTGGTGCCAGCTGTTGCAGTACCAGTTCTATTATTATTATTTTAATTGTTTTAAGTTCGATTTGTTTTATTAGCTGATGTGTTTAAAGATTTATGCGCTCCAACTTTTTACAACTGTCAATTAAAAATAAATATTTATAAAAAATATATATACACGTATAAATGAAAACAAATATTTAATAATCATGGTCAAAAATTAACACACATAAATACAGAACACAATAAGCAGCAAGCATTTTACGTAGTTCACCTAATTCTATTTTGATGTGAACGATTTGGCAGCTGCCCCAACGTAAAATAACAAAGGGATTTATGACCACTGTATAGTTGATATAAAATGCACCGTGCTACATATTCAACAAATATATATCATGATTTGCAACAAATTGGCAAACACTTTGCTAGCATTACTATGCGTAGATGTTTGCGTAGCAGGTTGGAAGCAAAAATATTCCACTGGCAAAAGAAAAATACTTTTGTTATTGCTAATATCTGACAGTCAGCAAGAAACGTAAACACAGTGTTGTAACGCAAGTATTGCACAAAGTCGCCAGGGTTGCACAACTAAAAGAACAGCTGTTTTCAGTAATCGATAAATTAATAATATCAGTTCGATAAGTAACGTGGCACCACAACAATCAAGTTTGAAAAATTGGCATTGCATTAAAACTAAAAAAAAACTGATTTATCTTTATGTATTTTGTTTATTTAACACATTTTCATTTTACATTCAATTTATTTCTACGCCGTTTACTTGATTTTCACTAAAAATTACTAACGCAAATAATTCAATTTTTCTAAGTTTGCAATTTAAAATTAACAATTTTTGTTCCGTTTATTACGCCTCTGTTGTATGTATTGTAATTGTAAAATTGATTGTTGGTATTTACAATTGTTTGTTTAGGTACATGCGCACATTTTTTGCTAAATAAACATGTAAAAACTAAGTTAAAATAAAAAACGCAGACTTCAAAATTGTTTTTCTCGCTTCTGTGGATCGCTGGATATGCGTTGGATTTTACAATTAAATTAACAACCTATAAATATTCTTGTCGTTGGCTGGGTAGTAGTAGTAGTTAACTGAGTGACCTCTGAAGACTCATTGATGAGTGGTGCTGAAAAATTACTATTGACTCTTGTTTGGTGCATAAAAACGTTTAAAAACTTGTATTACTATTTTACAAAGTTTGCCTGCGGAATAGAAAACAATATTCGTTATTTATATAAAGTGCTTGGTGTGAGTAAGCATAACATTCCAAATTGCATTCAAAAACAAATGTAAATAAACAACGTAATATTCAATTATAAAATAACATCAAATTTTGATACGTACTGCTCTCTGCCGATTAGTTGCTGCCAATTCGTAAATATGTTTTCATGAAAAAATATTTTTCCTAAATATGCTTTTTGTTTTTGATATGTACAAAAAATAATTAAATACTTTATTAAAGTTTAACAAAATTCATCTTAGTTTTAACAATATGACACTGACATTATCTCTTATGTACACATACATAAAAAAATAATTAAGGGTTAACCAATTAGAAAACCATTGTGATTTGACGAAATCGAAATGCATGTTGAACTTGGCGAAGGAAACGATTTTCTGGCTGTACAATCTGTACTCAGATCGGTTGTAAATGCGTGAGTGTGCGTGATAGTAAGTAATAGCGTATGAATTGATTGGATATATACAATTGATTTTATCTTTTGTTTTTGTTTGTTTGTTTTTACATATTTGGTGTAACACAGTTAGAGTTTTGGCGACGGCATGATGGACGTATCCCTATGAGAAATTATATAAAAAAGAAGAGAAGAAAACAAATTTTTGTTGATGAAACATAAAAGTTGGTTTTGTTTTAGAAATGTACATGAAAAGGATGATGGAGGTTTAGTAAGTGGATTGAGGTTCTATGGAGGGTTGTGTTTTTGAATGCATTGATATGAATTGGAACTTGAATGAATTACAGTATCTTAAGAAAAATATGAAAAACTTTTTTGAATAATTTCAATTTGGTAATTTGGAATTTTGTATTTTTCTTTTTCAGTTTTATTATTCAGCTTTTGTTATACTATAATTATAATTAATTTGGAGAAATAATATAAATCATAAGTGCAACAAAACACGAAAGAGATTAAAGTGCAATAGGTGTACAACTAAATAAACGTAAAAATTAAATAGGCAAAATTAAAAATACAACAAAAACTAAAAATCTGGTGTTACAAGGAAGAATAAAAAAGTTTAATTGCAAATAAAATATAGTAGCATAGGAAAACTCAAAAAGGTTTTGTTGTGGGCAGGGAATTACGGGAAAGTAAGTGCGGAACTCTTGAAGGTATCATGTGCGGCTGTGCAAAAAGCAAATCAATTGAAACTCAACACTTACATATGCTCAGGATGATTGCGTATGCAATCGATTAAATCATTAGGCTTAAGCTGATTTGTGCAAATTTTGTGTATGGCAGTAAATAGGGGGAATCTGAAAGAAAGTTGATATTTGGTTATTATAATAAATAAATTAGGCCTGAAATGTTTAGCCTAAGCATACTTGTCCTCCAAGCTTTTGTTTTTCAACATGTAGTTGACCTCCTCTGCCGTGGGTGGGCCCTGCAATTTCTGACCATTGAGCATTTCCTTCTCCAGTTCCTCAATGGTTTTGCCAGATGTGACAAAAGCCTCAGATACACGACGATTGCGACCACCTGTGTGAAAGATTTCATATGAATTGAAAAAGTGTTTTAATATAATTAATAATTAAATTTCAAATGTAGTGTTCGACACGAACCATAGCACGTCGTGATAAGATCGGCGACGCCGCAGCTCTCAAAGAACGTCGACAATTTGCTGCCCGGATAGAAGACATCGACGAATCGAATCATTTCCATAAGGCCGAGACGAATGACCGCTGCCTTGGTATTGTCACCCAGTTTGAGACCATCGACAAAGCCCGCACCACAGGCGACGATGTTCTTCAGGGCACCGCAAACTTCAACGGCATCGGCATCTTCCACAACGACAACACGGAAGTGATTGGCCTGGAAGAGATCACGCAGCACCTTGGCTTTTTTTTTGTCCGTGCAGCCGATTGTTGTCTCGCAAAAGTTGCCCTCGGCCACCTCATTTGCCAGATTGGCGCCCATCAGCACAGCGCATGGTATCTGATAGTAAAAAGTATAGGTTTAATCAAGATTGCCAAGAGTCACCTTTGCGTGTAGACTCACCTTCAAATGGCGGGTGATAATGTGCGAAATTAGATCAATGCCGCCACCCTCGGCCTTATCGAAGCCCTTGATCAGTGATATGGCAATGGCGTTGGGCTTGATCTTGCCCAACAATTGCTTACAGAAATTTGGGATAAACTGATGCGGCACCACAAAAATGAGTATATCGGCATTCTTGGCAGCCTCAACCAGATCGGGCACTGCAATCTAGAAACAAAGAGAAGGAGACAAAATAAAAAAAAAAATTAAAACACAATTTTAAAGTAAATGGCGGAAAGTGTGTATCAATAAACATGCCAAGCAAAAGGTCTGATAAGCAGCTTAAATTACTCTGATAAGCCCATAATACAACAAACTAAAACACACCTCAAGGTTGAATGAATAAACTTTAAAATATTAAATACTTTTTACATTCTACTCAAATACACATCAGTTGAGACTTGTCTATTAATAATATCTTAGCTTATGATTATATAAGGTATATTAAAATCTGGTTCAACGCTGCTTGTTATTTGCAAGAAACTTGTTTTTTTTTTAGCGTTGGCGTAAGCCATTTTGATGAGCGTTGTATAACTTTTTAAATGTGGTGTAAAGTTCACGCGTTGCTTAAAGTTTCTTTCGATTAATTTTCGCTTTTGATAAGCCAACCGGTTTTGAAACTGCCAACAATGCTAATAATCTGGTAAAAAATTGTTAGCACCGCAAATAGTGGCTGAGACATTTAAGCCTTTGCCAAATAAAATCTAATACGCAAATCAAAAAATTTATAAATTTACGTTTTTGTGTTCTTTTTTCTTTTGATGATAAGCTAGGTAAGCTAGAGTCAAATATATATGTGTAACATATATTTGCACGAAGCTGATAAATGTCTGTGCTTATTTTAAGGAAAACTGAAATCCTGTCGACTTATGGCTATATATATTCAATCTGTCAGCCTATATATTTACATTCGTATATATTTAAGCACATATTTTATTGTGTCACAGATGATATCTACAGAATTATTAATACACTTCTAAAAAATAGAGCACCAAGCTATCAAACGGAAGCCTGTTATCGGGAAACTACATATTTTCCAATGTAATTGGAATTTGTAATGTTATTTTCCTTATCGGTCAACTAAAATTAGAATTGTTTAACAACTGAGTTTATAAATGCTTTTCTGATTTGACAATTGACTGCATATTTGACATTGGCCCATGGTTATTTTGTTTATAAGCAATTTGTTTATTTCTTTTTTTGTTTTTTAATTTGTCGTTTTCTCAATTGAACATTTGCCAAAAAAAATATATATGTAGATATCGTAAATACCTATGCATATATCTACAGGTGCTGGCATTAAATTTGTAGAAAAACAAAACAAACACACATTTAAGAGAAATTAAAGAAAAATTATACATATGTTTGCATGTATATGCATAATTGAATTCAAAACGTTACATATTTATTGGGCGGCCACTTTATTTGGACAACTAAAATAGCATGCTTGACATGAACGGCAAACAGCACGGCTTATCTCTAATCAGCAGACACGAAAAGTCTAGTCGCACCTTATCAGCTGAATAACTAAATGTGCGAGTTGTTTCCATTTGTACACATGTAGTTATGTATGCATATTCAATGCATAGATATATGTACCTGTCAGCGTGAATGTCGAAAGTGACATACCAAATTGATTTGCTCACATTACATCAAAGAGAGGCCGAGAGAGCCACAATCAAAATAATTAAGAGAGAACAAAGAAAGTGAGCGCACGTCAAGCCGGCCTTGACCTACGTCAAAGACACTGAGAGAGAGCTGCCAGCATGGCAGGAGTGATTGCAGACGTCACCGCAAGGTGAAACTTTTTTTTTGTTTGTTTGTTGTTGGCCCTGAAAAACTGCAGCGCGCGGTAGAGAGCGAGAGAGAGAGAGAGAGGGCTTGCAAGGTGAGAGAGTGTGTGTGGATAGTAAAAATAGCTATCTGCATGCCACTCCCCCCATACATCTGATTAGATAATTTGGCGACGGTCAAGATCAAGGCAACGGCGTCTTTATGTAAGGAGCAATGACAACTATGACAAATGCATTTGAAACTAATGAAAACTAATTCTAATACGCTCCCATATTACATAAGTCAATAATTGTTCTCACACCTTTTGTTTTGAAGTGATTTTCTTATTTTTTTTAATGATGCCGTTTTGTTTTGTTTATGAGTTGTAGTACCAAAACGCATATTTATTTATATAAATATGTGTGTCGCTGTGTACTTACCACATTTGGTGGCAGCTTGTGTCCCTTAAGGTATTTAACATTCTCGTGTGTCTCATTGATAATTTCCGTTAACTTCTTGCCATCAATCATTTCCTCGTAGACGAACATTGTGACACGCTCCTCAAACTCGGGCAGCGCCGATGCATTGGCGCCCACAATTTTTGCAATGGCCGAACCCCTGCACAAGTTTCCAAAATTACAAGGTGCATTTAATTCAATTATTATGTAAGTGTTTTTGTTGTTAATGCACTTACCAGTTGCCAGAGCCCACAATGCAAACATTTACTTTATCCGCCATGATGCTGTTACTAATTATTGTTTTTTAATTTTTTTTGCAATTGTTGTTGTCTTTCCTTGCTATGGCAAAGTGTTTCTTACTTCGCTGTTTAAGTTGAACGCGTGTTAGACACTTTTCACTTTGTGACTAGCGATGCGTATTATTTACAACGAACTGACACGTCGAAACTATGGCACATTTAATAAATACTATTCAGTAAAAGCATATTGGCAAGACCAAGAAACGATAATATATCGATTTCACACATGTTGTAAGCTACGCGATAGTGTGAATTGTTTTTCTATATCGATTAATCGAATGCTTACAGCTGACAGTTGACTTGCTATCGATTTTTTTTCGCTTTCAAAAAGTATATACAAATTAGATATACCTAATCCTTTACTAATCATTAAAAAATATTGCCACAAATATAAATAATTATTATAATAATAATAATAATAATTTACTAGCAAACAAACAAAAATAGTGTTTCAAATTATCTGTTTCACTCAACTGAACTGTTAATCAACCATAGCAACTGTTAAATCAATGTTTCCCGCGCAATTCAACTTCATTTTCAGAAAAGTAATTTTACGTTGATTGCGAAATGAAATGTCCGACTTCTACTTTGGCTTTATGCCGAATACATATGTTGACATTTAATTGTATTAACACCTATTGTTCTTATATCACTTCTAAATATATATTTGGTAATTCATTTTTTATTAAATAATATTTTATAGATTTAAATGATTTCAATGAGCTCTAATATATTACAAAATTAATTGTATAATTTCACGTTGTTCAACTAAATAAAGCAGTGTTAGATTTTTGGCTGTTTAGAATAATGACATTTTTTAAGTATATGCCACGAAAATAATGAGAATGTTGTATTTGTACTGTATTTGCTGCTCAGTCTGAACAAGTGTTACGAACTCATTTGGTACCAAGTGCAGCACAATTTGCTTCTCTTTCTTTCACAGAATTTTATAATTTCTCAAGAAAGGCTACTTCTCCGAACTCATACAGTATTAATATTCTTGAGCAACAAAGACGAGTCGTTGTAGCCATGTCTGTTAGTCTGTGTGTTTATTTCTAAGCGAACAAATCAACTTGGCATAAATCCATTTTTTGCTGCAGGCAGACTATAGAGGGAGAACATATATACATCTCTAATAGTTCAAAATAAATGTGAATATTAATATGCTTCCAAATGTTGACAAAAAGTCTTCAACTTTGGTTTCAAATGGTTTCCAGTGTCAAATCGGATGACTTGTTAAATGTATAAGGAAATTTACAGGATAAGTCTAGCCTCCAAATATATGTAATCTTCGGTGCGCCTTTCTTTCCTGTTTGTGCTTAAAGTTAAACTAATACGGATTATTTGAAAATCATTCAATAGAAGAGAATATTATATTTGTATCAATACGTAATACTTAGCTCTAAATTAATTAGAGGTGCACTTTGTAGTTGCGATTCTTGCTCTTAGGTGCTTAGCAATGTTAACTGTTTGGCTCCATGGCCAAAGGTGCTTCATGATAAGCTGTGTATGGTACATGACAAAAGCTAGGCCAGAGTCATGGCAAACCGCTGCCACGCCCACAAGCGGCAAACACATCGCAGACGTCCACCCAGTGGAGGTGGTTAATCATGCAGCGATGTTGTTACGCGTTAATACCTTCATGTGAGCTGGACCACGTGCTAAGCACTTTCCGGTTGCGTGTCTGACGTTGCTTGGCCTTCATGTCTACCCATATATGCATATGCATGTGTGCATGTGTGCATGTATGCATGTATGTATGTATGTGTGTGTGGGTGAATCGTGTGGCATCGAGTTTGAGTTTGGACTTGGGTTGGTCTGTGTGCTCGGGGTTGCTCTAATTCTGCTTCCTGCTGTTGTTGCTATTGCTGTTGCTGTTGCTGCCGTTGTGCACCCGTAAAATTGATTGCGGCGAAAGCTGGAAAGTTGCACGTTATGTTCGTGGCCTGACTTGCACTCCTGCTCAGCGTCTGTTGGTTTGTCTGTGGCGGACTCTGGGTCTACTCTGATGCTGCTTCTGGTTCTGTTTCTGGTGTGGCGTGCAGATTGCCTTGTTTCCATAGCAGTTACAGAAGCATCAGCAACGGAACCAGCGATTGCCCAAAATGTGATTTCATGCAGCATTGCAATGACGGTTAAGTTCTGCGGTTCTCGTACCTCTGGACTCATCCATTCCTATCTAGGGACACGGAGACTTTACCATCTGCCTTCCTGTATTACATAGCCTTGATAGTTTTGAAGGAACAACAAGTTTAAATTGACTTTATACGCTTTACATACTAATACAATTTGGTTTAATCTGATTACCATAAAGCTCATGAGTTAGAAAGAGAAGACATTTCTAAACAAATGATTTCAGACTGGGACAGTTAATATGTTCAGGTAAAATACTTTATATCTGACTATAGCAGGTAACTTAATAACCCTTTGTTCTAGGAGAAATTCATATATATATATTAGATATACGGGTGTAAACAATTAACTGCTGTTGTAAAATGCAAATCCAAGTAGGGTGCAGAAGTATTTTATGACTATATGAAGATGATAATGTAGACTTTAACAGTCAAAAGAGTAAGTCTCGCTCCTCTCTCATTTTTATCTCTTCTCTCTTCCCGTACACAATGTAAGGCATCTAAATCAATTCATTACTTTAAAGTTTTTTTTTATAACTCTCAAGTTGATTACATTATTTAATGCATCAATTATTATCCTGTTTGGAAACTGTAGATGCTAATCAATCGATTTTAGTTCAACAAATCACAGTTATTATTAATAATGTAATATTATATTGAATTGAATTAAATTAATTTAGATTTTAGTTGACAGAAATTAACAATACCAGCAGCTTCACTGCACAAAGTTCCTGCTTACAGCTGCTGGAATGGCAGCTGCCCTTTCTAATATTGCCTCAGCACGGCTCACTAGGCATATGAGAAATTTCTATTAACATGTGGCGCACATCAATCCTTTTGCCCGCACACACACACACACACACACACACACACACGACAACAAGTGTCAGAATTCTCATAGATGGTCGGAGTTTTGCATAGCCATGCCCAATATGCAGCAGACCACCTTTTGACCATGTCATGCGGCTGATGATTGGAAAGATGATGTGTGAGCGAGCATGGGGCAGGGCGGGGCAAATGGGCGATATGGATTTTTGTGTAATGTGTGTCCATAAAAAACAATGACGGACATTGGATCTGGGCATAGAATAATAGTATATCAAAATTTTACAGCAAGCCGCAAAAGGACGAAATAAAATCATTTACGCAAAACGAGACCCAAATTGAATACCAAGACAAGAATAAGCGAAGAAAATACACAACGTTAAGCGGATGTAGCATGCTTATCCTTTTACACACACACACACACTCAAACAAATAGCGACATAGAAAGAGATGGATTTTATTATTTTTATTTTATTTAAACCACACCAAATACTTAAGACGATTTTGTGTTTTGTGGTCCAAGATGTATTGCCCATGGCGATGCAAAAAAGTGTAAAAGGAAATGGAAACGACATCGAAGTTTTGAGCCAAAAAGGGTATGCAACATGTCCAGCGGTCGATGCGGTTTGTCTTGGACCATCTTCTTGGGGCCCATAAGCGCTTGCAGATGTGTGTACGGAAAAATAAGCAAATGTCCTACCTTTTGACGAAGACATTTGGCTCAAACAATAGCACGTTCTTTGATGACAGCACCAAGACAAGGCATCAATATTAGAGCCGCTCATGTCCTCTATCAATGCATTGAGTCGTTCACACAGCATTTACGACAGCTACAGTTACAGCTACAGCTACAGATACAGCTAGAAGAACACGCCCAACCGCTGGACAATGCTTAAGCATTACTGAATATGCGACAGCATACAAATTGAGGATTTTTATTTTCATTTTTTATGATTTACATTTTATATACGTATTTGCCTCGCTCGCTTGGACACCCTCTCTCAAATGATATAATGTTTTGGCACTTTTTTAATGCCACACAATTTTTTGGTTTCTTTTTTCTCAGCATGTTTTTTACATTTTCACTTGGCAAATAGTGCTGCCCAAAGAGCGCGTCGCTTAATTGTTTTAATTGCTTTTTTTTTTTGTTCTTCTTACATCCATTAACACAATTTGCTTTGGTTTGTTCGGGTCTGTCTATTATTTGTTTAGTGCCAACGAAATTTGCATGTTTTTCGGCAAAGTTTTTCCAGTGCATTAGACGACAAGCAGTTACTAAACTGGACAGCTTAAGGAGTGGGACAAATGGGCTAGAAGCATTATGCATTACACCACTTGTACATCAGATGTGTGTGGTTAATCCATGATGTTTTCTATATTATATATATTAGACATAAGCCATAACGAGGGATATAAATATCTAAACAGAAAAGCTTTTATCATGGCAATGCTTGAATGCTTGATTGTGGTTTAATATAAGTACTTAGTAAGCGATGGCAGTTCAATATCCTGCTTTACCTGTTATTAAATCATTAAAATAGTGTGACTATATATAAATTATATTCCTTAAACTTTGTGGTTGACATTTCTTATTATGCGGTCCATAAGAAAACATCTTGTATTAGATTCAAAATTGGCTTTTCAGTAGGCATTTATTGAATTGAATGTATCTATTCAATATGCAATTATCGAATTGGTGTTTGTTAAGTAGTTTTTGATTGCATTTATTCTATAAACTGTAAGGAACATGCATGCATAATTCATATTAACTAGAGTTCATTTGCCAGATGCATATATACCATTATTAAAATCATTTAATTTTTAGTTACTGAAGTTTGGAAAATTGATTAAGTCTTCAATGCTTGCCAGTTAACTTGGTGATTTTTCACATTATAATTATTTATTCATCAAATAATTATTTAATATAATCGTGGCCAAGTCACATTATTTGGAAAAAGGGGAAAAGAAAACCAAATTTTGTTGACTGATTCAGCGGACTTACATTTGTTAAGACTACTTTTCTTAAAAATAATCATCCCATATTTTTTTTTTAATTTTCCCCAAATAAAATTTGAAAGAAAGAGCTTTTCATGTTCATTTTCATATCATATTTAAATTTATTTAAATGTTTTTGTGTACACAATAATTAATATTTATTTACTTGCTGGGGACAGCAGCTGTTGCGATTTACTTACTATTTCCAACTATTATTGTATATCTAGAATTTATTTTATACTTGCTTGTTTTTTTATTATTTATTTTTGTCATTTTATAAAAATTTCACTGCAAACCATTTTACAAATTTCAATTGGCAAAAATCAATTATAAAGCATTTGGCATTTAATAATTCATAAACACAGCTGGCACCAATATAAATATGTGTTACACTCGTATGTACCTCATGTATATCTGAATATATATAGGTATGTATAACTAAACGAAACATCAAACCAACAACTGTGCAAAAGGTAACAGGGACAAAACATACAGCATGCATTGGGGCGCTTGACCTGCGGCAAAGTTATTCTTTCATTTTCCACGATTTCTAAACATGTTCACAGCAAACGTAACAGCGAAAAAAAAGAAAAGTCCTGACAAAAGAGGAGCAAAACATATGAAATTGAAATAATATACATCCAGGGCAGGTAAATTAAAAGACGCAAAATAAGCAAGTAAAAGCAAGAGTATTTATGGATGCCGACAATCTGGCAGATTCTCGGTTACATACAGCTTAATGGCGAAAAAACAAAAAAATTTACAGATTGTGATGGATTGAAAATTGAAATATAATAGTACTTTTGGAGCAGTAAGAATTCTGGTAATACTATAACACTCTCAGCTAGGGTATAATAAAGCCAAAACGTGTAAAAGACGAAGTTCGGAAAAAACTGCCTGAGTAAAGGGCTGCATCAGGCCAAGGGTGCGGGCGCCGGTGGCACGTTGCAGGTTGCTTGCCACGTTGAAATAACATGGGAAATTTTAGAAAAGCGACGACAAAACGTCGAATGAAAGATAAATAAAGTGCATGGCGCTGTGGAGACCAAAAATAAAATGTTAGAAAAAAAGAAGCGAATAACTCGCGCACAGAGCTATAAATCAACGTGAAAGCAGCCAGAGGCGTTAAATGGGCGTGGCATGTATCTATTACATGAACGCCGTACGCTGTGAACTGTCGCAGCTGCAGTCGAGTTAGCAATTTTTTACATTTCATTTTTTATATACTCTTCTATTTTCGTGTTGCTGCTTCTTATTTTTTTTTAGTTGGAGCATAAATATTTGTGCAAGTGACAAAAATTGTTGACGCTTAAGTGCTAAACGAATCGATTTTGATAACATTCTGGAAGCAGACCACGCCTAGGACACGCCCCGTCATCTACTTGTCAACCTGCGCCGGCTCCATGGTGTACATATCGCGCAACAGTCGCGCAATCGGCACATTACCGATGGTCTCCTTGAAGAAGAGCGCCTCAATTGTTGCCGCTCGTATCGTGCGCAGCGATGGCAAGAGCAACAGCAGGCGGCCAAAGCGTGTCGCCTGCCGTGGATAGCGTAACCGCACATGATCGGACAGGATGCACTGTGCCTGATCCTGCAGCATCTCCACGGGCTGCACGTCGCACAGTCCGGCAGTTTCGGGTGCAAAGAGTGCAATCGCCTTCATGCAGCCCACTTCGCTGCCATCGGGGGTGATCTGTCGGAATCGGCACAGAATCTCCTGAATTGTTTTCATTTCAATTTGAGTGGCTTCATCCTGCAGAACGCGCTCCTTAATGAGCGGTGATTCTAGTATAGGCGTCAGATCCAATGGTATCGTCCACTGGGCGAGATTGAGCAGAAATAGCTCCTTCCAGGATTCCTGATAATGGGTAAGGTAAACAATTACTATGCAACCTCTGTTTATAATTAAAGGATAACATATTTGAACAATAAATAATATTAATAAATAATATTAATAAAAAATAATAATTAATTTATTAATATAAACTTTAGTTTAAGTGAGTTTGCTATAATGATGATGTTAAGTTATTTAAGTAGTTGTTCCTGACTCAATTCACATAAGTTCAAATCAATTGCAAATCTTTTTTTTTAGATAAGTTTAATGAGTTATTTATTAGTTGACGAGCCATAATCCCGTACGCACCTGCAGTAGTAAATGTTGATCATTTTTGGACAGTGTCTGGAACGGCATCAGACACTTGACCCAACGCACGGCCATGAAGAGTAGACGCGCCGTCGTCTCCTGGAGCATTTCCCACGAGAGCAGACGCGAGTCCAGCAGCTGTTGCGGCAGCGGTGGCGGAAAGAGCAGCGCATTATGCTGCACCTGGTACTGGATAAGCTCCTGACACTTATCCGGGCTGAGCAGTAGTTCCAGAAATCCATTCGAGGCGTTGCAGCCGCCAGTAGGACGTGGTGGTGGCGTGGGTGTGGTGGGCGTGGGTGAGCCCGATGTGTAGCTAAGTTGTTTATTGTTAATATTATTATTATAATTGTCGTTACTATTGTTGTTATTGTTTGTATTGTTATTGTTGTTGTTGACGTGAATGCTGTGCATGAGAAGCGTTGTATTGTTTGGTGGCGTTGTGGCATTGTTGTTGGTCTGATGCGAAGCTTCACTGAGGCAGTGCGTCGAATTCTGTGGCGGATGGGGCGATGTGCTGGAAGCTGCCATGCTCTGCGAGTCGGTCAACGTTGGTGCTGGCGATACGCTGCCGGCGCTCAATGGAGGCGACGCTGATGGTGATGGCGTCTCCGTTTCCACATTAACCCGAGGACTCTCACTGCCCAGGCTGAGACAACCAACGCTTCCTCTTCCACCAGCACTGCGAGAACCAATGCTCGATATGGACTGTATTGAGTTGCTGGGCGATGGCGATGAGTAATTGTTGTTATTGTTGCCACCCATTGCTGCAGATGTGACTTGGGCATATGGCGATGTGGAGACGACAGCGGCAACTGCCGTTGCTGTCGCCGATGCCGTTGCCGCCGTAATTCCTGGCAACTTGCTGGCCGCCTCCGCAATGAGATTGTGATGCAGCAAGTGTGGTGGAAAGGTCATGGAAACGGCTGAAGAACCACCCGGAGCACCAGCAGCACCACCGACACCATTAGCCCCTGCACTACTGCCATTGCCATGTGGTGCCAGCTGGTGCCCATGTGCCGTATGATGAAAGGCAGGTGCAGCCGGATGTGCCGCCTGGTGCGGATGTGTTGCAGGTTGAGCGCCTGTTGGTGCCAGATGGAAACCAGTCGGCGGTGCATGTGTCGAAATGTGCTGTGTATAGTTAAACGAGGCGGACACATTTGTAACCAGTGACACAGGCAAATGCCCTCCATGATGATGATGCAGTCCAGCGGCAGCAGCTGCAGCGGCAGCGGCATGGTGTGCCGCCGCCGCATGGGCGTGATGGTGGTGATGATGGTGGTGGTGCGCGTGGGCGGCGGCCGCATGATGAGCTGCCGCTGCTGCCGCCGCATGATGATGATGATGATGCAATTGCGGATGCAGCTTTGGTTTGCGGGGACCACGCTCGTGCTGAACAGCTAGAAATATCCGAACCAATTTATGTTTTTCAAATAAGTAAATAGGTAGGAAAATTGTTCCACAATGATTTTTTATACTTTGACAACGAAGGTATCCGTCTGTCCGTCTGTATAAACGCAACTTCGTTCGACACTCTTAAACCTAGAGCCTTGAAACTTTAATATTGATTTGAATATCGAGTGGTCAATTGAATACAAAAGAACAAAATTATAAAATTCGTTCTTTACTTTGGTTCCAGTGCATTGGGATTTTTAATTGATTTTCAAGATTGACAGCCCCTTTCACAGCAAAGTTGGTGACTGTGAACTGACTTTAATTGCTGATAACTTTGGATTCCAGTGTGCTAACTTTCGTCATTGAGAAATGCTGATTTAAAACCGATATTTTTAATAATAAATTTACCTTTTTAAATTTTTATCAACTACCACCCAGTATAACTTATTTGGACATAAGGAACAACAGCATACAAGCTCTTGATAAACAAGTGCTGGTACATCTAACCAAGAGAATAAATATACTACCACTTTGACTTTCGGGGAATCCATGGATTTGCAATTGCGAAACGGAAGCTTTTGTTTTGTATGTTGCCAACTCACATCAACAGATTGAGGATCGTGAAAGTATCAAATACTATGAGGAAAACCTATAACTTGTGGAATGTGCTATTAAAAATTATATTAATCTTTCTTGGATCTCTTGTAGGAATCGGTGCTCTAATACTGGCATTTATTTATTTAAAAAAATCTATTGTATTATGGCTTTATCAACGCTCGACACTCGTTGCGGAGTACGTAGAGAAATTGGAGAATGGCCTACGTGGATTTCTAAGCTTCTAAGCTTCTATCAACGCGATTGATTAATAAGTGAATCCATTCCAGCCTGCATATCAAAAAAGATTTACGAATCTAAGAGAATTTTTCTGCTGATCACCAAAAACTACATGCAGTAATTCTGGGGGCGCTTCGAGTTCCGTATGGCCTTTAGGGCTACCGGCATCGACCCAAGAAAACGCATAATCAGGCGCATAATCATCGTTTATCCGGATGTCACAGATGACCTGAAGACCTTCTTGAAACTAAATAAATAACTCAAAAGAGATGGTCTTCAGTTTTGGCAAAGAATGATTTATGCGATGGCCCCTGCCATTACTTATGGACGACTAAGTCAATCAGAGCCGAATCAAACATAAGTAAATATGAACTTCAAAAGATTTAAGATTACAAAGGGTATTATCTATTTTTATTTCATGTTAATTCCAGAACCAGTACCCTACGAAGTGATCATCCAAAATCATTTGCTGCCAAAGGTTTTTATATAGCTTATACCTTTATACATATTTGATACATTATAAATTTTCAAATAGAGGACAATATAAGAAAAGGTTGGCGACTAATCTCGTTTTTATATTTTATATATTGTATTTGTCATAATTGAAATTGAGGTAATTTTAATTGTGTCGTTGCCAAAAATGATACGACTACTTTATAAAATTTTTCAACTGTAATACGACAACAATCAAAATACCAGCATTGATCAGAAAATTAATATGAAGTTATTTTGCAAGATTATCCTATACTGTAAAATTAAGTGCACTTTTTCTTTTTATAAAGTTGAATTACTTCAATGTGCTATATTCGCAAAATTGTATCTTTAGGCTAGCATTTTCACTGATTTCTTGATTTAATATTATATTGGATGTAAGTTTATATTATATTATGAAAGGAAAACGTGGCAAAATCTGTAAATGTATTTGAATTGAATGTTTTTTGTAATCTGTTTTCTTAAATATCTTTTCGCTGATTTTGCTATTTTCTTGTCTAGCCATCATTTGATTCTCAATCGTTTTATTTCGTTTGCTCAACTGTTTTGCATAAAATCAGTTCAAGTGTGTAATTGCGTTAATCTGCTTTTAAGTAGTTAAATAAATAAAGTTAATTTCAAAGATACTTTGAATGGCTTTCTTCTTTTTTGTTGGCCACCCAGCAAACTTTGTCAATGCTTTGAAGTGTGGGTTGTTGGCCTTATCTGTACGCCGAACCAAATAGCAAATAGCAAATAACACTTGGCTCTGTATAAGTAGCTTCTTGAGGCACACACACACACGCACTCACACACACTCACACACACACACACACACATATAATAAACCGATTATTAAAATGCGCAGAGATACACAAATGAAAAGATACAAAACAGTAGTCCTCTAGTTTTGTTAGCCTGGTCGTGTGAACTGTTGCATATGCCCCAAGCCTGGACCTGGACTGACATGTCGGGTTCACCGGCGCACACATGAGCGTGAATATGTGTGTGTGTGCGTGTGTGGGTTGCTGTCATGACTTTTATTTGTTTGTAATTAAATGTATCTATAGCGTGTGCTTGCTTGTATCTTGTGTGCGTGACACAGCGCAAAAGGGGTGACATTTTAATCCGCAGCTAATCGCATGTGTGAGTGAGCGTCTGTGCAAAGTGACTGCAGCCACTTGACGGCACCGGATGGGAGCAGTAAATAAGTGAGCGATGCAGCAGCGAGTCTCTCAAAGCTTTCAAAAGATCACAAATTTCAATTAAAGAAAATGCCAAACTCATCAAATTTTTACGCTGCGGGTTAAGCGGCATCAAACAAACTTGCGACAATGCTACTCGACAGTCTCTTAAAAACTGTGGTCTGCAAAAAAACTTCCAAGCCAGAGAACACCCCCCACCCTCACTCCTCAAAAAAAAGGGGATAGCAAACCCAACCTTGGGCAATGTTAACCCTTTGCACTAGACGTTTTCGAGTTGCTTCTTCTTCATTACTCATCCGTCGGCCAAACAAAGAAACGTGTGAAAAAGGCAAAAATTTAAGGACGAAAATTATAAATTTGATTTTATTTTTGCTTCGTTCTTTTTTTATAACATCCCTATTCTCCTGCCTCTTCATGAACTTAATTCTTTTCTAACTTGAAGCGACGGCATTTTGTTTTCATCGCTGCCAAAGTTGGGGCTGCGAAAATATATATTAAGTTCCAACTGAAAAAGTTATGGATGCAAAATGCAAAAGTCGTGTTGCCTGCGCGCAATTTTAACTGACTGGAGGCACTTTTGGGTCTTACCTCGCAGCGATTTGATTTGTGTAAAATATAATGAACAGAGGTCAAAGGTAGACTAAGTGGTTTGGAGATAATTAAATTAATTAAAGTGTTTGGGTAAACATATTTATCAAGAGAAGGATGATAGCTTTGTACTAATTTTAATTAGTTTAAATATGAATTACTTACTTCATCAATTATTCTCTATCGATCTGATAAGTTTATTTATAAACGATACTATTCAAATGTGAATTGAAACAACTATTTAATAAAATATGCTCGATAATTACTTAGTGTGTGATTTTTGAGAGCAGTAAAGTTTTCGAGCCCGTCATTGTTATTTCAAAGAATTTTCTCTTGAATTAAAGAATGTAATTTTGTAATTCTTAATCGGGTTTAAAAAACGATCTTAAGTTATTTAATTGTCCTTTTAGTTTGAGTTGTGAAACTTTGATGGTAAATGCTACTCATAATTATAAAATTAATTTAAATTAATCAATGTTCAATCACATTTAATCACATTTAAATAATTACTTAACTAAAACTTAACTAAAAAAAGGTTAATCTTTGACTTGTGGAACTATAGATCCTACCTTCATATATGTACGTATAACACCTGCACAAACTCTCAAGCGTGGAGTAACCACCTTGAAGGGGAGAAAAATTACAATCTACAAATCTAATTAGCAACTCATTACGCATCCTCAGAGCGTGGAGCAATAAAAACAAGAGATAAAAGAAACGGCAAAACATATTGACCGATTTGCTGAAGCTAATCAATTAATTAGGGTAGAGAACATAAGGCAGCACCCAGAAGTGAGGACGCATCGAAGCAAAAACAATTATGTCAAAACCGGGGCACGACCAGAACCGGGCAAAGGCAAAAATGTCAGAATGCCAGACAGAGAAATGCGGTAGAAAAATTAATGATAAGTGGCAGAAGTGAGGAGTGAGAGAGCGAGAGGGGTGATGCAGAGCGAAGTGAATGCTTAACAGATGCCAAATTCCCAGAGCTGAGCACAAGGCGACTTCACGACCGAGACACGCAAAAATCCCAATGAATGATCATCAGCCCAAAGCCCAAAGTAATGGGTGGGTGTCCAGTGCTCGTAAGCAGATAAGCACAAACCATGCCCAGCAAATCAGCTGGCGTCGTATTGAGTGTGCTAGTGATACGGTTATATATTTGGATATTTCATACACGTGGATAATAAACACAACGCCAGAATGTTTGGCTGGCAAATGAAAAGTAAATAAGACAATACTACTAAATGTTTCGAATGGGGAAACAAAAAAAAATACTCCGTGAAATTGGAAAAAAATAACACTTGAAGTGATTCGATGTGGTTGGCAAAGCGTTGAGGGGTGTCCTTTATGCATGGTGGGGTTGGAAGTTGAGATGAGCATCGCATTTGGCTTAACAACTGTAAAGTGCATAATAGTGCATAATGGCCATTGTTAATGTCAGCTCAAAGAGTGCGTGGAAAGGAAGAAAGGGAATCGGTCACTCGAGTAACATACTGTTGAAGTTACAGGAAATTATACTATGATTACTTCTTAATAAATAGGTTTATTTTGAGATGCAAGATAACAATTTATAGGATAGTTCGTGTGGAGATTCTAACAGCTGACAGTTTTCAGAATCTACAATATATTTAAGGCTTTAAATAATCATTACTGCTCGAAGGGAATATCACAAGAGAATTTATTTAAATACCTTCATTCATTCTAGTTGTGATGACAAATCCTGATGTGAATTTTATGATTATTCAAGTCGCTTTCTATTTACACAGTTGTATAAGATTGAAGCTAAACAAAAGTAGATTTTGTCAAACACATAAATAACAATCTCTTTTTTTTATTTTAAATAATTATTGGTATTTTTGAACTTGTTTATCAATTGCATTGAAAAATCTTAAACGAGCTTATTTTATGTTAATAATTTAATCCGTCAAGCTCGTTATTATTTTCATCTTATAAGCATTTCATCGTATTTGATTATGCATCATAACTTTTAACTATAGCCCGTTTTGAATTTTTGCAATAACTCTATCTGCCCTTGCCTTTTTCCCTGGTGCGCTCAGTGGCAGCTGCAAGGTTGAGGAGGCCAAAGGCTTTTACGCTCTGACTCTGTCATCAGAGAGAGAGAGAGAGAGAGAGAGAGAGAGGGAGAGAGATAGAGAGAGTGATTTTAAATCCGCTTTTAATGTTGACACTGACACTTTTGTCATTCACAGACACACACGCACCCACACACGTAAACACACACTCACACAGATTTGGTGTAAGTGCATGACACATGCAAGCCAGGCGCATTTACATGTTGCCGTTCGCACACTGCCTACCAAATGTGTATGCACATAAAGTAGTAGGCTATAATGTCAATTAAGAGCAGCATTGCAGCTCGTATATAAACATGCGTACGTACTTGCATATACCTGTATATATTTGTGTGTGTGTGAGTATGTGTATGAGAGGGTGTCTTGTGGGTTGCATGGCATTCAGTGCCCCGCAGTCATGTGAATATGTAATGCGTATACGTAATATGGCGGGAACAATGCATGCGAAGAGGGCGCGTCAAAGGCTGCAAATAAATAAATATACGTACAGATATATACACAAATACATATACATGTATGTGTATGTACAAAATCAATACGTTTAAATGTGGTCATGAAATTAGTCGCCAGCCAGCGCCAAAAAGTCGACTCGATATAGATAGAGAAGCATAAACAACGACAACAACAACGATAACGACAACTTCATTTGCCTGGCTCCATTTATACTTACAACCACAAACCGTAGACGATGACAACGGGCTAAGTTACAGCACAGTCTGTTGACAAAAGGGCTTAACTGCCCAAAAGTATGCAGAAGACGTAGAAGAAGGACAAGAATAATAGCAAAACGAACCAACTACGTTGTACTGTAAACCATTTCCACTTACAGCTCCTTTTTCATTAAATTTGCACTTGGCTGATTTTGTAGCAGTTTTTACGACAGTTTTGTTGTTGTTGTGGTTGTTGTTGTTGCCTATCTTGTGTATTCTGCATCTGTTACTTGGCCTAGTTGGTAGGTTTTCGTTGAGCATTTTGTTTGCTATTAGCTTTGTAAACTTTTCGATTTGTGGAAAGTGCTAAAGTTACAATTCAATGGCTAAAACAAAATGAAATGGAAACGATCACCAATACGGCAATCAACCGTGTTGCCATGATGCATAAGTCATTGAGGATATTCATGTGTGTGCCCTTAATAATATTGATTGCTTATCAAGATTTTAAAAATTGATTTAATAAATGTTAACATAAAACATCTGTAAAATCTTAAAACTTAAGTTTCGCTGTTAAGGAATATGATAGAAAGCTTGAGAGTAATAATGCAAATCCTTGTTTGTAAATTAAAAAGCTCCAATCATCATTTCATTTCTCAATAATCTTTATACTTTTAATTTAAGTTGTAAATATTGCTGAAATTCACATTTAGGGAAATTATTTACTGGCTATTTTGTTCTTTTAAGTATTTATAAATGATATTATGTTATTACATCTTTATTTTCCAATTGCCGTCATTAGAGCTCACTTTTCAGCTCATCACACAGCCGGTAAAGATAAATATCAAAAAATGTACACGCACGCGCCCATGAAAAGTAGACGACATTTTGCTGCTCGTTTTTTTATGCGAATGGGATTTGGGCAAGCGACACAAATCACTCAAAATGAAAAATCCGCTTAAAATGCCGCGTAAATATTTGTAAAGAAAAAAAGAATCCAAGGAAAAGCTGGAGATGGAAATGGCAGCGGAGTGGGAATGGAAGATGGAAATGGCAACTGCCAACTGGCAAATGGGTGGAGGCATCATCACTATGCGTGATGATGATGATGGTGATGCTGACACTTTGTTGGTATACAAATGCAAATACCATTAAATGTGACAAGTGGCAACATAATTTGTTAAGGGAAGCTCCTTTCTTTCTTTTTTTCAGCGCCCTGCCCAAGATATTAGCATACACAAAGCGGCCAACATTTATAAGGCAGAGGTTGGACTGTGAAATGTGCGCTATTTGTCATATTTTTCCACGATAACATATTTGATAAGGCTGAAGGGCTTTCATTCAGCAGTGCAACATTACTTTCAAGCACTTGCCAACACTTGAAGCTTTTCTAATTAACTTTATGGGCAATATGGAGACCAAACTGAAACTAAATAAAAGAAAATCAACTAAAAATGGCTAACCATTTATACTCTTCCTCCTCCAGAAAAAAAGAAACAATATACAACTACTCACATGTTGGCCCAAAAAATGTAATACAAACGTGCCTAGAACGATTTTTGTGGCTTTTTTGCTTTTTGGTCTAAACAACAAAAGCACTTTGTCTGGCCACATCCTGGTGCTGGGACGAAGGAATACCACTGTTCAAGTGCGAGCTTTGTCAGTTATTTGGTTTTAGTATTTGAGCATGTGTGTGTGTGGGTGTTTGGGTGTTTGAGTGTATGTTTATTGTTTATTTACGGCAACCAGCCAAGAGAAACCCCAAAAAGGCAGCTAACATGAGGCTTTCTAGCGGCAAACTAAGAAAATGCTCAAAAGAAAAAGGACAAACACATGTCCTGGCACGCCATTGGCATTTTCTAACCACACAGAGCCTGATAGATTTGTCATGCAGCTTGCGACATTTATGCTTCGACTGGATCTGGGCAGCTGTTTAAAATGAATAGCTGAGACCATTTTAGTTCCGTTAATATACAAATACAATATAAAAGTATGTAATATTTAAATATTTGTGATACAAATGTATGCTATAATCCTGATCTGTTTATGTAGTCTGTCGCCTGTTGTTGAGCTGTGAACTCAGCTTTTAATGCCTAAATTTCAGATTATATTCAAGAGTATCTAATCTTTGGCTTTTTGAACTTATTGTTCGTTTTTTTGTTTTGCTGTTGTTGATGTGTTTTGCTGTTGCCAGTTGCCAGTTGTGCTATTGTTGTCACCTTCTGAACGCTATTATTGTAAGGCAAGCTCATGGGGGCGTTAACTATATTGCGTGTGGCAATCCCTGCTCTCTTCTTCCATTCCCGCTCTATAAACTAACTTTGCTTCTGGTTCATTTCAGGCAAATCTTTTGCCCCTCGATATCGGTCTGACGTTGTCTAACGTCTAACGTCTGAGTTTGGTATCATCATTTGATTGTCAATACATTTTAGTCGCATTTTCTGCGATGGGATAATGCATGTAATCCGCTATTAAGTGCACATTGTCAATCGACCCCCCCAAAGGCGAATTGTATGTGAGAAAATCTGCAACAATTCTCACGCTGTTTCCCCCCCTGTTGTTGTCGTCCTGTGCAGTGAACCCATCAATGGTTGATGCTAAATGGTAAATTGTACCCATAGAGCTCTTGCCATACAGTCATACACGACCATTGAGAGCCGTAGTCGTAGAGCCATAGAGCCACGAATGGAGCTGTTGTATGGCTGTGTGCTGCTTTCATTGCCGCTGTTGTTATGTATTTTTATGCTACATTTAATGTTGGCTTAAGAGCTTTAAAGCTAGCATTGTTGCATTGAATTGAGTGCGTTGCGTTCAATTCAAGTGGGTTAGCTTGGGTCTGGGTTTCGGTTTGGGTTTCGGTTTGGGTTTGGAGTTGGATTGGGAGCGGTCTGTAAAGCTTGGTCAATCTCAATGGTCAAATAAAGTTTTGACATACATGTTCGTAATATGCAAATCATTTAGTGACTCAATTGAAATGTCTGCTGATCTTCTTGTTGCTAGGCAGAACAGAAGGATTGACAAATATATTCATGGCAAATGGCTTATTGTTATCAACAGACATTGTAAAAATGTCAGTTGTACTGAATGCAACAATAATTCATAAAACTTAATGAATAGTTCGCAACCGGACGAACAATGGTCATATTAAATCGGCCAAATAGGCTGTTCAACGTTGTATATACTATATGGGGTCGGTGTTATTTGAAACAAAAAAATTATATAATACGTGAGCTTTACAGATTTCTGATGGTTTGGAAGAACTTGTTATTAAAATAGTCGCATTTAACTTGGAAATCTGGGCAATAACTTATTGATTCACAATTAATATAGAAATGTGCATTTAAACGAATGTTTGCTTAATTTATTTTTATAAATATAAATTTAACTTAAAGCAAACCCGTAGGCCACGTTACTGCAACAAATTAATATCATTTCCCTATAATTTATGCAGTACACAAAAACAGACGTTCAAAAAGCAAGCTCAGCATTTTCAATTGTGTGGCTTCTATTTAAGTGGTGGCGGAAGCGAGGTGTTCGCATAATTTATAATCAGCTTAATGACAACTACAACAAAATACCGAGTGGTAGAGCTCTTACCAGACTCACTTTGAGAAGTCTTGTCGAAAAATGAGCGTCGCCCAAAAGCCTGCGGCATTTTGGTTTTCGAGTTTAATGTAATTTATGCCCGGGCTTTTACCGGAAAAGCAGCCTCTGCTAATTTGCTGCATAATTAAATGAATTTGGCAAGTAAAACAAAGATTTGCGGCCAACCCGTCTACTTACCATCCTTATTCATGGCTGATTGAAAGCATTTGGCCAGGCGACAGGCACGGCACTGATTCCGATGGGTTTTGTCCACCGGACAGCGACCCTTGAGATCACCGGTAGCCTTGCAGGTGTAAATACGATTGCGATGAATACTACGCTTGAAGAAACCAGAGCAACCTAGCCAATCCAAATAGAGCGGCTCAATCATTTCAATCAGCTACAGTTTGTGTTCAATATAACTTACCATCGCAGCTGTAGATCCCATAATGTTTACCCGAGCTGCGATCGCCGCATACCTTGCAGGGTATGTCCAACAGACGATCGCCGGCTGTGGGTACAAAGAATTAAAATTGGTATTTGTTTAAATAATAAATTAAATAAATAAATATATTGCTTAAACTTATTATTATTAAGAACATATTTTTACTTTTAATATATTTGTTTCACTGTTGTTGTTAAGTAGTCAAAAATCACGTTCGGAAAAAAAGTTGCAAATTTGACATGAGCTCACAAGAGTTGAAATTGTCAAATTGTCTCAGCACAAATCATTGCAACATTTCTTTAAATAATAATTATTTAATTCATATTTTTCGAATTAAATTGACAATTAACTATTGAGGCGTACTGAGCGCAAACAACCTAATCTATTGTTCCGAAATCAGATCGTAAGTGCACCTAAATAAACTTTATACTGTCGAGACTAAAGTGGAATCGGATTTAAGTAGATATACGCAACATATCCGCATATTTAACTTATATTAAGTGTTAAGCTCGGCCTCAAAGCTCCCCTTAAGCAAACACAGCGCAGCACGCAAAAAAAGTGATGCATACTTTGCAGCACTGCTGTCGTTTATTTGCATGTTGTGTGTGTGTGTGTGGGTGTGTCGCGGATTAGCAAGTGAGAATTGCACAAAGCTAGCACATAATGCGAGTTACATGAAGAGGTAGCCCTTTTGGCCGGCACGTTTCACAAATTAAGTTGAGCACTCGGCACTTGTCAAAATAAAACGAGCCGTTTTCGATCATTGCCCTTTGTTTTGTACCCTTTGTCCTGTGACATTTGACATATTGTCAACTGTTGGTTGCGCTTTCGGTTTGCGACGCGTGTTGCCAATTTTCACACCCTGCGCATCGGCAATTGTCCGCAGCATGTTAACACCTCTCGAGTGGTTGTGCGTGCCCATTTCCCAGTCAGTTACGGGCGCCGTCGACGGCCCTTGGATGTGGCTCCGTAGGGTTGCATAGATGACCCCTTTTGAAATCCACATCAAGTAAGCATAAGCCATTACATTTTTTTTATCATTGGCCAATGTTTTCTTTTTTAAAAATTTTCAATGTTGATTTTAAATATTTTTGTTTATTTATGCTATGGCATTTTTTGTTAGTTTAGCAAGTTGGGTAAACTTCCGATTTGCGTGAGTGTCTAAGTGTGCATATTTTTGAGTGGGTTATATCTGCATTAAAACTATATACAATATGCTTTTTGACTGGTATGGAAATCTCGGCGTTGTTTTCATAGGCTGAAAAGGTTGGCTTAGTGCAGTTAGTTGGGTTTGAGGATACGTGGGATTTCAACTGTTTAGGCGTGGGAAATGCGAATTAGACCCATGAAAGTAATGGGATGAGTTTTAAGTAAATATTGCTTGATCGATTAGTAACTCTCACAATTTCTAAGCATATTTTTAATATTGAGTACTTTGAATTAGTTGAGATCCTCAAGGAAATAGAATGTTTTTGTGTATATATTTTTGTTTAATTCCTTTATTTCAGTTTCTATTTGATGTATAAATTTATTGATATTAATGAGCAGATTCCTACTTTATTTAAATAGTTTGTAAGTTTACTTAAATATTATAAATAAATATTTTAAACTTAATTATAATTTTAAAAAAATGTGTATAGGTTTGGCTGGAGTTTATGTCTTGTGGATTTATGAATATTTATAAATTTTAAATACCACTCACTTTTGAATGTGCTTAAACTTATTTGGCACAATAAAAGTGATGAGAATGGGGTTAAGCGATTATAAAAGGGTAATTCTCTTGAATTTCTTTAAATTATTTATATTTTAAGTCATTCTCCAAATATTAAATTTTTCCTTGAAACATTCTCTGAACAAAGTTTGATTATATAATTGTTGAGATACTGCGATAGAGACTAAGGTAAGCCTCTTTGAAGTATAAAAATGTCCGACGGCTCGCACTGATTTTCAAAAATTCCGTCGGCCTTGCCATGCACTTGTCCCATATTTAAATGTTTTGCAAATAGTTTTGTCGCCAAGTTGATTACCTGTTCCCATTTTCCGTTGATGGAAATATTTAAACCCTAAAGTATCCAGCGTGCTTAAGTGTATAATGACTCTGTGCCACACGCGAAATTGGCTTCGAGAAAGTGAATTAAGTTTTGTCAACAAAATTATGGGAGCACAATGCGTATTTGGAAAAATCACAGAACAACTTTTGACAACCGCACGCCAAAAGTTTTGGTTACATTTGCCGACGCAAAGGACGACGACAACGACGCTGCTGTGGAGCGGATGCGGATCGTTTTGGCTGACGGACCAACTGTGAATGGCGCAGCCAGCCACCGAAGCAGTTGCAGAAATAGTAGCAGAAGCTGAAACTGAAGCTGAAGCCGAAGCAGAAGCTGCAGCTGAACCGGTGCCGCAGCCAAAACTGAGCAGAGCAGACCGCCAATTACGAAAGTGAAGCTGCCAACGGAGAGGTCCTTTTTTGCAGTCAATTTGACAGGACGCAGAGCAAAGCCAAAGCCACCCACCCCATTGGGATGGGACACAAAGCCACAATCGTAGCACACCACGGGGCGTCCGGGGAATGCAAAGCTACAGAAAAAAAAACCCGAGACCGAATGAGGAAAATGAAAATGGCAAAGCGCAGGGCAGCCCAGCACAGCACAGCGCAATGCGACTCGCCGCGACGCGAACGGTGGCAGCGAAAAACCAAAACGTCGACGAAAAAGTCGAAAATTTACGAAAAGCTACAAAATGTTACATTTCATCCCTTGCGAGTGGGCGCCGGAACGGGACAGGACAGGATGAGACGGGACGGGACGGGACAGGCGGGCAGCCAACCGGAAAACGCCCTTTTTTCTGTGCCTGCCGCCTGATGCGATTACAGCAAATGAGGAGACTTCCTGCCGTCCACCATTTTACTTTTTTTCTTTTGCCCTATGCGACAACCACTCTCACACACACACATAGGCATATATATGCTGGCCATGCACACTGCGACATATCCTGTGGCTTTCGACAATTCACCACAAAATGTCAAGAATGATGAAAAGCTAGCGACGGAACGAGGCCGATGCGTCGTCGTCGTCTCTCTGCATGTGTATTGGTAATGGTATCTGTTGTCCTGCTCTCTGCATGTATTGCTCTCTTTCACTCTCGCTGTGTGAGTCTGTATCTGTATCTGTATCTGTGCTTCATCAAATATCTTTGCCAGCAGAGGAGTCGTGTCGCTGCTCTTTGGGCTGCTGCCTCGCTGGCTTCTTCTTTTTCTGGTGATTTTCTTTTTGGTTCGTCCTGTGCTTGTAGGCTGTCGGATTATTAGCTCTAAAGTCAGGATCTCAGCAGCAATGGCTCTACAATTTGGGGCATATAGATACGGCAAAGCATATCTTAACTGTGGGAGTCCTTTTCAATTTGCTGGCTTTCGAGTTTAATAAATCGAATACAGAAATGGTGTTTGATAATTAAACATAAATTAATGAAGCTGCCGGTGAATTTGCAAAATAAATGTCCTTATGATCGCAATGAATTGAAATATTGTATAAAATATATGAACTTATTTAATACAAATTACATCAACTTTAATACAAAATATAGATTTCGTTACTTAAATATGTTCTTTAATAAAACGAAATATGTAAAACTACATAAATATAATTATGAAATATTTAGATATGAAAATTTTCAAGCTTAAACTTTAACTTGGCCAACAATATCTATTTAATAATATATTTTGTAAAGTACTTTTAGTTCTTTCTATTCTGCATTTATTTAGTATTAAAAATATTTATGTTTTTAAATAAGAATTGTATGAATTGATTTTGAATATTTCTGAAATTAGTCCATCATTTTGGACGTACAAATTACTATTTTTCAATCTTTCAATCTTATGTGTAAGCATTACGTCCCCATGAGAGGCCTGGTAGCGTATTTTGTTTGGAATGGGCAAGGATATGCCATATGCAAGATATACCACTGTATATATATATATGCATGTAGTGTATTCTGATGTGTGCGAGAGTGTGCAAGCTTGTGTGTGAGTCGAGAAATTCGCAATGGCGTATCCTGGGCTGGCACTGGCTGGTTGTTGTTGGTATGTTGATAGGGGTTGATTTACTGACTCTCATCTAAATTGAAATGACTTTTGTGACATTGTGTATTGGTTGCACACACACATTATGTGTTGGTGTGTGTGTGTGTGGTATGCGTGTGTGTGTGTGGATGGCTTAGCGCACAACGTCTTATATATGAGATTACGCTTTGGGGGTGGAGCTTTGTTGTAAACGACATTTGGCAGAAGCGAGTGGACCTTCAGCGCGACTGTTACACACTCAATTTAGATGCCTTGTGGTTATATAGTTGCATACACTTCACACATACACACACACAGTCGAGTAGGGCTCAGCCCAGAGACGACGTTTTGATACAATCCTGCGGTAATATTAACCAGTCAGAACGCAAAGTCATTTGCAGCAGCATTAACTACTAACTCATGCCCAACATTTAGGCGTCCCTCCCCTAGCCACCTATCTTACCCCAACTCGTAACCCTCAACATGCACGCATCCACCCCTCCCCACACACACACATACACACACACACATATGCCAAATTTGTGGCATCAAGAAGTCGCATTTTTTCCCGAATACTCCCTGTCTCTACCATGCCCCACCGCTGCTGCGACCTTTCACGAATTTCATTTGACCACGCCCCGTGCAAAAGGAAACTCACCACTTTATTAGTATCAGCGCAGGCGCACTCTGCACAAAATTCGAACGTTGTTCGACAGTATTTCGAAAATAGCAGGCTCAGAATTTCTGACATCGCTTCTCGACTAACTCGACAAATGTGAAGCGCTGTGTTTTTCATTCCTTTCGAACACCTTACACAAATTAGAAGTATTTCCAGCGCATCACATTTTTGTTTTGTTTTTGTTTCTCTTTCCTTTGAAAAATAACGCACCGATTTGCCAGCTTGTAAAATTCGAATCCATTCTTGAAAACTTTTTTTTAGAGTGAGTATACACAAACAAAAACTATAAACACTATAAAAACATAATATTTATGGTGCGTCAGCACCGAACAACAATGGATGGACGCACGCCTTATAATAATTCTCAATACAATTATGGACATGGATTGAATCTCGGCTGTCCGAATGGAAATTGTTCTCGCATGGATGCTAGGAGCCGACAATCGTGTTGTCCTGGTTGCAGTTGTTGTCCTGGCAATTTTCGCATGCGCGATGGAACCGACAGGCAGCCATCTTGGAATACAAGCAATGGGCGTCGGCAATAAAGAGCTCAACGCTGTCATTTCTGGCAAATCGGTGCGTGATTTCAGCAGACTTGCACGTCCGTTATCGCACTGCTGCTATTTAGGTAGGATTTATCTATCTCCACACGCAATGTTTTCTTTTTCGTGTGCAGTGATAATTTAAATAATTAATAATAAAGTTAAACAGCCAACATTACATTTACACAAACTATATTCTAGTATTTATTGTCTTTTTTGTGGAGAAGGCTCGAAAAATTGCCTGCACAGTTTTTTGAAGGAGTTTCGAATTTTGGAATGGAAGTTCCAGTTCTTTATTGCTGGTATAATGCGACAATTTAAGGAATTTAAATCAAATTATAACTGCAATACCGACTAACCTTGTGGCCCCAAATCGTTTTGTATTTATCGCCATATAAATATTATTTTGAAGATCTGTGCATCTCGAGGTATATAAATTTTTCCCACATTCCATACTTACCAATTACCATCATATCCAATTTAAATTACAGTCTTTGTTAACATTATCTGTTTTATTAAATCGTATTTTGCTCCTTCGCATATGTTCTTATTACACGAACTAACAATAAATATATATATATATATATATATTTTATTTTTATAATTCATATTATTTATTTGAGTTGATTTTACTTCGTGTATTGATTTAGCCATGGTGTTCATTTGTATTCCACCATATTGGCTAGGGGAATTCCTTCCTATAACTACTCTTCGTGCTGTTCATTTGAAATGTAGGAGTTTCGGGCTTAAAGTCTATACTTTGGATAGTTCTTGAAATGTTTTAGTTGAAAGTGCTGCGTTTTTTTTTACTGGTGTGCTTCAAGTCTTTTGAAAATGTTTTGGATTGATTTTGGGATGCCATGTAAGAGCTCTGGCGTTTGGGCTTTTATTTTGTTATAATTGAAATATTTGTTGTTACTACAACAGTAAGTTTTGTATATAGCTGTCACATGTATATAATATTTGTAAATTATTATCAATGCAACATGTAGATGCTCTACAAAATACCGAATATCTTTTTAATTACTACTACGACCATTTTATTTATCTAAATAATACTCCATCTAAATATCTTTTATTGTTTGCTTCGTTATTTGTCTTTTATATTTACAAAGTTTTTAGTTCAGAGTCAGCTGCCATAATTGCCAAAATAATGTGTTTTAAACTGAACAACGATTTGGCGTTTTTTGTTTTTTTTTTTAATGGAAATAGATGATAGACGAATTTTCGATTCATTAAAGTATCGACTAGTGAACAAAAATTAAAAGCCCTTATGACAGCATTCATTTATTATTACTACTATTTTTAGTTGTCTCCCGTTTTATTCGTATAGTTTTTTATGCCTCAGCTTTTAATTAGCAATTTTTCATATTGCTTTAACAATTACGGAATTCACTAATTACATCAACATTTATCATTGCTTATTAGTTTATTGTTGTTTTTCATTTGGAAGTAATGTATTATATATATATATATATATATATATATATATTTGTATATATTCGGTCTTTTGTATATGTGTATAAATATTTTGTGTGAGGTTCGTGTGTTGTGTGCTAATAAGGTGTTCTGGCTGCCCGTTAAAAATGTCTGTCACCAAATTTGTTTGTTTATATGTAAGTATTTGCTAGAAAATTTCTTAAGTTCAGTTTTGTAATTGATATAACTGGCGGTGCTTGTTTGCGCTATTTAATAAGCTTATTATTGATTTGGGTGTTTGTCAGTGTTTCACTTCTACATACATACATACCCTATATAACGGAAAATGTATTTGAAATAACAATATTTTTGTGCGCTGGTCGCATCGCTTAAGTAGCCTAAATACATGCGCAAATTTTATGATGCTATACACACACACAAATTGATTGATTATTTAATTACTTCACTACAAATTGTCAATGATTGTGGCATATATGCACTTTTAAATATTTATTTATTCGGTGTATAATAAATAGTTAAAATTATGTATAAAATTATATTGCAACATGTTTTTACTAAATAAAATATTAAAAATCATATAATAACAGCCTTTTGATGTCCCTTGCGCAACACATTGTAGTTTTTGGTTATAAATAGGATAAATAAATATGCAATTATACATTAAATAAATAAGTTGTTTTGTTTGAGAGCCCTAACGTCTTTTACAGTTACGGTTGAGTTTATAGAAAGTGAATGCCGTTATTTTATTTGTTGTCTAATCGTAGGTACACATCGCATACGACTGTAGTTCGTTTAGTTGCCTTTAATTGTCCAGCGAATTCGTGCGCAGCTGACTGAAACATGCCTGGCACACCCGCACAGGCTTTAGAATACGTAGACGGGATATTTCAGATTCGAAACGACTGCACTTATTGCAAAACACCTGGCCGCAGTTGCGGCAATGATGCTTGCGCTCATAAAGCGTAAACCTAAATTTGTTTGGGATATAAATGAAGTTCGGATACACGTTTAAGTCAGATTCAAAACTCACTTCACGTGACATTTGACACACTGATCAGCGACCTCATCCTTGAGCCAATGATCGGCTACACCACGACCTGGCTGCTCCGTAACACTCCAAGAGAAAATGCGACCGCGTGCATCACCTGTGTTTTACAAATAATAATCAATGAGCATTTGTTGTTGGCAGTATTCAGAATGTTTGCCCTTGTACGCACCCACATATAGTATTTTATGATCTTTGGATACCGTCAGCGCTGTTATGCTAGCCGGTTCTGCGTTATCTTTGCGATCATAGGCCGTATGCATGGTTAGCTTTGATCTGAACATTAATTGACGTTGCCACTTGAAGCCTGGGAAAAGGGACATAAAGGTTAATACATGCAATGCGCTTGGATGCAATTGGAATACATGTTTGATGTTATAGGAATAGAAATATTAAACACAATGCACCTTTCTTAAGCGCCTGTTCGCCACGATATCTATCATTGTCCAGCAAAACAAAGCCATCTGTTAAGCTCGTATCCGATTTACTAGGTCGTATGTTGTGCTCTTCTGTATACATTAGAAATTAAACAATAATAAAATGAATCCAGTACATTCAACAATCAGTGTACTCACCCTCATTCGACCTGTGCTCTGAACTGGTGCTTGGCTCCTCCACCGTTGCCGATTTCATTTCATGCAGTGATTTAGCGCCCGTTATGGAGCTTTTTCTACGCTCGGTCGAAGGCTCGACTTTAACAGTAGCTTCGGTGGATTTGTTCGACTCATTGCTGTGCTGTGAGGCTTCTGAAATGCTACTCTCCGAGGCTGATTTCACAATGTCTGCAAGGTGTTTGTAATTGGTAATTTTAGTGAACGCTTTGAGACAATGACCGTGTTGACTAACCATGTTCTTGCTCTGGTTGTGAGAGACTCTTCATTTGTTTAAATAAGTTCATTTTGTTCGCCTTATCTTTCGACTCATCAACTGAGACTATGTCGGGTTTATCCTGCGAGCTCACTTCCACGCCTCGCTTTAGCTTGCGATCGATGGGCACTTGAGTGTGCTCCAGTGACCACATCTGTAGCAAAAGAAAGACTTTAATTAGCACTAGTTGTGAGTAAAGTTTACATAAGTATTTAAAGTATAAAGCTAACTCAGACTACCACACAAACGATTGTTTCTGTCTCACACTCACCCTAACAACGCCATCCGTGGAACCCGTCATGACCACGTTTTGTTGATCCCATTCGCGTATTTGAGAGAAAGCCACACACAGGATCTGCTGCATGCGATCCGCACTGCCCACACATGTATTGACCATGGCCAGAGCATCGCCGTTGATGGACCACACATGCAACCAAGTCGCAGAGCAGGTGGCTATTTCACCCGTTAGCTCATTGATGGCTACGGCAGCCACAACGCCTGCATGTCCTCGCAGTTGACGCACGAATGTATAACGTGTCATGTCCCAGACAATTGCAGTGCCATCACGAGATCCAGAAACAATGACATTGTAGGCAGCGCTGGCGGCCAGACAGGTGACCGCATCCGTGTGACCATGCAGTGAATGCCTCACGCTGAGACTCTTGCGATTCGAATCGAATTTCCAGATGGTCACTACAGAACTGGTGCCGGCTGTGACAATCATTTTAGCGTTGGGACAGGCGCAGGTCAGTATCTCGCCGGAGTTCTGGGCCGCTGCCTCGGACACAAAGGAAGCGCGATCGGTGTCGTAGAGGCCGACGCGCAGCGAGTGATCGGCAAAGCCCCAAGCAATATATTTGGTATACGACGGCGGCATCATCACCTTATTCTGCTCCACGGCAAACACTGTTTTGTCGGGCTGCAGTATTTGGCCAACTGGCCCCTTAAGCTCCTTGATGGGCTGCAGACTGGGCTTCAGATTGTCGAGATTGTGGAAAAACAGACGATCGCTTTGCAGCACGGTGCTGTTGCCCTGTATCAATGCCGTGGGATCGATCAGTGCCGAGTGACGTGCGTTGCCCATTTTCTTGGCTGGATGCGCCTTCCTGAATAGTTGTTTCGGTATTTGCCCAAAGTTGTTGATAAAGCCAATGGTGGCATTCTTTTTTAGTGGATCATCAATGCTAAACAATTAATGAAACATATATGAAGTTTATTTGGGATTGAGTACCTGCTTTACTCTTACTTGTAAATATCCACATTGCCCTCGTAGAAGAGATGATGGAACACATTGACAGCATCCGAAGCGGCGGGTCCCTGCTGCTTGCAACCAAATATCAAGTCAATCCACTGGAAGGGAAAATGTAAGTATTTTTTTAATAGATGTTGACAGTTAAAACATGTTTCAATTATAAAAAAGCTAGTTGCCCTGATGAAGAATGTACAGGTTTTATTTTTGTCTATACTTTATGGAGTGGGAGATTCTTCTTTGAAATATTAACAAATTATCCCTCGAAGAGTTAACTTACCAAGTGCAAATGCTGACTGACATGATCGCACTCCAAAGCACTGCGATGCAGTCGTATAAACTCCCTGGGATCCTGTTTGGCCCACGGTGGCATAATAACATGATTCAAGGTCTCACCATTTTGCTTGGTGCCCAAATCAAAGTTATTGAAATTGCTAAGGAACTCCGGCAAGTAGAAGAATTCGGGGATCAGCTCCTTGACATCGGCCATGTTAAGTTTCGAGGCCGACAGCCATGCCTCCTTGATGCTGTGGAACATGCGATCCGCCAGATCAAAGTGACCACCCTGAAGTTTCAGGAACGGTTGCGCGAACGGCTCCAAACGCACCAGATACGAGCACACAATCATAGCGGAGCTGTAATGTGTGCCATAGTGATATGGAGGAGTTTCGCCATGTGGATCGTCCCACTCTTTGAAACGTTTCTGAAACTGTTCCAGACGCTCCTCCGACTGTGCACCCATGGGCCGTGAAAAGTCACGGAATGTTTTGGGATTCGTAAAGTCGAGCTCCTCGGAATCGTAATCAGCGAGTATCCAGGGAAATACCGGATACTGCATGAGATCGTTGTAGCTACGGCCGGCAAGAGTATTCAAATGCATAAGGTACTGGAAATTGGAGATCTCGCCACGAACCCAGCGTTGCGTCACGGATGTCTCTCCAATCAGGCCGCTGAACAGACCCGATGTTTGCTCCACACTCGCCGTTCGCTTCTGTCCAGCCACAGACTGTTGGGCATTATCATTCAATGCTGTGGCCAGTGCCAAGAAGCGTTGATTCACCTTGTTGCGCACCTTACGCGGAAAACTAAGCAAATAGTTGCGTCCATCTTCGGAGAAGACCTCCAGAGCAATCGGTTGGAGCAGATAGCGTCGCTTGTGCACCTCGCGTATCTCCTCGTACGCGAACTTCGAACACTGCCTCAATTTATGGCTAACTGCGCGCGACGTCGACGACTGCTGGCCGCCCGAATTGGGTATGATTGGCTCGTAGGCGCCCGGTGGTAGTGTGTCAATGTCACGAATCTCTCGGTTCTTTAGCAGTGTGAAACCATCAACGATATAGCAATGCTCCTTGCCAAAAAGCAGCAGACCCTCAAAGGTGTCCAGGCCCTGAACACGCGCACAGCGGAACATAAAACTAATCTTCTCCTGTTCTTCAAGTAAACGCAGGAACGTCTCATTGTCGCTGGTCATCGAGGTGTCCTCCTCCTCTTCATCATCCTCGGGAGCATTGCCATCGAGAGATTCCTGGGGGTAAGGCGCACCATGCGCTAGCAATTTGGGTGATATTGGCGGCGGTGGTGTTGATGTTGAACTGCTTGGCTCCAGACGATGTGGCTGCGTGGCTTCCAGTGAGGATTGCTGTTGCATCGAATGCTGCTCCGCCTCGGCGAGAATTCGGGGCTGTTGTTGGCCATGCAGAAAGTAGGTTTTGCTATCCAAACTGGATGCCACCTTGTACTTGAGCTGACGATTGTCGGCCAGCTCCAATTCCGGCCGGTACGGATAGTGCAGATAGAAGAGCTCATTGCGCATCGTCTTTTTGCGCATGCGATGTGGTCCCTCAGTGGTGTCCATAACCCACTTGTCCAGCGTGCAACAGCCCGCCGGTCCCCAGAGGCCGCGTTCGCGTGTTAGTTCTGTTTCGGATTGCACCCAATCCTGGTAGACGTAGCGCTGTGTGTGCTGCAGCATTTGCTGGTATTGTTTCGTGCGCAACTCGAGCAGATCCTTGATCAGCTGCACATGTATTGCGGTTGCCTCGTAGGCCGACTCCCGGCTCATATTTGACTTGGTACGCACCAGTTCGTCCTTCTTCACCTTGCTGCGACTGGCCAGACGCGTCAGACCACCGGTCACCTTTTGTATCTTGGATTGTATCTGATTGTGCAGCTCCCACGGCACGCGATAGGAGGCACTGCGTTCGGCATCGACGTAATTGAACCACAGCTTGGAGGCCAGCTCCATCACCTGCTCGCGTGTCGTCTGCAAATCGGGTGCTTTGGAATTGGCTGGTGGTGGGGTAAGCGATATCTTGAAGACCTCCTCAATAGCCGGCTTTTTGCACACGTAGAGCTCTTCCCAGACGCGAAAGGCGGCGCCCACAATTAAATTGCGCCCCTATTGAGAAAAAGAGGTAAAAGTATTAAATAAAGATATTAAAGATATTTTATTAGATATTATTGTTATCCTCGTAAATTAATCATTATCCAATATCGAAAAGTCTGCTAAACATGTTTAATTTTATTGGTCAAAGCTTACCTGCAACTGATTGAGATCCTCATCCTTGGGCTCGCTTGTCTCCGTTTGTGGGTTGACATGCCAGGTTGTGTTGCGACTTGTCGCCGGCTCCAGAACAATCTTCATGTCAGCCGTGAGCTGCATTAGACAATAAGTGAGACAGCCAATGAACTCTAACTCGTGATTGCCTGCGCCAAAGATGAGTAGACGGTGCTGAATGATCTTGTGAAGCGCCTCCAAAACGCTCATCTGCTCAGCAATGGATTCGTCGGTGGGACGTGACAGCAGAAATAGAATGCTGCGATTCAGCGAGTGATGTAATTGCTCCAACGACAGTGACGAAGATCGCCGCTTTGCCTGTCCAATCAGCTTAATGACAAAGTCAAATATGTCGTGCGGATTTCGGGTCAGGCAACCCTGCCACAGTTTGTCCACAATTCGCGCCGTCAGGTAAAAGACATTGGGTGCAATGTGCTGCGTGTGGCTCTGCAGTAGCGGCACCAATGGCAGTGCCGCCTGCTCACCCACCAGCACATCGGCGGCAAGCAGATGATCCATTAGAGCAATAATTATCTGCGTCTGGTATTGCACCTGCTGTGGCAGTTCCGCTGTCTCCGGTGCGGCATCCAGCACCATATCAATGACTGGCGTTGCCTTGCCATGCATATTTAGTCCCAGTGAGTCCACGACAATCACGCGCAGAAAGTCAATGATGCACTTGCGCACCGGATGCTCAGTAATCTTCGGTTGATTTGCTACGGCTGCGTGCAGCGCTTCCTGTGGAAAGAGCACCGCAACCAGTGAAGTAATCACATCCCCCGCCATCATGACGGGCGTAAAATCGTTGAGATTCTGATAGAGACTGAACAGCAGTTGGATGATCGTCTCCGGATGACTGTGCAGCCAGGCAGCGCAATTCTCGCCATGCACAATAGCCCGCACCATGGCCAGAAGCACACAGACGCCCTCGGGGCACACATTCAGCTTGGGCAGCTGCGTATTGGCTGAGACTGGCGCACCCCAGAGGAAAGACCAGACGCGATCCAAATCGAATTTCGTATGCTCGGTGGCCAGCACTTTGACCGGCTGGCCCATGATCAGTGCGGTCACCAGGAAATACAATTCGGGAACGTCCAAATGATGTTGCAAAAGCCATTCAAGCATCTGGAAACCTGTAAATAAGAAGATTCAATTGTTATTGACTGACTAAACTAAAATTATTTAAAAATGTATAAAACTTGTTTTCATCGTTATTTAAATTTTAATATAAGCTAGAAATTTGTGGGATCAATAATAATAATCTTAAGATATTTTACTTTTAATAGTAAACTGTAATCTTTTATCAATACTCAGCATTAAACAAATTTGAGTCTACTCACCCGGAATATTTAATGCGGCCGTGCGCACTTCTCCCGCAATCTGTGTGGGCAAATGCTGAATCTTATTTTGAGGCGTGGCCACGATGACGGTCCCAGTGCCGTTGCTGGGACGCGTATTGAGTTGCTGGGCGCCGAGGCCAAGCATCTTGCGCTGCGATACCATCTCTGTGAAGCGTAAATAGCCGCCATTGTGAGTCGCCTCACGGAAGCGCTCGATGAAACTCTCAGTGGCACAGACCACGACAAGAATGCGCACAGCTATGATGACCGTGGTGAAGTGAACGTGGGGCTGCATAAAGAGCAGCAGCCAGTCCATGCCCAGTGTCTTGGATATGTCATCGCAGATGACATAATTAACGGTGTTGCGCGGCGTGAAGAGTAAACCGTGCAGCAGCGATAAGCAACGATTGCGCAAATAAATATTCTGAGCAATTCCATCCTGATCCTCTGCCGGGGCCTTCATGCTGGGCAATAGAACGGACGCTTCACCCTTGCAGGAATGCTTGCACGGCAGCATGGCGGCCACATATTGACCGAAGAGCAGAAGATCTGTGTGCCTGGGCTGGCCACCGAGCAGCGTCTCGAGCAGATTGAAGAGTATCTCACGCGTGGAATGATCATTAATGTGTGTTATAATGTGCAACAGTTTGACCAGGAGCTGCAGATCGCGCATAATCTTGATGTTCTGCTTCTTTTCATTCGATTCCACCACCAGCTCCAGCAAATGTTCCAGCAGCGAACGCAGCAGACCGTTGGGCGCATTGTGCCAGATCTCCAGATCACACAGCAGATCCTGAAAGGCTGTCACATTTGGTATAGCTGACATATCGTGGCCACTGTTCACCGTCCCCACCAGTCCAAAGGTCAGGTGCAGTATGTGCGAGTTCAGCAGATGTTTTTTCTTCTTGAAGAACATGCCCAGGGTTTGATAGCAACGCTTGCGATCCATTTCCGCCTGTGCGGCACGATTACTGCGCACCACACAGGTCAGCGCCTTGACGCCCGCATATAGCGACTCCACGTCCTGCGCCATGGCAATTATACCAAGCAGCACATTGCAGCCACCGACGGTGTCAATCATCGCCGAAACTGGATGCGGACTAAAAACCCGCACGCCCAGGTAGCCAACAACAACGCCGCCCAACGATCGGCCAGCACCGGCCAAGTGACCTGCCGAATTGTGAAGGATTCTATAAAAATAAAAATGTATGATTATTATTATTGTGTGTAAACTTATATATAGAAAGAGTTAGGATTACTTTAGGTACATTCCTTATCTAATGATATATATTATGAATCACATTACGGATCAACTTGCTATATTAATATCGAAAATATATTGTAAGAATGTTCTTTATTTTGAGTCTTCGCAGTTACTTACTTGATGGGCGTGGCATTCTCATGTGAATTCATGTTGAGCTGCTTGGCAATGCTCTTGTTGTCCGCCCGACTGTATACCTTGCGTATTTTAACAAGCGTCAGCTTGGACACCGCCTTCGCATTCAGGCCGAGCAGGACACGATCCTCGGGCACCAGCGGCGCCAGTGGTTCCGCCTGCTTGCCCAGCTGTGGCGCCTGCAGCGAGCCCATGTAATGCGGCCCCAGCTGATAAATGGTCTGCACCGTCTGCTGGGTGAGCACATCCTCCAGCAGATGGCATACACCTTGCTTCCAGCACAAACGCGAATAACGACGCCAGATGGGTGGCGTGCCAATGTAGCCAAAGATTTGGGTGGCCGAGGTGAGATTGGCGCTACTGGCGCCCGGATGCTGTGCAATGTAGTGCAGCTTTTGAGTATGCATGGGCACACCATCCAAGTAGAGCGACAGACTGGAATTCTTGAGAACTGCACGATTAAGTACGACGACAAGATTGTGCCATTGACCCTCGTGTAACAGATCTGGACACCAGATGCGGGCAATGCCATCATCAGAGCCCTCCGGTTCCCAATCGCCAATGCCTTCAAATGTGAATAATATACAATTATGAAAGTTCAAATGCAAATAAACAAATAAGCTAAAATTTACTTTTCCTGGGCGTAACTAGCGTCTCCTGTGTGGAGACCACAATAGCCTTATCCCTAGCTGAGAGTAGTATGGACAAGCAGGCCAAATTCTCCTCACGTGGATTGTGAATAGTGCGCACGAGCGTGAGAAGACGCACACAATGCGGATCTGTCTTGGGATCGGAGAACTTCTCCACACAAAACCACGTCGAATAGCTGAGTCCGGTTTGCGGTGGAAAGATGCGATCACCGGCCCCAATACCGCCAATCGTATTCGCATCAATGGTGCCGCCAGCTGTTGCAGTGGCTTGCGGCGCCAGCGATGGAAGATAGAGGCAGCCAAATCCCTCAGCGGACATATCCAATTCGACAAATGGTGGCAGCGTGCTAGAACCATGAGCACGAAAATCGCGAGGCGTTGTCATTGAGACCAGCGTCTTGATGCGCGTCAATGGCACCGGGCCGCCCTGTCGGTACGGCTGCTGCAGATCAATGTCTGCGCAGGACAGCGGCTGGCCGAGACGTAGAAACTGACGCAATTCCGTCGGCTGCAGCGCCTGTGCCGCCAACCGCTCCAGTATATATTGCATTGGCACGTGCAGCGGATGCAGTTCCTCGGCCAGCGCTCGTCGCGTCAGACTCAGCAGCTGTTCGGCCAGCCCGTGATCACACATTATCTGCTGATTGCGTTCGCTGCGCACCAGTGACTTGATGATCTCGCTTAGGTACACCTGTAGTTGTATCGCCTGCAGAGGACACGTCTCATGCTGCACGCCTGGCAGCAGTTTTAGCATGCATAAAACAACGCCCGGATGCACAATGCGTGGTTCTGGTGTGGGTTGCGTCAGATTGAGTTGGCTGGGATGCGCTGGCGCCGCCAGCTCCTTGCTGGGCGAGCGTGAGTGTGGCGCTGTCTCACTGAAGAGCGTTATCACACCGCTCAAATTCGGTGACTCAAAGTTGTCCAAGGCAATGCTGTACAGCAGCCGAAACACCACACAGACATATGACAGTAAAGTGGGTATGTCCTCGGAGAAGCTGTAAGCAGTAAGTTCAATTATAGTTATCTAGTTATATAGAAGTGTAGAGGTGAAAACGATGAGAGTTATCCAACATACAAGTGTGCATTACAAAAATTAAGGCCTCTTCTTTTTTGGGAGTCTAAGGTTGACACAGTTAGATTGGGGGTTACTCACCTTAAACTCAATATATCGCCGCTGAAAACTTCATGGTAGTATTTGAGTAGTGCCTGTTGCGGCTCATAGGTTCCGGTGAAGTCTTGCAGCGCTGTGTCGCTACCAAAGCAACCCAAGAGACGCAACGTGTCGCACAGCGAACTGTTGCAGATCTCCTGATGAAAGAACTTGGCATTCGCCGGCTCAAAGCGCATGGCAGTGGCCAGCGTCTGGCAGACGATCTGTAGCAAGAGTATGAGATCCTGTTGGGCAATGGTCGTCTGTGGCTGAGCCATGCTGCCATCTAGCGAGACAAACACGCTGGTCAGATAGACGAAGCCACCAACTTTGCGGAAAACGGTGCGTGTGCGATGCGAGTCCTTCAGGCAACCCAACAGCATGTTGAGTATCTGGATTTTAAACTCCACCTGATGCGGACTGATGCTGTGCATCAGTGAGAGAATGTAGAGCATATCGTCGTCTCCACCAGCGGAGAGTATCAGCTCTCGTACGATGCCCAGAGCCTGTGGGCGGCAATGCTTGAATTTCACCAGCTCGTGGATGCACTTGGCGCCGCCGTATTCGCGAAAGATTTGCGCATTATTGCTGGCGCCACTGCCAAGCAGCATTGTGAGCGCCTCCATCACATGCTTGCCTAACGTATCGAGCAGATCCTCCTGTTCCTCGGTAATCGGTTGCACTACAATGAATTCGTCGCCATTGGTTATTTTCCGCACATAATCCGCATAGTGATTCAGGCAGGTAACAAGGATCTCCAGTATGCCCACCTCGCGATAAACGTCCTTGAACACGCTATTGTGGCGCAAGATATTGAGCAGCGTTTTGAGGCACAGAATGCTGCATGAGGTACTTTGATTGTGCTTGAGCAGTAGCGACAAACTGATGAGCTCCTTACACGGTACAAAGTTCAACTGAAATACTATAAACTCAAGCAGATCATAGAACTTCTCCTGTATCTGTGGACTCTTCTGATGAATGCGCTCCGCAAAACTACTCAACGTATTCTCCGATTCGAGTATAAAATAATTGGCATTCTCCGAGTGATACACACGCGAAATGGCATCCAGTATGGTGCAGCACAGAGCCGGCGTTGTTGATCTGAGAAAGACAGTCTGCAGCACCTGAAATGCGTACACATTGCGCACACAGGTCTCGCGGGAACTGGCCTGGGGCAGCTGGAAATTTTGCAGTTTGAAGACCGTATTAAACTGGGCGGATTGGGGACGCAGCTCGTAGAAACCGCACATGCATAGCGATGAGATCATCAGAACCAGGTTGCGTATAGCCGCCTGAATTTCTAGCGTTTGACTGCGTGCATTGTCGAATCTGCAAGAAGTATAAGTAGCTAACTTAACAAGACCATTTGGATAATTTGTTTTCCCACGTACTTGAGCAAAAAGTCACTGAGAAACACGTAGCCCTGGGAGGCGCGAAAGTCGTCCATTAGTACCTGTGATACTTGACTAGAATCCTTGAGAAAGCAAAAGACGGTGACAAACATTTCGACTATTTCCAGCGGATTGCCAAATGTCAAACGTTGCATGTTGTCTACGCACAGCGCCATGCAGCCCTTGGCTAGAATCAAAATGAATCAGTTGAGTCTTTGCTGGCCAGCTTCTGTTTGATGTACTCACAATGTATATAGGTCACAACGGCATCGGTTAAGCCATGCCTTGAGATGGTGGTTAATATCTCTGCCGCATTCTTGCGCCACACAATATTTTGAGCGGGGCATGGTGAAGTGATGGCGGAGAATAGAAGCGTTAGATCATCCATACGTGCAAGCTCCTCGGCCGGATACGGATACGAGCATAGTTTCACCAGCAACTGCACAAACACCTTTTGCAGCAATGTACGACGCTCCTGGGCATTGAAATCACTGGCACTTGCACCATCCGCGGGCGGCTCATCATCCTCCACTTCAGGCAGATCGAAGAACAGATACAAACACTTAACCAGAGTTGAGGGCACTGCGGCAGCTGTCATGACCTGAAAAAGGATTTTGAACAGCAAATAAATCAAACTTATTTAATGATTTCATAACAACCACAAAGATAATATAGTTTCTGTAGGACAAAGTAATAGCAGCAAGTTAAGGGGACTTGAAGGTCACATTATATAAATTGAATCTTTAATGCATAGTGATTGGTAATATGCATAATAGACATAAACTTACATATACATACATACATACTAAAGTGCTTACGCATGAGTAGATTATAAAGCTATCTACTTTGGCATTCAAGCAAGGGCAGCAATATACATAGAGGTTTAGGAAATCCTCACATACTTCATAAATAAATTTATAACTGATTAACATACATGCTATGCATATGCATCACAAATCACAAAATACATATTCAACACCATGTTTGACTATAATTGACAAATATATTTACTAGTAATTTGTTAAAGTGATTCGATTATATTGTGATTCTAAACACTCATATCCTCCAAAAGCTAACCTGTATGAGAGAGATGTCGCCGTTGGCTAGAAGATTCAGTGTAGCTAGCAGCAACCAACCGCTGCTGGTGTCCTCCGTTGTTTCGACCTCAAGAAACTTGACGATGGCTATGGATGCAGCCTCGGTGCTCTGATTCGATGCACGTTTGCGAATCTCGCTGACCATCAGACGGGAGACCTGCTGGCAAAAGGCGACCACATCCCAAAACTTTTCGCTCATATCATTTGCTGGGCAGCTACTAAACACCTGTTTGCAGCACAAATCAAATAATTCGAGTTAAAAATATAGCATTGACTTATTCAAATTAGATTTACCTTGCAAAACAATGGCAACATTTCATAGAGTTTACCATCGCGTTCGTTTTCGCTGAGGGGCTCCTTGGGATGCGTGTACTCGTTGAAGAGCTTCTTCAGTGTGGCGAGACTCATTTGGATGCGTGCATCGAGCAATGCTTCCTCGCCGCTGCGTCCATTGGGAGCACTGCCGCTGGGACTGGCATTGCTGTTGCCACTGCTGCTGACCGATGCGCTGCCGCTGCCAGCGCTTGCCGCGCCACGCAGCTTACGCATAACGTTCATATTTCTGCTTAGTTCAGCTGCTGTTGCTGTTATTCTAATTGTTATTGCTTCTGCTCTCAAACTGGAAATGCGCAAAAACAAATTTAATTACTTATTGGTGACTGAAATTCACATCATCCACGCTCGTTTAATATTCTACACTCTATTGCTTTGTCTATAAAATGCCATAATTAACGTCTCCGCTGGCTGTTGAATCACCATCGAGTTTAGCAATTGTCTCGCAAAATTGTTATTTCAAATACCCATTACTTATGGGTATATTGTTGTATGGTAGATTGTGTAAAATAGATTCATTTTGTTACAATTTGCACAACATTTTATTCATTTACACTCTAAAATATCGCTGTAGCAAATTTAAATTGTGAAATTGGGTTATAACTGAACACATTATTTATTGTTGTTTTTTATACAGAACATTGTAAATAATAAAATTTAAGTTTTATATTGTACTTTAGTATTCTCTTTTTTATAAATAGGACTGTTGTATAAAATAATTAGTTGCAATAAGAATTGTCCTGTGAGCATCTATCATATTGAGGAAATTAAATATAGGGTATTTTTCAATTGGGCACTCTCGAGTACGTCGTTCTTATTATCGTTGCTGTTACTGCTATTTAAAGTAAACACAGACAAGTAAAAACACACACACATTCAATTGCACACCGCAAGCTTTTTAAAGCGCAATGTTTTGTACACAATTCCATCGATGTGAACGAACGTGCGAACACTGACTGTGTATATGTGTGTGACTGACTGACTGTGTGCTTTTGGAAGAGTGCACAGTGGATATGTTTCGAGTGTGGGCGACGCTTTCATTTCGAGTTCAACGGGGTTAAAAGAGCTAAATGCTTTTGCTTGCCAGCTTGTCAATAAATCACACATAAATATTTACACTGATTGCACACAAGTGTATGTATAATAAAAAATAGCCAGAACAGCTGTTTGCAGTTTGCAGTTTAAAGCGCACTTTTATTGCACAGTCTTTATTGGCTTTTAGTTCGCAATTGGCAATTGTATTTGGTATTTATGATTTGTATAACATTTTTTTTTTTAAAACTGCTGCCAACGCATTTAGGTTTCAAAATGGGGACAGCTAACGGTAGCACTTTTTGTGTTTATCCCATTTCACACACTTTCGTTTTGCGCTCTTTGTTTTGCTCGTGTCAATCGCGATGCTACAATATTTATTGATTTTTCTGCTCTCTCTCTCTCTGTCGCTCTCGCTCTCAGTGTCCAGCGGAGCACTAGCAAGGAGTTGAAAATTTTCACACGCTATTTTTGCATAGTTTGCACAAATTTCCGCACTTACTTTTAATGCACATGATTAGTGTGGTTTTTGTTTTGCGTTTTTCATTAGTTTCATAAATTAATTCGTTTGTTTTTACATTGAAAAGAAAAAAAAACGTTTTGTCTCACACAAATGAATAGATGTTTAATAGCGGTGAACGATATTTTTGTGACTTGTTCGAGATGACAGAAAGTATCGGAAAGAGCGTGCGAAGAGTCACGACATCTTTAATCAAATCAAATATTTATCTGGGTGTTGAAACATGTATATTTATAGGCATAGTGTACTGCAATTAAATTGCTTTAAAATGTGAGAGTGTTGATCGCCATTGCTCCATACAGTTGTTAATGGTATTTGAAAATAAAATCACGATACTGCTCATCGCTGTGGTCAGCTGTCCGTTCTGTAATGTGGAGCATTATGCGCGCGTTGCCAACCGACTGAAAACGGTATGCTTATTGCTAACTGACTTGACGTGATATAAAACGGATATTCAAAAAATCATGCTTGAAATTGTATGGTGTCATTAATTTTTAAGTTTACATCACAAGGAAAAAGTCAAATAAATTCATGACAAACGTTGGATAGTTTGAAATGGCAAATACTAACTCGCAATCGCAATCACGAGTATCGGATTCAAGTCGCATCACGGAGGATGACGATGATTCCTCGTGTGCCATTTGTATAATGCCACCGCGTCCGGGCACTGCGCCAAAGAACTTCCGGGAGCTGCACATTCCGCGCGATATACTGACACCGGTCGATTATCCTATACAGGAGGCGCAGCGTTGGTTGACCCTCATGGGTAGAAATGGGAAAGTCTATCGCTTCCCACTGCCCACCATCTTGCCGAAGGTGATTCAGACGCGTTTCGTGGCCAAGGGTGAGCTGCCCAAGGATGTGGCCGTCGATCGTCGGCGGCGACAGTATGCTAAAATCAATTTAATGGAGGAACTAAAGAATGCCGGTCTCACCGACGACATCCTCCAGCCAACGGATGAACAATACAATCTCATGTCCGAGTTTGCCTTTCCACACAAATTTCCGCTGAGCTACTTCGATGACAGCAACTATGACATCAGCTCGCCGGAGGCATGGTTTGAGTTGGGCGTTGTTGGTGATGTTCATTACCCGCTGCCCGCTCGAGCTTATTTACCCTTCAATCGAAGTTTGCGCAGCTGCAGTTGGGTTATGGCTGCCGTTACGTCCTATAATGAGAAATTGGATTTGTGGACGCTGACCTCGCTGGACGATGAGTGCAGCTACGAGGTGCCCAAGTTGCAGTTCATGTTCCTCGCCGAGGATCCCCACAAGTACATCCAGCGACTGCAGTCGGCAGTTCACGAGCGTCACAAAGGTGAGCAGCTGATGTTGATGGAGCTGATTGTGGATTGTGTGCTCCACGATGACATTGAGTCGACAACGCTGCAGAGTTCCAAGCCCATTGAGGCGATACTGCAGAAGGCGAACGTCTCCGAACAGTGCAAGCGTCGCTTACGCTCCGAGGTGAATATTGTCTTTGAGAGATTGATGGCGTTGTATGAGCTGGAACAGTTCATCATTCACATGCCCAAGGAGTTTCCGCAATTTCAAAATATCTCCCTCAAGGAGTTCATGCCCACTGCGGCACGTGTCGATTTTGCGGATCAGGAGCGCCGTGAGCTGCAGGCTCTGGGCATTAATATCCAGGAGAAACGTTACGGCTGGCTGCGGACCAGTCTCTTCTATTGCGGGGGTGGCATTGAGTCGATGATGGGCGTGGCCGGCGAATGTCAGCACATCGAGACACTCAGTATATTTGTGGTGACGTTCAATAAGCCAACGGCTCTCGCGGACTTCTTGCAATCGCAAGAGTCGCATGGTAATAGCGTCGCTACCTTCCTCAAAGTCTACTGGCCACAGAAGTTGACCACTGTGATAACGCTGGTATTGCGTGCCCTGGGCAAGGGTTGGCTGGACATCTCCCTGAACAATTGGACAGTCTATGCCATGTGCAAAATATCCCGATTCCTTCTGCAGGTCAAGTTTCGCATGCAGGAATCGATGGAGGTGCTGCTGCTCACCTCCCTGATGAACTTTTCGCATCTGGTGTGCGACCCTTGCTTACAGTTCCTTGCGTTAAAGCACAATTATAAGTGGACTAATAATTTTATAGAAACAGAGTTTCCCTTTCCCAAACCCGTTTTTGCTTTAACCATAGGTATTAACGAGGATCGCAAAGTATTCTATTCCACCAATCCGGATGAGTTTCAGCCATCCCTAATGGACATCTATAAGGGTAACTTGGAGAAGACATCGGGTGTGCGGCTCATAGATGCGGATGTGATGACCAATTTGAAATTTGCCCATAATCTGTATATACTAACTGTGGAGCTGATTGAGGACAAGTATCTGGAGCAGAATGAATTGATGCGACGCTGCTATGCTCAGGCGGTGATTCCGATCAAGTCATATGCGCGACTCTATGAGAGATTCATTGACTTTTATTTGCTAAATGTCGTCGACTTTATGAAGGACTATAAGGAGGCTCGCAAGCCCTCGTCTCAGGTCAAATGGGATATATTGGAGTACAGGCGGCAGAAGGAGGAGGTGCGTGAAATCCTGCCGGCTTTTATAACAATTGGACCCTTCTGCATCAATGTGGACACTCTGAAGCAGTTTATGATCAAGAAATATATTGATCTTGTGCGAAGGATCTTTGACTACTATGTAGATCGGATGTATGAGACGAATGAGCTGTTGTTAGAACGATGCCACGAAGTATTCCACAAGATCGATGTGCGTCCCATGAGCATTGAGCATTTGTACGAGATCCGTGACTATGGATTGATTGTGCCGGACATTGTCGAGCAGCTCCGTGCCGAAATACAGATCATGTGGCTGGAATACGATATGTTGGATAGTTTCTTTTATAATCTCAGCGATCATCAGTTTGCCATGAAATGGAATGCATTTGCCTGGCCACATCAGATCCTTATGCGGTTGGCCACACTGAAGGACGAACAGAAACTGGATATTGAGGAGTTTCTGCGTCAGCATTACAGCGAATGCCAAGGTTTTGAGGAGCGTCTGGAGTCGCTGAATGATGAGGTTCAGGCATTCTCACTTATCTTCAATCCGAATCGTGCACAAGAAACATCGGTGGACATTAAAAAGACGTGGGCGCTGATCAAGGATCTGGAGAAGATCGGACATACGTTGCAATATCGACAGGAACTCTTCGAATTGGAGCCACTGTCCATGCAATTCCTCACCAGCATCATCGACAGCTTTGCCCCATATAAGCAGTTGTGGTATGCTTGTGCGAATTTTCAAAAACTGGAGGATGCCACTTTGGGCAATCCGATTGCATTGCTCGATTTGGATGAGGTGTGGAATCATTTGATGCTTTTGCGCCAGGAGCTCGTCGAGTCCCTGGACATTTTCAGTGAGAAGCCCGAGATTATGGAAGTGGCTAATGTTTTTGTAGAGAAAATCGATAATTTTGTGCCCGTTTACAATAGCGTTAAGGATCTGCGCAACGAGAACTGGATGTATTTGCATTGGATGGAGCTCAGTCATACCCTTGGCCAGGAGGTCAAATACACGGTGTCCATGAATTATCAATATCTCATGCGTAAGGGCATTTTGAACCATCTGCCCGCGGTGCACGAAATCTCCGTCAAAGCCAGCAATGAGGCCAAGGAAATCTTGCGTGCCATCGAGGAGGAGGAGCGACGCAAACAGGATGAATTGGATGCCCTATTATTGCGCAAACAGTTGCGCAAATGTCGCAGGGATATTATCTAGAAGATTGCGCATATCTCCCTTCTTCCTCGCCCTCGTTATGTGCCAAGACCTTTCCATTCATTGCAAATGTTTGATGCCGAAATTCGATCTTATCTTAGTATATTGAAATAAAATTTCGTCGAAAATGCCAAATAAGTTTTTTATTCTTCCAATATATTTTTACTATTTTATACAGTTCTCTTTGGAACCATCACTTTGAATTTATATGGAACTTTAAAGCTATATTGATGAAGCTTGGAGGCTGTATGTATGGCGGATCATTTTTACGATCAGTACAAAGATTATTTCCTGTATGAAAAAGTATTTTGCTTAAAAGATTGAATTTTCTTGTTTGAATTATTATATTTACGACGACAATAGTTTCATGAGGATTTTATTTCGATGTTACAGCAGCAATTAAAATTAGAATAGAAAAGAATATTTCAACAAAGATGCAAACTTTTACCAGCCATCATAGAGAAAAGAAACATTATAAAGATTAGTCCACTATTTGTGGCAATTGCAATATGTGATCCATTTAGGCGCTTATCCTGAGACTTAAAAAACCTGACAGATACGGCCAAGGGCAGCTCCACTTGCTGCTCACCGGCATCGAATTCAAGATCATGTCGCTGGCCAACCACCAGCCGCACATGCTGCAGCATACTCTGATGGGGCACTTGGCCCGCCTCCAGCCACGTTTTATCTGCCACATAAAACTCATAGCTAACGCTGAGCAGAATGTTGCGACAGCTGAGGGACTGCAGCTGCTCATCGTAAAAACCTAGAACGGGTGGTAATTGTTTGCCACCATCCGCATAGCTCAGCTGCAGTGGAAGCCACTTATTCAGCTGTGGCCTTCCCAGCTGCGAGATGTATACTTGGCTAATATCCTCGAGACGTGTGCAATTGTGTGGCAATAGCTTAGCCCAAATGTGAGATTGCAAGTGCTGGCAGTAATCCGTGTGATTGCCATGTTCCGGCTGCACTGGCGATAGCTCACTCAACTGGCATTGCCTGGCCAAATCCACACCGAAGCCCACCGCATGACGAGCAGCTGAGATGTGTGGGGAACAAGGAGTCAGCCAGTGCTGCTGCTGCTGCTGATCCTCGCTAGCATTGCCCTGGAAATAACTGAGCAACGTTTTGCTGTTGTTTTGTGTTTGCAGTGTGGACAGAAGAATCGGTGCTCCTTGCATATAGCCAAGAGGTCCGGAGCTGGGCTTGGCCCCAATCGCATTTATCGACTCGAATGACAGCTGATAGGTTAGCCAAACCTTTTCATTCTCGTCCTGCTGGTTGGCTTCCCTCAGCAGCAATTTGGCGGCCAGAATGTGTGTATAATTGTGCAACAATTGCAGCTCAATGCTGTCCACCAATATATCCACTTCCGTCTCATTCGCCTCCAGGCACAGCTCCTCTGGCTTCAGCAGCAGCTGTTGGCAAACTTGAATGTTAATACCCTGCAAATCTTGGTCATCCAGCTCACGTGGCTTGGACAGCAACTGGTGGCTGCTTGTGAGATTGAGCAGCGTCCACAGATTGAGCTGCAGCTGCGAGGCGTCGCTCATGAGGCAGCTACTGTGCATTGGTTGCAAGTGCAACACTGTTTGCTTCAATTGGCAACTGGCGCTCTCGTATCCAATTGGCAGCTCCAAGTGGGAAACAGTTTTGCTCTCCGGCTGCCAAAGTTGCAACGCTTCTCCGTATTGGTAGTGGGCCGTGAATTGTGTGGCAAGTGGCAACTGGGATTCATAGGCAACCAACAGCTCTGGCCATTTTTTGTATTGCAGGGCATCAAAATTGTTACTTTGAGCCTACGGAATAACAGAAATATTATAAAAAAAAGTTTTGAGTTATGTTAAAACATATAAAGTGAATTAACACCGTAAACACGTTGATGAAAAGTTTGTAATCGATAATTATGTCATGTTTATATAATTTTGGTCAGAGATCGGTACAGTTTACAGACAATTCTTTTGAATGCGATCGATTACGAATATTCATATGACTGCAAAACTATAATTATAGTCATAGTTGTAAGATTTTGTGGATTTGATATTTAAGGTATTATATTATTATTCACCTTCATTTTGGGTGGTTTTGAGTTGCTGCGAAAGACGCACAGCCAGCCATCGTTGAGCTGGCAAGTGGATAGCCCATGATTATACTGAAAGTCCTCTAGTCGCCTCCGGAGTTGCTCCTCCGTCGCTGGTTGTGCGCAACTAAAGACCTGCAGTGCTTCCGGGGGACAGTCGCGATCACAGCAGCAATTTAATTCGCAAACATCGCTGTGGATATCACAAGGGCAGTAATTATAGATCTTCATCTTGAAGGGTGGCAGCGCTTTTGGCGACTCAGTGGCATTTAAGGGCTGTGTTTCAGCAGTTGCAACAGTTGCTGTTTTTGTTGTTGGCACTGCAGTTGTTGTTGTGCGTGGAGGCTTTTGTGTCTTGCGTGGTGGAAAAGACTGCGTTGTGGTACTGGCAGTTTCCGTCAAAGGGCTGTCTGTGCTGTTTGGATCCAGAACAATAGTTGTTGCAGAAATCTCCGTAGTTGTTGTTATTGCTGCAGCTGTTGTTGATGTTGTTGTCGTTGTTGTTGTACTTGTGTTGTAGTTGTGGGAGATGCCAATCTTGATGCATTGGTGCATTGGCACTGAAAGCAGACTCAGGTAGAGACACAATAAAGCCCTCTTTAACATGATTACTACTTAAATTCTACGCCGTATTCCTCAAATTTGCGGAAGACCAAATTAAGCTCGACAATGATTTTGCCAGAGGTGCGCGTTTGTAGCTTGTAGCTGTAAGAAGAGATTATTGAAAGTCACAGTAATAAAAATAAGTAAATTAAATTAATCTCATTAAGCAGCATTGATTAGACCGAGTAGATGCGTTATTTGATTTGAGTTTTAAGTTATAGTGTTAAAGAAAAATGATAAATCAAACAACGATTTTAAGAGTAAATTTGCTGATGATGAATCCTTAAAACCTTTAAATACCAGGATATAGTGGAGAGAATTTATATTAAAGAATACAGAGTAACCAATGGAGATTTTTACTGAGGAGTTGGCTAAGTTGACCAAATCCGAAAAGGCACGGTGGAAAATACAAGGCTATGATGCGAAAATATAATTGCCAGAAAACTAGTATCGTAATTTTTAAAGCTTAAATAATAATTATTTTTTTAGCGTTCTTCTTAAAATCATTATTCCAAAACACCTAATTGTTCCTTAACTTTCATTTATTTTATGGCTTGTAGGAGACTTTTTCGTCAATTATTGTCATATTAACATTGTCATGGTCTACCTACCGATCCACGCCCGAGTAAAGTGTGTCGGTTTTGTGAAGCGCAACGCCGCCACCGCCAAAGCGTTCCTTGATGCTCTGCCACCAGGTGTTTGGTACAATCTTCCAGGTGTTTATCTCGACGCGATGGTGTCCCGGTGAGGCGGGCACGTGGGCAACACCGTAACCAACTGGCCAGCACTGCTGCAGAAAATTGACGGCGTACACCTCGACCAGGAGTCGAGGCCAACCCTGAATTCCAGCGGTGCACAAATGCACGTCCACAGGCTGTGCAAAATCGGCGGTGTTATGCAGACGATGGCTGGAAACGGGTGTTTGCCCCTGCAACTCGCCCTGAACCAAACGCCAAATGTTGCCTGGCACCGATTGTGATTAAATTGGGAGTATAAATAAAGTGCACAAAGTCATGATTAATTTTCTTGTTACCGCTCTGAAAACTCCACTTGCAAAACAAATGTGGCTCCTCGAAATCAACAGCTTTTAGTATTTGGCCAATTATGTGCACTTCCGCCATCAATTGTTTTACATATATATTTATAATCAAGTTTTTACTACACTCTTCTCAATATAAATATTTATTGTGATATTAAATTTTTTCAACTTCACTTTTGAGAGACATTAGCGTAAATCGAATTTATGTTTTGGCAGCCAGTCGACGTTGTCAGAGCAACCGATTGTTGCCATAGCAGCCATGCCTTGCTCATATTGTGCCGCTGTCAGTGTATAAATGCAATTGCATACCTGATGCAGTCGTATTAATATTTGTAATTAAATATACTGTGCCTAATCTTGGATTTAAATTGGTTTTGATAATGCGCGGGATTTTTGACACACGTTTGAATGAAACTGTTACCGATAAATGAGGGCATTCGTACGATATTTTTGTGGTGCTGCCAACTTGTTCACAACGCATGCGCAACACAAAGTAGTGTGGTAGTTTTTAATTTGAAATTAAAAAAACGTCCATTCTCTGACGAAATTGAATTATTTTAAATATAATTTATTAATTAAATATAAACAGTACAATTTTGCAATTAGCCAAAAATTATAAGCTTTCTTTATTTTTAAAAGTTTAAGCACGCAAATAATAATATTTATTTATTTGTACTCATAATAATATTGAATACTTTGGGTATTCCATTGGGTTTCTCATTTAAACTACTGTAAATGTCCAAATGAAATATCATATATTTAGAATATGGTTTCGTGAATAAATTTGTATGCTCTTGGCCTAATTAAGCAGATTTATTAACTACAAATTTAGTTTTTCTTACGATAACAGCGAGAGAACTGGACTGGTGTCAGAATTATTTATGACCGTACCAAGGATCTTCCTTAATTAGCGGCACATTATATCTGATCTTAACGGGTGCCAATATATGCATAATCATATGCTTGCATTCGCTGGAAGCCGTTGGACTTTTGGGGAACACCAGCGACTGATTAATGCGTTTCAGCAATATGTGTACATTGGATCCGTCATAGGGCAGGCGACCAAAGACCATCGCATAGCAGACGACGCCACAAGCCCAAATATCTGACATAAATGGATCATAAGCAACTCCTAAGGAGACATAAATGTATAAAATATTTATAATTATCTTGCATAATTGTGTTACCTTTTAATATCTCTGGACTTGCATAAGCATAACTGCCACAAAAGGTCTTTGAAAGCACCACTTGGTTCTCGGTGGTGCGCGTGTCCTTGCGCGCAAATCCAAAATCGATTAGCTTCAGATTCCAGTTATCATCCAGCAATAAGTTTTCACACTTTATATCCCGATGCACGACACCCTTGCTGTGTATATACTCAATAGCACTGATCAATTGCCGGAACAGAGTGCGCGACTGCGCCTCATCCAGATATTTCTTATCGCGCACATAATCCAGCAACGTGCCGTTCTCAGCCAGCTGCATTATCAAATATACTCTAAGGATAGTTTTGGGCATTGTTTCAATTAGACTAATTGTACTTAAATTTTAATCTGAATGTGGATTGCTCTAATGTATACAATGTGTAACTAATGAAATCGTATATATTTATATATATATAATATTTATCTATGTAGTCAGCAATAACAATCTAGCAATTATTATAGTTGAACTGCTTGTCAAGGCCAAAATATTAATTAGAGAGTAATATATAATAATAGTCATATAATAATTATTATTCTATACTTTTTCAAAAAACCTATCGAGTACACTTATCTTTAATCCATATATCATTTAGTCTTCTCACCTATGACTGGTCTCGATGCTTTGATAGAATGTTATGAGATTTTCATGATGCAGACCCTTGACAGCCTCAATTTCTCGTGGCAGAAACTTTTGCGTGTATTCGGATGGAGCTTTGACCTTGGAAATTATTTTGACGGCCACGCGCTTGCCGTATTCCTCGGAGAAACCGATCTTGACCTTAGCATAATTACCCGTGCCAATCACCTTGCCCAATATGATGCCATGTTCTTCGAGAATGGTCTTCTGTGGCTTGGTTTTCTCATCTTTGGTCGCCGGAGTAGAAGGTTTGGCCTGGTTGGTTTTCTCGCTATTGAACGTGTAAACCTTCTGCTCGACCCGTCGACCCGAATTCTGATCAGTGACTAAGTCTTGCGATGAATTTGTAGTAACTGCGAACAGCGCAGTTACTCTGCTATATATATCTATATATATATATATGTATATGTTGGGTATTCACCTGGATCACCCTTTCGCTTTGGAGCGGTCGCCATTTAAAATGGTCCACCAATATGATTTGGGTCAAACTGCACCAGGATGTTAACGAACTCGTCGAGTGCTGCTGTCGAACAAAATCCAAAGTATCATTGAGAGTTTTTCCTTAGCATTTTTGTTACAAGACTACAAAATTTGACTATCAGTTGTGACATATTTTTGCCAGCATTTTTGTTTTCAAATCTCAGTATTTGTATTAAGGGCAATGTGATCTATCCTTTCATTGCAGCCCTTATCATGAAATGTCTACCGCATTAAGGGCACGTAGAGTATATGTTTATTGTTAATTAGTAGAAAATAAATAAATCCTAGTTTCATTTGATTTCTTGTTTTTTACAAATCCAATAGGGATTTCTGCAACTGCCTAATTGATAATAATTGTATTGGAAAGTCAACAAAAGCAGCATTTCAATGCTCGCATGGAGAAGGCTCACAATTTAGAGGGGAAAAGAAATGATTTTTTAATCGAATTTGTATGCTGAAGGCAATGTGGTTGCCGTATTTATGCAGTTGCCAGTTGTGTAATAACTCAAGCAAAAATCAAATAAGCCCCACAACCAACAACCTGCCAAAAGGCGATTCGACACAACCACGCAACCACACGTGTGTGTGTGTGTGTGTATGTGTGTGTGTGTAAGCTGGCCCTAACTTTTACTGGGCGACTCACAATTTGTCCGCGCACAGCGCCCCTAGGCATTGGTTACCTACATTTTTACTTAACTTTTGGCACTGTTTGAGTTTTGCTTTATGAAATTTTCACATTTTTTGCATTACGTTGCTTTTATTGTGCGGCGCCTTGTTGCCCCACCAACCAACAGCAGCCACCAGCTACCTGCTACGCGCATCGGCTTGTGTTAAAGTAGCTTAAGGTCATTCGAGTGGTTTGTAAATTTCAATTGGAATGCTCACAAATGCAAACACAAATTTTTACACACACATTTTTTAAGGACTTTTTTTTGCGTGTTTTCTGCTTTCTTGTTTTTCCTTTACTTCTTTTTGGCGTTGCTTCTCCTTTGCCTCGTACCATTGCGTGCAAGTGAAATTTTATGTTTCATTTAAAATTGAAATGTAGCTGGCAGCAAAACAAAGTCGCCTGCAATTGGCCATGGAATTTAAGGCAGGTTTCTTCTGGTCCCTACAACTGCTAAACTCCGCCCCTCCTCGCTTTGACGGGCTTCTGCTGTCCTCGGTTCTGTATTAAATAAAATATTTATAATTTCATAATGAAAAAGAGCAGCGTGCCAAAGATAATGCGAACACTGGCTATACTCTTTCTATATTTTCTTTAATCAATGGCCAAACAAGGTATTTTGACTTTCCGAGACAAATTATATAGAAAAAAATATATTTTTTTCGTTTGAATTTTATTTAAGTTTGATGGGGAATACCTCTTAATATTTTTTATATACAGTTTGATGATGGTGAGTAAATAGTAATTCACTGTACTAAAAATATATTTTTTTTTTGTCTTATTTTCGAAATTTTACTTAAGCTTGAATACGATGTAATATTTATAATGGATGAAATGGATACATTCGAGGCAACATTGGCAAGATCATCAAAATTATGTGTATGAAATACTTTTTAGAGAAAAGTCGTGATTTGCATGCATTTAAAGTGTATTTCGAGTTCGACTTTCTGTCTGAATTGTGGATATGTTGTTTTGTGGCCAAGCTGCCCGGACGCTGCTACCTGTCGCCCTTTTTGCAGCATGCATGTTAATGCTCCGCCATTACGTTGATTTCACAATATCCTTGCACATCCTGTCCAGGGCAGTCCGGCTGGCTTCGGAACGCCACGCAACTGTGCAGCGCAATGTCAAAATTGTTTGTGGCAGTTGCCGCCGCAGCTGCGTTGCCAGCGGAAATGCCGCTACTCTTGGGCAGAGAGGTGGGCTGCAAGCCATAACGGGCATGAAGGGGTAGTGGCAGCTTCTGAACACATACAACGACCGGCGGCGTCTCCTTTTGTGGCATACGCAAAACGGGCAAAACAGCAAAAATGACAACTGAAATATGCGATGCTGGGCAAAATTTGTGAGTCAGAGTCAGTCAGGGATGTGTGTTGGGGCTTTGGTCCTGGCATCTGCCGGTTTCTTCAGCTGCTGATGCTTCTGCTTGCCGTTTCTCTGTTGCCAGTTGGTTCAAGCCTGACTTATCATTGGCCCAGTTCACGAACAGTGGCGCCATCTACCGACACACGTTTGCACTCAGTGACGTGTTTGCGCATAATGAGGCCAGCACCTTTGTTGTGGTCCATATATCCTTGTGTACAACTGAAACACGCCATTCATTTGTGGCAATCCCTGGTAGCCACATGCAGCGCCCATTGTAGGCTGGATGATTTTCCCTGATCTCCTCAGCTCTGCTGTGCTGTACTCTGCTGTACTCCAGGATGAGCTTACGTCGTTTTTCACTTATCCGCTTAAGCCGATGTCGTCCTCTGCCTTCCTGGCCGTAGTTCTGTCATTAACATCACTCGACATTTTATTTTTTGTTGTTGTTGCTGCTTCTGCTGCTGCTGCTCTCTTTTTGCATAAGAGTAAATGTATAAATAAAAAGGCACCTACAACTCCTTCCACCGGTCAGAAATAATCGCAATGCAAATCTTTGTGCAACGGAAATGAGAATGAAAGAGCTGCAGAGCACGGAATAATCATAAGGCAACAAGACACTGTTGGATAGCGGACACCCCAGCGGGAAATAAGTGAACATACAAAAGATATTCTGCAAATTGCTAAGGTCATGAAATCGTAATGCAGAAACAACAGGTGAACGGAAGTTAAAATCTCTTCATTTGTGCACTATTTTGCAGAATGATACACATAAATAAATCAATCTCATAAATAGACGAAGCTCTTTTACAGATAATATATGGAAACTATGGGATAAAATGTTTGATTTTCCAAAAATTGATTTTCCTGTTTGCACTCTTCAATTTAGTTGAAAACAGTGCGTATAAAGCACGTTGCCATATGAACAAGTGTTATTCTGTCCAAGGACATTTTATTTGAAATTATAACTGCCACCCAAGACACAAAAGGTTTGTTGCACAACAGCTCAGTCTGAATGCTAGCTTGACCATAAAACTGAAGACAATTTCCCAAGCAAAAGCCATGACCTAATTATATATCTCTCTAATAAATATGTAAACAACAATATATGATAGACTATGAATATTAAACAGACATTTCGACATTGTAGTACATTGCATTTCTTACGAAAAGTTCACTTTAACCAGGACCAAGCCAACTAAATTTTCTAAAATAAAATTGCCCATGCTTTTGGAACATCATTTACTGAACAAATCACCCATATTAACACTACTTTCAACGACCATAATAATTTCAAGACTCAAAACACTTTTTTACCAGTACAATTGTTATTTAATTTGGTATATTTAAGCACAGCTAGAATTGATTTAAGGGAATAACAACGTTCGGCATTGCTGGTTCTTGTTTTCTAACACAGCACAATGTTTAAAATATTCTTTATTATAATTATTATATGGCAAGCAATTAGTTTCACTGTCAGCGAGTATACATAAAAGGGCTTAAACTGAATTGCAAGCAAGAGTCGAGATGCCTTCAAGTATTTGCAGTACAGAATGACGGCTTTGGGCCTGGCTGCCTCAGGCGATAAAAAGCCGATATCGCTGGCGATATGGGTTGTGCACAGTGATAGTGATCGGACTGGCTGGATACTTGCCCATTGGCCTGTCTATAACCTTTGTGAGGGAGTTCAGCACATTTACGCCAGGCGAACTATTCACATCACTGCAGGCGGGCATAAATGCACCGGGTGCCTTTATCCGAGGCGTAATATCAAATCTGAATGTGTGGCGTCTATTTGCGCTCCAGGAGCTGTTCAATGAGCTTGACAAGCGTTGTGTGAAGGATGAGGAACGCATTGAAGTGCATCGCACTGTGAACCGTTGCAATACGTTGTATATTTTGTATCAGTTCACCTATACAACCTTTGTCAACCTCAGGTATTTCACAGCTGCAGGGACAAACTGCCTGGCGTTTGTATACCCACTTTGTGGTCTGGCGGGAAAGTACTTCGAGTTTGTGGATCGCCTCGGCTATTGAGTATATTTGTGTGTGTACTTTAATCTGATGACAGACGTTTATCCATCTAGAAATGGTTCGCAGGCGCATCGAAACTTTGCGAACATGTTCCAAGAAGTCAGAGGAGCTGAACTATCTGGACCTCAGAAGTTGCATTGAAGATCACAAGCAAATGCCAAAGTAATAATTGGTTTTTCAATATTTTGAACAGCTATTTAATGCAGTTTTCGTTTAGAATTTGTATATACACCCGTACATATCACGAACCACCTTTGTGCAGTTCTTGGTTGGTTCTTGTTGGTTTGCTCCTTGGCATCACCATGATCAATCTGATGTTATTTGCTGATCTATGGATGACATTGACCTCGGGTTTTGATGGGGACAAATTCCTGAAATCTCCCAATATTTTAAGTCGGGTGAACAAATTATTTTTAATATTTTTGCCCAACATTATGCCTATTCAATAATGTGGCAGTCAAAACTAAATTATATTTATTTGAAAAATAAATGGTCATCAATATCAATGTTATTTTCATATGTTAAGCTACAGTCTTATTACTATTTCCAACATTACAAGTGGCCTGCTACTGCTAATATGATATCAATTTCTCTTAAAACAGCGCAAAAAAAATTATTTTCTGATATAATGTACATTTTTATAAAGCAAATTTGTGGCCAAAACATAGTTTAATATCCAATGCATTAAGCTGTTTGACTCAATGGTTGGCTATGAGGCAAATTGTGGCTACTTTTGAATGCACAGCTTCGAGGCAGAAGGGCAAAACGCAAAGCCAACGAAATACAACATGGTTGAATGGTGTAATCCCAGTGCTGAAAGGGGACAGGCAGCTCGTAGACAACGTAACTTCTTTTGGCATAATAAAATAATATTTTGGCACTGCTCCAGACCAAGGGCCAAGTGAAACAAAACCAAACAAAACAAAGCAGGCCAAACAGCCTGGAGAACAACAGGAGATGAAGTGGCTTTGGACTTGGCTCGTGGGTTATGGCCATGACAGCGACAGCAAAAGTAGCAGAAGTCAATGCAGTCAAGTGGTCCAGTCTTCTGTCGCCAGTCCCAATTTCAGTTCCAGCTCGGCTCTGCTCAGGACCTGGGCAAAATGTCCGCTTGTGCAGATGGCAAGGCCTGTTTTGAGAGGTTGGGCAGCCTGTCAAGTTCAAGAATTAAACAAATTTAAAGCAAACTCAGCCAGGGAAATCAAAACAATAATAATATTATGGATGTGTGTGTGTGTGTTAGCTTGTGTGTATTTTTTTTTTAGTGTGCCTGTTGGCTGGCTTTTACTCTGCTGGCAGCTTTCCCGACTTCCTGTCTAGCTGCAATGATTTTATTTGCATGCAAGCGCGTGTCAATGTAAACTATGAGCCCCAGACGCGTTTGGCATGACCCCGCCCGGACTCCATCCCCACCTAGATGCACCACTAGTCTACACGCCTCCTCACCCCCCTGTGGCAATCGTTCCTGCCTTGCGCTCAGTGAAGCGTTGCCTGTTACATTTTTGGCAGGACGCCGAAAAGTATGCAACGTCTGCTGCGGCATTGTGCATGTCTGTGCATGCCTTTGCGTAGCGGTTCAGTAGCCCCACCACCAACCCTCCCACTTCTACCAACGTGCATATTATTCAAGCTATTTTTTTGGCTTTTACTTCAATGTGCTCAATTTTTGGGCATTTGAAATTTTGTTGTTTGCTTATGTTTCAACGCCAATTTTTACATTTAAATGCTCAATTTTTGTGCGCTTGTGCACTGCCAAAATGCATTTAAATTCATGAGTCGTCAAAGGAAAATAAAACTGTATGAATTCGCGGTAACTCGCAGCTTCTGCAATATGCATTTATGTGCATATGTATATGTGTCAACAGCTGCTGTTGCAGCAAATAAAAAGCGATAAATGAGCTAGCAATGTTTACTGACCGAATGGGACAGTGCTCTTAATAAATCAAAAATATTTTAACTATTTGGAAACTTTTAATATATTACGAAAACTTTTCTTTACCATAATGTATAAATGCAACAATAAGCCACATTAACTTATATCGTAATTTATCTTCACTTTAGTGAATTATATTAAAGCCATTTTAAAACCCAGAAAATCCGAATCAGATAAAACATTTTTAAATGGAAGTAACTTAATAGTCAAAACTATACATAGTATATATGTATATTATTGTGTGAAACTTATTATGAACTTAGTGGCAAATATGCGCTGCTTAACTGGGAAAAGAAAAGAATTTCTACATCGAAAAAAATATTTACAAAGCATAAATGAAAGGCAATCGCTATAAGAACAGAAACAGCGATAAAAGAACATATTTGACAGTTGTGCTCACAGAGCTGGGTACTGAAATCGGGAACAGTGGAAAACAACATAAATTAATATTCAGTTAAAATTGTGCAAATATTTTATACACGCATCTCGCTTGTTGCTTTAGTTGCTGAGCTCTGCTCTTTTATTCTCTTTTTCGTCTCATACAATACATAAATATATATTTTTGGATTTGCAAAAGGAATGAGACATGCTGAATGCAGTCTTTTTTAACCGTTTTTTTTGCTGAATTTCTTTTGCAGCTTTTTTTTTTTCATTTCGTAATAAATTTATGAATTATTTGCGCGCTTGCCGTGGAATTTATGAATTGTAAATGTTGCTGTTGTTGGCCTGTATAAATTATTGTTGCATACTTTCTGGCATCGACTTATCTGCAGGCCTGCATTTTTGTCGTGGCCCCAAGGTAATTTACATGCATTTCTGCTATAAATTAACCTACCAGTACTCCTCAATACATACAAATGAGTATGTTTGATTTATGCAAATGTTCAAAAATTACAACAACAATAATAATAGCCCAAATACAGACGTACATATGTATGTGCATAATATGCATAAATGTGTGTGTGTGTGTGTGCTGTATGGTTAATTAAAAATTCATTGAATTTTACATAAAGTAGCCAACTAATATTCATAGTTTCAATCCTTCACTCAGCCAGAAACTCAAACGGCCCACTTCATAGGCGCACCAACCGCAGGTTTGAGTCATCAGTTAAATTGCCTTCTAACGCTTAAGAGATAACCGAACCGCAAACTAAGTTCCCTCTGCCACACGCCCCACTTCCTTAACTAACAAACCAATATTCGCACAACATATGTGCCGGCATTATGAGCTCATTAATTATTCATAAATATTGCCCTACGCAATTAGTTAATTCCAGGATTGATTGATTTACTTTTGTCTGCATATATTTAAGCTCTTCAGTCTGCCTTTTTCTCTCTTTCGCACTGGTTGCTCTCTCTCTCTCTCTCTCTCTCGCTCTCTCGCTCTCTGTTTCTCCTGTTCCGGGCGCTTTTGTGGCATCTCTCGATGATTTGTATCCTGGTGTTTTGTTGTTGCTGTTGCTGTTCTTGTAGCATTGTATTCGTGTTTGTCGTTTCAGGGCAAATAGTTCGCACAGCTAACGACAAAATGCCATAAATGCTTTTGCTGTCTTGTGTTTGTACATCGTGGTGAGAGGGGGTGGTGTTCGAATAAGCCGGCCACCTGCGCCATTAATGTGGGTGGTTGATGGTTGTGTGTGTGTGTGTGCTTGTGTGTGTACACAAGTGCGTGTGAACGGTTCAATGGCTTTGCCTATTTCTGCCTGATAGTTTTGAGGCGCTTTGAAGTAGTCAACTTCCATGCCATGGGGGACTTGAGATAGAAAGCTCTGAAGATAAATGTGCATATTGTATAAAACAGTACGATAAATACATTGTCTGTTAATGAAATATAATTAATTTTCTATTTTCTCAATGTTGGTTCGCTAAGCCACTTACTACTTTATGTAATTTATTTTTTATATAAATATCTCTTATCTGTCATCTATGAAACATGTTTTTTATACTTTGTTTGATATGCTGTTGTTTGATTTTATTATTATTATTATTGTATAATACAAACATTAAATGCAATGGCAGCAAATCAAAAAAAGAAATTAAAGGGATTCAGAGGATTTACTTAGGATTTTAATTAATTCAAGGAAGTTAATAGACTTATAATAAACTTTGCTGAATTATAAGGCAACGATAAAACTAAAATAAAACTTTAATTTTACTTTCATACAACTCTCCAACTAACATAAGTGTAGACATGCTTCAATGGTCTCACTCGGCTAATAATCAAATGCGATTCAAATTATTACAGCATGTCAATACAATTGCAGTGAAGGGAGACAAGCTGCGCTTAAATCGATAATAATCACAATAACAACAAAAACAACAACAAATGCAATGACAAATACACACACAGACATCTGCGTATAGCCAGCTAGGTGTATTTGTGTGCGTGTTGAACCCCAGCTGAAAATTGCAGTCAACATAAATCGTCTGGGGGACGAAACGTTTGGCAGTCAGCTTATGCAAAATGGGTTGAAGGGGAGGGCAGCCAGAGAGGGATTGGAATTGGAATGGGCTTCATCGAGGTGGTCGCCGAGTGCCGCAGTTGTATGCCGTCTTGAGCATATAGCCTATGCCAAAGGACTGTAAGGCAGTGCGCTAAATGCAAATTAATTAGACAAGCCGATTCAACCTCAAAATAACAACAGCAGCAACAACAAAAACAGTAGACCTAACCCATCTCCATCGAAATTTGGGAGATTTGTAAGCCAAGCACTGGGCATTAGTTTGCAAAGCTTTTCGAACAATAATTATTTTGTTCGCCATAGTTATGAGCAAATTGAGCGTCTATAATGCGGATTCAACTTTGGAGTGGGAGCACAACTCTAACTGGCCCGACAATGCGTAAGCCTCAATTAAGCTGCCACAATTAGTCAGAGGCTTATTATGTGTATGTTGTAAGTGTGTTCAATTTGTATGCTGCCGGCTGATGAGACCGGACACTCGAAATAGCAAAGTACCAATGAAAATTGGAGTTACCAATTCATTTGTTAAATGGATCATACCCTGTTTAAAATAATTACTTGGAATAGTTTTATTTTCTACATAGGCAGCTCAAAAATAGAATCCATCTTATAACAATTGTTTTAATTCGATTTTGGTTGGAACATCTTTACTGCCAAACCTGCTAGGCCTGCCTACGTTGGACTTTTGTAAGTTAATACCTTTGTCGAACTTCAGCTGGAGTTTCACAGCCTCCATTGCGAATTGCAATCCGACTTCAAGTTAGCTCCTGCTGGTGGAGTTCAGGATACGACAGGAGCTTACATAACGGCGCACTTTGTATCATTTTGTTCCTTCTCTATGCTCGCTCCGATGTGTTCCGCTCTCCTTTTTTATGTTGTACTGTTAGCATATTTTATGCAATGACAATGGCTTTGGCCTCGCCACTGTTGGTAGTTTATAAATCATTTGAGATAAGCTGCTGTACAACGTGCAACACCTGATGCCTTTTTGAAAGGATGCCGACCCAGGCCAGCAGCGTGCCATGCCATCGGAGAATGCTACGTTAAAAATTGCAAACAACGACTAAATGGGCACAAAAAACAAAAGTAGCAGTCACCGACCAAAGGCAGCCACCAGCGACGAGCACATAACAAAATTGAAAATAAAAAAGTTAAAAAATGGAAAATGTTCAACGGCAACGAGAACGACAAGAAAGTCAATTTTTCTGGCAAGCAGACGAATAAATATACTTGCAGAAACTCCAAATCGAAATTATGTTATTAAAGAAAGTGAATGTTCATTGGCAATTATAGATTGTTAGTAAATTGAATAATAATACACCATAGCAAGAATTTATATGTACAAATTATAGATTTTTAAACAGGTTACAAATCTACATATAGGATATGGTATGTTATACACTTTAATGAACATGGAAAAATAAAAAAAATTGTTTATGAAATATTTTTAAGCGAACAAAATAAATTTACAAGTATTCAATATAAAATATTTAAATTAATAAACATATCAAATTTATACGATGTCATTCGTCTACATTGTCACAGCTAAATTTTAGTACTAAATTATGAGACGCCCTTTGTTGCAGGGTATAGAAATAAGAACAAGAACAAAATCGTGCTACAAAATTGTTTGCGGTGCGGCGCTGAGCAAAATATGAAAATGTAAATAACATAAAATGAAAACCTGCAATGGCAGCACTTTTGCAACACTTTCAGAGATGGCAACGAGGGAGTGTTGGACGGGTATAGCAAGTCACATCGCTGGGCATGGGCTGAGGGGTTAAGGGCTGTGGCTAGGAGGGGGTAGGCCAGCCAAGTGTATTGCTTCGTGACTGACGCTGAGTGCAAGCTGTTTAGCTTTCATGTGACAAAGTAAATTTCAATATATTGAAATTGTTATTTAAGTAGAGTGCACGTGGAGCCAGTGGTGGTAGACATGGAGACATGCATACATATATATATATACATATATATATATATATGCATACAAATGCTGTCCTCCTAGTTCTGTTATGGGATGTGTTATGTGTTATGTATTATGCCCTGGCAGCTGCTGTCTCTGCTCAACCCTGGCACACGTTATTGTAAATAGTGTCATAAATAAATTGCCGTGATTTGTGTGTCAGCCAGGAGAGAGGCGTCGATAAAAAATATCATCTGCCATACAAATTGCATTTTAAAATGAAGCCCAAGCGATTTTCTAACAAAAATGTATAGTATGCTTGTTACAAAAAATCAAAAACAAAATAAAAACAACCAACATGGCTGCCACAGCTGAGAGCTGCACGTCCAGCTGGTGAGCATGGAAAACGATTTAATTACAAATAAAGTAATTTTTAATTGAATAACCGCCAAAGTTGATGGAAAAACGTTTCGTTGCCGCCACCCTCTCGAAACCAAACCAAACCAAACCAAGCCAGTCCAGTTCACTTCAGTCCACATCCTGGCTTAAAAACTGATCGATTTCCAGTATCGGCTTGATGCAAACAGCGTGAAAAATGCGCATCAGCTTCACCGAAGAGGCGAATTGGTTGCTGTTGCCATATACTGCCGTATATTGGATCCATCGCCTCACTGCCCATAACATCATTCGCACCACTGTGCGTGCCAACATTTGTTATAAGTGTCTCTCTCTGTATGTGTGCTTGTGTGGACATTAATTTTGCCACTTTTCCGCCCTTTGCATACGCAGTGCACTGGTTTACTTTGGTCATGGGAATGCCCTACGCAAACAATACGGTTCTGTAAATTAAATGTCATCATGGAAGCTATTTAGGAAATGGGGATACCAGTAGATTGGTAGATCAGTGCAAAAGAGCTATTCAACAAATCAATGTTGCATAACTTTACAATATTTTCCTTATAATAATATCATAATCTTTTAAATTTCTCAATTTTAAGATATTTGAACAGATTTTCAGAGATACTTTCTCTTGTACTATTTGTTGAAGCGATAAGTGATACTTAAGCATATTATGTTTCCAATTTAAAGAAATACTATAAGAGTAGCGCATTTAGCTGCCATAGAGACCGTTTCTTTTTTTGGCTTGTGCGACTGCCAACACAGCATCATCCTATTTTTTCCAGAATGTGCAATCGTTTTTTTTTCGCTGCGCTTATTTGCAATTGCATCATCGATTTAATTGCAAATTAATTGCTTCATCATTGGCTCGTGCATGGCCGACAGGCAGGGTCCGGATATGGCCTCGATATGGCCGCACAACAACAAACAAAACCTGTCCCCCTTCCAGAGCAAACTCATCATTGCATTCGAGCAGCTGCCGTTTATTTTTACATTTCGCGCCGGACGCTGCATTACTTTGTAATTATTGTGGCAAATGGTTTGTTTGCATATTGATTACAGCTGCAAAAAGCCAAGCATGAGCCAGCCTAGCACCCCCCTAGCACCCCCTCCACCATGTTCTCTATCAGCTCCCTCGCCAAAACCCACAACCCCTCTCGCACTCAGTAGACTAGAGTAGTTCTGAGACGTAGGATAACGTTTGCGACGGCTCTCATTTCAGTCAATCGATGACAGCTTCCAGCTGGCATACAAGATACAATTGTTATGTAGGTCATTTGTATCTTTTTATACTTGGTCCGGAAAAAGTTAATCTGAGAACGAATGAACAGAAATTTAGTACTAACATAATTATAGATACTTGAATAAAGGAAAATACCGAAGGATGTAGACAGGCACTTGTCGCTTCAGAAAATACAAATTGAATAATGGTATAAAAGTCTGCCCTGTGTTTTCTTTTTCTTTTTTTTTTTTCGTAAAGTAAGTCAAACAGGAGAATGAAAAATATTTATTTGCATAGGAAATTCTAAATTTAAAATCAACTTGTAATGTAAGCAAACATTTTTGAAAAACGCCTTAACAATTAATCATTCAATTTAAAGGTTAAAAGATACACAGAAATCGAACACAGAAGAAGCTTTTATCTCTTCATTTGTATATTAATAAAAACCGCATGGAAGTCTATATTTTATTGCACTTTTCATATTATCTATATGAACTTCTCCTTCTTTTTTTGATGATAGAATTTACTAAAAGAAAATGATACTCTTTGTCTGCTCAATCACATTTGGAAAATGTGCGAGTAATGGAATTTGCAGCGCCAATTGCATTGCAAAAGTAGCCACAACTGCTGTAAGTGCAACAAAGAGCATGTCCTACGCCTGCAGGACATAGACATAGACATGGACGTAAGCGGATGGACGGGTAGATGGGAAGATGGGTAAATAGAAAGATGGGTCGACAGGCACATCATAAAGGCAACACAAAAAAATTGTGGTTGATGCATTTTTATCAAGCGATGCGCAAAGTGGAAGTGAACGAAATTCTCTGTTGGTCTCCCACTAGCTGCTCTTTTCCACTTTCAGTATGTGTGCGGGAGTGCAAGAAAATATAATAATAAACTAGAGAAAATGACAAAAGACATGTTAAGAGCACCCACAAAAAAAAAAAAAAAAAAAGTGAAAAGAGTGGCGAAGACTGGCAAACGCCGCTGACAGGCAAAAAAGTAGACAGGCAGCACTTTTGATAGGCCGGGTTGGGAACTGCAGTTCGGGAAGGGGGCTGATGGATGGTAAGAGAAATGTTGCAAGGATTTACTCGACGATAGAGACAAGAAAAGAGGCGTGTAAAGTGCTGCCAAGCTAAAAAATATTTGCACAACAATGGAAGCCACAGAAAAGAAGGCAAAAATATATAAAATCCCAACACAAAAAGAAAATACATGTTCTAAAAATATGTGTATGTAAATGCCAAGGAAAAAAGTAACAGACGATGTACTCACTGTAAAAGGCAGCTGCCAGTTGCGTTAGCGCCCGGCTGGCCATATATACTGGTAGTAGTAGTTGTTGGGTAGTAAAATGTAAGTAGCTATAAAATATGAATATAATAGAGCACATCACATCATAATGCGACCGCACCGGGGACAGCAATGTGGGGTGGGGCAGGGGTGTTGTGGTACCGGGTACCGGGTGCCGGTCGGGTAGTTGATTAAATCTGTGAAGTGATCGAAGTGACATGCATGAACACGACAAGGACACTTGAGGCGGTGCTTGCATAATGCCAGTTCGGTTAGTGCTACTTTGACGACGATGACGATGACAATGAAGTTGAGGTTGAAGTTGTTTTCGGAGTTGTTTTATGCATGGTGCGCGTGTGGAAAACTTCCGCCAGTTGAATGAATGGCAGGCAAATGATGTGTGGGCGACTTTATGAGCCAGTTGTGCTGATAAAGTGCATATTTGAGCTGTTAGGTCGCAATACAAGTTGGATAGACATCCATTTGGTTAAGCTAGTTACGAAAAAATAATATTTAAGCCCAGTTCATAAGGACTGCAAAATATTGAAATTATATGAAATGCTTAAGGTCACGATATTATTGGATTAATTGGTGAGAACATTTAATTAAATACATCGAATGGTTTGATTCCCGCTGGTCCCTCAAAACAAATTGTAATTTTCTTGTAACTTTTTAGTTTTACATCATTTTGGAAAAATGTGTTCACGAATTAAATCAACTTTGAGAAGCTAAAATTAGAAGATCTGAACCATGACTGTCATATTTAGAGCTAGGTTGAAACGTTTCACAACCATAACTTTGTCAAAAATTAGCCGATTTTCAAAGCAATACAATGATTTAGACTATGAATTTAAACATTCGTTGGCGTTCTATATCAATATTTTCTTTATTCTCATTTGCGAAATTTCTGTTTCCTTCTCAATTGTGAGCTATTTAGATAATTTAGTTTGTTTTCATATTCTTTGCGTTTTCAAGCTTGTAGGCCAGTTGAAATCACCTGCTCGACTGTTTGTCTTGCTGCTTTTCAGTTGAGCACACAATCAATAATCAAACAAGCAAACAAACAACAACAACAACAGGTGCAGCAGGAGCGGCAGATGCCAACGCCTATATCAACACCTTTACAGAGCAACAATGGAGCGAGCTAGAAGACCGAGGACCGAGACTGGACGCTGTTATTGGGTTGAGTCTGGCGGCGTTTGGCGGGCAAAGTGTTATGCATTATGTACAACTATATGTACAATATACATATAACAACGGTATGGGCAAACATTAACGCCAAGGAGCGTGGCCATCAGGAAGTTGGCACAATCAGCCCGGCCATCAGCCAGCGTTCACATGCATTCGAAGTCAGCTCAACTCCAAGTCAAAGTCAGTCAGCGCGTCAATAACTTGGAAACAAAGGCATGGTATATGGTATATGGGCACAGTATGCAGCAGAAGTCGGAGAAGCCGAACAGGAGGTGTACAAAGGCTAACGCAGCGAGCCGGACGAGTTTCGACCACAGGCGGGCAACAAGATTGTGGGGGAGTGGGTGGAGGGAACTGAGGGGAACTGAGTGCCAATGATGCGTTGCGGTTTATTACCAATGCCATTGTATACTTTATGGCGTTGCGAAAGTAAATGGGCGTGGCGTTGCTATTGGGGGGTGAGTTCGGAGTATGACATTAAGTGTGCAAATGTGCAGCAGAAGGGAACCTGAGAGTGGCGGAGTATGGAATGAGTGTTGACTTTTAACTTAAATAAATTTGCTTTGCTGGCACTCTGTAATATATTACGGTGCGGTGTAAACGGCTGGGAGCTGGTAATTTGTGGGCTTGGCTGCTGCCTCTCAGTTAAAAAGCAGAAGAATTTGCCAGTTCAATTTCGTATGTATGAACATTTAATTAAATTGCTTTATAGCCAATGAGACAAATATCTAAAGAAATAAAATAAAATTGTGGTTTCGCATCCATACTGTTTGTTAAAAATCAAAAGAACTTACCATTTCAATTTAATAAGTGTCAGTATTTAAATGATTTAAACTGCTTTAAAATGAGACAAATATCTAAAGAAATAAATTGTGTACAAATTTCCAAAGTTACAACTTTATCAAAATAGATCAGGTTTTCAAAACCCAGGCATTTTTAATTATAGTTCGGCCAGTAGCCGAAGTCCAGTAGGACTAAAGCTTTCAAAGCCACATCTTTGATTTGATATTTTAAAAGCCACCCATTCCATAGGGCGATTGCCCAAAAACTTGTTGGACTTCCCTCACTGGAGACTGTGGTATCCATTTATACTGACACCGCTGGACTTTCCTTGCTACACGCTTTCTGGGTACCTACTCCGCTGGCATTTTGATGTGCGTGTTAATTTTATTTTCAGTTTTATTTTCATTTACGTTTACATCAATGACCTTTTTGCTCGGGTTGGCCATTTGTTGTTGGCAGTGTTTGTTTGGCTATTTGGCTGTGATGTTGTTGACGTTTGTTCACTGTGCTACATTTGTGGCATTTTAGTTGAGTGCATTTTAAGTGCCGCCAGGCCTAGTCCATGAGCATGAGGCATTCTCGTTGTTCTTGTTGTCAAGGTTATTGGTCCGCCCACTGCGAGAAAAGCAATAATTTCGGTTATTATTTGCATTTTCCAAGTTGGCCAGCGGCGATTCTTTTTCTACGCTTTTATTCGTCTCCTCCCTCACTCTGGGAAAGTTAAGCCAAGTCTAGACGTGCCAGGCAGCAAAAGGTTTAATATATAAACATTTCAAAGCACCAAGGAAAAAAAGCATGTACGCTGAGTAAGCTCGAAATGGAAGTTCAAAGTATGTGTGCATTTTACTGTTTTGCATAAATATTATAGTTAAACTAGTTACTAGTTATTAGTTATTCAAATGGGTTGCATGATTTTTAACAATCGGGCTTGCTCCAAAAGTTTTGGCCCGTTTCATACCCTCGTTGGTACCTACTTGGTCGATTCTTCTTAATTTAGAATGTGCACATGTTGCTGCAAAATAGGTTGGAGTGCAGATTTGTTTTCTTGAATATTAGTAATAAATCCCGTTCACACAAAAGTAAAATCGTCAGAGTAGAAACGTGTATATGCCTCCACCTATCGAATTTTATCTGTTTTCAACTCTTTCTTTCTCTAATTTTTTGTGTCTCTGTATTTCCCATTATCTTTCTCTCACGCCGGTTGACAGTCTCCTTTTCTCTGTTTTTGTAATTACGAACGAGTTTTAATAAAAATCATTTTCGTTACGGCCTGTCTGGGAAACTTAATGCCCTGACAAATGTGTCCTCAAAAAGCAGTAGATATTTTTTGGTACCTCCTCTGGTATTCGCATGGATGCAGGCGGCTTCGTCAATGCAGGTTTTGAATTGCTCAAAGGAAATGAACAGAAATGTGACAACAAAAGTAAATTTCGCATACAAATTGAAAAAAATTGAGGGAAAATGATAACAGCAAAGGCGGGCGACAAAACAAGTCCACGCCTTGATAGGAAGTGAGTGCCCCAAAAAGTATGCTATGCTTCTTCGTATTCGCCTTTCTTCGCCTCAAATGAAAGCAAGTTAATTTAATTTGAAAATTTTGAGAGCACAGTTGGCAAAGCAGGAAGAGTGGAAGGGGCTAATAAACGTGTCGCCATTGTCGCTTAGTTCACAAAACATGTGGTAAGTTGAGGTGGCAGAGGGGCAGGTAGGCTGCGCATGTAAGTCAAGTGAAACCCAAGGAAATTGAATGTAAGTTGATAAATCCAAGAAATATGGAATTTTCTAAATGCGCACTGGCACAGTGTCACAAAAATTTACAAATACAAATTAATAACTTGATGTGGAGATTTTATTATTTAATATATATATACAAATATAATCTAAATAATTATAACGACAAGCGCACAAAATTTTAATTCATAATTCGAATTATAAAAAAATCATTATAGTTACCAACATCTAGTAACTAAACTAAGAAAATAACCTTATAAATAATTGTTGTTAATTTTTGTCATTGGCTATAAAAATTAGCAAAAATGCTTTTTATCTTGAGAAGTCAGCAACATCTAATAACAAATCTTAAATTTACCTGGGAAATAATTGTTGTTGTTATTGGCAATCGTAGTAATCAAAAATGGTTTGCGAATATAAAGAGAATGTCGCTCCAATAATATATGTATTTTGTGGTTGTTTATTTTTTCATTTAGGGTATTAATTAGTTAATTTATTTGTTATTGAGTTTGTGACTTTGGACACTGTATCGCTCAGAAGAGCCATCAAGCAGGCAACGAACGCATTCTCGTGAGTCAGACAACAAAACAGAACGCAACTTTTGGCAGAACACTTCGACTTCCACTTCAATACGCCAAATGCGACGACGACGAGGTAGGTGACAAGGATGAAGACGAGGACGAGGAGGACGACACAGTCGACAGCTCTGTGGCAGCTGTCAAGCGAGACAAGCTGGCGAAGTAGCTGCTTCAATATAAATACCTAACGGTATACCTGAGCCAGCCAGTCACTCAGTCAGCGAACCGAACCCAACCTCTTTCCAATATTCACGGCAACGCACCGGGGACGCCACCGAACAGAAAAGTACATCAAATGTACATTAGTACGGTAGTTAACTTATTCATGTACACAACTCCAACGCCCAATTCGCTGGCACGCCTCCTTTTGCCCGCACTCCTTCGCCATCCAAATTTCCCCATCTCCCCATCTGCATGTTCGTGTTGTTGTATCACTTTTTGTCACCGACAAAAAAAAAGAGAAAGGAAAATTGTCAAATGAAATATAATAAGGGTACATTTTGGGTGGGTGGCACCTGCTTCATAAGCTGACTCCTTTTAACTCCTACGCACTTGAAGCTCAACAGTGGCGGCAACGGAGTCCTCCGTCAAGTGTGCCCTTGGCTGGCAACTTCAATGCTGTCACTTTGCCCGTCCAGACAGACAAAAATTTGTTTTGAGCTCAGCTCCTGGCGCATAGTTCGGAGTTTTGAGTTGTGTGTCGGTTAGTCGCTGGTTGGCAAGGGCACCAAAGAACTTCAGCAAGTATGAAATAACGTCAAATTCCAGAACGTGCCATCAAAAAAAGAAAAGGAAAAAAGAACAGACCAAAAAAATTGGTATCTGTAGCTGCCAAGAACGCTCCAACTTCCGACTGAGTCAAAAGCGGCAGCAGCTGCAGGTGAAAGTTTTGTCTAATTAAAAAATGCTTCTTTGGCAAGAGAATTTGCGGCTTCATTGGGTTGCTTTTCCCTCTGAGATGTGATCTCAGCTTATGTAAGCGGCTCATAAGCAGCTTAAAGAATCAAGCAACTCAAACGGCTGCTTAAATGTGTTATTTTGGAAGCCGAGAACTTTTTTGTTTATCGTGCAGCAAACTTTTCAGGTGAGTCGTTCTTTGTATCGTTTTAAAATTTGTAAAACAATTATGAGTAATATTTTAATAAAAATATTCAAATTATAAATATAAATTCACATTTTACTCTGTTATCCCAAAACATTTGATCTGCTTAGCATTTGAAGCTTGTAAAATAAATATATATATTTCTTTTCAAAAATACTTCAGCTCTGTGGAGATTTGTATGTTGCTATATCTTCCATGACTTTCTATATCTTATGTCTGACAGCTTCTTAGAATTGTTTCACCCGTATTACTTTTTTAACCTGCTTGACAATCAACTGATGAAGTGCCGATTATATAGGCTTCAGTTAACCTAAAATTCATTTGAGTACAAATCGTATGTAGAATGTGCCTGCACACACAGTCACACCCACACACATACACGCACACACTGTCACAAGTCAAGAAGTAACATTTACGCGTCTGTGGTTATTTTGCTTAATTTATGTTGTAATTATTTTGTTTTGCAGTCGTCCCTCTGCTCCGCCTCCCTCGCCACGCATTTCACAGCAAGGCGTGCGTTATAAATATTTGCTTATAAATGTCTTACACTTTATCCAAGTGCGCGTAGTGAGTGCGACTGTGTGTGTGTCTTGCTCGGTGTGAAATGTATGTAAATACGGGAAACACCCACCCACAAAAGTTTTAGCTTCTTCTTCCGCGAATGGGTGGGGTGGAAAGTGGGTGAGGGGTGAGGTGGTGCGTCTCTTGTCACCATGTTTGCTTGAATATAAATACAATTCGAAGTGTACTTTATGGTAACGCTTATGTCGTACTAATTAAATGTCACTCATACGCATTGTAAGCCGCCATTACAGGACACGACTTCAAACAATAAATGTACGATTATTTTGCATTTGACTGCCACTATTGAAGTTGTTGCTACCACTTGTGCGTTGCGTGTGTGCAGGGTGGTAAATTTGAGGGGGGTTTGTGGAACACAGACAGGTCACCCATCTGTTGATGATAAGAGCTGCCAAAATGTCATTGAAGTGGCGTGCAAATGGCTAATTAATAGCCGAGCCTATTACCCCTTGGATGCTTAAGTCATTGGTCGAAGTAAGTTGTTGGCAGTTGAACTACAAAAACAAAAATCAAGGATTTTTAATACAAGTGAGTGGTTATTAAATTTCTTTACTTACAAACAATACCACCAATATTAATGTATTTATTATTATAGTTAAAAGAATTGCATTTGTATTTATAAATTTGAATAATTGCAGATGAATATAAATATTAATTTTATACGTTTAAGGCGATTGACTTGGATCTAAGTTGTTTCATCTCATCAGCTTAGACAACATGAGCCTTAACCGATGTTAGTTTAAATTGATATGAATTAAGGAAAAATAATAAATATTAGAATAGCAATCGAGCACAGAGTTTAATGTAGAGTATAAATTTTTGTAACGAAAAATCAAAAATTGCTCAAAAACATCTAAAGACGACTGATTTCGCTCACATACAAAAATCAACCAAATAATGCCAAAAAATATACCACAAAAGTGCTGCCCATGCCGTAAATGTGCACGCCTAAGAGCGCTTGAAGCAGGCCTTAAGAGAATGCGCACTTTTCAGTTCGGGGTCTCAGCTGTTGCTGGGCAGTTGATAAACAAACATGCGCCGAAAAGTATGCAATAGAGCCGGCAGGGAGGCAGAGGGACAGAGAGGCTGGCCAAACGCGTTTATTATGCCAGGTAAAACGTATGGCAAATGAAGACTTGACGAAAGGTGCGATGCAAACGCTCTCACTCTCAGTCGCTCTCTCTTGGGCTCCCTCTCTTTTTGCTGTTGCTCTCCCACACACGCTCGCTGCTCTTTGGCATCGCTTGTTTGCTCTGGCGAGTTGAGTAAACACACAATGGGCAAATTGGCAGACACAGAGTTGCACGACAAACAAACTTTATTATGGGTCATTGTAAAGTGCAGTGCAGCACACACACACGCACACACACACACACACAGTGAGCGAATTGAATTCAAGTGCCTATTAGTATGCAATAGATTTTTATCAAGCCGTCGCACTTTATGGCTCAAATCGTTTGCCTGCAAATTGAGTAAGCTTACCAATTGATACATGTGCAATTATTTAATAGTAAAGCTACCCAACTTCTGTTTCTCTCTCTCTCTCTCTCTTTCTCGCTCTATTTCTCTGTCTGCTATTCACACACTCTCTCTCATTCAATTACTGACTTGGCCACAGCAGCTTAGCGACCCTTTGATTATAGTTGCCTATGTGTGCAATTTCGAATTTTGTTTGCAGTATTTTTGCCGCATTATGTGCTATTAATTTTTAAGCCTCCATAATTTTGCAATTTGGCAAAGTCAATGAAGAGAATACAGATATAATTTGTGGATTTGTAATTTTAATTAGTTTTTGCATTGAGACTGTGATTTCAGTTTTTGGGGGATCAAAGTATTGCCGGTCAGTTTGCATCCAACGCAAAGTTGCATAAATTTGCGGAAGGCTGTTGTTTGGTTGGGTCTGTCAATGTGCTAACCATAAGTGGTATTTACCATAAAGCACTTAAAATATTGAGCGTATATATGTATATGTTTACACAAATCGCTCACGTGTCCAATTCAGTTTGAATGTGTGTGTGTGTGTGGGCCTGCGTTCAGTAGCAGCTGCATTATATCAAGTACAGCTGACAAACCATTATATGTTTTAATTATTACGTTTACTGTGGCACAGAATATGTTATAACCGAATTACTTGCCACTTTTATTTTTGTATATTCTCGCTTTAACATGTTGTTTTACTGGCTTCCCTACAAAAGCATTTAAATTTACAATAGTTATTATTTATTTTTAAGCTGCTTTTTTCGCTCATATTCATATTGTTTTAAAATACTGTGTAATCAAATGCATGTGTATTCAATTAACATTGTTAAAACTCCTTGTTGGAGTTAATATATATTTTTAATTATTATTTGACTGCTTTTGTTTTATTTATGCCACAAATCTCGCATATTTCGAGACACTGTGTTATTATATATCATAAGCATTTACGTAATGTAATGAAATGAAATACCTGGTTTTAATATACACTCACTCCGATACAATTGTGACCCACTGGGTATCAAAGGAATTGCGGTGGTTGAAAGCGGGCAGTTGATCTGTCCAATGGGTGGCGGGTTGATTAAAAATCACGCATACGCAACGTTGCACAGTGCATTGCATTGAATTTATTTAATTTTTTTGTCGTTCGCTTCTGCTGTTTTTTGCGCTATATTTTTTTTGTCATCGAGTGAAGCGCACTTAATAAGTGAAAATTCGCGTGGCATATTAAAAGTGACATATTTAACAAATAGCTTGCAAAAAGTCGAATCATCGTTGCAATATGAATATGACAGGCGGTCAGACAGCAGCAGCAGGGAAGGTGTGCTCGATGAGATGAATTAAAAACAAAAAAACAAAATATAATAATAAATAAAAAGTACAATTTACGACATTTTTATAAACAGCAAAAACATTGATCGCTGCTTTCTTTGTTGGTGTTGCAATAATTTTGCACTTCTGCCATTGCCATTACTCATGAACAAATTAATTAATTTAATTAATTACTCATGAATATAGTAGAGTGCATTCACGACTACACTTGCTGGCATTCGCTTTCAATTTTGTGTGGTTTACACAAATATTTGCGCTGCCCGCTTGGGACACAGAAAGCAGCGACATTCGCTTTGATACTTTGCCCCTAAAATCGTTCAACTATGAGCAATTTTAAATATTTGATTTAAGGTTAAATAACATTTTTTTTTTGATAATATGGTTTTCTTGTATTATTCATTATTCAGTACGTAAACAGGATATGATTAAATACGATTATTACATGCGAAATGGTTCAGTTTTGAGTTACGGCGAAAATGTAGAGTACAAATTATACTGTTTGGCAATGACCAATTAACGTAGGCATTCCATATCCAAATATTGCATTTGATTGATAATATGTAGAAACCCTTTTGGTTTTTTTAAATTTCATAATAAGTTGAGAAAAATCGTGTTGTACTTACCTCAACATATTTAAAACCAACTCAAATGAAACTTATTTATTTGATTCTGAAGTAATTCACCACTGTTTGATCATAATTGAAATATAAGGAAATCAAGACTAAGTCCAATTATCATTTAAGTGGCAGAATAAATACAACAACGAAATGACAGAGAAATCCTGTGCGCTGTCGGTTACCAATCTAAACCAATTTGCAAGTCTGGTCGCACTGGCCACAGAGGAATATTACAAGCGCAGCCACAAAAATTACAACCTAAAAATCAACTTCACTCGGCGGGCAGTAAGGCCGGAACAATGCGAACCGGAAACGAAAATGCGACCATGGCACGCCGTACTTTCACCAACACACTTAGCCACATTTTAAGCACATTTAAATGCAACAACAAGTAAATATTCAGACGGAGTCCTTCAACGGAGGCGGGGACAATGAATTACGACGCCACGCACCGAAAAACTGCAAAAGAGAAACGAAAGAAAAAGAAAAAGTGTGCGCCATGACAAGAACTACAGTAAGAAAAACAACAACTATAAAAAATAACAAAAGGAGGCAGGACATGCCGAAGGACAACTACAATGAGATGCCAGCAAACAAAGGCGGACAAAAGCCAGTCGACAGCAGCAGGAGCAAATACAACAAGCAATTTAACATTATTTTAATGCCAGCCTCTGGTGTCCTTTGTCTCTGGCAAGCAAGTCTTCCCCCCACCCCCCTTCCTCCTCTTCATCACATTCCCACACCCTCCCTCACACACTCGCACATCTACGCAAGCTCCCGGCATATTTACATGCGTGTTTATCTGCCATGTAAGTAGTGAGTATAAAATAGAGCGACAGTTATCTATGTGCTTGTGTCATGACCGCCTGTTGCGACTCCAACGAAAAAGCGAAGGGGGAGTGAGATGGATGACATTCGACAGAGAGAAATAGAGAGAGAGAGAAAGAGAGAGGGAGAGAGAGCGAGAGAAAGCGAGCAAGCGAGCACTCCAGTTGTAATAGTGTGCAAATGTGTTTGTCATTTGTCTTTTTAACGCCGAACTGCCTCCGAATGAGTACGTGTGGCAGGCTCGGCTCCCAGAACTGGTTGCTGCCAACCCGCTGCGAAGGCGACATTTTGACTTCCGGCGGAAGTGAGCATTAAAATTGCCATTAGCCAAGCGACATCTAGCGGGCGTTAGAAAAGCCATCCACTTCTCGCAGTCACACTTTTTGGCAACTGCCAAACAATAGGCCGTAATTTGCAGTCCTCCACAAGAAATGAAAGAAATCGGAATTTCCAGCAATTGTCTTGCCACTTTCATTGCAGCCACGCCTGTCTAATGACTGGTGATCTTAGCTCCAGCTGACGTAGTTTAAATAGGCATCAAATGCTCTACAGAATTAAGCTTCACTTTTTATTACATACTGATTTCATGAAAACTTGAGCATAAAATAATTTCTTGCATACTTTTAAGGCTGAAATTGAAATCAAGAAGGATGGAAATTTGATAATAAATTCGTATTTTTCTTAATATTATCACAACATTATTTAATAGCTTAGTGTTAAATTTTCCTCATAGTAATTGTTATCGAAAAGATAAGTTAAGAAACGTACAATAAAATATTATATCCGTAGACGTATGAGGCAATGTGTTGATAAAGTAGTTTTCCTTGAAATCTTATATCAGGAAATCAGTTTCAATATCCTCTTTGCTTAGTGAGCCAAACAAAAAAAATGTATATGTTATAATTACAATATGGGTAAAAAATTGTACGAAATCACTAGTGAAATAATAGTAAATTGGTAGTAAAGTGTAAAAAGTTCTTCTATATTATTATTTTATGGTGTTTGTAACACTTTTAAATTTTATTTAAACTAACTAAACTGAAATTCGCTTCCACTTGCAGCTTCAACATTTAATTTTTTGGTTTTATTGAAATGATGCATTGGCAAAGCTGTTTGCATAAGATGTGTAGCTGCTCATTGACGTTATTTGTCCGAGCTACCTGGTTGCCTGGGAGCCAGTGCCTTGAGTATGGCCCGAGGCCAAGTCAACAAGCTCAGAGACATCGAAAAAGAAGAAACAAATCTTTAGAAGATAAAATATTTTACATCCTGCCTGAAAATGCTTTGCAAAATGAAAGGTAGAAATTTGTGTGCAATGAAGGCGGGTGGAAGAGTGCCTAATGAGCATAAACATTGAAAATTTGCGAGAGCACTTGACATCTTCATGATAGTATAATTCAGATTTGTAAATGCGCTTAATTCAATTAAATGGCTTCCCCGACTAATTTATGAAGCCACTCAATGATCGAAGTTTTCAAGTGCCCATTGCCCACCGCATTGCATTAATTGATTTCGAGTTGGCTGGCTGGCACTTGTACAGTGTGTGCTCGGATGGCAGACAAATTGACATGGCATCAGAATGGATTTTCGGTATAATAAATTGTAATTGCATAAAATGTCACAGTATTATTATAATGGAAAGCAAGCCAGTCGTTTGTCTGTGTGTGTAGGTAACTGTAGCCTCAGATTCAGCTCGATACATTTTAATGCCATTGCAATTGATATTTCAATTAATTTTCAATTAAATTCGGTTTTAATAACACATAACTGCTGATAACAAGAGGATGATTCGAGTATTTTGGAAAATGATTTGTGGTGGCAAACATGGTATTTATATTTATCAAGCTTGTATTATGACAGACTGTCTGTGTTTGTGTGTATGTGTTTGCATCTGTTTGTGTGAGTCGAGGTAAAGTTTATGAAAACTGTCTTTTATTGTATAAGAAATGTAAAAGTATTGCACAAATCTACTCTGTAGAACACTTTGCAGTTAAGCCTTGCTGGGATGCAACTTAGTAGTAGGAATAAATAAACGGTGGTCAAACAGAGATAATTCGGTTAGACCAGCCACTGACTTTCATTTGAAGTTAATTAAACATTGAACTATGTTGTTTTTCTGATACTTTGCTTGCATCGAATATGTGTCATTAATTCAATTAATCAAATAGTTCCATTACATTGTTTTATTTATTTTTTGTTAACATATGGAGTAAGGGCTAATTGCCCGATAACAAAATTGTTCAAATTGAAAGTCGGGAAAAGTGATCTTTTATATACTTTTCAGATGTGATCATATTATTACCTGTCCAGCGCAAAAAAGTCAAAGTTATTTTAAAAGTTATGTGATATTTTAAGTGGTTCTATTTCATGCAATTTGTGATTATTTTTTTTAATAATAGGTAAAATTAAAAGTGTGGTGAGAGCTACTGCTGAATTAAAAGGTGTTAAAATTTTCAAATATAAAAATTAATTATGAACGCATATAACATACAACTAAAATGGCACAGATTAGATATCTTTTGCAAGCCGAAAACGGCATCCCATTTCAAGTCCAAAGGTCACAGCAAGCATATAAAAATATGCAGAATTCATTGTGATCTCTAAGAAAGTTATTCAAATATAGTTTGTTGTGCTTCTCGGTGTAAGTACAAAGTTGTGCGTTCATAATGCCCTAGAGAAAGATTTGCCAAGTATTCGTTTTGCCCATTGCCATTCATGATTTTTTTTGCCATCAAAACCCAACTTTTATTTATAATAATTTGCCCTAGTGTTTAGTTCTCCTACAAAAAAAAAAAGAAAAAACTCTATAATATTTTGGCAGAAAGCCAATTAATTAATATACCTTAGTTATTAAATATTTTGCATTTACATTAATTAATTTTTGCGGCTTTATTTATTTTCTTTTATTTTATTTTGGTTTTTATGCATTGGCTATTGTTGTTCACTTTGCACTCGCCTGTTGTTGGTTTACCAATTTGTCGTTGTGTGAAGTTGACAAAGTGCCAGGCTCGGTGGCAGCACTTTTAGTTGTTGCTGCTGTTAGTTTGTTTAACAAAACCAAAAGCGAAAATTTGAACTTGTTGTTGTGGTTCAAATGCACTCGTTAAATCAACAGCAACAGCTTTAACAATGACAGCAGAAGCAACAAAAAAACAACATCAATCGAAATTACTCAGTTGCAGTCGACTGAGAATTAAAACAAACATTAACTGAATTGTTTTGTGCAGTTGAAACCAAGTGTAAAAATAAATATTTAATTGCCCTAATTGTCATTGAATTATTTCATAAATAAACATAAAGAATTTTGCATATTGAACGCATTTATTATTATTGCTGCCATCTATTGTCCGAAAATTGTTTGTTTTTCAATGAACCCAAAAAAAAAAATCAAATCAAAAACTCAACAATTTTAGATTTTTTTAGATAGTTTTTTAATTGATGTTCATCAGTTGTATTTGATTATTTGTATAGCTGGACACAGTGGGTATTATTCGGCTACACAAAACAGTAATTTGTTAGGAGCCAATAAATGAAATGAAAATGATTTTATAATTCGATTACTTTGGAGATGTGATTAAAGGCTGTCTAAAATAATGTGTCAAACTTAAAGTTACATTTGACAAATAGCTTTTTAACCAACACAACTGCGCCTATATCATCTGGCCAACAAGTTTGTATAACTGAAGAGTAACTAACTTGGCGTGGAGGTAGATGAAGTTAAGTTAACAGATTCTTGGCTGACTTTTTGCATGTTATTTGCATTTAAATCTTTTAACGATCCGCTTAATGTGGCTGCACTTCCGTGAAAATTTAATTAAAAACTGTCAGTTTCTCAAATTATTAAATTGTTGGGCTCTGCAACGACGACGCCGTTGGATTCTGCCAAATATTATGATATATCTTATATTTAGAGGCAGCATTTTTGCTTATATTTACATTGATGTCCATTACCTGAATATCATTCCAACAAACTTTTGAATATTACTTCAAGTTTGATTTAATCTTAAAACCAGAGACTACATTTTGTTGGAAAACATTTGAATAGCTTTTTCATGTATATAATAAAGGTTTAGTTGGGATAAAGTAATGCTTAAAAGATATTGTATAGGGTATTTTGATGAAGAGACCTTCTGATGTTCACTTTCACATGATTTTCATGAATTCATCTGCACTGCCACAACAATTGGTTGTTAAAAGTTCTGACAAGCAACAAGACAAAAAAGTTGTTATTATTGTTATTATTACAATACACAACAGGGCACTGCATACAAAAGCTGCACTTTTAATTAAATAAATACATGTTTTATATGCCACAAACGAAAAATGCTGCACGAAAGTGCAACGACATGAAGTACCCACAAAAGTGTAAAATGCATCTGGGCCCAAATTAAAAATATTACAAAAATAAAGCCCATTGCAAGTAAAGTAATATAAAATAAAATTTAACACATAAATGAAAAATGTTCAAGTGGCTGGCACTTTTGGGTTGACTTTAACAAGTTGCTGCACACAAAATTAAACAACGTCCGCGCGGTGGCTGAGAAATTTGCAAATTATAATTATTTTATACCTGGACCAAAAGGCAAATTTGCGCTTCACTCGAAAGCGAATTGGGCGAGGCTCCAGCGACTCCTAGCCGCAGCGGATAAAACGCTTTACACGCTGTAACCAGCTTCAGGCCAAGACCGACCTGCCAAAGTGTGCAATGAAGAGGCTAGCAAAATGGCAGCAGCGTTAGATGGTGCAAGGTGTGCTGCGGTGGCAAGAGTGGGGGTCGGGGTACGTGACAGGTCGAAGCACTGGGCAAACTTCAATTACAGCTTAAAACTTTCAATTAAAAACTTTGCCGCGCGTGAAAAAAGAGGTTAGAGCAAAAAAAAAAAAAAAAAGAAAGAATAAGTACATATATAAAAAATAAAACTAAAACCTGCGGAGCCTCGGAAGATGCATTTTGAGACAGCTCGAGCTCAGCAAATTACATCCCAGAAGAGCAGCTTTGCCGGGCAATTAATAGGTGGAGGTGTTACTCTTAAAGTCATTTCAAGTGGGTCATTATAAAAAACAGAACCTAAGCTAAATTCGAAAAGATTTGCAGAATAAATAGTTCTATGTTAAGTATATAGTTGAAGAAAATTATTACAGAGTATTTTTTATAAGGCTGATCATAATATAATATGATCTGGAGACATATCAAAAATCTTGATGATTTTTGAATTTCTTTCTAACAAACACTGTATATTCCCTTAATATTAGTAACTGAATGCATTATTAAATGTAAGCACCCTACTAATACAGCATCTTTAATAGCAGCTGCAGTCTGGCATAAGGTGAGCAGAGTAGAACAACTTTACACCCAAACAAAGAAAATCCAACACAGACTTTGGCCATATGGCAAATTTGGCGTTGACTTCGCCGTCGGTGCACAGACTCCAAAGTTTGTGCTTAAATTTTTCAGTTTCTTTGCCATTTTGTGCGGTACAGCAGGCTGAGAATGCATTTTTAATGAATCCCGAAAAGGTGAATGTAACCTGCGACGTGGGCGTGAAAAGGTGAGCAAAACGAGACTAAAAGGAAATGTAACAGAAAATGTTGCAAAAATTGAAAAGCGCAACTTTGACTTTGCCTTGATGGGTGGCCGAGTGTATGTGGGTGTGTGTGTGTTGGGTGTGTGTGTGTTGGGTGTGTTTGGGTGTTTGCTTATTCGTCAGAGTAACTTTACAATCCACGCAACATAGCAGCGCATGCCAAACTCTTAATTGAATTAAACTTTTTAGCTGCAAAGCGCACGCAGAGAAAAAATGTTACCAATTTTTTTTTTGCATTGTCTTTTTATACCCTTGTACTGGGTGTTGTTTGTTACTTAGCCCTCGTGTTTGTTACACTATAACATTTCAACGTCGGAACGGCTGCTCTAATACTCTGTTAGAGTGTACATGCCAGTACTCTTTAATGAATTAAATTGTTCAGCAGCAAATTGCAATCAGCAAAAAAAACATAACCAATTTTAAACATAATTTTTTTATCAGCACCATTTTTTTTTTACACCATTAAATTTTAATGTCGAAATGACTGCCTTAAAACTTTATTTATATTGCTTTGTTATCTGCGAAACCAAATTGATAAAGAATAACGTAAAAGTAGCTCCCTTTTCTGTCTCACTGTTCCACGCGATTTTTTCTCATCTATTATTTCATTTCCTATCTATCACTCTCTCTCTCCCTCTCTCTAAGCAATTAGCTAAATTGATTTTATCAAACATATTTTAAATATTTTCTTATTAAACAAATATGCAACTTGCAGTCTTATAAGAGCATAGGATACTCACTACAGATTTTGAGCAGTATGTTCTTTCATCTGCACATTTCATTTCTATGCAAAAATGTATTTTTTTTTGTTTTTTTGGGATTTAAATTGATTTGGATTTTTTTTACTTGTAAGCCCAAAAGCAGGCAACACTTAATTGAATTTTTACAGAAATTATAAATTCATACAATTGCCCGTTGTGGTGCTTTGTTTTGCGCAATTTCCGCATTTTAAGTGCCATTTTGTGAAATTATTATAAATTATTTATTTGTCGCTTGGCGAGGTCCCTTGCAAAAAGCTGTACTCAAAACAATGAAACGAGTCAGTCAAAAGCAACAATAACAACAAGCAAAAGCGAACATTAAAATTGACGCACGAATAGAAAATGTACAAAAATTAACTTAATTTCCGTTTGCGAGTGTCAAAAATAAACATAAATACGAAATTAATATGCCACAAAAACGAGTATCATAACGAAAAAGGGGAATGGAGTTTCAATTGCTGGAAATGCCTGTTTGGTGGGGTTGAGTTGAGTGGTGGTGCGATGGGGGTGTACAAGTATTTTCAGATCACCTGACTGAAAATATGCAGAGTGCCTGGCATATTGAAGTCGTTATAAATTTTAATTAAATTACACGTCGGGTGGCGGCTTAGTTCTTGGACATATTAGGCTGACATATGTGGGTCATAAAATGCCGAAATTGGAGCTGGCAAATAAATTGAAAAAATGGCTCGATGCGCACTGCGACAAGCTACAAATGGAAAACAAGTAAATTTTTATGGCATACTCTTAGGCGGGCAGGAGCTCACAATAGGTACACATACAAAAGAAAATATGAAAGAATTTTAGTGTTCATCTTGACCGACTGGCCGATACCCTTTATCACTGATAGAAAATGCTCTAAAATACTTAAGATTATTTTTAAAGAATAAACAATAAACATATTTATTACAGAGTCACATATATCTTAAGATATACATGAATATTTATAGCGTTCATATCCACCTTCATATCTCTTAATTTGCCTGCAGGGTATACACAAATAACTGAAATGCAAATATTGAGGCTGAGGGTGGGAATGAAGTACAAGAAAAAGGAAACTGGGTGAGAGAAAAACGAATGCTGAGCACAGCAAATGCTGCTCCGAAATGTAATAAAAATCATGTAAGCAGATATGTGCCGTGGTGAATTTATAGGCCCACAATGTAAACTTTTGAATGGAAATGAAGACGGCAAAAAATAAAAGACTGAAGTAAATAAGAAACTACAAACATATATGGAATAAAAAATTACATACATATATGGAATAAATGAATCGCATAACAAAAGAAAAAATAAATAGAGAGGCAAAGACAAGAGCGACGAAGAACATATCACATAGCTACATCGACTTTGTAGCTAAAAAACACTTTGGAATCTTTTAGGCCCTTATACTTTAGATTTAGTTGCCAATATCTTAATGAAAGCTGTCAATAAGTAAACTTTCATATTCTCAATCACTTTTATTTCTTATGACGCCTTAGCAAGGAGAACATTTTTATATTTTGCGCTAGTAAAATCTGGTGCGAAAATGCCGATGTCCGTAAAAGATCGAGAATCTATACTGAAACGCCACGCTAGGAATATCTCAACTCTTGGGGCGGACGGGCAACCTGGCTTTCGTGGGATAACAGGCAAAATAATCAGAGATACCTACATGCCGGATTCGAAAACGGTGCGAGATTCAAAAGCACAGATTACTCGGACGCAGCAAAGGAAAGAAGCTAACGCGAATTTGCCTTGGGAAAAGCGAAGATGTCTGCCAAAAAAGGAGCATATGCAAACCAAACGGGAGATGGCAATTGCAAAGTTCAAGAATATTGATTTCTCTCACTCGGATCCACAGCTGACCGTACAGACTCTAGAGTTTCCGGATGCCAATATCAAGCGCACAGAGACCGATACACGCGATGAATGTGGCAAGCGGGTTCTGTCTAAGAGAACCGGCAAAGATTTCTCCACCTCGAGTCAGCCCGGTTTTCGTGATGGGGTCTTTACGGTCAATATGCAGCCGAGGAGCTGCACCTCTACCAGCATACCAGGCTGGCCAGCCACAACGAGAAAGACTACTCAACGCTCCACCTCCAACACCCCAAGTGAAGTTAACTCACAGGAAATGATTGATTCGTATCATGTGCGATCGTTGGGGCCAAAGCATTTTAAGGGTAATCAGTGGAAGAAGCCCTGTGAGGCTAGCAATGTGGTCGGAGCACCTATGCCGCATATCGGACGTTGTCCTAAAAATTATCAGCAGCTGTCAAAACTATCACCGATGCGGCAGAAGTTCTTTCTCACACAGGATCCGCGCAAGACGCACTGCCTGGTCAATCCGAGTGCATTGCGCTACAAGCAACTGACCGAGGATCAGCAGTTCAAGATGGCCAACAAGATGGTCAAGCATGGTGATAATGTGTGCGCCAGCACCGGTTCTGAGTCATCCGATACGCATATATGCGAGGTCATTGACTTGGAAAATCCCGTCAACTTGGACTTTCAGGGCATGGACTATAAAAACACCTACGAGAAGGACGAACAGGAACAGCAGAATCAACAGACCTACTGGCGTGTCGCACGTTACATGCAGAGACGTCGTACCAAGAAGCATACCGAGCAGAAGGTGGAGGCAGAATTGCAAGCGGATCGTCTGGCAACACCTCCCGTATTCAATACGAAAATTAAGGATGAGCCAATGGAGGACGCATTGCCTTCTAAGGATCCTAAGCTTGCCAAACTATTTCGCTCATCTGATAAGCCCAGCAACAGAGACAAGATTAACGAGGAACAAAAGCGACGAGAGGCACGCTACAAGGATATTTATCTGCGCAACAAGACCCGACAGGCTGTACGGGATTCAGAGCGTATAAAAGAGTTGGCAGCCGCTAAGGAGATTGAGGCACGCACCGTAGCCGAGAAGGATCTGCGTGATGATGTGGCCAAAATTGATGATGCTATCGAGCGAAGCTTCCGCAAGTTCGAGTACATTCCGCCGGTGATAAATAAACGAAAGTTCTTCCCAAAAACTCTGATGGAGACGGAACGCCTGAAGGCCATCATGCACAAGGAGAACTGTGTGTGCAAGGATCTGGCAAAGGTAGAGCAGGAGTTCTTTTTGGAGCGCACGGGTAAAGTAAAAAAGTTTCCCGATGCTGAGCAGAATCTGGCCTGCGAGGAAAGCATCGAGGGTAGCGTAGGTTCCACGCCCAGCGAACAGAGCAGCGATGATGAAGACTATCTCAAGGTGGGCAAAATCGGCGACAAATTCCAGCTGCGTGGCTTTCATTTTAAGCATGGCGAAGGTATGCGTGGCAAACTGCACCGCCACCAGATTATGGAGGGTCAGCGCACCGTCAAAGGTTGCCTAACCCGTGACGAGTGGCTCAATCAGCTGGCGCCGCGCAAGGAGCCCATTAAATTGGACATTGAACGGGGCATTATCAAGGTGCTTGATCCAGATGATCCCAAACTGGATCTGTTTCCACCCCAACCAATGCTGCTTCAAAAACGCGAGAAAAAGAGCGCCATCAAGGCGTACATTGACAAGCGTCTGGGTCTCCACTATCAACGTGTGATGCACAAGAATCTGAAACTGGTTAAGCCCCCGCTGAGATTCCATGTTAAGAAGTTTAATCTCATTCGCTATGTGTTTCCCGAAAAGATCATTGTGCCAGACGCACCTGATCTCCTCGAAGCCGATATGGTTGACGCTTCCAAAGTGGAAACCACCCTCGAGTATATAGCATTAAAAGGCAGAGTGGCCAAGGCGAAGAATCTCAAAAGAAAGTTGGCACGCATGAAACTCCTGGGTCTACCATGTGTGGAGGCGAAACAACTGCGCGAACTGTCCCCATGCGATGTCAAAGAGGAGACAATCGATATGGACTGGGTGCCGCCACAGGAGTTTGTCAAAGCGCCAGAGCTCATCAGCTCCGATGAGGCAGAAGAGGCCGAGCATCATCGTATGATGGGCGGTAGCGAGCATGTGCCCCTCGAGATGCGGGGAAACATGCCGGCGCCAAAGTTTCGAGAGAAAACACTACTCATACATCCAAGGCGACAACGTAACTATTTCGCTGAGAGACGATCAACGGGTACATTTATTGAAAGCATTCGCAAGTCGGGTATGCCATTGTTGGAGAAGATTGCGCCGGATAACATCAAGTTTGCCAACGTACGAACCATTAAGCGTCCCTATACGGCGAAGTTCGAGGCGCGTCATCATCATGATCACTGGGACCCGACTCAGGTGAAAAACGTTCATGTGCACTACCAGACGAAGACCGTCTACCCAAAGATCACGGTGCAAGAGCAGCCGGAAAGGGTGCCAATTGTAAATTTCATCAATGCAAATCCGCCATGTAAGCAATACATGAACACCGACTTGACTATGCCGAGATACGATTTCGACAGCATGATCGCTAACCATTTGGCAGCCACGCGCACTGATAGCAAGGACGGAGCGCGGGAGATTGTGCAGGATCTGTGCCATGCGCATGACTTCATTTTTCATTCACGCGATCCCCAGGAACTGACGACTCTCGATTTTCCGGGACGTCGCCAGTATCTCGACTTTTTGCGTGAGACTCGTGAGGCGTTGTACGAGACGAAGGACATTGAACAGGGTGAGGAGCATCTTCTGGTCGATCGTAAGGCGATTGTCGCCGAGCTCGAGGAGGATTTGAAAAGCATTGAGGAATGCCTTAGTTCGCTGAGCAGCTCGGAATGCACAAATCTCACTAAAGACAGCGGTAGTTTTCTACTGCTTGAGGATGAAACGAAGATTCCTTTGGACTATATACGCAAACCACTAGTGCCCTTTGAGGAAATGCGTCGCTCTCGCTTTCAGGCGGAAGTCATCGATGTAGATGCTGAGGAGCAGAATCCATATCGCATGCTGCCCTTCTCCGGGCAACACAAGGAGCAGGCAGCCATGCTTGGTCCCAAAGACTCCTTCTTCACATTTAACTCACGATTGCGCAACGGATTGCGCCTTAGACTTGAGGTACCTGTTCCGGACGTGCGTAAAACTCTACTGGGACCCGGCCCAACAAAATACTTTGGCTCTGTAATCACTGATCTCGATGAAAATTATATAGATGAGCTGAAAAGTCGTGCAACTGTCAACAATTTTAACTTCAAGACGGGCGTGGAACTGTTAAAGGTTGCAATGCGTCTAAAATATGAATCGCTATTGATTCAAGGCAAAATGGTGCGCACCAAGATCTATGATACTCTAAATGAGCGCCACTGGCTTGACATGAAGAACACAAGTCTCCTCTACGAGGGCCTCTTTGCCAAGTGGGAGAAGAAGGAATATAATGCGGCCATGACGCAGGTGTACCAAGTAAAGACCTACTACGAGATAACCGATAAGATGAAGCAGGAATTCCGCGAGTTGGAACGCGAACTCACCATGCTCAACATGGATATTGTGTTTATTGAGGGTCACTGGATACGTTGCGTCATGTTACAGAATTTCCACTACCTCCTAGGTGAAGAAGAATGGCGCGCCGAGAACGATTGGATCCATCGGGTGCCGCTAAAAAAGAGAGGAAAGTTTGGCGCTGAAGAAGTCGAGCAACCCATTGAACCTATTGCTCCCGCAGATGATGAGGATGTTGAGTATGAACTAGAACCGTATGATCAGTCCATTGCCAAGCGTACCATTGTCAACATTCGTGTCCGGGACAAAGATGATGCCTGGGCCATACGAGACTTTTACTATGATGTCTACATGAGGAATTTGCATCCCGTGTTGCAGGTATTTCCCAATGCCGAAGCTTTTCTCCAGGGCGTTGACAATTTGAAGAACAAGACTTTTATGCTGCTGCTGGAAATGCACTATACACTGTCCATACACACAGAACTGCAGGGAAGGCTGCAGACCTTTGTTGATTGGTGCAACAAGGATCTGAAGGAAAAACAAGAGTATGTGGCTCGCAAGTCCGTCAGGAAGTTCTTCATGGAGGATCGCGCCATTGAGATGGAGGCACGTGTAAGAACCTACTTGGAAAAGCCAATTGAAAACTCCTTTGCCGACGAGGATTTCAACAAGTATCGCGGCGTTTTGGCCGAAGTCTGGCGTCGCATTGTGCCCCCTACAGTGCGTGGGTCCAGTGATGTGATACCACTTGCCTCTGACATGGTGGCCACCATCAGCACAGTTGTGATGGAATTGCTCTCCAAGTTTGAGCGCCTTGATATTGAGAAGGCGCGCGAACTGGAGACGTCGCTGCGTAAGCGACGTCGCTACTTGGAGAAGCTCTCCGCACAGGCCTATCAGGTTGAGCGACGTATCGATATGGAAATGAAGAAGGTGCGACGAAACCTGGAGCCACCCTTCAAGAAACCCAAGAAAGTGGGTCCCCTCCAGCGGCTGCACTTCAAGAAGCGTGTCAAAAAGATTATACCTCCGCCGGTGATTGTATCTGAGAATACCAAAAACTTTGTCCGTGCATTTGCCGAGGATGGTGTGGTCAGTGAGGGTTTTAGCCCGGACTCTGTGATGGTCGTGGACAATATGCAGGAACAGATTGTGCCCTTCTATTTCGATCACTTCCTAAAGATCAATGGCTACACACCCAATTATAATTTCAAGACAAATATCGAGATGCGTGATGGACCCGAGATTAATCGATTTCGTATTCGCGAAGTTATCCCAGATGTACTCCAAAAGGTCGAGAATTGGGAGAATATGCACAGGAAGATCATGGAAGACAATATTCAACGCAATCCCAAGATGTACGAGAATGTTAGCTAATTGATTCAACTCATTCAATCAAACAAATTTAAATCTATTCAAAGTTTTCAGTTAAAACACTTTTAAATAAAATTGCAGGTACTCAAAGCTCAGATTCATTGATCTCCTTAAAAGTAAATTGACTCAAAATCTCACTTGTTATAACAATTACCTTATATTTTCGATTAATTTTATTTTGTAAGATCTTAAAATTGTCTCTGTCCGTCTGACATAAGATTAATATTTGCATTGTAATATAAAAAAAAGTACATGTAAGAAGTTTTCGATCGAGCGATTAAAAAAAAAAAACAAACAGATATTTTCTTATTAATATTCCAACGGTAAAGATGATTCGATCTTGACATTTTCCTTTTTTCCTGTCTCCGTCCCTCTTGCTGCCTTTACTTCTTTCGATTTCTACTAAACTATAACTTCTGTTCCCCCTGTCTATGCATATCTCTGTCATTTACTCTCTACTGGGCTTAATAATTTCTTTTCTTTTCTTGTTTTACCAATATCTCGAAGTTTTGCCGGAACAGCTTTCACTGCCGCATCTGTCACTAAGCGGTAGATATCTGTGCACCGCTTCTGCTGCTACATCTGCATTGTCCTACTCAGTGCCTCAAGTTTGTACTGCTTTGGTCGTTATTATTTTTGTTTGTGCTGCAGCTGCAGCTGCATCGGCCATTTTCATTTTCTACCCTATTCTGTCCTACTTCATTGCCACCTGCATTGGATATTCTTCGCCTTTCCCCTTTCCCCTTCTATTTTTTTCTCTGCTGCCGGAGTTCGCTGTTATTTTTATAGTGCAAAACTTGCTTTGCTCTTGTGTTATATTTGCACATAAATCACACAACTTTCTTGAAATTATTTGCTACTGCTTTTTAGTTGAATTTTATAGTGCAGACGTTTGCGTCTATTTTTTGCGATGACTTAAATTTTTTTCGTATGCCGACATTTGTTTAAATAAAAGCTGATTGTGCTTTTATTTTTCATTTAAGTAATAAAGCTTTATATGAAAAATTCATGAATTAGCTGAAGACTTTCTTTTAGCCTCGCGAAAAGTATTTTAATATTGGGTAAAATGTTAATCGCGTTGAAGGAGACATCTTCGTGCTCTAAATGTTCTCTATATACATTAGCTTGCAAATTTAAAGCTGAAGCTACCAAACTTGAAAGATAGGTAACTGAATAGCTTTCAATAATTCTATGTATTTGTCCTTATTTTTTTTGTCTTCACGAACAGCACATAAGAACCATATGTAGTATCAATATGAAATTTTTTTGATGATCTACCCCTAAGCCCACGTCAAGCCCCCTAACGTCTAATGGCAGCTCCTGCAACGGCTTTTCGCAAAGTCACACAATTTCCATTAGTAGCTAATGAAGCATTAAAAAGTACAAAAAAAAGTAACACGAAAATACTTAACGCCATATTTCCAAAGAAGTGGCAAGCTTCTATCAAAAAGCAGAGCAGAGAAAACAAAAACGGAAAAAAAACTGAAAAGAAATTCAGAAATAAAATAAAACAGAAGCGTAATATGCGTTTGGCTGACGGCGAGAAGCTTGTGTAGAGCATTGAATGAAATGAGGATAAATGCTGAAATATAAAAGCATCACGAATTAAATACCTTTTAGCAATTAATCTGCTTAGCTAATGGACGATTTCAATGCAGACGACAACTGTAAGGGAGGGGGTTGGTGGAGAGCAAGATTTAAAAGAGAGGGCACAAATTGTTCAAGCCATGGCACTTACATTAGGCTTACGGCTCGTTGACCAGGCCAATGCGCCCTGGCTCATGCTACTCTATTTCCAGACTAATTTCATTCAATAAACGCGCGCTTCATTGATGCAGCCTGTTGGCATATGAAGATGGGCGGGGGTTGGTGCGGAGGCGGTTCGCTCTTTGGTCTGCTATGGCCTGGTCCATGCTCTCTGTACCCCCCGGCTAATTTCTATAGTCAGCACTTGTATGTTTGCCTTTTGACCGATGACAGCTAACTTGGAATTTAATTTATTTAGTTGCCATTTTAATTGACGAGGCCAGTTCATTCTTATTTCTTAATATCACTTTAGATTCTTTTGCCAGATTTGTGATTTGGCTTTGATTGGCGGCAGTCACTTCGCTTAATTGAGTATTATAGTCATGTCGCCTTTCAATTCACGCTCAAAATGTGATGGAAGTCTTTAAAATGATTATTTTCGAATACAGTTTCAATAAAAGAAAAGTTTCTTATAGCAATGTTACTTAAACGAGCAAATATACTAATAATATCTTCACATCTCAAAAGAAATGTTACTCTCTTGAACTTGAAAAATTTTGGAAAAAATCTTGAAAATAAATAATAATACTTGATAATTAATAAAAAAAATAACAAATTATATTATTTTGTTTATTTAATAGATCGATTTTTATCAGATTAGCAGAAACTTATATTTCTTGAGACCTTTGAATCGGAAATAAACATATCCTATTAGTGTACTACTTATGAGCTTATACCACATTCTCGATTTATACACATTTATTAAATATTTGTGCATGGAACCTTTGCCAACATTTTGATATGACGGGTGTTCATTTGTAACATTTGAAACATTTACAATGTACTCCGGTTCGTTGCTGACTTATTTATGTGGCTGACCATCATATTTTATGTTATTATATATTGAACATGTACTTATGTTGCATAACATGCGGTGTGTGGGTGATGTGTGGACTGTGTCGGGCCAGTCGCGCAACAGTCACATAATGATAAATCATCCCAGGGCATCGGAGCTGCTGTCATAAACAAAAATATTTGATTGAAATTACGTGGGCAGCTCCTGGAACTGCTCTGTCAGTTCACCTGACACAGCGGCCTTTTTCGCAAATTAAAGTTTTCCACTCTCTGCCGAAATAACGCATTTCACACAAGTGAAATCAACTTTTCTTGTGTGTAGCCCAAAACCAATTGAGAATAAGAAGTTATTGTTTTTGTCAGCCTGTCCGATCATATACAACAAATTATGAAAGCAATATTGGTTAAATATTGATTTTCCCACTCATTAAGTATAAACCACATCTAAGTCAAGAAAGTTGTGAAGTTTAGCTGGAATTAGACGACTGAAGCGAAGATGGCTGCGAAAATCCTCGGACTTGCAGCTATTAATCGAAAAGAATTTTTATTATCTGCTAATAATACAGAGGTTGAAATTTCAACTCAGTTGTAAAGAAACTGGTTGAATTTGGTCCGATTTTGGTCCGATAAGTAAATGAATTGAAATAAAATATTTGTCTCTTGATTTATTTAGAAATCTTCACAGAGATTTTTATGCTATCGGTCGGCATTGGTAGGGTGGTGGCTGGTTGGGTGCTATTGTAAGCACATTACAGATCTTTTGTGAGTGTATCCTTTGCGTTTGTTATTAAATAAATTGACTGACACATACACACACACACGTACACACAAATACACACACAGACACACAAACACAAGCACGCACGCACATGTGCACGTAGGACGTCAGAGCTGAGAGTCGTGTCGAGACCTGACAGAGTCGTAGGTAGTTCATCATGTCATGAAAATTGTATGGAAATTTAATTGAAAACATAAGCCAAGGATAACAGGCCAAAAAGGACAGGCAATCACACTCACATACATCAGCACACACATGAGCCATATCAAAATGGCGGCTATACACACACACACACACTCGTCCACATACAGATAGAGCTTAACAACTATGGCCGCCGTCTGCCTCCCAGCTGACTTCTCTGCTTATAGTGGCTGACGCGCAGGAAGTGTACGAAATGATATAAATAAATAAACAAACTACAAGATAAAGCTATTTGCAATTTGATTGTCAATTTTCATGAGGCTGGCAGCAGTCAGGATTGCCAGGACATTTCCGCCGCAAAACGAAACTTTTCCTTTTTCTTTTTTTGTTTTGTTGGTTTTGGTTGTTGTTTTTATTGTGCCATCTGTCAGTGGTTTAGTCATTTACTCATTGATGCAGTCAATCAAATTTCATGAGTGATTTTTGTTACACTAAACTTTTGCCGGCTTTGGCTGCCATCTTAACTGTCAATTCTCATTTACATTTTGCACTTGATTGCCCCAAAATGGCATTTCGTGTTCAGATGTTTGTCTTTCCCCGTGACATATGTCAGAATTGTTCCCAGAGTTTACCATCCTGGGTTTTCCACAGACCACCACATCAAAAAGTTTAATTGAGTAGTTCAGTTATGAAGTCCACAACAACAATTTTGTAGTTTCAAATGCTTGCCAACAATTTTCCACACAATTAAAAACTGGCGTCAAATTATGGCGCACTTAATCCCACCAAACCCACTGCACCCACCAAACTGGGGCAATTTCAAAAGTGCCCTGCAAAAAAAACCTAATTAAAAAGCGCTTAATGCTAAAAACTCAGCGCTCTGGGCGTGTGCTAATTTCATAATCCAAATAAAGTTTCAATTAATTTGGCTAGCGCACCATTTCAATTTTTTTTACTTTCTCTTTTTTTGTTAGCATGAAAATGAAAGAAATTTTGTAGCTACCAAAAGCTTTCAAAAACGTTCAGCTTCAATGGTTGCGTAATTATGATTTGAGTTGAGTTCAGTTAAGCAGCCACGGTGGTGGTTCAAATTTCTGTGTGTTGCCCACCCAAGTGCTAAGCGTGCGGTTGGAAAAAATGGCGTCCAGTAGAATGGGGGAAATAGCTAATGAAATGAAAATTGTTGAAAAATAATTATATATGAGTTCAAGACGTGCTGTTCGCAAATAATTCAAATTCGAATCGCCATTCAATATCAAGGCTTGTTCTTGAGATAATTAACGCTTGGCATATAGGCTTTGAGTCGGAATAATTCCATTAATACAGAGAAGAATATACACATTCCATGTACAATCAAAGCTTAATCATAAGGGGATCTGCTAGTATAAGAAAATAAAGAAGTTTGCCTGATTTGTTGCATCTGGGGTCGCCCACATTAATTATATAGATCGTTTTGTTCACCAAGTCTAGAGTCGAAAAATTCGAAAATTAAATTAACAATATTTTCGCTATCAGCTAATGGTATCAACATCAAATTTCATATTTTTCTTTATAATGCTAACAGACCATTTCGCAGTCGATACGAAGAACTGCTATATTCAAAACTTTTCTGGATGCTCTTCTCGTTAGGAATAAAAACACATTGATAAAATGGGATTAACTGTGTGTTGGAAAAGTCATTATCTGCAACATTTTCTTGTGACCCCCCTTCTCTTAAGACAAAACAATTTGAGTATTCTCACAATAGCTGCACAATTAACCGCTATTTCGCTGTCTTTCACTCTCTCAACACCAATGTGCACTAAAAGGTATTTGAAATTTTAATACGCCCATAAATGTCGCAGAAGCGGGAAAGTACCAAACAAATGATGACCCTTTCAGCTCACCAATTGCCAACTCATCTGGCGTGGCATTAACCCTATGACATCGACACACAAAAACCAGAGCAGACTGAGCCGCAAAAAATGTTTGGCAGCAAAAATTATAAACCACTCGAGCATATTTTGCAAGTCCCCAAAACACCAGAGACTCCAACCACGCATCCTTCATGTGGATGGCCAAACTTTATTTTTTTTCCGTTGCTTTCCCTTTGTGATTGTTGTTGTTGTTGTTGTTATACGCTTACCATTTTTCATGAGCGGCCGAAAAAAGTTAAAACGGAAATGCGACCATACAAGCGGATATGAGACGGGTGGGGCAATACATATAGATGCGATATATAACCGAGAGACCGCGTCGCGTCAACCTATAAATAAAAGAAATGCTCCCCGAAATCCCCAATGCCCGCCATGGAGTATGCAACATTTGTAACTGCGTGGACAGTGCCTGGATGTGGACGATGGATTGGATTCCCCTTTAGGAAGTTTTTGCTTTTCCTTTTTTCTTTCTTGCTGCATGTTTGGGTTATTAACAGGCGACTAGAAGCAAATATATGAGCTTTTTGGCTGGCAGTCAAAGCGCAGCCAGCCACCGGAAGCAGGCAAAATTATTTTTAAACGGCTTGATGTCTGACAAAGAAAGGGAGAGAGAGAGAAAGGACGAGAGAGCGAGAGAGAGAGAATGAAAGAGCGAGAGAGAAAGAGAGAGAGAGAGAACGAGAGAGAATGAGAGAGAGAGAGAGAGCAAGAGCGAGGGAGTTTGAGTGTGTGTATGTGTGAGCGCTTGCAGCCCGAGGAATGTTACGACATAATGTGAAACAAAAGCTCTGACAAAACGTCAGTCATCAGGCTATGACTATGAAAGGGGGAATGCGCTTTAAATGTCAGCCATTTATTAAGCCCGGCCACATCAGCAGTAGACGGACAAATGGCAAACGGCAACCGGCAGCAGCCGTCAGAGTCGATTGCACGAGTCACTCAGACGGTCAGTGTTGAATGCGCAGATAGTCCAGACAGTTGGTCCGGCAAACCCTTGCGGTCTGCCGCATAATATAAGTTTATTGTATCAATTCTGGGCGGGCATTGCCTTTAATCTTCAAGAAAATAGCAACTGACTGACCTTTAATGTTTTATGTTTTGCATAACTGCGTAGGCTTTGATCGGAGCATATCGAGAAATATCACGGAATCGTACGGGTTTGGATTAAACCAATTGCCATAGCTGCCGCTGGCGAGCAATCTCACTGACCCCATTCTCATTAGATGCCTGAAGATGTTATTGTGATTGTGGAGAGCATAAAGCCAGTTTTAATGAATTTGCAAAACAGGTAACTTTCAAGAATTTTGTAATGCTTCTTGTTTTGACACCCTGAATGTTTTCAGCGAAATATATTTATTGCAAAAATTCGAGCCTTTGAATCAATTTGAAAGTTTTTTAAGTTTTTAACTCAACGGCTTATATTTAAAAGCCAAAAAATTTTGCTGAGCCCGTCGCTCTTACCGATGCCAGATTCCAGGCGCCCACCACGACTTTCATCGCAACCTCTCAGCACCACCTCCCGTTACTTAGCTAGAATACGCAAAAATTCAAACATTAAAAGTCCATTACCATTGCATGCTTTGAAGCAACGCGAGACGTCGACATTTTTTGAATTATACATTTATTTGAGATTTTGGGCACGGTGTTGAGAGGATAAGCACTACCATATGGAAGCCAACACCGAGTTTAACTGCTCACCAGGTTGTTGTGGGGGTAGTTGAAATATAACGTATACGCCATGTATATGCACCCGGATGTATTTAATTTTTGTTGCCCAACAAACGAAAATAGAGCTATATTGGCGCCTCTGACATCCGGTATGCTAGAATTTTACTATAGTATATATATATATAGTATATTCAGTTTATATGGACTGTCAGCCAATGCCAACAAAATGGCAACAAACTGAACGCAAAATTGTGGCGCGCAGCTATATTAATTGTTTGGCAAGTTTTAACTCATGCCTATTCCATTTGCCTGGCCATTTTGATCAATGAAATTTCGTTGCAGTTTTGCTTTACGCTCAAATTCAATGAACGAATATTCTCGACTCTTCTGCATTCTTTTCTGTTAGCCGCACTTATGGTCAAATTAGCTGCAAAACTCGGGATACCAAACAAATATTTGCTGCAATATTGATTTAACTCAGTTTTTGCCATAAACTTAATTCAATGGAAGTGAATTTAATTAAAAGTATGTTTTCCGTTTTTTGCATGATGCTTCAATTTAAATACCCGAAATCCGTTAAACATTTTTGGAGTTTGGGCAGTGTACGACCTTTCCATAATAGATGCAAATAAGTTCAAGGACGGATTGGGGTAGCAACGGAACAAATTTCATTATATCTGTTCCACATTATAAAGTAATTTAAAAAGTTTCATACTAAAAAAACTATCTGCTGATTAACGGAATAAGATCGGACAGTACACTTCCCGTTATAGCTTTGCACTTGTTGTAATTAATTACATTTGACGCAATCAATTCAACCTCACTAAGTTTCACTCGAGATTTTTATTTGTGGAGTGCAATAAATTGGCAATAAGTTCGAGCACTTTTCGGTTTTCTTCTAAACACATATGCTTTTATTGGAGAGCAGGCATTCGTTCTTATGCCTAACATATCAAGTTCTAACATACGTTGTTCAGATCCCCTCAGAACCCCTTTAGGGTCATGATAAAGACAGTCACATGTTCAACGCCACTTAAAGCCAGTCGACTGGCCTTTAATGCATGTGCTGAAATTAGTACACATTTAAAATGTTCGCTGGAAAGCAACAAAAGTAACAACAACAACAAAAACAACAAAGGGACAATTTGCGTGGGCGACCCGACGCTGATTATGATGACGACCTGGGCACATTAATGCTGATGATGTTGCCGCTAAGTAGCACTCCCAGATCCCATTCCTGCTGGTAAAACCCGCTGTGGGTAAACAAATGTGGCTTCAACTGCAAACGTTGGCAGAGAGAGGCGAGTGGGGGGAAGAGAGAGAGAGAGAGAGAGAGAGAAAGAGGGTAAGAGAAAGAGTTTTGTGTTGCGACCAAAAAAAAATAAGTCTTAGTGGTTGCCAGGATAGCTACAGCTCTGAAAATTAAGTCGCGCTTACTTTCTCTCTCTCTCTCTCTCTGTATCGCGCCGCCACTGGCCTTCTCATGCCATCCCGCTCTCTTGGCTTTGCAATTAAATATGCACATTCTCATTAAAAGTTTGCGCCATTAATAAACGCCAACAGGGATGTAATTTAATACGGTTAAAAAGTACGACACGTGGAACCCAGAAAGCAAGACATGCAGACTGCCAGGTTGAAAGAGAAGATTGGAGTTGGAGATGAAGGCGCCCAAAAGTGGGTGGGTCCTCCGCCAGCCGTCACCTACACACACACATACTCACATACACACACACTGCATTACATTAAACATGCAGCCCTTGGAGAGTTTCCTTAACGCTCCAAACAAAGCTCATAAAATTTGCAAATGTAAATAATTTTCTTAACGAAATTTTCACGTTGCTCGCTTTGCTACTTTGGCAAAGACCACATTAAAGCTTCGTCAGGACACAGCGCAAATTTGTCAACTGACAGGACCAGTCTCGGCAATACACATATGGCTAGTGCTAAGATGCATCTACTCAACTACTTCCTCCCACACATGCATAAATAATAAATAATTGAAAATGTCACACGAGAATTGTTCGCTTCGTGTGAACTCTGGCAGCCAACAATTTGGCCTTAATATTAGAACAGACCAGGCAAAGACTTTAGCTTTTGTATATTTATCTAGCTAACGGGCATATTAGCTTTGTCGATTCATTCGCTAGTCATGCAAAAAATATGTGTTCAAAAAAATATGCTAATAGTGAATTTTAATAAAAGATTTATAAAGGGACAGTTTCTGCGGACATTTTAACGTTTTCTTCACTGAATTTAACCAACTTGAGTGCAGTATTAAGATTTTAATTGTTTTTTAATTTTTCTTTTATTTTTGGATTGGATTTCTTTACCAGACAATTTAGCGTTTTCTGTAATTACTGTTTAATACTTTAGGTCTTCGTAAGTTTAACCTACTTAGGTATAAATAGTCATTGCTAATAGCTTTGGTTAACACAAGCGGCTGGTGTGAGCAATTAATATATATCAATTATATTAGGTAAGGGTATTTAATAGTTAATAAAGCGAGTTTTGCTTCCGTCTAAGTAGTTTCTTGGAGAAACACATTAATTGCGTACAACTAGGCGCTGTGGTAAAACGTTGACAGCTCGCAGTCTTGGCTGGCGTTGTCTTGGGCCAATTCCGGCGGGAAATTAAAGTAAGAGTTTACGCTTTTTTAGCCGCAAAACACACACACACACACACACACGCACCTCGGCCACGCACACAACAAGTTTGTTGTGGCGGAAAGGAGGAGCGTGAGGCGGTTGCGGGGAGGCGTTGCAGAGAAGGGCACATGAAATTGTTGCTCATTATGTATTTATGTCAATTTCTGGGTCGCTCTTTCGGATTGCGTGAGCATTTTTGTGTGAGTGTGTATGTGTTTGGCAGGCCGCAATGACATGTAAAACCTTTTTGGGCCTACAGTCGGTTTCTTACTCACATCCACCTGGCCAACATTTAATGACTTTGACTTGCTCTCTTTTGGGACGCATTTAGCGTGTAAATTTCGCTGTACATTTTCGCCGTTACATTTTTACTCCTTCAGCACTCGTAAAGGTGTGTGCGTGTGTGCATATTTCAGTTATTTTTATTTCAGCGTTACTTTTTACTCACACACACACACACACTCACAGATACAGATACAGATACACATATGTGCAAGCACATATATGAACATGTTTTCCTGTCGGTTTTTATATGCTCGTGTATTTTGGCTTTCGATGGGGACCTTTATGGTGCTGCAGCGTTAAAGTTTTTGTGAGTACTACGTATTGTAAAGGGATTTGCTTTGTGACTGACTCGCTAACGCTGATGACTCGGGCGCATGATGAAAATACATTTATACGGTTATCGTACATGGCATAAATCATAAAATGCCAAAAATGAGTACAGCTCATTTCGGAAAGAGCTAACCAGAAACTCAAAAGATGGGGAAACATATTCAAACCATAGTGGTTTCCTGGTGATGTAAGAGCTCACGATATTCTTGCATATGCGAAATTGAAGAATATTGAGTAAGACAAAGCCTTTTCATATATTTTAACTCTATATTAATTAATCAAGCTTATTAAATTAGTATCTGAAAAATTAAATGAGGGTGCATTTAAATGGAGGCCTAAAGTTAAATTATCTTCTTCAATAATAATCCATTGTGTAATTGCTTTATCACACTTCAAAAAATATAAATGTAATTAATTGCATATTTAATATTGAAATAGGTTATATGAGCTTAACATGTTAACATATCTACCAGTATTAGTTAAGTGGTATACAAATGTATAAATCTAATGTATTCATTTTGCATTTGTCGCAAGCATTTATTGGTCAAATATGATATTAGTTTCGTAACCTTATTTGAACTTATTATTATTGCAATGATGTTAAATCTCCAATTTCAATCCAATAGAGTTTACCAACTCTTCTCATCCTAACCCATATATGTGGACCCTCTCACATACTTGTGTATAACTACGTACTTAACTTTCAGTTCTCGCACACACACAGAGAATTTATCTGTCCTTGATAATATGCGTGCTGGGTATTGTTGTTTCGCATGCATTAACTAAACTCATTGCTGGCAGCCTGATAAATAATTGAAAAGAAAGCCAAAACTAAGCACATGGCTGGCTAAACTTTGGCTCTTGCAATCTTGAGTCTTTGACTTAGGAACTACCTGTCAAACGGATCCGGAAGATGCCACTGAGACAACGCATGAGTTTGTCTGTTTCTAAAATAAATTTACTTGCATGCCAGAAACACACAACACCCACACACATACTTCCATACACCCACACACACGCACACACTCAGTCGGGTGCACTCTGCTAACTAAATTTTGCGCTGCGTACGCGACTCACTGGAGTGCAAAAGGCATTGGACTGACTTGGACTGACTTATGGCAAGATAAGCAGCCGAGTATGAGTTACAGGTTAATTTATTATTGAAACCAATGTTGGCAGTCCAATGGAGTTGGAGTTGAGATTGCGATTGGGGTTGATATTGGGGCGGGGGTCGCACACTGTGTCTTTGCAGGTGCCATGCTGACGTCGCCGCTTTGGTGAATTGTTGACTGGGGCCTCTCGCTGGCTGGTAGGCTGAGCCTGAGGCGCAAATTATGAAATCCAACTTGACAAATGTCAGTGACATTAATTAAACGCTATGATATAGCAAACGCAGCTCGGCAGCTTACCATGCTGGCTGCTATGCACTGCGAAAGGATTAGCCTCTTTAAGGGATTTAAGCGAAATTTGTGAACTTAATTATCTTGTATTTGTAAGCCGATTTCTCTGACAAGTCAGCTGCGGAGCCAAATTTCGCAGCTTGTCCGAAATTCAATTGAATTTAACTTACAGGAGCCTTGCAAATCAGTTTTTGCTCCATACAGCCTCTGATATATTTTTTAAGGCAGCGATGCCTTAAATTTCATGCCAACCACTTTTAAAGCAGCCTGCGTTGTCCGATCGTTTTTATTTATTTTTTTTTGTTGTTTTTTTTCCTTGCTTTTTACGCACACTTTGCCAACTTCCGCTTCCGGCGGGAAGCAAAGCAAAGCAATGCAAACACAGCCCACTCTCGACTTCTTCCCTTCTGCCGCTCATTTTCTGGCCGCTTTTTGTTTTTACTGGCATAAAAATCATTAAACTGATTTATATTCCGTTTGATTCCCTCGTTTTCCTCGACTTCGCGTCATGTGTGCCTGTCGCTGAATTTTTCCTGCTCTTTTCTCTCCTTCCTTTGTATCCTACGCGATAGTCCTCTTGTGGCATATTAGCTAAATTTTCATAATTCACTTGTTAAATGAATATTTATCTTCGTGCAAAAAGTTGATCATAATTGGGATCTAATTGGTTGTAAGACTCGTTCCCTTTTTTTTCAAATACAATTAAGTACATTTGAAGTATCTGCAAAACGCTTACTAATTTAATTTATATTATTTTTATTCTTATGTTTTATTTTATATTTTCAATATGGTATCTCGACGTCGCGCATTCATTTTTGTTTCCTATTTCTTGTTTCTCCTTGTTCCGACGACTGAACTTGAGTTCAAGTTTGATAAAAGGGTCGCCTGACAGACCTTGCCCATGCCCAGTTGCAGACCCATACGAAATTCGATAATTCAAGTCAATTTCGCATGTGTCGGGGTCGCTCAAGGGTTAAGTGATTTCTTTTGTTTTTCTTTTTTTTTTTTGTTCATCTGCTCTTATGCCATGCATTTAGTCAACTGTAAAATAAAGTCGTATAAATAAGCGCACCAAGCAGCAAGCACATGAAAAATTTAAAGTTTCTCCGAACAAATAATTTAAATATTCAACTATTGATTTTAATCAGAAATAAGCACAATCTCTCTCTCTCACTTGTTCTCCCTTTATCACTTTCAGTGTTGGGTAATGCGCTGCAGGCTGTGACCAATATCAAAAAATGTTGACCCAAAATGTTTGCACAGTTGTTGCCTTCAGTTTGGTTACCCAAAAAACCAGCGCAATCGACCACCTCCGCCCGTCTCCCTATCTGGTCGTCTTCCCCCTGCTGGCAAGCCGGCCACCTTGAAAGGGTTGTCGTTACTGAAATTCAATTCAATTTCGTTGAAATGTTTTATTACATGCATTTTGTTGTTGATGTTGTTGTTTTGCTTCTGCCTGATTTTAATGTAATTGCCAGTAATACCAATGGCCTAACAAGTTTTTGTTGTTATCGTTGTTGTTGCTGACTGCTTTTTGTTTTTGTTATTGGCGGGTATGCCTAATGTTTGTATGATAATTTCTCGTATCCCATTTATACTTATATCAAATTGAATTCTAATTTTAAATTAATTTTAATATGTTTTGGGGGCAATAGATATCGATATCAATTCGTATAAGCGGTAAAAAAGCTGTGGAATAAATGGGGTGATAGCAAAAATGTGAATGAACTTAAATATATTTTTGCTAGTCTGCCACATGTTAGAGTCTAAAAGTTAAGTGTGCGTTAGTTTAATTTAGCGTGGCTGATAAAATGTTCGTAAATTGAATGTACCTTGATATGAAATACCAGTATTAAATACATTTAAATAAATACAATATAATAAATAAATAAATTATATATTTATTTTTAAAGGCATCTGGTTTTTTACTTAATCGCAAATGATCTGACAATTGATTTCGGTCTACATCTATATCAATTTTATCTTCATATTTTAAGTTATAGTCTTATTACTATGTTACTAACAGCTTGTTATCTACATTACACGTGACCTGTCACAAGTGCAAGAAGCTTAATATTCTTAAATGTATTTTAAAAAAATTGCAAGCGTACTAAATCTTTGTGTAGCTGTAAATCTGTGTGAGAATTACATTTTTCAATGTCTAACTGAGACTTTTGCGAGGAAGCGCTTCATTAGAATGAAACTCAAGAATACGTTATATATAAGAATAAAACGCTTTAAGTTCCACCAGTTGGAACCTTAACACTCAAGTCAGTTCAAACTCCTTCATACCATTTGGGCAACGAACCTCCAGTTAAGCATGCTCCTCCTGTCAACATAACTATCCTATTAATTTGTCACTTGACATCACCAGAAATGCAATTAATGTATGAATGCTTTTTAGATGTTTTCATATTCTAAAGAAGATATAATGGTTTTTAGGAAAAGTATGTAGTAGGCAGAAGAAAGCATCTATGACCCCATAAACTATATGTTGGGTTTTGCGGTTAGACTAAGAAGAACTTTTATTCACTGCATTCTAAGTTGGGGTATCGAGCGCAGTATCGATATCCCTGTTATAAACATTGGTATTTGGAATTTTGTATTGATCTTTTACATATTTTTAACAGTATATATATATTCTTTATCAGGATGAACTGCAGAGTCGACTAAGCCATGCCCGTAAGAAAAGGATCTACTAAAAGAGCCACAGACTGCAAATTTACCACCATATTTAATATATTTTATCAATAACTCTTCCCTTTTCGAAAATATCGATACATATTGATTTCCGATAACAATAAAAGTTAAAAGAACCTTAAAGGTGTAGTTTTTTAATTAATATACAATATACGTTTGATCATTTCATTATTTAATTTATACAGATGGGTTCAGGGTATCTCCTAGTAGAACTCTCGACTAGACCATTAATTTTTGATTCAAAGGTGCCCTTAAAGCCTTATGTTGTGCATGTAGAAAATATAATGTATGTACAATGTATGAATTTACAATATTTTCGTTGAGCACTTTCACATCTTCCGGTTCAAGCGGCCATGATGGTAATCAAGCTTTTTGATAATTGTTCTTGATGTTGTATGAAAAATGTGAGGGGGTAGACCAAGGGGCACGCTGTCGCACACGCGCAACTCATGTCATAGAAGTGCCAACGTACTGATTTATTTATATAACTATGCCTATCTTATCAATTTGATTGTAATTGGTAACTACAACGCGCATTGCGTCGAAAATAGATTCAACAAGAAAACCCAACCAATAAAATTTCTGCAAGGAACTAATAAAATCGAAAAAATTATCTTATGAATTCAAACTGTAGTTTCTAAACATATATATATTTTCTAAATATATATTATTATAATTTCTGTACATTTGTTAAATAAAACAAAAAATGATTCACTTGATATATGCCCCAGAACAAATAGAATACAAAGTATTTGCAAATTTGCTGAAGAAAGAATAGCTACCTTGGATACACCAAAAATTATATAAATAACTAGACCGAAATACACCTTCCATTATTTTGAAGCTTAAGGCTTTAATAGTTGTTAGCTAACTTTGAGATAAGCCCGTTGTGCATTATTTTAAATATTCTTTTGAGTAAATTTCCGTTCCAAAGATTTGTGTCAGTGTGGGAGTAAAAATTTATTTAATAAAGCAATCGAAAATTCTTTTGATAAATTAATGTCACCAAGCGCTGACCACAAGAACAAACACACACACATATATATATATATATATATATATATATGTATATAAATATATACAATTCTTTTTCTTAACATTCGTATATATATATATGTTCACACATATATACAATTCTTTTTCTTAACATTCGTGCCTTTATCGATACTGTTGGTGGTTATTTTCTGTGTCTGCATTTCGCGACGAAGAAAGCGTTCAGTTTGTAAAAACGTCGATAGCGAACAATTAAATTAATTGAAGAAAAAAAGAGAAGTCCTCGCTTAATAGCGGCAAGTGGCTAATAGGCAACATATTAAAAAGCAGCAATCAATAATTATATCGAAATACACTATACGATCAGATATATAGTAACGATAGACTCGACGATAAGGCACCCGAAAACAATATTCTTTTCCTCCAGATGTTTATCGGCCCACTGGCGCTATCATATAAAAGCAGGTGCCACTGACGACCATGTCATTTGTGTAAAGAGCTTTGTGCCAAATCTTCTGATAGCCCAAGCGAACACACATTAGGAATAGTTTTTTCCACTCTCAGTCCATTGAAAATGAGAGCTCATTACGGTATGGAAAGGCCAACAACTTTAGCATCAGCAACGATTTAACCGTTTACCGTTCTATACTCTTACAGTCCTTGCCTGCCTGACTCTTCTGGTGGCCACCACCAGTGCTGCCAACATAAGACCTTCGGTTGGAGCAGTGAACAACCAGCTGTACCACCGCTTTGTCTGCTTAAACAAGTTCAACGGATTCCGCAGTCTGGTTCCCGGCAGTTGCTCTAAGTACTACGAGTGCCAGAATGGTGTCGCAGTGGAGACCGCCTGCTCACGTTACTATGACCCCAAGGTCCAGGATTGTGTCAACTACAACACCGGATGCGTTGAGACCATGCAAACAGCAGCAATCGGTGGAGGTTCTGCTACTGCCGCGCAGCCATGTGCAGAGCCAATAACCACCACTTGTACGCCACCCGTGACCATTCCTTGTGCACCAACAACACCTCAAACAACACCTCAAACAACACCTTCTACAACTACTACCTGCACAACACCAACAACTACCACCTGCACAACAACAAAAACGACAACAACGTCAACAACAACAGCGACAACAAAAACGACAACACCAAAAACAACTACATGCACAACACCCACAACGACAACAACAACGACAACAAAAACAACAACGACAACAAAAACAACAACGACGAGACCAACAACAACTACTACCTGCACAACACCAACAACGACAACAACAACAAAAACAACGACAACACCAACAACAACTACTACTTGCACAACACCAACAACGAGAACAACAACAACATCAACTACTACCTGTACAACACCAACAACGACAACAACAACGACCACAACAACGACAACAACAACGACAACAACAACGACCACAACAACGACAACAACTACAACCTGCACAACACCAACAACGACAACAACAACAACAACGACAACAAAAACAACAACGACAACAAAAACAACAACGACAAGACCAACAACAACTACTACCTGCACAACACCAACAACGACAACAACAACGACAACGACAACAACAACGACAACGACGACAACGACAACGACAACGACAACAACAACTACTACCTGCACAACACCAACAACGACAACGACGACAACGACAACAACAACTACTACCTGCACAACACCAACAACGACAAAAACAACAACAACGTCAACAACAACAACGACGACAAAAACGACGACAAAAACGACAACAACAACGACAACACCAAAAACTACTACATGCACAACACCCACAACGACCACAACAACGACAACAACTACAACCTGCACAACACCAACAACGACAACAACGACAACAACAACAACAACAACGACAACAACAACGACAACAACAACGACAACAACAACGACAACAACGACGACAACTACTACCTGCACAACACCAACAACGACAACAACAACGACAACAACAACAACAACGACAACAACAACGAGAACGACGACAACGACAACGACAACAACAACTACTACCTGCACAACACCAACAACGACAAAAACAACAACAACAACAACGACAACAAAAACGACAACACCAACAACTACTACATGCACAACACCAACAACGACAACAACAACAAAAACAACGACAACACCAACAACAACTACTACCTGCACAACACCAACAACGAGAACAACAACAACAACGACAACAACAACAACAACACCAACAACAACCACCTGTACAACACCAACAACGACAACAACAACGACAACAACAACAACAACGACAACGACAACAACAACGACAACGACAACAACAACTACTACCTGCACAACACCAACAACGACAAAAACAACAACAACGTCAACAACAACAACGACAACAAAAACGACAACACCAACAACTACTACATGCACAACGCCAACAACAACGACAACAACAACAACAACTACTACCTGCACAACACCAACAACGACAACAACAACAACAACGACAACAACGACAACAACAACAACAACTACTACCTGCACAACACCAACAACGACAACAACAACGACCACAACAACGACAACAACAACGACAACAACAACGACCACAACAACGACAACAACTACAACCTGCACAACACCAACAACGACAACAACAACAACGACAACAACAACGACAACAACAACAACGACGACAACAACTACTACCTGCACAACACCAGCAACGACAACAACTACTACTACAACGACAACAACTACAACCTGCACAACACCAACAACGACAAAAACAACGACAACAACAACAACAACAAAAACAACAACTACTACTACTACTACCTGCACAACACCAACAACGACTACAACTACTACTACAACAACAACTACAACCTGCACAACACCAACAACGACAAAAACAACGACGACAACAACAACAACAAAAACAACAACTACTACTACTACTACCTGCACAACACCAACAACTACTACCTGCACAACACCAACAACTACCACCTGCACAACACCAACAACGACAACAACAACGACAACAAAAACAACAACAACTACTACCTGCACAACACCAAAAACAACTACCTGCACAACACCAACTACTACCACCTGCACAACACCAAAAACTACCACCTGTACAACACCAAAAACTACCACCTGTACAACACCAACAACTACCACCTGCACAACAACAACTACCTGCACAACACCATTAACTACCGCATGCGCTGTAGAAACAACAACTGTATGCGGTGTACCAGTAACCACCGCATGCCCTTCAGCAGCTGGCGCTAAGGTAGGACAGACATCGATTCATGTGAGGCCCTCCTTCAGACCGTTACCCGAGGTGCTCGCACAAACAATGCAAATGGCTCATTCGTCAACTAAGGAATTGAACATGGAACTCTATACGAGCTATGTGTGCCGTAATAAGCCCGACGGATTCATGCTGGCCTCCCTAACCAGTTGCAGTGACTACTATATCTGCCGGTACGGCAAGCCCCTTCAAGTTAGCTGCGGCAACAAGTACTTCAACGCGCTGAAGGGTATCTGCGACCTCCCCGAGAACACACGCTGCGTGCAGCCGAAGGTTTAGATTTTCACTCAATGACACTATTCGCAGCATAAGAGCGACTTATTCACCAAATGACGAATTTTAATACTATAATATAATGCACATGACTTGTGCTTATAGATTTAAAGTAATACCAATGCAAATGCTAATACAGGCCTTAAATATTTCAAATGAGTTTGTGTTTTTACTTAATCTGGGTATATAATATTAGATTTTAGGATTAAGTCATAAGTCGGAGTTAAAACGTGACCGGATCGGAAAAACTTTTTTGATTACAAAGTTTTACGGATCAAACTCAATAGTTATGCGTTTTATTATGCTCCTTATAGTAGAGCAAAATGTTAAGCATTTCGGTGGGATTTTTAAATTTATAATAAAATTTGGGGGTCGTCAGATTGACTCCGGCTTGAAAATATGTGAAAACTTTTAAAATCCCAAATCTCCCAATCGGAAAACTTATGCACAGTTTGCTTTCATTAGGCGTATTTTTTTGGTGACAATTCCAAACTAATTTATTACCAATTAAGTTATCTACTCTTATACTTAATGCTAAAAATAGACCTTTCAAAGTTATATTAATTTTTTCATTTGAAAACTTCACAAATAGATTTATATTTTGTAAAAGTTGTGACACTCAGTTACAAATTGATTTGGTAGCCACATACGCAATGCTTTTAATACAACTACTATGGTCATTATTCGACTTTGACAAAGTTATGAATATATGAATTTCAAAAAGTAGAAAACCGAGAAATTCGTAATTTCTTTGCGGCTTTTATTAACATCATAGATGTGTTTTTCGTACATTCTCACGCTTCGCAGCACATAAACTCCATTCCTATCAAAGTGCCATTAAAGCCAAGCGCTCTCTTAGTTGGGTTTTTATCGACATTGTTGGTGGTTAATGCAATATGAATGTAAATGTTGTGTCAGTAATGTGTGGAATGAATACGTGTCTGCATTTCGCTACGAAGAAATTGCCAAGTTCAACTTGTGAAGATTTCAAGTACGAACAATTAAATTAATTGAAGAAAAAAAGAGAAGTCATCGCTTAGTAACAGCAGGTGATATCGATAAGATATGATGTATTTGCCCAATAGACAACATGTCAAAAAATAGAAAACACACATCGAACAGCATCCCGAGCAGCAGTCAATGTCACGGTAATATCAAAAAACATCTCACTATCAGACATATAGTACCGATAGACAAGCCGATAAGGCCCCGAAAAACAAGATTCCTGTCGTCCAGATGCTTATCAGCCCACTGGCGCTATCATATAAAAGCAGGTGCCACTGACGACCATGTCATTTGTGTAAAGAGCTTTGTGCCAAATCTTCTGATAGCCCAAGCGAACACACATTAGGAATAGTTTTTTCCACTCTCAGTCCATTGAAAATGAGAGCTCATTACGGTATGGAAAGGCCAACGACTTTAGCATCAGCAACGATTTTACCGTTTACCGTTCTATACTCTTACAGTCCTTGCCTGCCTGACTCTTCTGGTGGCCACAACCAGTGCTGCCAATATAAGACCTTCTGTTGGAGCAGTGAACAACCAGCTGTACCGCCGCTTTGTCTGCTTAAACAAGTTCAACGGATTCCGCGGTCTGGTTCCCGGCAGTTGCTCTAAGTACTACGAGTGCCAGAATGGTGTCGCAGTGGAGACCGCCTGCTCACGTTACTATGACCCCAAGGTCCAGGATTGTGTCAACTACAACACTGGATGCGTTGAGATAATGCAAACAGCCGCAATCGGTGGAGGTTCTGCTACTGCCGCGCAGCCATGTGCAGAGCCAATAACCACCACTTGTACCCCACCCGTGACCACTCCTTGTGCACCAACCACAACCACCTGCATCGAACCCGTGACTACCCCGTGCGTACCAACAACACCTCAAACAACACCTTGTACAACTACTACCTGCACAACACCAACAACTACCACCTGCACAACATCAACTACTACCACCTGCACAACACCAACAACTACCACATGCACAACACCAACAACTACTACCTGCACAACACCAACAACTACCACCTGCACAACACCAACTACTACCACCTGCACAACACCAACAACTACCACATGCACAACACCAACAACTACCACCTGTACAACACCAACAACTACCACCTGCACAACACCAACAACTACCACATGCACAACACCAACAACTACCACCTGTACAACACCAACAACTACCACCTGCACAACACCAACAACTACTACCTGCACAACACCAACAACTACTACCTGCACAACACCAACAACTACTACCTGCACAACGCCAACAACTACCACCTGCACAACACCAACAACTACCACCTGCACAACACCAACTACTACCACCTGCACAACACCAACAACTACCACATGCACAACACCAACAACTACTACCTGCACAACACCAACAACTACCACCTGCACAACACCAACTACTACCACCTGCACAACACCAACAACTACCACATGCACAACACCAACAACTACTACCTGTACAACACCAACTACTACCACCTGCACAACACCAAAAACTACCACCTGTACAACACCAACAACTACCACCTGCACAACAACAACTACCTGCACAACACCATTAACTACCGCATGCGCTGTAGAAACAACAACTGTATGCGGTGTACCAGTAACCACCGCATGCCCTTCAGCAGCTGGCGCTAAGGTAGGACAGTCATCGGTTCATGTGAGGCCCTCCTTCAGACCGTTACCCGAGGTGCTCGCACAGTCAACGCAAATGGCTCCTTCTTCAACTAAGGAATTGAACATGGAACTCTATACGAGCTATGTGTGCCGTAATAAGCCCGACGGATTCATGCTGGCCTCCCTAACCAGTTGCAGTGACTACTATATCTGCCGGTACGGCAAGCCCCTTCAAGTTAGTTGCGGCAACAAGTACTTCAACGCGCTGAAGGGTATCTGCGACCTCCCCGAGAATACACGCTGCGTGCAGCCGAAGGTTTAGATTTTCACTCAATGACACTATTCGCAGCATAAGAGCGTCTTATTCACCAAATGACGAATTCTAATACTATAATATAATGCACATGACTTGTGCTTATAGATTTATAGTAATACCAATGCAAATGCTAATACAGGCCATAAATATTCCAATCAGTTTGTGTTTTTACTTAATCTGGGTATATAATATCAGATTTTAGGATTAAGTCATAAGTCGGAGTCGAAACGTGACCGGATGGGAACACCTTTTTTTTGTGACAATTTCAAATAAATTAATTACCAATTAAGTTATCTACTCTATCTCCATAGATTTATATTTTGTAAAAGTTATGACTTACAGTAACAAATCGATTTTGTACCCACTTACGCAATGCTTTTAGTACAACTACTATGGTTATGATTCGACTTTGACGAAATTATGAATATATGAACATTAAGTGTCCATATGATTAGAATTTCAAAAAGTAGAAAAACAAAAAAATTCGTAATTGTTTTGCGGCTTTTATTAACATCATAGATATGCTTTTTCGTATACTCTCGCGCTTCGCAGCACATTAACCCCATTCCTATCAAAGTACCATTATAGTCAAGCGCACTCTTAGATGGGCTTTACAAATAAAACATAAGGGAAATTTGTTCGCCAGCCAATGTGACAAAATAGCCAACAAAACTGCCCACAATATGCTTTAAGGCGTAGCGGCCAGTGTATTGCATACTATATATTAGAGGACGTTTCCAGAGCGTTCATTTCTTTTTTATTTTTATAGAGTTAGTTGCGGCCAAGGTTTGTGTATTAAGGGCTTTGTTAACGGGTTTGGCCAATGTAGGCAACACAGCCAGAAATAAAACAGCCGCTGCGCACTTTTTGGGCGATATCGCAACTTTGTGACTGCTTAACAAAATAATTAAGCCCAGAGATACATATACATACGCCACGCCTACACCATTTAGAGTCGAACGTTACTTTTATGTTAATTTTCAGACGAAAACTTTTTAGTAGCGCGAAACCGTGAAAGGGTTTTGCAGCTTAAAAATGATGGCAGAAAATAAATAACGTGACACAGCATGAAAATTGCTGGCAAATAGGCAGCTGGAGACGTTCTGGGTGCTGGTTAAGCGCAACAGGAATGCGAACAGCAAAAGGCTAAAAAGTAAAACCAAGCACACACACACACACGCCGAATACACCATGACTTTCAATTTCTTTGCAAAGTGAACGTCGACATTTTTCGCCGCCAGCCTTTACACCACGGCATATTGTTATGGGGGCGGAGGGGCTACGTTCGCTGTGTAGGGGCTTGTAAACAAGGTATTCTGCATTGCTATGGGCTTAAGCTAGCAGACACGTTAAGACTTGGATTTGTGCAAGCTTAGAGGATTCATACTCCTTTTAAAAGTTTTGGCAGATGTTAACGTATCGACAATAGATTTCTTGTACTATTAATCGGGCAGTTGCAGTTGATTTAGAACAAGCTAATTACATATTCCACTTAAGCATATGGATGATTTTATTTATTTAGTTTCGTTAGCCTTAAAGTAATACTAAAATAACATAGGTAAAACTTACTGCATAATCCTGCAAATGTAAGATATTCGTCTAAAAATTGGACGCGTATTGTTTACAAATCTGAAACGTTGATAACAAAAAATCTTTTGTGCAGCCCAATAATTTAAAAAACATTGTTATTAGCCAAGACAGTACGAGTTTTATTTAGCGCTACAATTACAGCATTCATCTGGAAAAAAAGAAAGTTTATACTTTTATTAATCAACAGCAGATACAATTGGCGTTCATTACTCCCACTATTACTCCCGCCACTACTGCTGCTGCTGTTTCTGGCTTGCACGCTGTGCGCTTTTGCAAATTTTTATCGTATACTTTGAAGCGTGGACCCCCACGGTGAAGGGCAAATTGCTGTGAGGGCAATGCGAACACCAATGTGGCATATAGCAAAGCACAATTGCTGGCACTGCGGGCGGCTTTTACCGGTGCTAAACTCTTCACCCGAAACACAGTCAAATAAACAATGAACACAAAGCACGAGAAATTTCGTAATAAAAAAATCACATACGCACACAACATAAATATGCGAAACGAATCTCGCAACTTCGCGCGCGTTTTCTTTAGCGCCTTTTATGTTGGCAACGGCAACGGCAACGGCCTCCGCAAAATGAAATCCGCTTTACCTATTGCACCTACACTCGACACGATTTCGCGCTCCAACCCCCAAAACTGGCAAGGAATTCAAATTACGAGTTTTGTTTACAATCGGACCCGGAACCACCTCGTCCCCCAGACCAAACTCTAACGTCAACTCTTTGCACACGAGTTATTGAATTGCGTTCTGGCGCCACTCATCTGACGTCACAAGCTTCCGGCCCTAAAGCCTGCACTCCGTTTACGACAGTAAAATTTTTATTGGCAACGCGGTCCGCTTTGTTTCGGCTGTCAAGCAATTTTCAATTTGCCTGGCACCCAAAATAGCTCCACCCCAAGGCCAAAAACGCGGGCTATCAATTTGGAACGTATATACGTAGATAGTACCTATATATATGTATATATAGAGATACCTACCTTTATGTTAATGGTTCACTTGCTGCCCTTCTCCAGACCAGAATCCAGGAAACAAGTAATAACATATTTCGATAGACTTCAGCTGCAATAGTTCATAATTTCCTTCCAAAGCCTAGCACGTATATAATCCGAATGGCCAACAGGATGGACCCGCTGGACCATTACCTTTGGGCCCACAGGCACACGGACCACAACCTCCGCAAACACCCCAGGGTCCACACCCGTAACTGGGCCCACAGGAACCCCAACATCCATAGCCACCACAACCATATCCACACATCTTGTATTAGCTTTTTATCGTGCTGCGTATATTTCAACCAAGTTCTTATTATATTCTTATTATAGGGTAAAACTTACCTTTGCTTCACAGAAATAGGAACGAGAAAAAATAGGTATGCTTTTTCTTAGCGCAAAAACGTTGCTGGAATCGATTTGGAAATATATATATATAAATTTTATTTTTCTGTGCTATTATATGTAGTACTTTCATCCGATGTGGCTAAGACGAAAGTGCTATAAATAATGAGGATACCAGTTCGGAGTTGCTTTAAATCGAGTTCGTAAAAAGCTGTTAAAATCAACGCCTACTAAATTCAACTAATATTTCACGCAAAAAATAATAATAATAAATAAGATATTTGGGGTATTAAAATGATGAAGGGTTCAACTACTGTTATAAAGATAATGAATAACACATTTTGTAAATATATAGTAGTAGTGTTTGTTTAAACAAAATACCTCCTGTATATCTTCTTATATTTTCTTATTAATTTTATATAAATATGTAATATATTTTACTATTTTGTGTACTGATTTAGCCAGCTGTTTTCTTATAGCTTGTGTTCTGCAGAGCTTTCCCTGCAGCGTTATTATGCAGAACTGTAAGCAATTCAGTTGCAAGCTGAGACGTGGGTATGCAGAGAGGTGGGAGGCTAAGTCTAAGAAAATCAAGAGAAGCAGCGTGTAATTATTATACCTGAAAACTCCTAGGGGCTTCCAGGAGCTAACGGTATCAGTTCTTCTTCTAGCAGTAGCAGCAGCAGCTGCAGCAGTTTTTACGACGTCATTAACCCAACAAGTAGCTTCCGTTGATGACACTCGGCATAGAGGTGGCATCATCCTCTCTAAAACGGAATACAGGCAGACACTGAGGTGCACATTCCGGCAGCAACAGCAGAAGACGCAGCAGCGAAGTCAGACAGTTATGGGCCTGCAAGTATGCAATGCGAAATAGCTACTGGAAAATTGTTTTGGGGCCAGAGAGATATTTTGTACAACTCGTAATGCACTGCACTGAAAGGGTGTGGCGCCGAGAACGGGAGAATGCCACGGTTGAATAATTTTTGGAACTGGTACGTACTTTACTTTTAAACGCTTTCCATGCTTATCTTAAATCTTATTAAATCTTATTTCTACAGTCACTGAACTTAAGATAAAGAGTGAAACAAGTCTTAAAGTTCTTTTAGTGACCATCCTGGACAAATGGGCTGACAATTAGCTGATTTATTACAGCGCGACCTTCAGTTTAAAATATACAGATGCATACTGTAAAATTTATGTGTAATTATCTGTATATCGATTCGCATAATTTGCTGCCCTGCAGCAGCGCCTAATTTTTAGAATTTAACACCGTTTTCATGACCCGGCAACTGGAAAGTCATCTGTGTGAGTTTATAGGCAAAAGTTTTACAACATTGCCTACAAATGGTGGTGCCCCCCCCAACCCACTTGCTGAAACATAAAACTTGGCTAATGAGCCGCTAAGCAGCAGCCGCGTGGCAAATAAGACGCCAAAGGGTTAACACCAACTAGAAAAGCAGCAACAACAGCAGATGCTATGCCATAACAATTATACAACAAAATGCCGCAGAGCCATGAAAATCAACGACTTAGTCGCACTTGGGCAAGCACCAAGACGTAAAATTTAATAACACAATCACAAATTGGCTCTGGGTCTTAAATTTATGAAATTTAAATTGAACCAAGAAAGAGGAAAAAGCTCAAATCAAAGCCACCCACCCGTTGTGAGGGTGTGTGGGGTGTGCGGATTGTGAGGGTGGCCAGCACAAGGGTAACATCTGTGCATGCGCTTTTCTTTCGCCCCATTCTGCCCTGGAAGTCTCTGGGGATAAATTAGTGGTTTTGGTCTCTAATATAGTCATCGGGAAACATTGTCGTCTTGTGACATTTGTCACCCCTAGCTGCCTCACTGATTTAATATTTATTTTATTAATAGAAAATTAACATAAAAAAAAATTGCCGAAATATTTTGACACTTGGCACTTCGCATTGCGCTAACGCCTGCTGACTGGTTTGGGGTTGAGTGTTGGTGTTGGCTTCCCAAGGGTGGCTTGTTATTATTTTGACACTTGCCAAACAATTGGCATGCGAAATGAAAACCCAGCTGCCTTAAAGCAGCAACACAAGCAACAACAGAAGGTGACAAGCCAAGCAAAATTTTATTATGGAATTTTGTAAATTAAATATTTACTCGACAGCTGTGCGAAGATCTTCAGATTGCGAGTCGTTTGCGCTGTCTTGATTTAATATTGAGCTTTAAAATAATTCAATTTAATAGCTTGTCGGTTAAAGTCCTTAAAAAAATATTTTATATAGTCCGGTTGATGTTCAAAAATGGCTTTAAGAGATATATAAAATGTTCCATGTCTTTCACATGTACTTACGAATTGTTATGCAAATTTTATTGAACATAAAAATAATACGTTCAGTTGTGTAGTATTATTTTCATGTGTCATTTTTATACATTCATTGAAATCATATATGTTTTTCGAAAGTTACTTTTCTACCCCACAAATTCTTTTTCTAGTTTTGTTCTTGACCACAAAGAGTAGGAACTTGTTTACATTGATTTCCTTTTATTCAGCCCACTTCAGTTGCAGCGCAATTAGCTCGGATTACAATTAGGAACCTAACCAAAGTCAACAGCATTGACAATGACAACAACAACAGTGTTCATTTCAAAATGAAAACAAGTACAAAAAGCAAAGAACAAAAAAATAAGAAAATAACTAAACGAGCAGGCAGCGCAAAAGCGCGATGAACGCTGTGTCACTAATTCAGGTAATTTGTCACTTTATTTACATTTAAAATGAATGTTGTTGTTGGTGGTGGTGGTGGTGGTGCTGCTGTGACTTGTTGTTGTTAAGCGAGAATAGCGAGAAACCGAGAAAACCAATTTTCATTTTCATTTTGTGGCCAACGCAGCGCACAGAAGACAAAACAAATGACTGACTGACGTGCGGGACGAAAGGCAACCGAACGAACGAAACCCTTTATCTTAGACCCACCGCCTCGCCATACCTCCCCGCCTGCTTCGACTGCCGAAGTCGAAGGACAGGCCAGCAGCAACAAAACCAAGAAATGCGATTAACATTTGAACAGTGAGCAAAAGGGCAGCGATGCGAAGCCTTTTGTGGTGGCCGGCACGTAGGCTGACGTTCCACACGGCGTATGCTTAATTTGAATGAAGTGGCAACGTTGTTAATAGCACTCCGCACAACCCTTTCACCTTCACAGGTGCTCTGCTTTTAACGATGCTGTTTACTTTGCATTTAATGCGACAGGCTGCCAAGGAAAAGAATTAGAATGTAAACCAACCCGGAGAAAATGTTGGCACAGCAAACATTGTTAAAAAGAAATTGGCTAAAAATGTAGCCTACATAAATGATGACAAATGCAAAAATAACGACGAACGAACAGATTACAAGTTACTATTTAATTAAAATTATACAATATATATATTATATAGTCTTATTTGTTTCTTTTTTTTTTTAATACAATTCACTTGTATCATTTTTTTCAATATGTAACCAAGAAATCGAGTACAAATATTTTCACAGTTTTCTTTACACTAACAGCAAAAGGTACCGAAATAATTGAATTTCTATTCAAATATTATTTGCAAAACTTTATTTTTAATCTAGAAAATATATATTTGAATACGATATTCTGTGTCTATCTTCTTGCTGAGTCCTTCTTAACCCATTTAAGAAGTCTGTAATGAAAATTTCAATCAGCCGAGCGACTCGACATCACCGACATTTATGAGCAGCTTGTAACATAAATTCTAGCGAAAAGCCAAGCTCACACACACACACACACACACACACACACACACACACATATATATATATATGTCAGAATTGTAATCCTTGCTTGCTTTTCTTGTATCCGGCTTTTTACATGTTCTTTGCTACCTTTTGCCATTGCCACAAATAAAAATAAACACACGTGCGCTGTCTGGTTCATTGCCAAAACGTGTGCTGAAGCCGCGCGTCTCACATGATACCGCAAAACAATGGCAGGTGGGCGTTATAGGGTATGTGAGGGGGGGTGGGCGCGGTTTTTGTCAAGCCAAAGACAAAGTGCCGCCACAATTATAGTTGGGCGGCAACAGCTCGCACAGAGATGGGCACATAAATATTTTAAACATGTTTACCTTGCCATATATTGTAGCCCCTACTTCCACTTCGTTTCCCTCTGCCTCTCCCTCTCTTTCTCTCTCTCTCTCGCTCTCTCTCTCTCTTTGGGTCTGCATATACTCCAGACCACGTACGCTATCAATGTCCAATCTTGGCTGGCTGCTTACCACAGTTCCACATGGTATCCACACATAAAATTCAACAAATTTTGCAATGCAGACGCAAGATGAATTTATTTGCCCAGTTTCTTTTTTTTTTCCTTTTTATATTTTTTTCCATAATTTGCTTATTTTATTTGCAATGATTTGCTTGGGCCAAGTGGAGTTGCTACAGTTGGCAAGTCTGCCAAAAGATTCCACTCTTAGCTGTATTTTGCTACATTTCCTACGTATTTTGTTTACTCAGCCCAATGTAAACAATACGATTAAATGGTGCACTATGTGTATTCAAATAAGACTTTTGAATGGGTTATGTCACTCGTAAAACTACAAAAGGCTTGTATCCTTCGTGTGTACGGATACACACACTTTGTCTGCCTTGTGTGTGTGTACATATGTGTGTAACTAGGGTGTGTATAATGGTGTTCTTCAGCTGTCACAGTAGGCATATTGAAGGAAAGCCATTTACTTAAATCAGATAATTGGGTACAAAAATGAAATGTATTAATAAATATCTAAATATATAAGAGCTTATAATAAAAGGGAGTATAGCTGTCAGATACTCTTTAATAATAATAAGAAAAGTATTTTTAATCATTATACACTAGTAAGTAACCGAGCTTCTTAGTCGTAGCCCACTGTACATCAGTGTGTACGCATGTCTTCACTCTATTGTTTATATTGTTTTAATTAATTTCATTTTGAGACTTTCTGTGAGTAACACGCACCACAACCTCCAACCCTTTCCCGAGTCCAACCCCCCCTCACTCTTCCCATCCCTAGCCCCAATTCAAGCAGCCGCGTGTTATGCTCACGTGTGCAGAAATTATATCGCTCGAAGCAGCTCTTTGAGCAAAAGCAAATTTTTGAGTGTTGAGTGTCGAGCGTTGAGCTTCGACCGCAAGCCGAGTTTGGTGTGCTCTGTTAAGTGTTGAACGGTTGCTGTTCTCCATTACTCCCCATTATACGGGTGGGGGGTGGTCCAGACAACAGGCCTTTAGAAATGGCAGCCTCTCGGCTGTTGCCACTATACTTGTGCAATGAAGCGTTGGGCTTTTATAACGCCAACAGTCAGTTAAGAGGCTGAGAGACTAGAATAGCGGGGCGAGCGGACGGGACGTAGTCAGTCATTGAGAAGCTCTAAAAAGCTGTAAGAAAATTCTTAATTTACGAAAAAATACAACAAATATATATATATATATATATATATAGAAGAAAACATACTAAAAACAGAAATGGAAAAACCTCTGCGTAATAAATGAAACGTAAAGGCAAAAAATGAAACTTAACAACTCGACGTCGCGATGGCAAGTGGGAATGGGGAGAGTGAAGAGTGGAGGGGGGACGGTACAATCGTTGGACTGGCTGACTGGAGGGCTCCGACAGTTTTCGGTTAGGACAGACACTACTCCACTCCACCAATCCGGGCACTGAAAGCTTTACGCTCCACTTGGCTGCTGCTTTGATTCTCACGGTTGGTTTTCATTTGAATGCGCCCATCCCAGCAGACAAGCCAGCAGCGCTACTTCCTACCTGGGCGCCCGTCCTGCTGTTCGTATCTTTTAGATACTTAGATACGTATATATTTTAATGTGCGCTTTATCAACAGCTTTAGATAGCGGCGACCAAGGAACGTAACGTACCCAGCACCCAGCACCCAGCTACCAGCCATTTGTTAGACTTGACTGCATCGGCTGCTGCTGATGATGTGGGTGTGGCAGGTGTGCCAGCCGGGCAGTTAAACAGTGGAACAGGTGGGCAGATGGGTAGTTGGATAGATTGGGTCAGCCTGTTCAGGGATTCGTGCTGTGCTTTTGTTGCCTCGAGCGAAAGATTTTAAGTGATTTTTCTTTGACTTTTCATATTATGGATGTCAAATTTATCTTGATTGTAAGTTTTCAGCATGTAGTTGGCAGCACTGTCAATCAACGCAAGTTGGTAGTGCTATTCACTTTATATTCAATGTTTTGGGCATGCGATCGAGCTTACAGTCTAACATTTGTTTTAAGCACTGTTCTGTAAAAAATGTAAAGTGGTTAAACAGTAATTTTTTTACAAAGTATAGACTTGTGCATATAGTCAGAAGCAGTCGACAACTTATCCATAAAAAGGTGTCATTTAACGCCTACACACGAATATACTGTTAGATGCATTTCAATTCATATCCGTCTTGTTAAAACATTACATCTGATTAAAATGTTTTCTGCAGAAGTTAATATTGTGTGAACCCAAAGCTCTCCAATCATAGGTTTGGGGGGCTGATAACATGTTTCCCTAGGCTTCCTGGCTAAGACAACATAATCTGATATGATGTGCTTTGAAGATTACTTGTCAATGTCATCGGCAGATTTTGCCACGGACTATACCTAGTTTATTTAAGTAATTTTTTAGTCTACAATGTCATTTCAAGAGACCGGAAAGCATTTTTAGTCTATTCTATACAAAATAAACTCGTAGCTAAGATTCGTTCTCAGAAATTGGCACAATGGTTTGCATCAGACGAGTTGGGAGCACCCTCACTGCTTGTATAATTAAAAACTTTGGAGAGCTTATCCAAACAAACATATGCGACGAGCTCACACCTAGCATGGCTTCTGGTGCTTGGTGGCTGGTGTGTGATGCCTTGTGAAGTCGTATGCTGTCAGAACTGTCACAAAAAAGACATTTTGCTGGCTAATTACAAATTCAAATTAAATCACAAGTAATTAGCTGAAAGTCAAAGCCAATGTTAACAACAATGCGAAAGGTGCCCGGGTTTGTCGGATGGCGTTCCAGAATTTGACAACATTTTATGATTTACAAACGCTATGAAATGCGCCTAAATGGTTTGTTTGTTTGTTGTTTGCTTTGCTTTGGCCTTTTCAAATGGGACGTTACACACGCCCACCCATCGGTGTTGTGCCAAATGAAAGACATTAAAAATGACAACAGGCAGCAGAACTGCCGGCAAAGGTAACCAAAATGACAGAGCGGGCGACACATTAAAATACATTTTTAATGTTGATGTGTTTTGTATGGTGGGCGTGTGTGCAGAGTGTGTGTTAACCTGCCACGCCTACATTTGTGTGGGTATTCCACAATTTAGGTTCGTTTATACAACTTTTGCATGGACATGTCTCCGGCTACCTCCAGCCAACCATCGCACTCCCTCCCCTAAGGCTCGTACGTTAGAATTGTAATCAAAATAATTAATTTTATTGTGATTTCGCTGAATGTTAATCAACCAACTCGCAATAGAAAGCAACAGCAATTCGGGGGCGGCAATATATTTTTTCAGGATTTCACATCTTGTTAGCTTTTGAATTATTGTTATGGCGTTCATTTTAATGGATTTTAATTTCCAGTTTTAGCATATTAGGGGGAACATAAAAAGAACAAACTTCCGCTTTCAGTAGTCTTTAATTACAATAATTTATAAGATTAATATTATATTTATAATGGAATATTTTTTCGACCCTATTAATAATTCATCTTTTTGTCTTTTGGCATTTTACATTTAAAACGGAGATTCCGAATAAGTGAACATAATTAGGTCGGAAGAATATCCTTGGCAGCAATGATGTGGCCAGTGAAATCCAGGTGCGAATGTATTTGCTAGAGGCCTATCTCATTGACCAAATAGTTCTTATGTGAGCAAGCTGAGTTGAGCTGATCTGTGTCTTGCGACCTTGTTAATTGTTTGCTCTGTTTTTCTTATATGGGCTTGGATAATAAACTGGAGCAGCCGCCCAATGCTCATCGCCGCCTCAATATTAACTAGACTCAAGAGCTCTCTTTAATTTCACAATTAAAACTAAACATCTGCTTTTAATTATGATAAGCATGAATCATGTATTTTAACGAGAAGGGAAGGGGATTGTTGTCTCTCAAATCAACGCCAACATTAATTTTCATGTACATCATGTAATCACAAGCGCCGCAGCTGTTGCACAAATTGCAGCCTTTAATTACTATAAAAAGTCTGCGGCATTTACCATATGTCAACGGCAAATATGATGTATCTTTAAACTGAAACAAGCACTTACAAAGGCATAGCGCCAACCATATGAGCTCTCTGTGATTCTGGAATGCTGACAATGGGGAAGATAAGCAGTTTGCTGAAATGCCAAAACTGTGAATACTTTGGTCTGCGCTTGCTGAAAATGTCTGCATTTTGTGAAGGTCTGGATCTCATGCAATTTTATATACTGATCAGACCTAATTATAAATGAAGACCAAGACCTAAAGTCGTTAAAAATTTATAAATGAAACTCTGTTAGATTTTCATATATCCCTTCTCAATGTGTTACTTTCCCTGCTGCAACGTTTAAAAATATGTTCGCTGATGTAGTTCTTTAATCAACTTTTGCAATGAATTTTGGACCACTTAACATTTTAATATCCGCTGATTTAATATATACATCATTTAACTTTTTGAATTTTAAATTTAAATTCAATTACTCACTTTTAATTGTGGGTAATATAATTTCATATTTAATTTAAATTTATATTTGTAATTTCTTTTTAATGCATTGTGAACTGTTCTCAGTACACATTAAGTAAATAAATGAATATAAAAGTAATAATACCTTACGTTGAAAACATCTTTAACTAAAATATAATATACACTTGTGAGACATTCTTCAAACTGATACCTCTCAGAGTACCAGTTGCAATTTAAGCGTTTCTAGAAAGATATGCGAGGATTTTCTTAAGTTTTTCAATGTCAACTATTAGGAATGGCACATTGCATAGTGCTTCTATCTGTTGTCTTTATGTTTTGCTCATCGGCATGTGGCAGTTCAGCTCGTTCCCAACTGCCTGTTCTTTTTGCCATAAGCTTTGCATAACTTAAGGCGCAACAGGAAATGAATGAACACGCCCCTCCGACTGGCTGAACAAGCGAAACCAAACGAATCCAAACGAAACAAAATGAAACGAAGCGCAAGCGAGAAAAATGTTGCCATGGCACAGTTTTTCCATGTACTTAGCACCCATTCCATCTAACGCTTGGCAGTGGGAGAGAGTGAGCTATAGTGATAGAGGGAGGGTGCGAGTGAATAATGGAGGGCGGGTGGAGGTGGTATATGCGCCATATCCAAAAACACAAATTGCTCCTGTAATATCAATTTAAAGCAACGCGCCAAAATTACGCCTTAAGTTATGCAAATGTTCTGTGTTGCGGCTGGCAAATAACTGAAAACATGAAGGACAAAAACAACAAGGACTTGAAACATAAAATAAAATTTTCAGCTCGGCTGCCATTTGATTTTTATCCTTTTATTACTTTTATGCATGTTTGTATTTGCATTTAATTTGTGAATCAATTTTAATTAACTGTAGAATGCTGATAACTTGAACTTGTGGCTGACAAAAACTTTCTGCACATCAAATTCATTTTGAAATACATAAATCGAAAACTGCAAAAAAAAAAAAAATGAAAATTAAATAGGTACGAGATAACTGATAAAATAACTGGGCCAGTGAAGAGTCTGAGTGAGGCTTGAGAGATGAGTTCAAACAGGCAAACTTGCAGCCGCCCAGCATAACTTTCCTTTTGTGGAAATAACTTTCTTAATATTTTGTTTAATACCTACAGATGTATATATAAGAACGTATGTACGTTTTGGCCTTTGCTTGTTTTCGCCTGTTGTCTTCTCATATTCATCTTTATCTGTATCTTTTGCTGTGCTTCCTGTGCCATATTTCCTTTGAACTTTATCTTTGTTGTTTGCCGTTTGTTATTGCTATTTTCATATATAGCACAACAAACATTTCAACTTTTTCCGCTCAAGTTTATGCAAAGCATTTCAAGTCCGACCACCACCACGAGAAACCTCACCCCTCCGCCGTTGATCATCCAACACATCCAAAGTTTACCCTGAAAATAAGAAGAAGAAAAAAGCAAAATGAGAGCGCCAAAACTTTCTGTTACCTTTAAACAAATTGTCCCTTTTTGTGGGTTTCGTATGTGTGAGCCGCTGTGTGTGTTTGGGTGTTCGAGTGTGTGTGTGTGTGTGTGTGTTTCGACATCAGCAACAACAACAAACGAAACTCAACAAAAACAACTAGAAAAGCGCATTACAAAAACCCGGCTAAGCAGGATATGCTCACTTTCAGCTTGTGTTGGTTTTACTGTGTGCTAGTGTGTGTGTGTGTGTGAGTGGAATTATGCTTGCCATATTTCCGTTGATGTTTCTACTCAAAACTTAGCCAAGTTTTCTTTGGCCCTATTTTGTTTTATTTAGGCATTTTTAAGTTTTTTTCTGCCTGGGGACCAAATTTTCTAAGCAGTTCACGTTAATGTGTTGAACTTATCAGATACTCTATTTGAGGGAAAGAGTACATTAATTTATGCCTAGCGATGATTGAAATATATTCTAAGATACTAAGGACTAAGCTATTTATATTTGATTATCAGAATATTTGATTGCTTTTACTTTGACTGTTGAATATTTGTATTATCCTATCAATGCTATTTTATATTTTAATATCATCAGATTTATTATATTCTTTTGCATTATAAATTTGGAATTCCGTTAAATTTTGAATATGTTTAATTAATTTTTACTGTAACAGAAAACTTTAGACTTGACAAAGATATAAGAAAATAATAAGTTACATTAGGAATCAAAGATTTTAACTTGGGAAACACTTAACTTCACATTAAGGGCATTCTATTTTGATAACCTGGAGCAGGATATGTGTTAGTTGATCAGCTGTCCAAAGTAACAAAATTCTCTCATTTATTTCGATGTACTTTTTACTCTTATACGAAGTTTGTGTTTTTAAACGAATACCTTGAATGTATATTTGTACGAATAAGAGTCAAACTAACTTCCAAATGAGATAGATAGATATATGAATAAAGTTATGCAGCAGCTATGCTTCGATGGCTTTTATAAACACAGATACGCTTTGATAAACCGATATGCCTTGGCGAAATACATCAACAATTTTACAGCACGCTTTACCTTTAGATTGCTAGGTTTATGTGCTTGACCGACTTTTTCATGCATTTTTTGTTGGCTTTGGCCAAAAGCAAAAAGGCAAAAAGCTCAAAGCGAAAAATCAAGTAGCCGACGCGTGAGCTTCGCTATTATTAAAAATGCAATGCTATTAATATAAAATAACACACACTGAACCCGCTCAAAGCGAGTGTGTAGTAAAGACAAAAAACGAATGGGAAAGAGAATGGCATAGAGAGAGAGAGAGAGAGAGAGAGAGAGAGAGAAAGAGAAAGAGAGAGAGACAGCGAGAGTTGCACAGTTGCTGGACTACGCTTGGATTAAAACTACAATTAAATTCGCATAAAACAAAATATCCTGCGGTTCTTTTTATATGTACGCTTGTAATATAAATCCTTTGGCTAATGGGAGCCACATACACATACACTCACACACACATACTTTCACTCGCTCCTGCGTTCACATGTTTTCAGCATTGGTAAAAGCTGCAAGTGCCACAAGCTCGGCCAAATCTGCTCACAGCAGGCGGTGCCTTTGTCCTGAAATGGGGGAAAAACACAAAAAATATAACTCGAACAGTGAAATGAACTGAAAATGCTGCAAGGGCAAACGGACACAGAAACAGAGACAGAGATATAGATAGAGTGGGAGAGAGTACTTTATGCTAAGCAGAGGTTAAGCAGAGCGCTCGCTTTCAGGTTCTAATGAACAAAATATTCATGCGAATAAGCAGTTGATGCAGGGTTCTTAAAAAAGGTGAGAGGGTTATGCAGGTACTACGTAAAATATGCATCCTTGGTGTGTGATTAAGCGTAAATCTCCTTTTCTCCTCTCTAGTGTTACGAAAACGTCAGAAGCTCACACAAATCTCACATTGCTGTTTGTGGGAGATGCGAGTAAATGCTTCAAATGAAGTGAACACTTTCAGAAATCTTAATTGTTGTCATTTTCCAAGTAAAATTCTGCATTATAAATGCCAACAGTAGTATGAACTTTGACATTTATTAATAAAGTTAGTTTTTTTTATTTGACTGAACGCCATTTATGTCGTCAATATTTTTACTTCTTAACGAGGAATGAGTTTAAATAGCTAATGTGGAGTTGATTAACAACAAGCCAAGGTTTATTAACAGCACGCCCTTACTCAAAATGCGGGGTATGTAGAGTATGTAGGGTATTCTGTGTAAAAGGTAAACTATGTACCAAAGGGTCTTTGTTTTTCTGAAAGAATGAAAACGATTCTTTAGTTGGTCTCGTTTGTCACTGAAAGGTACATTTATTAATACAATCTAAATACTACACTGAGCATGGGTGCAGCTAATTTATCCACTCAATAAATAAAACAGTGCATTTTTCAATGTTTTACCGATCACAGTTATCAAATCTGAAAAGTTATTTTGTCATCTAACAATGCACGCAAAATAACCGTTGTTAAAAATAAATGCAATCGTAATTTTCATTACAAAAGGAAAAATTCCGACAACTGGTTGACAATTCGTTTTAATGTGCATTTAAGTAAATAATTGAAATTTATTGCGCCTTGGCTGAAAGGCTTTTTAAACGGGCTTCGGCTTAGTTAAGCTACAGTATGCTAAATATAAGTAATTTTTTTATACAAAAGTTGCAAGTGCAGTGTGGTCAGGGGCCATTACAATGCAGCTCAATTAAATGATTGTCATGCCGCGAGTGATTTAAAGTCGGATGCAATTGAGTGCAATTCCAGTTGCAAGCAGATTCGCCACTCAACAACTCACAAATACATGCACACACACTCGCACACACACATGTGTATATTGCTTCACTTCAAAGGCGGACAAAGGCTTTAGTCCCTCTCTGAACGGCACAAAGGCTTTGATTCGGGCTGAGTTCTTCACATGCTACGCACAATTACCACGACAAAGGAAATTTTGGGAGCCGCTTTTCCAACTGACTTTTAACTGCGCCCTTCCTGCTGTTGTTGTTGTTTGGTTGAGTTATTTTTTTTAAATGGCTTTTGCTCTTATTTTTTTTATGTTTATTTTTTTTTTTTTTTTTGGCTAATTAAGGCCACGTGACCTGGCTGCAAAGAGTGATGCCTTATGAGGGGGGCGGACAGGCGCGCAGTCCCGTTGCGTCTTCTGTGCAGCGATGCATGCGCATGGAAAATTTGTGTTCGCATCAAATGCAGCCCAACAGCTCGGTTACTCCCTCCCCCGCTTACCGCTCCTCCGCTCCATCGACCTGGACTACACTAAAAGAAATGCGACGCATGCTTTACGCACATTTGCGCACAGACGAAGAGCGAACTCGCTCGGGCAATTATCATGCGCCAAAATCGAGACCCCCTCCATCTGCCACATCACCCATAGTCATCTGCCAGCACCGCCTGCCATGTTCAAAGCAAAGTTTTTCCCTGGGAAAAAAATGAAGCAAACTTAACAGAGAAAATTACGCACACGAATTGCGCTGGACAATAAAAAAAACCAAAGAAAAAAGCGAGCGAACGGCAAATAAATTATGAACAGTGGGTGGCATCTGGGAGGGGGTGGGGGATGGTTGGCTTGGCATTTACTTGTGCGTCTAATTTGTTGGAAAATTAGTTTGTGTATTTTGTGCGTGTAATTTCCATGCAAGTTTTCGTTTAAGACGAGGTCTGCAGTTGATTTTGATTGAAATACGCAAAAACAGGCAGATACTTTCAGAGTAAGAAGGGGAGTGGCGGGGAGTAGGAAGCTGGCTTCGAAATTTTGGGGAAGCAGTTATGAAAATGTTTTTTTTTTGGCTTTAGCCGGTGAACGTTGCGAAAGTGTGTCATACTATGGATATCGATAGATAATATTTAAGGTTTTGCAATTCAATTATGAATTATCCCTTAAGTTTATAACTATCGCAGCCTGGAGACTTATGGAATAATAATAATAATATTCACATAAAAAACTGTATATCAGTGCTTGTAGTTTCGTTAGCGAATCTGCGATTTACCAAGGCAAACAGTAAAATTTAATTTAAAATCGGTATGAGTTGTTTTAGTTGATCTCAGTTCATTTCGAAAAGCTTCAACTTGTTATTGCCCAGACACGTTTCTGCTCGACTTTGATGATGTCTCAGTGTGCCACGCCCACCTGCTAGTCGCGGCGTATATGCAGTTTAATGAACGTTGAACCAGCTACACCACAACCGCATCCCTTGCCCCATCGAATGCATCATCAGCAACATCAACGGAATCCGAGTTGGAGCTGCAGTTGGACTTGGAGTCGGCGTCGGTGTCTTGCTCGTAATCATGATGATCTTCCATGGTAAATTGCATGCACGCCTTTTTAACCCAAATATGATGTGCAGCACAGTTCACGTCCCCCCAACAGTTCGCCTTCGTTCCGTTGATTGTCGGGCAGCGATAAGCGGTGCACCGCGTGCTTTTATTATGTTGGTGGCGGCTAGGGGGAAGGAGCAACGAGTTGCCGCATGGATTAATGAGTCGCGATCTGGCAGCGGCCGGGAAAAACGTTTACGTGACTGAATTTTCAATTATTTTTTATTGCACTCGCTCCGGCTGAAAAGATGTTGCTGGCCGCCTTTAATTGCAGGAAGTTGCATTTTGAATGTGCAATTTATTAAGAAATTATTTATTGTCCAATGAAATTGATTTTGAAAGTCGCGTGACAAGAAGTTTGGCATTGTGTGTGGCAGGCAGCCAGGCAGGCTTGCAGGCTTGCAGGCAGGCATCTCATGCAGCTGCCTGCTGTTTCCACATAATTAGGCAACAGTGCCGCAACGATCTTTCCGCGATCTAGCTGGGAACGTGCCACATTTAAAGCCTTTCCACATGACTTCTAACACCTTATCTCCGCACACGATCTGCTGCAGCATTTGGCCAAGTTGCCGCTTCGATTTCCTGCCACACCCACATTGCGTTGCTTTTCGCTGGCAATTAATTTGATTTGATGGCCAGACTGGCTGTTGGGTAGGGCGAGCAGGGCTGCTGAATTTCATCTGCGGTTCTCTAGCTCATTGCCTGTTTTCAAAGTGCCATCAGTTGCGAGTTGCAAGTTGTGAGCTGCGAGCATCGCAGCCCATCGCATCGGCATTGAGTAATTGAGTGCTTTGATCTTCTGGCCCAGGGTGACGCCCGCAGCAAGCAGGGCATCCCCCTAAAAATAGGCACCTCTGTTAGGGCTGTCACTTTGAAGTGCACTCATATGCACACATACATATATGTCTATACTTGTATGTTTAATTAAAAAACCGGCAAAGTGACAAAAAGTTGCCATCAAAAACTTATCAGACAAATTGTGAGGCAAGTTAACTGAATAACTTATTTATTTGTTTATTTAATTAATATACAAATTGAAAGACTGCCATTTAAAATTGAATATGCTGCTTATAATTTAAAATAAATAATGTAAACAACTTGTTTGTTTTCCGGAAACAAGGAAAAAATCTACGAAAATGTAGTTATTAAGGAATTTCACTTTTTTTTTTTTTTCCTTTGTTGTTTTGCTGCTCATCTGCTGAAATTGGGTCAGCAATTGGCAGCACCTCAAAGAGCTTGCTTCAGTTGCAGGCTTCAGGGCAGCGGGGGCAGGTCGCAGCTCACGCTATCTTGGCTCATGCGGACCATTAATCAAATTAAATTGCATGTGAATTACGAAGAGAATTTGTATCGGTCACTGCGTCCGCAACTTGGCAGCGGTGCGTGGCGATGGGTGGTGTGTGTGGGCGGTTGGGTAGGTGGTGCGTGTGCAGCCAGCCAAAAAGATTTCGCGACAAAGCAGTCAGCTGCCTTAGTTCAATTGCGTAACTAGACATATATGAATATTAAGTACAAGTTTAAGTTTTGAGCTTTTAGACTAATTGAATAATGACATCCAAAATACTTAAGACAGCTATTAAATTAAGTTGCGGTAGAAGTATATTTATGAGGAGGTATCTGCTGTATGTTAACAGGGCATAATGTATTGTCGTTTATATTTATGCATCAGAGAAAGTTTTTAGGCAGGGGTGTAACAACCTTTAAGGAAATGAACAATCGCTAATCGCATCGATATCTCTCTCATTGAGACATCACAATACAACGTAATTTTAAAGAAACCAAAATTGGAGGACATCTGATTATATTTCGCATGCAGCAAAGCTTTTGTGGCCATGTTTAAGCATCCATTGGAGGAGAGTCAGCAGAATTAAGTCAAAATTGACGACTTCAAATCCGATGTTGTCATTGAAATGCTGCGTTTCATGTACACGGGACATATGCCGAAGTTGGAAGACATAACTGAAGATCTACTGTCGGCTGCCGACAAATACGATCTTGACCAGCTGAAGGCGTGCTGATTGAGGTCCTTAAGCGACAATTTGTCTATTGAAAAAGCAGCCTTGAATTAAAGTTAGCAGATCAATATTCGGAGGAAAGACTTTAATCTAAGGTAATTCAGTTTGGTTGGAAGAGTCTCGTTATGAATGAGTGAAATCTAATTTAGAAACGTTTTGTGAATCAAAAATTCTGCTCAAACTGGACGACAGAGACACTTAATACATACACACAACTTTGCAATTCCGGATAGTTGAGCTCATATTGAAGGCATTACACCAATCGTTATCTAAACATATATTTTGCTGACTTTGAATGTACAAAAACTACTTGGTCTTAGATACAATAAGAATCGAAGGTTCTGCAGTCGAAATGTACATTTTTTTTTGCAAGCATCGTTTTTTTCTACGCTTAACTTGAACTTGTTTTGTTATTGAAATAAAATGGCTATAATTTCACTTAAGATATTTGTACGTGCATAGCAGGTACAGTTGCCGTTAAGAGGCGTGTGTCATTGCTAGATGCAATATTGTCTGAGTACCGGCTGAGTATTAAACGGGGCGTGGCAAGGGCAGGAGCGGAGATTCTCTGTGTTAAATGACAAATTACATGTTTTACATGCAAAACACAACAAGTGGCTGGCAGCCAAGGCAACATAATCGATGAAGTGAGCGCGTGTCTGGCGAGCGTTGAGGAGCTCAGCATAAAAAAGAGCCCAAGACGAGAAAACCAACTGCAGGTTGACAGAGTGACGCCAACAAAAGACGAAGAGAGCAACAAACAGAAGGCGGGGCCATGTAATTGAGCATAAGAAGCCAAGCAACAGGGACGCTGGCGCCACCTGTTGCTTGTTGTGCGAGTGCGCGATGTGTGTATGTGTGTGTGTGTGTGTGTGTGTGTGAGAGAGCTTACATTGATTGCATTAATGATATAAAGTTGTTACTGCTGCTGTTGTTGTGTGCAATTAAATGGATGCAGTGAAAGCAGCTAACGATTGCCAAGTTTCGTCGGCTACGCAAGTTAATTAAGTGTCTCGAGGCATGGCGGCATGGCTGAAGTCGCAGAAAAGCTCGCACCAAAAGCAATTAACAATTTAGAGAGCAAACAAACACTAGGATACAATAATATTGCAGTCCGATGTAGTATTTCGATCGATAAAGCCAGCTGTGTCTTCTTGCTTTTATACATATTTACTTCAATTGTTTAAAAAAACCAAGATTTTGTAGTGGCTTTAAATACTCAGAATTCACAGCCCTCACGCATTTCAGCAGAAGCTTGAGCAAAAATCACTTTTTACACTTTTTAAGTGAGATTTAAAGTGTGGATGATCGACTATCGATTGAGAAATTGAATCTACAGTTCACAACTAGAAATGGAAATTATTTAGATACATGCAATATCGAAGAGAAAAACAAAAATGTGAACAGTTACAATGTAATTTTAATCACAGTCTATTCAATCGCGTAGTATTAATTTAATTTAATAGATCAAGCTGTTTTAGTACGGTAAATGTTTTCAATTAATAAATACATTTGTGATTTATTTATACTTTACACTTATCCAATGGTGTGTCTTGATAGGACAAAGTGTGGGCTCTGGTTTTCAGTTAAATTGACAACGCTCTTGCTGAATTTTTACACACGCCAACTTTGAAATCACTTCGACGCCACGCCACATGAATCGCAGTCAAACATCGCTGCCCTGTCCCCTTGCCCCCTCCAGCTGTCCATTCAGAGTGTAGGCATCTCAAGACTGCAAGGCATAGTAGAGTGTGAACAGCGGGTGCCGATTTTTTTGTTGTATTGTTTTTTTTTTTTTTTGTGTGTGTTGTCAAAACATGCCTGGGGAACTGGGAAGGAATGGAGTGTGTGGAGAGTAGGGGACGGGTACCACATGCTGGCAGTGGCCTGGGCTCATAAATTGCTGCTATCTGCGGATCTGTTGCTGGATCTGTAGCTGTATGTGTATCTGCAGCTATGTATCTGTTATGGCATGGGCTTTGTAAAATATGCTGCTAATTGAATTGAATTGAACTCGTGCACAGTTCGATGAGCCGCGATATTCATGTGATTCACGGCGGATACGGGGGTGGAGCTAAGCGAATGGAGCCTGCCAAATGAAGTGCTTGCTAAGTGCCAAGCCCTGAATGTCATTGCCAATTTTTAAGCGACAGCGGCAGCAGCAGCGGCTGCAAACAATGCCAAAGACCCACAGTTGACTTTGGCAAGTGCAATTCCCCAGTGAGGGCCGTCTCGGATCGTTCTCAACCAATTAAACCAGTTTCCTGTCACCGTCGCTCGTTTCGCGGAAACTTTGTTTTATTTTTTGCTGCTCTCGATCATTTGATTGCACGCTGATGAAATAACAAGACCCAGATCCACTCACAGCTCGCCCTCATAATCAAACAGACTCACAGCCAGGCGCATCTGCGCAGAAAACGAACCGAACTAAAAAAAGAAGAAACAGTTTTTGTGTTGAATATCAAATACCCTTTGCAGACATGTAGAGGAGGTATGAGAGATGTCTAATGATTATCCCTAAAACTAGCCGAAACTTCTGGCAGTCCCTTGCTCATAAATATTTAAAAAAACCCCACTTGATAAGAATTGTCTGCTTCACTTCATCACATATTTACAGAGATAATTATTATACCCTCTGCAAGGGTAAACAAATTCAAATAAAGAAAAGAAAACTGAAAAGAATTTAACGCAAAACGTGCGAAAGTTTACTCTGAGCAAAACGACAAACCGTTCCAACTCTCAATTGGATCTGGGCCCTGATCCCTGAACGAGTCTGGGCTCCTGAGGGCAGTGTGAGAAGCAGACACTCCAAGGCATAATTGGGCGGACAGCTGGACAAGCAAACTGCGACCCGATGCGAATCTGTTGAGAGTGAAAATGAGCTGCTAGCATTGAGAACGCGGCGTTGCTGCTGAATGTAAATATTTTGATTTAAGAAAGGAGGAAGAAACAGAAAAAAAACTATCATCCTAAATTTGTTTTTTATTTAGTAATTTAATTTTATTATATATGAGGCATAACATATTTTACAACTTTACGATGGAAAGCTACTGTATAAATAAAAGTCATTATTATTATTATTAATTACAATTGCTCATCAATTATCAACTTATCTCTTTAGATTAATTTTTTTTGGTTTATTCATTAGCTCAATTTCAACTCAATTAAAGAAATTCCTGTTGATTTACATTTAATAAATGTTTTTAAAAGTGTTTTTTCCCCAAGGACATTTTACATTTTGATCAAGCATCATGCGGTAACATTAGTTGGACTGAACTACCATAATATTCACTATTCCTGAGCTCCTAATCTCAAGCGCAGTCCAAGCCGCTCTATTCTGACACTTGATGACCCGGCATCCAACAGCAGGGGAGGAGGAGTGCAGAACGAAGAGTGCAGCGTGGTCGTTGCTGCTATATATACATCTATATACTTATGTGCAATGCAGCTGACAGTCTCAGTCCAAAATGGTGGCAAGTTGTTGCTACTTTTTATTTGCAACAAAATACAAAACGCCAACGACAATGACAAGCGCAACGAGTTTGTTTCCCAGCTTGTCCTTTGTTTTATACACTTTTTCGTGTTTTCTGCTTTTTTTGTGTTGGATTTCTGGATGCTTTTCTCGCTGTGGTACTTACGACGAAATTGAAAATGCATTTTTAATGATTTGTTGCTGTGCGCTGCATGTGAAAATATCACGGACAGTGCATCAATTGATGGGCTATGTGGGTTGCAGCTAAAATGCTGCGGTGAGTGACCCCAACGAAAACAGTCTGAGGAAAACATGCAACGCGAATCGACCTGATCCCCAGACTCTGACTCATCGCTGTACACGCAAACCAAGTCTTTGATTTCCAAGAAACGCTTCGCACTCTGAGCAATGAACAAAAACAACAAAAGGTATTGACAATTTATGGTTAAAGATTAATGCCAAAGTGGGGCACTTAAAGGCAAAAAAAGATCCGAACAATGAGGATCGTTCACTCGGTGTCGAAAACAGTCACGAATCTCACATGAAATGCACCAGAAGAAATATTGTGTATCGAAAGGAAAGTAAGTTCAGACAGTAGACATGTAGACACATATATCGATGGTAATCTGTAAGATCATCAGCTGATCGTCTAGCGATTATTTAAGTCTGTTGGAGTTTTTGGAATACAATATTCTTAAATTATTTAGAATTGGAACTCAGATAATATTTTGAAAATCTGTTTACATCAATTAACCACATTATGACATTATATAAGAATAACTTCAAACTTGGTTTTAATTGTTGTAAGGAAGTAAGTTCTTTAATGACTTTATAGTAGATATGAATAATTTAAATTTGTATTTTCATCAAAATAATATTGATGAAAAGTGAGAGAGCTTTCGAGAGAGAGATAGAAAGAGCGTTTGGGGCATACTTGATTAATTGTCCTTGGGGTATCATTCGCAAATACCACACGAAAGGCATACTTGACTTTTAGGTGAAAGCAGCTGCTGCATATTGAAAATGAAATTTAATATGCCAAAATATTGCCGGACACTTGAGGCTGTCATTGGCAGGAGCGCACACAATGCAAAGACATAGTACAGATACATCGAGTGCTATGAAATTGATGATAATGAAGTGCTGCAGCTGCAGATACATTTGACAGGACGAAAGCTTGAAACAAAATAAGCAAATGCCATAGACAAAAGATGTCTTTGGAATATCTAATGGCCACCTTGTGTGCTTCAGCAGTTTTGTGAAGCATCTTGAAATGTGACAACATGTTGTTTGCAACTATACAGTGGTAGTAGTACTAGTAGATACAAAAGTATCTACAGCTATCATATCAAGTGGCAGCTGCCCACCGCCTGTTATATCACAGTGGATATGGACCGTGCAAATTGGTGCTGAGTTTGCAGCAGCTCCTTCGGTCTGCGGTTTTGTGTATTTTACTGCAGTCAATGGTATTTGCTTGATCGAGTTTTAAAAAATTTATAATTAAGGGGATTGCTTTGAGCTGGGCATTATTAGTAGCAATCTCGCCTGCGGTTGCTTGCATAATTGTCAACTATCTAAAAGGTCTCCAATGCTGTAATTTAAATTGCCAGGAAAGTCCTGAGCTGTAAGTCAAGTACAACTTATTTTTCGTATTGTTTAATGCTCACTTACCTTCGAGTTGGACGTGCTGCTTAATTGAAAGATGCACACTGTCTGCCAAATTGTTAGCCAGTTAGCCGGTTAGCTAGCTGCCAATTGGCTGCTTGACTTACTTGGCCTCGGCCAAAGTCAATTTGTCGCTATACTTAGTCACATACATACGGATGTACATAACTTGCCAGCCAGCCAGCAGTCCACGAGTTCACATTGCGCATTACAGCTTTGAATGCCAACTCGCAAATGAACCATAAATAAATAATTTGAATTACCAGCACAAGAAAAATACAACGCCATGCACAGAGCTCATATTGGATTTAGTCGAGGGTTGATTTGCAAATGCGAGCTTCAAGAAAATGTTAATATTGTTGTGTATCCTAAACGCATTTCAAAATACTTATCAGCAATCAACGTCTAAGAAGTATAAAAAGGAAAAGAGATTTTAACAAAATTATTAAATATCTTCAGGACGAGCTTAATTCAGGTTACCATATAAATAAAACTATCATATTATTAATAGACACCGAAATATAATTCAAACGAAGCTAATTATAGATTCTTAGTTTTCTGAAACTGTCCTGAAACACACTGTGAGCTGCGCAGTAAATTTTAAGTGTATACTTCTAGCTCACGGAATACTATTAAAGCTGATCTTACACAAGATTAAGAACAAAATATGAAATCACCCATTTCAAGAACTTTCGAACAACATCTCTGGCAACCCTCATGGCAGTTCATAGGTTGGGCTGTCAGAAAAACAAAATAAAATGAAAGAAACTATCGAAACGTAAATGCTCGACGGCAACAAATCGTTCGAAACAAAAGAAAAACAAAAGTACTTTATAACATGTCTGCAGCAGAAGCGTTCGCAAAGATACTCCAGCAAAGAAACTTGAAGATACTTGTAGTCGTATTCGTATTCGTATTCGTTTTTACATTCGCATTTTTATTTATTTTATTTTTTTTGTATTCGTATGCTATTCTGTGGACATGGTGGCAGCCACCGTTCGGTACAAGTTCATTAAATAAATTATTCATACGCAACGTGTACCGACAAAATGGCGACTGGCGACTGGCGGTCGTCGCTTTGTTTCACTTTTTCGCACAGAGAGCGAATTTTCATTGACAGTTTGTTTTATTTGGCATGTGTCTGCACCGTTGTGCAGAATGAAAACGCATTCGGTTTAAATATTTATGGGCAAATGTCTGTGTGCTGTGTGCGGGCCTCGCACCGAAATGGATCGGGATACTCAACTTGACATTCGTGAAGTGTGTGCCGGACGCTTTCGCCTAACGGCCTGTCAAGTGGCAGCATCATTAGGCCATCCATACACAAAAAGAAAACCTCTCGTCTCGTTCTCTGTAATACACTGCTCATTTGCAATGCTAAATGACAAGAGAGACCGCAAAGTGAGGTGAAAGCCCGCAATAAAGTATGCAACACTTTCTGGCACTGCAACAGTTTCGTAAATCAAAACTAATTCAATTCGAAATGCTGACTTCCACGACCGGGTTGATGATGACTACATCACAGATTACAGCATACCCACAACTGCGGGCTAAGCGGCATCTGGACACCTGGCCATCTCTGCGGCTACACAATTTAAGCTGTTAAATGGAATTTTTTATATGTACCAGCATTCAAATGTAGATGAGTGAACTCGTACTATTCCTGGGCCATGTTAACCAATAAAAATGCATAGTGAACTATGCAAATGTTAAATGTAAATGCCAGTAACTGAGGAGTGCATGAATACTTCTGCTTGTCAATGCATTCCAAAAATAGTTCGCCCAGCATTTTTGACAGTTGCAGCTTGTTGTCTGCCAATCCAGTCTCCCAAAAGTTGTCCGACTGATTTTTTTTTTTTTTTTGGGTTGCTTTGCGGTTGACTGCAGCTGCATGAGATTGCATTTTGAAAAAGTCGGATACATGGAAGCAAAGCGCAAGTTTCTAATATTTGACTAATTTGAATTGGGGCGAATTGTTTCCGCATCACTGGTCAACTGCAAAATGTGAAATGTGCTTCCCAACGGTACAGCAAGAAATGTTTTTCCTATCCTTTGCTTCCGTGTCCTGCTTTTCTTCTTTCACTAACTTAAGCTGTTTGATTTAAGTCATAAGATAACAAATGATTTTTCTAGAGCTTTAATATTATTCAATATTATTTTTCGATACTTTTCATAGCTTTTCAATAAAAATATATCACACTGCATTGTTAATTATCTTTCGGTAATTTTTCATCTTTTTTCATAATTTCTCAACAAAATTATATCATACCTGCAGACTAATTGAGCAACAATAATCAAAGTTGTATAGTAAAATATTTAAATTCCTGTTAACCATTTAAGATCCCCTCCCAAATAATTAACTTTATCAATTCCAAAAAAATTAGAAGTATTCTATTCAGAGCCTTTGTCATTTATTTTCAAGTTTCCTTTGCTGATTAATAACGTTTTCTTGTTTGTATTTAACAAACTTAAAATTGTTACAATATTATTAAATTCATGCCTAGCTTTGAGACTTTGCCACGTCTTGTGCCGTGAGATATTTGTCCATTGTTTTCGCTGTTCCTTAGGGAACTGCTCAGTGGTCACTGACTGGTGCCTGTTCTGGTCGGCTTGATGTTGTTTTCCCACGCAATTCCATCACTGTGACAGCCAGCCAAGGAGTCGAGCAGCAGCAAAATGTCAACGAACTGGCAATTTTTTATAATTTGCAACCAGCAAACGCTTCAAAATGAGAATAATTTTGAGCAACGGCAAACAAATTCATTAAAACGCACTCAAACAACAACAACAACAATAACAACAGCAACGACTTAAATAGCGAGGCTGCATATGAAGAATAACGATGCCAAATACAACAATTGACATTGACAAAGAGGCGTTGTCGCTGACAACGACTGGAGGCAAGTGCGGTCGGGGCGGGGCGGGTCGGGACGGAGGGTAAGAGTGGGAGCGGTGGTGGGGGTTGGTGAAGTGTGCGTCTGGGGAGTCTTCTAGACAGCAGCGTTGCCTTCTAATAAATCTGAACGCTTTTGCGCAACACTGAGAATTTAATTAAAACTAAGCTCTTCATTTGCCGTCGTGCTGCTCAAATGGGTCAGCTGAGTGGGCGTGGCAATGGCAGCTGTTTCTTTCTTTTTTACTTGTTGTTTGCCGCCCAAAAACTTTTGCTTTCAGCTCTCGCATATAATTGTGGGAATTTGTAATGAGTCTGTCAAAACAGGGGGCCTTGGGTCCATATGCAAATGATTATTATCATCATCTTTAGCATTTACTTACCCATACATTTTAATATGCTTGTCGCTGCCGAAAATTAACGTCAAATAATATGTTTTCATTATGTTATTTAAGGCGACTTCTTTCAACCACCGCAGTCAAATTAATTTCACTGCATTTTGTTATTAATGCCCACAAAATTATGCTTCGCTTTTGGTCCCAGCAACATTTTTTGTCGTTCCTGATGGAATGACTAGATTGTAGACAAATTAAGCACAGTAAGAAAATGTTGAAAAGTTTTGCAATTAGCGTAAAGTTTCAACAATTTAAAAAACCACCTTTTAGGAACTAGCCGCAAACTTTTGGATTTTCAAAAATGTTTCAAGACTTAGCTTTTACCCAAATTCTAAGTTTTTATTTAAATTACCTCTTCCCTCATTAAATGCACTTCTGTATTACATACACATTTAACTTATTAATTTAAAATATACCATCCGATGATAAAAGAAAAACCTGGCTAAAGTTTAACCGTGGCTGCTAAAACCAAAGTGCTGCACAAGCCACAAAGGGGGGCGGAAGGCTCCGACTTACCTGCAGCACACCGACCCCTCCAGCTGGTATGCGCTGATGTCAGCAACTATTCGTGTACACACACTAACACACTAACAAACCACACACACACCCACGGGAATACTTCCATCTCGCTCAGTCTTACAGCGTATATTGCTCGTGTCGAATAAATTTATTTAAATAAATAATTTTTCCATTAACCGCAAACATGGATTTTGGCGCAATTGCATAAATGGAATGTAATAAATGAAGTGCACCTAACCGTGGGGGTGGAGAAGGGCTGGCATTCAGAGGGTAACAAATTGCATTGTTGTTGCTGTGGTGTTTTTATTTTATATTGTAGTTGCTGCGGTTGATGGGGCTGATGGCGTGCTGACGCGGTCGCTTCAGCTTCGTCTGTGCGTTGGATGTTAATTTCGTTTTTATTTTTGGTTATTATACACTGCACACATTGTCCGCATTTAGGATATTTTAAGGAACAGCCCAACACATTCTCATTGACTTATAAGATAAATATTAAGTGTAAACTATCATGAATTATAATCTACAATTAGGGAATACTCGTTAAGTTGCTATTGCTCTTACTTAATATTGATTATCATATTATTTCTGGTTAAGTGTTTAAGTTAATGTTACAGAGTCGAACTCAAAGAAGATGAGCCAAATGAAGATGTGCTTCGAAATCACTTTTACTCACTTTATTCACTGGATTCTTTTTTTCTGTAATCAATTTCAACTAATAATGTAATATAAAACAAAAAGAGTATATAAAGTTGGTTAAAAAATAACCTGTTCTGAATTGAAACAGTTTTAATTAAAATGTATGTTTTTTAGTTCATTCAGAATTTATTAAAACTCATAAATAATTGAGCAGCTTATGCAGCCAAAGAAAGAGTCAGCTGGCAATTGGCAGGTATTTTTACACCAAACTTTAAGAATAAAATCAGTATATCTGCAAGTCGAATACTTCCTTCTCAGATTGTTCTTATTTTCATTTGTTTTTGTGTGTTGGTTGAGACTGCAAATAAGTTTGTAATTTGTTTAGCTTACACAGAGAAAATGGTCACACAATGCATTTACATATTACACATTATGTTTTGCGGTCGCATTGTTGTTTAGCGTTGTTCGGTTACCTGGTTACCTCTACACCCATTTGTGTAGCCTCCTCTCTCTCCCTCTCCCTCTCTCTTTGTCTCTCTCTTTCTGTCTCTCTCTGTCTCTTTGTGCTCCACAAACTCCATGGCTGACTGGCTGTTAAATTTTAATGTCAACTTTTAGGCGTCCGAGCAGGCAAATGCTGTCAGTGAGTGGAGTAAGTTAATTAATTAACTGCTGATGGGAGCACTGTGAGGCTTTTCGCTTTGTCATGTGAATCATAGTTGAGCAGTAACTCACATAATTGAACGTGGAGTATCGGAAGTGGTTGGCATTCTATATAGAAAATATTTATTTGATTATGGTGATAAAACTGATGAGTAAACTAAAAGTAGAAGAGTTGGAGTAAAGAGAGTAGGAGCGAGTATTACGCTGGAATCTTAACGAACAATTGGATGGTTTATATTGTGTCTGGTGACCACTTTTTGTTATTCATAAGTGATTCATTATTAGTGTGAAAATCGCCACTATTTGGTTTGTAAAATAATAGTTGTTTCTTAAATTTTATAATAAAAAAGTTCAAAGCAATTAAAAAGACAACATTTCGTATTAAAAAATATACTTTCTGAATAGTAAGCGAGCTCTACATTCAGCCAATTGTTCTTCTGGGTGTATAAATAAATGCTATTACACAGTGGTTTATAAGATGAACTAAAATTTCATTCAATCATTTATTCATATCTAAAGATATGCCATATAGCTTAAGACAAGCCAAGTTGGCCGCCTTTTCGATTTAGTTTACTTAAAAACTCACTCAAAGTTGTGGGCTAAATAAAACTTTGCCTGTCGAGTTCCCAGTTATTCCATAGACCTCCTAGTAGCACATACATAACATATTTGACAATTCACAGAAACTGACCTCACGCGGCATGCAGCAACGACAACAACAACGACAACAACAACAGCAAGAGCAACGATAAGGAACACAACTGAAGACTGCAAACGCACATCTCATAAACAAAGTGACTTCAATTGAAAAATTATACAAAAATAACAGCAAATGAAAACAATTTGCTGTTGTTGTTGTTGCAGTTGTTTTAGTTGTTTATCATTGGAAATGTATAAGCAAAACAAAACAAAACAGAACAAATCAAAACAAAAATAACAAAATTAGCTAAAGGGCAACTCTCGAGTCGTGTCCGCCGTCTCGTTGGCCACTTGAAGCCATCGCCACGTCGTCATCATCAACGATTTGAGTCAACTCGCCATTTCGACATCCTGCGTAGCATTTTTATACAACTCTCAGTTATTATCGAGACGTGCATTGACAATTTGTGTATTAAATTTATGGCCCATTGTGCAATAGAAGCCACGCCTGACTGCACTCTGGAATAGTCCCAGCGTATATATATATATAAAAATATATACACATTTACTTATACATATGTATATCGTTTGCTGTCAGCTTTGAGAATTTTTCAATAATTTTATGAGCATTTTACAGCGTCACGTTCTCGGCCAGTTTTCGTTTGGAGCGTTTTTTATGAATTTCTAATTAGGCATTTGCAACGCACATTTCTGACACCTATCGAGAGGGTTAAGTGTATCTCGCCCCCCCCAGTCGTTAAAGTGCGAGTCGTTTTTTACGATATTTTTATTTAATTGCAAAAATACGCATTAATGTAATGCTGCTGCTGCAACAAGCTGCTTCCTCAGCTTTTACGACAGCTGCGCCCCATTTGGTGCGACGCTGTTGCACTGAGGTGTCGGCCAAGTCGTAACATTACATGCTTTACTGTAAAAATATTTAAATTTTCGAAACTGTTGCTTGTAAGGGAACGCCAAACGTTGGCCTCATAAATGGCCGGCACACGCCTTGTGACGCCCTGAGACAGAACCGAGCGGAAGTCATGATACGCACCTATATAAGATGAAATATGAGACAGAGATACTAAAGTGAACAACATGTGTTGCACTCACACTAATTATTCATTATGAGGAAATATTAAAAGGAAACAATTCCATGGCACCACTAACAAATTGAGTACAAATTTATGCATATCAGTCATTAATTGCAAAATTGATCCAACATTTGTTGCATGGATTGTATATAACACAATCACACCAAAAATATGTAACGATTGGAGTCAAAAGTGCCTATGCTCAGAGAAGTAATATTATAGGCCATAAAACATTCATATTACCAGGATCTCTATATGTATGTGTATAGGATTTCCTCAAATTGTAAATTTACTTTGATCTATGAATTTGTCTATATGAACGAACAATTGTCAGTTTATAAAACACAATTGTGTAAAATAAATTAATGAAATGAATATGTATTTCAATACATGTATTTTTTATAAATACATGCAAAAATTATTCAGATTATGAACAAATCATATTATTTCTGTTCATGGCAATGTAGTCCACCTTCCAGCTGGCTAATTCCTTTGCCTTTTCTCCTGCAGCTGCTGCTGTTCATCATGCTGCTCATGCAACTGAAGTTTTGACAGTTGACTGTGATTATTCAGCTGCCTCCAACCCTAGCCTGACACCGACCCCGCCCCCGCCCCCGCCCCCTTCGACTCCCAAACACCCTTGGTAAATTTAGCAGTGCGTTTGCGATTTACATTGACGTTAACATTTTTGCTGTCTTGCATACTAAACAAAGCCGCTGCTTGATTCAACATACCAAATGTTATGGCTGCTGCTTGCTCGGTGTTGTTGTTGCTGTTGCAACCACAAAATGGACGAAATGTGTTCAATTTCAGGCCTGTGATTTTTCAATAGAGACAAAAACAACAAGAACAACAACAACTGTAACAAGCCTGTATTGGCGAATTAGCATTGATGGCGTGCCTATGAACGGGAACAGGACAGTTGGCCAGCTTGTGAATGTAGGCTGGTGGCTGGTGGCTGGGGGAGGGGATGAAGACTGCATTGGGTGCTGCAGCATTTTGTTTGCCCATTCAACTTGGCCGTGTTGCAATTGCAGGAACTGAGCGTTCATTAGCACGCACGTCGGCGCCATTTTGCAAACGCATTTCCGCTGCAGAGAGTTACGTGCAACCGTGCGGCGATTCCGTTAGTGCGTTCGTCCGTCCATCCCTCCATCCGTCCGTCCGTCCATTTCCCGTTAGTCAGCTTAACCCGTTAAGGCCAGGTAAATGTTGGAGCTACTCCGATTCCTGTTTTCGCTATTACTCCTCTATTTTTTTTTTTTTTTGGTTTTGTTTTATGTATTTGTATGCGCTGAGCTCATGTCATCATCAAAAGGCATTTTTAATTGGCGTGTAGCAGCTTTATGCTCTAGTAGCGCTCAGGGGCAGCGGCAGCGCCAATCGTTGGCAGACATGCAACAGTTCTCGAGTCGATAATTGGTAACGCGTCACGTGTAATGCCCCCAAAAGCCAAAAATGGAATTTCTAATTAAGCTTTACAAAACATCAGTTTCAGTTTCAGTTACAGATACGGAGCACACAGCTACAAGCTGAAACGCTGTGTGTGTGGGTGTGTGTGTGGGTGTGTGTGTGTGTGCATCTGCATATCTGTATCTAAATTTATATATATATATGTCCGTGTCTGTGTTAGTGTCTGCCTCCCAGCGAGTGTGTACGAAATTTTGGTCAATTAACACATCAACGAGCTTAGTTTAGACCAGGCCAAAAGCCAGAGCAGTGCACTGCGCCCCCTATTCCCCCTTGCCCTTTCTAACGAGCTGCAGTTGCAAGCCCAAAAAAAAAAACACATGCAAAAAAAAAAAGAAAGACAGAAAAGAATGAACTAAATTTTGACTTACTTTCTGCAACATTTTGCAGTTGTTGTTTGATGCGCTTGAGGGATTAGCAGCAGGAATATCAGGATTCAGAACTCAGCTTGCCAGTCAGTCTGACTCCCTCCCCATCTCTCTCGCTCTCGCTCTCTCTCTCTCTCACTTTCTCTGTCTCTCTCTTGCTTGCTTGTGTTGGTTTGCCATTGATGAGCACAAAATTGCATTAGGAATCACTGCAAGCAGCTCAAACTGGACATTTGATAGGTTTTTATGGTTCGTCTGTTCTGTTCTGTTCTGTTCTGGTCGCAGTTGTGGAGTTGATTGACTTGAAACTTCTCCATTAAGCAGCTGTCAATGGGTTTGTAGCTTGGCGCCCCAGATTGATTGGATTTTAGTACTGCAATGAGATGAGAGATACTCGAGTGTGTTAATGATGCCGATGACTTCATAAAGGTCGAACCTTTTATACAGAAATGATACTCCAAGTGTTATGGAAATTGATAGTAAGATTGATAAACGCGTGGCATTTATTAACTTATGATTAACAGATACCCTACACTCAACAGTGGATTATATTATATTTTTAGAAGAAAATGCTTGGCAACATTAAATTTCTTAAAAATAAGTTCAGTTTTAAGAGTGTATTTTATGTTCAAATGAAATTAAAATAAAATCTGAATACATTGAACTCAATTGTTAAATATTATAGGTCTTCCTATGTGAGAAACCGATCGAAATAGTCCATTGTTCCAAGTTTCAGTCTGAATAATTGGGACTGGGTTAATGTGAAGTGTGGGTGCTTTAATGTTGGATTCTTGATTGACTAAAGCCTTATATAGAACAGTAGACAGATGCAGCAAATCAAATTTAGGAGTGAATTAATATTAACTCTGCAAACAGCCCAAGCAGACAGCCAACTGCAGATATGCAAAAAGAATCAATATTATATGTAGGGGGGGGACGCATAGGCAGCCAAGCCGCGTAGCAGACAACCCGTCAATCGCTCAGTGAGTCAGACAGACCAACAGACGGACAGACAGACAGTCAAACAGTCAGCCAAGCTGGGCCATCATTTGCCTAGAGCTCGCTGGCTGGCTGGAAGCAACAATTGATATATGCACGCGGACGTGAGCCGCATTTGGAAGCGTTTTGAGCCCGTGCACTCGGCTGCCAATTGATTTGATGTAAGCGGAAGGCAGCAGGCTATGTCGGGAGAGGTGGAGGGATGGAGAGGGGGAGGGGGTGTGGGGTTGAGGGGGGCAGAGGCAAGTTTCTGAAGTGCGGTCGCAAACTTTGTGAATGGCACGCGTTAAACTGAATTTATGAGGGAGAGAGATAGAAAGAGACAGAGAGAGAGACAGAGAGAGAGAAAGAGAGAGAGAGCGAGGGGAACAGAGAGAAGAGAAACCCAATAATACTAAAGATGCCCAAAATAGACTAAAAATAAGGTTTTTAGAAGTTGATACATGCGCTAAGTAAATACATGTTTGAAGTATATCGACTGAGTTTGACTACGACATATCCAGAAAGCAGCAGTTTAATATATTCTTCTACTTTTGTTATACTCAAAAATGAGCCAATGTTGAAGTGTTGAGTAGACTTTCTAGGCTCTAACTGCTTATACGATCTTAATATGCAGTTGGCCTTTAACATTGTGCCCATATAAGTAAGCTTGAGCGGCGCAGAATCAGTTATATTTACATTAAAGTGGAACTCTTTCGCTCTTAGATCGACTCAGTTGTTGATGCTGTTCAAGAATATATATATATACTTTATGGGACCGGTGAGGCTTCCATCTGCCTGCTGCATACCTTTGCACAACTTTATTACATTCTTTTTTTTACCAAGGTATGACAATAACTAAAAGGGAACTGTTGCTGTTCAGGAAATGGCCAAGTGTCTGCAACTATGACAAACAAAATGCTGCAGCCAACAGCAAATTTATCAATTAGCAATTTATCATTTATGCAAACAAGCCGAGGAGGCCGGCAAATGCCAGTTGCTGCATGCCGCATGGCAGACAAATGCGCTCAAAATATGAATGAGTGACGGGTGAGACGATGGACAAAGGGACAGACGCACAGAGGGACAGAAAGGCAGAGGGACGGGGGCACTCTGGGTTCATTCAGTAACTCACTGAGCCCAAAACTGTTGCGCATGCGCCTCAGTCGTCGCTTTGTTTGCCTTTTGCCAAGAGCATAAACAAACACACAGTCAGTCGTCTGACCGAAAGGAGCTGGCAGTGCTGATTATTACTGTGGCATTGACAGGGCCAAGAATTTACACAAAAATGCAATCAGCGCATAGGATAAATATACAAAACGATTGGTTGCAAGCAGAAAGCAGAAAACAGAAAACAGAAAACAAACGACGACAACTGGCGCGTTATCATCAATGAATATTTACACAATTCGATAAATTTATCACTGTAGCCATGGCGATTAGCTTGACGCTGTTCACTGCTCATCGTAGATGTTTAATTTTCCATATTTAGCTGTCACTGTCACTCGGCATTTGTTTGCCAGCCGATCAAAATGATAATAGTTAGTCAATAGCTTGTCGAGTTGCCTTCTGCAGACACAGACCAAAGTCACTCCAGAAATGTAAACAGAATCCCAATATAATCCTAAGAAATATGCACTAATAACATTAAAAACAGGCCACAAATTTACTTTTAAAATGAAAGCTGCAAATTATATTTGAATCGATAATTAATTTTAAGTTTAAGTCATTTAAAATTATTTAAATATATACACAATATATTATATACTAATTAAGTATCGGATTTTAATATTTTGTTTGTTGTTCTTTTCTGATTTATTTACGATACTCTGGAAGAGTGTTAGGAGAGAATAACTGAATTTTGAAAATATGAACAATGCTCCTAATTATGAAAAATATTTTTAGGTCAACGGCTTATCCCACTCAGCTAACTGATATAATCTAGTCTCGAACTCGAACATTTTCCTTTGTTTTTTTTTTCGGTTGGGTTTACCAAACAGTGTCACCAAGTCAAAATATTTGAAAGTAATAAACGTCGACTTGGATCTGGGCACAGTATCATAAACCAAACGCAAAGCAAACAGCCTTCCTATCCATATACTTATTGTATATACTTATATATATATATATATATCTATATATATATATATGTATGTGCGAGCCAATCAATCAAACTAAGACCACGATAACATCTACAACAAGTGCCCCTCAGAAAAACCTCTGAATACCGACACTGAGAAAAAAACCCCGTTGAAATTCTTGTTAAGATTTCGAATCGATCAGCAATGATGGATTTTATAATTTTTAATTAAGTGTTAATATTATTGGGAAGATAATAAATAAATATACCTGGTTATTCTTGGAAATTCATTTATTAATTGTACAAAGCAAGCACCAATGAATTAATAAATGTAATATTTGTAAATATCTAGAATTTAGTTGCAACAAATTCGTTGCACTCTCAGTGTATTCACACACCTCCGCTCTCGGCACACACCCGCCGGCTCAAAGATATTGAGAGATCTGAGAATTTGTATCGCAAACAAAGTGCAACCAGTCATAAATCATGACGAGATCGCATGCCGCACTCTTCTCTCTTCCGTCTCTCTCTCTCTCTCTTTCTCTCTCATCTCCGTCTCTGTCTCTTTGCTGGCGGCAAATCTCGTTGGCATTAAGCTGCTGCATAAGCCGCCTCATTATGACAAGTTGCGGCGAGTTACGCACTGCGTATCGCACCTCGAATCTTCTTGCCTCGTTCTTGGCACGTGTGTGAATATCTTGATTAATGCGCTTGGCCATTATTGGAAAATCATCGCAAGCAGCTGATGAAATAAATAAAAGCCAGACAGATCAATGCATTTAAAAACTTTGATAATTTATCACATAAAATAATATTGTGGAAATACAAATATCTGTTTGGGAATTTGAAATACATCTGATAAGGGTACAACAAAATGAATCTCTTAGATAGCTATGGAAATCAACAGTTAGACGCGCTATTTGTTTGTTCCACTCGCATGCCACATGTTTCACAAAGGAATGAACGAAAACGGTGAAGAAACTCTGCTACTGTCCAACAAAGAGAACGCACACCCATCGTTGTAAATTGAAGAGAGCAGTGTATAAGAGAGGAGGAGTTGCACTCTTGCCTCTGCTGGAGTTGCGTTTGACAGGTGAGTTGCTTGTTGCAATTTGCAACATACGCTGACTGGCTAAAAAAAAAAAAAAAATTAATACAATTACGGACATATCCATTATTACTACGAAATGACTAAAAGTTGCGATTTGAAAAAAAGATATAACATTAAAATTTTAGTAAAGCAATAAATAAAGCTATAAACATAAGCATTTAAAAAATAAAATATTAAAATAAAATAATTCAAATATTCTTGATAGCAACATGAAAAAAAGATTTAAAATATTAACAAATTGTACAAATAAATTGTTATTAAGTATTATAAACACTCCTTTCCCCTCTTGTTAGTTTCTGAACGCTACAAATTTACAAAGATACGTTTCTCACCCACACAGAGACGAATGCGTTCCACAAACAAGTCGCTCAATTTCAATGAGCGCTCTTTTGCTTTGCGTTCCACAGAGACGAACGCTCTCTAATTGCGATCCACAAGAAGGCCGCTGTTCGGTTACATCGCCGTTGCCGATATGTGGCTCCTGAGTAAGCTTACAACATTCGTTCAATTCAATCGCTCGTCAACCTTCGTTCGGCGCGTTACAACAAGCGAAACACAGAAGGCAGCAGCAGCAGCGACAAGAGCAGCAGCAGCGACAAGAGCAGCGGCAGCAGTGAAACAGTAATCGCAGCGAACGTTAGCGTCGACGTCGTCGTCGGCGTTGTTGCAACAACAAAATTCGGTCGCGCGGGGCGCCAATGGTGGTTGCAGCCGTGGTACCAGACTCGTCCAGTTTCAGTCTCATCCCAACGCTCGTGGCGGCAACAACAACGCTCAGCTCAACGTGCAACGTGCAGCTCGGTTTCCGTTTTCGGTTCGCGTTACGTTCTATTTGGCGTGTGATTGTGTGAAAGATACATTTACTGATAAAAAGTATCTCGCTGCTGGCCACAACAAAATGTGGCACCTGTGCACCAATTGCCGGCGCCAGTTAAGCATGGCAAAAATGTAATATCCGTTTGATAAACGCCCCGAGGCTGTCGGCATGCAACAAAAGCAGCAGCCGCATTGCAAAAGTATCTCAGCCGAGTGCTAAACATATCAAAACAGCCCACAAGATACACGATTTGTGTGCAACAGTGCAAAAAAAAAAAAAAAAAAATTAAATAAATAAATAAAAATAATAGTAACAAATAAATAAATACAAATATTGCAACAGCTTCAACTGCATTTATTTTGCATTTCAACGCCAATTCTGTGTGTGAGTGTGTGAAAAATTAGTAAAAATACGCTTCGATGCATTTGTGTAACGCTTTTTAACTATCAAAAGTATTATATATATACCTATATACACCATTATATAAACCCTATATACAATGCTATACATATGCATACAACCTAAGGATACAATCTATATACAAATCAATTGAAAACATTTGATGCGACAAATATTTTCAAATTAGGTGAGTCGAAGAAACAAGCAATTATTATTTCCAGTTCTTATTTGAAAACAGTTAGTTAAAGAGAAAACATGTTATACAAAAATAAATATACATTATACAAAAATAAACATATAAATTTAGAAAATTAAGAAAATAAAACAAAAAAAAAGTAATAATTTCTTACGTTTAACTTTGCTATAAATCAGTCTGAAAGTATTGATGAAAATATAAAAAGTTTTAATTGATAATGAAGTTTTTCGGGCAGGAAAACACAGTGAATCATGAAAAGTAAATAAACACGTATTTGTTAGAAGAAAAAAAGATTGCGAATAGCAAACGAATTCGTAAACTTTAAATATTTAGCAACGATAAATGAAAACGAGCTTTGCTAAATGAATTAAAACAGCTGATAAAACAAATGTTTTGCTCAACTGTTTTTTTTATTTTATACTTTTCTCATTGCTGCTCAACTCTTTCAGATTGTAGCAATACCTGCCACAAAATGAAAAAAGCAAAACGAAAGAGATTTTGTAAACTGTTGTCAAGTTGTGTTGTCGGGGGTTAAAGTTCGCGCTTTTCTTGTTTTCCCATTTTCTAATTCTCAAAGCGTCCCCTTTCGGCTGTGTCGCCATGTGGCATGTGGAATTTAGTGCGCACACTAAACATTAATTAAATACAAATTAAGAAAAGTCAAACTGTCAACATGCCAGGCTAATCAAAATAACCTGCTGTATCTTGTGGATACACAAACAGCAGCAGCCAAGTCATAAAAACAAAACGTATGCCGCAAACCAGAAAAAAGCAGAAAACTAGAAGTGAATTTCTTTTCGTGTGTCTTTTTATCAGGCAGTGAAAGATCTTTGCTCAAACCATTTCTAAATGTCTGGCCAACAATTTACAAGATGTTTATCTCTCATCTCGTATCTAAAAGCTTGCGTCTTAGCAACTTTACAGTTTTACACAGTAATTTCATAATTTTCTCAGGTATTTGAGTAGAATTATGTTTGGCAATTTAAATGCCAAAGATCTGAAAAGACACGTTAACAACTTTGATGCCCATTGTTTGCTTGGCAAATTAGATTTTATTGAATCGCTTGCGTGTCTCAATCTTGATTACAATCGCAATCTTGAGAAGATTCTGATTACTATAACCATAAGTTGCAGACACTGCGCATGCATAATTAATTTCGTGTAAAAATCATAATTACAGGCAATTAAAATTTATGTAAACAAGTTGCCAGCCGCAACGATTCTCGAGATGGGGGCTGCTTCAGGCGCCATTGGGGCGCAATCATCACAATAATCTTGAAAAGTTTGCTTCTTTTTCTTCTTTCTCTTGTGGTCGACTCACTTTATTAGCATTATGATACAACTTTTATCTTGTTTGTTATGTTATTATTGTGTGGTCAATTGCTGATAGAGTCAGTGACTTAATTTTTCTTTTTTAGCTGTATATTTGGATTATAGATTTGAGTTGCTGGGAAAAGTTGGCGAAATTCTTGCAAATGTAAAACAATTTCGAGCTTTAACATAAAGTTATGTTAAGTGTTTGCTTGTTTGCTGCAAAAGAATAAAACACTAAAATGAACATTAAATTGCAAATTAGAGCTTTTGATCCCCATTCTTTGTTTACTTTGACTTTAACTTTAACTTAGCTTGGCAAAAAAAAAAAAAAGAAAAAAATTACATAAATTAACTATACAAAATATGTTCAAAATTACATATATATTTCAATGTATGCGTGGCACATAAAAATTAAATCTTTCGAGTAAATGCAAAATTAGTTGAAAATCTTTTTTATTATAAGCAGATTTTCCAACTTTGACTCGTTTCATTCAACTGTGCATATTAAATATTAAGTTAAATTCAAATATGGTCTCGCTGGCTCCAGGTAATAAAAACACATAAATAAATAAATAATAAAAAAAATATATAAAAAACATATTTGAAATTAGAAAAAGGGCGCACCAAACAAAAAGATAACTAAACTTTATCAAAGTTTAAGTGGCTTAACTGAAGACAATGCAAATAATAACAATAAGTAAATTAAATTTGTAAAAAGTAAGAAAATTATCAGCTTTCTCTTAATCAGATTTTCTTTCAGTCTTAGTTAAAGCTCATTGCTATTTTTAGCTGCTGTAACTTATGCCTGCCACAGCACTTGCCTCATTTAACGGTTTCTTTCTTGCGGCCAATCTGTCGTTTCCTTCATATCCTCATATCCTCCCACACACACACACACACACACACACACACACACACACACACACACACACACTGGCACTTTTTGCTCGTCAAGCATTGAGAGACTGTCATGCAACCGCGTCTGCTGCTGCTGTCGTCTCTGCCCACATGTGTGTCTGTCTGTACTTGCCACCGAATGGCCCCAAGGCTGTGCTGCGGGGTCTGCTTCTTTAATTAATTAGCATCTAACTAAGAATAATGTTTCCTGCGGCCGACTGTCATAACTTGGCTGCCCGTTTATTTGTTTCGGCTCGTCGACGCAGATACAAAGATACAGATACGCGGTAGCGAAGATACATCGCACAGGTGCCACAGTTACAGCTACAATTTGTGCAGCGCCCGCCGCTTCAATCCGCCTCCAGCCCCCATCCCACACACACACACACACACACACACTTGCCCCTACGGCGTTGGCAGTCGTGCATGGCAAAGAAATAGCAGGAAAACATTTTCGGGGCAGCCAAATAGCAGCCACGCCCCCGCCACCGCATTCTTTGCCTTTTTTTCTGGTCGTTGTTTTTCTTCTTTTTTTTTTTGTTTAGTTTTATTCTTGGTTTTATTGTATGCCTTGGTTTTTATGCTGCCTTCTGTTCTCTGTTTTCCTTCAGTGTGTTAACTTATAAAAAACTTGTAAAAATGCACCAAAGAAAATTATTTGTGCTACTTGCCCAGCCTCTGCTTCGCCGTGTACTTGTGAAAAATGTTCGAGTATTGCGGCCCATAAAAGTAGCCACAGTATCTATGTGTGTATTTGGGTGTGTGCGTGTCTTGGCATGTTGTTAAGAATTTTTCATGTAATGACTTGGCGCCAGCTTTGCTCTTGTTGTTGCCTCCGTTCTTGTTGTGTTTTTTTTTTATATGGTGGCACATTTTCCTTTTGTGCTGTTGCCAGCTTAAAGGCGGCAACTTGAAGTTTTCCACAGTTCTTTATTTTTTTTCATTTAATGTTGCGTGTGGGACGCTTAATTAGTAAAAAGTTTCTGTTAAAGTATCCCAAATATTTCAAGCTGTCAGCAGAGCTTAGAAAATGGAATGAATGAATGAAGTAAATGCCATAGAATGAATCCCATTAAATAAGAAGAGATTTGAACTGAACGAACAACAACTTAGTTATTCGAATAGTGATCACCAACACTGTTGCCGATCAACTTTTTGCTTAAGAGTCTTAATTGTTACATAAGCAAATATCTTTTCATATATATTTGTTTGATTAGTAAATTAAAAATATTGCACAGTAAAATACTTAAGTTAAGCGCCCTCAAATGTTTGTTTATTATTGTTATTTAATAAAATATAACTAAATACAAAATTTGTTTTGTTCCCCTTTTTTTCACTGATTATAAAAATAGCTGGAATATATAAATATTAAATCCGTGTCTCCTTTCAACATTTTTGATCAGCTCTTTCAATGCACTTAAAAGCAAACTAATTTTATTCAAACACTTTTTTAAACTGATAATTAATTGTTTAGCTCAATCAGATAAATTTGTTTTGAGTTTTATACAATTGTTTTGCATAGATTGCAGCTAATAATAAATTACTTTGCTTGTGCCTCCTCCTATCTTTCTTCCATCTACCATCGAAGTTCTTTAAGAATACACGATACGATTATAACACTCAACGTTCCCAGCAGGGTCAAAACCCCGTTTTCTCACATTGAATGCAAACATGAAGATTTCCTTTTTAGCTTCCTTTACATTTTGTTGTGCCTCTTGTCGCGTCGCAATCTAAGCAGCCAGTCGACCCTTATAATATGGTTCGTCAATATTACACACACTCGCAGACACACACACTCATGCACATGTAAATGTCTTTTGAATAGACACTGAATTCGTCATATGATCCCCTCTAGATGAAAGCCGGAATGCAACTGCGACGATTTCGTTGAGCTAATTAACTTTTGGTTACAGTTCACTGGGCAAATTTGCGACCATGCCCCGAGAAGCGGACGAATGTTCCTCCAGACAGGAGACAGTAGGGGACACACACGTAGTTATAAATATACATATATAGATATATATGTGGACATATTAAATTTGTATTTAGATGTGTTGAGACGTGGAGCGGAAATGAATCGCCGCTCATCAAATTGAGAGTTGCTTCCCGCATTCTGGCTGGCCAATGCCGTCGACTGTTGACTGATCGAGGGGGCCTTTGTCTGGCTCTCTTTGTCTGTGCAATCAGAAGACTTACTCGATTTGTAAGAGTCATTCAAGCAAGTCGCAGTCTTAAAAATTAGCCAGTCAACAAAACATTTTACGCATCACAAAACAATAAAGCGTCATTAGCGCCGTTCTGCAAAGCGAACTTGCAATGGGCTCAGGGTCGGACCCAACCCACAAAATCGATCAAAATGCGGGAAGACTCTTAGAGAAAGCTACATACGTGCAATGTGGCTGGGTAATTAAGTTCTAAGTTGGCCAATGCTTAACTAAAACACACACACACTCACTCACACAATTTTAAGCAATATGCACAGCTTGGCTCATTAATCAATGCTGTGCCCATAATCCACACCCTCGACTTGGTATGTATTTTTTGAAAAAGTTTTGTCATACATGCAATGTAATTTTTCACAGTCAACACATTTGTTTAGATAGCAGACTGCTGAAACTTGTTTCATTTAGTCAGCAGACGGCCAAAAACAGGGGAGGAGAGAGACCCGTTCAGTGTTAACTACTTGGAACATATCACACGCCCCCTGGGAGCTGCTGCTATGCTGCGGCTATGCAAATGTAGCCTGGTCTGTTTCCCAAGTGTGTATCATAATGGGCTGCCACACGCCAGGTGTCAAAAATGCTTCAATAGAAGGTTTTGTCTCGAGGGTTGCCGCCATCAAATGGGCAACATGTTTCTGCAATTAGAGCGACTCGTCGGCCAGTCCGAGGGTTAAGTGCCAACTGTTCCATAGCCCAGTTTTTCGAATGAGCAGCTGAAGGCTCGGAAAAGGGTTAAATGTTCGCTACTTCTAAGTGTAATCATGCAGAAATATCGCTCAACTTGAAAAAGATTCTTAGTAATCCAAAAGTTGATTTTAAAGATTGATATTCCTTTATTCTGTGATATACAGGAAGAAAAAAGTCGGAATATCAATTGAGAAATTGAAATAAGTAGAGCAAAAAAATTATTGTTTTTGTTTTTGCCCTCAAAGTATTCAACCTTTGCTTTTCATATGTATAAATCTGTTTTTAATATATTTTCTTAACAATATTAACATCTTAGAAAATAATAATACTAATTTTATTTTAATGGCATTGTGAGTCTTTTATATAGCCCATAAATAAATAGATAAAAACATTTAAAATTGTTGTAGATTTTGATTGTGATAATTTCATATTTCTACTGAGTATTACCTCAAAGTGCTGCGGCAGAGCTCAGTTGGGTTTTGAGCTGCATTACGGTACCGCAACAAAGTAGTCATTTAATGCCCATTGCCTTATAAAAACAATCAGCTAATAAAGCCTTCCTGCAGGCAGCAGCAGCAGCCCAAACAAGCGTTAAATTTTATGACCACAAAGCCCACAACGAGCCAACGTTAGCCCAACAACAACAAGAGCAACAAACACAACAAACACAAGAAACACAACAAACGCAACAAAAACAAACAACAAAAAGTTTTTAACAAGCCGCCTTTCCGGCATTTGGGTTGCCATTAAAAAGCGGTTGTCCATATGGGCAACTGTGTCACAATTGCCTAGTACATGATTTCTATAATCAAATGGCCCAAGCCGCTGCATGCCACGCCCACGTGCAACATAGAATAAAACAAACTTTGGCTGCATTATGAAATTAACAACAGCAAGAAATAATAATAATAAATGACATGGCCATGATTATTAGCCATTTGGCTAATTTCACATCATTAGACAAATGCTGGGCTATTATAGCGCATAGGTAACATATGCACACACACAGACAATAGGTGTACCAATCTGTATGTTTGTATGTATGTGTGTGTGTATGTGCATATGAGTTTACGCCAAAGTTCTGCTCACCTGCGTCTGCGGCTGTGGCTGTTGTGCCTTCAACTTTTTTGTTGTATCTTTCAGTTACAGTGCGCGTCATAAAAATTAATCAAGCGTTGCTAATTTGTCTGGCTAACGGTACCTACAGCTGAGGGTTCCGCCTCACGTGGCCATCATTAACAAAAAACAACAACAACAACAAACCATGTGAAAACAATGAGTGTTAACGGTTTGAGCTGGCCAACTGATGAGCCCACTGCGACGCAGCTGCAATTGCATTGAGCGTTGAGTACCCCCTTCAAAAATCGATAGAGCTTGAGTCTGCTGAACCCACACACACACACACACACACACACACACACACTCGCGTACACTGCACAACAGACACACACATGTCCTTGCCACGCTCCGTTGCTCGGCCTAACGATTGTCTGCCCCTGCAACCAAGCCCTGTGCTTTTTCGGCTGCCGTCTGTGTGTGCTGAAATTTTTGTCGCTCGTCATCCGCCTGCCCGTCTGTCGCTCAGTCTGTCCGTCCGTCAGTCGCTGCTCCGCTTTTGTGTGCCTGGCTGTCAATCAGCGCTTTGTTGTTGCAGCCACTTACTACCGCCTCATTGTCAATGTCGTTGTTGTCATCCTCATCTTCGAAAATACATTTTTGAAAATATTTTTACATATACATTTTGTTAGCAGCCTCGCTTATAATTCATAAAAATTTCAACAGAGGCCCACACACGACGTCGTCGTTGTCGTCGTCATCGTCGTCGTCGTCGTTTAAGCTGCTGACAAACCGCAGACAAAGCGATCCACAGGATGTTCTCTGTTGGTGGGTTGGGGGCAGCAGAGGTTCAACGGGGTGTGGCTCAACTGTGCCGCCTACTCCATTGACAGTTAACTGAATGCCCATGCGAGCTTATCAGCTGCGGCTTAACAAGCCGGTGAGGGATGTGCAGCTTGTAAAGTATCCCTCAATCCCCACCTCAACCCCAAACCACAGCGCCCCACAGTGTGGGGATAGCACTCCATCTCATCGGCATGGGGTCCCTTTAAACCCATTCTGTGCTTATCTGAATTTATTATTACCTTTTTATCTGCTCCTTGATATACCCAACATTCTACAGCTTCTGCAGCATTTGTGAAATTTTCTTGTTTGTTTATGCTTCCCAGAACACTCTTATCCTGTTTCAATTTATTTATAAACAGTTTAAAGTCCCGCATTTATTGCTGTATTTGCTTACTTGATTTAATTTGATGGGTTATGTTATTTCTTTAATTTCTATTGAATTTTGAAATACTTTTCCGTTTTTTTTTTAAATTGTATTAATATTTGATGTTAATGAAATAATTACTTTATCGTTCTGAGTCTCTAGTTAAGACTTAAACGAAGTAAAAAATCAATATTTATATATATATAAATTCGTTGGTTCCTTGATTACTTTTGGTTGTTTTAACTGTCTGCCGTAACCCTTTATTGCCTGTTTATTCATTTGAATTTTCCAGCAGTTGGTTAATTTTGTCATACATTACTTTTTTCCCGAAGTACCTCTCCTTCTTGTTAAACACTTCATTCAACTTCTCCCATTCTTCCCAAACTTGCTCCTCTTTCAACCCCCTTGTAAAAATCCCGCTCAAAGTTACTGTCAATATCCCAGCGCTTTCTTTTTTACCCACATCCTGGTTGCTCTGATGACATGGGACGACTGACAATCAGCTACTTCGGAGCTTTACACTTGTACTCCTTGCATTTTGACTTGCTTGCTCCCCTTTTTGGACACACTTCACGTCACCACTTAGCATGCATATATGAATGTGGTTTATATTATATAGTAGTCTAGTATTTGCTGCATTCTTTTCAAAAACTCGACTAATTTGATCCCTAGACGCTGCTTGGGTTTGTCCTGTCGGCGTTTTTCTTACGCCCCCCGCTTTGCCCTTTCTCGCTGTGATTTCCTCGGCTTGTTAGAGCGTGAAACATTTTTTGCAACCTTGCGACCCAATACACACCCACACACTCACACACACAAACACACACACACACACTTCAAGAGAGACGAACGACCCTTGAGCAGGCACACAGGCATAGAAATTCAATATTGCTCTCTCAATGTCTATGCTAATGAATGACTCGCGAAATGCTATCAGATGAGGGGGGTTTGGGGGAAGGGCTCTTCGGTGTTTTCTCGTCTCGCCTTTTTATTTATTTTTCCGGCTTCCTGTTGCGAACTTCGCTTTGGGTTCGGTTCGCTTTGCCCCGCTGCCGTGGACACCTTTTTTTTTGTTGCTCTGCTGCCTTTTTGCGGTTTGACGCAGCAACTAAAAGTATGCAACACTTTTTTCCTTCGCTTTTTCGCATGTTGCTGTTTGCATATTTAATGGCCAAGCACAGACAAAATGGCGTCGACGATTTTGTTTTTTTGTTGGTATTTTTCCTGTTTTTTGGTTGCTGCCCCCAGCTCGCCAGCGCCCTTTGCGGTTAGGCGTTGATTTGTGGGCGCGTCGTGCCGCTTTCCGTCGCATCTCGTGTCTATTTGCGGCTGGAATGTGGTCAGAGTGAATATTTGTTTATTATGTATTTTATTTCGGGTGTTGCTGATGTGACTTTAATGAACTTGCGACATGTTGAAAATCAATATGCGCTGTTTCTTTAAGTGCTTTTAAGCCGGGCAAAGCTCTCTGCTTGCCTTTCAAGTGACAGACAGACAGACCAAAGACAGTCGTCATTCGACAGTCAGGAGTCAACAGACGAGCCGAGACTTGCTGCCTGTCACAATAATAGAAGAATATATTCTGCCTTTGAGTGGAGCTGGCAGTTCCTTGTTTGCCGCGACAGTAACTGGCAAAAATATGTATGTATGCAGAAAAAAAAGTTGTCAACTGTCGCTTGTGTGGCAGCTATGCAAATTTGATATTGTTGTTGTTGTTGCTACTCTGCTGCTTGCCAGACAGCTTGACTTTAAGCTGGGCTACCTGCTCTGCACACACAAACACACACTTTACTCTTTCATTAGTTGGCTTAACAACTTCAATCCCCCCCTGCTATATTGGATCATCAAAAGTGTTGGCCATCAAATGTGACAATAGTCAAAGAAATCACACACAGCAACTGATGGCTGGGCCGACCGTCATATTCTACCGAGAGTTGCGTTTTGCATTTTGTTGTTTTTTCTATTTCTCTTTTAGTTTCCAGATGCACAGCTAATGAATTGAGTTTTAATTGAATTGCTTGTAATATTTATTTTAAATCAAAGTGAAACCAGTAAAAGAAGAAATTTAATTAGTTGTGTACAGACTTTATTTTTAAGCATTTGCAATAAGTTTATATAACATTTGTATTTAAATCGATAATTAACTTGGTAAATAATCGACAAGGCGTTGTTAAAAATATTCGGATTCGACTAACATTTTCATTCGTCCACAATTCCAAAACACATCCATGTTGAATTCAAATTTGGCTTTAAGTGCCCGCCGTTTTTTTCAGTGTGTTTCCCTTTCCGTTTGTTCTTCAACAAAGTCGCTGCAGTTTCCTTACTGTCTGCGTTGTCATTTGATTTGATTACAACTGGGGAAATTCGAGTCGTCTCCTATGTAAGAGTTGTCGCTGTCGTTGTCGTTGTAGCTGCAACTGTCTGCTTACTTGATGGATTATATGACGTTGCTGTCTGTGTCTCGCTGGCACACAACCCGCATGTTGGCTTTAAGCAAACCAGCAGCTGCAGCAGAAGCAGAACTGCCACCCAACCAACAACCACTGCCACATCAGTTGCTATCGCAGCCAATTTGTCTAGTTGCAGCTACTACTATTTTCCAGCTCCAGTTCCAGTTCCAACTACTCCCCATTTAAATGCTCATGAGTCGCTCGCTTGATTAGCGCCGCTGAATTGACAGAAATTGTCACTAGCAGGTCTATAGTTCTGATCCAAAAACCCGACTTCACCCCGCCATCAGCAATCCCCTTTCAACACGCTCCACAATTTGCGTCACTTGTTGTGTTTGTAAAAGTCGCAAAGAGATTTACCCCACGTCCACTCCAAACTCCGTCGAATCCCTAATTCCCTCCAGCTCGACAACTTTTCTCTTTCGTTGTGCATTTGTTGCATTTTTCAGTTGAGTTCGGTGTGGAGGGAAGGAGGCCGTCACGTCAATTGCTTAATTGATCAATTTAATTTGACACTCATTCAAACACTCGACGCGTTCGCTGGCAGACAAGATAAATATCTTTTGCTGCCGATTTGCAGAGCAGCCAACTCGCTTTTTGTGTTTCGATTTATGCAAATTGTGTCGAGCCATGTGGCCCACTACGTACCATATATTTACACACACATATATATATGTTTATGTGTATATATATATATATATATATATATGCGAATCACATTCTATATGTCAGTCGCCGTATCCCGCTCCATTGATGTGTTCTACTTTAGATATGTGTATTTGTGTGTTTGTGTGGTTGTTTTTCCACGAAAACTGCGCTGCGCTTCATCAATTAATCAATTTAGTTGTTGGTATTTTCGTTGCGGGCATTTTCAGTTGTTGTTCTTCTATTTTCGAGTTAATCAGGAAGTCAGCCAAAAACACAGTTTGATGTTTAAATTTTCAGCACGCGGGTCTGCAATTTGTTTAGCTTTTAGAAGTCACACACACACAAAGATTTATTTAGTTCTACTTTACATTTATGTGTATGTGTCTGTGTCGACATTTCAAATGAAAACACTTTTGATTGATGACCTGAGTCCAGTTAACTAAATTCAGAAGTGGTTGAGCTGAGTTGGGGCAATGAAATTCGAGATTGCTCATACAGATAGTGAACCAGAAAGGTAATTAAGATTTCTAGCAAACTGTCAAATATGTGTTATAGACAGATGGGAAGATAGATAGTTAAAATTCAAATATAGTTTCCAATTCTAATCAGGCATAGGATAAAAATACAAATATCGAGGATTGGAACTGAGTAATCCAACAAATACCACACCAGCAATTATTTTGATAAGTATTTAAAAGCAAAAGAACATTAATAAAACAAATTTTTACCTTTGTTAGTTTTATATTATTAACTTACATTTCTTAATTTATTTTAAATTTACTGAAAATTAATAGTTGCAATGAAAATACGTACGATAGTATCGCTAATATTGATAAGCACCTAGTTACTATTGAAACTGTCAAGAACGCGCTTTAGCGATACTCTTGCAGCACACTCTTCAATGAGTTTTTAATACTAATTAAAGTACCCTTTAGTACATGTATTTTATACAATATTTGACTTTTTATCAAAGTTTGGGTTTCGCTGTTCCGTACCTAAGGAGCATTTTACCGTTTCGACCTTTTCCCACACTGGCAATTACCATTAGCTGGTTTCGCAAGCTATTATATCATAATCTAATCGACAGACCAACTGTGAATGCCAATGATTGCTTGGCTCTATGGAGCTTTATAGTTGCTAACGCCTCTATCCGCTGAAGTTGCATCTGAGCATTGGGCTATAAATCTTTTATGACAACCATTAAAAATGCAGTCGTCGAGCTGAAATTGCTAGTCTGGTTCTGGCCGGACTGGCTGTGCGGTTGCCCGGTTGGCTAATGCCGCTTTTAGAGCCAATTGAGCGAGTAATTAACTAACTGTACATTTCAATTTATGAAATATTCGCGCGCCACAACGAAACAAAAATGCAACGAAAACAAACAGCGTTGCGAACTTGCCACGAAAGCGCCGCCAGGTGCAACCAAGTCGACTGACCACAGGCATGAATTGCCACGCGCTCGTCGTTCCACAGCGAGTGTCACTATTAATTTAACCTACATTGTGTGGCAGGCAGACAGGCAGACAGGCAGACAGTGAGGCACAAAGTCGCGGGATCGTATAGCCGGATCGTACCTGGATCTGTGGATCGCCGTTGCTGTTGCTGCAGTCGCTGATGCTGTGCATATGAAGCACAGCAAGTTAAAACTATGACAGGCGGCATTTTTCAAGCAACATTTTTTTTATGCTGCTGCTGTTGCAGTTTGAGAATTTTCTAATTTGTTGGCTTGAACGCTGCACGTCAAAGGCCGCCGCTGGGCAGAAGGCAGTGGCAGTGGCCGATACAGAGCAGTACCTGCGCCCTGCGACGTTGAAAGATGAGCAATTAAGCGCTGAGTTATTGACAAGAGTCAAGGGAAAAACCAACACATGCACAAACATAAGGGGGAGAGATGACAAGGGCTGAAAAGAATATACTTCTTTTTGCTGCTGCTGTTGCTGCTGCTGCTGCAGCTGCGTCTGCGTGACAAATTGCCACATGACGTTGACTATTTTTGTTTTTTTTTCGTTTTTGCATTCATGTTGCACGAGTGTTGTGTGGAGGAGTCATCGGAGCATCGGTCGATAAGTTTGCTCAGGTTGCCAGCCCAGCACAGCGGCAGCAGAAGATGGGTACATTTGTTAGATAAACATCAGTGGAGCACTCTGTGGGCAACGGCCACTAGAAAACTGAGCACAGAAACTCTCGTTAGCTCTTGAGGATTGTGCGGAGGAATGCGGGTGGGTGTGCAAATATGTGTTGGGTAAGGTTACAGAGAGAACTCGGCTGTAGCAAGAAGTTCTTAAAGACTTAAAGCGTAATACACCCCTGCAAAATGTATTTCAACCAGAAATTTGTATGAATTCAGTGAGAGAGAAGCCAGTGCAGGAATTCTCATTCCGTGCTAGTAATTTGTAGGTTCAGTTTTGTGGTATTTTACTGATATATGCCTAAGCTATGTGGTGTAAAATGCCTATTAGGTTAGCTTATGGTGGTTGTCAGGAAGCCAAGAGAAACTCCCCAGTGAAATGTATGCCATTCAACTATATTACTCCTGTAATACATTCTGATGTCAGCTCTTCAAAGGCTTATTTTCTTTTAAACTAAAATATAGTAAAATAATTTTTTTTAATTACAAACTACTTTCTAACACAACAAAAAGGTCTTTGCCTCTAAAGCAACCCATTACATCTTTTGCTTTCTACCTGTTAGAAACCACAGCCCCAGGTTTTACTCTCATGTGGGTCTCACTGCCCTCCAGCGGTAGCTGTACAAAACTCCTTTGTCATGTCACTTGATGAAAATAGAAGTCACTTTAGAATGCCAACAGTAGAGGCTTAGATGTAACTAACTCTTAACTTCAGCTTCGGCTGTCTGAATGCGCTCTCTTCAATCCGAGCTGAATTAGAAAGCAAGTTTGATTATCGCATCACTTGGATTTAACTGTGAATGAATCTAAAACTCAATTGATGCCAAGAAGCCAAAACTGCAAACACATCAGCAACAACAAATGCGTTGCATGCTGTCGTCGTCTTCGTCATCGTTATTCGACTCGACTTTGACTTTTCCTTCGACTTGAATGGATGCAAAGTGAATGTGCGTGACGATGACGCGGAGGATGCGGACTAGCCTAGAAAAGAGCAGAGGAGAACAAGGTGAGGGGAGACAAGTTGTGAATGCGGATGCGACGGTGTATGTGTGTGTGTGCTAGCACCTAAGCCCCACACTTCGCTCTCTTTGACTTGATGTGGTTGCCTGAATGACTTTGTGCTTTTCATTTAACATTATTTTGCAACAATTTAGCTTCAGCCAGAATCGTGGGCAGAGGCGGCAGTCGGGGCAGACATTGGAGCCACATAGAAAGCGGCTAGAGCAAACATGCTGACTGTCTAGCCCCAATGACTAACCTCTTCTTCACTGCCCGGCACAAGCCAGTTTCCGCTTTAATTTAACGCTGGCTTACAGCTGAAGAAGAAGCAGCCGCCGCATCATCGTACAGCTCCAAAACACGTCAGCTGGCATAGCAATTTAAAGCAGAAGCTGCACTGGCTGCCAGCAAACCCCCAAGCAGACCACCCCACTGGCTACACAAGAATCCAAGTCAGCCCACTTTATGACATGCTTGGAGAAGGCCCTGATGCCCGAAGAAATTTATTTAGTTTATGCAAAGCGTGCGGCGAAAATAAAAAAAAAAAGGGAAAAAGGTAGCACAAAAGCCGTCGACCAGGGCATGGGCGGGGAAGGGCGAGAACGCGGTCTGAGACTAACACTAACAGTGCCAGTAGCAGCAGGACCTGCAAAAGGACATCCTAGGCGCAGTGAGCGCCATCTGCTGCCGCTGTTTGTGTTTAGTTTGCAAATTTCTTTTGATGTCTTTTAATTTTAATGAGTTGCGATGTGGGCCGAGCCGGCAACTACCCTAAGCAAAACTAATTAAAAGAGAAAGCGGAACAATGACTTCCCTGTGTGTGTGAGTGTAATGAGTAGTGTATAGAGAACCTCTTATCTGGGCAAATTTCACATAGTGGCTGAAGCTAAAGTGGATGAATGAGTGGATAATATAAAGATGAGCTTAACTCTTGAAAGACATTTCAGATGACAATAAAAGCAGCCGTTCCGTTTTGAAAGTTTTGTGGAAGAAGGAAACAACGATAGATATTTAATTAACCTAAATGTTTCTAAACTCTTCAAAATAATTTTAAGGCAGCTCTAATGAAACATGAGACGGGAAAATCTTTAAAAAGAATAAGTTAAAAATCATAGAAAAAATTTAACACAATATTTTAATAATTTATAATTATATATAGCTTTAATTTTCTATAATTGTTGCTAAATTAGTATTTAAAAGTCGCACGACCATTTATTATTAATAAAAAACTATAAATTCATATAATTTCTTCTTTTTCAGATTCCACTGCCAGGCCAATTTCAATCAGAGTCAAGTTTTTAAGCAAAAATGACGCACAGTTTATCAGCAAAAACAGAGAATAGAACAACAGCTGCACGAACAACAACTGCAACAACTGCAACAACAACAAGAATAAACTCCAGCTACAAAATGTTCTCCCGCCAGTGCCTTTCCAGCTCCCCTCGATCTAGCAATCCCCGCTCATCATCCACAACATCAGCTTTGATAAGAAACCACCGTCGAGTTCGGCACTTGGCCAGACCGGCAACAAACTTGAACAACTGGAACTGGAACCTTCGCCTCTTGGCATTGTTCACTGCCAGCGGCTGTTTAATGCTCAGTGCGCCAGCGATTGCTGCTTTCGACATTGGTGAGTGGATGAACAACTCATTTTTGCTTTGCTCGACTAGTTTCTCGTCTCACTGACAAATCAAATAAATGAACTGTGGGTCAGAAAGCCTAAAAGGTGCGCAGTACTTATCAATGTGCCTTTGTCTTAGATAAAGTCGATGCCAAGAAAAAAAAGGAAATAGTAATATTTGTTTACTTTGATTCGATTTCCAGTTGAAGTGGTGTAGGGTATATGCATTTTTTATTTAAATTGAAAACACATTTTTATGTGGCTCATCATTCTGGGAGCAGCGACAGGCGGCACAGTTGGTGGCTGCTGGAGAGTCGCCATGGGGTGTCCACTGCTGCACTTGAGATCTGACGTCGCAATCTTTAGCTTGGACATGGGTGGCTCTCTCTCTCTCTCTCTCTCTCTGTCGCTCTATCTCTATCTATCTCTCTATCTCTATCTTTCCCTTTCAGCCTGTTTCATTAATTGGCATATGGACATTTTTATGCTGCTTCTAAAGTTTGGCGCAGAAATTGTCCGTACACACACAGTAGTAGTTATGGCAACGCGGCTTTAATGAAGCCATACTAAAGAGGTAGAAGTCGCTATGGTAGCTAGAATCGGAGTTGGCTTAGGATTATGGCCACTTTAAATGGCCCTGGCATGTCAGCGGCTCATAAATTTCAATGCTGATATGAGGACAGACCGCTGGGGACATTGTGAAGGCTGCCTGATGTACAGCACAAAAGCCAGGCGGCATGGGAAGACGTTCAAAGGAAAGCTTTGGACTTAGGCAACTGGCATATACATAGTATATAATTATACAATTACACAATATGTATATTAGAAGACAAACAAAACATTTGCAGGAATTTGGCTTTGCGTAGAAATCTGTAAATTTGAGTGTGTAGCATGAATCTATAGTTGGTGAATATATAATTGCTTTAGAAATGGTTTAATTCCAACATGTGAACTAAAGTAAGAAATATATATTATTCCTCTATAAATTATAAAATATTATTTCCCATACAGAATGAGTTTGCATTAAGATATATATAAATAAATAATAAGACAATCCTATCACAAATGATTCTTCGTGAATTTATCTAAGAACGAGTATATAGAATTCCTTTAGAAAATATATGATTAACTAGAAAAGTTATATAATAAATATGTTAAATATTTACAGAATAATTGTTTCAAAACTATTTAGACTTTTATTTATACATCCATCCAAATAAATCAGATTTCTCAACTGAGGCAAAATAAAACAAAAACTGTTCCATTTATTCCGTAGTTTTTCCATTCCAAGTTTGTGATAAGTTTGCTTGACTTGTTTTCTAGCTTGTCTTATTTAAACATTTTCTTAGACTCGACCACAACTTTTCCTGCAAACTTTTGCTGCTATATGAAGTCTCTTTGCCTGCCTGCCAGTCAACCTTTGTTTTCAATAAATCAAATCTGAGCCATAATATTTATAGTTAATCAAGCAAGCCAAATACATAAATACGAATTTATAAACATGTTGCCCTGGATGGCAGTGGATACAAAACTGTCTGCTGACTTGACTCCCTTCAATATTTGCACTTGTCCCCTCCTCATCTACACTGCTCGAGAAGCACATACACACACACACACACACATAAGCAAATAAGCAAAGGAAGTGCCTTAGCAAGCGCATCAGTTGCCGTTGTTATTATTGTTGTCGTTGTTGTGCTAGACACATCGAGTGAGTTGAGTTAGCAAAACATGCAACAATTTTCCAAATCAATGCATTTGCAATATGCAGTCGTTGGCAATGGCTTCTGACCCGGCCTGGCTCTCGCCCTCGCCCTGGCCCTGGCCCTGGCCCTCGCCCTGGCCCTGGATCTGGCCCAGCCTCAGTTACAGTCACAGTTTCAGCCTTTGCTGAAGAGCTTCAGTTCCCATTAGCATTGCCAGCTATCAAATCCAATCAAGTGCGAATGCAAAGAGCGCTTCGACCAGGTTTTGCAATGTGTGTGTTGCCTGTCTGCTTATTTATAAACTTCTAAACGAATGCACGCACCTTCGGCCAGCAAGGAGGCACTGCAACACTCGAACTGAGAGCTGGCAAGCTGGGAAGCTGGTCCATGCTGTGCCTGCGCAACAAAAGTCATGTCAAATCAGTGTTGATTCTGGTGAAAATGTCAGCAGGCAGTCAGACAGCCAAACAGCCAAACAGCCAAACAGACAGCTGTTGGCGGCGGGGGCCACGAAGCTCATATCAAAAGCCAACCCAGAGCATATGGAGTTTGTGCCTGCGAAATGCAATCGGTAGGCAATAAATTAACTAAAGTAGTTGACGTTCTGCCCGGCTTGGTTTGACTTTGGCAATGATTAAGTGTTTACCTTATTTAAAAGCAGATAGTAGTCGTGTCTGCTCACTTCCATGGCCAAAGTGATAGGCCTACCTCCACAGACTACAGTCAGACCCATTGCTGGGCGTGTCAAACGTAGCACTCCAACCCCACCCCAACCCCAGCCCCAACCAGAACTCTCACATCAAATGTCAAAAAAATCAAATTGACGCTTGAGTTATTTTGATAGATTTGATGGGCGTTGCTCTGACGTTGGCTGCAGAGAGTCGAGATCTGAGGGCTGGGAATTCTAAATTTAGTTCGGCTGGCCTCTGTGCAAGATGCAAGGCACTATCCATCATTAATTAACGTTATAATATTTTTGTGGCCTAAGGCAATTTTTAAAATTGTGATATTTTAATTTTACAGCTACGTGCAATGTGCCCCTGGGCATGGAATCTGGCGCAATTACAGATGCTCAAATCACAGCTAGCTCAGCCCATGACACGGGATTTGTTGGGCCACAACACGCAAGGTGAGTTTATATCTAAATTCAGTTTGTGCACAATTTGTTTAAAACTTCATGAGTATCATTCAGCAGCGTTTAAAAGTCAAAATATATTTATGGCCGACACTTATCCTAAATTTTTCTTAACATTTAAATTTCTCAACTAATATGTGAATTATTCATTTATTTTTTGGAGGATCGAATCCATTTAAATTGTCATACTTTTAAATGCACTTATTAAATCGTTTCATTAATAACACAAATATTGAATACGACTAATAGAAAACAATAAAAGTATTTACAACAAGTTGAGTTTTTTACTGTCCAACTCAGAGGCTGGGGTCAAAACCGAAAGATCGCTTAATCCAAAGCTGCTTCAGTCTCTGGAGCTGCTGTTCTTCCCCTCGCATCCCTTTCACTCCCTTATCATTAATGCGGCTGCGTGTTCGTTTAATTGCTAATTTTATAGACAACTTCATTAGTGCGATAAGGCAGTTTATTGAATCGAAATCTTAGCCCAACGACGAAAGCCCGAAAAATTTATTATGACAGAATCAGTTGTGCCATCAAACATAAAAAAAGAAAATCAAATACAAAACAAATAAAAAGTTTTTGCATATCAGTTGAAAATATTTTGGTGTTCAGCTAGCGCCCTTTAAGAGATACTGACTTTAGTTGGCTAAGGTAAATTGAAATCTTTTCATGAATATGCAAGGAGCTCGCTGGGGCAATCGTTTAATGGGCCTGGCAGCGATATCTGCATAGTCGGCAGCCCTTTTTCCATACTAATTAAATGCAATTTCGAATAGCAAACCGGTTCACGAGTCGGTGCAAGCAAAGGGCAAACTAGAAGCATAAAAACTAAACTGAGGCAAACCAAACTGAATGCATTTACCCGGACCGGGAAGCAGCTGGCTAGACAAGTTCAGTTGAGTATTTCTTTTTTGAGGTTTTGTTTACATTTTATTGACGCATTTTTCGTTTGAATTAAAGTTTTATGAGTCCGGATAGTGTGAGGCAATGCGGGTCAGCAGAATGGGGCGGAAGTTTTGCAATTGCCTCGAATGATTGATGACACCATCATCAGGCGCTTTATATTGCCATATAATTAGTAGTAGATATCGGAATGTAACTCACAACCACGTCAACCAGCCGGCAACCCACCCACTCTGGCAATATAAAGTAAAGCACTCATTCAACCCATAAACATGTCAATTACCACGTGAGTTACGGCGAAATCAATGCAAACATCGGCTCTATATATACTATATAATCACAACAGATTCCACTCGTTTTCTGTAATAATTTGCTGTCTGCGTTTATAGACATGCACTTAAAAAACACTCCAGAGCAGGGCTGACTGGCAGAGACACACAAACAAACGAAGAGACAGACAGACAGACAGACTCACCACAAAGGCATCATTAACATTAACCCTTTACGGCGGCACTAAAGTAAAACCACAAAACGATGCGTGATGAGCACGTTGAGATAAACAAAAAATACATGAAAAAAAAGGGAAAAGAAAAAAATATATTTAGATGTACATTTTTTTTGTGCTTGATGTTTTGTTTTTATTTTTTCGTTCAAGGCAGATTAACTGGAATTTTTAACTAAAGAGCTAAAGAGCCAAAGTTGAACTCACAAAAAGCTTAAGACAATGTCTCTCGTAGTGGATTCAGATTCGGACTTGGTATCTGCATTTAAAATGCGGGCTCTCAACATCTGCTGGGCTCTTGACGGACTGACTGAATGACTGACTCACCTGGTCATGTCTGGTACTGCTTAGTTAGTCGGTTGTGGTGGGCAAAGTGGATTCGGATTGACAGGCGATGTGGCGTTGCTGCTAAGTGACTCAAGACTTAATGGCAACTGAAATGGATTGGCGGTCTTCTCGTGTAGAGACTTTTATTAGAGTTGAGTACAGCATTTAGTACACGCTTTAGGGATCTTAGTAGTTGCTGTGTGTGAATAGATAGTTTGATTTAATATTTTACAGCCGGCTTTTACGAAGCGAGTTGAACAAGTATTTGATTGTTTCATTTTAGTAAATGGATTTGAATAAAGCGGGTTGAGTCGTGTCTAAAAAGTTTATCGATTCAAAAGTAGTTGAAAAACAGTTATATAGTTCTTCGCTTTCCAATAATATCAATGTACAGTTAAAATAGTATATAGCTTGATATTATTTGAATAAAATAAACATTGATATTTTCATTCTCATTCTTATATTAATTCGATTTGGAAGATATATACAAAATACATACATACATATACATATACAAACTAAAGAACTACTTCTCAACTGGATTATCTCTAGTGCCTGAGCACTTAAGTCCCTAAAAACTATTGATTAACAAGGTTGAGACAAACTCTAATCGCAATGCGCTTTCATCCTTTCACCTTTTACTAAGTTAAGTTGGCTTAACCCAATGACTGCCACACACAACGAAACAAACTCTTCAAACTAGCTGCAACTTTCTTTTGTCTTTTTCTTTATCCCATCTACCCACTGAGTCCAATCAAGCGGACTGCAATTTGCTTAACTGAAGTTCCCGAGCTAAGCAGCAAAGTTCAAAAGTGCAGGCAACATTATAATTTGCGGCTGCCGTGTACTCAGCTAACCACCAGCCAGCTAACTAGCCCAAAACTCGAACTGAGCTTTAAGTAATTCATTACAAGAAACATGCACTTAAAACAAACCACGCGCATTTGCCTACCGAACAGAGTTAAAGAGATCCCAGAGCTCTGAGCCCAGATCTCAGATCTCAGTCCTGGGCCCAGAGGGTCAACAGGATGCGAACATAAACGCTGATGTTGACGTTGACGTTGACTCTGTCCATGTTGGCTCGTCTGGAGCTATTGAATTACAAAGATTAGTTTAATGACAGTTGGCGCTGTTTGATTTTCATTACCTTGCCCAGCGACCAACTGCCGTCAGGCTATTAAATTTACAACCTCTTACATATTAAAAACAGCAGAAAGGGGAAGAAAAGAAAAAATACTCTCGCCATTCGACAGGCGGCGCTTGATTAGAAGCCTGTCCAGTTGACTCCACTCGGAGTCCAGTCCAGTGCCCGGCAGCGAGCAGTTAGTCAGTCCATCAGCCGCTTAAAATGAGCAGCCGACGACGGCGCAGATTGTTAACTTTGGCAATAACAATAATTAAAGTCAAGTTGAAATGCACATAACGGCGGACATTAGCATTTTAAATGATGTTTATACGTATTTCACTCTACGATTTTCTCCTTCGCAGCTCGGTGCTCTCCGTGCTCTGCCTGCTATGCCCTTAGGTTATTTGCTTTTTGAGCTACTGCGAATGAAGGCGCTGAAGAAAGAAATCTAAGCAATTTTATGATGATTAAATTGACCTTTTTTGCCAAGCTGTGGAAGCTCTTTTTTTGTTTTTGTTTTTTTTTTTTAATAAGCCACTACTACTTTGATCTGTGCACTTGAAAGTAATTGCAGTTGGTAATGATTATTACTTGGAATAGCAACAGGAAGCGTAGCAAACCACACAGCTTGCGGCATGAATTCAAGGCATGAGAACCGCATCATTTCTGTGATGTTTTTAAATGATGTGAAGCCAAATTTGTAATATTTAATAATTTCAAATATGTCCAAACCAGAGAAATAAAGTAATGGCAAACATTTAAAAGGACTTCTCAATTGCCGCAAAACCAAATTGATGCCAAACCACTCAATTGATCGGGAAGACGTTACTAATTGCACTCAGTGCACATAAGAAATAAATAACAAATCGCACAAATGCATAAAATAAATATTGCAATCAAATTCAATAACCTGCTGGCTGGCGATGGCACTGGCACAGGTTAAGACTACGACTCAGGAAGCAGCTGCTGCCAAAGATACAGCCAGACAGCAAATACAGCCAAGACAGCAAATGAAGCAATTTGCAAAGGAGCAGCCAAACGATAACAGCAACAAAAAGAAGAACAACAACTGGCTGGGACAGCAACCAGGCCTGGGTCTAGGCCTAGTCACAGCCGATGAATAATGGGCAAACATTAAGGCCCCCAAAATGCAATCAAGCATGTAAAACTTAATTGAAATATAAACCGAAAAACGTATTTGTAGTGGTTAACATATCAATATAAGCGAAAGCCAGAAATTGATTAAAGTAGCAGGGGGGCGAGAAGGCACAGGACACCACACAAATACACACACACACACACATACACGGGAAACTTGCTGTCTGTTCAGGCGTCTGCGTCTAACTTAAATTAATCCTTAATTACATAGACAACATCCTGCTGAGTCGAAAACCGCAACAGCTTAACGAACGAGACGAGCTGCCAGACAAACGTAGTCCGGCTGAATAACCCACCATACCACCACTCCCAGCCCCACCCTCTATTTAAGGCCGCAAATGTCAGTGGCTAAGACTGTAGCTGTAGCTGGCAGTGAGTGGAGCCTGGAGGCTGAGACTCAAACTCGGCCTCAAACAGAGGCTGCGGCTCCAATGCCGTGTGGTGCCGCAACGCTTAATGTCAATTAATTTATAAAAAATATCTGCGCAACTGGTTATTCGCACAGGCTACCGTTTGTGGAGGCTAATTAATAAAGTTGTCGTTTTTCTTTCGTTGCAGACTGAAAACCGATAATAATGGCGGTGCGTGGTGCCCCAAGCACATGGTGTCCAATGCTTTGAAGGAGTACCTGCAGGTGGATTTGCTGCAGACGCATGTGATAACCGCCATACGCACCCAGGGTCGCTTCGGCAAGGGTCAGGGTCAGGAGTACACCGAGGCCTATGTGCTTGAATATTGGCGACCGGGCTTCGACAAATGGCAGCGCTGGAAGAACATTCAGGGCAAGGAGGTAAGACCACTTCAATCAGCTAGCACAATTCAGGGGACTAAGCAAACTTCCACACAGATACTGCCCGGCAACATCAACACTTACAGCGAGGTGGAGAACGCCATGCAACCGATTATATTTGCCTCAAAGATACGCATTTATCCATATGGTCAATACGATCGCACCGTCTGCCTGCGCGCCGAGATTGTTGGCTGCCCCTGGGAAGGTAAGTTTTTCTCTGTCTCTCTTTCTCTCTCTGTTTGTCTCTCCCTCTCTCTCTCTCTCTCTCACACACTCTGTCCACAATTTAAACGAGTGCGATAAAAACTCGACATGAGCAATGATAGCGCGGAAAGGCTAACAAAGTTTTAGTGTCAGCGTTAATTTATCATCGGTAGAGGAGTGCCAAATGCCTCAGCCGGAACCTGAACGCAAACCCAAACCCAAACCTGGCCACTCGCTCAGTGTGCTCTGCGCTCTGTGTGTGTTTATTAGACAGGCCAAAGCGGCTTAAGTGTGTAGTTAGCTTGTGGACAGACAGCCATGAAGTGCATTAGCATAGCTTTGGCTAAAATGAAGATGCGGCATGCAACTAGAATGTCGACGATAGTTCTGCTTTCATGGCTGATCTTAGATATATCCTAAAGTCGCTTAACGACTTGGACAACTAAGAATGTTGATGCAGATTTTTGTTTTGCTTGGATACGAAAATGTTTTAAGTCTTGCTGCACTTGAAAAAAACTAACCATGTATAGTAATTATGGTTGCCGGCATTTTAACATTAAAATTTCTCAGCTGAAATATTATTATTTTTTAAATATATATCATTTATATTTTTCATAGAAACTTCTTTGCCTGTGTCGCATTTTTTTCAACTTTAATTGCGGAAATATTTTCTAAGCAAAAAATTACACAAGGATTCACAATTTAACGCTGATTACATAATAACTGCCAACTTATCCGCCATTTAAAAGCCATAACTTTTCCACCCAATCTGCCTGCAACCCTTTTGCTGTTATTTGTACGCAAAAACATGATATTATGGACAGCAGTATTAGTTAAACCACATAATCGAATCATGGTAACGACTGCGCCTATGTGCCTGTTGTGCTGTTTGGGCCAAGAACACATGAGCCACCACGCAATGTAAGCATTGTGGTTGTTGTTGTTGTTGGCGTTGTTCTCTTCGGCTGCAACCTGCGAAATGTACTTGAAAAAAATGTATCGCGTGCAGACATTAGTTGTTAGTTCGCGAAAACAAATCGAAATCCAGACTGGCTGAGAAAACTATGCAGACGACAACCAGCAACAGTAAACAACCAACGCATTGTTGTTGGTCTTGTTTTTGTTGTCGTCTGGACAGCCGCTGTCGTTGCTGGCACGCAATTGTCAAGTAGCGCACGAGCAGCGACAACTAAGTACAACAACTTTAACTAGTCTGGACAAACAAATTTTTCTATAATTTCCAGGTAGCAGCGATAACAGCAAACGTGAACCAAGCCTAATGACAATTTGTTTGAGCAGCGTCAGAGTTGGAGTTGAAGTCACAGTTGGAGTTTGAGTTGGAGTTGGCTCCTTTGGGAGCAGGAATTCGAAATTATTCCGTAAATTAACGCAATGTGTGGTTGGCTTGGGGGCCCTGATAACTGGCGCCATTTGTGTTGAATGGCTGTTTGGGGGGTTGGTCAAAAACTATGTACACGCCCTTTATTAGTTCCTCGGGATAACTGAGACATGCAAGCTGACTGCCAACGCCCCCCAAATAAAGGGGGCGCCATGTCAGTTGATTTGCTGTGGGGCATTTAGATGTACACTGCGCATTTCATATGCAAATTAAACTAGATAAGTTGGCATGGGACTTGGGCTATTCGGTTTATGGTTTGAGGTCTAGACAAGTGCCAGACAGACAAACAGACAGACAGACAGATAAATATAAAGAGACAGTCAGATAGTCAGATTGTCAAATAGCCAGACGTAAAGAAATCAATAAAGCAGCAAAGTAAATGCGACTTGATTTTATGGCAGACATTAATCTCATCGATATTTAGACCGGAATCATAATTGTTTATAAATTGTGCCCATAAATTCTCACTGCCACTGTCCAAAGTCAAAGCAACCTTAAATGCAAATCAATGGGCACACCTACGAGCAGCAGACCGCACCCAGTTTTGTGGCGTTTGTGCTCTCTGGAAGCGCCGTCGCAATCATAAACAAATAGGGCTTAATCGTGGGTTTTGAATGGATGGAGGAGGGGGCTGGGAGGGGGCGTTCGGTGTGCGGTCACGTCATGGCTGCAGATTATCTTCGGGGCAAGTGACACACTCTGATTTCACATCGAGCTAAATACAAATTAGTTTCGATTTAACAAACAGCTTAGCCCTTGGAATTTGAATCCACAACAGATTTGGGATTGGGGGCTTTATGCATATACTAAAGTGCATTTTATAAATGCACAACAACTGATTAGCGTTGAGCTAGAGATTTATAGAGTACTGTGAATAATTTATGACTGTTTAGGGTACATTAAAGACAGCTTTACTCAAGATATGATTTATATTGTTTAACTACTATGAAAACTGAAAGTTAAGCTCTTTGTAGGTGTTGCGGGCAAAAGCTGTAGTTAAAGTTGTAATATAGATGAATGTAGGAATGTAGGTAATTTAATTGGAGCCTAAACAAAATAAAGACGATTCCCTTTCTGGGAAACTTTCGAAACTTCGTAACAATAAATCTAAAATAAACTTTGACTGTGTTTGATGTGTTACACTGATAGGGAACATAAATTTATAGATTCGATGTATCTATTCTTAACCGTATTTAAGTTAGACTTATATTACATGTGATGAATCGGCAATGCAATTGTTAATCTGCTCCAATTTATTTAGCTCACAAAATTCGCAAATATGCAAGGACATTAAATAAAACTCGATGTGGATATATGCAAGATTGTGATACACACACAAAATGAATACATTTTGTTTTGTCTCTGCCTCAACTGTGCCCCAAAACTGAATGCCATAACTCAGAAACTCAATGAGTAGTTTAGCCACAAGTTGGCTGCGATTCGGGCCGCTAAGTATCTATTTATTCAATTCAACTGCTGCTCAATTTGACTCATCAGCAAAGTTCGCAGACGTCGCGACGTCGTCTTCTGCGTACATGAATGTTTTTGTGAATGTTTGCGTGACGAGGAGCAGAGAGATGGAAGCAAATTACATTTTCTTTTTTTCTTACACAAACATATATATATATGGCAGTTGAACACTGCCTGATTCTGCCTTGGACTACATACATTTGCCATATAACATTTATTTATGAGCTTGCTTCTTTTTCTTATATTTTTATTATTTTTTTTTTTTTTGTCTGCACGCACTGCGAGGACTTTGTTGTGTTGTTTCTTTTTTTGGCAGTGTTCATTTTGTCTCTCGCGCTCGACACGCAAATAAAAATCGCATGTGAGCACGCGAATAACAAGGCTTAAGTGGAAGTTCCTCCCCTCTCTGGCTCCACTATTAAGAGGGGTTACGTGTGGGCATTGCGTGAAAGAAGTCGCGACGCAATTGTAAAACGCGCTGCCTTAAATGTCTTTGCAGTTAATTAAATATTGCATATGTACGAATGTATATCGTGTACTCGAATAATGAAGGCTTATCTCTCCGCCTGATAGTTCGTGCTTAAGTGGTCGAGAAAAGGACTCTGTCCTAATTCCTATAATTAAGTATGGTCATTTTTTGGGGGAGTTTTTTGGCACGACTGCCCTTACATTATAAATAAATTAAATAATAATTAATATTTGTAACTGGTTCTTGCCACCCTTAACCCTGCAACACTTCTGAAACTAAACTCCATATGTGATATTCGTTTAGGTGCGCCCCTAATTATCTATGCACAATGCGTTGCGTTCGATTTATGCTCGTTTTTCGATAGTCATGGGTTGTGCCGTAATTATGTGTAATTATGTGATTTTGGTAATTATTGGAAAATGCCTTTGACGGCTTTGTGTATCTATTGCTGTGTCCTGCTTGCCACGTGCCCGCCCCCGGTTTTTGTTCAGAGAAACGTTAGTAAATTAGTCCTCATCCAGCTACCCCTTGCCTGTTTGAGCTTTGTGTTTAATTATTTGGAGTGCCCTGGCAACCCACTGCTTGCTGTTGTTTGTTTTGGATCTAAATGTAATTGTTTTGTAGGTGGACTCACTTAAATGTAGCTGTTGTTACAGCTGTAGCTATAGTTGTGGTAATTAGCGTCAGGTGTTGTTTGCTTTTAACCCAAATGCAACCAACATTTACATGAGCCGGTCCTTTAATGCTTAAAAGGCCTCACACCAACAATCCCACAACAATCATCAAAACACTTTATAAACTCGACCACAAAAGCATGACTCAGACTGAGTTGTTGTTGCGGTTTGTCTCCCACTGTGACTTTGACATTGAAAAACTACTGCAGTTGTCGAAAATACAGCCCAAAACATCACAACCCCAGTCCCCACCCCACCCCAATCCGAAAACTAAACTAAACTAAACTCTAAACTCTCGAGTTCCCCTTTTTTGTGTGTCAGACACTTTGCTAAAAATAACCACAGAAACCAAATGGCAGACAAAAGACAAAAGTGGCCGCAAAACGAAATTATGTTTCAAGTAACTCAATATCCTGCACCCCTCCAAAGCGCTCCTTCCCCCACATAGATGGACTCCCTGCCCCAACATTTGGTAATGTTGTTGCCAGCTTAGCACAGGGGAAAAACTTTAAATTTACCACACAAATATACAATACAAATTCCAGACTCGCTTTTTGTCTCCGACTCGTTTGTCTGTGTCACGTGACACGAAACGTGACGTGACGTGACGTGACATGAAATGGAAGCAAAGTAAAGCAAGTAGCACACACACACACATGTGTGCACACATACACATACATATGTGTGGGCGGCTCGTATTACTCTAGTATAAAAATGGAGGTTTTGTGGGTTTAGGGTTTTAGTTCCTCGAATTGTGTCGCTTTGTTTAAAATTTCAATTTTCGTTGTTGTGTTTTTATTGCAGAGGGCATTGTTTCGTATAGCATACCGAAGGGAGTGCAGCGCGGCATGGAAGTGGACTTATCGGACAAGACCTATGATGGCAATGAGCAGGGCGATCGCTATGTGGATGGTTTGGGTCAATTGGTCGACGGCCAGAAGGGCAAGGACAATTTCCGCACGGATATTCATGGATTTGGCAAAGGTAAGTGCAAAATTATCATAAGGCTTTTGTTTAGATACCAAAAAGATATTTATTCATATAGTAAGAATAAGCAAACACATATTTCACTTAGAGCCACCTCGCTCATTAGAAAGTTAACCCTTTTCTACATATATCAATGGAAGAGTGAAATTCCAACTTATTATGGCAAAAAGTTTTCAGCTTTTAAAGGTTTGCTGCTGGCAAAGTTTCGCCATATATTTAGACCAAAAATTAAACACAAAAACATGGCTGGTGAAACTGCTCCGCACAGATTTATTGCAATAGAGAAAAAACTGATTAACATCAAATAATTACAAAAGTTCACCGACAGAAAAAGCATAAGGCGAAGTCCAAAATGGGGTGACCAAACCGAATGCTTACTTCATTGAACCAATCGGCTGGGGACGGGGGTGGAGGCGTGTTTCGAGGGCGTGGCCCGGACCAACAAAACTTTTGGCTTGCAAATAATTTTGCTCACAACACAATAAACAAAATAAATAATAATAACTTCGGACTATTTGCTGGCGTCGCAATAAACTTGGCTGGATACAAAAACCTAGTGCACAACGCACCAAACCGAACCAAAACATACCAATCCGAGCCACTCCGCTCACCGTGAACCACTCCGCTGTTCAAATGTAAACATTATGCATATTTGATGATTTATGGCAACACTGGCATTCATTTCCGAGCCGGCGGCCGTTTCAAAAGTTCGCAACTAGCAAACTGCGAAATTCGCAAGTCAATTTTTTTTTATTTTCTTGATTCTATTTTTCCCTTTTTGGCATTTCGCTGGCGCTCTGGCAAATGGCCAATAATCGAAATTATTGAAAACTTTGCGCTGTGCGAATTTAAGTAGAAAAGTTCGTACAGACAATTAGACATGCAGTCGGCGACAGACACACATAAAAGCAATCGCATTGCAGCGATTCCAGTCGAAAAGTTTTAGCGCATAATTTTTCACAAATCACCTCCCCTCAACTGAGCATGACTTTAGAATGGCCATTTTCTTTATGATTATTATGTCCTGGCATTGGGCTTCTTTGCCATCGATATTGGGGTATGTCGCCCGCCCCCCTTCCCTCCTTCCCCCTTCCCCTTGCTATTCGAGTCTATTGATATTCGCTTGTGCAGCTGAGAATTGTATAATTTCTAGTTAGAGCCATATCAGAGCATGTTACCATAGTTGGTAACAGTTAATATTGCATGACTTGTGCACAGCTACTTAAATGTTTCCTGGCTTCCTAAGCCGGGCACGTAACCCCCTCCTCTTCCAAGCAAGTATACACTTCCAACTTCATAGTGCCTTCTCGGGCAGCTGCCCACCTCATCCATGGCAAATTAGGGCCATGCAAACACAAAAACAGTAGAAAGAAATGGCTTAAATGTCGCGTTGGTCATAATTTCTAGTTATGAGCAGCCATCCAACCCCCACTCAGCCCCCGCTTTGGGCACTCCGTGCTCGTGCCGTGAGCATTTGTTTGTTTTGGGCAACAAGACTTCACCCCAAAGTGCCATTGACTTGGGTGGGAGGCTTAAATAGCTTTACATGTCACTTTGGAGCATATGTGCCGCCGGGTTGGCCTATTGATTTTCCTTTTGCCTTTTTTGGGTAGAAAAAAATACGCTACATATTATTGTGTATATTTCATGTGGATGGTCTATTCATATACATTTTATTTATCTGTCAGGCTACGAATGGATTGGATGGAGAAATGATACGCCCGGTCTGTTGAGCAAACCCGTTGAAATTGTTTTCGAATTCGATACGGTTCGCAACTTCAGTGCCATCGTTTTGCATACAAACAACATGTATACCAAAGATGTACAGGTGAGTGTAAGCCTTAAATGATTTACGAAAGGGCTCTGAGAGTTTCGAAAAGTCTTATTTGAAGGAAATCAGTAGTCAATTTAAATGACAGTATTGCATTTGAAACTATTTCTAAGGAACTTCAATCGTTCCAACTTATAAAATATATTTATCCTTATCTTGTTACGGTATTCTTTACTTAATTTCATAGGTTTTCGTTCATGCCAAAGTGTTCTTTAGCATTGGTGGACGCTACTTCTCTGGGGAGCCCGTACAGTTCTCGTATATGCCCGATACAATAATGGATCATGCTCGAGATGTTACGATTAAGCTGCATCATCGTGTGGGCAAATATCTAAAAATCAATTTGTACTTTGCCGTCAAATGGATTATGCTATCTGAGATCAGTTTTATATCCGGTAAGTACGTGACTCAACTGGCACGAAAAAAATTGAATGAACAAAATTTGCGGCGCAAATTAACCGAAAAATGCATTTGGCATACTAAAAAATGCACACGCGACAACAAATGCAGTTTTCAGCTTCATTTCACTTTCAAGTGTGTGGCAGCAGCTTCAGATACAACTGCAACAGCAACAGCAACAATAATGCATTACACTTAGCTAGGGGGTAAAACGTTTTTCCAACATTTGGCTAACAACAATGCGATGCGATGGAGGAGAGACATGCGAAACGAGACAGGCGAGATAAGCGGCCCAAAAGGGAAAATCTCTTTAGTACAACTTAGTATTCTTTTTTATTCTTTTTCCATTGTAAATTTCACGTAGGCAACTCGTGTGGGTTGGGAGAGGGGGCCAAAGTCAATAAAATACCCAAAGCCCAGAAAGAAGGGTCTCTTTTAGAGTCTCTGGCTTGGCTGTCCCTCAGCATGCAAAAGTAAACAAGTTGAGCGGACTAAGGGTAGCTGCAACCCCTTAGCTGGGCACTGCATTGGATGCCAGGCATGCATTGCATTTTTCAACTACATTTCCTACAAATGCTGAGCGTGTCCCAGTCCTGATTAAATTGTACCCAGCGCAATGGTTTGGGACAGATATTTGGACAATATATGCTCAGGGGTGGGCACGAATTGCTCATGAGGCTACAATGCTGTTAACATCAGCAGGATCGGTCACTGAACCGGAGATCATTTATATTCATTGATTCATTGAGAGGGGGTTGCGGGTTGTGAATAAAAATCTATGCGCGGTAGGTGTGAAAATGACTAGGGGATAAAACTGCCAGTCTGCCAACGGCATTTGATTGATGAGTCAAATAGAGCGTGCCGCATGAATAGGGAGTTTCCACACAGATGGCATAGGGAATTAAATACAAATGGGCAGGGGAGGACGGTGTCCCTTGTAGGCTTAATGGATTTATGGAGGAAGTCGCTTATAAATCCAAAGCAACTGCGATTTTATAGTTCAATAATTTGAATTGAAAATCGCGAGTTTGGATTCAATGAAAATACAGGAAGAAAGCTGTAAGGAAGGAAACTAAACAAAGCTTGTTGAGTACAAAGAAAAAATATATATAAGTATACACATATATATATATATATATATATATATATATATAGCTCTCACTCTCAAAGAATCATAATGAGACAAAACAAAAGCTATTGTGATGCCTATGAGAGGGAGAGAGAGAGAGAGATAGAGAGAGAGAGAGATGGAAGGAAAATTTTTAAGAGATTTGAAAATATTAAACAATGAAAGCAAATGGAAATAATTCTTGAGAAAATCAGCGATTCAGATACTACACATAAATAGCAAGTCATCTTAAGGAGACTGGCAGCTGCCGGGTTTGTTCATCTGCAATGATCTACCCCATTCGTCGTATACAGCCAAATTGTGTTTAAACATAGTGTAAATAAATATGCATTTTAAAACATTCTGCAACTCAATATGATTTACAGCTTATAGACTCATTACCAAAGAATCTGGTCGGAAAATTTAATTTGTGATTCGATTTGGTGCGACGCATTGAGAAGATCTTGTCATACATCAAAAGTACGTGCAAACACTGCTGTCATAAACAACAGAACTGCTGAACAACTCATTTTGAAATTTATGAAAATCATCACAGTTCCTTGCAAGTAAAAAGAGCACACTTAAAGCCTTTTGATGAAGACTTTAAACTGAAAAGTAGAAAAGAATGCCGCACTGAAGATCGGAGCAGCGGATCAGCATTTTGCTATCAAGTGTGCTACGCAGTATTACAAAGCATATTTCAATAATGGGAACTGCTGCCAATTGGGTTGAGCCCAGGCATGACATCCATTCATCCAACTGAGCCAAGGATATTTAAGCAGGAAACCACCAGAGAGCGAAGGCTGAACTGAGGTCGGTTTGGCTCGGTTGCACCACATGCTGCGCTTCCCTGGCAGCAATTGCATGACGAGTAACAAACACCACGACGATTTGTCACGCACAGGGAAGCTGGGGGGAGCCAAAAGGGGCAGCAGCAGTAACATCAACTAGCAACCAGCTGTTTTCTGGTTTTATTTTTATTTTTTCCACTTTTTTGTGTTAAGGCTGACTTTTTTGTGCACTAAATGAGTGGTGGGGGTTGGGGCGGAGAGCGCGTAAAGGGCTCAAAAAACTAGGGTAAGGGTAAACAAAAGAAACGCACGTACAAATGTTAGAGGCAGCATCTCTCGAGTATGTGTGCGTATATTTTTATCAGGCACTGCAGAGATTTAACCCCAATTTGTGAGATTTGCTTGCGGTGATTGGTGCTGCTGCTGCTGCTGTTGCTGCTGTTGTTGTTCTTCTTGCTGTATTGCTTTATGGAGTTGTATTTAAAGGTTTCTAAAAATACAAAGGCGAAAAAACAATGAGAGCATAGAGAAGACCCTGGGGACAAACACTCACAAAACGCACACAAAGAGAATTAGTTATAAAGGGCATGCGACAACAAAAACAAGCATCAGACGAGAAAAAAAAAAACAAAAAGAAGAAAAGGATATGCGGCATATTTGCCATTACTTTTATGCCACACACCCCGTTCCCTAGATTCCTATCCCAGTGTGTGATAAATGTGGCTCGAAATATTTTAATTATTTTAAACGTTTTATGACGACCACAGAGGGACAGACCAGAGACGCAGGTCGATCTGAGAGCTCTGAGTACAGTGAGATGCAAGATATGCCATTTTTAAGTAGAAAGCGAGTAAGAAGAAAACAACAACAAAAAAGGACAATGGCAGTGTCGAAACAAAAGGCAGCCAAGCACAAAATTCAGAGGCATGCCTCTGTACTCCTTACTCGGTGTTGTCCTCGACGCTGCTTGCTGCTGTCCAAGAAGGCGACATAACTCAAAACAGCAGCCTTGCCAGCAACAACAACTTCACACAGTAATTACGCCATTTACTGTCTGGAGAAACGGGGTCACCCACTCGAGGAAGCATTTTTCGGCTGGCCGAGGGGCATTTTGGGGGGTTTTGAGGGTGGGTCGGTATGTGTTCTTTGCAAAAACAAAAAAAAAAAGCAGCCCCCACCAGAGCAGCAACATTTCTGCTTTTGTTTCGCAATGTCCTCAAGATGTTTTAGCGGAGATAAATGACAACACTTTGCAGCGTTGTGCCATATGCTCGGGGCATGTTGAAGTTGGAGACATAAGCCGGGGGCATTAGAGATCAAAGTGAACGTCTGATGAGCAGGTGTTGTGGTAAAGCGCGCCTTCAGGCCTTGACAGATCTGAGCCAATAAGTAGCATGGGCCTGGGAATAAGGTCAGCATGGAAATCGTTAGATATATTATTTTGAATTCAGCTAAGGGTGGAAATGAAATGATAACAATCGTAGTATCTAACAGTTAAGCGGCAAGCTAAGTGTAAAACATGCTAAGCCATGAACATAAAGAGGTCAGTTGCATTTGTAACTCGAGATAGAGGGTTGCTGCAATATTACTGTTTCCAACTTGAAAAGAACACAATGGGAGAAAGCTAAAAGCTTAGTGAAACTTGATATAAAATATACCAAAAATGTTGTATCACATAATATATGTGTCGGGCTTTTATAAGAATTACTGAGAATATACATATAGGGTCTCGCCATATGCGCTAGGTAGTTAAAAACAAACCCATGCATATTCATAAGACAAGCGTTGGAATCAAACATCTGTATAAATTTAGTAATGCCGTAAAAACCCTAATGGGTGACAGGAAACGAACACGTTTGGAGGTCTAAAAGGTCTGAAGAAAGAAAAGCGTGGCGAAAGTAAAACACTTCAGAGTGGAACGAAAGGTGTAAAGAAAAGTAAAACGAAGACAAAAGAAAGAAAAACTAAAAAAAAAAAATACTAATCATGGAAGCGCAGCTGTGCGCAATGTTCAATTCGAAAGCGGCAACTTTTGAAGATGAAGTTCAGTTGATGTTGTCCACAAATGATTCGCTGTTCCACTCTAACATTGCTTGTCTCTCTTTCGCTCTTGCAGTGCCGGCGATGGGAAATTTCACAGACGAACAGGAGCAGCGCAATAATGCGCCAGGCATCGCGCAGGATACACGTGAATATCCTTTGCAGAGCAACGACTATCAGCACAATCATAATAAAAACAAAATGAATGGCGGCATAGCTGGCGGCGCTGGTGGTGGTGCCAGCAACGGTGGCGCCACTGATGCCACCGGCAACAACAACAATTTCAACAACGGACCTCAGCGTAAGTACAGTCAACCTGTAGTTAAATTCAATGAGCAGTTTTTCCTCTTTTTTTGGAATGCTAATTATTTAGTTGAACAATATTTACTTTTAATTTCATTCGATTGGCCAATTGCGAATTTCGTTTATTTTCCTTCTTTTTTTTTCATCTGCATTTTATATGTTAATTGAAATGGGCTTTTTTGTTTATTGTCGCTCTTTGCAGTAATTGCTCCACGGCCCATCGATCAGGAGCCGAGCGAGGCGAATTTCATTGGCGTTGTCATTGTTGTTCTAACAACGATAATTATTCTACTGGTGGCCATCATCTTGTTCATCGTGTCACGCACGAAGCGAGCACGCGGCAGCAACGTTCTCGATGCATTCCAATACAGCTTCAATCCCAACACTCTGGGCGGCAATGTCGACAAGCATCGTCCCAATGGCAATAGCATTAAGGTGAGAATGCCAAGAGTTCATACACACACACACACGTAACGTATATATACATATATATATGTATATATATATAGTAGAAATTCCTGCTTCGAATTTCACATAATTGTTCAATGTAGCGTGGAGCTGCCACGTTCTCAACGTGTGCTCTCTGAGCCATGCCACACTTGACCAGACGCCATGCGGCATTTATTTTATTTAATAGAACTTTTCAACGGCTTCCTATATATGGCCAGCACCAGCCATGGACGTCGGCTAAATGCCTAATGTCACCCAGCTCCCCCTACCGCTCTTAACATACCCTCGATTTGTGGGTGCTAAGCTTAAGTGCCGCTTGTGCAACACTTTAAAGTCGAGGGTGTGCGTAGGGCATTAAAAGCAACTGCTTTAAGGCAATTGCCTTGAATTTAAAAGAAAACGGCAAATGGCATTACAATGCAAAATGTGTGAGTAGTCGAAGTGAGCCCATAAGAAAAGTGCGAAGTGCGGATCAAAACTGCTTTTAAATTAGACATGATTGCTTTAGGCATGTAAAAGCAAATAACATTCAAAAACGCACTTTCGAACATAACATTTAAAATGATGTAGTGCAACTCCTTCTTCTCTGCTCTATTGGGAGGCTTAGATGAGCGTATGAAATATTGGAGAGATACGATTTACTTGTGAAAGAAGAAGACACAAAGCAAAGACTGGCGAAGTGCAGCATCGATTAATGTTGAATGACTTACAACTTATTCGTCAGATTAACAATGGGAGAAAGTTAGTTAAAAATTGTAATTATATGCAACTAATAAAGAGATTGCTTTAAGCTGTTAGGGACACTGCTCAGTATAATTAAATACACATTAGAAATCGAACAACAGCTCAGCTGAATGAAATGAGTACGAACACAAACACTGATAAATGTATATATTGATTGCCCTGACTTGACACTACCGTATATTAAACACTGTGCATTTTTACCCAAACCTCCACCTCCATTTCAGGCCAGTGTCGACGACAGCGATTCCATTGGCAAGAACAGCCTTTACCACGAGCCCTTCAATGTGAACATGTACACGAGCGGCGTGAACGGCTACGCAGCGGTTAATGATTTACAATGTAATATGACGCCAGACTATACAGGTGTGTATGCCAAAAGAGGCCATTACCCAATGCCTAGCACACACAGTATCCAATACTCAAGCCCCCCAACACTAACCTAACTCCAATTCCCTTGGCTCGCCCATTTCCGCTGCGAGCCATAAAATATGGCGCCGCCAGCAACTAATGCAAATAAATTTTTGCGGCGATTGCCACAAACATACACACAGACAAACACATAATACATATATACACACACACAGACACACACACCTTTGCAACCTTTGCCATTTGGCTGACTAAGCAAAATCCTTTTGCGTCTTTTTTGCTTCCCCCGCGTTCGACACACAGATGTGCCAGAAGGTGGCTATGCGGTTCCTCATATGCAGGACTACATGCCGGCAACGAAAATGGCCAACGCAGTCGGTGGTTATGTGAATGTGCGACGCACGCCGCCGCCACCGTTGAGCAGCATATTCCCCAGACCGCCCACAGTGCCACCGCCACCCATGGAGAAATACTATGCGACCACGGCCATATTTAAGCCCATCAAGGGCGGCGGCGGCGGCAGTTCGACAAGCGGCGGTGGCAGCAACACCAACACGGTGAGCAGCGGCGGCGGCAAGAGCAGCCACAGCAATCAGGATCAACTAAATGGCATTTACGACGATGGCATGGGCACCATGAACACCCAATCGACGGCACCTATGATCAATCCATATACCAGTGGCAATAGTGCTGCTGCTGCTGCAGCGGCTGCTGATTTTCAGCGTGCCAGAACTTATAATTTCCGCAGCTATCCCGATAATCTCTAGTTCGAAGCCTCGCTCAAGTTGGCAGCAGCAGCGGACGCTGGCGGTGATCTGCCCCTTGGCAAACGCGGCAGCGGCAGCAACGCAGCCTCCACAACGATGCCGAAGAAGCCGCAGCATCTTAGCATCGCGGGCGCCAGCAGTGGCAACACCAAACCAAAATATAGCTTGACGCTGCACAACAACAAGTATGCCACGAACAACGGCAAGCAGCATGCCACAACAGTGCGCGACAATCATCATCATCAGCAGCAGCAGCGGCAGCATCTCAAGGCGTTGCGGCTAACACGGGACGTGGCCAATACGGATACAGGCGCCATTGATTATAAGCGACCGGTGCTCACGGGTCTCTCGCCCGCCGACGATGTGGGCGTTCATTTGAGTTGCCGAAGTGCGGCTCTCAAGTCTGCTGCGGCTGTCAACAGTGAAGCTTCGACTAGTGTGACGACAACAAATGCAACTAAATTGACGATCGAAAACGGAAATGTAAACGCAACGGCAAATGCAAATCCGTTGGCGAATAGTGTTATGAGAACACAAAACAATAGGCTGTGGTATCATTGATGAAAACCCCATATTAAATGGACTTGAGGTGAGTCATGTAATCCTTTATTTTAAACAAACAATTATTGATTCGTACATCGAGCATTTTTCGGAAGCTTCACACAAGTTTATACTTTCAGAAATTAAATTTTACTTTCTTTAATATCAAATAAAATGTGAACAGATTTCATAAAGACTGTGAAAAATATGCTGTCAGAAATTTACTCGATATACGAATTAATCGTAGTTTTGGGTTTTGTCAAAGACTGGGCAGATATAATTATTTCTATTTATGGAGGTAAATCCATCCATTAATCTCTGCTTTTATATAGACATCTAACGAACTACTCAAATCCATAAATATGCTTACTGAATGTTTAACAAACCCAAGTATTAAACAATCGGTCTTCCACATTTTTTCTGCTCATTCACAGCTCTAAAACTGTACTCGGACATACATGAACTAGAAAATAGAAAATCAAATGCAAATATTAAGTACTCGTAATCGAACGTAATCGTAAAATTGTGTTAGTACCCGCCCCTCCCTTACATGGAGAGCACAACGCGTCGAACAATTAAACCCACTGAGCAAATGGAAAAGTTAATTTAGCAAAGTCGAATATCTAAGCAAAAATGTAGCGTCGAATATATGCCAACGAAATGATAATGATACAACTTATAGAATACAATCTGTAAATACATATATGAATACCTAGTATATTGCACGGTGTGCAAAACGTAGTGAAAAATGCATATGATAGTAAACCGAGCTGAATTTTTAAGAAAATTTCAAAACAAAGCAAAACGCATCCAAAATGGCACTAGTTTCTCATAGATGAAATGCAATCGAACAGAACATAAAGAAAATATAAGAAAAAAAATTTAAAAAAAAAAACAAAAAACGAATTTAAGGTTTAGCATTTAGCGACACTTATTGTTTATAAAACGAAACAAACAGAAAACAAGAAAGAAATACTATTAAATGAAGAGATAAAGTAACTAGCATATAATAAAGTTCAACTGATTTTTAGTACCTTTCCGAATGAAAAAAAAAAAACAAAAGAAAAAACAAAAAAAAAAAACGAATACTGCAAAACTTGCTGTAAATGCCTGTACAACCCTAGCCCTATATACTATATGACCCCACTATTTGAGCCCCACTGTACATTTCTGTGTATACATTTATAGAGGTATCCGTGAGATACGTAGATTGTTTGCTTACCGAGCAGATGAATGATGCCGCGTCAAAAATTATGTAGAGAGACGTTGATGATGATAAAATTGTAACGGAATTTAACGGACCAAGAGAGCGTGCAGAGCGTCGTCGCCTAAAACCAATTAAAATGAAGTTTTCATCAATGATTTGTGATTAAAAATATATATTCAACTACTTACGAATATTCAGTTTCTTAATGCTAATTATAATTTATGCAAACGTTTTACCCAAAAAAAAAAAAACAAATGACTCTGACTATAAAAAGTACTATGAAGAAAACAAATATGTATAGTATATATACATATACAGATATAAATATATATATATCTACTATATACGAGTATATTTAATGTATAATTAATAAATAATCATGTATATGTTCCTTTTTAGTTTAATGCGCATACGATTTATTACAACAAGCAAGTACTAAAAGTTAGAACATCATATTGTAGTAGCTTCGTAGTAGTTAAAAAATAAAGCAGCAAGTAATACAAAAGCAAAAATAAAAAATACAAGTGTAAACACCGCATTTTATAAAATATCAACTAAATAAGCGCGTTAAAAACAATATTTCAATATTCAAAATAATACACACACAAACAGAGACACAAACACCAAACACTCAACGTGCATCAAAAGAGTAGTGAAAATAGTAAAAATAAAACAATACGAAAAAAACACACAGAGACATACACATAAAGTATTTAAAATGTTTGTGCAACACTTTCGAGACAATTTTTATTAATAACAACAGCATTAAGAGAAACGAGCTAAACATTAAGCTAAACATTTTTAGAAACATATTTAAAAACGTTAATTACAATTATAAGCTGTCGAGAAGCGAAAGGTATAAATATACCTAAAACTACATATATAGATTTCTTAACTTTCTGCACAGTTCTTACTTTTCCAAGTTTCCAATTGCACAAAACGTTTTCCAATACTGGACACGACTACAACACTCACACTATCACACACTCACACTTACTGAAACACTTTCCGCATTCAAATGCAACTCTGCAACATTGGAGACACTATCGAACCGAAACGAAATGAAATGAAAATCACGAACCTACCTACAAGACTTGTATAAATTATAATAAAAATAAACGGAAATTGAATAATTAGCAATTAAGTTTAAATTACATTTTGTAAAAATTAATAAACCAGGCGTAAGTGTACACTGTAAAAAACAAATTATATACTACTTGTAATGTTTTTTTGTAAATTATTGCAAAGTTACACAGACGAATTACTAATTTGCTGTTGCTTCGCATTTCATTTCTAGACTAGTTTAATTTCTAAATTAATTTAAATGCATTTATTACAAGTATGTGTAAATTTCAAGGCAAAAATATAGTATTAAATTATTTAAACAACAACACAAACGCATTTGTTAATTTCTCTCATTTAATTTGACAACAGCAGCATTCAAATTGAATGCAATTGCAAACAATGCAAGCAACTGAGATTCATTGGCAAGTATAAAAGAAAGTACATCCGTATAAGCATAATGCTAACCGAATTAATAAAATTAAATTCTTTAGTTATTTATGGCATATAAAGCAAATACAAATTGAAAAAAAAAAACAATTAAAAACGGGAAATGAATTATGAAAAATAAAAACACAACTAAAACAGGAGCGTCGAAAATAATTCAGAGTAAAAACCAAATACATAAACACATTTTTGTGGTTTTTAATTGCATCGAGTTGTGGCAAGCCTTCAAATCCTTTATAGGCACATATTAAACCGATTTCTATCGACTATTTTCGAGGATCAAGACCATTTTTAGTGGGTAAAAGGGAAAACGCGATTGCATTTACCCCAACTTTTCTAAGGAGTCGCTGCGAATCGACTGCTCATTGAAATGCTTTCTTAATTTTAAAGCGTTGTATAAATACAAATTTAGTAAGATAAACAAAATGTCACTCGCACAACGGACGTCTTGTAAATAGCTTGCGGGTTTGATCTGCCGTGACATAAGGCAGGCTAATCCAGTTGTTTCTCTGGAGACCTGCTGCAGGGAGGCGAAGCTGGAGCTGTTTACTTTTGCCTGGAAGACTGGCATTAATCAGAGCACTTTGCAGTGCCCGGGATCAATGACCGCCATGGGCTACTGACATCTGTTTTAATTCACGCACATTTCGCATACTTCAATTGATTCCGCTTGGAAAATCGACAGCAGTGACCACAAATCGCAGCTCTCGAGGGTGGCAGACGGAAGTGAGGGGATTCGGGCTGGCAGCCCGGCGGGCTGAGAGGGAAAGTCCGCACATGTCGCTTTCGGAACGTTTAAATCAAACATAATAAAATAATAACATCGATTGCTGTGCTGCCAACCACTTGGCGTTTGCTGTTTGCTGCTGTCTTTAATTGACACTTTCGATTGTTGCACTGCATAAATGACGTTGAATGGCTGTCCATCAATTCATCAATTCACTGATTGGTGCCTGTTGGGGCTTCACCTGTCTGTCAAGCGTATGTTAAAAATTAGTTGCAAGGAAAACGAATTACGGGCATCAAACCAAATAGCCCGCAAAATGGGCAAATGATTTTTTCTTTCTTTTTATTGTCGTGTTTTTTTATTTATTTTATTTTTTGGGTAAATGCGTGAAAAGTTCTCGCAATTCGTTCAATTGTCATTGGGCTTTCCATTGGAGTGTTAAATGATTTCATTCTATTTATTATACCCTGAACCCATTTAAAATTGGTAAAAAGGATATGGTGATTTTGTGCAAATGTTTACGGAGAGAAGAAAGTATCTCCGACTCCATTAAGTATATATATACTTAATCAGGAACAGGAGTCGAGTCGATATAGCCACGTCAGTCTGTCCGTATGCCCGTGAATTCTTACGAACATGCGGATCTCAGAGATTATAAGAACAATTTGGAATATTTGTTCTTAAATACCACGCGCAGATCAAGTTTGCTGCATTTGGACGACTTTCGATAGCAATAAAAGCCATAATTTTAAAGCAAATTCTTCTAATTAATTAAATACATATGTATATTATTGATCAACTGTGAAAAAGAGGGTCAATAACTTTTTTATTTGTATTCCCCAGAGCCTCATTATAATGTTATATTATATTGTTATTACTCCTTAGTGCTAGTCCCTGCCATAAGAAAAGATTGATCTTGCGGACCTGCTCACATTTAAGCGTGCAAAACTTTTAAAGTGAAATTTGCCAACAAATAGGAGTATATCGTAGTCGAGCACACTCGACTACAACATTCTTACTTGTTTTCCTTGCACATTTTGGTTTTGCGTTGTTCACTTAACAACACTTCAATTTGTGACGCTCGTCCTTTGTCCATTTATTTGTGCTGTTGGCCGGAATGACTTTATTCATCGCATTTTGTGCGTGGGCCATCGAAAAGGGTTGAATTTTGTAGAGTTGACAACTGGATGCGACACGCATTCCATCTATGTGACATTGAGTCGCAATAAAAACGCGTGAAATAATCATAATTATGTGGAATATAGGCGAAAATGCTGGCCAAACTCAAAGGTTACAATTACGCTAAAAAAAAAGGGTCTCAGTCTGTGACAAATGCGTTTTAAGTACTGGACTGAAAGTGAAAATCTATGTGACAAATCGGCTTTAGCTGACTTCATGCCCAAATCATCTGTGACTCGTTTATGGATTCATCACATTGGAAGAAAGAGAGCTGTTTATGATCTGTATATGTTAGAACTGTCATGCCAAAAAAAAATAATATTTACGTTCTGTCTGAAATTATGCCAAGAATAATTTTAAGGATAGTGTAAGGCATATTAATAAAATATAAAATATAAGAGTAATATGAATATCTTGATGGCTGGTAAAAAATAAAAGATGGACACTGAATAAACAGTGTTAAGGAAAAAAGGTATTACATAGTTTACTCTAGATAATTCCAGCTAATACGCATATATACCGCAGCCGTTGTTATTCCATTGAGACCATATCCCATCCCACTGGAGAAGACCAGCTCAGCTGCCATCCATACAAGCTGTTGTATGCAGAGCATCAGCGCTGCTTATGGTGTATCAGGGTATCATGATGGCCATCCTATTAACTAGATACAGCGGCTCCCTACTAAGCCGTCTGGACAAATACTTTAATGCTGCAGCGCAAAGTCTACGACGTAAAAATGCAGAAATATGTTTTTTATATGCCTCGCGAGCCACTCCAACAACTGTGCAAATAAGTAAAAAGTAATCCTAATTACAATTGCTAGTTATAAATAAACATGGCCAAGCCGAGCAAGGCGAGCGCACAACAATGCCAGGCTCGTCCTGTGTACTGAGAATGATGACGACGTCATTGTAATAACGAAAATCCCCAAACAAGCCATAAAAGGGATAAACGAAACGAAACGTAATGGAATGAATGAATGAATGAATGAATGAATGAAATTTTTGGCAAGCTGCGAATGTGACAGAGTAACAGATTTGCGACTCATAGACTCCTGGCACATAGAGAGGATGAGGCTCTGGATACTGGTAGACAGTAGAACAGACAGGGACCATCAGTTTGAGTCTCAGGCATGCTGCGACCTGTACAGATTTTTTAGTGGTTGATTTTCGCAATTGTTTGTTTGTTTTTCCGCTTACGGATTTTAATAAAGCAAATCGCTTAAATAGCTCAGACGGCGTGCAGCAGACTGCTCATAATTACAAATGTCGGCAAATGTCAGCGAAATAAAAATGTTTTTAGTCGCTCAAATCGCATAGGGAACATGGCACACCCCTAAATGCAATCCAAAACCCCATTTAACAATCAGTGCACCTTTATCGAACCCTTTTTGACTTTTACATGTAAGTCGAACTGGAATCAACAATGGAACAGCGCTGAGCGAACAATCGCTTTAAGTATACCCTGTACCTGGGCAACATTACCACCACCACTACCACTACCACATCATCATCATTATCCAGTGTTGTCAATTGCTCTATTGGAGCTTTATATAGTTGCCTGAAGTTGCTTATCAAGCGTTAAATTGCAGCAATTTGACAGTTTATCGTTGAGTCATCGTTGCATGGCCATTGTCAAAGACAATGACAATGACTCCCTGCCATTCTATTTGCACAGCGCAAACCCCGTTCCGTTCCAAACTCCACCCAACCCCCCACCCCCAGCCGCCCCTCAAGTTGCCCCAAAAGCAAAGTACGAGTAAACTGTCAAATTGTCGCCGATGCAACTAATGCAATTCATGTGTTGACTCTTCCATAGTCAACATCTCTCAGAACCCCCCACCCTCCCCACTATCTTTTTATCTCCCTCTCTCTCGCTCTTTCTCTCTCTCTTTGCCTGTTTGCATTTGATTGTGTTTGTCAGGTCCTGGTGAATGTTCTCTCTGTCAATTTGCATGTTACCTTTCATTTATATAGGCATTGAATTGCACTCTTCCTTTCCCACTCTTCCGCTCTCTCTCCCTCTCCCTTGGTGACCAACTATTAGTTTGTGTGTGTGTGTGTGTGTGTGTGTGTGTCCTTATCAAATGCAGCATCCTGCCGCACGTCCTTGCTGGCTTCCTTTGTCTGTCTGTGTTTGTATTTGTGTATTTGTTTATCTAACTATCAAAGTGCTGCGTGCTGCTTGCATTGCTCGACATTCGAGTGTGTTAATTGCTGGTCTGTCAAGCCCATCCTTCCCTCCTTACCACTCTCCCCCTCTCTGGCTGCCACCACCAGCCTCTCTCTCTCTGCACTACCTTATCCTGCATCTCTTGTTCGTAGCAGTTTTAGTCTACTAATTTATTATTTAGACCCACATCTCGGGTAAATGTGCAAAAATCATTTTATTACTGAGAGTCATAGTTGCAAGTTCTGATTTTGTAGTTTCTGCTTTCGGCTCTAGACTAATTTGCAAATATTTTAAGTAAATCAAGCGATTACAGTTGATTTTGCCAGAGGTTTAATTTGAAACAATTTACAGGTTACTTATCGTCACATTTCAGTAAATCGTATTAAGAGCAAGTGTATAAATAAAGCAATTACTTTACTTAATTCTCATTCACCTTTATTTAAGTATATATATATGCTTAAGTAAAGTTACTTTCAAGGTATAAACTATATCGATTATTTTGTATATACGCTGCCTAAAATGTGAGCTAAAATGCGAAATATAAATATGCAAGCTTAGCGTTTGCGTTTGATAATTTACATATTTAAAACGAAAAAAAGATTGAAGATTGAAACAGATTATTAAAATATGTAGTGCTGTATATACTGAATAAAAGTTTGTCATTTGTTAAGTTACAAAATTGTAGAGTCCACTTAACGCCAACTAATTGAATCAGTATCTAATGCCTGATTATGGCCCAAACAAGTTAAATATATAGAAACAGAGCGTGTCTTGGAAGGAGTGTGGAGAAGTGGGATTTGCCTGATGTGCCACATTATAAACTGCAACCTAAGACTTGGCAATAATTTGATAATTTAATTACACTTAACCTCGTTGAACCGACCCGAGCATAATTTATGCAACTGCTAATATGTGTGAGTGTGTGTGTTGTTGGTGTTGTTGGTGTTGCTGGCGACATTCTGCTTGTAGAATCGCATGCATAAATAAGTTGAACATAGGAGCCAAGCCGACGCCATCTCCAGCCACCTCTATTTGGCTGCCACCCGCTCCAGCCTCCTACTTCGATATGTGCGGCATCCACATAATTGTCGGCCATGTATCTTACAAATGCAAATTAGATGCAAATGTTAATAATCTGCGTGAATGAATTTTAATGAGCAGCCCAAGTGTTTCAGCGACTTGTCCCTGTCGCAGTCGCCGTCGACGTCAACGACGGCGTCGCAACCAGAAAGTGTCAGACATGCATCAAGGATTGGCCCTGACCAGTCTTAGATTGTTATTTCTTCTGTTGTTGTCATTTAAACATTTTTTCCAGCGAATACCAGCTGGAAACGTGCCTCATAAACGGTGCACAGGTCGAGCTAACCCTTGCAGCTAGTTACGCAGTCAATTTGAAGTTGGGCATTTCATGGCGTGACTAGCCCTAGGCCCCCATTCACTGAAAACAATTTAAGAGGCAACTCAAATATTTTTGATATTTTTTATATAGTTAAGTAATAGTCTAAAAAAGCTAACTTATTTGCTAAGGAATTCTGTGCGTTGAGTGTTCGCAACGGATTTAAGAGTTTTTAAAATGTATAATTAACGTATTAACAATTTTATATAAAATATTTTATTTAGAGAAGATTATTTAAGGAATCTAAGATAAGGTCAACGTTATGGTTGTGCTTAATATTTGTTCCTGAGTTATGATTTTTTAAATATATAAAGAAATGCTCCTATCTCTTCTTATTTATGCATTATTAATGTATAAATAATAATAAAATAAAATTTCTTTCGCTCCATAATTTTAAGAAATGCCAATCAAAATTAATTTTTAACTTTCAATTAAAAATAACAATTTAATAAAAAGTAGCTTTAAAATATGAAAAATTATTCATTTGCTATTTTGTAGTTTTGAAGCCAAAAAAACAAATAATATGAATCGAAATTTGTTGCAGTGTACCAGCTGCTGCGTCATAGCCAGATATCAAGTGGCTGCGGCTAATTAACGCCGCTGTAAAGACGCCTGCAAGTGCGTCGGCTCCGACACGTGCTCCCATCCTGTATCCGACTATCAAAATTATGTTTTCTGACACTTTTCGTGTCCAAATTTAGATGGCAGTCTGCTGGCAAGGCAAACTCGTCGTCTGCATCATTTCCTTTTCATTGCGTTTTGCTGGCGCAGTGCCGAGGACGAGGAAGTCCAAAAATGAAAACAGATGTTGAAAATCAGTTGCACATTAAATGCTGTTCATGTGGAAACTTAATTGTTGCCACAGTCGAGAGTCCCTCGATCTGTCATTTTGCTACTCGGTTTGATTTGCGGCAAGTGCCGCACAGCTCTTGCTTTAAGTTTAGGGGTTGTCGCTTCAGTGTTCCATTTAGGTGTTTTATATTTGTCAATAATTTTATATATATATATATATACACATTACTTTTGGGTTCTATTTTATTTGTTGTTGGCAAACACACTGTGGGACGACCATAACACATACGATATGTATATGTATATATCAATTATATGAGTTTATTTGCCCACACTCAGTGCAACATATGTTGAAAACTCCACGTACTGGCCAAGGCAGTCAGCAGAGGTCATTTGTAACGAGAAAAAGGCAATTGCCATTAGAAATCGAAATTTATGATTGCTAATGATTATTGTGATAGAGACCTGAAGGCACAGTGGAACCGATGTCAAATAATATTCAGCTATATGATTGAAGGCAAAGACGATCCAAGCTTTCTTCATATTTTTAGAGGCAACATTTATCAATTCTATATCATTTAATTTGTAATTCTAATTTTAATTATAAATTTAGTCTTAAATTGCTATTTGCTATAAGGTTTTTTTTTTTAATTGTGGATTATTTTTAATTAATAGAAATGTACTTACAAACCCGATACTGACAGCTTTTCCACAAACAGACATTCCTGAAAGTCTTAGTAACAATTATTACTCTTTATTACCATATTATGATGTATATTATATATATACGTATATTTAAATTTAAATCGAAATAGTTAATGCAAAATTTAAAAAGTTAATTTGAAACATTAAAATTAAAATTAAAATAACATTCTTTATAGATAGACAAGAATTTAAAATGTAATGTAGCAAATGGTACAAAAATATATGAAGGAAGAAGTTGTATTGATTAGATGGAAAAACTGTTAACATATGGCTGACTACCTTTTTCCAATGTCTCGCAACCGAACACTCAATTAAATTACATTACTGCAATCATTAGAATGGCAACAATAATGCTTGAAATTTCAACATGCGTCTCGCACATGATGCATTTCTCAGATCGATGGGTGCAGTGGCTGAGTTGTTTTGGGGTTGAGTTTGTTTGCTGTGAGGATGTGTGCCATAACTGCGCAATATATCAAGCAAATACACCTGGGACTACCCAGGGACTGAAGACTGCACCCGGGGATGTTTGGACGAACCAAACTATGAGCACAAAATATACACAGTAACAGAAACAAAAAAAAAAAAAAACAAAAACAAGGGGAAACACCAAATGGAAATGGAAAGCGAAGCGAACGTAAATTTTATTTATTTGCGATTTGATGGAAACGCGAAAGAACAAATAAAAATAATGGATTGAATCAAATTTTTGGTAAAGAGTCAGTGGCTGAAGAGCTGAAACCGTAGATGGAAAAATAATACAAACACAATATTGTGGAGTATGCTGGAGATGCTGGACTATGGAATATGCAGTTGCATCAGCGAGAGGCACAAACAACAAATGACAACAAATGAAGAGGAAACAGTTGGGGGGAGTTGTCCAGGCAAACACTTTGCTAGTGGAACGACCCCCGCCTACGCCCTCAAACAAATTCAACAAAGGACTGGCAAAAAACGACCTTGTGAAATGTGAATGTCACTTTAGTTCAACGATGCGATGTTGTTCTGCTTTGCCTTAACCATTTTCGTTTTGTTGTTGTCCAAAACAAAAAAAAAAAAAAAGGAAGAAAAACCGTGAGCATTATGGTTGTTGTTGTTGTTGCTGTTGTTGTTGTTTCTACCGCCATGCTAATCCTGTAACTGAGCCCTCGAGGGTGCCCACTGCGGCCCCAGGCACGCCTCAGTGACTTTCACTGTCGCCAGCGCAGCCTCGGCGCCCTTGCCTGGGATTAATTCCACACATTAGCCGGAAATTGTATATATGTATGTGTATGTGCCCTGCCGTGGCCAGTTAGTTGTTCCACGAATATGTTTTTTTGTGTTTTGTTTTTTTTTTTTGGTTTTTTATTATAATGCCTGAGAGCTAAGCCTGGAAATCTTCTCGAGCTAAGCTGACATGACCAATGGCAGCCACTTGTTAATTTCTCATACTAATTTTTTGTTCGCAGCTCTTTCGCTTTTTTAATGGAGGGGGCGTTTTTCTTTCATTTCCCTATATTATTGCCCCTTTCATTAATCACACTGATCGCTTTTCGAGCACGCACTATTCGCCATCATTTTTTAGGATTTGGCGCGCATGTGGAATTTCCACATTTTCCCCTGGGAGTGGCAAATGCGACGCAGTTTCTCTCACTTTTCGTCGAGTAATTGAAATTTGTGTGAGTGTGATAAATTCAGTTGTGGTGCGCCATGTTAAGCGCATGATTAGCGCATTTTCCTCGACAGCCAACAGCCAACAACAGAGTTTTCCACAACACAGTTTTGGCCAGACCGCTGTCGATGTTCGTGCATGGCCTGCCAACAATGGCTTTTAATTATTTATTGCCTAATGACCTAATGACTTTTCCATTGTCGGCCTGAGAAAGACCAAAACTCATTGTGATTGGCATATTGCTAGATGACAGCAGAGACAACAAAACTAAACCAAAGTCACGAACATTTAAATAAGTAAGCCAGCAGGCGAGTTAAAGGCAATGGTTAGGACAAGGGTAAGGGCAAGGGTAACAATCGATGGAAAGGTTATCTACACAAATTAACAATTAGCCTAAGCTTTAAATGGGAATCGCTTTTGCTATATCATATTTGTTTGTCTTTTTTAAATGTTGGCAAGCCTAAAGATGCATTCTTCTTGACAAACTGAGAGAGGATCATCATTACAAAATATATTGAAGTATCCAGATTGATCATGTTATGTTGATATAGATAGATCTAGTCAAAACATTACTTACGAACGACTTCTTGGAGTCCTTTGGTTTTTTTTTGTTTAATTACTACTCTCATGCTTTTATTTACATTTAGACTATGTTTTGACCTTTTTCATATTTAGATTTTGTTTTTCCATATTATAGACTGATAAATCGAGAACTTATATCAATCATTATATACATATATTTTATACATATTTATATTTTAAATTTCTTACTTTAAAAGTTTAGCATATCAAGTCAGGTCAGTTTTACCCCTTTTTGCAAACAATCTAATTGCCTCATAATCCTATTAGCACCTTCATTAGCTGTGCAGGCAGGTGTGGGCTGTAATTCAGAAGGCAAGAACTTGCCCCACAAGTCGATATGCCCCCACAATCAACTCAATTTGCAAATTGTGCCCTGGTATGTGCCACACTTGAAAGTGTTTTAAAACCATTTATTTCAAATGACCCACACGATGAAGAAGAGACGACGACGAGGACTTGGGCCGACTATTTTAAAACTCCGAACACGTAAAGGCAACCAGAGGCCGCGATTGCAACCTGGGCACCTGGTCATAAAAAATTCATTTGACTTAAAAACTTTCAGAGACAAACAGAAAAAAAGCGAAACTGAGGCAAAAACTGAGCAGCACTGAAAATTGATATTGAGTCAGGTGGCGCGTGTCTATTACACGCATTGCGGCTAGAAAGCGAAATTCAGGTAAAATATATGCACAGAATATATCGGGAGAAAGAGAAAGAGAAGTGGATAGAGAGAGAGAGAGAGAGAGAGAGAGAGAGAGAGAGAGAGAGAGCTCAAACTGACAGTTTTGAAGCACGCACATCTCGTGTATGGCATAAACAAAACAATGCTAGGAAAGCAAGAACTCAGTTCTGGATGGGCAACAAATTTGCTTAGGAAGCGCGGAAACTGTGGCCGGTGCTCTATTGTCTTATTGAACTCCGGCATAGTGTGGCAGTAGGAAACGGAAACGCGACCCAGTCGCATGCTACGGTCAGCGGTCGGTGTTTTGTCAAAAGGCGCACGTGAACTATTAAAATCACTTAAGTGCAATTCATGTCACGTTCGCGGCAGGCAGCCTAAAACTTACAACCAATTGATATATGCGATGTCAGTGTATGTAATCTGTGTATGTTTGTGTGTGTGTGTGTGCGATAAGTGAACTGACAGAATGGTTGGCCAATTCACGATAAACTCGAGTGCCCATGCAATTTGCATAAATCCACTTCGTCGCTTCCCTTTTCAGAACTTTAATGTTGTTCTTGTCGCATTTGTTGGTCAAGGTCGTTAGGAGTAAATCTACATCTTAACTTCTTTTTGTATTTCTCTTAGATTTGTTGGCTTTACTATAATAGTGAAGTTTGGATAAATTATATATTAAACATTCTGTAACGACACTGGGTACTAGATAAGTATAAAATGTGGGCGAAAATAATAAGTAAGCTTTTGCAGCCCTTTTAGTAATTACTGACCAGTAACCAAATATTTACATGCTACTGAGCTAATAGAGTTAAACACATTTGAAGTAAAATAAAATAAATAAAACACAACAACCAGCGTTTTACGCATTGCAATCTGTGATTAGTCAGCACTAGTTTTGATGTAAGCTGATTAATTTAGTCAATTTTGTCAAATTTAATCAAATTATTGTTGTGCGTTCGTTTTGAATACATCTGAATATTTTGATTAATTTTGCAACTATTTGCGCACATCCCGAAGCAAAATTTTTAGAAGCGACCGGCTCTCAATTAAATGCTGCAAAGTTTAACGCCACATGCCGCAGGCCTAATGACACTCGCTGCAAAGAGCGGCGCAAAATGTTTTCCCTACATTTAGAAGGGAGTCACTTGACAGGCTAAGGAGCAACTACAAACACAATAAGAACAGAAATCACGTTGCACTTTTTTCCCTTTGGATGTTGGTATCTCAGCTGAATTGATTAATTACAGGCAAATAAATTTCCACCTCTCCGCCTCTCTCTCTCTCTCATCTATACACTTTGCGTGTCATGTGTGGAAAATATCAAAATGCTTAGCACTGTATAAGGAAAAGAAGTTGTGGTATATTGGTTGTAAAAACATGTTTCATGCATTGCAGAGTTGAGAAATTCAAAACATAATTAAGAAACTATTGCTTCTATTAAATGAATTATGCTTCAATAAACATTTTAAAAAGCTTATGTTCCTGAGTTTTAAAACTAAAATTACATTTTAGACGAAACTTTTGCAGCTCTCCTGACGCTAATTTTCATTTATTATATATTGTGCTCAATTATAACAAACATATTTACCAGGTAACTCCCAGTCGAGCACTCTCGACTTTATCGTTTTGGTTTGTTTTCGTTGTATTTTAAATTTATTTCTGCTTCTTTGCCTGTTTGGATTATTAATTACACTGACACTTTGGGCCTGCACTAATGAGCACCAAAATAGATTCTTTTTTTCTTCCATAATTTGGCTTCTGTCTATAAGAATTTCCTGCATTCGTGATTGTGTTTCGTGACCAAACACCGTCTCCCCCCTTCCGCGCGCACAACACCTCCAGCTCCCCTCCTGTTGCTGTTGCTGTTGCTGCTGCTGCTGCACAATTTATGCAAATGATGCTGGCTGAGCAAACATAACCTCATTTTGCAACGCTCAGCTTCAATATACTCTGTTCTTGCCGATTCTGTAGCTGCTGCTGCTGATACTGCCGCTGGCCACTCGCCTGTTAGCTACCCCGACGTACACGTTCATGAAAAATGATTGTAAGTGGGTCACAGGATATGCAAGTGTTTCTTTTTCACGCTCAACTTACGACAATGCCAAAGAATGGAGCAAAGTGGAGCACAGCTGCTGCCCCTGTCCGCCAGAGGGCTCTGCTGGCAGCAGGTGTTAGGGCAACTCTTGATTTATATACCTATATATATATAAATATGTATATAAAACGTACTGAGAGTACTTGGCAGGACATTTTGCAAATGTACCTGAAAGTTGGCCAAGAAAATGGTGAAAGTTTCACAGGGCTTTTGTATTCAATATATGCCATCGCAGCCAGTTGCAATTTACCAGATGCCAGTTTGCAGTTGCAAGTTTAATTTTTATATTGCCCAGCGTTGGCCAGCGCACTAGTGACATGCAACACGGCACACCAAATACAAATGTGAGAGGCCAAGGACAACAGCAACAATTCAAATTTGATTTCATTTTCTTTGCCACAACTTCAATTTCAAGCTCTCGCCGGCGAACTCGCAACGCATGAAAACCTAATCAGAATGGTTCTCGTCCATTGGGAAGGCAGAAGCTGCACACATTGACAAGGGGATATCCAGACAGATTGCTGCGGTCTTTTGACCTTATCCGTTTGTTGCACATGTCCCGGGTATGCAATCTTGTTCAGATTTTTACTACTCCATCTTTGCAAGTCAAAAAGCTCACTAGTTTTCTCATTTGTCTATTTTTTGAATAGATATATGTTTATTTATTTCGCTTTAACTGGAATTGCATAAATACATATTAAACATTTAAATGACATTTTGCGCATTCTGTAAGGAAACTTTCGAATCTCGAAGTTGGATGACTTTGATGCTGTTAAAATTGATATTGAAATCCCATGATAAAAACCATTTTTAATTTAACTATTTTTGAGAATTAAAAGTTGTTCTTAATAACCAGCTAACTTAATATTCTCATATAAATGAGTGCATAACTAAATAAATTCAAAGGGAAATGTTATTTCTTATGTAAATGCCAAATAAAATAACATACATCAAATCGACAATGGAAATTGAAACATAAAGTTCCATGATTTTTCAAAAAGTTTCTTAAAAGTTGAATTAGACCAACGACACAGCAAAACCTCAAAGCACTGATGACCAAAAAAAGCAAGCCACGCCATGCCCCAGTCCTGAAATCATACCCAGCTCCAACATGGATTCTTTTTTGTTGTTGCGTTTCTTTAAGCTGCTAACATTTTGCTTAGTTTGGCACAAACACGCAGCGACCATTTTTCATATTTTCATTTATAAATTTATTATAAAGCCAACAACATCAGCACAAGCAACAAGAGCAGCAGCAGTGCGAGCAACAGCTACTCTTGGCTGGTGGATGGGCTTAATGGCCCTCAATTCACCTCCCCACATCCCGCTTCTGGTGCTGTATCTGCCACAACTCTAGCCACTCTGGCAGTGCTCTGGGATGCGGTTTAGAGCAACGGCTACTTTGGCATTTATTTTAAATTATAGTTCGCAGTAATAACTAATGCTCAGAGAGTAGTTGTTGTTGGTCGCTGCTCGTTGTTTGCTGGTTACCGTTTGTTGTTGTTATTTGTTGTTTTTGCTGCCATCTACAGAAATTATAGACATTTTGTTCTGGGCTTGTGTGTAGTTTTCAGCCGTTTAATGACAGTATTTGCTAGCGATGCCAAAGTTCTGTGGCAGGTTGACATGAGATTCTGTGATCGAGGTGGGAGTTTCAATTAAATTTTAGTGCAAAATGAATGTGGATTACACAGTTTCACAAGTCATCTGCATAATTATTGAAATTCTCCAGAAACCAGTTGACATTTTTCCGCCACTAATTGAAAATTCCTCAAGTCAAGTTAAAGCTGTCAAGCAGCTGGCAAGTTTCTCGCCAATTTACTTGGCCCCACCGCAATGCCAATCGATGTTGTGTGAACGAATTTTCACCATCATGGTTATCGTCCCTTTGAGGCCCTCTAATGGGCAAATACGCCCATATCCGCCTCTCAACGCCCCTCCCCACACACATCAGTAAATATGAATGAGTTCCAAGTTAATGAAATATTGAAATATGAAAAGACAAACTCTTTGCCCTCGCACACTCCACAGCAATCACATGTCCATCAAAGAAAACTTTTCGCAGAGCCTGTCAAATCCAAAAGGAAACCGAGTAAGAAAATTAATGCCTGAGTAAAGACCTGGAGGTACCCTATACTTAATTATGTAGTAGCTCTGACAGATAAGTGCAGAATGTATTGCATACAATTAAATATCGATTAAATGGCCATATTTTGTATAACTTAGCAGTGACTATTTTCAAATTACGATATTAGGAGGCCAAAAGCACAGTTTCTTATTAACAATTTTGTTCTTTACCGAGATACGAATAAGAAATTAAATACAAAAATAAATACAATTGAGAAACAGAGAAAGGATGAACCCCTTCGACAAAAAAGGAGCACGAATCAAACAAAAATTACAATGCTTAATTATGAAAAGTGTTTTTTTGTTCCGACAGCTCGCCTTGGAAAACAAGTAAAAATGTAGAAACACGCGAAATGAGTTAATGAGCGAAATTAAAATGTAGTTTTGCCTTGCCACGTCGTTCAACCCAAACAAAACCACCCCAATGGTTCGGCATTTGGGTCAGATATGGTTTTGGGGGTTGCTTTAATGGGGCTAATCAAATATTTGACATTTGTTTTGGGGGGCGCTGACGCTTAAGTGTTCTTGTCTAATGTAGAACTCATTAGAATTCACTACTCGACACTCGCCAGGGCTCCTCAATGTTAAGATGCGCTGTTATGGGGGCAGTCATGTGTGCAGTGTGCAACAAAAAAATTCATTAAATTATTTACATTGCAACTGCAGCCCAACAGCCGACATCAACAGCCCCATTAACAACGATGGCAACAGCAGCAGAAAATAATACAAAAAAACTACAAAAAACAAAATACCAAGCAAAAGGATGGAGTGCTTTAAGTACAATAAGTAGTATTGGGCCAGCAAGAAATCTTAATGATCTACAAGTAAATCAAAAAAATAATAATAATGTAACAGTGTTTTGGATTATCAGTAGTCTTAATTGAATAGCCGTTCAGAAATAGATTTAAAAAAATATTCAAAATGAATTTTTTTTATAAAGTAAGTTTATTGAAGATTATTGAAATAAATTTTACAAATTAATTTTTTTTTTTTTTTAAGTTTAAGTAATCATATTTTTACTGTTCCGCATTCTTTCAATAAATTGTACATCTCAGAATAGGATGAATGCAAAAAGCTGCAACTCCAATTTGCTTAAGGTAAATTGCCAATGTGGCTTCACTTCAAATATATTATTAATAATATAGATCACAGGAAGAAACCATTATACCTTGCTGCTGTTTTGCAGCTGTCTTAGGTTACGAGTAAGACAACACACATTAATGTTCCTTATAGTCCGAATCGTAGATACTATTGGGAATTAAAGTGTAAATGCTTGGTCACAAACGAACAAGGAAAAATGAAAAAGGCAAGAGCGGAAGCGGAAATGTTTAATGCGGGTTTGGTAGGCACTGACAACAATGCGTCGCCGCGTTCTCGCTCACCGGCTGGCTGGTTGGCTGACCAGAGTAAATCGTAGGCCGAGTCCGAGACCAGACCAGACCGGAGGACATAGCTGGGACCTGCCCATGTGAGTTACGCGCTAACGAAAGCCGATAAATATTTATTTGCATGTGTGTGTGTGTGTGTGTGTGTGTATGGTTGTGTGTGTGAGTGAGTGCTTGTATGTGTGTTAATTAAGAATTTGCAGCAGGCTGGCAGACGATTAAATGTGTACGAAAATGTGCCGCCCCATCCAGATCCAGCTCCCCTCCATCCAGTGCAATCGATGTGCTGAACACGCAGAGGAGAACCATTAGTTCCGCTGGCTGGGGCAAGGGTTGGCAGCGATAATCGAATGAATTAATGGAACACGCAAATGAAATAAAAATCGGCAGAGCCAGCTATTCATTTGGATAAATCTCTTTACACGGCAGCGGAAACAAATCACTTTATTCACATTGTTGCCCAATCTTCGAATGCGATTTCCTTACACCACATTCATAAAGCGTTTCCCCTCGATTATGGTAACATAATATTTGCAAAAACAAGTCCAAGACCATTGTCAATACATAAGACATAAGATAAGGCAAATGCTTTAAATATGCACAGCTTAAATTATAATATGATGAAATTATCGCAAATTATCTGTAATTTATTTTTGTTTTTTCATTTTCTCTAAGAACACTTATATCACAACAATCTAATTAATAAATAAAATAACAATCAAGGCAAGGAAGTTATCGATTTCTTTTGGCAAGAGATCGAGAGAAGGTTTAATTTGTATTCCTCCCATTTCTATCGCACTGAAAAACTAGGTTCAAGTAATGCTGGCATCCGGAAACTCCAGCTTTGTGGGCAGGTTGCAAAATCCCAAACTGAAAATTGACTGATTTTTAAAACTCATTGTTAGTCATTACATTAATCGTTATAGCTGACAATTTCACCATAATCTAATTCCGTTGCGACCGGTCGTGTTATCAGTTGGGCACGCGACGGGCCTTATCAGACTAAATATAAAGTGTTCCACGCTCGTCTTGCGAACCAGTGATTGGTAAATTGTGCTAACGTCAACACCATGGAAGGTTCTGCTAATCGAATTCTGCTACTCGCGATAGTTGGCGCGGTTATTATCAGCGGCACCCAAGGCGCCAATATACTTGGTTTATTTTTGAGTCTGAGTCCGTCTCACTTGATAATCGAAATGTCCATGGCCAAGGCGCTGGCTGAGAATGGGCACAATGTGACGGTGGTTACCATACTCAAGCCGCCAGTTACCCATAAAGATTTCAATTATGTGCAAGTGCCACTCTCCGAAGAAGATCATCTCATGATGACCAAAACAATTGGCCAAATAGTGGCCAAAGATAACGGCAACATGCTCTTATCGATATTTCGCAGCATGGGTCAAATGAAGTTTATGTTTGACAAGATGAAAGACGCAATGATGGACCAGCAAGTAAAGGACTTGTACGAGAACAAGGACAACAAGTTTGATCTGGCTATGATTGGCTTCTTCCTGAACAATTACCAGATTGGCATTGCACAGAAGCTGAAGGTGCCCGTGGTATTAGCAGCACCAATGCCACCGAATCAATTATTCAGCAGCATGTTGGGTAATCCTCACCTGGTCTCACATGTTCCCGTTAGCGCCACGGGTCAACAAATGACTTTCCCGGAACGACTCAAAAACTATTTGTCTAGCTGTGTCTTTGCAATATTTACTTGGATAACTGATAACTATAGCGCCACTTCATACAAGTGAGTAAACCGCCTTAACATTCATAAAGGATTTCATTAAGTTATTTCATTCCTAACAGGGAACTTTATGGCGACGATCCCAATATGCCCGACTATGCAGATCTTCACAAGAACATTTCTCTGGCCTTCTTCAATTCCCACGCTATCAGCGAAGGTCCCATTAGGGCCAATGTACCAGCCATAATCGAGGTGGGAGGAATACAAATTAAAGATACTCCTGATCCCTTGCCCAAGGAAATCGGCAATTTTATAAGCAATGCAACAGATGGCGCTATTCTCTTGAGCTTGGGCTCAAATGTAAAGGGAAGCCACTTAAAGCCCGACACAGTCCAAAAAATGTTTAATGTGCTGTCAAAACTGAAGCAGAGAGTTGTATGGAAATGGGAGGATTTGGATAAGACACCTGGTAAATCTGACAACATACTCTACTCCAAATGGTTGCCACAGGATGATATTCTGGCCCATCCCAACATTAAGCTCTTTATAAATCACGCCGGAAGAGGTGGAATCACAGAGTCAACGTATCATGGAAAGCCCATGCTCTCGCTGCCTGTCTTTGGTGATCAACAAGGCAATGCTGAAAAGATGGTCAAGGATGGATTTGGTCTCCTTTTGAGTCTATCGACACTGGAGGAACAGAGTTTCCATGACAGCATTGTTGAGATTCTCAGTAATCCTCAGTTTACGCAGAAAGTAACAGGCTTCTCCTCTCTCTACCGTGACCGACCTATGACAGCACGTAAGAGTGTAGTCTACTGGACCGAGTACGTACTGCGTTATCATGGAGCTTCTCACATGCAGAGTCCACTAGTTCATATGAATTTTGTGGCAGCCAATAATTTGGATGTTTACATTTTGTTGTTAAGTATCTTGTTGGTAACTGTTTACGTAAGTAAAGTCATATTGATTTTCATATACAAGAAGTTGACAGGTAAAGCACAGAAAGCCAAGAAAGCGAAAACGTCTTAAATATTGTAAATTTGCATTCAATTATGTAGTTAGAATTTTTAAATTTTGTATTATTATCGCATTTGAATTATCAATGTACACTGATAGTGGTCATATCAGCTTTTAGTTCGAACTGATAGTCCATTTTACAAATATACATTATCGCATGTAAGTAATATTTCGTTCTGCCTACTGGAAATGGCTATGTCTACTTTTTTAAGTCAACCGGACTATTATTTCTATAATTTATGCGTATCTTATCTATGTCTGACCTGATAATCTTACGCATTATTGAAGTACAATAATGTTTTTATATGTGCCATCAGTTTTCCTCCTGACTATGACCTGTAACTTTATCATTTAAAATAAAAGGTGAAATTTAAGAATAAATAACCAACGGCATTTGCTCGACTTTTCTTTTTAGCATACATCTTCTTTTTTCACAAAAAGACCACTTGTGATGTACCATTTACAAACTTATTGCTAAAAGCTCTTGAATACTTTCAAGCCAACTAGAGGAAGCCAAAGGTTTCGTTCGTTCCCGTTCCCGTTCCCGATCCCGATTGCATTGCATTTCTAACTCACGGACATGGGGTTTCATGCTGAAATACTTGGCAACTTTATTACATAAATTCACAAAATACTTTTGCACGTCACAATGCTGTTATCTAGGTTTATATTTCGCATACACTTTCGAACGGTACCGTTTACAAAAAAAAAGACAGCAAACTGAAAATTCTTCAAGCTGTATAACGAGCGCATTGAGAACAAAATAACATTTTGCAATAAGCAAATTTCAATTGAAATAGCAAACTGAAAAGGCATGCAGAAAACGCCCAAATCCAAACACTCTTTCTAACCACGCCCAACCCGTCCAACAAATGGTCGTTGGAACGTAGACAGCTTTGAATTATTTTTTTCACTTTGTTAAATAAAATACAAGGGAAAACAGTTATCACAGACGTGCAGAAGATAACATACCCTTATACACCGAAATTAGACTTCTGAAGTTAAAATTTTTGTTTGGCAAGTGATAAGTGCAACTGATAAAGAAGATCTGCTTCTATACGTTGCAAACACGAAAACAAAATTAAAATACCCTTTTTAAGGGTATAAAAATAAAAAGTAAAATAACGAGAATAAAATTGAAAAGTATCTCAGAAATCTGTGCTATTGTTTTTGTGTTGCATGCGCTTTCACTATGAAAATGCCAATTGAACTGAAGTACGCCAAAGAGCTGGTTCGATTTCTAGATGTTTGGAGTTTGCTGCGATGACAGCCAGACGGGTGAAGCGAATGAAATATTTTGTAATTAATGCTGAAATGCAGACTCAATTCTTCCATAACCATATCGTGATAGTTTTACACAGTTCTTTCAATTTACTGCCAGGTGAGGAGGCTAAAAATTGCATAACATTTATTTGAAATCATTTTAGCAAAAAACAAGAGATTTCTAATATAAAATATGGAAATTCCGCACAGCTACTATTAAAATATTTATCGATGAAAATACGATTTACACTTGGTTGATTAATTTCGTGGCTGACAGAGTTGGAAAAAGTAGTGGAAAAATAAAATTTTCAGTTACGAGACTTAAATTTGCAGTTAATGTCGATTAGGATGAAATTTTATTTGCAAAATGAAAGAGCATTGAAAAATATTTAATAAAATGTGGAATGCTAATTACCCTCTCCGATTGTAAATAATAGGACTGTAAACCACTCTCATATTTAGTTTCTTATTTAGCTGCATAAATAGAATATAACTGCATAAATAGAATATTCAATTTAATTATTATGACAATGAAGGATTCCTTTTTAAAGTTCATTGCTTGTCCCTTGCAGTCCATGATATTGATCATTCCGATCGTAGTTATTTTTTTTTTCGAATTCAGGGAAATGTTGTCTAAATATTTATTTTACTTTAATTTACTTAATTGCTTAATGCGCCACTGCGGATTACTTCAAGCAAATAAATTCATTTCAACTAATTTGATTTGCAATCCTGTTTCTAACCCCCGAAAAACTAGTTTTATCAATTCTATAGACTGTTTACACAAAAACTGTTCCCTTTAATGTGTCGCTGTTTGCAGTTTGTTTAATTAAATGTGGAACAAAACAATGACGAGACTTGCTACCGATCCCAAGATCCTTTATTGAATATAAGAGAACCCAGTTCCAGTGAATACCTTTTCAAGTGCTTAAAAAACAGGATTCTCTGTTAAGTGGTATAGGCGAAAATGAAAAAAAAATATATTGAAACGACTGAAACTTGCTGCGTCATGGGCAATGTCAAATGAAAACATTTTACGCAGTAGTCGACGCATAATTCATAAAGCCGCAGGGGATATGACGATCCCCGTACCACAAACAATTCCCAACCCATCCCTCCACAGTTCCCACTTCCATTCCCATCCCCATTGCTAGTGCTACTTGCTCTTGTCCCAGGCAGCAGTTCATGATGCGTGTGATATGCGTTACCTACCCTACAACCTCAACCTCAAGTGGCAGTGGCATCTGATATGTCTCAATCAGGAGAAGCACAAGAGTATTCAGCCTCTCTCTTTCTCTACCCTCCCTCTCTGTCTCTCACTCCCTCTCTCTCTCTCACACACACACACACACTCTTTCTGCCCTTTCTCTAGCAATTTGCACCCCGCACGTGTCCTCTGCAGTTGCAATTACTTTTGGTTCAGCATTTTAACGATGGGAAACTGCATTTGCAGTTGTTGGTTTCGAAACTTTTTCGCGCACTTTGCCCAAATTCAATTTCGATTATGCCCATGAAGGTTGCGTGGGAAAATCGTTTGCTGCGGTTTGTCTGTCCCAAATGACGCTACGAATTGAATTTATTTTTTTTTTGCGTTAAAGATCATTTGGCTGCTGTTATTGTGGGCGTGTCGGCGGCCCTGAATTGGGCAATTTTAAATTACTTGCGATGGGCTCTGTGTTGAATTATGGCCAAAGAGATGACGGCGCGAGCCCCATCCAACTATGGATTTGCATTGTTTGGCAAAAGTAGCTCTCCCCCTCCAGCTTTCAAGCATTGCATTTAATTTGTTTTGCTTTGTGGGAGTGTGGCGATTGTAAGTAATTCAAATTTGTTGCTGCATAAATTCAATTGCCGCGAAAGCGCATAAACATTCCAATCAATTTGTAAGCAAATGAATTATGCATTGCAAATTTCATGAATTCTGCATTTGGGAGAATGAGGTGAATTCATTTTGTTGGCTGTGTCCATTGCCACATAACACCCCGTAGCAATTTATTAGAAAATATGTTTTAATTTTCGGCAATGTTCTGAATTCATTGGGTTGCTTGATTATTCCGTATAGGTTTTATCTTAATTCTCAAAGATACATAATTTCAACAAACGTTTTATTTAATAAAGTTCAAGCAAATTTACTTTAAGCTGAATTGTTTATTATTACTGATGTATGTAAAATCTTTATGCAGTCTTTCAGTGTTACTTATCAGAAAAAGTTCAGTTGATACTTAAATAAATGGAATACTAATTTGAAATAAAACTTAAATTATTACAAATTTCCTGTCATTCTGCACTGATAAATTGCCTGATTTTGTCGAAAAAAACAACACAAAATGCAGCTCACTGATGTGTTTTGAGTGATTTCACCTGGCTAAGCCTTGTTTGGACTACGGACCAAATATTACGGGAGTATTTAATATTATTTTGCCAACCATTTTCGAATGGCTATTCAAAACAGTGTCCCTCCTAAAGCGGTTTAAAAACACCCTTCTTACATAGTTTGCCATATCGTGAGATCATAAAAACTGCAGAAAACTGCGTGCTAAAAAGTGTTGGCTAAATAAAATCAATAATCCTTAAAAATACAATACTTTTCGCATAAATATCTTCCGTTTTTTAATATGCTGTTCATCGAAATTCAGCACCAGCACGACAAAAAAAATATATAGAAAAAAAGGATCAACAGGAAAAAAGCGTTGGATTTTCGCAGTGCGTTTTTTGTTGTGCGAATTGTCGGTTGGACGCGACAACCAATTTGTAATCAAAGTAATTTTAATGCAAATTTTATATTTTGCTGCACGTAACTGCAGCTGGAGCCAAAGTGGGCGTTACAATGCCCAGCAACTGGGCGCAGTCAGTAATACAAAAGCCGTAAATAAATACAAAAGTGACCCAACGCGAAAAGGGTCGCGAAAAACCGGTGCTTAACTGGCAACAAAGCCAACAGTGCGATGCGCCACGGTTTGTTTTTTTAAATGATTTTATGACTTTCCAAAAACCAAATGGTGACAACTTGTGGCGCTAAAAGTTGAAAGTTTTGTGGCCAAACAAAGCGAACATAAAAACAGGCCATAAAAATGTACTCAACGTTAAAAGTTGACATCAACTTAAAGCCGAAGCAAGCATACACTAACTTTGTATTCAAACGAGTCATCTCAATAAGATTTACTGACTGCTGCTATTTCAAACGAAACTAGAACAAATCACTGGTCGGATCAAGTGCTCCTTTGAAGTTAGTTTGATAATTACAATTCATTCTTACAATTTTTGCATAACAAAAGTACGTTAAAAAGTTTATTAAACTAAAAACGCTGTTGAAGAATATCAATATTAAAAAAGCTGTACAATTAAAGATGATTGCTGTCCAATGTATTTACTTGCATCACATCAAACCACAATCCCCATCTACTATCCCAAGACCTCGTCACAAGCGCGACAGCAAAACTAAGTTTACCCTTCGCAGGGCTTACTAAAACTAAAAAAAAAAAAAAAAAAAAGTTGCGCTCTTTAAAGTCTTTCGTCAGAACAAAACACAAACAACACCTGTGGTCTTGTGGTCACATCAAATGTTAGGAGCAGCTACAAAGAAGCCGTGGAAACTATAAAATGGGCATTGAAAAAAGAATAAAAAGTACAAAAAAACCCAACCTTGTCCATAATTTGAGCCAACAAATTTTCGATGCCATGGGTCGCATAAATTTTCCCACTGAGAGAACCCGAACTCAGAAAGGTCACATTAGGCATCATTAGCCGAGAGAGAATTGCGGTTAAGGTGCGGCCACCGACTCAACTCCGGCAGTCGAGTACCTCCGATAGGGGCCCACACACATGGCACGACCGATTGGAAACGGCAACCGGACAGAAGTCACATGTGCGGCTAAGACAAGAAAAGAGGATGAGAGGCAAGGATAAAGCAGCTTCAGGTAGCAGCAGTGTAGTTTTTCTTGAGAAATTGCTTTGAAGTAATTATGTAATTGACTTTCGGTTTGCGACGAGGCTGCTGCCTGGGGGCGCCATCATCAGAAGAGGAAAGAGTACGGGGAAACCCAATATTCTACGGCTGTCATTTTTCAAATCATTGTCCTTTCTTAGTCCTTACGACCCGGGCTTATTTTCTGCGTTGTGATGCCATCAATTGTCAGCTTCCGTTTTCATTTTTTTTATTTGTGGCCAGCAGTTTTCGCTGTTGTCTTTTTTATTTATAGTACATATTTATTGCTCTGTTTTCTGTGTTTCTTTCTTTCTCTCTTTTTCTTTTCGGGTGCGTGGCATATGTCGCAAATTATGACATTTTGGCGGCATTTTGATAGACAGCCGCCAAGGAACAGGAGCCTAGCAAATGCCAAAGTTCCCAACTTCGCTCTTGTCAAGTGTCAGTTATCATAAATTTTGATGTGGCCCGCATTAGTAATTATTTAATGGTTCATTGCGTTGTGCTGGTAATAATGTTCTTATAGAGCAGATGCTTTCATTGTGGCTCCTGAGCATGGGACAAAAGAATTTCATACTATTTGTCGTTAGCAAGGTGTCAAGGTTGACAACCCTCTCGGCTCACACAAATGAGTACAGAAATAACAGTTGATGAAGATGGGATTATGTAAAAGTGCAGGTAAAATGTATCGTGAGATGGCTTGTTGGATTGGCATCGTTTGTTATGTAAAGTGAGTATCAATTACATTATTTATAAAGCATTTTCTAATTAAGATATGTAAGTTACTTACTTAGCCTGACGAGCTTATGGCAATTCTTCCAATCTTTCAAAATTCTTTAAAAAATATGAGTAGGAATCACTCAAAATATGTAATGATCATTCATAAGAAATAAAATACAATTATTATTATAATGTTGGTTTTATACGTTGTCTCTTATTTTAAGGACATTAAAACCGAAAACGTACTTTTCAATTACAGTGAATGTGATATATTTTTTTTTACTTTAGAATGGTATTCATACAAATAATATTTAATGTCTTTCCGTTGTTTTTTAGCTTCCCAAGCCAATGGCTTTCACATTTGAAAACTGTGAACTGAACTTGTTGTTTGTAAGTCGATACTTTTTGCCTGACAGCAGCAAAAAGAATGAAATCGATTTAAAACACATTTCGGCTGCATTTGCCCATTGGCTCAATGTGGCATTTAAATTTAAATCAAAAGCGACAAATGTCAAAAAGAAAACAACAACATCAGAAACAGAAACGAAAAGGTGTGTGTGTGTGTGTGTGTGTGTGTGTGTGTGTGCTTTGTGCTGCAAGTGGTTGTTGTTCTTTTTGTTACTGCTCGAACTGTTATTTAATTATGCGCTAAGCTGTCAAGTGACATGGGTGAAACTGCAGCTCCTCGCCTACACCCCTTCTCGACCCTTGTGGGAACAACTCTTGTTACATTCAAATGAGCTAAATGAGCTGGGCCCAAACAGTGTCCAACTCTTCCACCCCCTCCCTGCTGTCGTGTTACACGAAATCCGCTTGACATTGATGGCAACCAAATTGACATAGAAATTTGTAAGTTGCATTCCTGGGGTTAAATACTTTAGTCAACGAATTCTTCGATTTTTTGTTTTCTATTTTCCTTTTTCTTGACAGCTTCTAATTGCTTGCCAAGCCATTTCCGCTGGCTGTCAGAATACTCAACGCAAATTTGATGACCTGCAAAGAAGCAGCAGTTGTGGTGGTAGGTGCAGAGTGTTGGGAATTAGGATGGGAGGAGCCACGACTGCACACTTTCCAGTGAGCTAATTTTCAATTAGGCCAGCCAAAATTGAAATCAATGCAATGCCTTCAAGCGCAGTGGCTTAATTGAAAATGGCACAGGAGCAACTTTTAATGAACCAGGCAGTCAAAGAACAAGAGAACAACTGAAATAAATAAATTTCCCACTTGTATTATGACGAAGTGCATATACCCTTTAAGCAGAACGAAAAACAATAGAAAAACAAATAGTGTTTGTGTATTTATTTTAAATAAATAAGTGTTAATTAAAAATTGAAAATTATATTTATATTGTGAAATATTTACACATTTTTATAAAATATTTGTTAGTTTCTTGTGTCCCATTTTATTTTGAGTTAAATATATTTAAGGTGAATTGCACAATTTCTGCTTTCAAAATAGATTTCAAGAAGCGAATATAATTCGGATCTGAGGAAACTCTAAGGATTCTCAGCAGTTGCAAACTTTGAGAGTATCTTGTTGGATCCACGAGAATGCAACAAGAAAAAGGCCAGAAAAAGACGCGAAAATGCAAAATCTACTTCATTTGTTTGGCAACTTGTAGAAGTCGAAAGTTTCTAGTTTCGTTCTTAAATTTTTGTGCATTGTTTAAGCAACTCGAAGTTCTTGCCAAATTTGGGTTAAGTGAAAGTGCAATTTCAGGAAACTAAGCAGCGACTTTTTTTGTTTGGTTTTTTTTCCGGTGTTGTTGGGGTCATTTGAGTAGCACCGAAGTTGGTGAATTGGCGTTGAGGTAGCCATTAAAATGCTAAGTTGTTAGCATGAAAACAACTAAAATGCCTAATGAACCAATAAATTTGTCTGAAACCTCCAGAACAGTTTGGACATATGCACTTTGCATTTGGGCCATAAAAACCGTCCGAAGTAGCTACAACTCTTTGGCTACATTTCAAGATATTCTCATTTTAATGGCGTGGCTCTAACAAAATCTGTTTTGGTTTTTAATTAAGGCGCTGCGTCCACAACAACAACAACAACAACAGCAAAACGAACAACAAAACTTTTGAGATCAGTCTACAAGCAGGAACGGCATTCATAGTCAGCACCATTGATCTTTTGTTTGTGCTTCGAGTTTTTTACGATGGCATCTGCCTAGATTTGTGGCTGCTGTTGATATATGATGGAGGGTTTGGCCGTTAACATTTTAAGAATATTGTTGCCCCTCAGCCATTGCACGCTGGTGTTACGGCCTGTTCAAGATCTTATTTGTACATTTAAGTTGTAAAAGTAAATATTTTCAAGTTTTTATGTAGGTTCTCAAATTCGAACGAGTGCACATAATATGCGATGTGAATAACAAAATCTTACTTTAATAAAAAGCAAATGCTTGTAATTATATTTCGTATCGAAAACTATTTGGTTTAGTTATACAATATATATTTAAATATTATTGAAATCAGATTTGAAATGAATTTATTATAAACATTTTGGAAGGGATTAGCATGTTGTTATCCAACGGGAGATAAACTTTGAATTGAATTTAATTTATTCTGCACAACTTACATGTACATGTCACTCACAATTTAAATTAAAACAATTTAAATCAACAGAAAAATATTTTGAAAAAAGTGCACAGAGCGTCTTAAAGAAGATGTAGACTAAGTTCGTTTACATTTAAACATTGTAGAACACATTTGTGATTTGAGATGGGAGATCTGCGGGCGATGTCGAGCTCTGTCCAAAAACAGTTCTAATTGTAGTGTGTTTTTTTCTAGTGTACGAAATAAATATACGATAATATTTCATTCAATTGCTTTATCTTGCATATATTCGTTGTTTAAATTGTATTTTGTATTATACTGGATTTGCTGGATTGTTGCAAATCATCCATTGCAACAAAAACATTGATACAGTAAAGTGATGTGGGCATTTTTGCCCCGATCGTTTTGGCCACATCACGTGCCACCCGTTTTTGAGTTGCTGCTGCAACTTCATCTTGGGGGCGCCACATGCAAAACGAAAACCAAATGTCAGGCACAACAAGTTACGTGATGGATGCATTTCTCGTGTAGTTGGCGCCGCCGGCGGACGGCATTTGCCAAATGAATGAATGCATGCAACAAGGAACAGTGAGAAGCCTCCGGGACTGCACACCGGCACCCAAAAAGAGTGAAGGGCTGAAAATTGCCAGGAAATTCCGAAGAAAACCTGTCAGTAAACAAATTTCAGGAGTGCCGCTCATTCTCTCTCTCATTCTTTATTACAGGCTATCTCTCTTTGTGGCCTGTCAATGGCGTAATTGATTTTGGCGATAATTGATTTGATTGTGAAACGAGAGAAAACGCTGATTTTTCAGTGAGCGCTCATAAACGTGCCACATCAGCATCGGAAAAGGGACAATGCCAAAACCAAGCCCAGGAAACTTGCAACCAGACCCTTTTGGATGGCATCCGTGGCCGGGTTTATGGACTCGAACCCCCCAAGCATAGAGTTATTGCAGCGAATGAAAATGAAAAGTCAGCCAGCAAATTGGGTCAGCGTCATGAAACTTGACACACAAAAGGGAAAAGCATGCACAGCAGACTCCAAGCCAAAGGCAGTCCACGGGGGTCGCCAACTGCGAGGCAGGCAACTTTTACAGCTTGCCAATTTTTCCATGTTGCCAAGTTGCAACTTGCAAGTCGCATCAATCACAGCAAATGCAGAATCGACCAATTCTCTCTCACTCACACCATCTTTATCTACCTCTTTCGCTCTCACTCTATCTCTCTCTATCTGTCTGTCTCACTCACTGTCTTCTTCTTGTTCGCTGTTCTGTAATTGTTTTAAATTAATTTCTCAAATGGGAAACTTTTAATTGTTATCGAAACGAGAATTCAATGCACATTGCAGCAGATAGCACAAAAGCCGTTGGGAAGCCAACTCTGAGAAAGTGCCCCGCCAGCTAATTGAAAACTTGAACAATCAGAATGAATGAAATGATTGTAGTAAAAAGTCATAATTAGAAATCATTGCATAAACTTTCAACCTAGTTGTAATTAGAATTAATTACAGCGTTGATTTAGAAAAAAGAAAAAAATTTGAAATTGCAAATTTAAAAATTTGCTCAAGTGATCATCATCGTTCCGGTTTTATCATTTCAATTTGTAAATTTAAAATAATTAAAATAAAAATTTAATAATTTCTTATCTTGGAATTGCTTTTCTGTAACTTTTTAGCTAAAAATAGATTTTATCGTTATCTTGTATCAAGCTTTAATTTCCACTCGACTGGCCAGAAAGTTTGGCAACTCCGCACTTAAAACTTTCAACACTGTTGCATCTCCCCGTCAACTTGTGTGCCACATTTCCAAGGCGATTCTCTGCTATGCAAACTTCAAAACTTCTGTCATGACCATAAGATTCGTTTCGATTACAAATCGACAGACGTGACTGGCATTTTGACTAAAAGCTGAATTCTGTGCCAGCTGCCCGAACAGACGCACTTCATCCACAGCTACGGGCAAAAAAGCATTAAAAAATGCTGTGTTCGCATTTTGGATTTGCATTTCAATTTCAATTTCGCGCGCGGTGACATTTTTAAATCAAGTGACCCGCGGTGCTTCACCAGATTCACCAGATATTCGGGCTGCTTTCACGTTCTGCAAATGATTTTCAATTGAGTGCGAGGCAATAGTTTTTTCTCCATCCCTTTGCATTTAAGTCAATTTAATATTGATGCTCACATCAACTTAGGAGGCTCACGTATTGTATTAATTAGTAATTTAAATTATTTATAATTTTATTATTTTCTTCCCTTAGAATAGGGGTAATAATACTCACCACAATCTATAAATTTATATTAGTTAACTCTAAGAACTGATAATCTGACAAAACATTTAGAAAACTACCACTCTTCCAAAATGTTCAACAAACTTAGCGGGTTTTTTCAGTTCCTTTCGTTTCTGTCGTTGCACACCTTTTAATTGCTAACAATTGTTCTAAACTGTCGACTTTTCGCCTGTTTCTCAAGTGGTAGCTCTGCCCCTCTCCCTTCACCTTCGTCAAGTCCACTTTTCAGCTTATTAACTTCCATGGCGCTTCCCGTTTGCACTCAATTAAAATTGGCATAGAATTGTAAGCTTTACATTTCTCGTGATTCTCTTTGAAATGTTGACAGGTTTGCAACAACTGCTTCTTTCGCATTTTCCATCTCATTCTCTATTTCATCTGCTGCTTCTACTTATTTCTATTCGCCTTCGCCTTTTCATCTGTTCATCTGTTATACAATTTGTGCTCATTCATCGCTCGCGGCTTGAGCCTAAAAATGGCTTCCTCGTTTTAGGGGCCCAACATAAGAACTTTTAGCTAATTTTATGGAATTGTTTGGGCAGAAGGCAGTGAACGGATGGGTAGGGGGTGGCGTGCGGGGATTTGGTAAATTCAGGGGATTTGAAATGAGACTGGGACCTAGGACTGGGCACAAAAACGGGACAGGCAGCAGCTGCAGCTGCAACTTTTACACATTCTATGCAATTTGGCGTGGCTCACATTTCATCCTCGTTGCACCACAATCCTCACAAAACCCTCCCAATCCACAAACACTGGCTCCACCTCCCACTCGCTGCACGCTCCTTCGGCCAGTGTCTGCCACTATTCGCTTTTCATTCATATTTAAAGCGCAGAGTGAGGCCGGTTTCCCATTCAGTGCTGCTTTTCAAAACGTAAATTTCTAATTTTATTTGCCCAGGCACTGTACAAAAGCATCCTGGCGTGCGCTTATTATCCTGTGCGTATGCTGTCCATTCTCACCCCAGCTCCACCCTCTTCACCCTCCACCTCATAGTATCCCTCGGCAGCTGCCCAGCTGAGCATTGTTTGGGCCTGCTGCTGGGCATTGCTTTTAATGCTTATTAAGCCTAGCAATTAGAGAAGTATTGGTTTCTGAATGGGTGGACTGGTGGCGTGGAGCGGACTTGAATTTTGATTTATAGTCGAAAATTATTGGAAAAAACTATTTGGTTGACTCTTTAAAATTCTGCACACACTTTGTGCATAATATACAAGTTAAATTCAAGCGCTTTCAATAGCAATGTTTGTCAAGTAAAACTGTATACATTTGAGCATATCTTTTATTTATTCAAGCATAATGCACAGAAAATTGTTTCTAACAACCGAATTGGTTTCCAATATCCAAGAGAACAGCAATAATGACAAGCAAAGTGATCTATATTTGAGGGAGAAAAATATTGGAAATTTGATAAACATAGAAAAAAAGAAATAATATGAAAGTTGAGTCAATTCATGAACAAGCCACCCAAATTTAAGCAGTGCCTTTAAATTTTATTGTCCTACACTGAATAATTTTTAAAGACACTCGAGGAGGGATGCAGGGCATGTACAGTTGAAACCAAAAAGGGAAAGCGAGTTGCTGCCGAGTTGTTGTTGAATTTTTGGCATTTCGCATGCAACACAGGACACAAGAGTACCACCCAAAGCATGATGTGTTGTTCGACACTGCTATGGGTGCAGTCGGGCCTCATTTTGGCAGGGCCGTGGCACTGCAGCAAAGCGACCATAGTGGGGCAGAGGTAGAGGCTGCGGTTGAAGTCGAGGCACAGAGTCACGCACGCTGCTTATTAAGTTTGTTTATTTTTTGATTAAGCGAATTTACGGGGCACTCTGAAGCCCGGTTAGCCGGATAGCAGTAGCTGTAGCCACGTGCACGCGAACTACCGAATCTGGCTGTAAATTTTTAAGAAAAAAAAAAAATCGAGCTGCACGCTTGAAAAATGATTTTTGGCAATTAGCAAGGCAGCCGACCAAGCGACTGGTGAAATAAAAAATATTTTTCCTGCTTCCTTGGTTCGAAGGACACGCGCGTGTTTTATTATCCTGGGCTGGCTGCAACCTGAGGGATTCGTATATAAAAATATATTTCAGCAGTGCATATTTCTTGCCCAACACCCCCTTCCACCCTCACAGCTGTTTGCCGCGTGCTGGTGCGTGCGTCCACGCCCACGTCGCACCAGCAACGCCCACTTACCAACCCGAGCTGCATAATAATGTTATGAAATTAAATATTTGCTTTGGGGTATAAAATTTCATAATTTAATTAATTTTTTTTTACATCAGCTCAGCGTCGCGACGTCTTGAAAAAATATTGAATTTTCCGCTTGCTGTTTGATAAATGATTACCATGACTGCAATTTTGGGGTGAAGTTGTTGTGGTGGCCAGGCGGGGGAAGGTGTGCCAAAGTTTATGTTGTAGCAAGTGTGCCACCTTACGGGGTGAGTATAAGGGAAGCGTGTGGCAGCAGCTGCAAAAGGTCCAGGTTTATGAAAATGCAGCTTTAAATACTCTAATAAGATTAATTTTAAAATGATAGGCACGAATTTGTATTTGTATAGGTTCATAGCTATATTTTCCACTTTGTTAATATTGTTTGATTAAAATATCTTTAAATACATATTGAATACCATTGGGATAAATCTTCAAGAAGCGATTCACAGCATCTGTCCAGCCTAAAAACATATTTAAGAATTAACAAATTTACATTATTAATTGAATATATCAGATTTTACAGTGAGAACTTGATTGTCTGATTCCGTAATGCACTCTTCCCTGTGTCAAGACAAATGAAAATAGGTGCAAAAGAATCTTCTTAATATGATTGTTGACTCTGAAAAAATGGCGCAAAAGTTAAATGCAGCCCAACAGCAGCCCAAATTGCCATTAATAAATTATACAATAAGTCATATTCATTGGTTATAGATTGTGAATCTGTGTGAATGACTGAGTTCCCAGCTGGCTGGTTAATTTGGCAGCTACTTATGGAAGATGGCGGCATCTCATGCAAACCTTTTCTTCTAATGTTATTTGGATCTGTAACAGATCCCAGATGCATGAAAGCCTGTCACTATCTGACATGATCTTGACAAGCAATAACAATGAGTGCATTCTTTCCATTTCAGACAGTTGTCTGCTCAAATACCTACTGTAATCTGTTAAAGGTCTTACTTGCAAGTTAATCCGCTTGTACGGCTGTGCTCAGCTTTAGGGACTTTGTAATTCCAATTCCTGGGACACCAACTTAAACACTTTCAGTTAATCGGTTTAGAGACAGTTTGACGAATGCATTTGCCGAAAAACCGAAGCGTGTCTGATTTAACAGCTAAATGCAAATCACTTGCAATTAGCACCCATCCTGCAGTCAAGCCAATTAGGACCGGCAATCGGAGCTGGATACAAAAGGACGCACCTTTTGGCTGCTGCAAATGTAAGCCATGCAAATCCTATAAAGAAACCAACGTCGACTGCGACTGCAGCCAATTTCCGTTTGATGTTGCAAAATGTGTCAACTTTGGCAGGATTACAAAAACCCACACACGCACACACGCACACTCGGCACATTCATACGTGGAAGGTGGCCCTTTATTAGTTATGCCAGCTGCCGGTTGGTCCCTTTGCCAGTCAGCGTGTCTGCCTCCGCTTCCCAGTCCCTAATTGCATTGCGAGCAAGCCGGAAATTTTTCAACGCATATGCCAATTTTGTTGTCAAGTTTTATGTGTGCAACTTGTCGATTCTTTGGTTCGAAACTCCGATTGCACCGCCTCCCAACACGGTATCCAAGCCATTCGCTGCATTTGGTGCCAAAGCCCCTCAAAGGGCTAATTGCAATTTGATGGTGAGAACTGCTTGCAGTTGCTGCTTTAATTTCAAACATTTGGTCGGATGGCTATTTCAAAAAGGGGCGGGATTGAATTATAGTAATTAATAGCAGCTATGGACAGCAAATAAATTATTGAGTATGGCAATTGCAAGTCACAATAATTCACGTGCTCCATTTATAAAACAATTAATGAGTCAGCTATGACCAAAAAATACAAATTATATGCATACCAAAAAAAATATATATGTATAAAAAAATGAATTACATCATTTTGATTTTGTTTATATTGTCTTTTTGTCTTTAGATTTAATTTACCTGCATTTGGTTTACTTTGTTAACTGCCATGATTCCCTATAAAATAGAATGGCATAAACTAAAACATGCATCACGGGTAAAATGGAATGACATAGAAATACATTGAAATTGGACATGGAACGGTATTACTTAATGCATTTTTCATGTCACCAGCTGTATGCCATAACCCTCAACACCCCCCACCAGCGACACCGACTTTGGTTCACCAATCCACCATATTTAACCTATCGCACAATTAAAACAAGAAATTACATTGATTTATTTGTCTTTGTTCGGGTTGGCCGAGCGTTGTAAATTTTCTTAATGCTACATAAATGTTAAAGCAGATGCATTAATAAATAGTTGCCTATTTATATATGTATATGTTTTTAAGGCGCTTAGTTGCTATACTTACCATATTTTTCCCAAGCATAATCAGACTAGTTGAATTGATTTATGAACTTAACACTTTGCCTGCCTTGCACAATGGAAGCAGACCACAAATAAATTATTGAAACAAACTTGAGCGAATGGAGCAGACATCAACTTGTTGGTTTGTTGTTGTTGTTGTTGTTGGTTATAAAGCGCTTTTTAGTGTCTTAATTTGTGTGTTGAATTGTTAAAGTTTGTTGATTGAAGTGTTGATAAAATAGCCAATAAGCCGATATACAATGGCTAAAAAACATCGGCCCTTCATTAGGTTAGTCTCTAATCAGCTTAGAGCTGCTATACAAACCGATCGTGTGATTAATAGCCAAATATGTGTATCGTGAAGCTTGTAGAGCTTTTTATTATTCTAGTTGCGTACATTGTAATCAGTTCTCCATTTAGAGTATATTTATCATTCGATGTAAGCATGTACGATGAAGATGAAGTTCTCGATCTTTCAATTTTGCAGAAGCTTGAAGCTGTCATTATAGCTATTATTATTAGTTATTATTATTTTACTATCTTATCATTATATATTCTATTATTATCAGATAAAATATTGGGATAAATGTTATTTTATTTTCATTTGTTGACTTTCAGTTTAGTTGCATTCATGCCGACGACATTTCATTTACAATCTTCTTTAATTTTCTTTATCAGTGGCAGTTATATTCAGATATTTTGCCATCGCTCTTTTTCGGTATGCCAAGCTCAGAATTTATGACACACGCCACCAATTTGTGTGTGCTGCACAAGGCAACAAGAGCAACAACAACAACAACAAGAATAACAACAAATTTGTTGCTATCGCGTGACAGCAGTTGCAACAACAACAACTGCAACGTCGAACGCTTCCTCCCCTTATCGCTGCCTGCAAAGATATCTGAGGATTGCGGGGTGGCGACTAGACACTGAGCATTATTAAAAGGTAAATATTGCCCAGGCAAACAATAAAAAATCAAATCCAAAAAATGTTCGACAACTGAAGAATTTTTATCCGTTTTTTTTATAGTTGTTTCTCTTTTTTTTTTTTGCAGGAGACGATTTTTGGATTTCTGTGAGATTTACGAGACAGTTGAGGGGCAGAACATAAATTCCAGTGAACCGTAACACACACACCCGATTGCTGTTGTTGTTGGAGCTGTGGCATTCTCAAGTGCATTTAATTAGAGCGTCGTCTTTCCTATGTCTTTGCTAGAGAGAGAGCAGAGCATGTTTGTTGCTGTTGTTGCTCATGTTTCTTTGTTTGGCATATTTTCCATGTCTCCAATTAAAATGAATGCGTTCATTGATCCGCCTTCGGGCCGGGGACGGAGTCCGGGTCCCAATGTTTGCTGCTGCTGTTGCTTATCAGGCACTATAAATCTTGATATGCTGTCATGTTCTGTCTAATTAGCAATATGTCAATAAACTTAATTTAATTTTTTTTATTTTGGCTTGCCTCGCTTCTGTGTGGCATGCCTGTTCCTGGGGAGGGGCGCGGCGGGTGTAGTAACACCCGCAAGGGGGTCTGGGGAGGAGAAATACTTTAAATTTTCGTCGTCGCTTTTGTTGCCGTTGCGGTTGCATTTATTGAATAGTTGCATTCGCTGTGGCATTCACGTGGAATTTAATCTGGTATTTTTTAGTGCACTTTGATCATTTTGGTCGAGCTATTTGTTTTCGACTTTTGTTATTTCATTATTTCTATTTATTTATTTATTTATTTTTTGTGGAAAACCAACTCAGTTTGTGTGGGAACTGTATGGGAGAAGTTATATAAAAGAGGATTTGGGGTAAGGACAAACAAAACTATGTGGACGGAATGCATATGCTCGTGGGAAAATATAACAAATGGTTTAAAGGTGTGAATATTTCAGAATGGATGCACGTCAAAAATATTTAATGAAAAGAAAATGGTGGCAATATTATCGTTGTCATTGGCATATATGATTTAAGAGTCTACTAATGAATAATTATAATAATAAATATGTATATTTCTATATGTATAAAACTCACACTGCATAAAATTCAACCAAAAAACGTTTAAGTGTTTACTTGATAATATGGTAATTACAATATTAAATGTCACTCACATTGTTTGATATTTTCAAAATTATTAATTACTATTTTATTTGAACTATTTGATATAAAGTGACCATTTGAGTCTTATAAATTGTATCAGAATAATTAATTTCTAAATAAATTCCAAGTGCATTTCTGAGTGGCGTAACAATCTGACAGTTTGCGACTGAAAATGTATTTGATTATTTAATACCTGATCAACTTGTGTAAAAATGCACACTTAACTATATATCAAAAATACGCTTTATAACAACTACCCACATTATACGCTCGTACTCTGATGTGTGGCTGAAATGAAAATCCGAAAAACCTCTGAATGCCATCAAAATGCATCATCAAATTGCGGCAGTTTGCACCTTTTATACAATTTCCTTTAATCAATTATGTGTAATGGCAGTTACAACAACAATAACAGCGAAATTGACAGCAAAAACAACATCAAAATCGACAGCAACTGCCTGCAATAATAATAGCAAATTCGACAAATTTACGGCTCGAAATGCGCGCCGGCTGTCAACATGTTGAAAATAAATTACAAAACATTATTAGCATAGCTAGAAAGGGATGATCGATGGGCGGTGTCAGTAGGGGGCGTGGTCATAGCCATGTCCAAATCAAATAAATTATCAAAAACAATTTCGAATGCCCGAATTCGGCATGCTGCCAAACTGTAAAATGCCCTAGAAAAATTATCGATAAAGAGTGCAAAACTATTCCAAATCTAAAACTTTCTAGCCATGTACAAATTGATCATAATGATAAAAAAAAGAATTAATTGTTGCCCAAGTGTACACAAAGGTTAAATATAGTAACAGCATTACATGAGAATTAATAGACAAATTTTCTGACTTGCACATACTCTTTCCAATATGCCATGTGTACAAATTGAACAGGGTATACGATTGACCACACAAATTGTAAAATAGAGACAGAGCAGGAAAAGTGCGAGAAAGAGAAAGCGGGGGAAATTGAGCGAGCAAGAAGATGTGATGGAGACCCAGTGTCATGTAATGAAATTTATTGTTTAGTTTAGGGATTTTGGCGATTTTGGTTGCGAGTTACGAGATGGATCATTGTTTGACCTGGAGACCTGGCTTCCGTTTGCAAACACACATAGACACACACACACACAGAAATTTATACACACATAAGCACTAAGTTACTTACAAACATATGTTTAATTAAAGTCGATGTGGATGCATTCAAAGTGCCATGTTTAATCATTGTTTGATAATTTGTCAAGCCTCAAAGAATCGGTCGACCGTAAATGAAAATGAAAATTAATTGATAAACGCTGATAAATACGTTTAATTGGCAACCAAAAATCACATTAATTGCATTACACACAGCACACACATACATCAAAAGGCAAAAAACTCCGCAGCTAATGGTCAACCAGAGCCACAGGGGGCAGAAGCAGAAGCCCGGAGGAGGTGGCACAACCAGCAGTACCAGCAAAACCATCAGACAACAACAGCGACAGCAACCACCAGTCAACAGCAGGCAGCGGACAGTTCTCAGTTCTCTCCAAACACACACACAGACACCGACATTCAGGTATCCTTCATATTGTGCACAATTAGTGACACAGCGAGACCCAAGTGGACAATTCCTGGCTAGGGGGCACACTCGCTGCAGATAGCGAATATTTGCCTCAGGTTGTTTGTGAGGGTTTTGTGCATTGAATACATATCTCTCGGCCAGCTCTCTCACTGACAACATTTTCGACAGTGCTGTTTTGTCTTGTTGTCAACAATATGCGAAATTAAAGCCGGCAACTCTCGACGCCCGGTCTCATTGTCCTGATGTGCGGTATCCTGTACGTAGTTTGCCGGTGCCCTCGATTGGCACACATCTGCGCAAATCGAATTAATGTTCACGCATGATTTGCAACGCAGTCTTTCAGTGGGTGGATTCAACTGATGCTGCTTAGTAACGCCAGCGGAGTGTAGGAAAATTAATTAAGCAGCTTGTTATCAGATGAAAAAACAAGGCTTAAGTAGGTAAGATCCAAATGAAGCTGATGGATAAACACAACACGGGAAAGAATGGTATTTGAAGAGGCAATATGCTTGGAGATCCCAAGTGACTTTGAAATGTGTCAGCAACAATTCTTATGACGGAATATACTTATAACTTATATTATATGTTTCAATTTCCGCATCACTTGAGATATAATGCAAAATATATGCAATTTCAAAGGAATTTTTCAAAAGCAACTGTAAGTTCCTTTATTACTGGAAGGCTTTAAACGTGCTAAAGTCTTAAATATTTCTATAAAGAAGCCGTTTCAAATCACTTATTTTTAACAATTGACTTATATTTAACAATTGAACTAAAAAATCGTTCGCATAGCATACATATAGTAAAACCATTCTCCATAGTTAACCTAACTTAAAAATAAAGTATTCAATAGAAATGCATTTGCAATTACTTAAAATCAATTTCTTCGATTTTTTTTCTAACTGCCAACAAAATTTCAACCCGGAAAACGTTTACATGTTATTGATCCCATGCCTATCGTCTTCAATAACTAAAAAAACTACAGTTGCTTAAATATTTAAATGCAAACAAAAAGTAAACAAAGAAAATGTGAAAATATGAATTGTTTGAAATGTCTTTTTTAATCGTTTGCTAATGAAATTTGGCAAGAACAATTCGCAAACAGCTGCACAAACTAAGCAAGGCTTTGGAAGTGTTGTTAACCTCTGAGCGGCTATAAAAACCCATTTGAATTTGTAAAGTTAATCATTCGATTATTGAAATCACTCCAACATTCAAAGATGAGAGCCCAGAGCATTGTTCTGAGCTGCGCTTTCTTGGCAATAGTTCTTGCTAACCTGCACACAGGGGCGGCAGTCACCTGTGCCGAGGAACCCGAGAACGTAGATTGCGTCGACTGTACCGATGAACTCAACGCTGATGATCCTGAATGTTTGGCTATAGATGATGGTGATGATGACGAGGAGCCGACCACAACAGAGGCACCTCGTGTTACAGAAGCCACAACCAGACGTCACCGTCATCGAAGGAGACCTTATCCCGGAAGGCGTCCTGGCTGGAGGCCGGGAGGCTGGAGAGGAGGCAGACCAGACGGAAGACCAATCCGCAGACCAACATCAATACTGGGTAGAATCATTGAAAAGAAGATGAGCATCATAGGCTAAGGGAGATACGCATAAATGAATTGACTTTCGATTTTGACAATATATAAAATCAAAACTTAATGAACCAATTCCACAAATTACATTTTTCTTTTGAAGTCATGGGTCTCTAAAAGTCTCGAGCTTTTATTGCAAAGATTGCATACGAAGGCGAGCAGGAATAAATTCTACAGTTTGCGTTTAAAAAGGAAATATGTAAATATGAAAACAACGCAATGCACAAAACTCTATATTTGTAATAATTAATTCTCATTTTAACGAAATGTATTCAAATAGGTTAGTGTAAGTGTGAGTGTAAATTTATTGTATAAATCCTAATATTGCTCGTATTTTAGCCGCTGCTCCGATCTCAACAATAACATAAGAAGATCCTATTCGACTTGAGTAGTGGTAGTAGTGGTAAGTCCAATCGTAATAATTTTCAGTTATTTTAATGAAATGAATGTGTAAAAGTAAATGACTCAATCATTTCGTTAAGCTATTCATATTTGAAGGATATTATTATGAGCAGAGACAAGTAGCCACGCAGGGGGTGATCAGAGAGGAAGCTCATATTTCCAAGCCCATATCTCTTCTAGTTGACACAGACGCAAACGAATTTGAAAAAATAAGAAATGGAGATCCGAACAATCCAAAATTGTTATTATCAGTTTCAAATATACAACAATTTCGCTCCTGTTGACATATAAATATTACTTCACTGATCCAAAAGCTGCAGAGGACGACTCATGGGAAAGTTCCGTCCTTGATTAAGATAGATATCAATTGCTACAGATGCTTAAATTCACTATACATTTTTTTTTTGCATTATTTAACAATAATTTTTTCATCCTAAATTTCTGCAACAGTTGCCCATTTTAAGTTAAAAAAAAATTAATTATGAAGAGTTTAACCTTTTTTAGCACATTTCGTTTGGCCTTGAATTGCTCGAATTGACGTCATCTGCTTAAATATTTAAATGCAAAGAAGTAAAAAGAGCCATGTCAATAAAATGATTGTTTAAAATATCTTAATTATTAGTTTAATAACAATATTTGTGAAAAACACAGCAAAGACCAAAACCAACTGTGTCAACTTGACAAGTTTGTTGTTTTGTGTTGTTTTGTTGCCGGCAACTGAACTGTAATCATTCTATTATTTAAACAAACCGATCTTTCAAATTTAAGATCCATTATGAGCTGTGCCACTTTGTCAGTACATATTGCTTACTTGCTCACTGTGGAGGCTGTCACATATATGGAAATGTATAAATCAGTAGACTAAATCGAACAATATTCCGCATACGCAACTTTAATTGCGCTCGTGCTATCTGCTCGCCTGCTACAACTGCCAGCAATTAGTGCAGTGTTACACGCCCTGAATCATTTTATATTTGCCATGCACCGACATATATAAATATATATATTATTTTCTAGTGCAGCTGCCTTTTGCTGGCAACCCTTTTCGCCACTAGATATTCCCTTACCCTTCCCGTGAACACACATCTGCTTTTAATGCACTTTTGTCTAGCCGCACACGGCAGTTGAGTTTTCTAGGCTGGGTAACCAAACAAAGCCACAAAGGAGAAAGCATAGGAGACTGTTGCCTCCTAGATTGAGTCAGTTATCAATGGCGCCAACTGCTGCCAGCCTGATCCTAACTGGCAAGCTCACTAATTTTAAGCACCAAACACCAACCACACGCCAATCCCGCACCCTTCCTTCCCGCTCCCACACAACCAACTCAATCCAAATGCCATTGCCATTGCCATTTTCCATTGCGTGTCGCGTCTGCCAAACTCAGTGGTTGGCCTGGCTTTTCAAAGTCATTGCCAATATGTCGAGCTGCTGCTGCTGCTGCTGCTGTTGCTGCTGCTTCTGTTGCTGCCAGTAAATTGCTGATAATTAATATTTTATGCACACGTCTGCGTTGATTTCTATCTTTATTGTTGTTTGTCTGCCACCGTCTCCATCGAACTGCTGCTGTATCCTGGCATTGGCTTTGGCTTTGGCTTTGGTTCTTTTTTTTTAGTTGCCGCCATTGTTTGCCCAGTGCCAACGCCTTTCAATGGCTTTTCATTTGGAAAATGTCTGCACGATGTGCGGCTGCGGTTCATTACACTTTCTGTTTAGCCCCCAACTCTGTGTGGGTTATTAAAAGTCTATTAAAAATTTACGTTCAATGGATTTAATTTTTTTTCTTTTCATTTTGCTCAATAGAGTCTATCAGCTGGCCCCATATATTTGTCATAAATTAAGTGGAAAATGGAGCCACACTTATTATTCCGCATTGTGTTTACGGTTTACAGATTTCGCATTATTTTTTATCACACTCGGCAATTTGTTTGCCTTTGGGCTTGGGCGAGGGCCACCGAATGTTTGCCAGCTTTTTAAGTTGCCATCGTTCGGGGCATGCCTTATCTGCACTTTCTGGGACTACGGTTCAAGCCGGAAATACTTATGTGCGAGTGGCAAGTACGAGTAGTATCTCTCTTTTGCGTAGTTTCGATTTTCGAATTTCAATTTGAATTTTTATGTCACTCCATTTAAGCAGTCGCTCACCTCAGCTGTCATTAGGCAGGTGTTTGGCCTCTGGCTGACATTTATGCTCTGACTCCAAACATTTCCTTCTCATGAGTGCTAGTCTCGTATCTTGTATTGCAATGCACTTTTCATTTTCTTTGACTTTTTCTTGTCAATGTGGAATAAGTGTCACGAGTCTCGGTGGGTGTTGCTGGCGAGCATGATTGGCAGCTGCCGGTTTGTGCACTGCTTAACCTAAAATAATCTGAATATTGCTCAAAGTTCAATAATTCCTTTTGGCTTATACCAACTAAAAATGGATAGAAATTTCCCCGTGTAAATGTTTTATTGAATTTTCTATCTGTATATGTGAGCCGATCTCAAACGTAGCAGAGAGTCGAATTTGTGCTGATTGAGCTGATTTAAGATTGCCGTAATTATGTAGGCGTACAGCATATGTCCAAACTATATATTCCTTATATTCTCCTAGATTTATATCCACAAATGATATTTTTCAATTTCCCATCAGAAAGTCTGCATCAATCTTATCTTATTCATTCAGATACAATATTATTCTTCCCTTTGAGTTAGTAAGTAAGTTTCTGATGAAATGTACATTTATTTATGTTGAGTTTTAGTTTGATAAAATACTCTAAAATATGAGACTGTTTTGAATGACAGAGTCAAAATATGTCGGTTTAAAACACAAGATCCCTGCTTGAATATGCTACTCGGAGATTCTGTTAGTCCACAGCTGGTGCATTAGGTTGTCGTGCAACATTTTGTTACTGCCTTGTGGTTATTCCCTTTGGGGAAATCAAACATTATTCTCTGACTACATTCAATGCTTTGCAGCGCTCTCTGCTACCTCTCCGCCTCGAAAAATGTCGTTTAATTGCGCTCGACTCGAGACACGCACAGAGAACAGCTACTAATGGAGTCGGAGAAAAGAGGGAGCACAACAGCATTGCATGCATTGAGACAATTTCCTAGGAAAAATCCAGCAGGCAAATGTTTAAATAGTTTACTTGAATACGCCTCATGTCTTCGTCTAGTTACTTATTGATGGCCTCGAGTCGTTGCGGACCTCAAAACGCGGCTCGAATTCAAATGGTTGCTTTAAATTTTAATTGCATATATATATGTATATATATATATATGTATATATATATATATATTTGGTTTCTTTAGGGAGCTGACAAAACAAAGACATAGTTTCACATTTCATGAGCTCTCTACCTCCCCCGCTCCCCCTTTCTCTACATTATCGCAATGGAACCCACCAACAGTTTTTAATTGTTTTACTACATTTTACATTAGTTGACAAATTGAACAATGAATCGGATGGCAAAAGGGGTACGCTGCGTGTGAAAATTAATGTTAATTGGCGTTTTATTGATTCTCTGAGCCATTTATGCGATAGGTTCGGGAACGTTGCCATATGCTGAGTCAGAGTTGTTCCATGGAAAACCCACTTAAAGGCGACGCTACTGTCGGCCAATGTGAAATATAGCACCCGAACTAACAATAGAGGCCAAACGGCAACCCACTTGAGATCATGAATTTTTAATGCTACAACACCCGAGTGGTCCTAACAGGCTGGCAGGCTGGCAGGCATTTAGTCCTGTCCGCGGCACACAGCCAAGCAGGCCGCACAGCGATAATAACGACAATGATTAGTGTTAAATGCGCTGCATGCGCCATTTTCCTGAAAAAGAAAAATATGTTTTCTTAATAGTTTTCAAGGGCCCCACAGTGTGCCACTGGCGCCTATGTCCTCTCTCTGCTTTTGTCAACGCTGCATAATTAGACGACTGTCCCCACCCCCCATTATCTCTCTCTCTCTCCACCCTCGGTGTGTGTAATGTGCTGTCGACATTTTGGGTTATTTATTTTGGGCCACGCATTGCGGTAAATTGCTGTACATTCTCCTTCACATCGCTGATATGCACGGCCAGCACAAGGACAATAGAAAGTTGCCCACTCGAAAGGATGTGTAATGGTCATGGGCCCGCTTATCAGCTGTGTTTGTTTAGCAACATGTGCGTTCAAGTTGATAAAATATGACACTAATGTCTGCCGAGGTTCTGAAAATAGTCATATGTATATGTAGATATAGTCAGATAACGGAGTTATTTTTTTCCCTTTTCCCGCTGGGTTGAGCGATAAGCCGACAGTGATTTTTGTGTGCTGCCGGTGGCGGTAGCCTAATTGCTTTCTACTCAAACTCTGTTCTTTTTGGATATTCGTTTGTTTTCTAGTGTTGTTAACTTTTTTTTCTGCAGTAGGTTCTGAAACTTTTTGAAAAATACACTATTTTTAAAGAACAGCAGGAATACTAATTTACGATCTAAATTGTGATAAGGACAGCATTTTTTTTTTTTTTTGGTAACTAATCACTTTTATAATCTATAAACGAGAATTTGTGAAAATAGACTATTATTTCTGTACTTTTGATAGAAACATTTAAATTTTTCTATAATAAGAATAGGTATGTTTAGACTTGCTTTTTCACAGCTTCACAGGAAATATCGAGTTAAGCTCTCTTTTGTTATACTTCCCCTTTGATTAACCAATGTGTTTGTTTTCCCTACTGGATTTCTATTAAAATGCTTCTGCTTTTGACTTTGCTATCGTTTAGCAATCAACTTGCAGTGCTCGAGTTAAACTTTGTTCTATTTGCAACGACTGCTTATCAATTGGCGGACGCTTAAGCTGCTTTGTGTGTGCAACTCTTGGATGATATGTCCACTTCATTAATTTGGCCACAAAAGTGGGCGAGGCACTTCAAAAGCCTCAACCCTTTCATATCGCCGGCCACTTTCTGCTGACCGGCTTCCACTTTATTATGAGATACCCGCACCTTGACAACAAAAGACCGCTTTGAAGATGAATAAGATGGTCAACAGTCCAATCAGCGGAACCCTTGGCAAAAACACAGCATATAAAGGGTTGGGGGTCCAGTCAAAGGGTTGGGGTAAAGTCTTCCATCATCGCAATGTTTTTCGGACAGTTAAGAAAAGCCGGTTTCATAACAATTGAAGAGCTGTTTTCTTTTTAGCCACTCGATTTTCACTACAACTCGTCAGCGTCAACCCTCACCTCAACCGGGCTGTGTCTGTGTGTGTGTGTCAAACCCCCTTTTCCATTTCCATTTCGCTTTGCTCCTTTGTCCATTCTCCATTCTCCTCTCTGCTTTCTGTAGCTGTCTGTCGTTCTCGATCGGCCTGCAATGCAATATTCAATCATGCAATATTTTGTCCAGCCTTTGCAGCTGAGCCTTCGCCTTTTCCATTGTAATCGTACCACATATGTGTGTGTGTGTGTGTGTGTGTGTGTCTTGCCCTTGTGCTGTGGTCCCATTTGCTCGGCTGTGTGCGTGTGTCGGTAGCTGTCATTCATGCCATGGTCCCGTCTGAAGGCTTTTCATTAAAAATCGTTTAATCCACGCTATCATTTCCCGCTGCCTTTCTCTCATTTTTTTTATCGTCCTCATCCTGCTGCTGCTGCTGCTGCTGTTGCTTGGTTTCGTGCTTATCCCTGCCGTGCCTGTTTGCCAATTGCTCATTGATGCAAACGTCATTTGATTGTCGTCATTGTTGCATTGACAACGACGCAGGCGACGTCATCAGCAGTTGCAAAGGGAGAAGCAGCAAGAGAAGCTGCACCAGAATCATCAGCAACATCAGCAGCTCGGCATGCCAGTCAACCGGATGTTGGCTCTTCAATTTGTTTTTCATGTTTCATATCCTGTCACGCACCCCTCCCTCAACATTCACCCCGACATGTGTTCTGCGGTTGTGTGCATGGCACACTTGAAAGTTTTTTAACGCTCGGTAATTATTGGATTTGCCACGGTCCGCCTAATTATGGCGCAGCACGTGGGTGCCACAAATGTGGCGAGGAGACGTAGGTGGAGGCAAGAGAAAGTGTGCAAGCGTCGTCCTTGTATTAGCGCATCGTTGAACTGTGAAAATAATGGCCTCGACCCGGCTACGCATTGCAGTCGAGTTTATATGAACGCAGGCGACACGCGGCCACTTGAGTAAGTTTCTCGAAGGAGTCCATACAAAGAGTGGGAGATGGTGGAAAGTTTGCTCTTTGGAGCTTAACAAAATTGTGTGCGATTAAAGTGGAAGGGATCTCAAGGAATGCCAATGGTTACTTTCGAGTATGCTGTGAAAATGAGGAAAATTACAAGCACAGGATTTCGTGAGAATCTTCAAGGAATGTTGTAAAGGTCCGATCTGAGATGGAAACTATGTTTGCGTTAACGATCTTTACATCAAATAAGAGAATGTACACATTGTCATATTTAGTATAAGAGGCTTTAATACAAAAATTGTAATGTTCTTCTAATTGTGAATATATTTAATCTCCCCATTAGTTTAATAATAAATAGTACAAACAAAATTTAGGGTTAACAATGATATTTTAAATAAACTACACAGAAATGTTACAAATAAGTTAGATACAAAAAGGGAACTTGTACGTACAATCTTGATGCAGACTTATTCGACTTGAGTTGACTTCAGTTGATAAGATGCCAACCTAAAGAGGCAATAAATTCAATAAGGCCTAACACTAATAAGATCCTAAACTGATGAATACTAACTATTATAAATAAACTTTGTTGGGCTTTAGTTATAAGTGCCAATTAGGGTCATAGTGTCTTGTCCTATTTTTTTCTTGTTGCCTACCTTCTGCTTGCCATAGCATTCTGTAAGGGAGATGCTGCACTCGTCTCGTATTTTGCGCTGGCATCATTAAAAATAACCCAACAACAGCAGCTACAATGAAAATAACACAAAAAAGAAGCTTTCTCATAGACGATATTAACTTTTCTCTCTCGGCCAGCACAAGCATCCCACCAATTAAAGTCATTACCCGGCTATCATGTTGATAGTTCGGCTCGCTGTTGCCGCCACGTGAAACTCTAAGCTCCGGCAAAATCCCATATATCAGTTGTGTGAATGTGTGCTGTATGAGTGTCGTCAGTGTTAGACCAACTCTAAGCTGCCGCAAAAACTTTGAAAAGCCCCAGCCGCGCTTTAAAGGTGCCACCCGTCCAAAAATACGAGCCCCCCAAACGTTTAGCATACAATTAGCCCAAAAGGCAACGCACTGGAAGCCAGGCAAAAACTTCACTGAAAATTATTAAAATTTCCCATGTTGGGTCGTTGCTACAAAAAGGGTTGACCATATGGAAATTAGCATATGATACCCTCTGCTTCGGGTTGAGCCAGATCCTGGCTCCTACTCAGCTCAGCCCACCTAGAACAAAGTACACACTTTCAGCTTTAAGTCGCTGTAAATTCATGTCTAGTCATGTGGCACGAACTTTTGTGTGTATGGAAAATGAGAAGAAAAAAAATAACAGTCGACGAGTTATGATTTTCCATTTTACACACTGAGTGTTCATTTTTTGCTGTTTGCGTTTTTTTTTTTAGTATATTTTCCCGGCTGCTGTTCTTACATTTTTCTCAGCGTAAATTTTCCACCTTTTACACATTTTACTTCCATTTGATTAGATCGGCTTTTTAGAGCGACACGTGCGTCGCATGCAGGAGGCAAGCAGCGGCAACAACGCCTCGTATCCTGTTTTGTTTTCTCAATTCCGCCTCCTGAATTGTGCCTGGCATACACTTTCCCAAGGAGACTGTGGCATTCGTAGCGCAAGTGTCGAAAATACTCTGTAAAACTTATGGGTTCCTTAACATTCCCGTTCAATTATTTTACTAGATTCATAATATATACAATTTTATTTGCGTAAGTTAGTTTTTGAATATTTTATTTTAAGGAGAGTGCATTAAATTTTCGGCAAGTTGCTCCAAGTTTTATTTTTTAAAATTTCGTGCCTTGTAGAAATTTGCACGCTCATCGTTTGAGAGTTTTTAGGCTTATCAGACAGGCAGCAACTTTGTCATAATCAACATCAAACAGGCCCTGCCACAGCCTGATTCTCAGCTTCAGCCACTCGGTGAAAACTCTCTGTTGGCATCATGAGCAGCAGCTATTATTATCCGATGTCCGCAGAGTCAGCCCTCAGTTCTCCGCTCCGGCAGAGCACTTCTAATCAATGTGCTTAAAATCGACGTGATGTTTGGCTCGTCTCCAGCCGGTGAGGGAAAAGGATGTCGTCAGCAGGCGAATGCGTTGCAGCTGCGGCTTGTTGTGTGTTGATTAAAATTTGCTTGTCATTTCGATAAGGTACGACTTTTTAGTGCCGAATCCGGGCTGGCAGTTCAATAACCCAGCCCCGGTTGCTGTGCTCTATCAGTTTCTAGAGCGACTGCATCTCAAATGAGGGGCTGAAAGTGCTCATCGCTTCGGTTTTTTATGTCATGTTTGACTGCTTTTAATAATTTTTTTTTTGTTTCATTTCCTTCATAAAATCACTTGTAGTGAACCACAAAGCTTTAATTTGGCATTTGCTTTTCATGCCTTTTTGTTTTTTGACACCTTTCATGGGCTCTGCACAACAAAAAAGCAAAAATAAAAAACATATAAAAACGAGGACGAAACACATCATTAGACAAAACTTTGTGGGTGGTTTTGTTGAGTTGAGAGCGTGTTGCAATACTTAGGGTGGGATATATTTAATTTGCAGATTGTAATGCAGTGAAAAACATATTTTTATTTTAATAAAACCAAGCGCAGAGAATTTATTGTTTCTTGAATTTTAATAAAGTTCAAAATCTTAATTTTATATAAAATAAACAAGTTTAAAACATTATCAATAGAGATCTTGCGGTTGGAAGATTATGTCATTTAGTACAAACATAAATTTAAGGAAATGAAATTTTAAATTACTCTGTTATGCTATAAATTAATAAGAGCTCCATAAGACAACATTTAAGTAGCTTATTATATAAAGCTATGATTTTTAATTAATTATAAAATATTAGGTTAAATTTAATAAACTTGCATAAGTCAGATATATTATTATGCAATCAATTTGAATATTAAACTTCATTATTTTTTCATAAAACTTGTTGCTAAGCTTGCCAAGTTGTGGACAACTTTCAACTTTTTTGGAAAGTTTACACATCTGCGTTTATTTGTCAAATATTATTTTTTGTTATATTAAATTTTAAATCGAACGTCACCAAATTTTTTTGGTATGTTGTTGCCAATATAGTTTCGAGATGGGCATCGGCATTACCGTCAAGATTATAACTTTTAATTTTGGATTTAATCATGTTATTTATAATGGATGTAAATTATTGTCTTGAAAATAACGAAACAAATATTGAAATGAAGGCAACCAAAGGACACATATTCAAATGTAAATACATATTTATCGATGATATGCATAAGCGCATTTATAAACCGATCTGCCGATTCGGAATAAGTTACATCCTAATAATAAAAGAAAAAAGCACAACTTTCAATAATCGCATTTATTTAGTCATTTTATTTCTTAGACATGTCGCAGCGTAAGTTTACTAAAAGCGACCTCTTCTGCCGCCACGCCAGCCACCAAAATCACCACGACCACCGCGTCTACCGAAACCACCACGTCGACCGGAACCAAAAAATCCACGGCGTCCACCACGTCTACCGAAGCCAAAAAGTCCACCGCGTCTACCACGACCATAACGACCATAACGTCCACCGCGCCTAAAACGTCCACCACGTCCACGTCTACCTCGTCCGAAAGGACCTCTAAATCCACCACAACCTCTGAATGGGTAGTCGAAGCCATCATCCACTTCGGTGGTAACCTCTGTGTCAACTTCCTCTGTCGTAGCTTCCTCTGTCGTAGCTCCCTCTGTCGTAGCTCCCTCTGTCGTAGCTCCCTCTGTCGTAGCTTCGTCTGTTGTCTGTTGATCTTCGGTTACGCATTCAGGATCAGCTGCATTGGCAGCTAAAGTACAGTCAACGCAATCCGGGTCGGTTGGAGCGTCGGCGCAGGTGACTGCTTCTCCGGCCGGAAGATAGGCAACCAGAAGTGCCAGAAGAGCACAGCTCAGAATTACGGTTTGGGTTCTCATCTTAGCTGAAGAGTTACCAACACGAGAATGATTGTCTTGTCAAATTCAAAGCATTTTTATAGTCTCTGAAACTTTGTCAAAATTTCAATTTTTTTTTTTTTTTTTTTTTTTTGCTAAGTTTACACAGCTGTTAGCTGTCATTTATTGTCAAATATTGTTAGCGATTTTGAAAGTCGTTATAAAATGTAATTCCGAATACCTTTAAATGCGACGATTCCATTTTATCTTATGCAATCAACTAAATATGTTTTAAGAAAGTACCTTTCATACTTGTATTGAGATAATCATAAAAATAATAATTTACGTTTCTGGCTTTAATCATGAAATAATTAAGGTGTGTAAAGAACGCATTTATTAATGATTACATTCAATTTGAAACAGTTTTATTGAATCAGTAGATTGGAAACAAAATACAAAACTAAGTTAATATTTCTATAAAATGCAAATAAATAAAGTAAATAAACAAGGAGTCATTAGTTGTAGAGCTGTAGAGGATACAGAATAATTAATGAGCCATAATCAGCGCAACGGAATCAATTGCACCATAAATAGATTAACTGCAAACATAACAACCAGCATAACACGACGACTACTTAATGATCGAATGTTAAAAAGGAGCAGTCTATCGGTGTATCGAGGCAGAACACACCAGTCGTAACGACGAAGAATCTCTACTACAGAGATACCAATCTACACACAAGTTCCGAATTCCAGAACTGAACGGACAAGAGAAAAGCATCTTGATCGTATAAAGGTCATCAAATTCCTTTGACCAACGCTTAACAAAACCAAGAACTTGAAAGGCTTTATTGGCAGTGTATTTAATATAACTCTCGAATACCAACCTATGATCAAGAAGTTAATCTATATTATTTACTTCATTCAGTCTATCAAGTGGCATTCCATCGAGCGCATCACTAACAACCTTGAGAAATTGAAGTAGGTTTGTGGTGGTAGTATTACATTTCACAAAACCATGCTGCAAAGATGAATTAATAGGCTTACTTAAGTGCTATAGTTGAGCACCATTTAGAGATACACTAGTAGTTTTTTATATATATAATACATTATATATTAAGATTCAGAATGAGAGACCGATTTGAATAAATGCACAACTTTCAATATTCACATTTATTTAATAATTATATTTCTTGGAAATGTGACAAAGTAGTTTTCTAAAAGCGACCTCCTCTTCCGCCGCGCCTTCCACCAAAACCACCACGTCCACCGGGTCCACCGCGTCCACCGGGTCCACCACGTCCACCGGGTCCACCGCGTCCACCGGGTCCACCACGTCCACCGGGTCCACCGCGTCCACCGGGTCCACCACGTCCACCGGGTCCACCGCGTCCACCGGGTCCACCACGTCCACCACGTCCACCGGGTCCACCACGTCCACCACGACCACCACGATCACCACGTCCACCACGTCCGCCACGTCCACCACGTCCGCCACGTCCACCACGTCCACCACGTCCACCACGTCCTCCACGTCCGCCACGACCTCCACAGCCTCTCGGTGTGGACGCTTCTTCAGCATCTTCGGTGGTAACCTCTGTCGTAGCTTCCACTGTCGTAGCTTCCTCTGTCGTAGCTTCCTCTGTCGTAGCTTCCTCTGTCGTAGCTTCCACTGTCGTAGCTTCCTCTGTCGTGGCTTCCTCTGTTGTCTCTTCATCTGCGGTTACGCATTCAGGATCAGCTTCATTGGCAGCTAAAGTACAGTCAATGCAATCCGGGTCGGTTGGAGCGTCGTCGCAGGTGACTGCTTCTCCTGACGGAAGATAGGCAACCAGAAGTGCCAGAAGAGCACAGCTCAGAATTAGGGTTTGCGCTCTCATCTTAGCTGAAGTGTTTCTAACTCGATAATGAATATCATGCCCAATTCAAGCCCCTTTTATTGTGTCTGAAATGTTGCCAACACTACCAATTTTATTTTTAGCTACATTTATACAGCTGTTAGCAGCGTTTATTTGTCAAACAAAGCCATTTTTAGTGATTTTGGAAGACGTCATAAAACTGTGACGTTTTTCTTTCATCTTACTTAACAAATTCAGAAGTATGGTTTTAAATAAATATTCGAATTTTCAACAAAAAACGTGAGTTCCAGAATTGGCTTTACTCATACGGATCTTATAGATACTAATTTAATGGAACACATCTTAAATAATTCTATTAATTTAGATGTCGTTTTACAATAGATAATTAATATTTATGTGAATGAAAAACAATGAAACGATTAATGAATATAGAACGAATTCTTGTGTAATCTTAAGTTGATATCTTTAATAATTAATCATAATTAATGTCGACTCAAGGATGTGTTTAATTTCAGAGCAATGCTTAAGACAGCTCCTTAAGACAGCTTCACTTATTCTTTAAATACCTGTTCGATTGACTTTTCAAGGAGGGAAATGGCATCCTGCTTTCCTGGCAAACATTTCCGTCTTTTGCAATCAGCATTTTATAGAATTCATTACAATTTGCAACTTTTGACTTTTGATATATTTTTTAACGTGTCGTGATTTTTTCCTTATTTTCGTCATATATATTTATATATATATTTTTTTTTAATATATATATATTTTTATTTTTTTTTTATTTTTTTAAGCTCATCATTTCTTGCATATTTGAGTCTCGTCAAACGTTTAGCATATTCTCTTTGTTCAGCTTCTGATTTTGCTTTAGCTTCTGCTGCGCATTTAATGGCGCTCCGTGTCCTGTCGTCCTGTCTTTTTGGTGGTTGTTATTGTTGTTGCTGTTGTGCTCATTTTAACTACAAACAGCACAGACAATCACAGTCGCAGGATAATACCAACAGCAAGTACAACAACAGCAGAAATGCTGCCAGCTTTGTTCCATTAACAAAAACAACAACAGACAGCAGAAGCTTCACATAATTCCATGTAGACTTTGGGCTAAAATGGTCTGAGGCATGACGCTTGAATACCGGTGAGAGCCGGTATGGGGGTGTGGTTGGGGCACCCAGTCTGGTTTATAATGTGCGCCGCTTCACTACGCTTATTATTTGTAGAATACTTATTGGGTGGGTGGCTTTTTAAATATGCATAAAGAAAAGCATAGCACACATCTCGGCTCTGTCTCGCCTGGCAGTCGCATATTGCGGCGTACGTGCGGAGCGGTGCGGAGTGGAGAGGAGAGGAGACGTGGATTGGGGTCGGGAACTGAAGGTGGCACACATATTTGTCTGGGGCTTTGCATTATGCGATGCGATGTCTTCCTCCGGTAGCTGCTTTTTTTGCGTACTGTTTTCCTTGCCGCTTTAACCTGGCTGCTTCTTTTCTTTTGCCGCTTTATTTAGCTTATTAAAATTTCACTTCACTTCATTTTTTTGTTTGTGAAATTTATATCGCATGCAGAGAAGCCATATTCCACTAATTGTGTCAATTTTTTTAGACTTTGAACTTTGATTGCATTTTTGGACTGCCTCTTGGCTGATTTTTGACGAATGATTTGGCCAATTCCTAAGTTGGTCGTCGATTGTGAGTGAATCACGTTCATTGGTCAAATGTCACAGTTCATAATTTGAGAACAAAACAAGACCGAATATAATAAATATGGAATTTATATTATTTATAATTTTTTTCCTTTAACATTTATCTTATTTATTCATTTATCAGATAAACAAATTTTAATAATAAACATGATTCTGATTTTAATTATATTAATATTATATATAATATAAATAAATATATAAAATAAAATAAATAATGTATTAATTTCTATACCTAAAAAACTGCAATTTTTTTCTTATTATTAGGAAATTATTTCTGGAAACTAGAAAATTTTTTCAATATCAGTTTCAGTTTGATTTTGATTTTATGATTATTTTCTAAATTTCAGTATAATTAAACATTGGAAGCTATCTATAAAATAACTACGCAAAAGCCTTTTTGATTAAGTCGTCGGCAACAATGTAATTGGAATCGGAATTGCAATTGGAACGCCATCAAAACCATAACAGATACACAAACCCAAACGACGTTGACTACTGACTTATTTATGAACTGATTTTATTGTTCAACAATAAATACTTGCTAAACTTTTCAATATTGGTAACCATTTGCAAACGGTAAAAAATAGAAGACTGCAAATAAAATAGGAAACCGACTGCGGCATACTCTGATACCACCTGATCCTGTGGAGTTGGTGAGGCAATGAATGAGTGTGCGTTGAATAAATATTATTGTGTCTTTAGGATTTTGTGACTATAGCTCTAAGATTGCTAGAGATATAGACTTTTGATGGCCAAGACAAACCAACCTTAAAATAATGTTCCCAGCAGTCTACTTTTCAAATTTGGTAATTGGTCTCCAGCTTTGTGGATTTTAAGATTTGCACTTTCTGATATATCGATTTAGGACATTATGGATTGATTGATCGTTTTTTTATTGACCCTTCAAAATTTCGTATCGTAAATATTGCAGATTTCATAAAAATGTGCAAACAGTTCACAAAACCAATATACCGCATTATGCCTTCAGAATCAGAGAAAAAAACAAACAAAAAAAAATTATGTAGAAAATCAAACGGCAGCCGCTTCCGTTATGGCGCTGGCCGCCATAACACCGGAAAGAACTGCACGCAGACAAACAGAGTCATATACCCATATAGCAAGAGACAAATGCCATTTACAATTTTTGTACATAAAGCCGCTTAAGCAGCACTCTGTGTGCCTCCCACACACTGCCCCTCGACATGTAATTTGTTTTTATGTCTGCCCATATACGTGTGATAACGGGGCGAGGTAAGTTTTTTATCCAACTTTTTTCTTCCTTTTGGCTCTTCGTTTTGTGCAGACAACTTCGATTAACATTGGCAGCACTCAACGGGAGAGCCTGTGGAGGGACAGGGTTTGCGAGTGGACTGAGTGAGGATGGTTGGATGTCCAACCCACAGCATCAAATAACACAAGTCGCGACGTCGACCAGTGAATGGCGAATGGCGAATGGCGAATGGCGAATGGCCCTGGCCGTGAATTTTATATATAATTTCCGACGTGGCCTCCTGTCGCCTCCAAAGTGAAAAATATCCTTGCCACGTTGTGTTGCATTTCAAATTGCTCGCTAAAAAGCATTGAACGCATTGAACCTTTTACCCGACTGGAGAGAAGCATGGCCAAAGTTGAAAAAAAGGAAAGAAAAGAAATAAACTGACGTCCTACATTTCGGGTTGGGTTTAGGATTGGAAGGCGCTCAGCTTGGTTGGGCTTGAATTGGTGGTGGGTTGTCCATCTAAGTTGTCGCAATTTGACGTTAATGGAAGTTTTGCTGCAGCATTGCTGGATATACAAAATGTATTAATATCTTTTCGTACATTTTTTAAGAGTAGTTTTAGCGAGTTGAACGAGAGGTTTCCCAATTTATTGCGTTAGTTAGCCCCATAATATTGAGTAGATATGGTAATATTTTTATGTGAGCTCTGACGCATTTACAGTTTAAGAATTAAAAGAAAAACCCCCTCTGCCTCAGCACTGAGAAAGTGTCAAGCTGTTTGCACAGCTTGGCAAGGAATTTACATTAGTAATGAGTATTTATTCTATGCGTGTACACAAGTAAAGTGTCTACATTCATATGTATTTACAGCACATTCGTATGGTTTTTATAAAAATGTTTTTCTTTCGCAAATACATTCATAATTAAACTGGTCTTCAAGTTTAAGCTAATTGTAAAGCAAATCATTTATAATCTATTTTCGGTGCAAATGTTTCCAGATTGTTGCAGAGATTTTAATTTTTATGGAGAAGAATCAAGTTTAGACAAATTTCTTAATGATTGCTTTGAAGTAAGAAATTTCCGTTCTTATTTATATTTTACGAAAATATATAACAACAGCAAATCAAAAGAATTAAATAACAAAATAAATCACAGATTTAATTTAAGTGACGAGTAATTTTATTTAAGAATCGGTATTAAAACACTCAAAAAATGACATTAATTTTGAAATATTTTTAATTACTGCAGGAGACTACACAACATGCAACCAAAAATGTTGCTCCAAAACTCTGATATGGAAAATTAGGCCACTGGTTTACCCAACGCATTCGCTTCATTATTCACCCACTACGAAGGCAAATTCAAAATGTTCCGCAAACTGGAATCATTGAATACTTAAGGAGAGCCAAGTAAAATTCATTCAATTTAGTGTGAAGGGGTGGCTGCTTCTAGAACTTTTCATAGCTGGGTTTCGCATCACTTCCACAAAACGGGAAACTGTTTGATTTGATTTGATGGTCACATTGCGTGACAGTAATTACAAAATAAATGCAAACATCATAGGAGAAACAGCAGACGCTCCCCAGAAAGGGATGTGCCGCGTTTAGGTGGGGGTTGGAAATTTGCTATTGGAAATGAAGCTGGGATGTGCGGGATGCATGTGTTTGTCTGTGTATATCTGTTTGGGTGTATTCGTGTGTGTCTTTGCAGTAATTCGAGTAGTTGTATGATGCACGCAGCACTTGATGGATTGGCTTACAGTTGCAGCCACGTAACTAGGAGGGGGAGGGTGTGGAGGCTTTGTTGTCTTTGTCGCTGTATTTTATTACATGTGTAAGTTGCGCTTAAGTTTTTCCAAGTGTCTTGTGACAAATTTGACAACAGCTGAGACCAATTGCTCAAAGCTCAACGAGCTCCGAGAGCCATGCATCGTTTCATCTATCAATCAAGCGATGGAAAGGCAATCATAAAACTGCCATTAAGCCACACACACACAGCCAAAACTCCATCATAAATCTTGGCTGTGATCTTAAAAAAAAAAAACGGTTACCCCCAAAAGCCACCAATCGTCCTCGTCTGCTGCATGTTTATACTATTAACATATTGTTTACTTTACCCAAAATCCAAACACATTTTCCTTTATCTGCATGTGCAGCAGCAGCTGCAGCCTTCCCCTCCTCCTTGCAACCCACCCATTCCATTAGCTGTGCAATTTATCAAATATTTTTCGCCAGCGGAAACGGAAGCTTCCGGAAGCTGCATAAAGCTACGTGTCATAATGGAGCTCTCTCTGGTTGGAAGGTTCAACTAATGGCGCTAATAACGCACCATCAAATATTAATAATAAGGGGACCAAAAAAAGGACTTCCGATTAACCAATGTCCAGCGAGTCGCCCCACAAAATGAAGTGCGTTTGACAGACACACACAATGAAGTCAGCTCAGCGACGCCTGCCCCTTGCCAATCCCTCCCCCCCAGGCTCCTTGTCCACGTCCATCAGACGCCACTCGGAGGCAAAGTTTGCACTCGAAACGCATTGAACTCGAGTGTGTATGTGGTGTGTGAAGTGTGTGTGCCGGACACTTTGATTAGCTCAATGCCTGGACATATCCCGGAAATGGCAGTTCAGAAACAGAAAAGAAAATAAAAGAAACTGTGTCTATTTGACTGGCACATATCCTATAGCATTTAGTTTGACATTAATAATTAGAGGCATGGAAAACTGTTTTTCTTTTTTCGAGAGGCACTTGAAAATTATTGATGTTTTGCTAAAACGATTCTCTAAAATTATATTTTTCTGATAATCATTTTTTTAATTTTGTTGCCATTTTTATTGGCATTAGTTTGGAAATAACAAGTATGTTAAGGGAACTTGAAAGTATCTCCAAGTTCAGTCGTTGCCAATAATCATTTGTTGACTGCACAAATTAAATTATTTATTTGATTAAATAAACTCTTAAATTTTAATTAATACAATTAATTATCTGAAATATGTGAGACGTATTTAAATATATAAAGCCAAACAAAATGGAATTGCGTCCTGCAGCTACTCGATATTGTAGGGTATTTAAGAGGAGCACTGATGCAGTGCCAGGATGCCCGAATTATAAATCGCACAGTTCGACTTATGAAAGGCACTCGATATGCAGTTGGGGCAGGCTCAAGTTCTGCTCTGCAAACGGGCGACAGGTGCCTGGCGCTGCTCCTGGCGAGACAGCTTGCCAGCCCCTCTTGCCGCAGCCGCTTCAATAATTTGGCACAAAACAACAATAAATATGACGCACACACACAAGCACCGACACTGTTGTGCCACATCCCGCAGACACAGCCAGGTTGTGCAGCAAATTGCTTAGCATACTTTACGGCTTCAATTGGCAATTGGAATTTGAATTTGAATTTGAATTTCGTTTGCTCTCCCCCCCTTTCGGCCGCTCCACCTTTTTGCTCGGTATTCCAGGCGCTTGACATGCCGGTGGGCGGGTAGTGGGTGTGGCTGCGAACTGAAGGGGTTACCTCAGCCATCAGCCGTAAGCCTGGTGCCTACCTGGCAGCTGACAACCTGGCAAGCGTTTTTATTATTGTTGTTGGCTGTTGGGTTTTCCAACTGCTTCACTTTTTTTTTTTTGTATATTTGAAGCGCAACTGGCATGTTGCGGCCATTCCGATTTAAAGGCGAACAACTCCGCGAGACGGGAATATAAAGTTTTGTTAACAGAACATAATAATGCAGATTGCATAATAGAATTGCTAATATATCGTTTTTTCCACGTTATCGACAATAATCGATTTCCAGCTATAAAATTTTAAGGATATATCTGTGCAATCGGGTATGTGTTCAACGTGTGATTACTGAGGGGTATCTGGCAGTCAAGCTATCTCTAACTTGTTGTACATAACTTCCCGCTTGAAATAGTTGAGAACATAAACTGATTATAATAACAAAGTGGATTTAAATGTGACTTGAACTGAATTAAATCAGGGTTTCACATCTGTGCAGATCTTTGAAGCTACTTCTTGATTGGCCCTCGTTACTCGTACATGTGGCTGACTGTCTTTGGGCTGTGTGGCAGCTGCCGTTTAATTTCCGTCTACAAACCTCTCTTTCACACACACACACACACACACACACACAGCCATAGAGGAACAGAAATTTCACACGCTGCGTCAGTTTTGATTGAAATATTGACAGCAATTTTTGCATAGTTTGGCGATAAGCTTAGCGGGTCGAACCGCTCGCACCAGCAACACCACCATCACCATCACCACCACTACGACTACGACTACGACTACGAGCACCACCGACTAAACAAACTGAACTGCAACCGAATGTGGCTCATGTGCAATGTGGTGAAAACTTGAACAGTCGCTGCGAGGGGCCCAGCTGAAAACAGCTTATGACAGCTTGCCTTATTATAACTGTCAGGGTTGTCAGGTTATTAGAAACCTTTCACGTTCCCCTCCCTCCCCTCATAGAGAGTGCGGCTGGCGTAGGAGCGAGCGCCCAATATCTTCATTAGGCTGCCTGCCTCGGGATCCGTGCCACGTTCGCCTTTATTCTGGTGCATGACTTTAAGCGCTTTTCTATTTGTTTTGTTTTCTTCTTTCTCTTTTTGTTCTTGTTGCTTTTTTTCGACTTGTTATTTCTTTTTCCACTTTGGATCTTTCAGGCCTCTGACAGGGCGACAGCTCAGGTGTAAAATAGTTTGCCACGTCAGTTGGCAGCGGCGTATTTTGTTTTCCCTTATTTCTTTTCTTTAGCCAGTTCGGTTTTGGCTCTTATTGATTTTCCAACACTTTTCGCCTGGCGCGTTTCTTCATAAATGTCAGAAAACACTTTGATGTCATGACTTTAAGACTGCCAACCCACACAAACACACAAACACACACACAAACACACACGCACACACACAAATACACACAAACACATGCAGATGGACGGGCAGATATGAGCTCTTTAGAATTTGATTCCCTCTTTTCCATATTTCCTTTTCGTTTTTCTTTTTTCATCGGTCACATGTGGCACTTTGATGTGGTTGTGTCTGCGGCAGATTTTTGTCAAGTCATGGCTGCTAAGCCCCAGATCTTTGGGCTTTGTGGTAGGTGTTGCTGCCAGTATTTTTTGGATTTGGTGCGTTTTACAAATCATTTCGACTAATTGTTTTGGGACGCAAAAATAAAAACTACAAAATTGTTGAAACCAGACACTGGAAAATCCTTGAACGAAGGGTCAGCCAACGCAGATTGTGCCAAGGTCATCTGTTTCCACGATTGCTTTTCCCTTCTTACCTCAGTTCCAATCGTTGGTTACTCATCAGACAGTGCCGCAGACAGGCAAAACAGAAAAATAAAAAATAAAACAAATCCAAAGTTAATCTAGATTGTCGACTAAATCACTGCGCAAATAACTAATTTCAAATTCAAAACTCGTTTTGCGCTCAACATTTTAGCGACGAGGCTCAGAATTTCAGTCTTTTTTTCTACATATTAAAAAAATGTGGAATAATTAAATTGAGAAATGTGAATAAAATCAAAATGTGCAGGCTAATTAAACTGTTGAAAGTAAAGACAAAATTTTCGACATTTTTCAATAACAAATTTGACTTCTTTTTGATTGTTAGCTTGTTGCGAAAATATGTAAAATGCATTTTTCAATTTACATCAACCGTTTCTTGAACTCAACAAGCAGGATTTAAAATAAGCTGAACTTCTTTGCAATTATTAGAATATGTCAAGTGATTTATGGCTTAACGTAAATTATCGCCAAAAATACAAATATTTCACTTTTATTTTAATATGATTTCCCAGTTTGAAATTGTTAATCGTTTATTCAGCGCAGCTCAAACAATTTGCATTGGTTAACAAAAATAAGAATACGAAAGAAATCTTTTAAACGCCATCATTGAAAACTTTACAGACTAATCCGCTGACATTTGACATATAATAATAATAATACCTTATCGGTCTGAGATCGTGCAGAAAACTCATCGAAAGTTTTCCCATTGAGCAATTGAACAAACAGAAATCAAGCAGAATGTTAAAAAAAAGCAGAAAAATAAAAAAGTCTTTTTTCATTGATAATATTTCGTTGTTATTATTGAGTCAACACTTTGTATGCACTTTTTGTTTTTGTTATTTTGTCTTTTCGTTTGCATTGAAAACAATTGGAAACATTTTGTGTGTGTCTTGGAATTTTGAGTCGCTAAGCTTTTGGCGCTGCAACTTTTGACAGCATTTGATTGAATGTTTGGCAACGTCGACGTCGCAGGGGATTACCACAATGTGTTATCTCTCCCCAAGGAGGGGGGTGGGGAGGGGCGAGTGTTGCACTCAGGCAGACCCCCTCAGTTGGCCCTAATTGCTGCACATACGCAGCGAGTGGAGCAGGTGAAAAAAAGTTACTCAACGTTCAGTTTGGAATCTTGTTCACTGCTCAAGAGTAGTCGAGTAGTGCGTAGAACTCAAGTTTTGTAATGTTTCCGACATTTTTACGAGCACATTTTCAAGTAATTTGGAGAAGCGCCGAGCTCGGCTTCGTGGTGAGAAACTCGTGCTGCTCTTAACTAGTTAATAAATAACATTATATCTGTCATAAAAATATATTAAAATAACCCTTACGCTCATTTTATAAATAAATATTGAAATTTATTTGTTGTTATCAATTTATTATTTTTAATTGAAATCAGAAACTATAATTTCTGAATAATAAATTCTATTTTTTTCTATGAATGACGAATAATAATAAATGAAGAATTCAAAACAACAAACGGTAACAAAAATTATGTGTTAATAAGATATTTTTGTTTTTTCTATTATTTATTGCAGAGCAAACGTCTTCAGGCACATCTCTCACCCGAATCAAATAACGAATAAGAAGTTTGTGTGCTGCGTTAAATGCTCCTCATCAACAGGCAGCTGCTGGCAGCTGTTCGGAACACACGCTCTTTATCGAATGTTCTCTTGCTTTTCACACGCCACGTTCCGCTTAACACATTTGCCTGTCTTATACGCAACAGTTTGGCAATGAAACACAGCAGCATAGCACAGCAAGAGCAATAAGAGCAACCAATCACTGCAAAGAGCACAAACATTACGCTCTTTAACTCAGTTCAAAGTAAATACAAATGTAACGTTAAGTTTTGTTTTTGTTTTTTCTACGTAGGCGCCAAATGTAATCAATAATATTAAATATTTAATGTGGCAGGTAGAAAAATGTACAACATGTGAAAATTAAACATTAAGTTTTGCTGCAAACGTGTCGTTTATTTTTTACTTTTCATATTTACTTCAACATAAATTCATAACAATTTGTTGTCATACTTTGTATGTGTTTCTTAAAATATTTTTTTAATAAGTATGTAGAAAAATTTACCTGTGCACCTGCACTATTCAATGCCACCACAAACACTTGCGAATGCGTTCCACATGCAACAACTTTGTCGCTCTTTGGCTACGCTCTCTCGCGCCCGCTCTCTCTTGATTTCATTCCTTCTCCCTCTCTCTCCCTCTCTCTTTCTCTCTCTTTCTCTCTTTCTCTCTCTCTCTGTGGTGGGCTTCGTTGAGTTGCGCGCTGCTGTTTAACGAGCCGAACGGTAAAAGAGTCGCATACAGGTGGAAGCCAACGACTCCCCCGTTCGCCTTGGCTCCACACACACATTCACACACTGTAACATGACAATACTTGGAACCGCTCTTCAGCAGCTCCTCTTTCGCTCTTTGCTACTCTATCTCTCTCACTCTCTCTCTCTCTCACTCACTCACTCACTCTCTCTCTCGCTGAGCAGGAAACGTCGCAAGGAAATGGCAAAATGTTCTACGTCCATTCGTTTTCGCATGTGTGCGAGCAGCTGTAACTGTATGCTGTATGTGTGTGTGCGTATGTATGTGTGTGCCTGTGGATGACATTGCGGCAATCGTTGGGGCAGCGCCAGTTGTCGGCTAACGGTAGTCGTTGCGAAACTTTTGCTGGAGTAACGTGTCGCGCAATTGAAATTGGCGGCGTTTTCATCGTCCAGCTGCGCCTCTACTGGCTTCAATTCACGTACTCGCGACTTTTCCATCTGTGTGTGTGTGTGTGTGTTGGTGTGTGTGTGTTCGTGTGTGTGTGTGTGGGACTGCCAATTAGCGTGTGTTACATTTGTGCAACAGTCGACTCGTGTGCGTGTGCGCGTTTGCCTCTGTGTGTGTGTGTATGTAAGTGTGTGCCCCATGCTGCACATGTGTGCGTGGGGCGCCGCTGCCGCCGTCGACGGAGCAACACAAATTTATTAAAATTTCATGAAAAATGTATTTCACAAAAAGAAAAAAATACTGTCACATAAAAATACATACATACAGCATGTGAATAAATACATATATATAAATGTATATAAATATATATACATATTTATATATCTATATATATATAAAGAGAGAGAGAGCCCAACAAGGATCGGCTGAATTAATTGAAGTAACCTTTTGCTAGGTAAGCTTAACCCGCACAATAAAATATAATAAAACTTGCAGCGAACTTTTAATTCAGTTTACTTACTTTTGGGCTTATCTTTTTTTATTTCTTCTCCCTTTTTGTGGTGTTTACTTATTTGCTGGCAAAAACTTTATCTAAATTCAATTTTGACTTGGACCCTTGAAAATTTGCCGCCACCCAGTGAAACAAGCTCGCAGAGCACACAACGCACGCTTTTGGTCATTAAACTGAATTAGATAAGTTAAACGATGTCTAATGTCAATTTAATTATGTGAAAGTAAAACTGTCTTTCCACCACTCGCAATCGCTCTTATTTTATTTTGTGTGTGCTTTGTGCGTGGAATGTAATTTAAAGTCACTCCCTGGGAAGCGTTGGGACTGGATGAAAAAGTGAATTAGGTTCCGTGTAGATATAGGGGATGTTCCCGTTATTAGTTTTGCATTATCCTTCTTAGGTGCTAATATATTGGCCCGACAAACAAATTTCATTTAAAGCAAGCACAATTACAATGTACTACTTGTAATCATATCATATATCATCATATGTCAATCATAAAACGTTATTTTAATAGCTTAATAAAAAATGCATAAAAAAAAATACAAAAATACCAATATTATTTTAATATTAAAAACTATCTCTCCATTCTGTTATTGTTGAAAATTAATAAACAAAAATATACTAAAATCAATACAATTTAAATACTAAAACTTATGGCTTGATGATCAGTGTGGTCAATAAATAGGCATTGTTTCACTCGATGACAGTCGATGAGAAAGCTATTCAAGATTATGTGTTATTAGTTATTGACTGTGGCTAATCCGAACAGCTCTCGACTGCATTTTTTAACTCTATTTAAATGAGCTCCATTCGGCAGTTACTTCATCTGTTGATCGTTTCCTCGGTTTTCAACCTTCGAATCATGCTAATTGGCGGCCTAAAAGCATTGACAAATTTGAGTCGTCGAAATCGAGTTGACTATTAAATACACAGTGCGCAACTGTTGACCCAAGCAAATGAGCGTGAAAATTTCTAAGAAAAAACGAGAAAAAAAGTTGCTGATGAATATTAAACAGACAAGTTGGCGGAAAATACCAGTTAGCAGCTGAGCGGGTTGCGTGGGAAAGCACGGGCTAAAAACAACTAATGGCAAGGTCAGCCAAGGGGCAAGTGATAGGCGACTTGCGGTATGCGACACGCCCAAAACTCACGTGAAGTGCAAATGCATTTGGTTTTAATTAAAATGAGCAAAAGTGACTTTCCAAATGGTCAAGAGATAAAACTGCAATAACTATAAAGAGCAGTTTAAAACGGAATTGACGTTCGACAAGGGGTGGGGTTCGTCATTGTGGATGGGGGGTTGTTTTCACATTTGGGCTTGTACTCAAGTTGGGGACGCACACGCGCCAATTTGTTAAGCGGGTCACGTACCAACGCAGACCAAGCAACCCTCCCAACCCAGAAACCCCCACCCCATCAGCCAGCCCAAGTGCCGCACGAGCCTCTTCCGTTCGCCTGTGTGTATGTGTGTGTGTGTGTGTGTGTGTGTGTGTGTGTCATCAACACGAAAATAAAAATCGAAAATTAAACTCACTGAAAATGGCAACAACTTTTTGTTGCTGCTCCTCCCTTCGGCCCGCAAATCGATTTCAATAAAGTTTGACTTTGATGGCGACTTTAAAATCTTACCAAATGACGCAACAAATTAAATGTCAATAATTTCAAATAATTACCAGAAAAGATATAAAAAATAAAAGAACGTTTAGCAACAAATCCCAAGGTTAAATCAATTTGAAAGAATTTTATTGTTTTTTAATCTAATTAAATTGCCATAAAAACACAGAATACGTCGAAAAACTGTTACGAGAATTAAATATATAAAACTAAATCAATAAAAAGTCATTTATGCACTTTAAAGTCAGCCGTAAACCATTCGATAAGAGAAACACAAACAAATTGACTGCAAAGTTGTCCACGGTCAAGACGATAAAGAGGGAAACATTAGCCGGCGAAGGGGTAGGAAAGCGGGAGGGGGGGCTGTGACTATGTTGTTGTCAACTGGTTAATGAGTGCGTGCATCAAACACGAAAGGGTGCCCACAGCCCTGGGGGTGCAGCAACATGGGAACGTTGCAATAATGACCTGCATTTTGCATGTTAAATGGGAGCGTCACAGGGGATGCGGTAAAATGGGAAGGGCCAAGAGGGGAGGGAGTGATGGAAAAAAAAAGAGTTAAATATGCATACAACAACGTTACACATTAATTTGATTTACTGGCAAGCTATGAAAGAAATGTAATGATCTATTTATTTATTTGTAGGAACTATTAATTTATTTATGCATAAACATTTTGTTTTTTATTTTTATTTAATTTATTTTTAAATGATGCGAGAACAAGGATTGGTGACGAAATATTCAGCGCAGATCAATAACCATGCCTAAATATAATAAATTATAAACAATTTACTAAAACAATGATGCACTTAATTATGCCCTAATATTGTGCATATAACAACAAATATGAAATCAAATTGCTTTCGATTTAAACATGTGCATTTATATAACTTTTTTGTTTTTGTATATTATTTCCGTTTACAAATGTAATTATTATCTTTAATCCATTTTATCTTATCTTATGCTATTCGAAAGGACAGGGATAGCAAGTTGAAGATTTTCGTTAATTAACAACAGCAGATAAGTGAACGATAGTAACAAATATTTGGATGATAATCAACTTGGAGGTCTAACTATCTTTCCGACAATGCAGATAAGAAATATATGAAATATATAATATATACATATGTGTAACAAAGTGTGCCAACTTATTAGTTTCCAAGTGACTCTCAACAAATATAATGTATAGATTCATATAATACTCACATGTTGAAATTATATTCAAGTAGCTTCATTATTTGAGTCAATTGTTAAGTTCAACAACTTCATTAATCGCACTTGATTCGGTATCTGCTATGTGGTTTGAGGACAGCATTAAGATCATCTTCTACAAAATAACAGCGAAGAGTTTAGAATTCCGATGATGAAATCCCCTTTAGTAGTAATCTAATAATCGCTTATCTATAACAGAAGAAATGTAATCGTCAATTCTATCGTCAATTCTATTCTATGGGACAAATTATTAATATGGTTATTGATTTCTTCAACTATTCAAGAAAAATACACTGAAAATATATCTGCCGCAGTCTCGCATAAGCAAAGGTCTACAAATATTGATAAGCAAAGAAATAATTTATTTTAAAAATGTATTTTTAATGTAGATATATGTTCGTGCTAGTCATGCCTTACAACTTAATCGCCATAACAGTGGATTCTGTATGTGGTGCAGGCGGTTGAATCACCACATTTCCATCCTCATCTCTATAATCTTCATAGCGCTCAGAACGCACACACTCCATGCCGAGAGCATCCATCACTCGCTTCGAGTAGAGGCTGGTGCAGGTGGTTACCAGCAGGGGAAGTCCCTTGGCTCGACCCACGTCCAACAGGGCAGTAACCAGACGCCGTCCCAGTCCTTGGCGACGCACAGTGGCATCGACTGCTAGAACACTCAAATACAGAGCATCTGCTACTCCGTAAAGTTCAAAGAACCGAGCACTACGTTCAAGGTCGGACAGAAAGTAGTGAATATGTTCGATTAGGAGTTTTGGCACATGCTCATTGGCCTCGCTCCAATTCTCCTCCAGATCGCTTTGGTGTATTACCCCAGCAAATGCCACACCCACAAACCGACCGGCATCAATGGCAACCAATGAAGTGCCCTGTGCAATGAGCGATAATCGGTGTTCCCTCCTCTTGGCATCGTCATAGGCTACTTGATGATCGCCCGGTGTCTGCATTAGTGGCTCATTTCCGTAGAAATTATCTCTCAGAAAGATAGTGGCCTCATCGATATCATCCAGTGTCAGTTGACGCACAATCGTCGTCATGTTGTAACGGCGACTAACTAAATCTACTTGCTGAACGTCCAGCGAACTTTTGACTGAGCCTATCGACAAAAACTTTGTTATGTGCACTTGAGATTGTGGCAAAAACGGCATCATTTATACACTGTAAACACTTTGTATGATCAGTTGATCATAAAAGCATTGCTAAATATCCCTATTAGCAAACGTTTTAAATAAATATTTCTTTTTTTAATTTATTAATCAAAGTAAAGATGGCGCAGTCGCAATCTTTCCTATTTTTTATTTATTTGTTTTGTTATTAAATTAATTCAACAAGAAAATGTTTTTCTGTGTACGAATCTCAAAATGTTAGCGATAAGGAAAGTTAACTGATAAGACTACAAACGGTTACAGCTCCCACGCCACAAACATATTTTTCGCGATAATACAAGAAAAGAGCACAAAAATATCAACCCAAAATAAATGTAAATAAATATCACCAAGTAAAAAATCCAAAGAGATTCTCCTCTTCGACATCATTCGGTTTCAATTCACTCGCAGACGTCAAATATACAAACTACGACGAATAACTTAATCATCTTAGGAATCTAACAATCGTCCGGTAATTTTATAGCGACTTTTATATCAATTTGAACTTGGCCTTACAAATTCTCAGCTGATTGCAAATCTCTTGTAAAAAACTGATATCGGATAGAATTGATTGTAAAAAGCGTGTTGCGGCCCGAAACTATCTCAGGCATATTTCATTTGGGAAGATTGCAGAAAAATGTACAGTCGTATTTTTTAGTTAGGAAACATCAAGAAAAATATATTTGAAATTTATTTATAGAATTATTAAGACCCTGGTTTTATGACAAGGAAATTTGTACATCTACATTTTTGTGCATTAGTTGTTCCGATTTTGATTAAATTTCCATTAAAATTATCTACAATTTCAACGCCATAACACTAGCCTTTGTGTGAGGAGCCGGTTGCTTGAAGACCACATTACCAGCCTCGTCCTTGAAGGCAGCATAGGCCTCCGAGTGCACGCACTCCATGCCCAGAGATGCCATCAGTCGGGTCGAGTAGAGGCCAGTGCAGGTTGCCACCAGCAAAGGGAATCCCTTGGCCCGACCTACATCGATAAGAGCAGTTACTAAACGGCGGCCAAGACCTTGACGACGCATTGAGGAATCCACTGCTAGGGTTTTTAGATAAAGAGCATCAGTTACACCATATTTCTGAAACAATTGAGAGTTCCTTTTGATGTTGCACAGAAAGTATTCGAGATGCTCCATTGGCTGCGTGCGCCGCTTCTCGCTCAATTCAAGCCAATTCTGCTCCAGTTCGCTGGCACTGAGCACTCCAGCATAGGCCACGCCCACAATGCGATCATCGTTGCTCTGATCGACGACAATCAGCGAACAACCCTGCCGAATAATCGATTCGTGATACTATCTTCTCTTCGGATCGGGTGACGCTTTCGGCAGCTGGATGCCGGGTGTCTGCCGTAGCGGTTCATGCTTGCTGAAATGCTCAGCTAGAAAGAGGCTTGCCTCATCGATGTGAGTTGATTTCATTTCACACACGATCGTCCTCATATTGCGAGCTTCGCCGGATGACTGAGTGCAGTTGGAAAGAATTTCACCAGCAAGCTTATCGCAAAGCAATGGAATAGCGAAAAACACAATCCGGTTTTTTCCAGACGTAAACACAAAATGTTTTCATATAGTCGGTAGTGAGTGACTTACACTGTAATGATAAAATGAATTTGTGTACCAGTTATGTTTTCATATCTGGGGATTAAACCTCATTTCATTATTACTTTTTATTATAAAAAGTGCTTGAGTTTGTAGTGGTGTGCAAGAAAATATGTAAACAACTGATCGCCAATGATGCGATAGCTGAACCTTTCACAGCTGTAGTGGTGTGCAAGAAAATATGTAAACAGCTGATCGCCAATGATGCGATAGCTGAACCTTTCACAGCACTTATGACCTAATTAGCAACTCTGAATTAGAGCATCGGTGCGCAGCGAAGGCTACATTAGTTGCTTCCGAAAAGCTTTTTTTTTTGGCTCTCGGCAACGGACACGTGTGCGTTGAATATTGACGGGAAAAAAATAACTTGGCGGCATCGCCATAGTACCGCTCAAGTATTGATATTCATTAAAAAAATTCAATATAACATACGGCATAAAGTGCGAGCCCACCAATATTGGCTGGAAAGTTTACGTCTTCCCGCAACGTGGTGGCTGCCATAAGCTAATTGTGCAAGGGCGGCTACACTATCACTCAAATTGTGATCGCCAGTGCCTACTGGAATTGAAGCGGTCAATTCGAGCGCCAAGCGTATTGCTGCCATTACCAATTAACTTACTGTTAATCTGTTGGCTGTGCAATACGGGAAACAGTCTACAACTCTCTGACGCCGCATCGATATCGCACACGTGCAGCAGGCCCACCTGTTAAGGGCGAGTCACCCCTGAAATCTCGGACTCAAACCTTTGATATCTTAGTGGCGTAACCTACACCAACTTGCACACGTATTGGAACACATGTGAGCGGCGGTGGACCAAATCATCAAAAAAAAAAAAAGAAATAGCAAAGGTCGACTACTTAGAACTCTACAATACACAACATTCTAATAGGATTTTAAGGTTATGTTAATAATGAATGAATTTATGGAAAATTAGTTGTATTAATTTTGGTAAGGCGTTAACTAAACTTGGTATGGTACGTCTATGTGATATCAGCTGCTATATTGTCTAATCCGTTTCGAAGTTCAAAATAGCAACGTCATCCGTCTTCAGGCCTGTCGACTACGATGGACTACTGCCGCAGCTTTTGTTTGGTGCTGTAAGTACGGCATAACCGCGATCAGAAATTGTAAGTTATAAAAAAAAAAAATAACCATAATGACCATATAGCAGTTTTGATGTACCTAGCCATACGAAGATACCTCCTTATTTAGTTGGACACAGGTTACATACATATATATATATAGTCTTTATAGCATAAGTGTATTATCGAATGAATTGACCAAAATTTAAAAAGAAAAAAAAATGTAATGAATTATTGGCAATTAAGAAGTGGTAATTAAGCAACAACTCCAAACCTGAAAAATGGAAATTATGAATTAAGTAAACTCGAAATATTAATGTTAATAATTATAATAATGGAACCAATCCCCAATATGAAGTAGATAAGAACATAATAATGAATTAAAGTAGACTAATGGGCTCCTGACATAAAATGGTTTTGCATCCTTAATAGGGTAAAGGCACCAACTATTAGTCTTTACAGGTTGGGCGGGTAAAGAAGAAGAGCATCAACATCTCTGTTCTTCGATCTAGATATGTCACTCGTGAATTCCTTTAGCTATTCTATCTGGTTGTTTATTCCGTTCCTTTAGCACTCTGTCTACTATTTTTTGGTTATGTGACACGGCAGCTTACTAGGTAGCAAAAGCACCCACCCCATTTTCCCTGAGCACAGTCGACCCTGTAGGCAGAGTACGCCTCCAGTTTGCTGCACACTTCAACGTGTTCGTTACAAGTTGGTGAATTTGTGTAATGAGTGTGAAATGGTCAGAAAAAAAATGTTTTTTCCTCGTGTATTTAGTTTAAACTTTTCAAGTTAAGCTTCAATGTAAAACTATTACTATTTCTACTACATAGTTTTAAATGAGTAATATTTAGTTAACATCATCAATTATCCGACAATTTACTAAAATTAATAATAATGCTTGCCTACGAAATATTAGGCAATAATAATAAAAAATTGATTTCATTTGCTCTACACTTTGATTTTCTTTTGATTACGTAGCAAGCTTTGACTAATGCATTAGATGATTAGCGTTCATTATTAATTATTGTATCTATTAATAAATTTTGATATCTCCATTGCACTACATTTTTGATGAACACCAACAGCCGAGCCTTCATAGGCTTTTTTTAATCTTCAAATTGGCCAACCTTTAAAAGAAGTAACTGCCATCAAAACTGGTTCTATTTCCTAATAGACCAACAATCCAGGCACAATCGTTATCACTTAAGAGCTGGATAACATAAATTACTACTTCCATTGTTGTAATGAAAAGCTTACAGCTTGATGACCATAACGCGCATGTGGGTATGTGGTGCAGGTGGCTTGAACACTACTTTGCCACAGTCATCCTTATAGTCCGCATATGCCTGCTCATAGATGCACTCCATGCCCAATGCCTCCTTTTGACGGGCCGAATAGAAGCTGGAGCAGTAGGCGACCATCAGAGGAAATCCCTTGTTGCGACCAACTTCCATAAGGGCGGCAGCTAGACGTGAACCCAACCCCTTGCCACGCATCGAGGCATCCACATTGGTTATATGTGAGTAGAGAAGTTTAGAGATGCCGTAACGCTCAAAGAGATTCACTTTGATTTCGACTTTGGATAGGAACACCGCAATGAGTCCCCAGGTATTCGGTTCCATTGCTGCGGCTTCCTTGCGATGCTGCTCCAAGCAACTGGGGAATAGTGCACCCGCAAGAACCAAGCCGACAATGCGTCCAGTCTTCTCCTCAGTGGCCAATAAGCAGGTATCCTGCTCAATCATAGAGATGTGGTATTCATCGTTCTCCTTCTCATAGCATTTTTGCACATCCTCTCCAGAAGAGGCACAGAGTGGCTCTCCGTTATAGAAATTGCCGCCCATGAAGATCTTCACTTGCTTGTAATCCGACACTGTCATAACGCGAATAAGTATGCCATCTTTTGAGCACAGTTCCGTTGCCATGTTGAGAACTCGGTATTCAATGCAGAAATACAGTTGTCTTCAACCAAACACCACTATTTATATGGGGTGGCTTATCGTACAGTTCTTCTTATCGTTGTGCTTATTGTGTTCTTATATGCCATACTCATGTTGATAATTTGCTTGTTTACTTCCTGAAACTTTACAATGTGGTTGGTTGGTTTAATTAAATTTGCGAGGCAATTGATTTTAAAGTGTTGACGTCAAAATATATACAAATTTAATAACAACATTTTTAACTTAAAATCAGTATTGTTGCAATGTTTTCAATAATAATATTATCTTTTTGCCAAGTCATAAGTTGAAGTATTTTCCCAAGTGAAGTAAAAGTATTTTCCCAATTATTTTAAATAGTTCTATCAGGTGTTATAGTCAGATAATTTCAGTATTTTTCTACACTTTCCAAATACATTATAAGTGTTCGACTAGGGAGTTAGTCTTCTAAAATAGCTATAACATTCACAGATAATTGAGGTACACAATAATAATAATATAATAATATTCGAAAGATCTGATACACAGTCTGACCATAAATATTAAATCGATCTGTTGAATCAATTCAAATGATTTAATAGAACTGCAACTAAAATTAATACAATTAAAATAGAATCTATTAACTCATTTTAATGTGTTTTTATGGGCTAAAAAGAGCAATCTTATCATGCTTTTGCTGCTCGCCGATAAATGACAACAAACTCTTAACTACATTGTAATCGTTTGTTTGGATTAAGTTCTAAAATAGATAACCACTTCAAGGAAAACAAACATAAATTCTATAAATAGATCAGCATTTCAAAGAAAATAAACATAAATTCTATATCTGGGGAAAAATATAAAGCAGTTGATTTTTATATCCAGGGCCCATTAAAAATTGTAAAAATATGTTTGTAAGAAAGTGTGAAACTGACAATATCAAACAGCTCTAACTGTTCAAAGTGTATATATTCTCGACCAGCATCAACAACTAAGACAAACTGGTCACTTCGAATACAAGTTCGCGTTTACCAAGCGCATATTAAATTAAACTTATATTATCAATAAAGATAAAAATCGCAAGAACGGATATATAAAGATTTTGTATAGCAATAAAAGCACCAATTTTAAATGTTTAGCTTTCCAATTGTTAATTAATGTTTGTTGAGATATTGACAATCAACAGCAAATACTTAATCAAGATCCAAAACATCGTCTGACTAAATGTATATGTATTTATATATGCTTACTCGATGTAATAGTTGTGTTAAGGGTATTTTGTAGTCGAGCTCTCTCGACTATAGCGCTCTTACTTGTTGTGTCAGATGCTTATCAATCGGGAGAAAATCATATGATCCAAGTATATCTAAGACTTTAAAGTTCGTCACAAATCCCCCGAAAACACATAAAAAAAATATTGTAAGGAGTTATTTCTATGGGGCTATTTCTTTCCACCTATTTCTGCAGGCAATAAGTAAAAATTAAAATGGCTTTAAACAGCGAAAGAGTTTGCCAAAAATTAAGCACTGTTAAGTGTTGAGTGTGGGGGTTGTCTGTAGTCCGGAATGCTAGCAAATTCCCCAAATGGTCAAAAACCAACATAATTTACATGTCTGCTGGATGAGTTCGAAGCAGAAGATGGTCGGTTAGCCAGAGAGGTAGACTTAGGCTGGACCAGTCTGGACAGTCTGGACAGCTTGAACAGTCTGTGGGCCATGTTCTGCCAGACTCGTTACATTTGCTGTTGTTGCCGTTTGTCGTAGTTGTTTGCTGGTGTTGCAGCAAGGCGTAGCATCGAAGTCAGGTGCCTTAAAGTCGAGTCTCTTCAAGGTGCTGGTCGCAAGTTAATCAAAGTTCATCAAAAATAGTCCAATAGCTTAGTTAATGTTGAGAGATTCGCAATCCGCTGATTGAAATAAATTAGGTGTGCGCGTTTTAAATTAATTTTTATTAGCTGCTGCCGTTGTGCCACACAGTGTTTGGCATACGACAAAACCGCAGGCATGACCAGGTGCTGTTGCCCACTCCGGCCACGCCCCATTGTGGAGCACTGTTGCATACTTTTAGGTGGCATACACAAGGCTACATTTTAGCACAAATATTTGCACAACTGAATTTTTGATTTATGCCCTGCGCAACATGACCCAAATTTTTCTGGTTACTAACTAATTAAAAGCGAAAAGTTGACAACATTCTCCAGTTAAAATTTCTACAAACGAGCAAATCAAATTTTTTATTATTTTTCACTCGATGCTTTTATGGTCCTATGATTTATAGCGCGTGTTTGCCGTAAAAGTTATGACCGCAGCAGAAATTAATGAAAATTCAATCAAAGTTCGCGCCACTCAACACAGGCGTTTGTGTAATGAGCGGGTCAGAGGCGGGGCAGGCAAAACTCAACACTTGCAACATATGCCCAGCTGTGGCACAGCGGTCTCGAAAGCCCTCCACTTGCGTGATTGTCTTGCTGACCTTAATGAAGATTAATTTAAAACAAGAGCTGCCCGGTGCTGTGCTCTGCCTTCAGCTGCCTCATCTTGTTCTCTTTTAAAAAATAAAGAAAATAAAACTCTGCTCTTGATAACAAACTAACAAAGACAAGGGCAGCATACGATACGAGCCGAGCCCAGAATGTCTGTGATGGAGATGACAACAAGAACAAAGAACAACAAAGAATCAAAGAAACAATTTAATAAAATTTTGATTTCTAGTGCGACATATAAATGACAATAGACCCCGTACAACTAGAGATATATGTTAATGGAGCCTAAGCAATGATGAACACTGAATGCGATATTTAAAATTAGTCAAACGATACTTATGAGGGTAAAAGAAAAAAAAGAAGCCAATTGATACTATTTTACGAAATGCTCTTAAAAAAAAACTCAAAAATAGAAGAAGACTTGAGAGAAATGTGAAATATGTGAATTAACTTTCTTACATCAATAAGTAAATAAGTTAAATAAATGGTGATTCAGAATTACAAAATGCTTGAAGGGAAACACAAAAACACAGTTCCAGCTAATGAACTTTGCTCAGTGAAACTAAATATAAAATTTGAATAATTTAACAAAATCATCGAACAACTGCTACTTGTGCCACTTGATTTCGATGATATCGTGGGTAATTAATTTATTAAACCATTTTCCTAAGCGACGCAGGCCGGGAACACATCGGGGGGTGCACGCGTCTACATGAAGCGAGTTTCGAAATCTTTTACTGGTCCCTTTGCTTATCAGATCATATGTATGCATTGGTGGGGGTCCCGCTCAATTCAGCTTCATTAATTAGTAAAGAAAACCCGAAGAAACCTTTAGAAATACTAGGCGGAGTGGCTGTTATTCTGCCTACACAATGTGTAGCGCTTTATTATAATTTCAGCTGCCTACTGACTAACTATATTCAATTCAATTCGTTTATGTGATTTTTTCTGAAGTGGTCCGACGGTTCCGCATGCATATACTTCCATCTCTCTCTCTCTCTCCTTATGAACAGTACAAATCTGAATCGTATTAAGCAGAGAAACAGCGAAATACTTAATCGACAACTGATCACCATCAAATGTTGAGCGTGGGGCGGTGTGTAAACAAAAAATGCTTGTGAGGCTGTGTGCGGCATTTTTTGTTTATTTTTCTTGAGTTTGTTATTTTCTTTTTTACATTCAATATTTCTTCCACCTGGCTGTTTGTATCTGTTTGTTTCTCTAATTTACATATTTTGGGAGATCATTTTAAAATAAATCCAATTAGAAAATTAATTGAAAATGGGCGTTCACTATCTTAATTACATTGAATTCGTCGAAAGGAATTTCAAATTGTTTCACTTATATTTTATGAATGCATTTGACATACTTTTGTGTATACAAACATGTGTGCGGTTTATTAGTTTAGGTCCCAATGTTTTCTTTAGGGTAACAATAGAGGATTGAGTTACTGCAATATTAATACATAAATTGAACAAGAAACTTAAAATAGAAGATGTAGTTTTAGATGTGCTCAAACTTTGGTAATTTTTAAGTCGATGCCGAAGCAATACACATAAAAATGTTTATTTGAATGTTGTTCTTTTTGTTTCAAACATTTTTATGTGCTACAAGAGAACGACCAGAGCAGCATTATAAGACTACGCAAAGACTATAGAAAGAGCTGCAGGGTCCCAACTCAACTTGCATATAAATTTGTAAATCGATTTTGAAAACTAACAAAACAACTTGCCAAAATAAAAAATAAAAATAAAAAGGAAACAGACGAGAGGCAAAACCAAAACGTTATTAATAAACAAAAATGATTTATGTGTCTGCAGTGGTCCACAATGGAGGCTGAGAACTCGCCAAACTCTGGGAACTCTGGCGGCAAGCCGGTCTGCGAACAGCGTCTGCTATGCTCTGTGGTCAGTAACAAAACTGTAGCAGTTACTGCCCCAGCCACCATCCGCCAGTTGGCTCGTTGTTATCTCGGGCCGTTAATCTAATCAATTGAGCTGACTTCAAGTCAAACAGCAGAGCAAGGCAGAACCGAACAGCACCCTCATAAAAAGTGCTGAGCGGCGCCTGCGCAACAGGTATAAGACAATAGAGAGAGAGGGAGAGAGAGAGAGGGAGAGAGAGAGAGGGAGAGAGAGAGAGGGAGAGAGAGAGAGGGAGAGAGAGAGAGGGAGAGACAAAGATAGATAGAGACCTGAAGGTCTTTTTCCGCACTTGCCTGTACGGACATGAATCTGGATCTGGGTCTGTGGATTGGCAGATCTTGAGGCAACGTTCAGGGCGTGTGTATGACAAATGTTCTTTGATTTATCGACAGTTTCAAGTGGACGCAGTCGGCGTTCGCCTCTACGTTTGTCAACATGGCTAGTTAGTCACGTTCCTAGGTCGGCACTTCATAGACCTGAGGACCCAGGCACAGGCACAGGCACAAGCACTGGCACAGTCACGCCACCTGCTGTGCGAACGCTGCAAACATTTAAAAATAGCACACAAATTGTGCTAGGGCACATCAAAGTATAAAATGCGCCAAACATTGTTCGAAATTTACAGTTAATTTTTTTTTAAATTTTTTTTTTTAAATTTTTTCTTTTTTTATTTGTGTTTTTCGCCTGTAACCGGAGTAGCCTACAAAGCGCGGAAACCACCCAACATACGTCAACCCAAAATACATTGCTTCCGCAGTTGAGTGCCGATTCCATGTATTTATTTTGCCCTAGCATTGGGTATTGTTCCGATGTCTTGCATAACGACCTGTCGATCTGACAATGCATAAAGTCGATAAATCTATCACTTCAATAGATTTGCGAGTCGATATAAGGCAGAGCTGTTTTTACTCGTCATGCTATACGAAATATTGCTTTGATTTTTACTTTTAATTTATTTATTTGAGCAGTTTCAGGGTAAAAAATATTCGGCTTGCCAAAAATGCGCTCTGCTGTGTTGTCTCTTGAATTTTTATTTATTTTTTTTGGATTTCCCTCCCAATTTTGGTTGCAGGTGTCGCCTGCATGCACACTTGACATAATATTGTTGCCAGTTGGCGGCACATTTCATTTCATTTTGGAATTTATTGTGCGCCCTCGGTGATTTCTATATAATTTAATTGCCGTTTATGTGGGCGGGCATTCGTTTATGGTTTCTTTATGCTCGCATTCGAACTGGGCTGTTTTTTCTAATTTATGATAATGGTATTGCGAAACGAAGGAGTTGAACCATGCATGTAAGATTAATGCTTCCTAAAAAGCAAATAATGTTGACAATAGTGGGAGGTAATTACCATCCTCAGGCATTTAGAATACTATACAAAAACATTGACTTTTTATTATGACTAGCAATACTTAACTTCATAACGAGTGTTAAAGTTTGTGGAAGTAGACTGAGAGCAGCGGATAAGCCATAACGGTTTTTCCTCTCCTTTTTTTTTGGAATTTAAAGTAGAACATTTTGATTGAATTCGATTTGGTTTGAGATCTTTGTATATAATGCTCATTTTTATTGGCCATTTTGATATATTATTTTTAGTTTTTATGAGCGCAGCTATCATAAATGGCAGAGCAAACTCTATAAAGTTGGAGAAATACATTTCATATATCAAACTGTAACATTCAGCACTCAATCAACAATCTATCCAGCACATCAGTCAAGCAAACAGTAAAACGGAGCGAAATCACGGCCAAAGCGCTGGGACAACAATAAAGCGAAAGCACTAAACAAAGTCAACACAACCTCAATTCGCCTTTAATGGCATAAACTTGGCAGGCTAAATACAATATAATATGGCGGCGTGCAAACTTAGTCAGACAGAGATAGAGATAGAGAGATACAGTGTGTGAGAGAGATGGAGAGAGACAGTGGGATAGACACAAAATGGGCAGGAACAGAAAGAAACTAATCAAGCTGAACTACAACAAGGACGTAAAACAACAAAAGCTTGGACATAACAAATAGAAAAATAGAAAATTATGATGGAAAATTATGAGTTAAGATAGCGACGTTGTCGACGCTAACGTGAACGAAAGTCATTTGTAAAACGAAAGAGACAACAACAACACCAGGCAAGCAGGCAACGGGGCCAGGCGGTTGCCTTGGTCAGTTGTGGTCATTATTGCTGGAAAATTTGTACTCCCATATTAATAATAAATACATTTACATATACATTCAACACTCTTTGTGTGCCTGTGACAAACACGAAGTCATTGAAAATGGGCGAATTAAACGGACACGCAAATTGTTCATTTTTCATCGGGCAGACAGTGGGTTCATCATCAAGATTGTGTTCACTTTTAGTAAGATAACAACGCAACAGTCGGTTGACTTTTCGATTTTTCCGACATATCTGTAAAGAAAATCTGAATATGTAATAAAATACATTTTAATGTTGATAATATGTAGAGATACATCCAATAAGCTCTTGATGTATAAGAATGATGTTTTGAAAGTTACTAAAAAATGCCAGATTAACCAGGGTTTTCTAATCACAAACTGTTTGAAAATGAGGAAAGAATCTGAAATGTAAATTTATTTATTTATTTAAATTGAGTTTTTATTATTTGATATTGTCGACTTTCTACTGCGCTCCATTTATTGCTGTCGTTTTGAAGAGCCTTGTGAGCATACTTAAAATAGCAAAAAATAAAGAAATATTTACTTTTATGATATTAAATTAAAAAGGTCGGATTGATTTTGTCTACTATTTGCATTCAAATAGTTTCATGTTAATGCATTTCTCAAATACTGTTGTATTAATTACTTTTACAACTAAACTATTAAATATGTTTCGGTAAACCGCACAGCAAAATCAATATTTGCTCTTAACAGCAAAAGTCTCTAAACTCGCCATTAAACAAAAGTCAAGCACTTTCAAAGCGATTAATTTGAATAATTTCTAGCAGTTAAATCCCATTCTCCAAACTTGTTGTTAACTTTAAACTTCTGCTGATCTCAGCGAGTGACAAAAACCAGAAAAAATGAGTCTGTTTTTTATGCATATCCCGAACGAGAATCTGTGCCCCAGCGCGAACTTCAAGTCCAACTCCAACTCGAAACAAAATCCGAACCCATTGCCTTCCCGCACCACCGCCAGTGGCAGAAATGGGATTTTCAAACATATCGCATATACAAAATGCAAACATGTCTGGCAAACACAAATCCCATAAATGTTTTGAGTCCCCCAACCTGCCACCCTCGGAGCGGTGGGATGCGTGGAGTAGTGATAAAAACTTGCAAAAAATATTTTCATATGTGAAAATGTGTAAAGTGTAAAAGTTTCTACCGTTTGCAGCGCGCTGTTCGCCTTTTTGTTATTTCCTATTTCCACATTGTGTTTGGGTTTTGTGTATTTCTGTTTGGACTGTCTGACTGTCTGTGCATTCGTTTGTTTGTCTGTCTGTCTGTCTATCTGTCTGTCGCTGTGTGAGCATCAGGTGCTGTGGCAAAAGAAATTACAACAAATCCATTTGTGAAATTGCAAACCGAGACAAACCACGACCACGACCACGACGACCATCTCGGTTGATGATGACGCCTCCAACAGTAGCGCTTATCCGGTTGCCTTTGATGCTCCTCTTTGCTCCTCTTTGCTTCTCTTTCTCATTTCTTTTACTCGCATACTCGAGCAGACTGCTCTTTTGCACTGCCACTGCAGTGACAGCTCTTGGAGGAGCACTTTAAGAGCGGTCGTCGATGTGTCTCGTCGGTGCTAACCAATTACACGGCTGGCCAGTGGCCCAGTCTAGGGGCTCCTCCTGTCATTATGCACTCAAAATCAAGATGGAAGGCGGCACTCGCTGCCTGTCATTTGCCTGGGCAAACATTCATCTTACTAAAGTTGGCCAGTCAGCAGGGCAACGACATTGCCTTGCAAACATACCCACCCAATCCACCCATTCTAGCTGCTGTAGCTCGAAGAGCTCCTTGCCAGCGTCGAGACATTCATCAATTTGTTAAGCGAAGCCGAGCAAAAAAGCGAAATTGAAACGAACATTTTTCGTGTTGCCGCTGCAGCTTGCATATAAATTTGCAAAATAAGTGCAGCTCCGGTGCTACAGCTCCAAGCTGGCAGCTACTACCAGCACTTAGCTATCAGCTCCCAGCAGCAGGACAGCAAACTACACACGTCAAATTTCAAACAAGTTCGGCCGCCGCAGGACATGCAACAAACGGTAGCAGCCAGCACCAAACGACCGTGTCCGTATCCCGGTGCTCCGGCTGCATAAAAACTCTGCCACCGGAGCTTCTACGCCAGTGATGCCAATTCCGCATTTATCGCATCGACGCTGGCTTCCTTGACAGCCAGACAAAAAGCGAAGTACAATTCAAATTGTGGCAGTTTTCGCTTTTGATTTTCGATTTCAAACATTTGCTCACCATGAAATATTTAAGTTTACTTTCTGTATAAATTTAAATGCATTATCTCAATCAAACAGGTTATATTGCTGGGAATTGAGGGCCTTGCAGTCTTAGATTATTTCCTTTAATGATGACATTTTCGAATTAAGTAATGCAATGAATACATAATTTTCGAAATATATAGAAATCTACAATATCGAATTCTTCGGAGATTCTGTTCTGTTAATTCCTTCTAAAACTGGCTGTTTTGTGATTCTCAAAAGTAGGCAACACTGTTTTTATCACTGTTTTTAGACAGTTGGTTTTGGGCCAGAGGGCAGCAGGTGGGCGGTCAGCATTTTTTCTCCTCTTTGTTATTGTAAGCGCTTTCTGCTCCCCTCTTAATTTAAGGGAGTGAAACGACGTGCAGAGCGAAGCCGAGCAGCAGTGAAATAGGCAACGTCTGAAATAAGGGAATGCATCCACTATTTCTACTTACCTCTACTATCTGCTAGCACAAATCGGGTTGGTCTGGCTAAAATATGTCTCGGCTTAAACGCTATTTTCCAAAGTCTGCAAAGTTTGTGAAAAACGGCCGAGCAAATGCGCAAATATATGTGTTTAATATTATGTCGAAAAATAGAGAAAACTGAATAAAATATAAGCAAACTTTCTCAAGTAAAATATTCGAAGGCTATGCCAGCTCCTAAAATAGACTTCTTGTTGGATTTGAAAACCTATTTCTATTTAAAGTAACTATTAAGACTGAAAAACTGAATCATGTCAATTCAAATATTGCAGAAGGTTGACACAAGAAAGAACTTTCATCATTTCTGCCAATGTACAAAATTGTTCTTCAATTTGTGGTAAGCAACTAAATTGGCTTTTTACTGAATATATATTGAAAGTATTTTTGATGGAAACGTGTTTTATTTGAGTATGGAAAAGAAATGCATTTTGTACAAACTATGCGCAACAATTTATAAAGCTTACATCGTTTTGGGCTCTGCAAGTTTTGAGCCTGAAACAACAAATGCAGCTGCAGCTCGAATAGAAAAACTTTGGGTCTCTCCAGACCTCAAAGGAGTATTCGCCCATTCGTTGGCTACCTGCTGCTTACAGAAAAGAGAGAGAGAGAGAGAGCGAGAGAGAGAGAGAGAGAAGAGAAGGGCAAAGAGAAAGAGTGGGAGAGAGTGGGAGAGAGAGTGACGAAGCATGAGAAGCACACGTTAGTTTGGGGAATTGCAAATAAATATTTCAACTGCAGTTGCAGATTATTTTACTGTTGCGACTGCTCTGCAGCTGCGAATGCGAATTCACCAAATGTTGAACCAACAAAAATAGTAAAACTCCACCCAACAGAAAATATATATGTATGCATATAAAATAGAACGCGAGGAGCGCACAAAACAATGCCAAAACTGCTGAGATGAGGAGAAACAGTGAAGCACAGAAATAGAGAAACAACTTAGCTTAGATTTCTCCGGGGAACTATGATAAAGTGCGCACCATGGCAAATGGCATAATGAAGACAAATAGAAAAGAGAGTTTCTGGTTTTGTTTGCTGGTCGTGGCTTTACTTGGCTTTTGCCGTAAATAATTTCAATTTATTTGCCTTCGATTCTCAACTGTGGTCAACTTGCACATTCATGTTCACTTTCGATTCTGATTGTAGTTCTTCAAGTAGATACCGGCAATTGCATCCTGGAAGCGCCTTCGTCTCTTGTCCTGCATCAAAACTGACAGCAAAGTTTTGGTGCTCAGGCCTCGACTAGCCTGTCGCTCCAGCAGGGCCAGCTCACCATCGGATGCAATGCCGTCATACGGATACTCATCGCTGTCATATGGAGCCAGTGCCGGTTTGGCAATTGCTGCAGTTGCGTCTCCAGCCTCCGACTCATAGCTTGGTACATTGATCGCATCGAAATTTTCATCCGCAATGCTGCCTTGCAATATATCCACAATTGGAATCACATCCTGACGATAGCTTATGTTTCTGAGTCCGGCTCTGCGTACACCACCGGCAGGGGCAGCTGGAGCAGCACCTTGGAAACTCAGATTCTGTGCATTGTTTGGGTTAACAATGACGATCGATCCGCTACCGCTCAGATATTCACTGAGTCCGGGAATCTGGAAAGGTGGACGGCGTGAATAGAAGTCAGGCCAGTAGGGTCTTTCACCATTTTGGTTGGGTTGCACAATAATAATGGGCGGCTGCTGTTGGTCATTTGTACGTCTATTCCAGCCAATGAAGCGTGGCTGAACTGCAGTTAGTACTGTGTGTATGAGAAATAAAGATTATAAATTGAAGTATACAAAGTTCAAATGGAAATCAAGTCGTAATTTGAACATATTTACAACCAAAGTAGATAGAAATTCAACCGATTTTACATTTTTGTCTTAGCAAATGTTCTTGTAAATTGAGCTGCATTCGACCATGAACTAAATCAGCAAAGTTTAGTTTAATAAGCAGATCTGAGCTGTTATATATATATTTTTTTCCAATTAATTCCAATATCCTTTTGCTTACCCGCATTGCGCGCCAAGGCCTCCCCTGAACTGATTTTCGCCCCAGAGGTTAAGGCCACACAGGCTGTGAAGAACAGCAAGAGTGGAATACATTTCTTGAACATCTTGGAAACTCGAGTGGATGAAGACTGTGCTCCAAGTGTCGATCATCAGTGGCTTATATAGTAGCACCTGTAATTGTAACTAGCCAAGTTCTGCCTGATATCGCTTAGTTAACGATTTAAAGGGCGTTTCGCTAAAATTTCACTCTAGTGTCAAGTGGTAATTTAATAGATGATCTATTGAGTGGGATTGCTTGTTAATATTATCGCCTCGTAAATCAATTTCAAAGCATTGCTGTTGCTCGTTCTGACCAGTTGTCTGTTTATTGCAATCGTAAAATGTTTCGAAACTGGACTGTCTCAATAGTTTTGTTCGTTTAGCGCGATTTTCTTTGACCGAGTTTATGTTTATGTTTTGGATTTGCCTTAGCCGCTTTCATGATCGATTTAGCATTAAGTTGATAGTCCCCAGCAGACTACTTTTAGACGGCTGTCTGCCCCGGGCCAATAGCGGGCGCTAATTTGTTTAGTTTACGAGCAGATCAGATATTTAATGACTGCACTTGTGGTTCGCATGGATAATTTGCAGGCCTGCCAAAGGCCATTGCCCCCAGCGGTGAGTTTTGTACATTGAACTTGAGAAATTCTGTCGAGTTTATAAAAATTGCTCCATAAAATACTAATGGGAACTCGGCGGACTTAATTGGTAGTTAAAAGGGCAGCAGATAGTAATCGAATAAAGAAGGTGCAAATTATCTAAAATAAAAGCTTTTTGACGAAGAAGGGTAAATATTTTTTGGGTAGGGGAATCTCTTAACATATTTTGATTGTATTTTAAATAAAACTATCAAGACCAGATCTTCTTTTCTCATTTCGTAAGAATTTCTCGAGAAAACTTTACTCCTTTATTCTGAAAAAGGACAAACTTTTCACCAGAAATAAAGTAATCCATAAGTTTTAATTTTCCATTAAGAGAAAGTCTTTTGATTGCATTTAAGTCTCCACTTTTATTTGTAATTATTCTAGCTAACAAATTCACAAATAGAATAGTAAATCGTTTATTTAAAATATTTCCTAAGATCTCCTTCCTGTGTTTCAATCCTTAACAATTTTATTTTCATTCGACCAGGCCCATCATTAGTTGGCCAATCATCGCATGTTTCTCCGATGCGTCCCATATCAATTTCCTTGTACGTTATCCCTACAATAAATCCATTTCCTTTCTTACGGCTGAGTAAATACCAACTTATGTTGTGGCAACATACAAAAGCCTGCCAAACTAAAAAGTAAATGGCAAACAGCAAATAATATCAAACAATATCCGTTGGCATATACGAGTAATAAAAGTGAAAGTCGCAACCATCGTTGCTGCTGTTGCTACTGCTGCTGAAGCTGCTGATCCTGCTGCTGTTATCCTTTGCAATCAGAAACCATAGCCAACAATAAATCCTAGATACACAACAAGAAGTACCAGCAGTCACATGAGGTAAATATTATTTAAAAACCCGAAACACGTAGGCAACACAAAGTACAAATCGCACTCAATCAAAATCACCTCGAGACCACACCACATTACAAACCAGCGAAAGCTTAAAAGATGAAATACACGTGAAGCAAAAAAAAAAAAAAAAAAAAGAAGAAAAAAAGAAGAAGAAAAACTGAGGGACTGGGTGAAAACGGAGATTTTTAGCTGGATGAGGTTTCCGCCTCTTTTTCTGTCTGCCGTAAGCAAAAATAAATAAGAAGTGAGCAAAAAGTAGATAGCAACAATTGGGGCAAAGACAAATTCAACATTGAAACCATGCCATGTACGAGGATTTAACAGATTTAAATTCTATTTGGCAAGCGCAACAAGGATTTTTGTGGGAGTACATCCGCTTTTGGGTGGCCCGCACGAGACACTCATCGAGGGATGTCATTTAATGTTGACCAAAGGCTTTCTCGTTTTGTTTTGGTAGTTCTGTGTGTGGCCTAAATAGCTTGCCTCGTCATGTGGCAAAGTTGTAGCTTTGCTGCTGTCGTAGCTGCTGCTGCTTCATAGTGGCCCAGCCACTTAGCCCATATTAAGAGGCGTCTCCATGTAGCAGGCCATGTGCAAATATTTATCGATTGGCATGACAATCCAATTCGATGTGCTCAAAACTACGGGCGCTGGTGACCAAGCTGCCCCTTTTGAGGTGTCAAGCCATAGAAAGAGTAAGAGGAGCAATTTCCTATTTTGCGATATTAAATGAAAAATCAGCACATGCACAGCACCTGAGTGTCCATCCAGCCATCCGGCCGTGTCTTTTTTTCTATGTGTGCTTGTGTGCTTGCGTGCCAGCATTTTTACGCAAATTGGCAGTTAAGACAGATTGGCCAACGACTGAACAAGTGGGTGTTCTCGAGAACCTCACCTCGATTGGGATCCCGGCAACAGCAACAGCAACAGTCGCAACGGCAGCAGCAGCAACTCGACTAACAAGTGTTTTTGTGATAGAGTCAGGTAGTAACTGTGCTTTCGGTCTGGGTCTTAATTAAAGCTGTTGTGGCTGCATTCAGCTCCGGACGTGTTAATCTGCTGAAAAGTGGAGGCGGGCACAGCAGGTCTTCTATCTGGACTACTCTGGTTCAGGTGAGATGCAACTATAAAATGCAAAAGACTGCTCGCCCAGTAGCTTAACTGGGGCTCAAGCATTATATACACTTTTCAAGTACTACTGAATTACAACCAAAATTATAGTTACAAATATAAAAACAACAAAGTGTTTTACTTATGGCCATCTAATGGGAAGGCCAAATATAAAACAGGGAATGATTAGATAAGAACTGAAAGCTTGAGAGAACGTCGTTGATCGCTTTTCTTGCATTATGGAAGTATTTTTTGAAATCTTTTCCCATAGCAGCTTTGACACATTTGTTTGCCTGTGCAGCTGCTGCTTGAGTGAGATTTGCTGCTTTTGGAAAAAGGCATTTCCAGCTATTTCCGGCGCGTTACGTATGTGCGTCTGTGTTTTGTGTCGCGTTGCCATTAGGCATCCGCCACTGGGCAGCAGCAGGACGCCGCTGTCCGAGAGCCTCCAAGCAGCAGCAGTAGCAGCAGCAGTAGCAGCAGCAGCAGCAGCAGCAACAACAATAGCAGCAGCTCTCAGCTGCCACTCAGCACAAATTTTCGGCAGCAAGCTTTTCCGGTTTGGCAACGCAGCAGCAGCGCGGCCTGTGAGTCTTTGCTGGTTGCTCCTCCGTTGTGCTTCCTGCGCCTCAAGACCCATCAGCCACCAACAACATACACCCCCTACCCTTCCCCCATCTACCTCTCAGGCTTACTCTAGTTCAATAAGGATTTCCGTTTCAATTCGTGCGCTGCGCCATTGTTGCTCTCAACATCGGAGTAGCAGTTGGCGTCGCAGTTGCTGCCTTTTGCTGGCGTTGTCCATTTTCGCTTATCGAATTTTTCACTTTGACGACCTTTGGGCAGAGTCTGAACTTTTTACACTTTTAGCAACAATTTCCTTGGCGTTCGCTCCATTTTTGCCTTTTATTATTTATTTATTTATTTTTGTGCTGATTTCATGCGTTTGGCTTGCGACTTTTCGGCTGCTTTTTGTGCTTGATTTGCTTTCCAATTTTCAATGTGTCACTTTATGAGCGGGTCCATTAATCAAAAACCAAAAACAAAATTCGAAAGAAAAGGCAACCTGAAAGGAGCGTCAAGAAATTATTGCTTAAATAAGCGTGTTTCACTTCTTTCTTTTTGTTGGCGAATATGGAGCGCTTGTGAAATGAAGCGACCACAGAATTGCTCTGAGTTGGCAATTCTGAAAAGTTGTTCACCCCTGCCACTTGCGCTTTTCTTATTGATTTTGTTTTTCATGCGTCATTTGGCTGGCAGCGTTTTGCATGCAACATACAAATTGCCACGCCTCAGCGGAGGCAGTAACGAAGAAGGCGTCGGGGACAGTCTTGAGTGCATAATTTATTGAGAGCTACATTTAAAAAACAACAAATCAATTACTCGAGAGGCTGGCAACACAACGTTATCAAAGACTGGCTCAACATCTGGGTGTGTGAGGGAGTGTGTGGGCGGGCACTGTGACAAAGATATCAACGCAGTCAGAGAAATTTATGCAGCGAGTAAAGAACTTTCACGGATGCTCTACACTTTGTTTAAAATGTGCGATAAATCAAGATTCTAATTTATATATTATCTTACTCATCTTTGTACCTATGACTTTCTAATAGCTTCATTAGTTTTATATCCCTTAATTCGTGTTCATTTCGTTGCTGTTTCTAATAATAAACCCGTTATGAAAAAGAAATCATTACAATATAATTATTCCGACGATTAATCTTAAAATGGTATCTTTTCGTGCAATAGCAAGCCCATCTGGGGAACTGAGCTACCCAATCTGCAGCGACCACACTTAACTCCGTTTCACAGCCACTTTCTTAGTCGCAATCTTCAAAGACAAATACAGCACTCACATTTACAATAGCAATAGCATCTGGCAAGTGGAAAAAAACGAAGAAATTTTTAAACACATCTCGTACAACAAGTCGTATGAGGAATGGGCCAAAAAGAAAGACCAAGACTAACACCAAAAACCCTAAGACAACGACAAAGACAGAGACATCGTCGCTGTTGTCGCATTTCTTTTGCAAGTGTCAAGTGTCAACGCCAAAATGATTAGGTAGGCGTTTCCAACAACAACAATAACAGCAACAGCTACAGCAACAACAACAACAATAGCGACTAGTCCTCTTGGCTGGCTTTGTAGGCGTGTTTCTTGTGTTTCTTGTGCGACTCTGCCCCGAAAAGCTATTAAACAGCCTCGCCAAGCGACAAGCAGACGAGGGGCAGGCAACCGGGACACGGATAGCAAAGGCAGTGCTCCAATCCCCCCTGCATCTCTGTTTTTACACTGTCAACGCCAGCTGCGGCCTGACATCAAAATTCCCTAGTTTGCAGTTCGCAGTTCCCAGGTCGCAACTTCAGCTGCAGCTGCAAGTTGCAACTTCAACTTCCATTTAGTGTTTTAGTTTACAGTCCTATTTTGATTTCGAAACATTATGATGACTGTTAAAGTTATAACTCCGCGGCGAACTCATTCAACTTGAAATTGAAATAATGTTTAGCCTTCTCTGTCCCTCTCTTACCCTCTCTCTCTCTCTCTCTCTCTCTCTCTCTCTTATATACTCTGCGTGGCTCTTTTGCGCTTTTTATGTCTTCATCATTCATATTTATGCGTTCCTTTTTTAATTTCGCTTAGCACTTGGCTCTTCCAACTAGTATAGCGACTCCACCTACTCTCTAAGGTGTCCATGGACGCGGCCCCAGACCGGCGGTATCTTTCCTGCCCCCATTGCGTGTGGGGGCGTGTATTATTGCCCCCTGGCCCTACTCACCGCCTCGAGTCATTTTGACAGCTCTTCGGTGTGTGGTGTGTGGCTGTCACTCAGTCAGTCAGTCGTCCGGCGAATCGTTCACATTTATGACTGTGAGGGCCAAAGGTTTTTGCGTTTTATGCGCAGAAATTGTTGTGCAAAAAGCAAACGATATGGAACCAGAATAGTAATACCAGCCCAGGTTGTTAAATGTAAGCACATCGGGCTAGCAGATGAACACGAAAATGCTTGTACGTTCTGAGGGAACTGAAATTTATTCTGAGCGTAGGATAGTAAAAACAAATAAGTGGTATTTGTACTTTTCTTAACATTTTCGTAATTGTTATGATTGAATAAGCGCAACTAGCATTTAACGACACACCAGTTGAGAAAAAAGAATCGGGGAGTGAAATACTTTGCAGGATGCCCCTTTTATAACGCACAAAGATATTTGTTCATTTTCTCTAGCTCAACATTTTCAATAAATGGAATATGCTGCAATATCAAAGTTTCATCCAACAGTTATCCGTCTATTAGCAGTGGATTTTAGTTTACCCATATCGAGTTATGTAAATTAAAATACGACAATTTATGAGCTTAACCTACTCACATTTCTCTTGACCAATCAGCTGAATATGTACATAGCCAACAAGATGAAACCCCAATCATTTAAACATTCCCCGTACACATTTCAGCAACTTTTTTTCAGGCCTGGTTGCCGCATATCTCACGCCTAATCATCAAGTGCGATTCCAACAGCTCGACAAACCCACAACCTACGCAAAAAGCAAAAGCACTTCACACTCCCCGGCACAGGGCGATTAGTATATACCGGGCCCAGCGATGTTGAGGATGTGTATGATGGTGATTCAGCTTTGCCATTTACATGGCTATAAAATTGAAGCCAGGCAGAGCGGCAAACGGAAAACTTTCGCTGGCGAAGCGAAAATTCCCAGAGCCATAATTTTTCACAAAACGCCTCTGACGCCGCATAATTGCAGCGTAATTTTTGCGCATTTAATTTCAACGTCTGGCCCCCTGGAGCTCTCCAAACCTTAACCTTAGCCAAGAAGTGCCAACAAACTGCAGCCGGCCATCGGATGCTCGGGGGAGTGTGAAATGTAACCGGCAGACAGAAGCTGAAGCCGAAGCAGAAGCAACCAAAAGCGTTCAGTTGTTTACCATATTCGCATGTGACGATTTTTTCCTTTTTTATTTCTCTTACATGTTTTTTTGAGTGTTTTCTTTACTTCGGCCACGAAGGCGACTTGTGCGACTTGTGCGACTTGTGCGTCTTTTGCGACTTTTGTATTCAATTAACAAAAAACACAATGCAAAAATTTGTGGGTACAACGTTTTGCACTTTTTTGTGACCATGAAATGCTCTGTTCACTTTTTTCTGCATGATTTTAGTTGCGCTGATAAACATAATAAGCAACCACCAAAAAGCAACAATGTTTCAAAACAGTCTGAAGTAAAATTTATAACCTTATCTATAAGTTGTTAAAGGCATAGAATGTAATACAAAAACTGACAGTTATATTTAATTTTATTATAAAAAAAAGTTTGTAATAAACCAAAGTATTTTCGACAGAGACTACAATATTCGGCCCATTTTTGCTGATTTTATTTCTAGTTTTTCGCTTTTAATTTCCATGTGGCAAAAGTTGCGTCCATTATGCAAAAATATTTTAGCTCGTTCCCTCGTCGTCGTCACTTTGCAGCATTTCAATGATAAAGTGTTTTTTGTGTCGCTGCCGCCGTCGCCTGCTACGAAAAATATATTAAAGAAAATGTTAAAAATGGCTAAAATGGGTTTTCTATTGTTCTGTGGCCGCTCGCTGCCTGCATTTTTCGCTGCAGTAAAAAAAATGCCTGGCAAAAAATTGTTTATTACATTTTTAGCTCTGCACAGAGGCACACGGTAGAAAATTTATGCCCGACATTGAATGGTATGCAAGCCATGGCTCCAGAGGAGTGGGTCGGTGGTGCTGCAGGGCCTGGCCAAGGGCAGCTGGGTAGCCCTGACGCGGCGACTTGGCTAAACATATATTTTTTTTTTTCGGTGGCAGGCGATGGCATTGAACTTTGCTGAGATGTCATTTCAGCTGGTTAGGAAATGAAAAGAATGCGTGTCTTGAATGCGACTTGCACAAGGTGATTGCAGTTGACTACGAAGAGCTTGTGAGAAAATATCCGGTGTTTAAATGATTTATTTAAGAAATCATTTCCATATTTCAAAGGTAAAGATCTAGGTTATGTTCAAGACTAAAAGCTTCACTTTAAATTTACTATTTTTTTTATATATGAAACTATATAAAACTATTATAAATAGAATTGAAGAAGTATTGCTTAATGTAAAACTGACTTTGTTGTGACAATTCATTTCTTAGTTATTTTTTGTCTGGCCATTCCTAGGACCATAAGTATGTAGTAGGGACTGCTGTCAAGTGAATAACATGCTTATTTAAATATATGATTTAATTATCATTTCCATATTTATTACTTCAATTAAAACCCAGCCTGTAATTATATCTACAACTCCCTATGACTAATATACAATCGCAACTTTATCTTGTCCACAATTTACCCACATTACTTTATCACTCTGCCTCTCTCTCTCTCTCTCAGTCGTCTCCCGCAATTCCCTCTTGCGTCGTTAGTCCCGCTTGAATTCCCACATAAAATATCCATAACATTAACCACAATTACTATGAAATTGTACACCCAGCGAAATTGCAGGGAGCGAAAAAAATGGCATTGCTTGTGTTGGTTTATTTTTTGTGTGGCTGTTGGAGATTTTGTTGGTGCTGTTGTTGCCGCCCACAAAGTCCGAAATTAAAAAATGGCTAAAAAATATTTTTCTATTAATTTTCCAAGCTGTCCTTTTTTTGTGCTGGCGTTGGCGTCGTCAGCATGTGTTGCATTTGGCAATTAAATGCCAGGCAACAACACGCAACACCAAAGCAAAAAGAAAGCAAAATGCTCCAACAGAAAAATACAGCAACAACATCCAAAACAACAACAACAACAACTTAGATTGCATCGCGGGTCTGCTGCTTTTGCTGTTGCCTGTTGGCTGTTGCCTGTTGCCTGATGCCTGTTGGTAGCATAATAATTTTTGACGCAGAGTTTCGCATCTTGAAGTGCAAATAAAATGCCGCTTTTTAGTGACTCAGTCGGCGGCAGTCGGGCCGGCAGTTTGGAGAGTGCGAAAATAATATGACCAGGCCGTAGGCAACGGTACTTCCCCCATCAGCCAAAAGGGGGGAGAGCTAGACAGAACGAGCTGAACGCAGAATGGGGTGCCCAGGCATAGAAAGCTAAATGAATGACATGCCAGGGCGTCTGCAATGTCTGTCTGCCATGGGCAGGGATTTGTGGAGACTGGGAAACTGGGTACTGGCAACTGAGAACTGGGAGCAGAGAACTGGGCAACTTGCGGTTCAACGCCAGCCAGAAACCGTCTGCGGCGCTGACTTCAATTAATTTTCGACTTGGTTATTGTTTGCGGGTGTTAATGGTGCACGTTATCAGAGCAGCAGCAACAGAAGGAGCAGCAGCCTGATACTGTTGTTGGTGCAGTGGCACTGCAGTTGCCTTAGGCTATGGGTTATATGGCAGCGGCTACTGTTGACACTCCACATTGCCAACTGTCTAACTGAATTGTGCAACTGAATACCTTCTAGTGTTTGGGTAGCTATTGCTGCTCGAATTGATAGGAGTTGCAGTCTATATTGAGTACTGGGTAGTCCCATTGATAAGATATTTAAAATTTATATTTTAAAGAATACTTATATAAATGCAAATTAGGTAATTAACAATTTAATACGGACTTAACTGACTTACTAATGATCATGCAAGACAGTATTATAAATCAACTTGTTTGAATTAGGTAAATTTATCAATATATGCATGCTAAATGCTTAATTAAAAAAGCTTGACTCCAATAAAAAAATTAAAATATCTCACATTTGAAATTTGAACCACAAAAAACGGTTCAATATGGAAAACAGTAGTTTAAAATAGTACAAGATATGACTGTAAGCTTACAATTTACTGAAAACTTACTTAAATCAATTTTATTAGGGTTTGCCAAACAAGGAACAAATATTTCAGAATTAGTTTAATTTATTTTTTTATCTGCTTAACTTGGTTTTATCAAGATAAAATAGGGATAAGATTAAAAATGTCCGTCTGAAAAGCATAAAATTACAGTTTAATAGATCTCGCTAATCACATCTCATCACAATCTCTTATCGATTAACTTTAAGTCATTCACAATTAAACAATATCTCAACACAATCTCACCCAAGCCAAACACTTCTTGAGTTGCGCCTCATTTTTTCCCATCAACACTTTCCGATGCAATCTTCACACACATGGCTACCAAGATACGCGTCTCGACCTCTGAGATGATCTGCATGTTTTTTGTGGGGTTGTGTGTGTGTAGTCTGACCCAATGTCCGCCTCCGATGCCTCCGTCCATGGTTCGTGTCAGTCGAAGAGCGACGTCATTTTTCACGCATCTGTTTTTTGCTTTCGTCACATAAAAAAATTTGCATTTGACGGCAGCTACCGAAGAAACGGTGCCAGTGCCAGTGCCAGTGCCAGTGGCAACCCACAGCTAAGCAACAGTCCGACAGTAGTTGAGTTCGATGCTCCGCAGCTCCGCACCACCTCAGCTCGCACAGAGTAGGGACTAAGCGAAGCGACCAGCTGCTGGTTTCATTGCAATTGCAACTACGGCGAACATGGGGCACATTAAAAGGCCGAACCATGGCCATAAAAACTATGCGACTCGCTGTGTTGCTAAAATTTTATTTCTTTTATTTGGGACTGAGCCGCCGACAACACAAAAACAACAACAACAATGAGTGCGACAACAACAAGGCACATTTGCAACTTTGCTGCCACTTCCACTGTCAAGTTGGCGTAAAATTTTTCATTTCGCATATGAAAGGAAGTGTGGGCGCCAGTTTGGGCCTCCCTACCCCTGCCCCTTCTCTCTCCCCCTGTCTCTCTCCCTCTCACCATAGCCTAAACAGATCCCAGGCCACAGCCGCAAAACGGCCTCAACGTTTGTCGTTTAGGTTTTTTTCTTTCTTTATTTGACTTTTTTTCATTTTGCACTTTGGTTTTCTTTTTGCATTTTATTAATTGCTTGAGTGAATTCGCGTCGGCATCGCCGCCAGCCTGCAAAGTTTTCTTTGTGTTTTCTCGCTTTTGATCTTTTTTGAGACACTTAAGCATTTATATATATACTTTGAAAATGGCGCACATGGAAACTATCATGATAGAAATTAAAAGAGTGCTTTATGTACAAAGATTGAACTAATGTGACTGGTTCACATAAAATATGCATGCACTAAAAGTGTTATTTTTGACATAGAATATGCCTTTGCTTAATTAACAGACGTATTTTTAAATAATTCATGGATTGCATAGATTATTTTGACATATGTTTTCTCAACGAAAGGATTATGTACAATCTCATACTGCCTGGAACCTAGAATTATTCAAATAATATAATTGAATTTTTCAAGCAATTTAAAAATGCATAAAACACTCAAAATCAACCTGCAGATTTAAACAAATGCTGATTTGCAATTTAACGGATTTCGCACACAAATCTAATTAACACTATAAAATACACAGACTAAAATCATTTTACTCAATTTGTGCAAATTAAATTGACCTTTTGGAATGATTCGCATTGGTTTTGATCTGCCCAACTTTCACTGGCTGACACAGAGAACTATTACAGTGTTTGCCATGAATCTGGCTATCGCATGTAGTTTTTTGTTTTCCAACTTTAATTTCGATTGCTTAAAACCAGGCACGGCAATCTTCGTAGTTGTTGTTGTCATTTTTGTCGCATTTCCAACTGCCTAAAGGGCAAACATCAGACAGGGGCCGACCTCCCCTGCCTTGTCTGGGCCAGCATTTTCGTACAGTTTTTCGCGCTGTTTATATTTTTGTATTTTGACACGTTTTGGCATGTCGCTGAGCTATGTGCAGGGGTTGGGGAGAGGGAGACAGGGTTTGGGTTAGGAGCTGTGTGTCTGACGTTTTACATAAATTTTGCCTGCTGCGCTCTGAGAAAATCGTGTCGAGGAACTGCGCAACATTGCCAGCAACTGTGACATGACTTGCTGTCATGTGACACAAGCGCGACAGTTTGCAAGGTCACGTCACATTAATTTGCTGACAATGATGTATTTAGAAGGCACAAGGGAGGGACACACAGTCAGTGTGCATAACTGACTGAACGCCTGTCAGACATTCTTAAACCGAGTCCAATTAAGTTGCACAATTTCAACAATTTTTCGCCAATTATGCATTATTTATCAACAGCATTTTTTCTCTTGCATTTTCTATCTTTGCAGCATCAAATGCGCGAAATTTAAATGAAATCGCTGAATGTGTGAACACTAAATTGGAAAACGTAACAAAAGTCAAAATGCCTGCGATAAAATTACAGAAATTGAATTGCTGGCCGAGGCAACAACAACATTTGTCTATTGATTGGCCAGGAGAAATTGAGAGGCTCGAGTACAGCTGCTGGCATTCTGCAACAAATTATTTAAAAAGTTATTGCCGCATTCAGCGTCAGGGTGTTAATAACAGTAAAACTTTATGCTGGCTGACATTGACTTTGATTTTATTGAGCAGACCCAGTGGCAGTGGCACTGTCGTCGTCTCAACAGCAGTTGGCAACCCAGCGAGCTCAGCTGTGGCAGGCGTGGCAGCATTGGAAATTGGTAAGTAAATGACGAGAAACACTCTGGAATACCAATTACATCATCGAAATTATGCAATTTTTATCTTTTTGGAGGAAGAATACTGTTCGTTGTGCAAAATACACATGAATACCAAATACCACACGTTTATTAAAATCTTTTGTCATGCAATCGAATATGTAATATAAACCAAAAATATAATAAATTAAATTAAATTAAATTTTTTCAAAAAACCAATATGAGCCAAGAACAATTTGAAATTAAAAGCAGTTTTACTATAACAGATTTCGAGTTAGCAAATGATAAGCTTAGATAAAAATATTTAATTGTTCACATGTATATAAAATCTATAAGGATATATTTGGCATTGTTTGTTAAATATTCTTTGCATGAGCACAGCTTTTACACACAGCATGCAACTTCCACATTGATACACAATTTAAACGTTTTGACCAAATTTCCATATTCCCACTCTTCCCCTCTTGATCAATCCCACAGACTGCCGCTTTTCATTGTAGCCCCTCTCGTTTGGCCATTGAACAAAAATACCGTCTGTTCATTTCCCATGACATAAAATTTATGCATTTTTATTTCGAACAACCACATTTCAGAGTAGCAAAAAAGAAAGAAAAAAATACTCGCTCTCAATATAAAAGGTACAAAAAGGTACAAAGCAATATTATGGAAAATATTTTATGCATATGTAACAAAGCCAATTGGAACCAAATTCGTTGCTGTACTTAGTTGGAATACTCAAAATTTCAACAATACGTAGAAATTACGAAAAAAAAGAATCTATATATATATATATAAGACATTGTCAATAATACATCATGTATCTATTTTGTAATGCTTGAATGAGTTTTCCTAAAGAAGACTGCTTTAGAAAAGCGTCCTGACTCAGTTCCAGACCCTGAAAGCCAGCCACAAAAATTACGTTACCGGCAGGGCTCCTCCCCTCGTTCGGCTACGCTGCTTACGATGCAACAGCTCAGGACAGTTGAGGTTTGAGGGCTGGCATTTAGTTTACCACTGCACTAAATATGCAATGGTTGAGATGGTTGGGTTGGCAACACTGAGCCAGAGTACACAAATTTGCATTTGCATTCGGCAATCAACATGGAAATCAATCAACCGCAAAGGGGAATAGAAGCGAAACAAGACAGAAACTAAAACATGCCGAAGCTCAAGTGTTTCCCAATAATGCAAACCGTGACTAATAACTGTTAAGCGGGAGCAGGACCAGGAGCAGCACCAGGATCAGCACCCGCCATCTCCCAGTCACGCACTCAACCACAACCAATTACGGAAATTTACGCAAAGCGCCAGGATGCGTCGACGACGTCGTCATTAATAAACATGAGCCTTCGCATATGCCAGGCCAAAGGTGGTTAGAGCATAGAAGCATACTCCTATACATGCGTACATATATATATATGTATGTGTAAACATATATATATATTTGTGTATATATATGCAGAGCCAGGTGCTGAGATGGCCGAGCAAATCGAAGCCACAGCGGTGCTTTTGATAGATGACTGCCTGCGTCTTGGTCTTCGTCTTAAACTTGGACGCTCCTCATTACCATTGCTGATTGGCTCCATCGTGGCGGTGGCTCCCAATGCTCACGTGTGTGGTCGCGTCCATCACAGCTGGCGTATCTTCGGTTTTGTTTCTCTCCCCAAGCTGCTGCTGCTGCTGCTGCTATTGTTGTTGTCATTGTTGTTGTAGCTTTCTGTGCCATTCGTCCGCTGAGCATAACAAATTATCTTGATGTGGGCCTCTGGCTCGTTAGCGAGCAACTTGTTTGCTAAAGCCAAAGATATAACCAATTAAGGATCATCGAACTTAATATACACTTGCATACTTTGATATACATTTGGACTCGATCAAAAATGGATTTCAAATTATTTATAGTTTTCAAAATTAATGCAAGTTTATTTATTATTAATGAAAGTTATTTACCCATGCTTTTTGTCATTTTTAATTACTTCACTTATTTTTACTGGAATAGTTTAACACCTTTTAAGCACTTAACATTTTATTGCTTCATTTGACAAATTGTTTTGTTGAACAGATTTATCATAGAGTTTTCGGTTCTCAATGATTCAATAAAATTTCACTTTTTTAAAACACTCTTTTGATGGGCTTAATAATTTTAAGTGAATTTAAGCACTGCCAGTTTGAGTATTTGTTGTAAGTACAATATAATATTTCAGTGAATTTTTTTACGACGGTATTAAATTATTTTTTTAAATTCCCACTTTATATATTTTATTACGCTTAACATTAACGCTAAGCTAAAGTAGCCAGTCGCAGAGTATAACCAGGCCAGGTCAGTAGCAGGAAATGAATGAAGCTGAATGAAAATCATGTTGTCGGTTGGTTGGTTGCTTGTTCGGATTACTTGGTCTGTTTTGCTCGATTACGAATCGGCCTGCGAGTATTTATTTAAATGCGTAAATATCTGCATGTCTGACATATTTCATTTGTCCGTAGGCGCGTTGAAATGTTGCTCGAATTGCCTCGTGGCGAGCAAATAAAAATGACAACAGCATATAATCCTCATACACATACACACAATTATATATATATATATATATATATATATATATATATACAAACGAACATAATGTTAAAGCGCAGCCGTTGCCTTTTTAAATGATTGTATAAATTGGCATTGAAATCGAAATGACCCTTCGAATAATGGCTTATGCATAAGAACTTGTTGTAAGCAGTGAATACGAACTGCATTCAATGATATATTTCAATTATTTTGTACATATTTAAGTTAAAAGAATACGCGAAAGTAAAATACTGGAAAAATGTTCCATGTTTTTTTTTAAATATAGAAACCATGTTTATTCATATGTTTTTTGTTGTTAATAAATCATAAAAATATTTTCCATATATTTTCGTTGATTTATTTTTATTTGTTATCTCAGAAAAATAAAAACCAAAATAAGAAATATGCCTATCAATGGAATATTTTATACGTTTCCATTGATTCCAGTTGATAAAGATAAACTAAGCTGGATTATTATCATTCCATCAAGTTCAATCACAACTAACTTATGTCTTTATTAACAAGTTAATATACATTGCCTGTACTGTTTTTCACTGTCGCATTTCAATTATAACCCACACACGTTCGAAGGTCTCACACATAACAGTTTACAGCTTGGTGCACTGAAAACCCTCACAGCCAACTGACTGCTTTAAGCTCGCAAAAGCAATTTCCGAATTAATTGCTTGGCCAGCCCCATGGCCCATTTACACAATATACACTTTTACTTTCTAGCCTCAGATGGGTGACTTACACTTTATAGCCACCACACTGAGCAAATCCCACACACGCCGGAGCGGAATCTCTTAAAAACCACTTTCAACACACACACACAGGCGACTCGTAGAAGCCCCACAAAAAACCTGATATGAATTGGTCTTAGATGTTGTCAGTTGTCGGTTGTCGGTTGCCGGTTGTCTCTTGGCATCTCTGGCAGCGATTACAACGCGACGGCCTAAAACAGTGGCCAGATGCGATAAACTAAACACCAAAGCGGCAAATGCTGAAATGCATGTAATTTGCCCCACTGGCCGCCAGCTGGCAGGCAATACAAAAATATTTATGCATGTAATGTGCAGCCAGCGACCGGCAACCGCAATGGTGGCAATCAAAACTAAATGCAACACTAAGCTTAAGCGGTGTAAAAGGGGCACAGGCAGAGGAATGGCCAATTAAGACTGCAGGCTGAAGTGCGGCACTGGCAGTAACCAACTTGTGGCACATTTAGCGGAAGCTAAAGAGAAAATATGTCCAAAAAAAATAGAATAGACGAGTTTTCGAATAAGTATTTTAATGAAAATCGGTTTTGCTGCCCAGTAAATAAAAAATTAAATACTGAAAATAAAATAATATCAAAACTTTGTGAAAGAATGTAAATTATGTAAGTAACCAATAAATGTTAAGTTCTAATTCTATTTAAATATGTGTTTAAGAAAATATTCTATTAAAAGAGTTAAACCAAACAAAAGAGTTAAATAGGATTGCCTTATTCGTGGCTGTTGAGAATTGAATATGCTTTAAAAAAGTATTTTAACTGGGAGCCTCTTAACTTAAGGGAATTAATGTAACGAAATAATAAACTAAAACACTGAATTCCAATAGCTTACTCTGCATATCTCTTATCGACTATTAATCCAATGCTTCGGGAAAACTATCAGATTGAGTTATTACAGCTAAATAGCGTTTGTTCAGCTCGTACTTCTACTTCAAGATAATAGACCACTTCCCAATAAAGTTAAGTGCACATTTTTGGTTATTTGTTTGACTACTGTGTGCCTAAAGCTTAACGCTTTTGGCAACTGAGCGCTTGGTATCCAAGGAAAAACATGACAGACTTTTGAAATACATTTTATTTTACGTATAGATTTTGCGATATAGATTTTTTGACAGCTCTCCGCAGGTCTATGGCCAAAGTTAATGTTGCTTCCAGGCCGTAGAGCTGCAGCTGCAGCTGATCTCTGAGCGGCGATAAGAAACACGAACCAACAACTGACAGGCATTGCTGTGAAAAAATTAAATAACAATTAATAGCCTAGCAGCCAGTGAAGGAGTTTTGGGGCCAGACCTGGCCCAGGCACCTACAACACCAACACCAACACCAACAACAACAAGCTAGGGAACAGATTTGGCATGGTCAGTCACTCGATAAATTAAAAGGCCGTGCAAGAGCGCTGATAACTTGGCGACGATTAGGAGACAAGCTCCGCAACATGGAACATGTTTTTCTTATGGTATCAATTTTTTTCTTCTTCAATGTTTTTTTTTTTCTTCACTTTTTTTTTTTTTTTTGGGGCTGCGATTTATGTGTGCTGCGATAGAGCGTAAAAGTGAATGTTCGAAATGTGGTGACATGCATTTAAGATACTTTGCTTATAAATTATGTTAATTTATAGCCATATCGCGCCTGCTCTGTACAAAATGTTTTACATATAATATGTACATTTGTGTATCTACCGCTGTTGTTTAATGTTGCGTGTTAAATGTTTGTCACGTCCATTTCCATTTCCACAGCTCGTTTTATGTTGGTTTTTTTTTTTTTTTGTTGTTATTTAATTTTTTTCTTTGGCTACTCACAATTAATCAACGCATTGCCTGCGAGCCGGGCCCTTTGTGTTTATGGTTGCAACTTCCGTTGCATCCGTCAGATACGTTTTTGCTTATTGAGACCCAATTAAAACGAGTGCATAAATTGCTTTACAGGAATCTTTCGCTCACTTTCAGCCCTAACGAACCATAGCCAGAAGTTTGGTGTTGTTGGAAGAGCTGGAGATTGGGGCTTGGAGCAGGGAGCCGATGCTCATAATCCACGCCTTGTTACTTTCGTTGTTTATGAGCGTCGGTAGCAGATACGCGTCATTGAACGCGTTTCTCGTGCGGCTTATGAGCTGTTTGCTAGCTGCTTGCTCGCTGATTCCAAACTTATTGGCGCCTTTGAGCAGACTCACAGCTCGCACACAAAGAAACCCACTAAGCAAGATACGCAAAGTCGACCATTTAATGCTCTATTAATAATCTTTATATGGTGTCCTCTACGTATTCTTGACCGTATTTTATCTCCTATTTAGATCTCTTTTTACCTTCAGTAAAACCAAATTAAAAATGTAATACAAACATTTCATATTTAATTCACAGCAGCTCGAAAAATATTTAAAATAAAAACCAATTAAGAAATGACAATGTGACTGCCCCAATAGTTGTTCGAGATAAATTAAAGCCACACATTTATTCATTATTAGCCATCTTCTGTTTCATCATAAGCAGTTCTCACAGTTCCACACTAATAAAGACTTTGCGTATCTCATCCACTCAATGAACCATATAGCAAATTAACATCACATTTCCTCTTTCTCGTGCTCGCAAGTGTATTTAAAATGTTTGCTTATAATTTGCCATGGATTACGCCTGCAGAGATGCGATTTTACGAGCGAACCAATCTTGTAACTCCATCAGAGCCGCGAAACCACTTGTGCCTTTGCTTTGGTTTGCATTGAACTGTGAAATTTGTGCAATTTTCAATTTCATAAAGTTGTGCGGTGTTTGTTTGTGTTGTTTTACGCCCGTTCCCGAATGAACTTTGAATTATGATTATCGCAAAAGCACACACATACACATACACACCGATACTCACACACATTCAGTGGTAGCAAGCTTGGACGCACTGCAGCGGACATACCCGGCTACGCACTCAAGTGCAGTTAATTAAATTTTGTGCAATTTATTTTGCGCAAAACTTTACCGTGAACAACAACAACAACTACAACAGCAACTGTTGTTTGCGCCGTGCGTTGTTTACTTTTCACTTTGTAGTTTTGCATTTTGCCGTCAGAGTTTTGCAAAATAGTTTTCCACGTGCCCCATCTCCAAAGGGAAGCGCCGAGTTGAGGATGCCTCGCATTCACTCGATGAACTCTATCATATAAAATGCGTTGTTTATTCAGTAAATAAAGCGTTTCCCCATTTTTTATTGCCATTGATTTGGCATAGTTTCCACATCTTTGAAATCATCACTTTTGCGGAGAAGGGAGTGGAACTTCATCTGTCATAATTGATTACCCACACACAACTTTATTGAAAAGTCTAGACAACTACGAGAACATCGATCAATCGGCGAGAAACGCAACAGTTCTCTGCACATAGTTTTTCTTCAACTTAGTCTCAATAATTAAAAATAATTTATGAGCTGCAATATATCAGGGTGTAATGTAAATATTACAAACTGTTTTTCTTGTGGCCTCTCTTGGTAGGCGTTCCTTGAATGATTGCAACAATTTACGGGCACTGGCAAAGTTTTGCTGTCTGTAGATAATTAAGCAATTGAGTTTTGGCTAAATGAGTTTACAGTGTACTGTGCTAATGGGCTGGGTAAAAAACAACATACTTTCAAGGACCAGCGGGCACATAAGTACTTTCAATGTTCATGTGTACAAATAGAGATGAGCTTGATAAGTTCTGGAAACCATAAGTAATATTAGATGGTACTAAAATTAATAATAAGGAATAATAACATTTGCAGTGGAAAAATAAATACTTAAAAGGCTTATGAGAAATCTATCCTATTTATTAGAATATATATTGGAGCGGTTACGATGTATAACATAAAATACCTAAATTCGAATTGTAATCAAAATGCGAGCAAGCACAGAAGAAATAGATATGAACTTCTTTCACTTGGCTTAAGGTTTCTTGTTAAATTAAATTCAAATTTGCATTCAGCTAACATATTTATTTAATTGTTTAGTGACGATGGTTACTGATAGCTTCAGTTGCTCACGAAATGTGTCCACTTTATAAACGAGAAACTTCATGGGCAACCCAATCTTTGAAACCACTTGGAAACTGCCAGCACAAAGTGAAAGACCAAGACCTGGACTCAAATGGGACAAAGACACGACGAAAAGCTAGGAGACGGTGCTTACATCGTTGCAAGTAAAATGAAACAACAGCAGCGAGATGTAAAAGTATCTATAACTGCAGATGGGGCGATAGGGTTGTCAAGTGGGTATGCGAGCGGCAAAGCTCACTTGGCTGCTCGCCAAGTGCTTGGGGAATAGAAGTCTCCCAGTTTGACCTTTGTCTAGTTTCCTGCTTTTGGCTCAGCTGGCTTTGACTTATGGTGCTTAAGCGTTGACTGATTGCATCTAATTATTCACTGAATGATAATATTGTTGATATTTTTCTGTGTGCCTGGCTGGGGCAACAGCCAGCTAGTTGTTGATGCTGATGACGGCGTCTCAACGACCTATTCATGACCCTTTCGCTGTCTCTTGGGGGCCGCTGTCCGCTTGAGTGGAATTTCATTTGAAGCGTCAGCTGCTGTTGCTGTTGCTGTTGCTGCTGCTGTTGTTGTTCCATTCGACAAGTGGGGAGCCCAAAATGATAATTGCGCTTTTCATGCATTCTCTCAGATTCAGATTGAGATTCAGATTGATGGCAAATGGAAATTGAGTCTGCCGATTGTATCTTCTTCTTCTTCTTCTGCTTCCACCTTCTTTCGGCACGCCTTTTGGGCACTTATTTGATTTTGCTTTGTTTCTGATTTAATTAATTTATGCGCTCGCCTGACAGGTGAGAAACTATGCTGCATAGCATTTTTGATTTGTTTTAATTTGATTTCTGAATTAAGCATCTTTTTCTATATCCCAAAAGCATACAAATATGCTTATTTTGTATAATATTTCCACATATTTCATTTTAATTGGGTGCCATTTTTCAAGTGTCAGTCAGGCTGATATGATGGGAGGCATCTTAGCGTGGAAATTGTAACCTTGCTGGTTATGCAGCTCGCTGCAGGCATCGCATCGCATAATTAATTAACATACATAATTAGAGAGAGAGAAAGAGAGAGAAAGAGAACACTAAATTAATGTAGCTACTCACATTGCTCAACCACATCTAACTGATATTCAAAATTAATATAATTTTTCAGGCACCTGCAAACAGGCTTTGGGCATGGAATCCGGGGCCATTGCGGACTTTCAAATTACGGCCAGTTCAGCACATGATATGGGCAATGTGGGCCCGCAACATGCCAGGTAAATGTAATTGATATCCACCCACATATTATAATTGAAAACCATATTTAAGGGGTATAAGGGTTGTGCGACTGCAAATGTAATCAGTTTGTTATCAGGTTTCTAAGTTAATGCTGCAAAATAACACTAAAATTGGAAATTATCAACAGTTTATAAAAATTTGCATATACACACATATCACACAATATATGTAAATTTGAGTAGCTCTCATCAATTTTTAGGTATGATGAGATCGACTGAATATAATTTGGTATTCGAAAGTATTCGATTTCATGAAATGTGTGGAATTATTCATGGCGAAAACTTAATACATTGATGCTATAGCAATATCACAATTTTAATTTGTGAGTGAGACGCAAAAGGGATTTCAATTACGACAGACACGAAAATGACTTTGTGGAACGCTTATTCTTGCCCGAAGGCAAAACAATATTTAAGTTAGAAACCAACACGAAAATAACAGCAAAAGCAACAAACGTGTTATTTATGTAAACTCGAAATGATAAACAAGAAACATGCATTAAAATCTGCCACATAAAAACGGTTACATTGACGTGCGGCAAGCGGATACGATGGTGTAGGGGGGAGGCGGGTTTGTTGCCAAATGGCAACTGAGGAATATTTCTGTATCCTGTGTACATGGAAATTATTATGAATTATTTTATGGCGTGTTTAAATGCCTTTATGTCATTTCTGCCAAAAACAAGGCAAACACACAAATGACATAAATTTAAATAAACACACAAAGACACACTCACTCACACACACACACACACACACACACACCCACGAACACCCACTTATGTAAATGAAGGAGAATAATGATACAACTTATGAGCGCTTTATATTATGCTGACATTTATTTGCCTGCTGTGAAGTTGGCCAAAAGCATTTACTGATTTATCTTCTTGCCACACATGACAAATTCGCGCTCGCCAAAATAAAAAGAACTTCTCGGGGTAATTATTTAGAATGTCCAAGCGCTGACCCCGAGCTCTGAGATCATGAATATATAATGCATAATGTTGTTGTGCCCATAATAAACCCGCACCACACATAAGAATAAACAATTTTATGACGCACTAAAATCATTTGCACAATGTGCAAACAAAACAAACAACTTTGGATGGACACCAAGTAATGAAAACCCAAACAAGCCCACAAAATGTCAAATAAAATAACTAAGCAAGTTTCTCCCTGCCGGAAAGAAAACAACCCATAAAAGGGAACTTTTTAACAGTGTCCATGGAAAACTATGTTTGTAGATCGACAGTTTGGGTTCTCACTGCTATATGGATGGAATTTAAATGGAAATAACATTATTAATTTTTATAATACAAACATATATCAATATAATGTGTATTTGACAGAGTAATCGTTATGAGACAAACATAAATTATAATTTTATGAACGCATATAATTTGGTAAATATCAAACTTATATTATACAAATAAAAAGAATTTATTTGTATAAGCAAGAAATATAGACATAAATGGAATAAGATAATAATAATAGAAAAAGCTGGGCAGTAATTATCACAAGCTAGTTAAACCTGCAAATGAGAAGATTACATATAATTTTGCATCTGGACTTATTCTGTAATATGTATCACACGTAGAAGTATAATACTTACAATAAGTTTTCGCTTTAAAATGAGAATATATCTAATGATCCAGCATTATTGGCTGATATAATGCCGTCTTTCAACACCCCCGTAAAGTAGCCAGCAGATCATTATAAATGAAGCATGCATAGCTGCATGCTCCATAAAACCAGTTTGCCCCGCTGAATGCCATCACATGTCACTGAAGCCAAAGGTCAGTCAGTAATGGGAAGAATCCAGAGGCAAACAAGGCAAAATGTAAGCAAAGCTACAAATGCGACACAACCAAAACACCAGGCAACAACATGCATATATGAGTGAAGTAACAAAAATATTGATTATAATGTCAATGTCGTCTAGAGGGGGAAAGAAGGGAGCTTTCAGAATTGAAGGGGGGCTGTAAAAGTGGAACAGCAGGCGAGTCGAGCCGAGGCAAAGCGCATAAAAATAAAAGAAAAGCAATAAAATTATGCAAAGTCAACAGAAAAACGACCAGCGACAGGCGACGACGACGACGATGGCGCTGCCAACAACATTGAGAAAGTGGATAAGGCTGAGAATAAGGATGAGAATGATGGTGACGGAGACGGTGCCCTGGTACGTGTTGACTACGAGGCTCCAGCTGTATCCATGAGAGATACAGATAGAGTGAGAGGGGTGGGGAGGGGCGCAGGAGGTAGATACAGAGGGTCTACGGTGCGCTAACAAATGTTTGGTAGTAAAAGTGTCACACATGGCATTTTGCATGTGGCGCCCCCTGCACAACAGAAAGCAGCGAGACAGAGAGAGGGAGAGGGAGAGAGAGAGAGACAGGGGGGGAAGAAACGTAGCTGACTCCGGGAATGTGCGTGCCCAGGCCTAATGATGCCCGCTGCGGGAGAGGAGCAGGCGTGTTGGGGGGGGCAGCGGGCAGTTTTACGTTAAACATGCGCCAAAGTCATATGAATTTTTATTACAAATGAAAAGGTTGCCGAGGCATCAGCGAGAGGCAGAGAGAGGGAAAGAGAAAGAGAAAAGAAGAAAAACACTCAACGTATGATAAATGAAAGCGCACTGCTTATTGAAGGGTTAAAGCAACAATGTCTAGTGCTTTTCAGAGCCAAGTTGTAAGATTTACGGCCTGCATTTGGCCCACTTAGCCGCAAGGATACAGCAAGGCAACTCTTATTATTAGCGTAGCCTAGTTTTCAACACCCAAATAAGAAAATAAAAAAAACAAAAGGCGGGCACACTGCAAATGATGCCATTGAAGCATTCTTTATGAGCCTTACGTGACCAGAAACTCTTTGCCTATTTTAAGTTCTGTAGCATTCTCAGGTGATTCGAGCTAATAAACTTTAGCTGCATAGTTTTTCACTTTGCGCGCGCACCTCGCAAAAATGGCATTGAAGAAAATTGACTTTATTTGCCTGGCAGAATGGGGCGAAAATTCATTGTGTGTGTGTGTTTTTTTTCGGGCTGGGAAAATGACAATGTGAGCGCCGCGTGTCAGCAAACATGAAAAGTCCATATTCATGCGTGAATTTTGATGGATGTCGCCTAATGAAAATATGTGGCGCTTACCTCCCTCCCTCTCTCTTTCTCGCCCACATATGTATCCCTTTTCTCTCTTTTTCACGCTCGGGAGAGCCTTGGGTCGTATGTGTTTGGCATAAATTGTTGACAGTTGAGTTACTTTCGACAGTCGGCCGTGGGACTCCATCTCTCTCTCTCTCTCACTCTCCCTCTGTCTCTCTCTCTCTCTCTCTCTCTCTCTCTCTCTCTCTCTCTCTCTCTCTCGCTGTATCTGCACTTAGTCGCTGTCTCTTTTTCTGTATACGCTTGACTCACGTTTGGGTTGCCTAAATGTAGGCTGCTCATAAATTTGTTTCGTTACTTTTGATGTTTTGGCTGTTGTGGCAGTTGCCTTGATAATTGAAGCAATTTAAGAAATGGCCCAGAGAAGCACCAATACGCTCATATTCGCTGAAATATTGTTGCAAGAGGTTGGCATGTTAGGAAACTGTGTCAAAAATTATGAATTGTACAGTCTAACGAAAGTTATCGTGAGAATTGCAAACTAACATGAGGCCCTAAGAAGTGGGTTGAAATCTACATATTAGATATGTATAAATTATACTTAGTATATAGAAATTTTTAAATATGTATCTTAAATGCAAGTTGAAATCAAAAGGTATTTTTATATTTTACTTCGCTGTTGAATGCATTGAAAATTAAATCGATGGCGCATTTGCTTTGAATTTTTCTGGATTACATAAAAGAATTAGGAAACTAGCCAAGGGTGAGTTTTTTTTTATTTTGAAATGAGATATGCGATAAATATCTTAAGTTCATTTGTTCCTTTTGGGAGCTTAGATAGATTTCACGCACTTCCTCTGCGGACTATCGTTCCTTGAACTCAAAACTAGAAAAATGACTTCCGCTGTCGCTCTGTTGATTATAACCAGGCAGCATTCAAGCGGCACTGATTAATAAAGTTAAATGACTTATAAGTCCATTAAGCAAACTTCTTCATTCTTGCGTAAAGTAAAAATGCCAAAGAAATTAGCGAACCAAGGCAAGAAAAGCAAGAAAAAAAATAAGAAAGAAAACAACAGAACCGAAAAACTTTTCACGTCTGCAGCTGATGGAAAGAAATACTTACACATAACATAACAAACGAGAAACCGAGAACGGGAAACAATTGCAAACATTTTCCAATACACAGCCAAAGAGCAGCTGAACCATCGAGCTGGCAAAGGCAAACAAAATAAGAAAAGAGGAAAGGAAAGCATAAAGTGAACTACGTAAAATCTTATGGCAGCTTAGCATGCAATAAGCAGAAATCAATTGACCCATTTGGTTTATGTACTGGAAACAAAGGGGCGGGCGACCCCAACCAACCAAAAAATGTCATCACATGGCGAATGCAAAAGGCGAGTGCCTGATTCGTATTGTTTTCGCATTATGTTGACAGCATCGAATAAAAATCAACGCAGTTTCAATTGAAGCTACACTCGCTGGGTGGCAATGGGAACCGAAAGCTGCACTTTATATGCCCCAACGCACAAAACCACAAAGAACAACTTTTGTGTACGAAAACTTACAACGTTTTGCAATCAATGAAACTTCGATTGTGGTGTTGGGGAGTGGCAAAGAGTGGCAAGGGTCAAGACTCTTACGTTATGGGGTAAAGACAAAGTCAATGTGAATGCGACCAAATGTCAATGTCGACTCCAGATTATGTCTGAACAAAAAGTCTATCCCTCTCCTTCTCCCATTCTCTGTTTATCTCTCTCTATCTGGGCAGAACACGGTGCGTATGACGCTAACTCCCAATCATGTTTGTTTGTTAGAAAGTCTAGTTGATAAAGTGCCAAATTATTGTTTTAATTCCTCCATAAAATAATAAGGCCAAAATTGCTTTGTGGTCAGAAGTTGAGAAAAATTGTATTCCATTGTTCTGTGTAACTAAGAACAAATAATTATTGCATTATTTTAAAGAAACCAAATGCATTGCAATGAACACGCTCAATTCTAATTGCAGTGCAGTGTAAGTGGCACTAGACAGATATTATTTTGTGTATATAATACGAGAACGTGTTCTAATTATGCTGAAATGGGAATTTCGTATTTAATTATAATTTTCTGTACAATGAAACTATTTCTCATTTACTCCATAATTGTGGATCTGACAGCGCACACAACTGATTTACTTCACTCTCCTCCAGTTACGGTTGCTGTCAGTCATTTGTAAATTGTAAATAAAATACTTTTGGGATTCTACAGCTACAAGCACTGAAGTATTCCAGTTGCTCTGAGGTTCAGTTCAGTTGTTGTTAATTACGAATATCGTTATAATGCACAGATATTCCATATTATACATAGTTGTTAAGCCAAAAGCAGGCACCATTGTTAGTTACGGGCTTGTACTTTGTTACATGTGAGCTGGATATGTTTGCCACAAATTTGAAACAGCTTTGAGCTTGCATTTCACATTACGAACATTTTGCACTTCGGGGGCGAAGCTGTTGCCGGCAGCTTCCCCACCGTTCAGCTTCATCCCTTAATTGCCGCAGTAGACGCTGCATTTGCTTGTGTTAAAGTCAGCGTCGTTGCCAAACCACATTGTGTTACAACAACCACAACATTGATAACATAAGTGTTTAGGGGGAAGAGTGCGCGACCAGGAGATACCTTCAACATAGCCCTGAGCTTAACATCAAACAGGTGAAGTATTTGGTATCTGTGTATGTTCTATAAGAACTGCCACATCACATTTCGGACATGTAACCAAAATACCCATTAAAAAACTGCTCCAAAAATCGTATAGAGATACATTTTAGCATATCGGCAAGTTATATTATTCTGTCTTTCACAATTTTCATACCTTTAACCATCACATTCACATCTACCCATTGTATTTGCCAGCAGGGTATAACCAAAACTGACATCCTGTGCTTTTTGGCTCCAATTCAGCCCCATTGTTGCTCACACTTTTTGGGCTTTGTCTGCGGCTGTCGCTCACTTAATCGTTGCCAGTCTGTCCGATTGTCTGTCTGTTTATCTGTCGCTCTGTCTGCCTGTCTCTGGCATTGATTTTCAACTTTTAGGCGAACGGCACGTCACGCGGCCGGAATAGAGGCACGGTTACGGGCACTGATTACGGAAAGCCGGCTGCCAGTTTTTGGCCACTGGAGCAATTGTTGTTAACGCGTTTTCCATTTTATTGCATTAATGTTTGATTTGGTTTTGTGCCTCACCCATACACCCCGCTTAATGTTGGCCCGATTGAATTGATTGCCGTGTGTATCCGTATCTTATTCTGTGGGCGTATCGGTATCTTTGTGTGTGTGTTGTTCTTTTTTCGTTCGGTGCTAGTTCTTTGGCACTTGTGTGCTCTGAAATTCGATTTCATTGCCAGTTTCGTCTCTGGCTTCGTTACGCTTCATCTGTCAGCTGTATCAAACTGGGGCCATTCCCCTCTCCCTCTCTCTCTCCCTCTCTCTCTCGCTGTCTCTCTCTTAACGTCCTTCACAAGCTGCGTAATGTGTTAATGTGCTTTTTATGTTACAAATGAGTCAATTTTTATGATTTAATGTTACCCAGCGCCATCGTCCAATTCCAATTTTGATAACGGTTTGGCATTTTTCTTACATTGATTACCCCAAATATGGTGGACGGGACGACCCGACGAAAAGCATAAATTTGCTTGCTTATTGAATTATTTATAACATTTTATTGAATTTCTTCATTGCCACGCATTATTTCTCGCAACTTTGGCATTGATTTGGGTTACTGGCCTCAACAATTTATAGGATTATTGCAACTTAAAACCGTTTTCCACTTTGCCCCACTTAATTGAAGTAAAATTTTTGCAAAAAAGCAACTAAAGTCTAGGCATATCCAAGGCAACGGACTTCGGTTGAGAGCATTCTTTGGCATGACAGGGGGAAGACATGTTTTATTAATTTCATTTATTAAAAATACACACCGTTGGTTATCTTCATTAGATTTTGTCAAGCTGCGTCGTCGTGCTGCTTGGAATGCCGACGCTCATACACTTAGGCAAACAAATACCTGCAGCCTGGGCGTGTACCGGAAAATTCCAAGAAAATAACGGCGTCAACGTAAGTGCTGAAAAAGGTGTGAGCTAAGCAGCTGTTATAGCTAGCAGTTTTAGCTATGGCAGCACTTTAAGCAAAAATTTATGAAATTTATGAAGCCTCAATGTGCTCAGGTAATCTTATATCTTTCTCTCTAATTATCTTTCCATCAACTTAAATCAAGTATTTAGTAATATTTAATATTATTCGGCACTCAAGCTGAGTGTATTTAAAAAAACTAATTTGGTTTCGTTTACTAGACGAATGAGAAATAAGAACAACAAATTCAGGTCTTGTAATAATAACAAAGTTAAACTTCTGCGTCTGCCTTTCTCCTGATCAGAGTTTGCACAGAAATAGCAATGCGAGAGATCCATGCAGCAGTGCTCTTTGGGACAAGCTATACCCTCCAAACGTCAACACAATTAAGATGCTTTCAGGCAGCAAATTGTGTGGCACGCATGCGTAACCAGCAGTAGCAGCAGCAGCAACTGCAGTAAGTCTGGGAGCCGCATTGACAGTGCCAGTTAAATTTAAATACACCGAGTAAATACCGTGGAACTGTTTGCTGCGGTAATTGAAAGACAAACACTGCGCAGTGCCGACAAGTGGCCAGAAGACCAGCAGACTAGAAGACCAGAAGACTGCGCATGTGTAGCCGACAACAATGCGACCGAGACGACCCGGGACATCTCAATCGAGTGTGGAGGTCTGAGACCCCGAGACTATTTGCCTACGAATAGCTGTTGCACATTGTGACTTGCCTATTTGCTCAAAACGTTTTCACTCCGACAACTGCAACTGCAACTTTGAAAGGAGAAAAACAAAAACAGTTACAGCTTCTTGTCTATTTGTATTTGATCAAGAGTGACGCTTGTTGGGTTGGGCTTAGCTACATCTACCTACATATTTGGTCAGCTGTTGGCGCGTTCAGTAGATTAAATACCACGGTAAGTGTAAAGTGAGATTAGTAAAAGGCACACGAATAAGCAATAGTTGATAAAATGCTTGAACCGGCACTTTGGAAGCCGGAAGGCTTATCAAGGTTAAGTCAATCTTTTTAACACAGTGAAGAGCATTGTTGGTACAGTAGTGAAGCTCCTCGGAAAAGAGAATGAGATTTTGGGAACGATCGGAAAAGATGATTTCAGAGTGGATCAAAAATAGCAACAAATAAATCTATGAGGACATTAAGCTTGGATTGTGTTTGACAGTTTGAGTCACATTGTGGTATCATTCGGTTGACTAAAATGCTTCCATCGCTTTGGCTGTCAGCTGTTTGAATATATGACAAACCATTAAGACAAAAGTCAGGCGCGACCTCAAAGGAGGGTGGTGTTACTGCCCCACTGCAGTACGGAATTGCGCTTGGCACGTACTATAAAAGATGACTTTGTCACAGTTATTGCGACCTGGCAATAATAACTCGAGAAAGCTGCAAAAAAACAACACAAAATGACAGACCGCAGCAAAAGAAAAAGTGCAGGCAAAGGAAACCTAAAACCGACTTGCAACTAGCGAATAAGAAACACAGCTGCCAAAAGAAAAGTAAATGGAAAATGGAAATGACATGCGGAGGACTTGGTGGGTTCGTTTTGCCAACAGGCCGCAAAAATATAAAAGCATGCAATCCAAATGCCGGCAACACTTTACAGAAGACAAGCAGACAACAAGACAGCATTAGAAATAGGGTGGACGGCGCTGGGTAGCAAAATGTAAAGAAAATGTAGGAAAACTGCAAAAGAGTTTTGCATTTTGTGTGCCATTGTGTCAAGTGGAAATTGCACGGAGACGACGATGGCAAAAACCTAGAAAACTGGCAAACATGCGGGAGTGATGACAACGGAAAAGATGACAATAAAAATGGTGGCTAAGGCTTAAGCGAACTCAAAGCAACAATAACAAACAGTTGCGGCGGCAAAAGCAGCACCAACGTCAACGGTTTAAAGTTCACTGGAAAATATGAAAAGCAAAATGGCGACAGCAGCTTCTGAGACGTGCAAGCTGGCGGCCATTAGCGTTTTATGGCACAACCCAACAAATCGATAAAAACACGCACACTTGTCTATCTTGACGTCGTTGTTATTGTTGTCGTTGTCGTTCCTGTTGTCCGTTCGCTTCGTATGCAATTTGCCCTGTACAAGGGTTAACGCCAGCCTCAGTCTCAGTCTCAGTCGCTGAGTAAGAGTTGGCCTTTTTTTCCTTACTGTAATCATAAAAGCATAACACAAAAGCCATTATGCAATATGCCCAGCACAGGCAAAGGCCACAGGATATGACTAAAGCAGGCTCTTATGTGGGTTAGACGTGAATTAGACGTGAGAGAGAAAGAGATAGAAAGAGAGAGATAGCTCAACAGAGACAACAAGAAGAGAGGGAAATTGAGAAAAAAGAAACGTGTTAGCTTTACCATATGCACTTTTAAAGCCAAGCCACAGAACCGTGGAAAAATGTATGCAGATTCAGTTTAGTTATCGCAGTAAACCACAAATGTATGTATTTCTACGTAAAAGTGTTTTGAAGAGCCAATCACATATTCTTGAATATATCTAGATTAGATTGTGGTAGACGGTGCTTGCAATCACATTTTTTCAACGTAGCTTTCGTATTTTTGACAACACATGAATATACTTAGAACATTATACAATGTTATATATGTATATATATATATATACATCATATATATTCTGAGTGAACATGCATACAAACTGCCATTTCTTCCATTAGGCAACAAAAGCTTCACACTTAAATACAAATTTGATGGTAATTCGCTGATATTCTTAAAATTAAAAGTGTGATAAATAAACTCAAGAACATAGCTTAACAAATACTTTACGAAATTTACAAAAATACATCAAATTTTCACATAAATATTTTTTGGTCTTTTTATAGGATTTTTACAAATTTAAAGAAAGTCAAAGGTGATAAAAAAAAGTTCTGATTCCCTTCCACAAGTGTTTCCTAATGTTTCACACTTTTATATTATGTGTCTTCTTCTGCCAACTGACATTCACTTAAGCCTCAATGTCAATCTATTTAGGTGCCATAATTATTTGCAGACACTGTGCTTAGGTACGTGGCAACAGCCAATTAAAGACATCTGACGACCATTTTGAGGCTAAAAATTAATTTGTTAAAGGATTGCTTGGCAGTACTGGCTTACGGCTTGCCACCACAGCAAGCGTCAAACTCTTCAAGCTTGGCAAAATATTTTGGTAAGGGTGCCAAAAAAAAAAAAAATAAATAAATTTAATTAAAAACTCGCCGAACTGAGGCTGCTGCTGTTGTCGCTGTCAGGCGCTAGGAGGCGCTGCTGTGTTCTGAGCCACAGAAACAAAAGAAGCAGAATTGTTTTGCTATGGTGGGATAGAGAGGGGAAAGGGTTTCCCTTACAAACGTCGACGCCGACGTCTTTATGACAATCGTAAAAAATAATTTTTAGTAGCTTACAAGCCGTTGGCAGGAGGCAGTAGAGCCCTTTGCCTTGGCATTTTAATTGCATCAAGTGCCATTAAAAACGTTGAAAGAAAAATTGGAAATTAAATGAAAAATAAATATGTATGTGTGGGAGAGGGAAATGCGAGTTGGATAGAGATAAGCTGAAGAAGGGCCAACCCTTGAGCATCACACACACACACACACACACACACACTCACACTCACACAAGAAATTGAAAATGTAAATATTTGGCCGTCACCTGTGTTTTTCCTACACTTCTCACAATTTGCACACATGCAATAAGATTGTGACGGAATGCTAAGAACTAAAGAGAGAGGTAGAGGGAGAGAGGGTGGAGGAGATGACAACACTTCAGCTGTGCTACTTATTAGACAACCCTCAGCATGTTGGGGGATACTCTAACATATGTGGCTGTATATACTAGAAATGGTAAGCCGCTTAAGTTTTGCCTCGGACCCCCACAAGGCAAAAGTTAAGTTGCCCAACCAAACGAGCTTCATTCAGTGCAAATCAGCTTAACTTTTTGCTCCATAAACTGTAGCATATTTTCAAGCCTTTCTTATGTTTGTGTGTGTGGGTATCCTTAAAGACTGGCCTCAGCCCCACCCCAGCACCAAAACAGAAATCTAGACAACCTCATTAAAAATAGGAAAACAGCCAGCAAGCAAGCTGCAAGCGAAACTTAATAAAGACTCTGCTTCATATGCATAGACCCACAAAAAAGGATATCCAAATTCAAAGGCTAAAGAAGAAGAAAAAAAATGGAGAAATATACAACACATATCAGCCTAGGGGCAAAAAAAAGGGTTGCCTTAGTCTGTTAAGGCTTGCATTGTGCTTAGCACAACAAACCAATTGGGCACCTAAGCTACAGGGTACTTCCTCTATGGACGCAATATATGCAAATTCGATTTTGCATAGAGCAAAGCGCACAATAAATATGCCAAAAGGACTGGAAGAGTATTGTATAAAAGTATTTTAATAAATAATGGACCCGAATCTTGAGTGCATTGTAATGAAGTCAATGAACAAATTAGCAAGCTGTACCTCTAAACCGGAACAGCACATTTACGAACCTTAAGAACATATACAAAACCTTGTTTGAAAACGCTTTTGTATAAAAAATAAATATAATACAATTTTGAGAGAAGCTTAAATGGCCTTAAATCGTACAGGAATATTTTTCTTTCACAACAAAATTCAGTATTAAATAGGTCTCCACGTGATAGTTAAGATGAAGATTACTGAAGAAATGTAAATGTATTTTAGTTGCTCATTGTGTCACTGTTACTCGCAATTAAATTGTGCCTAACAACCTGCCAAAAAAAATCAACAATATGTTATCTGAGCTTAAAAGTTGTCCACACTTTTCAAGAATTAACAAAATTTACCAACAAATTTAGAAGGGCACCAGGTGTTTGCAATTTCAACCAGCGCAGATCCAATGCACCACAATTACATGCGTACCATATGACGCCGCCATCAAGCCACATGTCCATGCATATATTTTCATAATTATCTAAATAAATGTTTGTAAGGCCACAGCACAACACACAAGTGAAAGCGACATGAATTTATATTAAAAACAGAGTGAAACTCTACCAGAAAGCGGGACCCAGTAGCCCATAAATGTATCTGTGAGATACTTATGCGTGTGCTTGTGTTCTTGTATCTGTTGGTTCACTCTAATTTCAGCCCCGTTCGCAACCATTTCATGCTGGAGAGCATAAAATAACAAAAGACCTAGTTAGAGTTGCCTCCAAACCAAATGTGCCTTGTATGTGCGTGTGAGTAAGTGTGTGTGTCTGTGTTCAAATGCAACATTATGGCCACTTAGTTGTGTTGGTTTCGTGGTTTTTGGCACCTTGCATCGTTGTATGTGTGTGGCTGCAGTTATGCGATAGCTGCAGCCTTTTATGGCATATTTTAGTAGTTTTACCTAAATAAAAGTGGCGCTAGGTGCCATTTCCTGCTGCTGACCATAACGCGCCAAACTATGCAGCGGAAAGTATTCACAGGATAACACACACACACACACACACAAACAGGCACACACACGCACACTACTTACTCGAAACGCCGCAAGGAATGCAACAATTTGCTGCAAAACGAAACCTCAGCTCCAGTAGAAACACCTCGAAGGCACAGAGTGAAAATATTTTGTGTGGCAACATCAAATTTTTTCGCACGGTATTTTTCGGACTCGTTTGCATTGCATACTTTTATGTAAAATAAGTGTACAAGTTTTGGGGTATTGTATAGCTGTAGCAGTATAAGTATCACAAGTATCTGGCTCGTTAGTCGCAAATGAGAAGGCGTCGTCGAGAACGAAACGAAGCTAATGAAAGCCTTTAGCTGAATGCGATGCAAAATGATGCTGTACTCAAAAACCGAGAACCGAGCATGCCTATCCAGGCTGCATAACAAGCACAACTTTGGTGGTGGCGGAGGGTGCGAGTGCTGCATTATTTAAGTGGAGCAGAGCACCCATTTTAGGCCTTCATTCAGCATTCGGGCAAACAACACTTGGTTCCAGGGTTCTTATGCCTATGCCCATTATTTGCCCAATTTGAATGCGCATTGAGAAAACATTTGCAGCAGCCTTGTCATGCAAATGATGTTAAAGTGCTATCCCAGGTGACCCATATGTTAACGGTAATAAACAGCTCCAGACGTGAGAGTCTGATACCAAGGATTACAGTGTGGATTAACTGCGTTTGTACGAATATGAAATACTCTATAAATATTAGTTAAAAAAATTGTATATAAGCCGTTTAAAAAAACGAATCTGAATTAAAATTTAAATGCTTACTATATTTATTTTCTGTATTCTGGATGAATATATGATGAACATGTGAATGTAATCATCGAACTGATTTCTGATATTAGGTTTGCTGTAATATTAGTATAGCTTTAATAGCAAAGATTCAAAAGATTTACGTAATAATAATATAGATATATACAAATATACATTTAAAAAAAACATGCTTCTAACCAAACTTGAAGTGAATTTATTGAGCAATTTTCTTAAATGCCCAATAATATCACATTGAAATTGATTGTAGACAATTAACAAAATTTCATAAATAATTTTGGATTAAATAATAGTCATGCTTCATGACATTTTCTAGGTATTCCTTGGTATATTTGCTGGCGAGCAAAAAGTAAAAGTCAACATTTAATGTCAAGCCGCAGAGTGGAGACCACATCTCATTGGATTTATGACAACAGAATTGATATTAATGTAGAAAACCCGTAGCACACATGCAAATAGGCCAACCACTGAACAAGGAGTAGGGTGGGGAAGGATATGGCAATATGGAAGCTTGGCAGACAGTCAACTTTGTGGCTTCCTCCGCCAGTTTTGCATACGAGTTTTGTTCCTTTGGCCCACAGCCGCTGTCCCGGCGTGTTGTAAACCGCGATTAACGTAAATAGCGGAAAAAATGGCGCACAGTAGCGGCGAAAAAAAAATAAAAATAAAAAACATGGAGCAGATAGGCAGGCAAACACACATTCACTTGGGGGTAAAAAAAAAACTGGCAGGGAGTGAAACCGAAACGGAAAAACTGAATGCGCCACAGAGGCTACAGCACAGGCAAAGCCACAGCATAATGTAGGTCATGGCGGCGATACGTGTGAGTTTACTCCACTGGAGATACTCTGTCTGTAAATCCCTCCAGCAGCCAACGATATGCGTCGGGATAAAGAGTTCACATGTTTGTATGGCACCAGCCATGCGGAAAATTTGTAGCAATTTCTAGAGAACGAGGCAACTGCTGATTTTGATGTTGATGTTGATGTTGCTATTCCAGCGACTGCTTCTGATGCAGTTAATTAGCAGTTGAAGTTTTTTTTATTAGATTGCGGATGAGTTGATCTACCAACATGGCTCCACATGCCACGTGAAAGCAAAGTGATAATGATCAAAAGATGATTTTGCTTCAAGTTTCATAACATGCATTCAATGAGGACTTCAAATTACTTAAAAGTCGCATAATGCTTTTTACACGGCAGATAATTACTTAACGGAATGTTTGATTAATGCAGAATTAAAAATGCATATGTTAAACAACTTGAAAAGTTTTTTTTGTGTATTTGCAGAAGTAATTGTCTGAAATTGTTTTACTTAAAAATGTCAAATGAAATGACTTCGGAATTAATCAAAGATTTTCTGTTGTAAATAAAATATGCTTGAGAGATTAATGTTTTCTAGGCAATAGTTAGCTATTCATCTGTGAATAGATAGAACAAAACAATTTCTTAATACTCGATAATAAATATAAGAAAAAACTTAAATTCGACATAATTCAGAGCAATTTAATCATCAAATTAAAGCTTACAATTATATCTTAAAATAAATAACAAAGTAAAACAATTCTTGAAGTTATTATCTAATTCAATGTGATGTGCATATGTCATCCTTTCGGAATAACTTACAACAAACAGCATACGCGAGCCACATGTTGCACAAGCGAATTTCCATGAAACAATTGCATAAACAATTTCCTCCACTGGATAACTTTCTATTTATGACTATATTACGTACTCCATAGAAAACTGGACAAAATTTTTAAATGGCTTTGCCTGAGTCAATAACTTACATGATTTACTGCATTTTGCACTCCCCTCGCAGAGTACGCCATTCTAATAAACATCAACTACAAACTAGATAAAATATGAATATGAACATATAACGTATGCCACACACAGATTGGCACATATTTATACTTACACCGCACACTCTTTCTGTGTGTGTGTGTGTGTGTTTGTGTGTGTGTGGAAAGAAATTGTCGCATTGCAGTTGCAGCTTTTGAGTTTGGCAAAAAAGTTTGTGTTTGAGTTTCGAGTAGAGTTGAGTTGAATTGAGATTTCCATTTACCCAGGGATGAAAGTTTGTACAGCAGCGCAGCATGAAACCAACGTTTTTGTTTTTCAGCTGGCTTAAGCCAGTCTGAAAATTGAAAGTGGAAACCGCCAAACTGCCGCAGCTGTTGTGAATATAATTCATAAATTGAGCGCGAATGTTGCGGCAAAATAAAAAAGTTGAAAAGTCATTCAATGCTCAAATTATGATTAAGTATGCAAATTGGCGTCTTGACACACAAAATATTATATTGAATCATATTGGCACGTTATTGAAATTAATTATGAAGTGACAATGGATAATTTAATAAATACTAAAACCACGTATTGAATAACTCTAAAGCTTCATAAGGAGGCTATTTGTTTGATTTAGCGTTGTTAGGCTAAGTGATTTTCTTTGAATATTCTTTTTTTTTTTGTATACTTGTGATTTAATTGATTTTCTATTTTTTAATTGGATTCAATATGTCTCTGAACATTTTGAAACCATGGCCATATAAAAATATTTATTTTAGTTCGGTCTCATATTTTTTTTATTAATTTTTCATGGTGGTTAAACTTTAACGAATGAACTCGAGCCATGGAACTAAATTCTAATGAAGGCCATATTGGAAATCTTACGTCCATAGACAGATGGCTCAGTTGTTAGTGGAAATGTTGAACTTTAGTCTCACATATCTATTCACCCTTAATAAAATATATCAAAGTGTGACACTAAAGTGTCAATACCTGTATATATGTACCTGAAGTGGGCTGAGCACACGAGCTTTGACAACACAGTTGTCAATCAATGTGCTTCTCACAAAAAGATAATACTTTTTTGTGTTCACGCACATTTAACGACATTTAATTACAAGCAGGACACGCATTCGATATGCAGCTCAATTACACGCAAATTCGAAAAAAAATTGAATTTTAAATTTAATTAAATAATTAACGCCGTGACAGTTAAAAAACGGACTATGATTCGTGTGTAAAAATGGACGCTTGGAAAAAATTTAAAAAAAACGACTGACAACAAATATGCATTGGGCGTTTCACGCCAATTGGGCGTAGTCCAGCGCTGAGTCAATCAATGCAAATTCAAATTAATTATTGGTCAATATTGGTAACATTCAACGAGAAAACCTTAACTTTGAAAACGGCAAAAGTGAGGACACTAGTTTAACGAACAATTAAGATTTATTATTATCAAAGGTGCAAAGGTGAAAAAATATTAAAAAATAAAAAAGCATAAAGAATGAATATGTTTATTATATTTTAATTGCAATGAAATAAGAACAAAATATTAAGAAAATAATATTCTTTTTTTAGTTTAATGTAAAGTATTTATAAAAAGCCCTTTTTAATTAAATACATATTTCATTTGACCAAATAAAAAGCAAATCTAAGGAAAACTCATTAAAATAAATTATAATAAGTCAGTTTTTTTAGCTCTCATAAAAGTAATCATATTTTATAAAATAATATTGCTATGCTTAAATTAATTTAAAGGAATTCTGTTCTTTTGCAGACTCAAGGTGGACAACAATGGAGGTGCCTGGTGTCCCAAGCATATGGTCTCACGGGGTCTCAAGGAATATCTGCAAATTGATCTGCTGCAGGTGCATCTGGTGAGCGCCGTTCGAACCCAGGGTCGGTTTGGCAAAGGTCAGGGCCAGGAATATACGGAGGCCTATGTGCTGGAATACTGGAGACCGGGCTTCGAGAAATGGCTGCGCTGGAAAACCATACAGGGCAAAGAGGTGAGTGTGCCTCAATAACAAACCTTGCACCGCCCATCTCGCTCTCTCCCTTTCTCTCTCTGCCACCACTGGCTCCTACACTCGCACACTCTCTGCATTCACACATTAATCAGGAACGGGCCGGGCGGCGATAAACATCGCAATTGCCGCTAGCCACGAACAGATACAAAATGCATCCACATCTTTAGGCTGCACAATTTACGTGCGAATTATTGCGAGGAGAGCGAGAATTGCGTAGGTGTCGCTAGATTGTGGAGGCCCGGCCTGCAGCTCGTACCCGTTCCATCGATTTATTGTGTGCCGGCTAAGAAAATCAATTTGGACGCTTTTGTTTTTTTCTTTCGGCCAAAGAGCTCAAATTCCCCCACCTACACGCTGCTCGCTATCCAGCTGGTGCATTAATAACATTTTTTTTTCCTTAATATTATTTTTGTTTTTTCTTTACTGTATCTTGCAGATACTTCCTGGCAATATAAACACCTACAGCGAGGTGGAGAACGTGTTGCAGCCCAGCATCTTTGCGTCGAAGGTGCGCATCTATCCCTACAGTCAATACGATCGCACCGTCTGTCTGCGCGCCGAGATCGTTGGCTGTGCCTGGGAAGGTAAGTGGTCCATAGTCATAGCCATGAATTATCGAAAACATGGAGAGTCCAGCACCCGACCCCCTAGCTTGTACCCCAACGCCAAGGTTCGCACTTGTTCATGCCCTGCGGCTGGCAAACAGTTAAAGTATCTTTTAGCTGCACAAGTCAGAGAGTTAAATATTCACAAAACAAATGGAAGTATTCATACTCTATCGATTATTTTCAAAGGTACAAAGTTTACCTGGTATAAACTGGATTGCAAACAACATAATTAGAAGGCAACGTTTAAGAAATTCGATTTTGTTTCAGATTCTTGCCGATGATTGCAAGTGAGAAAAGTAATATATAATAAAACGAATTATTAGCAATGCAACTTAAAATTCATTTTTATCAGTTATTATTCACATTCTACATATTTACATATATATATTTATTATTTAATATATGAATTCTGGTATTATGATGTCATATAAATTATGGTTAATCCAAAATTTATTTAATAAAAATACTTTTAAGGAAAGATTTATGTTTTATTCTGAAAATTTTTAGTATTAAATACATAGTATTAGGAGCATTAGCAATTTAAACAAATTCTTTAGCCTTGTTAACCCACATTATGCACTGGATTATTGACTTCGTGAGTGTATAAAAGTATCTGCAAGCATGCAATCAAGCGTGCGACCGGTTTTGATGACTTTGTTTTGCATTTGCAAGCCAAGCAAATAGCTGGTTATTTTCTTTTATTGTTTTATTAAAAGTCTTGATTGTGGCTCGGCTGTTAGCCAGTCGCATGCTGCATAAATGATTTACTGATCTTAGACAAAGGTAACCATTTGTGTGTAACTTGAGTGGCAATGCATAGGACAGTAATATAATGACGAGGAACTAGTCAAAGCTCAAAATATGACACCACAAATAGGATTAAGTTAATCGAATGCCTTTCACTATATCATTTAATTGAGACTATCTTGACTTTTGCAGAGGGTATTGTTGCCTACAGCATTCCGAAGGGCGTTCAACGCGGCATGGAAATCGATCTCTCCGACAAAACTTATGATGGACATGAGGAGGGCGATCGTCTTGTGAATGGACTTGGCCAGCTTGTCGATGGGCAACGCGGGAAAGACCATTTTCGCATGGATCTCAATGGCTTTGGTAAAGGTACAAAATGTTTGGCCGGCTTAGCTCAAAACTAGATTGCTCCATAACGTTTTTTATAGTAGCCCATATTCTACATGTCACATAAAATAGTCGAGTCTAGGCGGTATTAGACTTGAGGCTACTTTACATGTTGCTTGCTGAACATAAATGTCAAATAAAATTGTTCTAAGCTGGCTCGCCTCTCATTTAATATGAGATGTAATGGAGATTGTAGTACTCAAGCTTTTAGTTGGTATTTATAAATGTAGTTCAGTAGGGAAAAGAAAAAGACACAGACTTAGAACAGTAGTCAAGATAAATAGTTATTCGGTAACGATTAAGAGGAAGAATGTAAGCAAATTAGAGAAATCAAGAGTAAAATCATACAAAAATTACAATTTAATAATAACTATTTAATAATGAAAAAAAAAATGTGTTTCAGGCTATGAATGGGTTGGCTGGCGTAACGACACCTTATTTGGTCGTCCAGTGGAAATCACATTTGAATTCGAAACCGTTCGCAATTTCAGTGCCGTCATTATACACACAAACAATATGTTCTCCAAGGATGTGCAAGTAAGTAAAAAAAATCACACTTCTAGTGGAAGACACTGCAATACACATCCCTACCCATACCGACTAAAACCCATTACTGTCAAATGCAACCGCAAATGCATTTTACCATATTTTTGTTGAGCACTCAATGCGCATGGAAGACAACACGATACTGTCATTTGCGGACAGATAAATTGGCTCTTTAAAAATAAAATACATCAACAACAACAACAACAACAACAAGCGAATTATATAAACAAAATGTGCTGCGCCTTTTGTTTGGAAATCGTAAAAAATCAACAGCCGCCGCAAGGCCTCCCCCAATGGCCCCTCTCTCAGTGTCCCGCCAGACAAACTGGCGGCGGCAAACTGAGCAAATAAATGCTAAACAGTTCCGACAACCACAACATCAACCGCAATAATAAAATAAAATTGTCAGAGAGTAGCGGGGTAGCGCGAAAGAAAAAAATACGAATGATTTTTATAAACAAAGCAAACACGAAATCGAACCTAAACAAACCGCAATTGATACAAACGCAACGATCTGACTCAGGTAGCACTTGAAATCTGGTGGCGGTACTTGTTTTATACATATATATTTATATATTTATATGTATGTATATTTATGGTATCCATAAATATACCTACGTTCAACATGTTGAAGCATTATAGAGTCAATTTTCTTACTCCTTGTGGTCTTTATCGAAAGTAAACAATGCGAGTACTCGTTCCCCCAAATAGCAGGCCCCCATAATCTGGCTATAAAACTGAACTGAACGCAACACAACTGAATTTTGTTTCAAGTCCATTGACCCAAATTGTTGTGGCAATGTGTTAAATGGTAGATTAAGTTAGATATGAGCTTGTTGACTGATAAGAGCACCCAAATTGTTTCACTTCGCCACATTAAAAGGTAGCTGAGCAGCTGTGCAGCACTATCTGTAATTAAAGTCAGCCCTAGTACAACTCAATTTGATTGCATTTTCTTGCAACCCAACTCTCGTATCATAAATATCTTGTACATTTTCTTTACCTGACAGCTTCGAGTGTCGTACGACAGTTTAATAATTGGAATATGCGCCCCGTTTGATCTTATCATTATTAACTATGTATATTTGTTGCAATAAAACACCCCAATTCAGCTCGTATGCTTGTCAAATTTGTGTCAAATTAATCTCGATTTTTTTTTTTGTCTGGGCACTCTGATAACTACACTTCAACTAGTCGTCTGGTATATTGTCGTAAATATGCATTTAATATGTACCTTTTATTAGTGATAAGTTGTACATGCTTTTCATTTGTTGAATATTTCTTAGAGACAGCGCCGATGAAGAAATTAATATTAGTCTATAGTTGGATATCAGTGTACATGATTTTTGTATTATTTATTGTGATTCAGTAATGAATAATGAAAATCAATACACAAATGTTTGCTTATTAAGCAAGAAAACTCACCCCTGTTCCCAGCCATAAAATTTAATTGACAGACATTATATAATTAAGGCCTTCTCCTAGTCAAGAGTTCTCCAATTTTACTCTGCAAATACTTTATCAGAAACCATTTCAATCTATAATCTTTAGTCTCTTCCAAGATCCACGAGTGCTTCTAATGGGTCTCAATTTTTTGCTTAGTCTCAAATTTATGATGCCAATTTACGCACATGAGTCTGAAAAGAAACGGCCTTATCCATCATTAGAGATCGTCTGTCTAGATAACCCGGCTTAAAGAATTTCGTACTTCTCCTCAGTTCTGCTGACGTAATTAACCACAAAGTATGCAGTCAATTGGCAGCTTCAAGCGGCACATAAAATTTCAATTACCACAAATTTTCGCGGGCTTTGATTTGTTGCCGCCATTTATACGTGAACTTAACTGGGTCTGCAGTCAACAGTCTCTGCAGTCTCTGGGGTGGCAACCTCCTGGTCTACCTGCGTTGCGGCCACTTGACTTTGCACAGTAGTGCGAAATCGTCGATTCGCTAATAAATATTCTATATTGTTTCTTATATTCTAATATTTAGCTAAAATTAAGTAATTAAAATATATTTTATTAAATATACATTTTAGTTATTTCGTTTTCTATTTCCAAAGAATCCTGAGCATAAACATCATATAAAAATGTGATGTGATATGTTCTTAGCCTTCTTAGCTACGGCCCTCAACCTTATGCCAGCAAAATACTACTCGCTACCACTGTGTATTGACCATTCGGTTTATGGTTGCCATAATTTACACAGAATCAACGACGACGTCTTCGTTGCCGTTGCCGTTGCCGTCTCTCAGTCGTTATAAGTCTTATTTTTATGATTTTTCATTACCATTTGCTTGGCCAGCACCATTCGGAATGGGCCATAAGTCATAAAATTACTTAGAGCTGCTCTGGACCCAAGCGCATATCCAAGCCCGGACCCAAAGCATCGCTGCCATGGGACACTCTTGGTCCAACTGTCGTGCCATAAATACTCAAAATGCCATTTGTGATGCATTGATAAGCTCAAAATTATGCTAATTGCGTTTTAATTATGACACGCGTGTGGCTGCTGTACCTTTCACCGCACCTGCACCTCAACGACAATCCCACTCCAGGTCCAAAGCCATCCCCAAGACAAGTTTCAATTCCAAGTCCAAGTCCAAGTCATTATATGTCAGATGTTCGATAAGCCTCTGGAGCTCTTGCGTTGTCGGTTAGCGTCTGCTTGTTTGACTTTGTCTTTAGCATTTCTAATGAGCCACAAACTCCTTGTGTACTCTTTAAAATGCGTGCCCAGATTTATAGTTCCGATTAAGACATAGTCGTGGGGGTTAACGTCTACGTGTGGTCCTAATAATTAGTGTGTTGGGGCTTAGTTTCTGCAGATTGTTTGTCTTCTCGAGTGGCTGACTTCCGTTGGCTGCAGCCATGCCAGGCGAAAGTTTGTTGGAGAACAGTTTGACAGGTGGTTTCCGAAAAAGGACATAGCGATTAGCAGGTGTGCTAGGATATCATTTTCCTTGAGCTGTAGCTTTTGAAGCTGTAGGTTTTGATTACATTAGCTCTTCTGTAAACAGTTGTGAACTCATTTTAAGTGTATGTGCCTGAAAATAATAGTCGATGTATATAATTTTAATTCAATTTACGTGCACAGATCTACGATTAAAAAAACTGAAGCCAACGCATTACTTATCATTACTATGTATAGTTAATTGAAATGCTTTGAAAACTATTTCCAAAAAACAGTATCAGCTCAACTTAAGCAGCTATTTATTCTCTTGTCAGTATCAACGAAATTTGTTTATACAGCTAACCCACACTGATCAACTAACTAGCCCATGCTATCGATTGATATTCAGTGCATTCAGCAATGCATACAAAGTCCAAGTAACACCTCTTAGTGTCAGCGACAACTCATTAGCCATGCTCAGCCCAAATGGCAATGGGAAAGACAACACTTACACATCCGGCTGGCACCAAAAAGTATCCATTGGCCAAGCCAAAAGTAAACGCTGAATATACAAATAATGAAATTTACAACTGTATATATGCATATATATATTTTTTTCGCTTTTATCACTTCCGTGGCACGTCCATGACTGAAACTTGCTCTGTCGCTTGACCAAAACGGTCGACAGGGCCAACAAATATGAGAAAAACAAATACGAACAAAGTGAAGAGCAAACGCATCGTATAAAATAAAATAAATGTGATTACTTTAATTATTATGCCACTCACACACACACACACACATACACACACAAAGAAGTCGCAGTCCAACTGTTACTCATATCTGTGAACCGTTCCCCACTCTGTTTTTCTATCTGTTGCAGGTGTTTGTGCACGCCAAAGTTTTCTTCAGCATTGGCGGACGCCAGTTTACTGGGGAGCCAGTTCAGTTCTCCTATATGCCCGACCAAGTGCTGGATCACGCACGCGACGTGACAATCAAATTACATCATCGCCTGGGGCGTTATCTGCAGTTGCATTTGTATTTCGCCGCCCGCTGGATGATGCTCAGCGAGATTACATTTATATCAGGTGAGAGCCAGAAAGCAAAGAAACGAAACGCCCGCTGGGCCAAAAAATGAGAAAAAGAAATATGTTGCCGTACAAATTATTTTATTAAAAATATGGAACATGAACACGCAAAACGTGCATGCTGCGTGAGAGAGAGCGAGAGAAAAAAGGGCTAACTTGGCTGCCACCTTGCTTGTGTTGGCCGCCACATGGTGCATGTTGCGCCACTTGCAATAAATGCGAATGCATTCGTTGTCAACGCCATTGCTGTAGGAGCTGCGATGAGCGTTTCGTTGTTGATGTGCCACTGTTGTTTGTAGTTTGAATTAATTTTTATGCCAGTTCCCGTTGACTTGTTAGTGGATTTAAAACGCTGACAAAGCGACATGTTGCATGAAGAGCCATCGTAGATTGGTTAGTAATCAGACGGGTGCAATATGGAAAATATTCAAATCAACAAATTGTGTAATTTGACTTAACAGAAAATTAAAACTTCATAATTTGATTATGAGTAAAGTTTTACGGTTTTTAAAAAACGAAATGAAGCACAGTTGAAGTTTATTTATAAAATATTAGTTAAATAGATATTTTGACCGAAATAAGGATTACCAACAATCCCAGTAATTTCATTTGCTAATGTAAAATATATTTGGTGAGCTGACAGGCAAGACAAGGTATTGGTAACAAAAAAAAACAACAAAAAAAACCCAAAAATTATTAAAGTAAATGTGCAAATTAAATTTTCCGTTCTCAAATGATGCCAATTGTATTGCTCTCGCAGCACTTGATTCAACTATGCAGGTTCTGCACTCTTCTGGGTCAAACCACAAATAATTGAGGCACTATTTACCTGGCCAACTGTTTAAATTGCAAATGCTATACGCAGTTAAGAGCGACGTGCGAGTGCAAAACTTTCTTAAATACTAACACGGCTTGTTTAGAACAAGTGGTGAAACATGCAACGTATAACCCAAACAGTAAACATAATTTACCCTGGCAAACTACAAAACTCAGTGCGCCTGCAAACATAAACTGCAGCAGCACCAGCAACAGCAACTGCAACTGCAACTGCAATGGCGAAAAAATAACTTTAAGCAATTGAAAATTCCACTGACACTAAAAATTCGTTGCGCATTTCATTAAAACCCCTGGCAAACGACTCGTCTCCACTCGAACTCGACTGTGTTTCGATGGTGCAAAATATATTACCAACTGGAAAGCAGGGCTATGAACCAATTTTTACTTAACTCACATCGCTGCTAAGCCAGCTGGGAGCTTTGTTTTTGTACGAGTGTGTTCTGTGTGTGTTGGAATTTGTGTGTCTGTGTGTGTGTGTGTGTGTTTTGTGAATGTTGTCTGTGTACCGTGTGCAATTGTGCATAGAGTGATACAAAGCAGGCTGACTGTGTGTGGACATGCTGGGGGAACCGAACTGGGTAGCAAGTCAGCCATTGTAACCAGCATAGGAAACGGAAGCACACACACACACACACACACACACACACACACATACAGAAATTCAAAGCAACAGATAGACAAGGACAGAAACAAAGGGCGAGAGAAAGAGACAGTGAGGTGTGCTTAAGCTTCCACGGACGGGGCTAAAACAGCAGCAACGGCATATGCTCGACTACAACCAGAAGCAAAGCGCAAGGATATTGTGAAAATTAAATGAGTTGCATTACTTTTGTGCATTTGAAATTTGCAACTCAATGAGCACACCGAGCACACCGAGCACAGAGCCAGGCAGCCAGCCAGCCAGCCAGCCAGCCAGCCAGTGTAATGCAGCGCAGTGGAGCCATCGGTATCCTGGGAGAGAGCGAATCGATGGAAATGGTGACGGCAACATCGTGCTTTCCTGTCTCTGGCTTCCTCCTCTTGCACGTTGCATAATAAAGCGCCACACTGCTTTTTAATGCTCTATGCCGGAATAGGTACGAGAACTATGCACTAAAGTTGGCTAAACACAGATGAATATAAGAATTCGACAACTGTGACTGATGTTGCCGAACAGCCTTTTCTATATAAATCTGTTCTTCTACAAACTTTGATTAAAGACAAGATTATGTTTGAACATTTTTTAAATTAATATTTATTAATTCATTTAAATTTATCAGTTGTTTTTTGCTAATGTGCAACTTTGCTTGACATAGTAATACAATGATCTTATAATAGATATAATTTGTAACAAATTCACATAAAAACAATTGTGTTAATTAATTGATTTGAGGAGTTATACACATTTTACACTGAAAATATATTTATTTATGTTGCTTTTTCTTTTGTCTTTTCTTTTCTGATTAAACTTTGAATTTAATGATCAAATATTAGTGCTAATTTTGTTAATGTAAGATGCATTCACCAAATACATACTAATTGATTCATGCCCTTATTGGAAAGGGAATTTAATCATCAACTTGCCTCATTTGTGATTCTCTCTTGCCGCCTTTGCCATTGGCGCTTGCTGCGCCGTAGTTCGTCTTGCTTACAGATTTGTTTTTTGTTCTCTGTTTTGTAGCCTTCTTTCAGCATTTTTTGTTTTCAATTTTGTTGTTTTATTTTTTTTCGTTTAGCCGAAGCGTACTTAAGCTTTGCAAGTGCTTTGCTTTATAAATCAATATATTTTTGCAATATATTTTTGCATGCTGGAGCCCCATTCCCCAGATTTGCCTTACACACGACTTTGAATTTGTTGTTTGTGCGCTTGGATTTTGATGCATTCTGTTCAGGCAGCCATTCAGTCAGTCGGACTGTCAGACTGTCAGACAGTCAGACAATCAGTCATTCATTCATTCGCTCAGACAGTTAGTCAGTGAGCCAGTCAAGCATTCGCATACAAATTCATTTCAATAACTTCGCTGCTGCTGCGCTTTAAGTCCTTTTTGCAATTTCCCTCGCTTAATCCTTTCTAATTGAAAATCGTTTTGTATTCGAGTTCTGAGAGTGCCTTTTGAGTATGTTTATTTATATGAATGTCTGTTTTTCTGTGTGTGCGCTTTAGTAGTCTGTATGGTAATGCGGATAACTGTGTGTAGTTGATGCTTCATGAATTGCATCAGTAGTTGATGTAGTTGATTTGCTGCATTGTAGCCTCCGCACGGCCTTGAGCATTCGACTAAATTGCAACAATGTACATCATTTTGTGTTTGGCATTCCGCTCGTAATTTGCTTAATGGTTGAGTCGAAGTGCCACCCAAAGTGCATTGATATTGAAAGCATTAAATTGCCGAGTGTATAATGCAATCAATGCAACTGCAGAAAAGGCAGGAAACTGAGACAGCCAAACAATGCGCTGTTAATGGAGGTCACGTGCATTGCGAATGATTAAGATGTGCCGTGTGCAGGCAGATTTAAAAGCATACATATCGATATATATATATATATATATATCTGAAAACTTGACAAGAACTTATTAGGCAGGAAATGATACTTTGCAGATTAATATGTATACGCAATAAATTGTATGCTGGTGGTGGTGATTACAATTAAAACATGTATAATAATTGCCAGATATAAGCTATTGTCATTATAAATAAAGTGGAAACATATTATAATAACACTTTGTTCTGAATTAAAATAATTAACGGATTGAATTAAAAATTTCTGTGGCAGCACAATCAAAAGCCACAGAACTCCCACAACTTAGGGTCTTATTTATATTTAGAAAGTTGTAGTGATGAACTTCAAAGATCAGTTAATAAATTTCCCATTATTATTTATTACTCATTATCAGCTGGTATTACACTGGCTTCCCGATAATCTGCAGTCGGTTACGGCCGACTAAAAAGTACTCACTTGTTGAAATGAGTAACAAAAATATTGATATGTTTATAATTTTCTTTAAAGACCTTTTAAAGACTCTTTAAACATCAGGAGTATAATATAAATTTCAAATACTCGGCTATCTGCGATTGAAACTTTTGCAAAGTAAATCCTTTACAGTGTCGTGTCTCTAAGTGTCCATATCCAATCTGTATCAGCGCCATGCACCACTCGAAATATCAAGTGGTGCTATTAACATTTTGTCTCTGGCAGCGGCAACAAATTAACATATTTTAGGTTCGCTGTGGTTCACAGAACATATGACGCGGCATTTGGGAGTCCGACTACCCAATTCCCAACGGTTCTATTTACTGCGGCGGACGAACTTTGATGCCACAAGCGTCGCTCAAACCAACACAACAGAATGGCAAAATTTTGTTGCCGGCGCTATTTGCATGGCAAATTCAAACACACGAAAGTAAACAAAAAACTTTTGTGCCAACAAAAAAGTTGACGCCAAAGAAAATAGACGACACGCGGCAGCAACAATAGCAACAACAGCAGCAACAGCAAAAACAGCAACAATGCCAACAACCACATTAAGCAAACAAGTTCAAAATCAATGCCACGAGCTGTAAAAATTTGCATTTCCCTCAACGGTTTTTGTGTGACGTGCTTTTTTCTCTTCCAAAATTTTGTTTTTAAATATCAAGCGGAGTTCAACAAACGCTCGAGGCGAAAATGCATTTGGAAATTGTGCTCCGAACCAGGATAACCATCCGGGCTAACAAAACAAAGTTCACAGTCCGCAGTCCGAAGTCCGAAGTCCGCTGGGTAAACATTTTGCCCAGTGAAACGAAGGGGGTCAGCTGATGTTATTGACGACTGTCTGGTCTGGGTTTGTCGCTGGGAGATGGCGTATTTCAACGTTTCTGTTTATTGTCTGGCTGCGAAAGGTCAACAGCAAACAATGCACACGCTTCAACGCCTACTCTAGTGTTGTGGGCGTGACGGCACCTAAAAGTATGCAACACTAATTGGCACTCAACGGGGCGTTCTTCTCAGCGTCAACGTTGACATCCCCACTGAAGAGCAGCTCATTTATCATAATAATCGCGATTCATGCCCGCACACCCTCTCTCTCTCTCTCTCACTCTCTCTCTCTTCCTCTCTGTCTATGTATCCATCTTTCACTGGCGCACTATCTTTCGCTCCCTCTCTAATTGCTCACTGAGACCCATTAGCTTAGTTGGTTTATCAAGACGGGCAGCTGTCAGGCAACAGTTTACCACCGTGCCCCACCCCCAGTCAGCCGCAATCTTTATGCAGCCTATTTAGCTTGCAAATGAGCAAAATTCTCAATGCATTCTAACCAACATTCTCGTCTCTTCTAACTTGTGTCTCTGCCTCTGTTTGCAGTTCCCGTTGTGGGCAATTTCACAGATGAGGAGCTGCTCAATGTGCCGCCTTCAAATGGGGCCGCTGTGCCAAACACATCCGAATATCCGCTGCAACGCGATGAGGTAGGTCGAGCAGTCAGCAGTGGTGGCGAGAGGAGTCAACACACCACCCAAGGTAAGTGCATTGAGACAGATTACCGTTAAGTTAACGGAAATTGCGGGCTTACGACCAATATGATCAACGTACAGGATCTAAAAACCGCAGTCAAACTCAGACAACGCTGATATTTATTGAAAGGTTTTATTTAAATAACTATTTCAAGAAATGCAACATTAAATATAATTTAAGTATTGTGTTGTTATTATTATTATTGTTTATGTTTATTTATGTTATATATTTAAAGTTAACTCATCTATATTGATTTGATTAAATGACTTAACCAACCCTAATGATACCACGCTGGGTTCCAAATCTTCTAATAAAGAACAATGGAATTTAAAAAAAAATTTTAAATTCGTTAAGATTCCCCAGTTATTGTTTGCTAATTACAAATTGCAACTGTAAAACTCTATAATAACCCCATCTCTTAATTTGGAATGAGTTAGCAAACAAAAGCGTGTGAAGACAACAATAAGCTCGAATATATATATTATATACATACTTATTATGGAAACCCGTAGTACGTAAATATTCTTTTCCGTCCGCCATAGCAAAATGCAGAAAAACTTTTTCATTAAATACTTGCGCTGAACTTTTTTCTCGTTACATTTCCAGTTGCTTTGCCACAGAGTTTAACCCAGTCATTTTCTATTGCTGTTGTGATTGTTCTTGTTTCGTATTACATCTTAGAGTTATCTTTTACTCTTGCTTTACGCAGTTATCTCGCCAAAGCCCATTGACCATCAGGAACCAGAAGCTAGTTTTGTTGGCGTCATAATCACAGTGCTGGCCACAATTATCCTCTTCCTTGTCGCTATTATACTTTTGATAATAGCTCGCAATAAGCGCGGACGCGGACGTGGCAACGTTTTGGATGCATTTCAGCATAATTTCAACCCGGACACGCTCGGCGGCGTTGATAAGCGACTGAATGGCAATGGCGTCTTGAAGGTAGGCAAATGAATAAACTGTCACGTGTATACACAAAAAGCACACAAACACAATAAACTCACGTCTAGTTTGGCCACTAACCGGACGACATGGAAAGTGCATAAGCTGCTGTCGCACTGTGGGCTGACGACACAGCCAACCCAAAATGCATGTCGGAAATAAAACAAGAAAAAAAAAAAATGGTTAAGAAAAAAATGGAAATTGCTGCTAACGCACAAAGGTCTCAGGTGGTAGAGAAGCGGCGCCATATGCAGAAATCATGATTAAAAACTGTACTCTATTGGCTGTCAGAGCACAATAATAAAAAAAAACTAGGCGTCACTTTTTTTGCACTGCATGCCACACATGTGTGTACATTTACATTTTTTTTTTTTGATTGTTTAATTTTTTGGATTTTTCATTCTATCACCTTTTGCCCTTAGGTGGTCACAACAATGGATGACAATGAGTCGTCCATTGACAAGAACAGTCTGTACCATGAGCCCTTCAATGTGAACATGTACACGAGCGCGGCCAGTGCTTGCTCCATGAATGACCTGCAGCGTCAGCATGTTACTCCGGACTATACAGGTGAGTTCACGCAAAGAGATGGGCACAGTGTTTACTGCCGTCATGTGGCACAAACAGCGCTCATAGCATGGCTGAGGCTTTAGATCCAACTTCTGTTTTTGCTGCTGCTGCTGCTGCTGCTGCTACTGGTACTGATGGTGTCGCTGCTGATGAGTTTGATGTTTTGCGTCCTGGCTGTGACAGGACATGCAAATGTTTCTGCAACGTTGCGAGCAAAAAAAAGAGAAATGCGACAACGAAGCAATGCTTAATTTAGCGCACAACATGAAAGTTCAACCTGATGGACTTTGCCAGTGGCGCTACAACAGCAGCAGGACCAGCAAAATAAGAACAGCAGCACTATCAATCAAAAAAGAACAACAAAAAAAAAAAAAAACAGAAAATTCGAGCGTTGTTGGCGCCGCAGGACATAATTTTGAATTGCTTAGTCGTCGGACGGGGCACAACAAACTGAAAGGGTATGCGAAAAGGCCTATGAACTTTGTAACAATTTGCCGTAGAAAAGCTGCAGTTTAATTCTCATTACTTTTTATTTCAGCAGCTCAAATCTGTACTGCACAACTATACCATACATTCGCAATCTCAAAACTGATACTCTTTTATAAAATATAAAAATGTATTTAAACTTTTCTTATGATTATGAATTAAACACCAAAATACACAAACACAGACAACTATATAATAACTATGAATTACTAAAAAAAGGGGGAATTAATTGAGTAAAATTTAAATGCAATATAATATCTTAGTTAAGGACACTAACCTGGCACATCAATGACAAAGTAAACGAACTCAAATGTATCTTAGTTAACAAAATGTAGGCACCAGCTCAATCCGATTACGAAATACTGTTTTATCTCGGCCTAAAATCCGAACAAATAATGCCAATAATGAATAGTCAAACAGTAGTCAACGTACCTTAAGCTGCCCACTTAGGAGCTGAAAAGAAGAGTTCCACATAAAACATGTGAATGCTTTTAGGAGAGTAACTAAATGTCAGCATTTGAAGGCAACTGTTAGAGAAACATGTGCACTGTTTAATTGCCACACGAAAATGTAGCATTCGGTTTGGGATAACGACTTTAGCTACATAATTTGTAATGAATTCTAATGTCTTGTGTCCGCTGCCTAAAGGCGTGCTACACACTTTTTGCGGCTCTTGCGCTTATCTCGAACAGAGACTGAGACACTGAGCCAAGCGAAGCATGCCACATAAAATCGACAACACGCAGGACAGAACAGTCACACTGTTTGCACACATTCCTGGACCATCGTCGTCATCATCATTATTATTATCATTATGCTCATCATAGCCATTGTCATCGTCATCATAAACGTTTATGGCACGCCTTTCATGCGCTCGAGGCATTTGCCAAAAAGTTTTGTGATGTTGCCTTTGGGTGCATTTTATAACTGGGCAGCAAATATTTGTCATCGTCCCGCCACCCACCTGCCAGCTCCTCTTCTTTGTCTGTCCGTTGCCATAATAATTTAATTTAGCTCAAATAAATTATAACTTTAGCCATGGAACTCTACCATTCCTCAACTGAGTACCCAATCCCCAGCCCATTCCCAGCACTCGTCACAGTCTCGCGCGTACCGCACGCTTCAAATTGAGTGCTTCAAACTTCGTTGGGAAACTTGTGCTCGCCACACTCGGCTGCCAGTCCTCCTTCACACACACACATACACACACACACACTCAAATTAAAGTCCATTTTTGAAATCAACTGCCAATTTGCACTGCCGTAACGATCCCCTCGACAAGAAAATCCACATAATAGCATTGCATGCAAACAAACATGGCAATAAGCCTGAGCCAAAGCACGAAACTCGTTTGAAAGCAGGTCGCAATTTACTCAGCTGCTTGTAAATATCGCATAAACCGGCAATTAAAGTAAACTTCTATTGAAATCAATAAATTCAACTCATTGCCAATGTAAATTATAATTGTTTACCTTAAACCTTAAAATTGATTTGTTTATTTGAATTTAGTTTTGCTCTAAATTAAGATGGGATTATTTTGAACTCACTTTAAATACACTCAAAAGTAAAAGTTTCTATAATTCAAGTAAAAAAAAATGTGAAGAAACAAATAAAACTTAACTTTCAAAGCAAACACAAAGAGTTAGAAATGTCATTCAAAATTCATTAAAAAAAGAATTTTAGTTCAATAAAAAATTAAACTGAGTTTTTAATATGATTGTGAAAGGATTTCGAGGAGTTTATCAATTTTTATTTCGTTTAAGCAGCTAGTTTTTCATTGTATATTCGACTATGCTTCAATTGGAATAGAGTATTTGAGATCTATCCAATTTCAAGTTGAGAATGTAAGGCCACAAAACTTCAGTGCAACATCAAAACTAAGGCACTGATTGCTCAAATACATAGATAGATATAAGGACACACACACATGCACATTTGAGCAACTTGCATACGAATTTTGCACAGTCGTCGAAAAGTTTTGTCATTAACGTTCTTTGGTTGTCTGTCTGTCTGTCTGTCTGTCTGTCTGTCTGTCTGTCTGTCTGTCTGTCTGTCTGTCTCTCTGTATCATTGGCTATCTCTTTCGCACTGTCTGTTATTTTATGTTTCCACTAGCTTTTGGCACAACGAATGCAAAAATGACAGGCACCATAGAGGCCGAAAAACAGACAGACAATGAGCCGCACACAAACTAAATAATGTTATTACAACAACAATAAAATTAAAACTTATCTTGCCGCCTGCGTCGAGGGCGAGTGCGAGCGAGACGACACAACGCCAAGTTGCAATTAATTTCATTTAGTTTTTTGCCACACGCCATTTTCTCCTGCCCGGGGTTCTAGCCCCACCCCCCCTCTACCAGTTTTTCCTTCCTATGTGCAACGAGAGTTGACTAAATGGGAAAAGTTTGAAGTTAAAGGCACAAAAGTCCTGGACAAGACAAATGAAAATCAGAGACAAAAGCGGCCCTTTGCCGAAGCGAGATGGCATTACATGACGGCACTGTGAACTACTGCCAGCAAAGCATAGCACAGCACAGCACAGCACAGCACAGCACAGCGCAGACAAACTGTTCAACTCAGAGTTGCATTCTGTTTGCCCCGTAGTTTCAATTTATGAGTGGGACAGTTCACCCACTCTCCAACATACGCTCGAACAAGGGGCAACTGTGGAACTGCTAAATAAATTTCACAAGCAACACTCAACTTTCTGGCATATGTTTTCAAAATCAGTTTTACCTCATTTTACAAAAGTTTTAATTTTGGCAAAAAGTATTTTAAATATACAGAAATTCAGAAGTTTACGTAAAACCGAATGCTAAGAAAAACTTTGGAAAGGAATAAATATTTTACGATTTTTTTTATGAATGACATTTGTGACATGAGATTTTTAAAAGTTTATACCTACGAGCTACCTGTAACTGTTGCCAAATAAATAATTGTAGCAGACCACTACAGTACTAAGACTGTCACTATGTACTTAACGTATAATATAATACATGTAATATCGATATAAATCGATATCCTTGCTATGATTATCTTTGCTGCATAAGGTACTTAAAGAATAAATATAATATTTTTAATACTTTCAAGTATTTGTTTAAATGTTTAATTAATTAAAATTTTGATTGCAAAGAACTTTTATTTTTCTTAATAAAATCTTTCATTTTCCAACTATACCAATACTTTAGAATTCCGTTTTATTGCCCAGCTAAACTTTAGCTAAATGAATTTAATGGAAACTTGCAATTTACAACCTGCAACGCACATTCATTTACGTCTTGTGTAGTGGAGTGTGAACCTCACTTGAATTTGCTCGTAGAATTTTGTGGCATCTTTTGTATAATTCGTTAGCCCGACAAAAGTTTTGCCAGGCACGTAAAATGGCGCTTAAAACTTTATTGTTTTGGTGAGGTGCAGCTTGGCCGTTCTATTTTATGGTCAAAAATTAACACTCTCTGAACTCTAAAAACCATCCCCTGCATTTTGCTCCGTCTCTTTGCACAGATGTGCCGGACATTGTGTGCCAGGACTATGCGGTGCCTCACATGCAGCAGCTGCTGCCCAATGCCGCTGGCACCGCCACCGCCCGCAACTCACTCAATGCATCCATCGTTGCGGCTCCAGTTGTTTCAGCAGCAGCAGCAGCAGCAACAGCAGCAGGGGGACCAGGGGCAGCACCACCCGTGCCACCGCCACCAGAGAAATACTACGCAGCAACACCAATTTGCAGCAAAACAGCGTCTGGACCGCCAGGCTCGCAGAGCAGTGGCTCGTTGAGTTTGAGCTCCTCCAATACGGCAGCGACCACGCCCACGCCAACGGGTGGCAAACCACATCATTACAATTTGGATATGAGCGCTAATTTCGCCGACATCAACGCGGAGCAGGCCAATTGCCAAGTGCAGGAGTTTCCACGCCAGTCGCTGGTAATCGTCGAGAAGCTCGGCTCTGGTGTATTTGGTGAACTGCATTTGTGTGAAACAAATGTGCTGAAGTAAGTATCCACTATACCAACGAAAGCCCCCCTCCACCACCCTACACTACACGCCCCACAGTGTACTTAACCGAATCGTGTGTTGTGTCTGCTACAAGCGGACCAAAATTCATTCGGAAAATGCAACTAAAATAGCTGCATTAGGCTTACGGTATATTTTCCGGGTACACTCAAATACCAGTGAGCTGCCTTTTTGAAAAGCAGTCAGACTTCAATGCATTTGAACAACAGCAGCGGTTCAGGCCGTAAAAATAGTAGCAGCTCTTGGCTTAGTCTTAAACTTTAGGTAATTTTTGAAAGGGAGCCAGAAAAAAATGCAATTTATGGCTGAAGTTCTAAAACTCGAAGGGAATGTTATGTGCACTAAAAAATAGTGAGTTTAGAGAAAATGAGTATAGTGCTTAGGGCCTTCACATATATCTCAAATATGCATCTTAAATATTAAACTTTTTACTAAGTTTAACTTAGTGAAAATCCAATTACAACGAAAGGCAGCTAATCAATTGATTTTTATGAAAGAATTCAAACTTTTACGTCAAATGAATCAACTATTTTGACATATTGCCAAATTGGTTGCTTGACTTACAACAAAGAGAGAACTAAGAGATTATCCAATTCATAAAAGTATATAGATATATACAGCAAAAATGTCGCTGACGTGGGACAAATGAAAAGAAAAATCAAAAAGTCGGATAACAACAGTTGACAATGAGAAAAACCGCAACGCACATAACTGCAAATATATATACAAATATATATATATAGATAGAATACATCAAACGGTTAGATGGAAAGATAAATGAATCCGAAGGCTCTGCACCGCTGCAGGTAGTTGCATGCAGCAAGCTGCAGGTAGCAGGTTTTGCAGGATATAATACCACGTCTGCGGTAACAACAACAACAACAACAGCAGCACCAACAATAATAACAACAGACGCACATGCTGGCCACAAAAAAGCTTATCAGAAATTCCATTATGAAAACTTTAACCAAAAAAGGCAGCAGCAGCAGCAGCAATGTCAACAACCAAAACCAAAAGCAGTAACCAGACGCAAGCGAGACAAGTTGAGAGCTGAAAACAGCCATTGTATTCGTCGGTTAACAAGTGGGAGGGAAAAGGGTGGTGATGGTGCAAGCTACCTTTGATTCCATTTTTGCCGTTTAATTAAAGCTTTTTATTGCACATTATACATATATGAGCAAGGGCGTGGCCCGGCCATACGTTGGCTGCAATTTGTTACATTCTGCTGCTGCTGCTGCTGCAGTATGTTTTCATTTTCGCAGACAGCCCGGTATGTGTGTGTGTGTTTGTGTGTGTGCGCATTTGATTTTCCACTTGCATGTCTATTATAATTTTCATCTGTGGTCTAGCACAATAAAGTCCATCTGTTGTCTGATAACTGTCTATCCAGCTGTCTATTAATATTTTATCAGAGGCCACGCCCAACACAAGTGGTAGACGGACGACCTCGTTCGATGCCGACCACTTGAAGTCTTGACCCAAGCAGACCCATTGTGCAGTGCTTGTGTGTGTGTTAATTATTTTGCATACAGCTGCCCAGGACATGCAGCCAGGGGTCATCCTGGTTGCTTTTGCTTCTAGTTTTTCTACCACTGCAGTGCAAAATAACGTATACGTAATACGTTTTGTGGCTTTCTAACCGCAAAACTATTAAAGCAAGCAGGCAAATCGAAGGGTAACGGAACGTATCGAAATTGCCTGGGCAACCAGGATTGACAATAGCAGCAACAGCAGTGTCAGGACACTGACAAGGACACTTTTGAGCTTCAATAATTGATTTTTGCGATAGAGAGCAATTGTCATCTGCATACATATTTCAATTGGTATATATTTAATTTGGAGCTGCTGGGTAGTAGTTGTTCAAATAGCAGAAATGGGAGCCAAAATATCGAGAGTTGTGGTTGCATATGGAATGTGATCTGTGGCATACACACTAGAAAAGGTACAAAAGGAAGCAGTAAGCAAAGTAAACAGTCAGTTTCGAAATGGCATAGAATCAATGATTCGTCATCTTACAAAATATGCTCGATAAACCGCTAAAAAACACAGTATGAAAGCGATTGCAAATTAATAAAATACTTTTCGCTTAATTGTTGTATTAGCTCATTCGATCAAATAACATTTAGATAGCCTTAAAAACACTAAGCCTAATTATCAAAAACATTAATCCAAGTATACCATAAATATATCTTTTATTTGTATCTTATTTCTCATAAGCAGATTTCAATTTATTTTTATGTTAACATCAATTGATACCCAAACGTGATTCCCAACTTCTTAATCCCTCTGACCGAATTTGAAATTAATGATAAATGTCAATCATATATCTTATAGCGCCACCCTGGTTGCGGTTGCCACCCTACGTCCTGGTGCTAGTGATCATATGAGAAAGGAGTTTCGCAGCAAGGCCAAGCAGCTTGCGCGTCTCAGCGATCCGAATGTGGCACGTTTGGTGGGCGCCTGTCTGCGGGACGAGCCCATTTGTATTGTGCAGGACTATTCAAATTGTCTTGGTGACTTGAATCAATTCCTGCAGGAACATGTGGCCGAAACGAGCGGGCTGATGGCCAACAAGAGTCTGAGGTAGGTGGACAAACGGAGTAAGAGTGTGACAGAGATATAGAGAGAGAGAGAGAGAGAGAGTGGCAGAGTTTTTCCCTTTTGGCTGAGCGCTACTCTAATGTGTTTTGTCTCTTTTCGTTCACTGGCTGCGTTTTTGCGTGCGTTTTTATCATGTTTCCTGTACCGACGCCATTTGCCGACGCTACACTTCCGGTCTCGTGTTCAATGATTACGCCGATCTACCAACGAACAACCACCGAACAACCACCAACAACATGCGCAAACGGATGTAAAAACTTCGTTAACTTTGCTGCTGCTGCTGCTGCTGTTACTGCTATCGTCGTCGACGTTTTCGTTGTCGTCCTTGCCACACGCGAAAACTTTTGAAATACTCATTTGACGTTGGCTTCCTCCCTTGGCATCCGTTTCGTGACCCCCCAACCACCACCCTCAACCGAACACTCTTGTAGCTATGGCTGCTTAGTCTACATTGCCACACAAATTGCATCGGGCATGAAGCATTTGGAGCAAATGAATTTCGTACATCGGGATCTGGCAACAAGGTAAGTACTTGAGATAAGAACACCTTACACCACTGGTTGTGCCCCCTCTGTTTGAATTTCTGTCACATCATTGCAGCAAATTGAACTTTAAGTTAACATGTTGAAAAGTTTCTCTCCTTATTTTTTTGGCTTTTTTTTGTGTGGTGCGTGCCCAGAAAGTTTTTCAACTTGCGGTTGAAAGGCAATCGAAAATAAAAAGATGTTCTCAAAACTACATGCGCTTCAATTTCAGCTTCTTAATTTCGAAGAAAAAATACTGAAAATATATATTTCAAGTGTATTTAATGAACTATAAAAAAATGTATACTTTATCTACACGAAAATATTCATCAAATTTGAAATAATTGAATTACTCACCGTGTTATTTATGAAATTCAATTAAACGAATAAATCTTCGTGAATTTCTTTTTACGCCTATAATAAAGAAATTTGATCCCTAAGTAATATTTTCGAAACGTTATTGCAATCGAGCAGCCGGGAAAACTCAGAGCTGGAACAGACTTTGCATTGCCAATTTCGTCAGAATTCTCAAGTTACTGTAATGAAATTGCGTTGCCCCCACAAACGAAATCAACTAATAATATCACATTATTACCAACCGAATAGCCGGAAAGTGCGAGTAGTAGAAACTGGGCAAAATGCCAGGCAAGTTATAAATAAGATGGTAATTCAATATATCGAAGAGCCCGAATGCTGATGCCGCTGTCTGCACATTTGCGCATAAAATGTAATCAATTAAAATTAATTTGCTAATGAAAATGTCAACAAGAAGAGCACCAGCAACCAGCAACAAAAATGACAGCAACAATAACAAGAACAGCAGCTACAACAATGGCCATGGCAACACTTGACGATGTTCCTGTGTCGCTTATGGGCGAAATTCTTTCTCCTCCTTTCATTTTTTTATTTGCTTTTAGCTTATATAAATGAATGATAGACACTGTTGTTATAGCAGCGCCCATCGCCCCGCCGAACTACCATCGTCGTCATAACAAATCAATAGACTTGTAGAGCATGTTACGTGGCATGTTCTGGCCATATTTCTTGAATGTCTTTGAAATCCAATAAGAAATTTTGCTATTTTTGGGCACGCAATTGTCAAACACAATCGTCTGTCAGCCGCCCAGCCCACGCCCCAGCACTCGAATGACTTCCATTGCATAACAATGCAATCCAATAAAAATAATAAAACAAAAAATAGTAGAAAGGTATATCACTTGACAGCAATTGGCCATGGCGCCCAACGGGGGCCCTGTACAAAATGTGTTCCTCAGCTACGCCATATGAATTGCTTGCTATAAATTGTTGAACATGACAATCCGCAGTATGCGCAACAATACTACAAATATTGCGTATGCATGACATGATCACAAGTCTTTGTGTTTCTTGTAATTTGACTGTAAAATATACAACAAATTAAGCTAACGTAATGCAGTAGGACGAGGTTGAGGTTCAACTCTATTAAATGGATTGTCTAGCCACCAGAATATTTTGGGTCTATTTTTGAGCTGCTTATCCAAATCTCAGACATGTTAACTGACCCGTTGTCGAGCAATTTGAGTAACATATGGCTACAATTAGTATGTCAAAGCCAGCGAGCTTAAGCCTGTCAGTGAGGGCATCAACTAAAGCACTTACGGGCAGAGCTCCGAATGTTCGTTCCTTTTTGGTTAGCTTAACATATTTGCCATAAAAATTAAGTAAGATTTCAGGCTGAATTCACTTAAATAGAATTTCTGCTACATTTGCCCAGGCAAACAAAGAACCCAAGCACAAGCACAAATACACACACACACAGACAACACACACACCACACACTTCTACTCTCACACACTCGAATGAACGAATGTATTCCAGGCATTGTTTGATTTGCCATTTTACCTAGCGCACAGACAACGTCTCAGGAAACAGCAGCAAATATTAGCTGCAAAAACCACAACGAATGACAAGTGATGGATAAACCTGCCAAACGATGTTTGCACAGGGTTCTCGGAATACGAAATACAAGTCGGGCAGATTCTTTATATAATATAAAGTAAAACTAAGAGAGATTAATTTGTAATAACTATTTGTAGTATTTTTACACAGGATTTTAAATGTATTTTGCTTTTGCTGATTTTAATTTAATAACATTTACTTTTAAAAGAATTCACCAGTTTTTATGAAACATAGTTGAATTTGTGCAGCTGCCAAATCTTAGGTCTAAAGTACTTTTCCAACTGCCACAATAAACCGTTTCACGCCGCTGTGTCCACTTATTAGCTAAAATTTCACAACAATTTCAACCGCTGCCCGCACAACTGTAAAGTAGTTCTGGCCACAAGCCAAATTTGCACAAATTTGCTAGCCACTCCCGCCCCTTTGGCTATGGAGAACTTGTCACAGCACTGCAAGGCATACAAATTGTTGGCCAATGTTTTTGGGAATCGGAGTGGGAATGCTGGCACGACGGCCACTATTAAAATTTTATACTTAACTAATGTGCTGTTGGTTGGGATTTTACTTCTGGTCGGATTCCGACGGCAAACAGCTGACGTAAACAGTGTACATAAAGAAAATTCTCAGAAGTACCACAAAAGAGGAAATTCAGTAAATAAGCGTACACAGTTGCATTGCAGCTTAGACATACAAGCTTACATGTGTTTAGTCAACAGGATGTAGAATTGTCTTTGGATTTGTGCTTTTGCAGTTACTTTTGTTGCTTTTTGTATTCGTTTCTCGGTTTTTGTTGGCAACGCCCATGTAGGAAATGAGTTTATTGCTGTTGTAAATATTGCAAAATGTTTTGTGTGCACCAGTAAAACAAAAAATTATTTTATTTCACCCACTCCCAAGCTACACCAAAACCTTTGTTGATGTCCGCAAAATTCTAAAATTCTCTCAGCTTCTGCGGTTTTAGTTTGGTCTTCCGTTGACTAGCCAGAGCAGTCATGTATCATTGATTTCACAGTTTTTGGTAAAACATTTCGGAGATTGGGTTATAAGCATAGCTGTGGGCTGTGCTTTATAATTTAAGTGCTTGTCTTTAACCACAACTTCAGTTCGTCGTCTTTCGCTGTCTGCCTTCAGTCAGATTACTCAACTGATGTGAGGTGTTGCAGTCAAGCTTAAAGTGGTTAAAAATATGAAGCAGCAAAATAGTTGAAATATTACTTATCTTTATTTAAAAACAATTCAATAAAATGCGCTAAACGTCATTCAAAATACAAAAATATTTAAAAGTCACTCAAAAGAAACCACTCCCACTAGAAACCTCTAACCTCAAATTGATCATAAATTCCCAAAACATTTTTGATGGCAAAATTTAGAATGTGGGAAAAATAATTTTTTTTCTGAGAGTTTTTAATTTTCTTATTTATTTTAACCTGAAATACATTTATATTTCGGAACATGTTGAGTTGTGTAGTAAAGCAAAACTTTTTTGTCTATTATTTTTTGTAAAATTTCTTTCAGGTATTTCATAATTCTAAATGTTTTGCATCCACCCATAAACAACTTCACAATCATTTCCAATCAATTACACAATTAATCTTGAAGTATCTATAAGTAATAAGCAGAGGGCATGGCCATTGTCGTAAACCAAAAGTGATTTAAATGGAACGACGTTGTCGTTATGGCAACACTTTTATCAACACATCCTGCCAACAAGGCAAGAACGCATGTGAAGGAAGTTGAGAACCACAGGACATGAAAATAAAACAAGCAGCTGTTGTTGCTGACTCTGCTTCCGGTTCGGCATCTGCATCTGCTTCTGCTGCTGCGTCTGCTGCAACTGAATCCTTGGCCGAAAAGAGCAATGCATTTCAATTTCGGCCTTTAAACAGTTTTGCCTACTTTCGAACGGCAAAGCAGCTGCAGCAGTAGTGCCAAAAAAAAAAACAATGTGCCCTCTTTCACTAGCTCGTTTGGTCTGCTGAAAGTTTACACTGTACAAATATGCAGAGCACATGCACACACACACACACACGCACACACATGCAGACACTTATCTATATACATACATATACACTCATAGAGGCACCCATCCATTTCCTTTCATCCCACTAGACTGCTGCATATTCTATAACGACGCATTTTTTCCCCTTTTGCTGCTGCTACAAAACTCTTATCAGCGCCATTTCCCTTTTGGCCAAAAGTGGGCGGCAAGTAGCGCGGGCGTGGCATTGCTTGCACCCAGAAATTGTTTAAAAATAGTTTGCAACTGGTAAAGAAGATGATGAAAAAAATAGACCCCCCCCCCCCCCCACACACACACAGATATAAACACACACACAAACACACACACACTCGAGTGAATGCCCCAGAATATAAAATTTTGCGCTGAGTGTTGAGTGTAGGGCAGCCGAAGTGGGCGTTCTCCGGCTGTGTTGTCATTTATTGCTGTGCGTAGCTTTCATGTAATTTTCAAGTATTTTTTCAACAGCCAAAAACTGTGGAGTCTCTGCCAGTATCCAAAAAGGATAGGGTATGTTAAGTTTGGCAAAACCGAGCTGAAGAAATTTAAAAACAATACTCATTTGCCCTTGTAATGTTATTATTGTTTTGCTTAATGTGATGAGAGTTTAATATAAATTCTAAATACATTGAAGTCGTGGTTTTAACACCCACTCAATTTTATTCGATTTGTTCAATTTGTAAACAATTTTTTTTTAGAAATTGAATATGTAATAAACTAATAAAATGCAATATTTATTTGAAATATTTTGGTTTTAACTATAGTCTAATATTGTTTATTATAATATCTTATGCAACACAATATTTGAAGTTGAACTAAAATATATTTAATACATCAATGCAACTACAAAAGAGTATCTAATCGTCTAAATCGCTTGATCTGTAACATTCTAACTTATTTCTCATGCTTCTTGCTAGCAGCCGCAATGCAGCAAACTTTTGTCATTCACCCACCCACACAGCGTGCGTGTGTGTGTGTGTGTGTATGGGTATATATGTATGTGCATGCATGTGTGTGTGTGTGTGCATAACCCATCGTTGTCGTTGTGTCTGGCCCCATAGCGCACATCAGCTAAGTAAATAACATTTTTCGCACTCTTAGTCACGTTCCTAATCATTTTTATTTGGTAACTGTTTGGAAAATGTTTGCACACCAGCAGCAGTAGCAGCAGTAGCAGCAGCAGTGGTATAAGTAGTAGTAGCCACAGTCTACTACTTGTATAACACTCTCTCTCACACACACACACAAACACACACACGCACACACAAACTACTTGGCACACACATATACCATCACTATACATAGAATATTTGTTGAAATGAGCTTTGGCACTAATATCGTTTATTAGCTTGGCACTTGAGTGTTTAAATGCTGAAAAATTGCTCGTGATAGTCCTTGGCAGGACAACGACGGACGTGCAACGCTTGATGGCTTAAGAGCGGACATGGTTGGTGGAAGCGGAAAGGGGGCGAGCAGCAGTGCGCTTAACGTCCTCGCCATCGTCGAGTTTAATTTGAAATTAGTTGAACAGTTGTCGGTTTTGCGTTTTGTGCTAACCAAGCATTTTTGTGTGCTCGAATAATTTGCGACGGGCAGTGCGGGGCACTCAGATTGCAGTGGTTGCTAGATTGCTGAGAACGTTGTAATAGGTCGTGGGCTCAATTGGGCTAAGGAAAAAGCCATCGCCGGAAAGTTGTCGCTTTCAAGTGATAGCTTAAGATGTGAGCAAGGTCAGTTTGACGTTTGCGTTGCATACGAAAAATGCTGAAAAATGCAGACAAGTTTCAAATAAATACACAAAAAATAGAACCGAGTCTAACTAATCACTGCTTAAAATTAATTGTAAAAAATAAGATAGATTCACTGAAAATAAATGTAAGTGCTATAAAAAACAGCGTATCTTGATCAAATAAATTTTATTTCTCATATTTTTATTTAACTGGATGCTATATTTGCAACCACAATAATTGGCACACCAATTATAAAATGTGTACATAAACTGCCTTGTACTTCATGTGGCTCAATAGATTGTTGAACTTGATAACTTTTCATTAAAAACTTAGTGACAGCATTTCAAAATCCACTAAAAGCTGCACCTGCATTTGGCTAGCTGAAACACACACATTTATTCAACAATATACACACATAGATTATGTGGACGTGGCTGTTTGTGGCAATGCGATTCCCGACACTGCTTCCACTGCTGTTGGTGCTGCTGCCGTTGCTGTTTGCATATTGTTATTAATTTTCATTTTGAATGGCATGTTGACAGTCACTTTGACACTGACAGCTTTGGTAAAAAGTAGCAGCCAAGTGGCAGAGAGAGATAGAGAGGCAGCAGCGGCAGCAGCAGCAGCAGCAGAATTGAATACGTTGATCCTGCTGGCAGAGCCAAGAGATGAGAGTTGAAAGCTGCTACGACCAGTCGGCGTCAAAAGGTTTATAATTTCAAAACAACCAACTGATGTGGCACGTCAACAATATGCAGCAGGTGTAAATCTCGCACACGCACACATTGTTTTTGTTTACTTGTGTGTGTGTGTGTATGTAAGTTTGCAAGCTTAACTTTTGGCCAACATCAAGCAGCAATTGCCGCTTGCTGTTGAACAGCTGATAAGCAAGAGTCGCCCAACCACAGTTTCGAGTCTGCATCTCGTTGAAACTGTCAGCTAATGATATTTTTATTTAAAACTCTGTTGGGGTCTTTTCAGTTTTCTGTTTGGCTAAGCTCAAGTGACGTTTCCTTGGCTCGTTACAGCCTCTCGAGCTTTTGCTTTTTGCTTTCTTAATTACACCACTCGACAAATGGCTCGCAAAGTGTAGCAGTGCAGCTCAAGAAAATTGCAGACACGCAAATAGCCTCAACCCCCGAAGTGCTTTGCAAATGCTGAATATCAGTTCAAGCGTGGGGTAAGCCAGTGCACTGTTAATCTTTAAAGCAGCAAATACTGTTTAGTGCAAGTGGAGATATTTATAAGTTCTTGGCAAAATCTATGTTTATTTTTTAATTATCGAGTGAAATGATATTTTTTACTTCATGTGGATTACGTGTTACTTGCCAAAGTCAAAAGACCCAGCTACAAGCAGTTTATTTTGAGGCACAGTCAAACAATGCTGCTGCTGTAGCCTTGGTGTTTCGAAGGCAGCCCTTCTGGGCTAACGTTGCATGACAGAAAAGCCTGGTCCAACTCTACGTATGCGCAATATTTGGCTTGAGCGTATACATATTTACTTGCTTCTTACTTCACGTGATACGTTCAAACAACGGCCCACCATATGTGCATCTACCTTGATGAGAAACAGGCAATTAAGGTTCTTTATGCTCAACCAAAACTGTGATTGAAATTTCAGAAGGATCTATGGGTTTGATTAAATTAATCCTCGTCACAGAAAAAAATTATAAAAGTTTTTTTATATAACTTCAAATCAGGGTAAAAAAAATATGAATGGTTAAAATGTGCAGTCAAATTAAAATTGCAAATATGATTAAAAAACAAGCAACAATGACTTAAAAAATGATTTGGGAAATAAAAAAGATTATAAATTAAATTTTTTCATAATAAATGCAGCAGTGCATTCCATTGGAACTAACACAGACCATAAAATAAATAACTTTAACTTGCTTTAATTCTTTTTGTTTCCCACTACAACTGGGAACATTTCACATAAGCAACCTGCATATTCTTCATTGTCAACATATTCATATTCAACATATTGTTGAAAATAATATGTATACATATATCTACATATATATGTGTGTGTTTGCCGGTGTATGAAAATATTTCATTGGCCGTGTTGCATGTGTGCCGTTTTGGGGTTCGGGACTCGTGTCCCATGTCCGTTGCTGTTGCTGTTGTTGTTGGCCCGTATTTCGACACCTTTTTCGCACATAAATTTTAATAACACATTCCAGGAACGCAGTGCATGTACATTGCACCACCACTCTTACGCCCTCAAAATATATGATATATATATATATATATATATTTATATATTTGTATAAATTTTTATATACGTGCACAACACACAAAACAATTCCCAAATGTAGCGACATGTAGCTCTGAAAAATGCTGCTGTTACTGCTGCAATTGGCAAACAAGTCAAGGTGGTAAATAGCAGTGGAGTTAAGACCAGTTGGTTAGGGGCTGTTTGGTGGGAGGGGTGTATCCAACTGGGACGACCTACATGGCGCTCATTTTGTGTCAACTGCACAATGTAAATTGCCAAAAGGGCAGTCAAGAACAGCAACATTAACAAAAACAGCAACAACATGAGGCAAGCAACAATGTACACGCCCGTCGACAAGTAAAAAGTGGGTAGCAGGCACCAAGCAACAAAAACACACACACACAGTAGCGGTAGCAGCAACAGCAGCAGTCAATAAACTATAAAATATGCAATGTTTGAATACATTTTTTTTTCAACGAAAATATTTTATGCATGCAGGTGAATTGATTCAACGAGCTGCCAACGAATGAATGCATAAGCCAAGCTGGCATTCAGTCAGCGAAACCAGCCAAATGGCAACCAACGTTGCACCCAAAGGAAATTAGCTTGACAGGAAATTCCACAACATTGCGACGAGGTCGCGAAACCACCAAGACCACCCACAATCCAACCCGTTGCACCAGTCGCTGCCCCAACCCCCAAAAACTCTGGGCTGCGGCAATTCACGTTGACATTTTCACTCATGCCGATTTTCATATTACATTTGGTTGAGCTTAAATGACAAATGTGGTTGGTAAGCCGACGTCTGGGAACTGCGTCCCCGGTTCTGTTCCTGCTACTGACTTTAGTTCTTGGTCTGGGTCTGAGTGTGGACTGCTCGACTGTGCAGATCGCTTGCCGGCTTGCATTGAAGTTGAGGCATTTTCGGTTTGTGGTGTTATTGCTGAATGACAGCCGAACGGACTGACTGACTGACTGGCTGACTGGCTGACTGACTGCCTGAATGACTTTATATTTGAGTTCCACAGATTGTGTGTGTGTGCTGTGGTGTGCTTGTATGTGTGTGTGTGAGTGTGTGATTGACTGCATACTCCTCTGTCTGGTCGTGTTGGCTTTGTGATTGAGATGGATTGCGTTGTTGGTGGCAGAAATGCGGCGACAACGACTACCATGTTGTTGACTGCCTATCATTTCTATACTCTGATGCCATAGTTAAAGGGTATATTGTTTAACATAGCTTTTTGCGACGCATTTGCATCTTGAGACTGAGTATTTGAGTATTTATCGATAAATTGCCAAATTTTAATAGTGGATTTTTGCTTACCTTTTCTTTAGCCAAGAGCCACTGCCTTCTTTATACCTACAACTCTGAAGAAGTTTCTTTGACACCTGCTTCAGTGGGTATCAGAGTAATGTGCGGTTGGTAAAGCTCTCACTTGTCTGATGTACGAAAGAAAATCAAATCGATATAAAAAATTAAAAATAAGGGAATTGACGGTTTCGAGCTTTTAACTATTGTTTAAGACTGAATTAAGAGCTGTCAAGAGTAATCATGTCCATGCAAAAGCAAGCAATAGTAAAAGACTGACACAAAAACCATTCGCTTACTAACAATAATATTAAAAGCCAATGCACTGGGAAAATCTGCTGGGCAGGCCAACAATGAAGCAAATTGGATGTCCTCCTCCACATTCCAAGTCAGTTGAATGAATGGAAGCCATCAGTGATGGGCATATGGTCAGTTTGATCGATTTCTGTTATTTATGGGTTGGCCATTAGCAACCGAATTAATCGAAATGGCTTAGCTAATTGACACAGACTTCAATATATATGCAATTAACAGTGAAGTTGAAAATTTTCCGCGATCGATATATGTTTCAAGAATTTACAGAACTCTGCTCTTATTTCATAAACAAAATTAAAAATTAATGGAAATTAAACAAATTTTAGCACTCTCCATAGAATGAAATAAATGCTGCAAATAATCTCTTTTTGGATTATATTATATTATATATTATATTATTATATTTGTACTAGAAAGTAGTTCACTGTCAGAACTTATCACAACGAATTAACACGCTACCAAAATATTTCAAGAGTTATGTGTTAAATGATGCAGTGTGTCAAATAGACAAAACTTAAAACATAATTGAGCTTACAGAAACGTAATTAAAGTCCCAATTTTCATGTCTTTACTCTCTCAAAATGCATACAGAAAAGTAGTTTAGATACGCAGATTTACTTTGAATATTTATATGTTTAAGAGTAGATTTGTATAAACAAACGATTGCTTTCGATATGATAGATACACAACTCGGTCTTCATTGCTTTCAAACTAATATTCGTTCCAATGGAAGAGTCTTAATGGGTGTTCTGTCCCATAAAAAGGCCTTTTGGTGCAGGAACAACCCCTGTGCATTTGCACGGCACGGCAGCAACAGCAATGACAAACAATTACAATGACAAAGCACAACAATGAGATGCCTATCGCAGCCTATAAATAAATTTGCCATCGCCAAGTCAAAAGCAATACACAAAAGGCAACAAACTGCGAAAATATTTTGGAAATTAATGCAAAGGGGTGCATACACATATAAATAAAATAGGGAAAGAAAAACACGCATACGCAGTGTATGACTGCGACATAGATAAGGGGAGTGGGAGTGGTAAAAGCAATAAAACCGTCAAGTTGGCAACATTGATGGCATCGAGCGGGACGAGTGAGAACAACGTTTTACGACTGTAGACGATGTCAACAAATAGAGCAAATACTGTCACAGTTGCGGCAGGACCCAGAAACAAGAACCAGCCCAGTCTGGGCCCAGCACCTGCGGCCTAAGAGTATGCAATAAAAAGGGCAGCCGATTTTCGTTGTCGGCATTGCGTCGTCGCCGCTTTGCATTACTCCTGCCAAAAAGGACTTAGCTGCGTTTCTTTTGATGCCCTTAATAGGCTGTATGTATAGGGTATACTACACTTTGTGGATAGTAGGCTCGAATAAAATATTAGGATTGAAAGTTCAGTTATTTAAACTACACTGTTAAATGTTATTAATTAATATATAATAAAATAAATACATAATTTTAATCAGATTTGCAGTTTACTTAAACCGTCGACATGTTCTAGTTTGTGAGATATTTCTTATGCGAATAGGCAAATGTATGAACTTTCTGTAAATTTGCAGAGTATTGCCACAGCGTATATCTATTTGTATTTACAATGCTTACTTTGTTTGCAATGCGCTTTTAATTTGACCGCGTCTGGCGGCAACGATGGCGATGACGACGACGACGATGACGACGACGCCGACTTTGGCGTCCTTTCCTTTGCCAACGCAGCGGCGCAGAAACTTAATTTTGCTTACTGTTCTTGTTGTTGCTGTTGTTGTTTTTGAAGTTGCGTTTTTGCATTGCTTTGCAAAGTTTGCCGAGTCGCTGAAACTTTAGCCATTTGTTGTTCTTGCAACAGTTTCCAGAACGAGGCTATTTGTTGCTTCGCTGGGCCAGACGACATCAACGTAGATGTCGCCCAAAAACCAATCATTTCCTTTATTCTCAGACCAACGCCGACGACCCGTTCCTATCTCCTATTATCTCTCAGCGGATGTCTTACTAGGCGGGCAACATTTTAATATACTTGTGGATGCCATTGGCTCAGTGCCATTTACAGCGACCCATGCTCTAGCGTCACGCAATTTTCTTACCAAAATAAATTTTATTTCGCACGGTTTTTGGTTTCTCGACGTCGTTTTTCATTTCATCGGGCGTGCTGTTTATGAACTGCTTGCCTCTAAATTGTCTTTATGCCATGGGCCAACTGCATGCCACTTAGACGTTGTCCTTTGACTCCGCCTGCTCGCTGCTTAACTTTCCTTCATTTTCTTTTCTGGCTCTATTCCTGTTTCTCTATTTTTTATGTTTTTTTTTTTTTTTTTTTTTTTTTTTGTTAAATGGCAAAATGGCATCTTTTGGGTGAGCGAACAGAGCTGAAATTTTGCTTAAATTTAGTTTTATGCTTTTGGTCGTCTGACTGCATATTAAGTCGTCGTATCCTGAGGGAAATTAAAATGTGCTTAACGAATAATTTGAGTCCATTTGGCTGCTGCGTTTTGATGCCCTTTAACAGAAATGCACAACAGGCCTGTCATTGAGAGTGCCCGTCTGGCCGCAACATATATTTGTAGTTACATTTAGGTAGTATTTTTAATTTGGGGGTTTCCCATAATTTCATTTCAGCCTCTCTTTTGATTTTATAAAAAAAAATAAAACTAACTGTAAATACGCTTCAAAATGCCACAAACTTTATTAATAACTTTCACATCAGTCAAACCCATAGCTAAAAGATTAAAATGCAATTTTTTGTGTATTTTTCCTGTATGTGTGCATGTCAAATATAATTTTATTGAATTTTGAAATTTTTCGAGCGTTATGTATTTATCAAGTGCATACATTGACCATGCGAAAAGGAAAAGGATCGAATGATTGCCGTCTGTGTGATTCACGATGCTTTGTAAGACGTATCAATCAATACGAATGAAAAACTTGAAGTGAGGGAAGAACCCTTCAGAGTTCATTGATTTCATTAAACACAAGCTCGGAGGAACTATAAAACGAAAAATATTTATAGGAAGTAGAATAATTTGCAATATTTTCTAAAATTTCATACAGAGTTGATTTAACTCCTGAGACTCAATAAACTTATTTTAATCTTCAACAAAAGTGTCTTATTCATTCTTCTCCTTGCCATTTATCGAGTAGCTTTCATGTTCGGACTCATCATGATGTTCCTTCTCCATTTTCTTCACGTTTCCATACTTATACCAAATAACGGATACGATGCCCATGCCAATCCCAAAGAATACTCCAATCACACAAATCGCAGCTAGAAACACCAGATAGTGCACATCATTCAGCAAATATGCCAAGAAGTCTATAATCGGTTGAGCCACATAGAAGCAAACGATTTCAATCGGATTTAACATCATTTTGTTACAGTTTCGTTACAGATTTCAAAATATATTGACGATTGCTTTCGAATATGACTTCAAAATCGAAGATATTTAATTTACTCGAAAATCAGTTTACATTTGAAATTCTAACACATTTCAGTTTAAAAATCGGTTCGAACATTTTTTATTTAAAAAAACTAAATTATACAAATTGCGCATTATTATGGAGTTTCAGGAATATTTGCAAAAGCAATTGAATATATTCAATTATCATTTACACTCCGATTATGGCCTACTGATCAAGTCGGCAACTTGCATTGCCTTTGGAGCACTCTGTGGCTGGCTAATGGGCATCGTAACTTGGATGCTTTATAAGATAGCAAAATGGCTGGAAATACTGCCTGTGACTAAGTACAACTATCAGGATGATGATTTGGATTTGGATTCACAAACAGATATTGGGTATAATATCTAGTGCGAAAGCTCTATAACCACTTTGATAGCAAGGCAACAGCAAGGACAGCATTAGAATCGCCTGTCATTGATCCTTTGAGTGTGTGCGACAAAGTTCAAGACGCGAGCAATAAAAAAAATGCTTTTGCTCGCTTAAAATTCCTCTTAGACTGTCTCAAGTGGCAGGCGATTTGATACTGCCGATACTGTGGCAGAGCAAGTATTTCGCAACTGACTGCCGCAAACTCATTAGCAGATTTATATATTTTATCAATGTTGCGGCGCTTTAAATTCAATTACTCATACGCCACGTAGCAACCAAGTCCACATGAAAAGCTGCTCCACTCTTGGCATGTGTGCTTGCTTTGAACATTGCTGCAGGCTTGCAATATTTAATAAACCATATCTTTTATTCTTACCTCCTCTCCGTTGTGTTCTAAATTTTGCAAAATTCTTGTGTTTGTTGGTCTGCGTGTTGCCTGCTGCTGATTTTCCACAAATAGCCGGCAGCTATTTTTCCGCAAATTCTATATGATATGTATATATTGGCTGTCTTTTGGCGTTTCTGCTGTGTGGGTAATGAAGGTTATGACTTGATTTTAAATTAGCCTTGTAGCTCACATTTGCTATATGTTTTTTCCGTGATTGGTTTTTATGGATGTATCTTAAAAAGTTACACGTTGTGTATTGCAAACTTTAACGATACTTTCTTTGCAGGAAACTCAAAATCAAAAACGCCAACAAATTCCTTTGGTCTAGAAAAAATATCAACATCTTTCATGTCGATGATTATGGCGTATAAACAGGATTGTGAAATCCATTTTCAAATATTTATTTGCACAGATGTGAAGCTTCACCAACCTTTGATTTAATCAATTGTTATACTGCAAACTAAAACTAATAGTGGAAGTAAGAATTATTAGTGGTTTACGTTGTTACTGGGATAATAAGCAAAAATGTAAATATTGCAGATGTTGATGGTTCTATAAGTAGATGTAGGACAAAAGCGAGAACTAGGAATTTTAAGAAGTCAATCAGCAGCTAACTAAACAGTAAGCTAATAATAAAATGTAAAAACACAAAAATATTTGGAAAACAACCAGTCTTAAAATAAACTTCATGATATAAATATACTTTTATTAGTCCCCAAATGTACAGTCTACATTTACAAAAGCTCGCTTTTCATGAAATGTTTTACCCGCAGTTATTAGCCTACTTTTAACAATTCGGCAACGTCGTCTGTTCTATTGTTGTTTAAAGACCATTGTCTATGCTTGAACACTTGAGAAATGCTTACAACATTTCAGAAACAGACTCAGCAGCAGCACCACAGTGAAGCCTCTGAGAGCGACTGGGAGCTAAGGGCTAAGAGCTGCGACTACGACAACCCTAATTCTGGAGAGCGCGATATAATTGCGAAAACGTTACAATGAAGTGGGCGGCGAGGAAGGTGGGGGAAGCCATATTGCGGTAAGACTAAAAGAGAATCTGAATCTGAATGAATTCCCTGACAAAGGGGTGGGTGGTTCAAAACATTTAATCACCCAACGCAACCCACACAAGCCCGTGTAATTCATTTGACGTTGAATGCAGAGCTTAAGCCAGATGGTATTCCCCTCCCCTTTTACACGGGGGTTGTTCGCTTCCCAAATGCAATCGCTCTGACGTTCTCGTGTTCCTCGTCCACGGGACACAAAACAGCTGTCAGCGAAGCAAATTTTCAAAATGCAACTCCCAAAAAGTTGTCATGCACTTAAGCAGGCTGGGAGAGTGGAAATGTGCTTTAATTGATACATAAATAACAAGGGAGACTGTAACAATTGTGAATACTCGACTGTAAAATACCTTTTTTTAATCGACTTTAGTTAAAAATACATAGAAATTAATTACTGAATATTGAAATCAGATTAATGGAGAGTTTTGCTCTAAAAGGGGTAAAGAAAACAGAATCGTTAGTCATTTTAGGCATTAAAAATTGGCATTTTGATTATTTATTTGAATTAAACAATGCTTAAAATTAAACCTAAAGTTATAGCTTTATATATATAAAACAAAAAACACCTTATGAATTGCATTACAGGGTGTTCAAGTGCCAAGCCGCGACCAGACAGCCAAACACTCTAAGCCTTCGCCGGATGAAGTGTGTGTCGGTTGTGGGATTCATTAAGGTTTTTCATTTCATTGAAACATGAGCATTTTGAGAAGTATTTTCATATACATATGAATACGAAAGCGCCGTCCTCGAAATAAGTACTAAATATATATATATATATATATATATATATATATATATATATATGCACATAATTTATATTTTTACGATTTTTCCCGTACCGTGCGTAATGAGGCAGTCGGCTTAGAAAGGATGGGATTGCGTTCGTTCGAGTGGGTGTGCCTTGTATGGTTGTATGTGTGTGTGTGTGTCTGTGTGTGTGAGTGTGAGTGTGCATGTTTGTGTGTATGTCCTTTTGTTATTGTCTAGGCAACGGCTCAGTGCCCTTTTTTATATGCATCAACAGCGCAGCAACGTCAGAGTTGCATTTTCCGGCACTCGCATTTCCATTGGGGAAATAGCATTGCCAAGTATTTTACACGGCTAGGATGCTCGTCTCACTATCTGTGTGCCTGTCCGTCTGTCCCTCAGTCTGTCTGTTTTGTGCTCTGCCTCTAATTTTGGTACATTGAACCCTCTCTCACTTGTGTTTTCATGTGTATGCGGTTCACTTGCTATGAAAATCCTTTTGGGGTTTTATTTTCCAGCCAAACATTGGATGTAACTCGTCGTATTTTTCCATTGAAGAAAGGAAACTAAAGCAGAAGAGGTTTAACAAAGAGCGGCCTTAAGGAGTACTCTAAAATAAAGCAAGCTACAACATTCCCAACTTTGTACATCATTAGAAGCATCCACATATCTATTCCACTCAATATTGATTTGTTCATTCAAATGACACATTTTATGTTATGCCTGGGTCTTTTCGATTAATCCGCTTGCTAATGGCCAGCACATAAATAACAAAAACTCAAACATACTGACCACAGGCACAGTATTATTGCTGGCTTTCATTCATTCGCTTGCCGTCATGTGGAATACAGAGGACATCCGATTGCTTCGCAGTGGGCCTGCCCAGCAAATCTATCGCCGTTTTTTCAAGTATATTGCACGGTTGCTCTACGGCATCGCGCGTTGTTGTCACTTTTTCAAAATGCGTTACAACTTACAGCACAAGCGATTGGAGCAGACACAGTATCATCCCATCGCCTCCAAGTTGGTGGTGATTGCTAAGATTCTAATATTCCTACGCGATTTTGTGAACTATTTTGTGCTTGGCCTTGTCCTATGGATACATATCTTTCGCGTCGATGGCAGTGCCGGGCAGAATTTTATGATTAGCATCGTCATACAAGGCTTTATTATGTATGTGATGTGGCGCATTATAATATTTTTGCATTCGCTGGAGGATCGCAAATTGATTATGCATGTGGTCAACGAGATCTTTTACATTACACGGACCATTGAGAGCAAATTTGGCATGATATATCACTGCGAATTGTCCCTCCTTTGCGTTTACAACGTAAAACTGATTTTGGTTTACATAATGATGGAGTCGCTGTGGCACAAACCCTACTTTCTCTGGATGAACTTCTTCTATTGGGTGCTCTTAGAGTATTGCAGTCTAGCATATTTTATCTATCAGATGATTTTGCAAAATTGGTATCGCAATTTGGCGTACTTCCTACAACGGTTTATCGAGTATCATCAGAGTCAAAGTTTAATATCCGGTCGCTATCACCGCCGACTCTTGTCGCTTTTCAAGCTCCATTTGCGTATCAATAATCTACATCAATATATTAAGAAGAATGTCAACTGGCTGCCCTCAGCGATGTACTTGGCATTATTCACCAGTATTTTCAACATGACTTTGTTAATTGAGTGCATTGTCTTCGCGGTGGATGAGATTGAGAATAAAGTGTATATCATATCGGACGGTTGTCTTGGTCCTACCATGATACCAATAATCAACGTTTTTTTAATTGGCTTGTGCACGGATCAATTACGCAGCGAGGAGTTGGCGCTACAACAGCAGATTGTACTCATAAATATTTTGTATGTCCGCAAAGCTTATCCACATGATTATACACTGAAAGTGCTCAACAACGAGGTGGGTTATTGAATTTAATCAATACAATAGTTCTTTCATATTTTCGATTGATTTTAGCACTCTTCCTTGATTGTGCACCAGAAACTGGAGCCGTTGCAAAATGTGATCATTTTGGATACCACCTGTGATCGAGAATTTGCTTTTAATTACTTTTTGACAGTCATTCTAACCGCACTATCATTTGTTCAATATACCGTTTCAACCGGTCGTGTTTTGGATGAATGTGTGACCCACAAATAAGTTATATATAAATATATATTTTTTACTTCATAATAAACTAAAGTTTGGAAATAAAAAAAACAACATCAAATTGCTTTCGATTAATATTTTTATTGCCATATTTCCCAGTCTGATTCTTTATCGAAGTATTTCAATTGGAGTTCAAACTTCTTCATCTTCTACATCTATGAAGTTTCCATCACATTTCATCGACAATAACTCCATCTATTCTTCCATTTATCAACAACAAGCCCAGCGGGCAAAGTTTTCATGGATTTACACTCAATAAACGCAAGGGCTCCAACATTCAACAGTCACGTACGAATTCGACATACATACTACACTTTGCAGAGCGAAAAAGACTAAACCGAATATTCAATTTTTGATACAGTTTGCTGGTACATTTAAATTTATTTTTACAACCCTCCAGCGAACGTGTGTCGCTAACAGTGCCTATACCAGCCAGACGATAAAATAATAATCGATTTGACTTTGGTTTGAGTTGTTTTTTTTTTTCTATCTCTCTCTATTGGTTAAGAAGCCCACAACTCATCTGCGCCGCCCCACAAAAATGAGAAGCAAAAAAATGAAGCAGCTCTGGCACTTCCTGCTGGGAATCGATTTTTATACATTTCCCCAACCTGCGATGCTACCAAAATTTATGCGAATTTGAATTTGATATGGTTAAACTGTTTGCCTAGGCAACGTCAGCCATGCAAATGCTATGATAAGAGTACCATAAGGTGGGTGGTGGGGTTTTGGGGTGGTGTAGGGTGTATGGTAGGCTGTCATTGTGCCTAGCTTTGTCGCTTTTTAGTGTAAAATTAATTTGCTATAATTCATCAATGGACCGAAGCAAAGGATTATTTTGCATAAAAAATTGTGGCACTTGTCGATTTTGCATAGTCGGCTTTTGGGGCACAGTAGCAGCTGTTAGACAGGGATTGGGGGAGGGTGCCCAGATATGAGGTAGCAGCAGAGGGAGGAGTCGTGGGTATTGCTATGCCATTCGGTGTGTGTAACTGACGCACTTTGTGTAATTTATGGCTGCACATTTATTTTATTGAGTTTAATGTGGGCGCAGTTGTTACCAGCGCCTTACAAAGGTGAAAGGTTGGGGACGGCAACGGTGTGGATAAGAGCTGTGCAGCCAGGCATTCAGGCAGGTTGAAGGATGGGAACTGGTGGCCCATCGGCGCTTTATAATGCCTGACTGAGCGCACTGTGCCAGATGTATTAGGTTTGAACAGGGATGAATGGTATATATTCGAAGATGCCACAAACCCGATTCATAAAATTAATTAACGCTTTCAAGTTATTGAAACATTTAAAGCACGACTAAGTGCTGCTCTACAGATCATATAATTAAAACCCTTTTAAATATATTTATTAGTTCCTATCAATGAAAAATGAAATAATCTAAATGATATTACTAAACAAGTCCCAATTATTTGCAATATTGAAAATAAATAATTTGTGCCTTTGAATCAGTTAATTTTGTATATCGCTACTCAAAATATCTAAAAAAGTGTATTTAAATATTTCACATCCTCAAATTTATTGACAAATAAATATTATTTTCAAGGACAACTCTTGGCTCATTCAGATGTTCGTTTTCTAGTAGAGCCTCGAACATTTTGAAGATTTATTTTCAGGTTTTTATGCCATGGCAAACGAATAATAGACTAGAACTTAGCATTAAAATATAATAATGCCAATTAAATGAAATATGTTTTGTTAGGCGGCTCCTATGCTCAATGGGCAAACAAATTAAATCGTTAGCCCCAGAAACTTTCCGAAAACACAAAACACAAACAGAAAATGCCGTCTGCTTTGTGTGCTGCCCAAGAACTAATTAAGCATTCAAAAACGTTTTGCCATAAAGTTTAAATTGTCTGTGGACATGGGACTAGGCAACGAAAATCCAATAATAAAGCCAAAGTCGGCGACGACGCTTGACGCTCATAAATTATAGCAAATTATTAAGCAAGAGTCAAAAAAGTTTGTACTGCACGCTCCAACAACAAAGTTGCGAGTACATTGCGTATACGTAATACAGAACCATCTTGCCGCCTTGTGCTGTGCAAATGATTTATTTTTATTATTATTGGCGGTGAATTTTAAATCAAAAAGCGCACAAATGCTGCCCCAAAATTACGAGTGACTCGTCCCCGTCCCCAAACCGCCCACTCCCCTTCGCGTCCACCAACGAAAAAAGTATGCTACAGTTTTGTGTGCTGCCGTCGGTGGCAGCTGCTTTTGTCATTATTAATAACTGTTAATTATTCACCATTATAACTATGCTTGAGAGCACGTTCTTGTTTGCGTTGTCGTCTGGACGTCGGACCACGCTCACCCCACACCCTCTCTCCACTTACCCCTCTCCCCACATTGCTCTATGTACTTTGCCGCTCAAGTAAATTCTCTTTTCACATTGTTTGGCATTATATTTTCTTTGCTTCTTAGTTAGCGCCTGTTCGTCTTGTCTCAGTTTTAGTCTCTATCGCTCTCTCTCTCTTTTTCTCTCTCTCTGTCTTTCTTACTCTCTCCGTCGCCTCTCGCACTCTCCGGCACTCCCCTGCTCTCTATTATTCTCTATTGGCCATATTTACATATTATTAAAAAGTTTTTCAAGCTCAGACGACAACAACGAGAACATCGAGGAAAAAACTTTTCTATTTTGCCATGGCCAAAGTTATTGAAAATTCATGAATAATTGACATTTATTGCAGTTGGCACAAGTGATGGCCGATAATGGACGAGCATACGCCCACTTTAGAGGAGGCGTGCCATTTCAAAATTTCCCTCTCTTTCTCTTTCTCTGTCTCTGTCTCTTTCATTTGCATTTGTGTGTGGCTCTCTGTCCATTTATAGACATAAATATTAAAGTAGCTTACGTACTTAATTGTAAATTATGTATTCAATTAGTTATGCCAGGCTGTCGAAACTCAGAACGTTGTACGCAGTGCTACTCACAGATGCAGTCTTTTGAAGCGAGTGCAATGAGATTGCAGAATATTCAATCAAACTTTGATTCTACTTAATTTACAGTTTATATGCAATTTTGCAACTATTAAATATTTATTTGTTTGTGTGCGATGCCCTTTCTAAATGCGTATCATATATAATAGTTTAAAGTGATTGTATTAAAAAAAAACTACATCGTTTTCAGTAACTCAGCGAAGTAACTAATCTTAGCAGCAATTTATTTGTATTTCGTTGTATTTTCGTGAGCATCAAATTTATGTGGCAATCAGTTGGCATGTGTCACATTGTCAAAACATTGCTCGACATCAAGAACAAGTGACAGGTAATTAATTACATTTTTATCAACAACAACAAAGACATTTAGCAAGTGAAAAGCTTCAATTTATTTATAGCACAGTGCGAGACAATTCTATAACATTAAATAAATCGCTAAATTATTTAATAGAAATTCATATGCAAGTGAATTAAATGAAAACCACATTCTTTTATTCATTTAATATATATAATTTTCAACAACAAACATTTTTTTTCGATAGGCAATCAAAATGACGACGACAACGTCAAGTGCTCTGACCGAATAAATTTCAGAAATCTCCCTTGAGTGCTAGATTAAATAAAACATCATCATATCAGATAAGTTGAAAAGCAAATTTATGTTTTAGTTTAAAGAACTGCTAAAAGCTTTATACATCTGTGCAATGCACGGTTGATGGCAATGCCATTTTTGATTAAATGTGGCCCGCAGCGTGATTACCAAATATCCGACATATTTACATACCTACATGTATATGCATATATCTACATTTTGCCCACTCAGTAGATGGACATACGCACTGAAAATGTGTCAGTCTCTCCTCCTGTGGCTCCTTGCCATTGTGGCACGAGTTGCCTGCTGCCTAAATATATTTTGCCGTAAAATAACACCAGAAGGCGCTGTCAGTAGCATAAGCTCAGCATTTCCGTTTTTGTTTTAGTTACAACTAACTGCACACATACATATATATATATATACATATATATATATATATATATATAGACGTGCGTATATGTGTAAAAGGTATACAAAGATATATCAAAACATTTATGCTGGAGTATGCAAGCCGCATGTTCTGATGGTTTTGAGAGTCGGCACTACGCATTGCCAGGCCATTGCATTCAAATGCATTTAATTAAATCAACTAGAACCAACAGGAAAATGCAGCAACATCAGCAAAGAACTTAGTTCAACCCAACAAATGACCTTCCCTTCACACACACACACACACACATCCCCAAGCGCTTAATATGAGCCTCCTAACATTTAAAACTAAATTTATTTTGTGAAAATTTTGGCAGGTTCGTTAGTTTTAATTGTGTTTAGTTTTCATTTTTAGTTCTAGTTGGCCCAGTGGCACAGAGTTTAACATAATACAAATCGAATAACAAAAATTTTTGACATGCTTACAATTAACTTGCCGGAAATTAATATTTTTTTTATTTTTATTTTGTTAGTCAAATGTTGTGGCTTTTTCTGCCAAATTGACAGTTTCGGGATTGCGTTTTTTTTAAAACAAGCAATGCCATTAAATAAAACAGCTCGATCGAGAGAGCTGTCGACCTGTCTGACTGTCTGCCAGCCTGCCAGCCTGGCCGACTATCCCAAGGCCAATCGCCCTGTCAATTAACCAACGGCTGAAACAACGTACCCGCATCAGGCTGTCAAAAAGTTAAATGTGGAAAACTCGTTCGCATCATTTATATTATTATCGCTAATTGAAGACAGCATTGAAGGTAATGCCCAATGGCTTCAGATAAAAGCGCCATCTCACAATATTGCACTTCACAGCCTCGACCCCGCCCCGTCACCAGTTCACAATTGAAATCAAATCATGGCTGAAATAAACCAATAACAACTTGCCCAAGCAGCCAAGCCTAGCAAAAGAAAAAAGGGTAGAGAACAAAAACACTGTATTCAATTTTATTAACACTTGAATGCATTTTCTTTGTTCCAATTCAGTTTCCTCTTTGCCAGATTCAGCTGCTGCCACGAAACTTGACAGTAGGCTCCAACCCAATGGGATAATGTTTTGGATTAAGTTCATTTTTGTTCATATTGTGTTGTTTTTCAAAAGAAAATTCTGCACGACTTCCCTGATTTACTTGGACCAATGCCAATCGGACGAAATTTGTTTAAATAAATAGCGAAATAATTTTAAGTGCTTGGCTTGCCAAGCTTTAAATGCAAATTTCTGACAAAACATGTACATACAGGCTAGATATGCTCAAGATTCTTAATATTCTTAAGATCTACAGATTTCTTATTTAAGAATCACCGTCGAAAATAAAAATGTAAAAAGATACTCTTAAAGTGAATCTCGAAACATAATAATTTTCATCATACATGCGTCAACATTGTAGCAGAAGTATATTTAATTAATTGAAATGGCGTCTTCTTCTTTCGACTTCCCCCAGGGCACTCTGCTTAGGAGTACGCCAAACTTAAATATACATACCCTCCATTAGTGGGGCAGCGAGGCATAATTGTGCCAACATTTAGCATCATTATTTTTGCGCATTATCTTTGATCTTAATAGTTTGCTTTGACAATTTACCATGGCAGAATGTTTTTACTTATGCGGCCAGCCCGCAAAGCATTTAATGTGATTAATTAATTTAAAGTCCCCAAGGAGCACGAGGCAGATATTATCATCATCTTTGACGTCCAATGTTATTTCAAAGCAACGGCAAAACATTTCTGCCCGCTGCCTCTAATTGCCTTCTATCAAACCAAAACCTTTCGTTGACGCTGACACTTGAAAAATATGATGATAACAAAAAAAAAAACAAAAGAAAAGAAAAGAGTAGAAAAACTACCGAAAATTTTGATGTTGACTACCGCAAGGCTCGTTTTGAAAAATGAATGCCTAATGAAGAGGTTGAGTGTTCAGCGCAAGTTGAATGTGTTTTCACTTTTTCTTTTCTTTTTGTTGGGAGGCGGGGTTAACCCTTTGATAACTGACACCAGGTGAACAGCGGTCGACACTTTTGATGGACAAGCCTCACTGGTACAGTCAAGACAAAAGACGGGCCGAGCAGAGCAGAGCCGAGCCATTTATCAAGGCGCCCTGGCGACCATTTTAGCTTAATAAACAATAATCAGGCTGTAATTATATGATGGTAATGGCATAATGCGAGCCCAGACAATACGTCAACGTCCTTGTTTGGCTTGATAATTGAAAATGTTTGTAATTTTCGCCTGGCTTTCCTTTTTTGTTTGTTGTCTTGCTTTCCGTCAAACTTTGCACTTTTATCTGTTGCAAAACTTTTGCTGGCCTTTTTTCTTTATCCTCTTTTCTTTTTTTTTTTTGTTGCTGGTTGCTGCTCGCACAAAACTTTTGCGACAGTTTAGGGATTAGCAGTCCCGACAAAAAAAAAAAAAAAAGTTTCAGGTCATGTCCACATTTAAGTGCTAAAAATTCGCTGGCTTATGCGGCACTTGATGAAGTTGTTGTGCGGGGTATTAAATGCCAATATTTTGGTTTAGTCCTTATTGCGGCTGTTACTAATGGATTTGTCTACAAAATATTGAAATACAATAAAGCAACAGTATAGCTAAACTCGGAGTAGTACCATACGTGAGCCGGGCAAACTAAACTTTGGCTTATTACTGCCAGCAGCCCACGCGCATAAAACTTAAGACAAACACAGCTGACGGCTAAGAGAGAGAGAGATAATATAGATGAATAGCTGCAGACAAAGTGAGCAAGAGGAAGAGGGGATGTGGCTTGGAGGCTCTGTGGCCTATCAAGATAAATATTAGGCGCATTTTACGCCAGCTTATTATTTTTAGGCCAGGCAAAGTTTAACTTTTAGCACGGGATGCTGCTAAAACTAACAAAAAGTGGCAACAAAATATCAACAAAACGGGAGGGTAACACACAAAGGAATGACTATCTTAGCAAAACTAAGATGTTCATATACTCTTTCTGAAAATCTAAAAACCGCCTTACTTATCAAACAGACTATTTCTGATTATGTGCAACTGACATTTTCGTTCAGAATTAATTGAAAGAGAATATTTTCTTATAACAATAAAAAATATTTTATTTAAGCTTATGCATTTTAATTACATTGTTGTAAAATGAATAAGAATTTTGTTAAAAGTTTGTTTGTATGATGATTTCAAATATTGAGCTGCCATTTTCGTTAACAATTCACTGAAATGGAATATTTTCTTAAATAATTGTTAGATTTTTAAATGAATTAAATGAATAAAATTTCTTGATTCGACAATCAGGAAATCGCATCATTTTCAGCCTAATGACTAAGCTATAACACCCAAAACAAGGGTATGGAATGGATGGTACAGCAATTCGGATGGAAAATTAAGTCCCAGCGCAGCTGACGTACTAATAATTTTCGGTACACGCCAGACGTAAGCCCGAAGCTGTTGCTTTGCCAAAGACTTTGTAGTTGGGGACGATTGTTCGGGGCCAATAGGGACATTATGCGGTGGGTGGGGGAGGGGTAACTTTTCACTAAGATGCTTGTACTTCGAGGCGCTGCGACTGGCCGCTTGAGCAATTTAACTAAAAGCTCAATCAATCATCGCACAACGACGGCAAGCGGCTCCATGGTAATGCTTAATTTCAGCTTTAGCTGCTCCTCCTTTGTCAATGTTGTCATAGAGTTTCGTTGGCCAGCAACCATTTTGTCTAAAGAAGTTTTAAGCCGCTTTTCAAGGCGCTTTTTGAAGTTTATCTGCTCCGTTGGCAGAGACAGACAGCAGCTACCTGGGCGAAATATGTGTTGCATGCAACATTAGGCGCCCGCTAGGAAAACATATTTGCTTAGCTGCAAAAGGGTTGATTATTAGGCAACGAAAATTGTCGAGACTAATGCGCCCAAAGGCGACTTAACGATTAAGTCTGTAACGTGACGAGGCCTTAAAGTAATTGCTTGGAAATGAGCCCAGCTTTTGATGTACATGTTGTGCAATTAAAATGGAAAGCCTTAAAGTAGGCTACATAAAAGGACACATACATAATAGGTGTGAACGACCTTTAAATGCCCTGGCAGAACAACCTGCAACAGTAAATCTTGTGCAGAAATTCATTTAATCTGTTACATAAGAAAAATTAAGAGAACTCGGATCGGAAGGATTAGAAATTAAAAGAGAAAACTAAGCAGAAGCCATTGGGATTATGCACAACTAAGTAAAAAATCATAAAATATCTGCCCTTTTTTGATTGTAAATATTCACTACAGTATCGACTATAAAATATTAGATTGACATATTAAAGAGCACCTGCATTGCTTTTTCCATAGCCAAAATGCCCAGCTGTTCTATTTCAGGGCTAGAGTTGATGGCATAAAAACTATGCTTAATATACTCACAGCTCGAGGCTGTTGCCACTCTTATTCCCAGACAACAAGAACGACAATGATGATGATGAGCGAAATAAAAAAGAAATGAATAAAAGAAAGAAAAAACAAGAGAATACAGTCAACAGTAAGAAAAACAACAATACGAATAAGAATATAATTATGTCTGCTTTCTGCAATTATTTCAATTATAAACACAAGCTGTTGCATTTGGCAGTGCGCCACAGCAGCACCATCAGCACCGGCAACAAACAATGCAAAAGTTGCTGCGGGGCGAACAAAGGGTGGCCGGCAACCGGGTGAAGGCAGGCATTTGGCGCTCGCATAAAAATCTTTTTGCAGCGCGCAATGAGGGAGACGCTTACATAAAATGAGCACATTAGCCTAAAAGCAGGCAGCATAAACTGTGCGAACTCCGACAGCAACAGCAACAGAAGCAGACGCAGAAGCAGATGCAGAAGGTGTTCGACTGAGCAAAGAAATAAGAGCCACCGGCAAAGAGTTATCTGTGGGTTAATGTGTATTTAATACCCTTTCCGACATATGGCAGATGTACAATCTCCTCTGTTAGTTATATATTTATATATTTATTTCTAGTAACTAAAGTACATTTACACAAAACAAATGGCATATTCTGAGACTAACAGGGTTCTTGGTGATGTATTATTATTTATACTTAAAATAACTGCTTTATCTCAGCGGAACAATTAAACACCTACATATAAAGTGAGTTTGATTAAGCTATTGTTAAAAACAGAAAACAAATGCAGCTCGAAATGAATTCTCAATATATTTTCCCATGCTGTCATGCGATAAAGTGGTCTGAAACACCTCTTTTACCCATTTGGAATGTGCAAAGGGTATAAGCATAAAGAAAAGCACCAGTGCATGCAGCAGTTTTTTATGTAAGTGCCACTGCCTCTGTTGCTGTTGGTGTTGCTGCCGCTTGTTGCATATGCATGCCTAGGCGTAATGCGTGAAGTCTGGACAGCACAACAACAACAGCAACAAAAACATAATTGCTATATAAACTGAACGAGCTTGACTGACTTTCGACTGTGTGTGTGTCTCGCTGCTTCTCCGTGTGTCTCCAGTCGCTGTTCCAGTCTATATGTTTTGTGACTTGTCTTCCTTTCTTTTTTTGGCATGTGCCGGGAACTGTTTTTGGCTCACGTTTGCAAACAGCAACAAAATCAACTTGTGCTCATAATAAAACTTTTACTATGACAGTAAAATTTTAATGAAATCACTGCAAAACTACAAAACACTTGTGCTACAAAAAGCGTACCACAACCAGCAACAGGACCAGCACCAGGACCAAAGAGTACCCGCCAAGAATGTTGACTTTGCGGGCCAGAAGCTTACGAGGATGAGTGAGTTGTCTATTGTTATTATTGTTGTTGTTGCTGTTGCCGGTCGTGCTAAGTGCATCGCAGGCAATTGAAGCCAGCAAGTCGAGCGAATTTCCAGTGTTTGTTTGTCGTGGCAATTTGCAACACATTTGAAATATTTATAAGAAGTGAACGTTACCCCTTAAAGACATAAGTATATTGAGAAGCAATAGATGCGTTGGCTAAAAGTAAACATATAAATGTATCTAGAAAAATGCATTTCTTTAAAATACAACTTAGTTTGTAAGGATTTTCTATAATTATTTAAGAAATTGTATCATCCACTGGGTAAATTCCAATATTTGCTTCTTAAATAATTTTTACACCAATACTATAATTTTACAAGCGAGTTGCTAAACAGAATAAAAATACGTATTCTTAACTTTGATTGAGATTTATATTATATTATTATAAATGAACTATATGTATCTTTAGAGCAGTGCCAAGCTGAATCACAAAATTCTAGTCTCAATTGGTGCTTACGTTATTTAATGCCCCTTTCCATTATTCGATTGCCTGACACACAGTAAATACAGCTTTGTGCATCTCTCATATAAATCAATTGAAGAGGCAGTGCTGCTATAAATCAAAACACATCCATAAACCTAACCCCAGCAATGACAAAAGCAATACCAAAATTGCCGCCCAAATGATAACCTCACAAAAAATATAAACAAAAAAAAGGCAACCGCTTGAATTAATTTGCATTATTAAATCGTTCGCATAAATCGCAGAGCAGCAGCAACAAATACAGTAATGAAATAACAAAACAAAAATACAATACGATAATTAAAACATCCCCAAGGATCTTGGAACTAATTGCCGCAGCCCTTTGGCAGTCGGCAGCGAGTGTTATAAATAAATAAATGAAAACCAAACCAAACCAAACCAAACCGAACCGAACCGAAACAAAGTCAACGCCATGCATAAATTATAAGCAAGTGTGGCGATGGCGCCTTAATTTATGCTTTAAAATATTATATTAATACGCACAGCATGAAAATTGGCTAGCAGGGACAAAGTGAAACAGTCAACGGAGACAGCGAGAGGAAGCGAGAAATCAGGAGAGCGACAGAAACGCACTAATTCAATAATTTATGCACATTTTTTAACACATGAAGGCATTTGGGCAACTGCAAAAATTCATGAATCCTTTTTTTTGAAACTTTTAATTAAAATTAAGTAAAAGCACTGCACTGCAGAGGGACTTATTTTGTAAATACCCTGTGGTATAATGTGCATATTTTGATTTTAAATTTCAACAAATTTTTTTTATCGAAATCGACAGTGATGTGGATTTATTTTTATTGATTTTTATTTTTTTTTTAAGAGATGACTTCTACTGAGTGATATAGAATCTGTATGACCTGCATTTGATTTTGGTTACAGGGTATATAAATAATATTCAATGCAATAAGCACATTAAAAGAGGCACTTTTGGCATGGCGTGCGTTCCAAATTGAGCGGATTAAGTTTAATTACAATTTTTCGATGGTGCTGGGTAGGTGGGTGAGTTTTGTCTTCACCGTTAACACATGCACGCCACACAAACACAGGGACCTCCTTTGTTCGATGCAGTTGTAAGGGTTGTTCCTTTGTGTGGTGCATAAATGAAAAGTAAACCTTTATGCAACGCTGCGGGATGCAATGCAATGCAGACCAAAAGCCCAAAACACAGCCGCATCAAAAGCCAACCCCCCGAAGCAACCCCCAAAAACATACACACACAAACACATTTATATATATTTATGAGTATTTCTGTGTATAAAGACGAGCGTGTCTGCCGTGAATTCGTTGCGCACACGTGTTCCTTTGGTGCCCCATTGGTCGACTACTGCAGCTCCTGTTGCGCTCTGTGGACATAATTGGATTTAGTTGTCGTTAAGTTTGGACTGCTTATTGTTTTCTGCCGGCCGTGCATATGTCGGCTGTCATTATTGGCACCCACCGACCAAGGCGACGAGACGCCAGTAATCTTTGCCAGCTTCGAGGCTGCTTCTCGTGTGCGTTTATGTGGGGTTTGTAGTAGATGGCACTGAAAGCATTGAAATAACAAACCAAACATTAAGAAAACTGATTACTTGATAGACGACGTGTCAAGAGGGTTCACAGACTTCCAGTAGACATGTGAGCTTAATTTAATTCAATGTGGAATTTTAATGTGTGTGTCTCAAGCTCAAAATGAATATGAATGCTGCCAAGACTTGATTTAAAGGCGAAAATAAACGAATATGTAACTGTTGTGTCTGGGGAGAACAGAAAAACACTACGTGTGGCAATGCCAGCTTTGAAATTAAATAAATAGCTTAAATTAATGCAATTGTTGTTCTGACACAACTCATAATCCGCTCAACCTTCAATTGATTAAACAAGAAAACAAGATATATTGTTTGGGAACAAATATGCAAGACACGTATAACGTTAAATGCAAATGAAGCTGCAGTAAATTCAAAAAGAAAACAACTAAAATTCGTCAAATATAAAATCAGTCTTATTGGGTCATTTGTTATATGCCAAAAATACACATCATTTTGTGGTCCAAAATGAAGAGGAAAACTTTAATAAAACTGACACGAAAGAAAAGCGAAAAATCAATTTTGTTATATTCACAATCTGTGTCATAAATAAACTACATGAAGTGCATTTAAAACGTGCAATGAAAATTAATAACAAATATTTTCAAAATGAATTCTTTTTAATGTGATACATGTGCAACTAAATCCCCTTTTAATTTCTAAGACTTATGCTAAATCTTTTTCAGAGAAACTTCATCATATTAATTTAATTAAAAGAAAAATATTTCCAAGCTCAAAATCAATATTTTACTTGTATTTTAAGGCATTTTCCACACCAATCCGTACAAAAAATAAATTCATCAGTTCTTACTTTTATTTGGTTCGTATGCTAAATCATTTTTGGTGAAGCCTAAACAAATGAATTTAACTTGTAAAAATAACCCTTTATCGATTTCTAAAAACGAAGTCAATATTTTGATTGGCTTATAAAGCATTTATCCACAAACCACCTCAATAAGCTGCCACTTCTGAACATTGAACACATCGAATTATTTACAGAGTAATTACACCGAATGCTTTAGTCTATCCTGTGGAGTCCACGCCAGCCACATGCGCCTCTAATTACTTTCGGAAAATTGTGATCAATCACACGATATGTACACATATATATATATATATATATATAAATGCAGCACGTTGCGGTTGACATCGCCACCCTCGCAACGCCCGCATAATGACCAGACCGCCATAGCGACTCTGGCAAACACCTAAGAGTCAAAGCCAGAAGCCAATGGCATGGCTAAAAGCATTTGAGCCTTAATCGTTTCATGTCGCGCGACAAGTTAAACCCCCTTTGAGTCTGACTGGGTATTTGCTGTGTGTTGGATGGTGGAGCTGTGTAGCTGGAGCTGGTTGTACTGCCATGGTAACCACTACAACGACAGCCGGTGTGGTCAGCTGTGCGTTAGATTTGCGTAGATTAGCTGTACAGCTGGGTTTGGTATGCCTTGCAGGCGCTCTTAGTAATAATTGCAAATCAATGACAGGGAAATTCAATTCAAAGGCTGCTGGGCGATACCACATGAACAACAACAACACCGATGGCAACAATAGGAGTTACATGATGGCAACTTGAAATTTCGATTGGATCGATTGGCAATTGACAAAAAGCGTGCAGAACCAAATGTTGACGGACATTTGTGTTGAGCGCCAGTTCCATAGGATTTGCGTTTAAATGACCAACGCAATTATGGCCAAGCACAATTATAGGTGGGTGGGTGGGTGGTGGAATATACACAAATATATGTGTATATCTGTGAATGGGTGTGTGTGTCTGTGTTTTCGAGAGACGCTGTATATTGAAGTGCCTGTGCCACGCTGTGTTGATTTGGAAACTTTAATTGATTTAATCAAACAATGACCATGATTAATGCGGTTTATTAAAGCGGACGTATTTGAAGTGGTGGCAGGGGTAATTGATATAAATTTATAGGACGCGATTTGTGTAATTATCAATTTAAATATTTATAATATCGATGAGTTGATCAATTGCAAAGATAGTATATAAAAACAACTTCTCTTTTGCATGGTGCAACTTGTAAATCTTTTATATTTGGTAAAATGCAAACAGAACAAAAGTTTAATTCGAAATGTATTAATATTAAATCTCAAAGTGATTTTAAATTAAAAAATGATTTTATATACAATTAATAAATATAGCATATTTTTATAAAAAGCATTTGCTAATATTTTAAATATTCCTTATAAGCTTTATGACAACAGGATAAAAAGCAATTTAAGTTTCAACCAGCAGGTTTCCAAAACTTATGAGTGTAATTTGCCAAAAAAAAACATAAGAGGATTAATGTACATAAAGTTTTTAATTAAAGAATATATGGGTGACAAGCTGTTGAAGAAATTCGTTTTATAAATGCTTAAAGAATAATAGTTATTGTCATTTTAATATAATCACTTTTCATCACCTGCAATGTGTTGTATTTATAGCTTTTTTCGTTATTAAGCCCCGCAGATAAATGCTATGTTTATCTTATATTTTCGTAGGTGTGTACTTTGTGTAAGCGAGATAATTGTTTATAAATGCAAAACTATAAATATGCATAAATATATATATATATGTCCGTTCAATAGCTGCATATTTGCAAGCAATTATTTATTAAATGGTAATTGTTTATGGCATATTATGGCTATTATGGTGTATGCCTCCATTTATTTTAATATGTCTTCAGTCAACATACACAAATACCAGCGAATGCAAGCACACAAATACACACACACTCGAGCACATACATATATACAAAATTGCAATCAATTGTCATTTGCATAATATCAACATTAAAACAGCCGCGCCCTCCGACCGCAAAAACAACAACAACATGAAAGTCAAACCGAGCGAAATTTTAATTAAAAATCAGCTTGCAACAGAAAACGGCCGGAAAACATGTAAAATTTGTTTTGTAAGGTGGCAATAAGTGAAAGTTACTAAAGTTTGAACCAAAAAAAAAAAAATGTAATAAGTGAAACGAAACGAAAAGCTAGCCATGAAACTGCAATAAATTTCTAGTCAAGATCCAGAAGAAAAATACTAGAAAAATGCGCATAAATTAAGCATAAAATGTTGCCAAGTGCAACGCTGCTCAGAACTAGAGTTAACGGTAGTTAGTTAGTTTTGTAGCGAGTGGCGGATACGGCGGGTTGAAGAGGGATGGTGGGAGTGAGTGGGGGTGTAGGGGGGAGGGGAGGGGGCACTTAACTTAGATGCAGTCACCCGAACCTTAGGCATTGCAGTGAAAGCAGTTAAAGTGAAAGCCCTCAAATGCACGCGATTTGCATAAATGCAAATTTATAGCGAGTAAAGAACCCAGGCACATCACTCAAAATGAGTCGACGCACTAATGAAGCAACAAAAGAGGCGTGGCTGCAAACTCAAAAAAAAATGGGGGGGCGTTGCGCTTAAGCAGCCAGCAGCGATTTGAGACAACGCCCACCTCATCAAAGTAATCAAGAGGTATACTAAAAAATATAGATAAAAACAAATAGAAAATCAATTTGTTATAAGAAGGAAACTTAAAAGTCATGCTTAGCGTTGACCGTATAAGAGAAAATAGTTTATTTTTACTTTTCTGCTAGTTCTGGAAAAATTCTGGCTTACATAAGTGTATATACAGGAATATTGGCACCTCATTTTATTTGACTTATTAGCCCGTTTCACCTTTATATATGGAACTTATTAACCTTTGCAAGTCAAGTCAAAAGTTTTTGATTTCTCACTGGGAAACTTTGATTCCAATTATTCCAAGTCAATCAATACGCTCGGATATAGCAACTTCTTCCGCCTGGCTGCACATTATTTCCCGCCGGAGTCAATACTCCTCCAGAGCATCAGTCTCAGTCTCAGTCCGCAACACAGACTGTGCCATGACAACGTCAGCGTCAGTAACAACTGCAGCATCAACTTCAGTTCATTTTATTTGCACGCATCGCGCTCTCAAGAGTTAAATGTATGTAACATCCAGCCCGCCCACCAAATTGACCTTATTGGCAATGGTTGTCATTTTGCTTCCACCTGATCACATCTCCCATGGTCGCAACGACTTCTGTCGCCCACTCACCCGCTGCTTTCCATGCCTCCCACTGGCATAACAATTTTTGCATGCGATGACATGTGAAATTGTTGCGCAAGTCTCCAGGCGATGTTTTGCTGCTGTTTGTACTTGACTCGTATTTGTTGCAACTGTTGTTGTACACCTGTTTGGGGGCATGGTGTTGATGTTTTAATTAATGGCCATGTGTCAACTGCATGCAAATGGGTTAAAGGCAAACAATTTCCGTATAAATACTACAAACAAGCAGCACTAAAGAAGCTGTTCTGTGGCTGCAATTTAAGTGCACAGCTTTTGAGTTTGGAACTGCATTTGGAAATCTTTACAATGCGCCCAAACTCTTTTTACCATGTTTTTGTGAGTTACGATTTTTAGTAACATCACAATACTCTTCCGAATAGCCTTCGTTCTTATCTTAACACTTATCTATAATGGGCTCTTCTGATCAATACCTTTTTTGTTGTTGAACTAGAATACCATCCAAGTATCGTTTCAATAAACTAGCATATTATTCATGAATGTCTAGGCATATAACGAACAATTTCTATGGAATAAACACACCATCAATCTCAGTTTTAGTTTCTTATTTTTGCTCAAACTTTGTACATAAATATTGCACAAGTGTCATTTTAGTGTTGGCTTTAAGCTACAAAGTAAACTGAAATCAAAGTTATGGCTGCAAAAAAAAATCAATCATAAACGGCAAAATGAGGGCCGGTCGTAACCTTTGACCCATCGATGCTGGGGCACAACTCTTCATCGTAATCATTAGCATACATTAAGGCTTGACCCTCAAGTGCTGTCCAAATGGCCTATTATGTGCTTGTAGCTGGTTGCTCCATTGGTTTCCTAACTCACTTTTCTGCTGCTTTTTTTGTTGCTTTTTTTTTTGTTGGTGTTGTCAATAGCAAAGGTCCTTCGGTCCCTCGGTCTCCGTCCAGCAATAACTGCATGTGTGTGTGTGTGTGTCTACAGCAAATGATAATAGTTGTTGGCCAGCCACATACACAATGAGAAGCAGAAACGGGAGTTAACCCTCAACTGATGCCGTCCAAGTGATAAAAAAAAGCTCAGTTCCACTCATGTGTTGTGGGTCATTTTAGTTGATGTTTCGCTGGCATTCTTCATTCATCGGTTCAGTCATTCAAGCGTTTCAATTGAGTGGAAAGCTAAGGCTGCCACGGTCCTGTCCCGGAACCATGTCCCGGTTCTTCATAAGCTTATAAGCTCGTTTGTGCCTCCCTCCAAACCATGTATTTCCTTCTCATAGTTTCGCTTTTGGTTTCATCTCCCGTTTTTTTTTTTTTTCAATTTGACATCCGTTTTTGTGGCTACATCATGTCTATTATGTTGATGATGTCCTTTGACAATATGCCCTCGCCTTGACTGCCAGAATGACCAGTAATGATAATGGCCCCGAGTTTGGCGTTTGTCGTTCGCGTTTTGCCATTGATATCAAGGATTTTCGAGAGAGGTTGTTTTGTTTTCCTTTTTTTTTTCATCGGATTGTAGTTGTTTTTTGTGGTTTGTTCTGTTCAGTAGTGTGCCAAACGGGAAATGGGCAGCTTATACTATAAGTGTGTCGGTCGATCAATTTGAATAATTTAAATGCGGTTTAGGTTTGCTTTATATACAGATTTTTGACAAGGTTTTGCATAATATTCTTTGTGGTCTTGCAGCAATTGTTTTTCCTGACTAAAAATAGTCCTCAATGGTTGTAGAATATACAAATTTCAAAATAAATGTATAAATAAGGCAACTAAGCAGATGTAATTTTAAAAGCTGCACTGCAGTTGTAGCACTAGTAAAGCTCTCTAGAAAATAACTTAATAGCATGGATGACCTATATAAACCTGCTCGCATTTTTCTAATTCAGAGCACCCCCGTTTGTGTAAGCCTTCAGCAATCGATTTGAAGCAGATCCTTGATATCCTTTGAGACAACGCCTAGCGGCATTTGACTTTATTGGTGGTGGCTATTGTGCCTCGCTGACCAGAACACCCTTTGACCTCAAGCAACTCATCAGACTCAAGTTTAATTGTTTGTTTTCTTAGTTTATTGAACTGCGGCCGACGTTCGACTCACAACTGACAACTGACAACCGGCCAGTGGGCAGTGGGCAGCACTTTAGTTGATGCACTTAATGTCCATAGCGTGTTTTTAATGGCCATCAGTTTGTCTGGGACTTTAATTAACTCGCTTAAAGCCCACTGGGCAGCACATGAGTCTTTCTAATTTATAACCAACTGCCAAGACGCGTCCAACGCCAAAGCAAATCCTAAAGTCGTTTATTTGTCCTTGCTGCCAAACCATTTTATTTATTTTGCTCGCGTCGCGTCTTGTGCAAAACACAGGCAACTACGCTGCTTCCTGCCAGTGAGTGTGGGTGGGGATTGCTTCTCTCTGGCTCAGGGGCAACTAAAAACCCATAACTATATGTTTTTCTGACACATTTTTAAAGTACGCCGCAAGTCGCATGCAATTTATTGTTATTGCGTTTTGTACTCGTTTTTCTTTTTTTCGCTGATGCTATTTTTCCCCCGCTTTCTCTCTTACTCTGTATATCTCTCTCTCTCTCTATCTCTCTCTCTATCTCTCTCTCTATATTATCTCCTTTTCGCAAATCCAAGGACTTTTTGTTGTACATTTATGTTAACCTAATATGCTTGTAATTGCCAGCAGAAAAAGAGAAACAGCTCCAAAAACTAGAACAAAATATGGTTTTGATGTTGTTTGTTATTTTTGTTTATTTTTTTTTTTTTTTTTTAGTTGTTGATTTCGTTTTTGTGGCTGCTGGTGTATGCCAGATACAGATAGTTAGTGAAAGTTTCGAAAACAAGGACGCAAACTAACGGCACTGTTGTCCATTGTCTGTCCTTTTATTATATAAACATTATAATGTCCTAACCGAAATGGAGAATATCCATGTTCCTATTATGTTTGGCTGGAGAGTAATAAAATCGTTTTATATTTATATAAAATATTTTTTATATTTATATAAAGCTTAATAATACAGATATACTCGTAGAATAAATTATATTTTATTTACAGTAAATGTAATTAATTATAACTAATACAACTCAATTTTTTTCCCACTGGTTGAGCTATTTATTTTTAAATGAAATCAAGTCAATCTTTATATGTAATTGCAAATTTTCGATAGCCTTCGGAATGGGTGCACAATTACAAATCTTAAAATCAATTAACAGGGTATACACTAGTCATGGAAATGCCAGAATAAAACACTCCCAGCTTTGTGTTATTCTATTTTGGAAAAGCATTTTCGTTCGCTTTAATTTGTTGGTCAGCTTACAAATTTTTACGACGCGTTTTAATCGACGCTGATTCTGCGCCAGTGTCCATATGGCAGTGTTTTATTTTGCGGAATATTTTACGTAACCAAATTTATGTGTGTCCAGTGTCCAGTGTCCAGTGTGTATAAGAGAAATGAATTGGGTTAATAGTGCAGGCTTTTAAGTTAATGGCTTTGACTTAAATCATATACAAGTCAGCTAAACGGAGAATAAAAACGATTCACTTTATAATGAAGATAGCTAATAGCCAAACACGTATCAATCGGCCAATTGCGAAGACAGCAAGCAGATACATATTATGTGTACAGAGGTGAAGTGGGGAATTCGGTAGGTGGGAGCCTTACGATGTTTCAACCCTCAGGAAAACCTCGACACGTGTCAGTGTCGCTGTCAATAGATGTCAAGAGCATAGAAATAGAAATGGAAATCCTACCCCCAGCCATAAACTGCCTAGACAAGCCTACTTAACTACTCACTCAACAAGCGACACTCTATCCATGTTGCAACTGCGTCGTCATACACACACACATTCATCGCATGACAGCTGAAAATTAAACCTTTCACTCAACTCAAATTCAATTGTTGTTGTTGCGTCTTGCGAAATCGAGATCTATAACGCACGAAATCAGAAACTGTCCGCCATTGCATGGCTGGGGATGGTGGTGGCTCAACGTCCCAGTTCAACTCAACTGAGTGGTGCGCAATGCGGTGCTGTGCGGTGCGATGCGGTGTGGTTTGAGATTTGGGCTAAACGCATTACATAACGAACAGCAAACGAGTCCGACGAGTTGTCGAGTCGCGCTTGACGATGGCGCACTTGAGGCAGACATTTTATTTGTAATATGACAGCACTTCATATCCTTTTCCAATGATATTAAGAGGCAGGCGAACAACAGGAAATTATGCACGTCAGACCTGTCTGCTTATGTGTAATACTCCATGCCCACCTCCTGGTAAATGGGATATGCGAATTGTGGGCTGGGTGGAGTTCACATTTGCCCGCTGGCCCTTCGTCAGTTATTTGGTTGGAAGCCCTTCCTCCCTCCCTCCCCCCCTTTATCATGTTTGTCAGGTTTTTGCTGGGTCTTTGCATACTTGATTGCATTTCCGTTAATGAATTGTTGTTGTTGATGAAACAGATGTGCGATGGTCCTCATAACTATAACTTACTACAGATTTGGGCATCAAACTTCCAGTTGAATTATTTTTGTGGTAATGTGGCCTTTTTTCTATTAATTCTTTGGGTATTCTATATTAGTTACATCTTATTATATTTATTTATTGAACGTAGTCTTAAAAAACAGATATTTAAAAAGAAAAATTTTAAATTCAAATGAATGAATGATATGAAAGCAAACAGTAAAATAAATATTTATATTTGAGTTTATAAAACAACAAATTTAACTTATGGTCTGCATTCAGTGTAAAATTCTATATTTCAAATTAAATTATTATCAGTTTGTTAGTTTATTAAAATATATTTTACTGGCGCCTCAAATTGTAATAATTGAAATTCTCATCTCATCTTGCGGAATAAAATGTAAAGTAGCTAAATGGCTTTGTTCATTAAAAATCCGTTTGTCAGCATTCTTTGCTGTTTTGCTGTTTTTCTGTTATTTCCATCAGTTGCAGTCAGACATTTGTCGCATCATATTTTTTTCGCAACCACTCAGTTTATAAATATTCGCAATGCTTGAAGTTCTCAATTGCCCTCTGAGGTATGTCATCAGTCATAACCCAAAGCTGTCGCTGTATTTACTTAACTTTGGCACACTCCGTTTTGCTCAATATCAAATGTTGGTTGTGTTTACCATTTCATGGTTTCATTTACGACACTCCCCCGGATGCAGGCAGGCAGAGCCAGCCCAAACCCATTCGTTTCTTGGTGCTCCTTGCCACTCTACTTATATTGTCATTTTCAGTCATGCTTCAACGTTTGTTGATCCCCAGTTTTTGTTGCACAGCCTCGGCAGACTCATCTCTCTGCTTCCTGCCTGGGTGGTTTGGGCTGTGCCTGAAACAATAACACAAAAATACAAAGCTACCAACTGCTGCTGCTGCCCTCGGGGTGCTCAGTACTCCGTGGACTGACCACTTGCCAGCTTCCAAACGTAGCATGCAATCTGTTATGCGCCGGCAGTGCCCTCAAGCAAGGAACAACAAAGGACATTTAAAACTCGGAGCTGTGAATACCCTTCAGAGTCTTATCGAAATACTAAGCTGCTTTTGAAGTTACTAACAGAATCGAAAGTTGTACTTTGTTTGTAAAATTTATTCTTATTATAATCGTCAAACAAAGCAGGGTTTTAATTTTTGCTGGAACTATTCATAAAATGCACAGTTTAATTGTAGTGGTAAAGCGTTAAAAACAACACAAAGAAATGCATTGATTATCATAAATTCAATTCACAGATTTTCTAATAGCCTTCAGACTTTATAGAAATAATTAATTTGCTTCCGAAAATATTTAGTTTGAAATTATTTGACAGCCAGCTTAGTTGCTAGATTAGGAGGCAAATGTAATAAAAGATCAATAAATATGATCAATTTCAATGAATTCAATTTAATTTTTAATTAGGTTTGGAAAGACAGATATTTCTTTCTATTATAAGCTATATATATAAGTACGCAGAATATGTTAAAATGGCTCAAACGCAGATATCGGCCAATAAGCTAAACTGTTGCAAACCCCTTGACCAAGTTGCCAATGCCATCTCAAATAGTAAAAGCAACAGGAACTGCTACACATGCAACCCCTTTAAGTGAAGCACACAGCAGGCAATGGTAAAATAATTGGAAGGGTATGGGATGATGAGGTGGGGTTTGTTTGACAGCGACGCTCATTTGAAATGCATGCGACGAGAAGGTTACGAGAATGGCTATGTGGCACGAAAGTGGGGGAACGATGAGCGAAGCAATCAACTCGTGTTTTCAAGGAGCATATCCTGATATCCTGACTGACTCTCGTTTGACTTTTTTGGCCTGCGGAAGTGTTTGTTTACTTAATTTCTGTTATTTTTAATTGAATTTTCAATGCTGCCACAGATTTCTGATGCAAAAATCTCAACTTAATCCCTCTCATTGCAGAAGTTGCATCATTGGACCCGAGCTGAACGTCAAAGTCTGCTCCATTGGCACTGTGATAAACCGTTCGGCCTACTCGTCGGACTATTGCCAGCTGGAGGGCACCACTGGTCGACAGACGCAGCCAATGCCCATACGCTGGATGGCCTGGGAGAGTGTCCTGCTAGTAAGTTTATCCAATCCCCATTCCCTAACGCTTTCCTCCTCTCCCAAGTCCAAGTCTTACAACAAATAATGCACCTTGTTCACATTTTTATTATTTTTTTGTTGTTTTGCTGTTTTGCTCATTTACTGCTTGAATTGTGCGCAGAGGCAGAAGTTTATAATTATAAATTAATGAACAGTGTTCACTCTGCCTCTCCCTCTCTCTCTCCCTCTGTCTGTTTACCACCACCTTTCTCACTCTTCTGCCCACCTGGGTATTCCAAGAAGCCAGTAGTCGATCCTTGAAGACAGCTTGACAGCAAAATGAGTTGTAATTGTGTTAATTATTTTTAATTTGCTTTTTCTGCCTCTGCTGCCTCTTTAAGCAGGCGATTTATGTCAGTTACCTTTTCCGGTCTTGAAGATCTGCAAACCATATTTTGATAAGTCTATTAGGGCGGCAAAAAGCAAAAAGGTGTGAATATTTTAAGAACAATTTTTTTTTATTATTACTAAGCTTGGAAGCGAAAAGTTGTTGATGCATTTGCAAAAGCATTAAAGTAAAATTGTTATGAGAAACAAAAGAAGATAGCCAACTTAGAATATTGATGGAAAACTTACTTTGTCTACGAGTAGTTGCACAAAAATTATTTCGAGCTGAAGAAGAGTATTCTAGATGAGATTCTGGAAGCTATCTACATAATTGAGATTATCAGTGTAATAAATGTGAAACTTTACCATTAATAGATTGAACTGAATATTTAAATTTTCCCTTGGTATTTAGCAATCCAGTTAATTAATATATGCCGGAGATGCAACAGCTCCAAAATATTTGAGTTACTTTAATTTTCGTTGCATATAGCATCGAGTAAACAAACGAACCAGCAAAATGCGAAAAACAAAAAGACAAAAAATAAACAAAATAAAAACGAAACTGAGCAAAATATTTTGTAAATCCCCGAGCGAAAAACCGCACTAAATAAATTAATTAACTACATGAAAAACGGCGCAGACAACACAAAACAGCCGCACAGACAAAAAGGATATTCGTATATGAAAAAGCATGGATAAATTCCACGCATATAGCCAGATATATATATATACATATGCTTCTTGTTGTTGTTGCTATGATTATTGTTGTTGTGTGTGTGTGTGTGTGTGTGTGTGTGTGTGTGTGTGTGTGTGTGTGTGTGGGTGTATTTTAGACAACAAAGTACAAGCTGGTTGTAGAGTTGTGCCATTGCCTTGGGGGCCAACGAATGGCAAAAAGGTTGGGAACGGGTTGGCAACGGGTTGGCAACGGGTTGGCAACGGTTTGGCAGCGGGTTGGCCGCGGGTTGGCTGAGATGTTCTTTGGTATTCAAACATATATGCATATTAAAAAGCGCAAAAGTTGCCTTAAAGGATATATATGTATGTATGTATGTGAATGAATGGCTTTGTGCCGACGCCCAACAGCAACCGTAAAATCCTTAAGCCAAAAGCCATGCAAACAAAAATAAAGCAAACCGGTCTTTTGGTCGGATACGTGTGTTTGTATTAATAAAAGTACAAATAAAGAAAAAACTTTCATTTAATTGCAGGCCAAATTCAGCACCAAATCGGATGTTTGGTCCTTTGCCGTTGCCCTCTGGGAAATATTGACATTCGCCCGGGAGCAGCCCTACGAGCACATGACAGATGCGGACGTTATTGAAAACATCGGACATATCTATCAGGACGATAAAATGCATGTAAGTAACAATGCATTGTGCCAACTGTTAGCGTATATATATATATATATTTACTCTATGCATCTCTGTTTTTGTATATTTGCAGGAACTCTTGCCAATGCCACTCAACTGTCCGCGCGAAATTTACGATCTGATGTGCGAATGCTGGCAACGCAACGAATCAAGTCGTCCCAATTTCCGGGAGATACATTTGTTTCTGCAGCGCAAGAATTTAGGTTTTAAGCCCAACACCCAAACGCTGATGTATTAAATTGTGTTTGTAAAAAACAAAACGAAATGAAGATGAAAAAACCAACAAAAACAAACAAGAATTTCACGCGATTTTAGCACACATTTGAATTACATATAAATCAAATATAATATGGCAAATTTTAAACGAAAAAGAAGCCACAAGAAAAACACACACACAATGCGCAATTGCGCATTTAAAAGATAAATGCAATTAAAATTAAATGATTTCTAAACAAACTGCGGCTTGTCGTAGTGGAAAATGCCCTCACTAAAACAGTAGTCAAATCTCTTCCGAGATCCTTGTGAAAATCCCTAGAAGGTGTCCAGATAATCAGCTAAATGAATACACTCAAATAATTTATACAACTCATAGTTGGAATCCCTATTCTGATTTATGATAGCAAATGCTTGAATGACTAGAATTTAACATATGGTTAAATCTATATGCTTCAGTTATATTCTCGATTTTATTTTCGACTTGATTCCAAAAAGAGAGGCAATCTTTTTATCTGGGAATAATCTATTCACAAAATTACAAAAATACAAACCATATTAAAATATCCCAAAACTATTTAATAGGACTTACAACTTTTGGTTAGGGCACCCAGCACATACAGTAATAATATGATAAGATATGAGATTAATTGGTCAGACACAGGATATGCTTAGCGATAAGTTCAATATTTCGAGTCAATAGCTTAAGATTTGCATTCAACACACTCGTAATTTGAATAGAATTGTAAATATATTTCGAAACAGACTATACACAATTGACAATTTCGACATATGATAGATATAAGTATTTGTTGTACTGTACGCGTATTCTATGAAATAGAATCTAAAATGTAAACATTGACATATGTGTGTACCTATCGCTCCTCCACCTGAACGCTCTCTATCTGATAATTTTGCTTTAAATGTATGTACATACCTATACCTATGCATATAGTATATATAAATACGAAGAACTCTAAATCAATATGTATACATATATATATTTATATAGACGTAGTTCTATGCAAAAACTCCCCCTCGATTCTAAATGAACTCTATCAACCACAACTCAAAATTGAATTTTGATGGAAGAATAAAATCCAAAAAACAAACCTGCGTATAATTTTGACAATAAATGTTTGAGCAACTGAAAATTAGAATTTCATTTTATGCAAAATGCTTCTAGAACTGCGGACTAGAGAAGTGTTCTATATAAAACTAATATGCTAAGCGTAAATATTCTCAGCTAAGATAACACTGTGTTTTCAAGCCAAAGCTCGAACTTCAAATCATGACAAAGTCAATTAGACGCATATCAAAATATTTCTTTACTTCAGGCTTTATCTATCATATCCTTCGTTATTATTTCATTTTATTTTTTTTTTTTCGAATCAAATAAATATAGTTTCTTGTGCCTTTTCCGCGCTTCATTTTATTTTCCACACATAATGTAGAAAGTAAATTAATTGCTAATTTGGCAGTTTATGTTTAATGAATAAGCTTTAAAGAGGTTTCGCTGTAGCAACAAAATACTTGAAAATATATTCTTAAAACTATGCAAAAACCATAGTGAACGATTTCAAGTTCGGGCGACCGAACTTAACTGTCTTTCCAAAACGAAAAATGTTTTCAGAATTTAAAAATAAAATATATATATAGATATATGTATCACTTAATTGTTGTGTGAGAAACTTGGAAAGCACGTTTGATAACTTATTTATTTGTGCAATTATTTAAATTAAAATTTATTTCGTAGAATATTCCAATCATAAATGCTGATTTGCATTGTAGATTAATAAAAATGCAATTAAAACTATTATTACACACATAAGTATTAAAAAAAAGACACATTTACAATTATTTGGAAAATGCTGACGAATCAATGAAAAAAGTTTCAATTGCAACGAATCTAATTACGAAATATTATATTCATCAATTAATTTTCATGTCATACAAACATTTTAAAAAATCATTAAGACCTAAGATAAAAAGGAAAAACGTTGAGCACAATCATGTTGAATAAAAGTTAAAAAATTTAAGAGCATTGGAAAAATGGCAAATTACATTAAAAAAATATAACATTAAAACAAAACAACAAAAAAATCATCTTTGGCACGCCGAAGATTACATATCCTTGCAGACCAAAGTCCAACTGCTCACATCTTAAATTAAATATTAATTGAAATAAAAAACAAGTCATTTTTTCTAATCAAGAAAAAATCAACAAACAAAAATCAATAATATATATTCTTGACTCAATAGCCCTAAGCCAAGAAAATAATCTTAGATTGGGTCCGTTTATTCTGCAATAAAAAAAACTTGATTTGGTGAAGAACTTATAATACTGCAATGGTATAAAAAAGAAAACGACAACAAAAAAAATACCGAATATATAGCTTAAGAAAATCTGCAGCTAAATACATTAAAAAAAAAAATAATTTAAAAATCCCAAGTACACTAAATGCAAAAATAAAACGAAATACAAATAAAAATTGTTGGAGACTATTTATTGTTTTTGGGGCACTGTTGCCACTGTTGCATGCCTAGTAAACTGGAGCATGCAAAACTAAATGAGACTTTGAGCCGCTGTGTGCAGTCCAACAGCTGAGTCCTGCGGGTCCTCGGACCCAATAGTCCTGGCTTCGGCGAGAGGAAAATTAAATAACATAAAATACAAATCCGGCACAAATCCGAAGGCCAACTTGAAAATGATAAACTTATTAATTCAGATTGCCGGCCTCGACGCCAGCCAGCAGCGGCCTACACAGGACCTGGGCACAGAAAATAGCGGCCGGCTCATCATTGTCGCATTGTTAAATCCTCAAAACATCTGTGACCCTCGAGCTCAATTACAGACAGCTTTTCCTAGCCGCCACCCATGCTCCTGGAGCTTATGTTTCTTCTGCTAGAGATGGGCACGTGAATCACGATTATTATGGAGAAGTAAGAAAATGCAAATCTGTGTGGCGTTCTTTGTTTATCTGATTTGAAAATATTTATGGAATTAAAAAACAGTCCAATTTGTTTTCGAATAATTTCTAATTTTATTTTATTCTATTTATTATTCTATTCTATATTTATTAAGTCCCCTAATGCATATTTTAAGATATGTATTATTTTAATTGAGTTACTCAATGTTGAGGGTTACAAGTATGGTTCATTCCTAGCTCCCACACACTAATCCCCAAATGGAAGTTGCAGAATTTGTGCCACACTTTTGCTGCTTAGCTCGCACATTATTTTTGCTTTCTTGTTGAATGTGTGTCTGTTTGTGTGTGTGTGTTATTTTCCTGCCTCTTCGTCTCAACTGCAAAGGCAACGGTTACACAATTATTTGTGCGGTTTTGTAGCGTTTTACTCTGAACTGGGATTTGGCGAATCCTGCTACTAATTGGAAAAAGAAAAAATCAAAAAAAAAAAAACAAAAAACAGAATGCCAGCAGTAAAAATGCTTGCGACAAAGTTGTGATTGCAAATAGTCGAGGCTACTTTAATTTAAAGTAAGTTTGCGTTAACTGTCGAATCGAAATCAATAAGTTATTATTCGAGGGAAGGCCTCGAGGCTCAACTCGCTGGCTTTGCCGGCTTCTCCCGCGGGGATGAGAGTCGAACTGGAACTGGGACTGGGACTGGGACGGGGACTGGCACTGGCACTGGCACTGGGACTGCGCTTATTTGACTTGGCTTTCTTTTAAGGTTTGCGAAAACAAAATCCCAGACGCAATCTTTGATTTTATTGTAAGCAAGCCAAACGAAAACAAAGCAAACGCAAAAAGAACAAACAGAATGAGCGCCAGCAGCGACGTGAGGCGTCGACGTCGGCGTCAGCAACAAATGCGCTCACAGATTTTGCTTTGGTTAGCAAAACAACAGCAACAGCAACAGCAACAACAAAAACAAAAACAACAAGCAGGTAAAATGCCGCAAGGAGCACGAATCAAAAACAGAAAAGAAAAAGGGGAAAAAGCAACAACATAAAGGCATTTTAATAGCACATCTGTGTGTGTGAAAGCATATGTGTGTGAGTTTTTACATATGGATATGTATACACACATGTTATTTACATATGTATGTGTGTATTTATGTTAATTTATGTTAATTGCGCTCAACAGGTAAAGGATATATATATGTAAATAAATAAAAAGCTATTTTAAATTCTGAGAGAGCATATCTGGGACAGTGTTCTCCACTCAAATACAAGTTTAATATTTTTTTTTGAAAAGCCGTAAAAATGCAGACGATGTCAGAGGGTAACGGTAAAGCCATTTGCACTGGGGACATGAAGTCATCAAATGCGACAACCCCTCTCCCTCCCACAGCCACCCATTGCGTGACCCTCTGCGTTACCTAGCCCGCTTTTTTGCCCAACGCTGATCAGAAGAAGAAGAAAAAAATAGCCCACTGCACCTTAAGGATTTGTTTTTTATGTTTATTATTCTCTTTCAGCCACGTGGCTGACTGTGGCACCCTTCGCCAATTCGATGCGCTAGTTTCACACCCTTGTGCCACGCACCCCGGCCCCGCCTCGCCCCTGTCTACGTGTCGCTTTCCCCCGTTCAAAAAAAGCCACAAACGAAACATGTTGCGTTTTTTTATGTGGCCTACTCTACAAGGATACCACCATGGGTTAAGATGGGGGTTGAGTTGGCTCCTGTCTAAGGTCATCAATAACGGCGCAAACATACATTTAAGTCGCTTGCTTTGCATTAAGACGAAATTGCCACACAACCTGAGCCCTTTCCTAATGCTTCCCTTTCCCTCTCCTTTTTCTTTTCTTATTTTTGTTTTTGCTATTACTACAGCTCTCTGGGGACTCACTACTTTCAATAAAAATTTGTTTGTACATTGTGGACAGTTTTTTTTTTGAGGTGGATTTAACCTTTTTGCTAATAGAAATGGACGGGATCAAAAAATACTGCTTTGGGGTGTTATTTTTTTTATTGCACTGCTATTTTAAATGTTACTCTGCCGCCGAGGCTTACGGCGTTGACTGTTAACGCAAAACGGAGTCTGTTATTGTAAATGTTAGTACAGACGATAAGCCGAATATCGACTGGCCACCACTGCGAAACGCTGTACAACATTCACGTCTATCGGCTGGGGCAACACTGGCGCGGCGAAACCCATTGTGCATTTTCTTCTAAATTAAAATGGCATTTGCTAGCTGGAAAAAAATAGTTTCATAAAGTGCAGTACAATATACAAAATTGCATGCAGGTATGCTGTGCAAAATTAGAAAATACATATTGAACAACAAGCAACAAATTAGCAGCGTTTCTCCATCAAAAACTATGCGCGTGTGCCTATCTATGCAAGTGTGTGTATGTGTGTCTGAGTGAAATTCCAACAATGCGCAGGGAACGAGTTGGCTGAAATTTCTTTATGCAAAGCGTACGCAACAAAAACGAGGAAGAAGAAGGGCGAGCGATAAAGCCAGGAAAATTATAGATACTTTGAAAAAAAAGTGCGTATTATGAGCAAGTGCAACAACAAGCGTTGTCAATAAATATTTATATATTATGTGTGTGTATCGAAAGCAGCCCACACAAAATCGTTGAACTGTACAAAAACACGCCCATATTTAGTATGTGTGTAAAACGCCAGATTTGCTTTGCATGTGTGTGTATGTGCGTGTGTGTGTTTTTGTGACAGTGTTTATTTATTACACTTTGATTTTGCAATAAGCTGCTGCTGTTGCTGTAATGGGAGCTTATCCAGTGAACGGAAGTCGTCGCCTACAATTTTCGTGTTTTTTATTAGTTTTTGCTGCCCCCACACACACATACACAAAAACACATAGAAAACAATCAAACAAGCACACGCATACATACACATGCGTGCATACATACACACGTACATACACATGCGTGCATACATACACACATACATGTATACATATAAACTCACAGCCAGTGTTGCCGTCGCGGTTGGCTTCGGCGTCAGCAGCGCAGACTCAATTGCATGAGAATTTTTTTTATATCTCTTGTGTTTTTGTTTTACTTTTTTTTTGTTTTGTTGTCGTCGCCGAGCAGCAGCAGCGTTGTCTTAATTTATTGCCAGCATTGTTGCTGCTGCTGCGCCTGCTGAAAATGAAAGTGTGTTAATATGTATGTATGTACATATGTATATCTGTATCTGCTGCAAAATGTGCGCCCAGCGAAACAAAAGCAAAAAAAAAACAAAACAAACCAAGCCAAATTGACCAATAAAATCCCACAGTAATTTTTTGTCTTTTTTACGAGGGATTTTAGAGATTTCCTCTTATTTAGTTTTTTTTGTTTCTATTTTTGCAGTTAATTAGGAGCGTTTTGTAAGAGTTTTAAAATAATAATAAATAATTTAAGAATACTTTTCAAGCTACTAGTTTAGCCACTGTCAATATGATGATTAATAATAATTAATTAATTATGCATTTCATATGCAAAATTTTATCGTTTTTGTTTTTTCTCAAATTTGAACTCATAAACTAAAATAAAAACAGGCAGAGCAATAATAAAACGAATATGAAAACGTATAAACGTAGCTGAATAACTTAGTTGTTTGGTTTCTTGCAGCTTAATCACAAGGTCTAAAGTTCAGCACACATATCACCCAACTGATTGGCATGCCGTAGCTGCGGTCGCTGAAGTAGCAGCAGTTGCAGCAGCAGCAGCATTAGCAGCGCCTTAATGGATCCATATCATCATATCAGACATCATGTGAGTATCTTCAATCATCCTCAATCATCAGCTGCAATCAACCATCCATTGTATGTCCATTATGAGCATTCATTTGATATTTTCCTTTTGTAGTATCCACCCACTAGTACAGCCGGCTCAACGGTGGTTGGCAGCGGCACCAGCAGCACAATCATTCGACCAGAATTGCATCAAAAATGCAATCGTGGCTCGCACTCGAGTGACACAAGTTCAGCGTACAGCGGCAGCGATACAATGGCCTCTGTCTATGGATCATCGCTGGAGGCCGAGGAGATCGATCTCTCCGGCCTCGTCGAGTCTGTGGTCGACTCCGATGAGGAGGATCTCGCCGAGAGCATGGATGTGAGTCGGTCATATCAAGCCAAAAACAAAAGAAAAACAATTATTTTCAATTCCTTCAGAGTCGTTTTAATTAACGAACTAAATAAGCGCCATCAGCGTTTAAAAACCGTTAATATATAAATTAAAAATTGTAGTTCAACCAATCATCCAGTTAAGATCACGTTGAATCGTACTTTATATATACATATATATATATTTATTATAAATACTCCCGTCTCCACAGAGCCTCAATGTGCGGGATGCGGTGCGCGACTGCCTCGAGAAGGATCCGTCGGAGCGCAGCGAAGACGATGTGGAAATCCTGCTGGAGTTCACGCAGGGCCTGAAGGCATTCACAAACATAACGCTTGCAGTGCGCCGTGCTCTCTGCTCCGTGATGGTGTTCGCTGTGGTGGACAAGGCCGGCACCGTTGTCATGTCCGATGGCGAGGAGCTCGACTCGTGGTCGGTGCTAATCAATGGCGCCGTCGAAATCGAGCATGCGAATGGCACACGCGAGGAACTGCAAATGGGCGACTCCTTTGGCATATTGCCGACCATGGATAAATTGTATCATCGCGGCGTGATGCGGACCAAATGCGATGATTGTCAGTTTGTGTGCATCACCCAGACCGACTACTATCGCATCCAGCATCAGGGCGAGGAGAATACGCGCCGGCATGAGGATGAGAACGGACGTGTTGTGATCGTCACCGAACTGCGCTCGATTGGTGGCAGTGGGGCGGAGAGCGCCACAACAACTGGCGGCAGCGGATCAGCGGCCTCAGCACTTTTGAACACAAAGCGCGGTCATGTGGTGATCAGAGGCACACCGGAGCGACTGCTGCAGCAGCTTGTCGAGGAGAACTCGATGACGGATCCAACATATGTCGAGGATTTCCTGCTAACGCATCGCATTTTCATACACAATCCCCAAGAGGTGACCAGAAAACTGTTGCACTGGTTCGATCTCGAGCAGCTCGACACGCACAAAACGCAGGAGCTGAGAGATCGAGTCACTCGCGTCGTTCTACTCTGGGTGAACAATCATTTTACAGATTTCGAGGCGGATCACGAGATGATGGAGTTCCTGGAGATCTTTGAGGCTGGCCTGGAGCGCAAAAAGCTGCTCAGCCAACTGCGTTTGCTGCACATTGCATGTGCCGCCAAAGCGCGCATGCGCAGCTGCATCTTGACGCGTTCCTCACGCGACGAACCGCTCAATTTCCAAATCATTGGCGGCTACGAGCTGCGCGGCGTGGCAGCTGCCACTGGCAATGCCTCCGTCGGCATTTACATATCGCACGTGGAGCCGTGCTCAAAGGCCCAGGATGTCGGACTGAAGCGTGGCGATCAAATCCACGAGGTGAACGGCCAATCCCTGGATCATGTGACCAGTAAACGGGCCATGGAACTGCTGACGGGCACCACCCACCTAAGCATTCAAGTGAAAAGCAATCTGCTCGGCTTCAAGGAGATCATGCAGGCGCTGGAGCACGGCAGCGGCAGCTCAGCCAGCAGCGGTGGTGGTGGTGGTGGCGGCGGCGGCGGCGGTGGCATTAGCTCCAGCGGCAATGGCAGCTTTAAAAGTTTGCGCAGTCCGCGTCGGATTTGTGCGAATGACATTGCCAAGCTGCACGGACGCAGCGATAGCACCAGCGAGGAGCTGGCCAATCGGGCGCACATGGTGCGCCTCAGTTCGGTGGATATGCTGCTCGATCAGCCGGACTGCGCGCCGCCCCAGACGCCGCCGGTGAGTGGCGGCGGCGGTGGCATTATGGCCTCGAACTTTATGCAACAGCTGCTGCAGAGCGTCAACTCGAACTCGGCGAAAAAGGGCAGTGCCGAGGACGCCAAACCGGGCGGCTTCATGACCCTGGCGCCCAAGCGACGTCTGCAGAAGGCGCTGGCCAAAATGAATCTGCTGAACAAACAGCAACAGCCGCTGGTGGGCAGCCTCAACGACAGCTCCGACACGCTGCTGAATGAGCCGCAGTGCAAGGCCAAGTTGTCCGCTGCCAGTTCCGGCAGCAGCAGCTGCGCCTCCACAACCAACATGTGCAACACGGCCGGTCGCCTCTATCAGTCGCAATCGAATCCGGATCTGAGCAGTCTCAACTATGACAACAGCAACAGCGAACCCATCGCCATGCTCCAAGTCAACTATTTGCAGGCGCATCTACATCGGCCATCGGCTGCGAGCACGCTGACTGCTAGCTCCATGCTGCCGCCGGACTATCCGGAGCATGTGCTCAAGGTGTACAAGTCGGATCAGACGTGCAAGTATGTGCTCATCTACAAGGAGACGACGGCCCATGAGGTGGTCATGTTGACACTGCAGGAGTTTGGCATCCATGATCCAAGCTCCAATTTCTCGCTGTGTGAGGTCAGCGTGGGCGAGGGCGGCATGGTGAAGCAGCGCCGGCTGCCCGACCAGCTGCAGAATCTAGCGGAACGTATCAGTTTCGCTGCTCGCTATTATCTCAAGCTGAACGACAGCACCGAGCCGCTGGTGCCCGACGAGCTCGCCTTGGAGCTGGTGCGGGAGTCGGGCGTGCATTTCCTGCAACTGAATGCATACGAGCTGGCCATCCAGCTGACACTGCAGGATTTCGCCAATTTCCGTCAGATCGAGTCCACGGAGTACATCGATGAGCTGTTCGAGCTGCAGTCCAAGTACGGTGTGCCGATGCTGAGCAAATTCTCGGAGCTGGTCAATCGCGAAATGTTCTGGGTGGTGAGCGAAATATGCGCCGAGCACAACATTGTGCGTCGCATGAAGATCGTTAAGCAGTTCATCAAGATTGCCCGCCACTGCAAGGAGTGCCGCAATTTCAACTCCATGTTTGCCATCATCTCGGGTTTGGGGCATGGCGCCGTTTCGCGGCTGCGTTTGACCTGGGAGAAGTTGCCGTCAAAATATCAGCGCCTGTTCAATGATCTGCAGGATCTGATGGATCCATCGCGCAACATGTCCAAGTACAGGCAACTGGTATCCGCCGAACTGCTCGCCCAGCATCCCATCATACCGTTTTATCCCATTGTCAAGAAGGATCTGACATTCATCCATCTGGGCAACGATACGCGTGTGGATGGTCTGATTAATTTCGAGAAGTTGCGCATGCTCTCCAAGGAGGTGCGTCTGCTGACGCACATGTGCAGCTCCCCCTACGATCTGCTGGCCATATTGGAGCTGAAGGGACAAACGCCCTCCAACGCCCTCTTCTCGCTGAACCAAATGTCTGCGTCGCAGAGCAACGCTGCCGCGGGCACTGTCATTGCGGCCAACGCTGGACAGGCTACGATTAAGAGACGCAAGAAATCGACAGCGGCGCCCAATCCCAAGAAGATGTTCGAGGAGGCACAGATGGTGCGACGCGTCAAGGCCTATCTGAACAGCCTGAAAATACTCAGCGATGAGGATCTGCTGCACAAGCTCTCGCTCGAATGCGAACCGCCGCATGGCTCCACCTACTCGGGCAGCATTTCGCATGGCAACACCTCGCATCGGAGCGCCGGCAGCGGCAGCATCAATGCCAGCAATGCGGGCGCCGGCAGCATCAATGCTGGCGGAGATCAGCTCAGCATTTATTCGCACACCAGCTCCAGTTCGGCACCGAACTCATCGCTGTCGCTGCGCAAACGGCATCCCAGCTCGCCGACACTCTCCACGACCAGTTCGACGAGCTCGACCAGCGATCATCAGCGTCGCCAGCAGCTGCACAATAATGGACCCAAATTTGGCACCGCTTCGCCGCAGGCGGTCAAGAAAATGCTCTCGCTATCCGAATCCTCGAAAATTCGGCCACATCAGCCATTTGTGCCGCGCCACAATTCGGCGCTGCCCGGCGTCATTCCGCCGCTACATCATCTACATGCCGCCCATGGATTTAGCACACCAGCCGCCGGAGGTGTTGTGCCACCGCCATCTGCTGCTGCTGCGGCTGCTGCTGCTGCTGGTGCCGCTGTCCCAGCCAGCGTGGTCAATGCACAGTGCACGCCCAGTCCCAGTCCGTGTGCACATCGACGTTTGGCATCTGGAGGTAAGTAAGCCATCTTTCTGCCCGCATCCATTACTAAGCCGTGGATTAGCGATTCGGGGAATGTTCTGCTGGCCTGTCGACTAATCGCTGTCGTAAATATCTTTTGGATTCCTCAGAAGGACAAACAATTTTTTTTTGTGAGAATAAATTGCTTGAATTGGGAAATCATGGTTAGAAAGAAAATTGTGTTTGTGGCAAAATTTTCCTATATTGGTAGGAATATGCAGCTTCACTGAAACTGTAAATTGAAGCCTGCCGTGTGCCAACTTTAAAAACTAGCTTTAAATTAATTTATTTAAAAATAAGGAGAATTTTGGCTGTGGAAAATTTCCCAAGCAGCTGAAACGATTGACGGTTGAACAGCTTTAAGAAAACATAGATAAAATGCTAAAAGTTGTTTGCGAAAGCTTTTATTTATTATTTTAGCAACTCTTGAAGATTATTCAAATTTCTGAAAATTTTATTTTAATTTTACAGCTTGCCATTTTATATATATTTTTGTTATACTTTTCTTTTATGATTTAATTAATTTTTGCTGGCTCAGAGCCAAGTGAGTTTCTGCAATTTTTTAGATTTTCAGAAACTGAATTGCAGTCAAACCGCGAAGCTAGAAAAATATAATTGGACAAGAATTTTAAACAAGATTATTGCAATTTATATTTATGCCTCTGCTTCATTATATATAAATAGGATCAATTCGCTTACTAAAACAATTCTTCTACCATTTTTCAGGCAACATAATGCCGACTCGAGCGATACACGAGCGTTCCCATTCCGATACGCCCGCCCCCCCGCCGCCGCTGCCTTCGGTGGATCTCTCGCTGGAGAGCAGCAGTGTGACCACATTTCGTGATTTACCGCTGCGCAAATCCGTGACTTCCGGTAAGTGTGCTGTGTAGGAGCTCTGTGGCAAGAACGCCTGCCCCACTGCTGCCCCCGCCGCCGTCATATAAACTAAACGCTTAGCGCTGCCTACTAAAACCAAAGCTCAAATTTAGATCATAGTTCATAGTTAATAATAATCATAGTGCCTAATTGTAGCTTAACTTTAGTTTGAACTCTAGCTAAAAAAAACACGTTTAGATACGCTTTAAATAAACCCCGCTCCTCGCTTGCATTGTGGCCGATTCTATATATTGGTGGTTGGTTATCGCTGCTTTGGCATTTGGTTGTTGGGCTCACACACACGCACACACACAAACACATACACACACACATGCATTTACAACATTCACACATTCTGTGAGACACTTTACGCTACTTTTACTCTACTCTCATTGCCACAAAAAAAAAAACACACACAACCCACAGGTTCGGTTTCATCGTGTGACAGCGGGCACGGCTCCTACGCCCAGCAGCAGCAACAACATTCGCATCATCAGCAACACCATTTGACATACCAACAGCAGCAACAACAACAACAACAGCAACACAATGATCCATCGCCGCCCGTTTATACGGCTGCTGATTGCCGGCTGCTGCAGCAGATATCGAACAATGCCGTCACACGGAATTTGAATAGTCCCTGCCAGAGCACGAGCACACCACCCAGCACACCCACACCACCAACACCACCACCACCGACACCATTACAACAACCACCAACAGCATCCATACAGCCAACACCGCTTCCTGCACCGCCAGTGCCCTATTTGCATATGCGCAGCCACCAGCAACTGCAGCAGATACAACAGCAATTGGCAATGCCACCACCACCGCCACCGGTCTACTCAAGCAGCCTGTACAATCACCATCACAGCAATGCAACCACCAACAGGCATCTAAGCCACATGCATGGTAAGTCGAGAGCAGGCAGGCCGAGAAGCGACAGAGCCACCAAATACAGCAGACACCAAATGCAGCGTAAGAGTAAACGGGGAATGAACTCTCTGCGAACCAGATCCTAAAAGTATGAAAGAGTAGGCGAAATCACCCATTGAATACTCTGATCACTTTTATGTTTCTCGATTTTGGCAGACAAATGTTTAATGCGGAAGTCACTTATAAGTATAACAATTATTTGTTAAAGTCGTACGCGATAGGAGACTGAAACATGAGTATAAAAATTAAATCTGATACAATAGTTTATCTTTGACTTATATATTTAAAAAATTTAATACTTTCTTTTCAAGTACAAAATTAAGAGTTGTTTTTATAAATCTTTATTCATATTTAAGTAGTAATATGTATCTAATGTCTGAGAGATTGTAACTTTTAACAATTGTAAAAATATTGCCATATTCAAAACAAACAAGTCACTAAAAATTATCTTTTTACATCATTATCTCCGGCAGGTGGTCCGCCAAATTTTATGGATAGCACCAAGTGTACCATATGCCCCATGCCACCCATGAATCAATAAATCAAACTGTGCTGTTTTAACTACTAAATGTTAATTTAATTAGTTGTGAGTAAATCAAACACAGCAATTGCAAGTTCAACTACTAATCTATGGATTTCTTACTTTACAGCATATATAGATGCCAAAATTCGTTAATGGTTGTGGTTTCCATGTTACCAACAAACAAACGTTCACACACATCATCAACCGTCATCGTCATATACACAACAAGAACAAAAACTATGAAAATATGTTGCATATACATGTTCAAAATCCCATTTATCATTTATCAGCGTCAACGTTCGAAATCCCATTGTCACGTATTCTTAGATTAAGCGCCTAACATTTAGTTTTGCTGTATGTTTTAAGTGGCTTACGATTAATTTTAATTTAGCACAATTCTTTGTAAACATTTTCCTCAAAAAATAACTCAAAACAATACGAATGATCCACACAGTTGTTGCCTTCTCACATGCGTAGAAAAAAAAACAAAAAAAACAACAAAACGTCTGCAGGCAGACCAAAGTAGCAGACCCCAATCAAAACTTTTGCAATCAAAAACTCTTTTGAAGACTTTCAGTTGGCACTTGGAAAAAAAAAACGGAAAAATTATGAAAATGTTTTGCCCAACCCAACAATAATAATAATAATGATATGGTAGAGACGAGGCCGACTTATCAATCTTTTGTATTCCATTTATGTATACTTTAGCTCTACATATACACAAGTTAGTTCTATCTATGCATACAGACACATATAACACATACACGCATGCATATGCAAAGTAAAGTATGATAAAAACCTTCGCTCCAATTCCAAATATTTAGTTTGTAAGCTGAACGATTTTTTCGAATATTTTTCTATAACGTTGTATGTATTCAATGTTTGCTTTAAACATAAAAGACAAACGCAATTAATGTAAACGATAAAAGACAAACCTAAACAAAAAGCAAAATGAAAGTACAAGCAAATCGAAACCAACCAGAAACAACAACAAGTAAACAAAAACCTGAGACTCGAACATCAACAAATATAATAATAATATAAATAATGTTTTGTAAACATATTTTTCTCACACGTTAAGGACTCCAATATTTTTGTGTGTGTATCCGATTGCCTGTTATATATACACAAATATACATTATATAAATATATACACATACGACTATATACAAGAAATCTCTATATATGTATATATATAAATAGATATATATCTATATATATACGTTGCCTATATACACACCTGAACAAAGTGCAGCCCGACTCGCCTAATTTATATACAGCATCAATATATATGTTTTTCTTATATGAAAAGAAAATGCTAATTGTTTAAATGTACTATATTTGTGCTCTTTTAGGCTTAAGCTAAGATAAACTTTTCATTTTATGGCTTACACAAGTAAATGAAATAATGTAACAAAAAAACATTTCTGCTGTTTCGCTTGAATCAACTTTTAATTAAAGCAAAAATCTCATCTAATGTTGCAGCGCCAAAAGCGCGAATATTAAAAACTCTATTCTAAAGTTGTGAGAGTTAATTGCTTGATAAATAAATCCCAGATCTTTTAGATCATCTTGAGAGATTAAAACTGTTTGCTTTAGCAATGTTAAATAAAATTTATTTTACTTTAATTTTTTGAAGAACCGTTCTCTCAAATCTATATGCATAATGCGTTTATTTGTGCTAAAAAAAAGTTTATATTTCATTAATACGTCTCTTTGCTATATCGTTTAAATCTAGATATATTTTCTGTCGATTATCAATTATAGATTAAAACTAAACTTTCGCTGAACTCCAACTTTAGATTAGAATGGGATCCTAATAAAACCCAAAATAAAATAGGATAACAAAAATGTAATTTCGACATGCTTGAATGTTAAATAAAATATTTACAAATAATTTTAATTAAATATTGCAATTATGTAATTCACTTAAATTTCTATATGGATGTGTATTATATATGTCACATATATAATATATATGTTTATTTATGCGAATTACTTTGGAAATATCATAAACAAAATACATTCAGTATTTTAAAACTAAAAGGTGTCTTTATTGAATGTTTAAACGAGTTGTACATTTCAGGTCAAAATTGTAACACTCCCTTCAAGAAAGAAAATACCAGTTTTATCGAAAATTCAATTTGTTTTTTTATTATTGCTTTGCGTTGCGTAGAGCATATCAATTGGTTCATTAAAAAATGTATAAATAATTTGGCTTTAAACCTAAGCACTATGATTAACACAAAAATTAGTACTTGTATTGGGTGGAGCGTGTAAATTTTGGTAACAAATTGTGAACTTAGGTGTAAACAATAGGGAGGATCACAAAGCAACTAAACTAAATGATCGTCTCTAATGGTTGGTGGCTGGTGGTTTATAGCTGCACACGTGGAAGAACACTCATATGATACTTATCATTAATGTTATGTGGAGAATATGAAACTAAGTCTTTAAGTGGTAGTAGATGCAAAACAGTTGTTCGTTTCTTTTCTTTTCCTTTGTTTTGTTTTCGGTATTTTTGTTTTTTCATTTGTTATTCATACGTTAGGCTTAAACAAGAAATACTATATGCAAATGAGCCAGTTTACAATCGCTTCAGATTAACCTCGTGCGTTTCAGATAGGTGATGAGCAGATTGTAGATAAACTTATATTGCGCTAGCGATGGTATTATGCTGTCCCGCTGATGTCGCAGCTGCCCAATGACCCGCGGTATATCCAAGTCCTGCCAGAGATGAAAATACAATTCAAAATTTTCTCCATTTATATATATAATATATATTCATGACTGTACCTCGTTGTGATCCAGTGTGTAGAGCAAGAGGTCCGCAGTTAGGGTGACACCCGAACGACCGCCACCCTCCAGGCAGTGGATGAGCACGGGCGGATTGGTATTGTGACCGGGCGGCACCTCATGCGTCGATGCCAATCGCACCGAATTGAGCTCCTCGAGAAAGTCGAGAAAATGATTAACATCCCGCGGGCAATTCTGCTCGACCCAATCGGCGTACTGCAGATGCCACACAGAGCGATAGCGACGCGACGGTGCATGATATAAACGCAGCTTGCTCGTCGTGCAGCGATCGGTGGTTTGTGAGAATTCCTGATACACCTGGAACTGTGAAGATCAGATAATTGATTAGGACCATTGTTAATTTCGCCACTTGTCCTGTCCACTCACATGTCCAAACTCCATGCGCTGTTGACTGCTGAGCGGTATATAGCTCATGTCCTCGGTTAGCTGCACAACCAGGTAAACATCCGCTTCCCACACGCACTGCCAGAAGATGCGCATCGTTTGCGACTCCTGCGGCGATTGGGCGACAATATAAAATCGTTGCTTTGTGCCCACAGTGGCCTACACAAACAACAAAACCAGAACGTTTAGTTAGAACAAAGAACAGAGATCTGGAATCAAGAAGGGATGCAATTCATTAAGCGCACCGATATATAGGATGCATTCACGTAGCCATGTCGATTGTCCATGGATGGCGTGAGACGCACGCGATTATCATCGTATGGCAGAAAATTGGGATCATGATTCTTCGGCTCGTTCTCCTCAAGCAAAGCACAATCGTATTGGGCATGCTCGCGTCTCTTCGGTATGCGCTCGAACTCCATAAAGAGCTGTGCATCCTGCAGCTTATCATTTAATATCTGGCACTGCAAGCGAGTAACCAATAATATTATATAATTTATTTGTAAGAAATAGTTCTGTCTCGGTTCATACCAATTTATCCTTGGAATACTGGCCCGATATGGGCTGCGGCTTGGTCAGGCCGGTTGACCAGCGATGCGGCAGATTTAGATCGTCCTGGGCGAGCTTCATTTTGGTCGCCAGCTTGGCTTGCTGGGCGGCCGAGGAGCTGGCCTTCTCTCTGCCGAGCGTGGCCGACTTTTGTTTGTCGGGCGTTTTGCTGCGCGACAAAATGTTCCAACGCCGGCGACGCTTCACATCCTTGCTGGCCGACGAGGAGCTGGTGGTGTCCAGCGTTGAGTTGAACATCGAAGATGCCGTCGACGCCGAGCCCGATGTATTGGCTGATAGATTCATGGCACTGAATTGCTGATGCAGCGAATCGCCCGCCGGCGAAATCACATCCACCGTCGACTTGTTTAAGCTCGCCGTCGAGCGATGTTGCCGCGGCGGCGCCGTCACTCCAATTGCTGGCGCCGCACTTGCCGCACGTGCGGCACGCGACGGCGCCTGTGGCTCCAAGAACTGCAGCTCTGTGCTCGCTGCGCGATCCGCGCCGTATTTCTTAATATTTCGGGTAATCTCATCGTCTGCCGGCGCATTCACCGTCAGCGTAACAACATTGTTGCTGCTGGCGGCCGCTTGGCGTGCAGCTGGCACTGGTGCCACGCCTGGTGGCGCTGATTGTATGGAGGCGGCACGTTGCCGCATGGCATCCGCATTGGCATTGCCGCCGCTGCTGCTGCCGCCGCTTGCACGCTGCGGCAGTGGCACATTCTCGTAGATTGGCTCAATGGAGCCGTTCATCGCGCTACGCTGCAACGGTGTCGGCGTTGTTGCCGCTGCCGGCTGTGGACTGCTCGCTGGCGGTGGTGCAGAACTGCGATAGCCACTGGGTGGCAGTGTTGGGGAACTGCAACATAAAACGAGAATTGACGTAAATGAATCCATTATAAACAATGATTAAACGGTGCACAATAAACAAAGACAAATAATGACGAGAGTCTTGCAGGCCTATGACTAATTTCCAGAGAGACTGGCTGCCTCACCTTTGGACCGCTGCAGCTGCGGCGGCCGCTTGACTCATCGCCGACTGACGGAGCTGGGACATAATGGACGGCTGCTCCTCGATCATGTTGAGGTTCTCAAAGGTGCCGTGCGGCGGCAGATATGGCTGCGAGTGGCCCATGTGGCTAATGTACGGATACTGATGCAACATCGTGGCACCCGATGAGGTGGGCACGTTGCCACCACCACCACCACCACCAACACCTGCACCACCGCCACCGCCATGCACACCGCCGGCGGCAGCCAAGGCGACAAACTGACCGCCGTTGAGTAGATTGCGATTCGACACCAGATCGGGCGATGAACCCGAAACATAATTGCGAAAGCCTTGCAGTGGTCGTGGCGTCGCCACGGCCAGATCCGGCGTGGAGGAGGAACTCAGCCGATTCACTGGATACGGTGGCGGCGCCTTGTTCCGCATCATTTGCATTCGCTGCGAGAGCTCCAAGTATGCAGAAGGCTGCTGCTGCTGCTGCTGTTGTTGTTGCTGCTGCTGCTGCTGTGTCTGGTAGAGATTGAGATGATGATGATGCGCATGCAGTGCAGCTGCCGGCTGTGCCACATCCGGATAACGATGTGCGGCCGTCAGATGATGACTGAACAGCAAACTCTCGCCGTAGACGCCCGGATTGTGGACATCGGGCTGCGAGCCGGCATAGTAGGCGCCGGCATTGCCGGGCGTTGCGAGTGCCAGTGCCACATTGTGCAGCTCAGAGGATGTTGTACGATACTTGAGCTGCACGGCTGTCTCATAGTCCGGGGCAGGGCGATACGTGGGCAGCATGGCCTGCAGGCGCTCCCGTTCGTGGGGATCTGCATTAATGTTCATGTTGCTGCTGCCATTGTTGCTGCTGCTGTTGATGATGTTGTTGTTGTTGTTATTGCTGCCGCTGGCGCTGTGGTGCAGCATGCTGTTGCTGCTGTGCAAATTGTTGTTGCTCAAGTCCAAACAGCTGCTGCTCTGCCCCAAAAGCTGGCTGTGACTGGCAGCGAGCGAAATATTTGATGACAGCAACTGTTGCTGTTGATGTTGTTGTTGCTGCTGCTGCTGCAACTGTTGCTGCAATTGTTGCTGCTGTTGCTGCTGCTGCTGGTGTTGTTGCTCCGCTGCTGCCATATAATCATACTCCACGTAGCCAACGCTGTCGGCGCCCAGAGTGCAGTGTCCATTGTTGCTCTCGATGTCGGCGCCAACGCTGCTGCCCAAACTGGAGGGCGTCTCTGTGTCGATGTAGCGCTTGAAGAATTTGTGCTGCATGATGCACAGCTTCCAGAAGTAGCGTGCCACGTCCGCCTCGCTAAAGATAAAACTGCCGACGATGCTGCCATCGCCATCGATTTTATTCTGTTCGATTTTGATGGTGCGCTTGTCAATGGTCACCGTGTGGAACTCTTTCCACGGAAAGTACTGTCTGCCATTGTCCGCATTGACGACCATCCCATTGATGGCCAGGCCCAGCAGCAGATCATTGCCGAGCGTATCCTTGGCAGCGAAACGCTCCTCGCCATATCCATCCAGCTGCTGACAGCACTGAATATACATCTCCTCCGCCTGGCTCTGGGTCAGATGCGCGATTCCCGCGTGCTGCTGCAACACCTCCATAATCAGGCCATCCAGCATGCTGTCATCGTTGGCCAATCCCTGCATGTTGCGCGGCAGCACCAGTGACTTTTTCAAATAATCCTTGGACTGCTTGTCGCCCTGATAGCTATCGTATTCGGCCTTCCGGCAATAGAGCGCCAGGAGGATCGCTGTGCGTATATCGCAAGCGATGCGTCCCTCGTAAATGTCGCTCTTCAGCTGCAGAAAATAATAGAAACGCGTCGCTTCGTCATTCAGATGACGCACTCCGGTTGTCACATAGTGTCGCACGCGCAGGTACATCTTTGGTGCGGCCGCATATTTGTCACGCTGCCGGCTGAGCGAACGCTCCAAGTCGATCCATTTGTATTCGTCCTCCTTGTCCTTGACCAAATAGCGCAGGCCAAAGAATTCCGGCTGCTGGATGAGCAGACGCTGGCACACATTGTCCAGGCACTCCTGGCCCTTGCTCTCCGAGCTGATGGTGCAGTCAACGGTGCTCGTGGTGTCTATCAAAGATACAAAACGAATATTACAAAGACAGATACACATAAAATACGTGCGCAGATAAAACTCAACAGCAACAACGAAATGTGCTTGGCAACTCGCAGCACGCGCAAATATGCTAATATGCACACATCGAAGATATGATATATGTGTGCCATACACATATATACAAATTATTTTTGTTGTCTAATCGATTTTTGGATTGCCTTTTATGTTTTTATTGAGCCACCAGAAAATTCAAACGGAAATCATTTTTATGTTGTTGTTGTTGATCACTGTTAGCTAACAGCGCCTGGCTGCTAACTGAGTCGCATAACAAATCAAATCAGACGATTGCATACCAAATGAGTATTTGGCTAGAAATACTTAATTCATGTAAACATTCTTAGACAAAATTGACTTGATTGCAAACAATAAAATTTAACTAAAAACAAAGCAGCATAAAAAAGGCATGTCATTGTTAACAGCTTAACAGTGGCGCAACTGGTTAAAAAGATGGCAAAATTGCTGTATATGGTTAACGTAGGTTGTTGTTGCTGATATGTTTTGGCAAAAGCGAATTCCACAAAACTGGTCATAAAACGAAAGCCGTTGCCAAGATAAACGCGCTGCTTATCTGCACTTGTTGTTGTTGTTGCCATTTAATAAAATAAATTAGTTGACACACACAATTAGGTGTTTCCAATTAAAAGCGCTCAAATGACTAAATAAATCAACAAGTGTACAACAAAAACGAAGAAAAACTTCGCGTGTATTGTTGCTGTTGTGGCTGCTTCTGTTATTTGTATGGGCTCGTGCAATTGAAACTTGTGGAGTGCCGTTATTGTTATTGATAGTCTTCTTCTTGCTGTTGTTTTCTTGTTAGTGCCAGGCTGATACGCCCCCTACACACACACACACACACACCTAAACACATACACACACTCACCCAGCAAATGATGCACAGATATAACAAATAAACTTTTTGACGTCACATTATATTGTCGACATTTTTTAAATAATTTCAGTGGCATTTCTGTGCCGTTTTCTACACACTCCGTTTTTGACAATGTGCAAAACACGCTGCGCTGCTTCTGCTCTTCTTGTGTTTGTTGGCTTTTGCTGTTGTTGTTGGCCAGCAGGTATAAAAGACATTTGCATGTAAATTACACAATTGGTTTTCTAGTTGGTTATTTTTCAAGCTGATTGCGTACAGCTTATAAGGCACTTTGAATCAAACACAGTTGCGCACACACTTAGCATTAAATCATAATTATAAAAGCTAATTGAAAGTCGTTTCAAATAATAAATAAAAGAGTTAACAAAAAAAACTAAAAACGAAAGAGTAGTTTGATAGTGGTATCGAATAAGCGAGTGAGTACAATGGCTGGCTGTCGACGATTGCAGCATTATCGATGCTCAATGTGTTCGCTGTTAACCTAATGTTAAGCAATAACTTGTTTGTATTTAGTTAATGCTAAAACTTACTAATTAAATGGCATATATATATTGGCTTTGTATCTACTTCTAACTTTTATCAGAACTTCATGTGGTTAATAAAAATTATTATTATTTTCTAATTCTCACTAAAATTATGCACGCTCTCGAAACGATGATCTGCATACTATGCTTGCCCGTGTAGGTTTCGTTAAGTTTACTCACTTGACGATAGACCGGCCATGAGCAGCAGCAGCACCATTTGAGCAACAATAACAGTATCACTTTGTTAAAGCTGCTGATCGGACGTAAGTCTTTTGTTTGTTGCTTTTAATTGGCATCGAAATAAGCACAAATTATTTATCAATTGACGTACGATATCAGTTTAGCTTTAACCATACACCGACACGGGTCTGTCATTAAACGAGCAACAGTCGCACGCGCGTTACATCGTAATTAGCCAAGTTCGCTTACTATCTTATAGAAAACAACACACACACTTATATATACATATATATATGTACATATGGATGTGTAGGTGCGTTTCGTCGTCGTCGTCGCTGTTGTTGTTGTTGCCTATGCAGGCGTCGTCGTGGCTTCCAATTTAACTAAATAAAACAAATTAAGCGTTCGCGAGACAAAGAGAGAAAGAGAGAGAGAGCACCCGAAAAAAGGAGGGCAACAATAAATCGTATAAGGCGCATGCACAAACGTGTCCAGATCAAATTAGCAGTGTAAGTTCTACGCATTTACACACACACACATATGTATATATATACATAGATACATACACGAAAAAGTATCTTGAACCAATTGAGAATTTCGTTTGCCGCTTTTGATGGTCAAGGTTACACCGACAAGAAGAGATCAATACATACACACACACAGGCAGACACTTGACAAAAACTCCCGCATGTGTATGTATATACATTGTACATATACACTGCCCTGTCTGCCTACGTGCGTGCGCACGAGACAGCAGATGTAATATTGATTACCTGTTGCTGGTTCGCTATGAGTGTGACTGGGACTGAGACTGTTAATAAACAGGTTGCATGCTCTTCCAATTTGAGGTTACATCTGACTGACTGAGCAGCCCTGTCTCGTTTGCACTCTCGCTGATTCTCCTCTGCTCAATAAACGTGTGTGTGTGTGTTCTTTATATACATTTGTATGTGCGCGCTCTGAGATAAATTCTGGAATTTGCGCTTTGATTTAAGTGCAGCAATCTGTTAGCTATCAGCTGTTTTTTTTTCAGTTGATTAATAACATTTGTAATATACGCCAATGAATTTTTTAATTGTGTTTAATTACAACGTACTCATATTTTTATAGAGATACACAAGTAGGAACTATAAAGTTTGTTGTTATTAAATGCCAATTAGCTTTACTGTCTACATAACTGCAATTAACATTGTCCAACAAACAACAACAACTTTTACTTTAACATTAAGTGAACAGCAATAAGGCAAATGTTAGACAAAAATGAAATTTGAAGTTTCTTGACTTATCAAAAAGTGTTTTTTAATACATATTCATAGATGTGTGTGTTTAAAGCTTAAACTTTGCACGTTTCGTGCTGTTGACCAAATCAAACAAAACCGAAAATACAAAAGCAACTGCTAATTTGACTTTGAACCAAATAACAGCGACTTTTAAATTTGTTTCTTGTTTCGGTTTTTAAATCGTTAAGTTGTTGAATTTAACCTTGACCTCACCCCAACGCTCCCCTCTCACCGCATTTAATCGTTTACTGCCAAATAATTATGACTTCACTGCAGTAGCAATGTGCTTAACCCTTTGAAGCACACAACACTTGAAACTGCCCCAACGTGGAGGCAAACAACAATTGCCATGTGCCAACGACTTTTCACAGCGATAACAGAAAGAAATACAAAAACAAACCACATATGAAAAATGCTCATTCATGCTTACCATTTAGTTTAGTGACTCGCGCACACTTGTTCGGTACGTTCTCAATAACTAATCTTAGTCTATGAAACTTGAAGCAACCCTCTTTACCAGCTATGAACTTCGCCAACTCGGCGTTCGTTTGCAAAATTACTTTGTTAATACAAAACACGCACGTAATTATATTTGAGTACACATGGCATATATGTATATATATATATATAATATATATACTAATCAAGTAATTTTTAGATAGGAACATTTGCACGACTTTAAATCTCAAACAAATTAATTGTGGATTGATTGCCCGTCTTGTTTTGTTTTTTCATAAATAATAAAAACAAATCGAAGGTTTTGTATTTTATATGAAGCTGATTTATATTCGACACAAAGACCAATATCTGATTAGGCCTTCAGCTCGTTTAAGTGAGATATTGATTTTTAAAAAATATATATATAATATATTTGTTGTTTGAGCTGCATAAATCATTTAAGGTATCTGCCGTGTCTGTTTTTTACCTGTTTCCAATCTTATCATTTCTGCTCTAGAATTTTGTGTGATTGTGCGTAATAAGAATATGTTATGCAGTGCACAATATCTTTATAATGATTGGATTATGGTCAGTTTGAGTACAAAAGTACATGTGTTAATTAAATATGCACACAACTCACGTAGCCCGGTAAGCCACAGGAAATATACAAAACTATGAATAGGAATATTTAAACAGTTGAACAAAGACTTAAAAAAAAATTATTTTGAGTTGTGAATTGAATGTTGAATGTTATGTTGCAT